>OY856412.1:389410456-390675456 GCA_963693085.1 Alisma plantago-aquatica | reverse complement strand
GGTGGTGGTGTCGGTGGTGCTTGTGTTGGTGTTGGTGTTGGTGTTGGTGTTGGTGTTGGTGTTGGTGTTGGTGTTGGTGTTGGTGTTGGTGTTGGTGTTGGTGTTGGTGTTGGTGTTGGTGTTGGTGTTGGTGTTGGTGTTGGTGTTGGTGTTGGTGATGGTGGTGATGGAGACGGCGATGGCGATGATGATGGAGATGTTGATGGCGACGGTGATGGTGATGGTGATGGTGATGGTGATGGTGATGGTGATGGTGATGGTGATGGTGATGGTGATGGTGATGGTGATGGTGATGGTGATGGTGATGGTGATGGTGATGGTGATGGTGATGGTGATGGTGATGGTGATGGTGATGGTGATGGTGATGGTGATGGTGATGGTGATGGTGATGGTGATGGTGATGGTGATGGTGATGGTGATGGTGATGGTGATGGTGATGGTGATGGTGATGGTGATGGTGATGGTGATGGTGATGGTGATGGTGATGGTGATGGTGGCGATGGCGATGGCGATGGCGATGGCGATGGCGATGGCAATGGCGATGGCGATGGCGATGGTGATGGCGATGGCGGTGGTGGTGGTGGTGGTGGTGGTGGTGGTGATGGTGATGGTGATGGTGATGGTGATGGTGATGGTGCTGATGGTGGTGATGGTGATGGTGATGGTGATGGTGATGATGATGATGGGATGGCGTTGGTGATGATAAGGCGAGAGATTTTAATTTGTACTATTACATGATATTTTAGTTTAGCTTGATGGAAGGACACTAATACGATCTATATTGACAAAGACAACCTGCATGGATTGATAAAAGTATAGGAAGGAACCATACCAATTCGTCCAAAGTATATATAAAAGAATTAGATAAAATGAAAGGCAACGACCTTAGTGTGATTTAGGAAATTCTCATTAGTATCATGGACCTGTTCCCAATAAGAATACAGTGTGCCTTGTATCCGTCGTACACCAATTTGTTGTTACCATTCAACTTACACGCAATTGACAATATCTCCTGTTGCACAACAATACTGTGACGTCCCCGGATTTCGACTTCTCCAAACCCTATTGGGAATGAGATGTCAGAATCTGAAAACATCATCCAATCATATCAGAAAGCGATGCGGAAGCATAATACGCATACATGAACGTACAACCATAACATACTCAACATTCAACATGTATATTTATACAAAATGAATTATTACAACATGATTTACAGTTACATATTGAATGAAACTCTACAAGTCTGAACATGTATGCTAACTAGGATCTTCACAATAGGTACAACCTGAACAACTTGCTCACATCCTGTACTTTTCCTCCCATGCTATCTTTGAACCTAAAACATACGTGAAACAACAAATCAACACACAAGGTGTTGTGTACATGGGCAGAAAGATACATATATTTATGGCTTTCATAATTTTTGAAAAATATTTGCATAAGGAAAGAAAATCATAGAAAACACTTCTTTATTAAGCGAAATACGCCAATTTAAGTCATTTTCCTAGATGAATTGCATTATCAAGGTGGACTAGTACCAAAACATAAATATTGGGCCCATCCCCGTGTACCAAGTACTCTAGGGAAACTCCCCGTACACCGTGTGCTCTAGGGAGGTGTACTAGCCAACATTATTCCATTCCCTCGTAAGGGGGATAATGAACACCTTAAATAACTACAAAGCATCTACTTATCATTTATGTTTACAAGTGATAAAACATCGAGTACTATATAGTTCTACTACATCCAATATTTGCAGATAGAAGAGAGCATACATACATATCATGATTTCAAGCAAGAAAACCATAGTCATATACTTAAATAAAACCCACATACCTAAGTTCAGAGATTTCTAACAGATCCATGGTCATCTAGATAAACTGGTCAGCACCTGATTTAAAGAAATTAATCAATCATTAATATAGGTACACCATATTCTTTGTATTTTAGGTCCAAATTAGGGTTTAGGCCAAACCTTGGTTCAAACTAATCTAAACTTGTGTTTGATATTTTTCTACTGACTAGGGTGTCATTTTAGAGGTCTGGTCCAATTTTCATAATTTTCTAATGCTTAGTCCATTTCCTAGAATTAAAATGGGTTTAAAAGCATCTAAATAGTCATTAATAGAAAAATGACATATTATTTAGATATATTACTCAAATCAGAGTCTAAATATGGATGTATATCATCATTAAGGTTCTAGGACAATTTTATGAAAATTAATATCAGTTGCATACTATTTATTTAATTTAATGAACCCCAAAACGGAGCATCATACTCTAAATTAAATATCATCATTTATAATAGTTCAAGGGTCTGATCTAGGGGTCTAGGATTAAAGGTAATGTTTTTCTAAGTCTGTGGGTATTTTATACATATTTATTGGCCATGGGAAATATTTACTAGGCATTTTCTATGTTTCTATGGATTTCTGATGATGTAAACAGAGGTTTACCTTTTTAGGGAATTCTCCAGCCGTCAGATCTGTATTTTTGGGCGCCAGATAAGGCACCATGCGGCTCAAAGGGAGGGGATGCGGTTCATACTCCTGGGCTGGTTGGACCGGCCGGTCTAGCTTGATCTAATCTCTCGACTCCCTGATTTCCTCCTCTCTCGCAGTCTGGCTCGCTCACCGCTCCTTCATTTTCCTCCGTCTCTACCGTCGTAGAGTCGCTTGGCGGCGATCAAGGATGCACGAGTGTAGGTTCATGTGGCACCGAGAAGCTTCAGGGTCGCCTCTGTAGACTCGTCAGCAAGCATTGAGGGCGTGGAGGTGCTTCTAGCTCGTTGCCCTATTCTGATTTGAAGTCGTGGCAGAGCAGGAGGTCGATTGGGGGTTTCAGTCTCCTTCACGCTGGACTGATGAGAACAGACCTCTCTATCTGCTCTCAGATTCAGCCACTCGCAAGTTGCGGCACACCAGTCCGTCCTCCCCCTTCTTTCATTGTTATCTCTGCATCGTGCGCACGAGAGAGGGTGTGCTTCCCCCGCTGCTCCAGGTTGAGGCCACACCACCATGGCCTGCTCCGGTGAGAAAGAAGAGCACGAGCCTCCTTTCCAGTGTTGCCGCCTGTCGCCGCCACAGGTGGAGGATTTAGAAGAATAAGAATGGGAAAAGGCGGCATCCTCCCCTCTCCCTCCATGAAGTTCTGGGCCCTTGGTCACCCGCCGATTTGGTAGCGGCACTGGATTGGTAAGCGATTAACTTGCTGGCCCCCAATTTCCGTCGTTGTGAGTCGGGTTCTCCGGCGAGCAAGAAGCCCAGGTCAGGGTCTCCTCCCCAGGTCGTCAAGCTCCGGCGCCACAGCTTGGATGATGGGATTTATCAGGAAGTCACCTCCAACTGGATATCATCTCCTTCCTCATATTCGAGTGGTCTAGAAGATCATCTTCCCTTGAGAATTTTGAAGCCGGTCTCTCTCCTATGGTGATGCGGTGTTGCTGGAAACCGAGCTCCATATTCTCCATGTCAATACTGTTTTTGTTTGGGGTCTCGCTGGTTTGGTGGGTGGAGAACGGCAGGGGGGGATGAAGTTTGGTTCTCTGTGATCTCTGTACCAATGTGGCTGTGTGAGGGGTTTTTCAGGTTCTGAGTATCACAAATCTAATTCCCCTTTGACTACCCCCCTCCTTCATCGGCTCCGAAGGACACCTCAGTGAGTTCTGTTCCTCCATTTACGGAGGTTAGGGATGACTGGGTCCTGGGTCCATAGCCTTGAAGGAGCCGCACAGCACAAAGAACAAAACTATGTGACATAAAGTCTGTCACATGCCTAAGTACAAATATACCCAAAAAGCTAAAATCCAATCATATTGATATCATTAATGTCCTCATCTTCAAATAGATATATCTCTTTGTAGGAACAACCAAACATCTTGAAATTTGTAGCATAGTCTCACATTATCCTAAAGTGTCTTCCAACAAAGTTTGAGACTCAAAGCCCATTATTTGGTCATGCAAATAATTATTCAAACAACCTTAGAATTATGTGTATAAACCTTGAATTCAACTTAAATAGTCATCAAATCTTGACTATAAGTCCAAAAACACTTGTAAAAATCCTAATATACCTCAAGGATCATCAATTGACCACTCGATTTCATTATGACTACTAAAGGGACCTCTTGTATTCATTCGGTAATTAAGAAGCTATACATTTCACTAGATGTCAACTAGATCTAATAATCATTAATTGCATCTATGCTTACCCTTTTTCAGTGAAAAGAGTCCAAAATTGAATAATTAACTTGTCAATTTGGTGCTAAACATCTACATAAGATTCATGGTCTTCAACTTCTATATGGGATATCTAAACCCTAAAATCTGGGTTATCACAAATACCATGCCCGGGATTATTATTTGAGCAGCCAACATACTCCTGATCGCAAATCTACCACCCTAGATTGAACAAAAGGGGGATGTTGTTAACTCATAAAAAATCAAACGCCGGTTCCAGAAGAACATTGAATAAAAAACAAAAAGAAACAAGATGGGGTGCGGGAATCTGCCCTTTATTTTTGGTAACACTGGAATTGCGAAGGAGCTAAAACCTCGTAGATTCCTCTTCGATCTGTAGTGAATATTAACAATAGATATGTAGTTATTCGTGTTGTATAGCTTCTCCCAGACTGGACTAAGTACGGATAAGACATTGAACACCCTGTAGGAGTATGAGGGTACCGGCGATGAGACTGGAACCAGAAAAGTAGGTCACGGAGATGAGGCGATGCAATAGACAGTGGAGAAGAACATAGAGTAGAGATTATTACATTCAAAATTACATTGTCCATGGCATTACCCCCACCCACGGTCAGCGATTCCCACGAAGCGGAGCGGGAAGCCGAACAAAGATGAGCGGGAAGTCGTGTGAAGCAAAGCGGAGATTTGGGCGCAAGGTTGGAGGGCGAGCGGGAGAATGTCCAGTCGTGCCTATGGGAACGGAGGGGGTTGCCAAAAGCGTGATGGACAAGTCATGGAGTAAGTGGGCTGCGTACAATTATCTAATAAAATATTTTACGCTTTTCAAAGCGAGCAAAAAAAAGTGTGGTAATTTAGCAGTAGAATCGTCTTCAGCGTGATTGTGGTCTTCCACTATGACAAGACGATAATGGACTGTGACAGCGATAACTGGGTCGTCGATAGCCTTGGCGTCACCGAGTAGTTCGAGCGGCTCCTGCCCCTGGAACAGCCTGATGGACGAGATGATGCGGCGGCTCCATTCTAAGGCAATATTGGTCGACCGTGTCGCCGACTGCCTCCACAGGGCCCCGGCCCCTTGGATCCGGATACCGTCGCCGTCATCAAGTTGGCGCACGTCCTGAGATGCGATGTGTGGATCGTCAGCGACGCCAACCTTTTCTTCATCAACACTGTTATGGAGCACCACGGTCTGCAGGGCTGCTTCACAGAGATCAACACCAACCCAGCCACGTCGACGGCGACAGAAGGCTAAGGATCGCGCCCTACCATGACTTCCACAGGATCCTCCCCACAGATGCCAATTTTGCCCGCCCAACATGTGTAAGGGCCGGATACTCAACCGCATTCGATCGGAGACAGGGTCCCATACCCGGTTTGTGTAACTTGGGCACGGCACAGGGCCAGGGGGACTTCTGCTCGTCGTTGGTGTTTTCCAGTGAAGATTTCGTCATGCCCAGGAAGGACTACCCTCTCTGGGAACTCATAAAGAATACCGACGTCAGCGGGAATCTGCATGGGAAGCTAGCCGTCAAGGCGGAGATCCACGCATGGAGCTCCTGGGTTGAACAGCGCGGGAGACGCTCCTCAGGCTCGTCGAGAAGGCCATGGCCACCGCATATGTTGATTGCTCGGCCGCTGTTGGAGTCGTCCCCATCAAGTACGACGCGGATACAGCGCTGATCGCAAAGACCTTGCTCGTCCACCTTTGACAAACAAAGACGATCCTCTCATGCAGATCTTCTTTTCTGTCAAAGAATCCTTGTTGCACTGATTATTTTCTTATTGGAAAATAAAATTCTATGTTTTGTTCATGAGACTTCAACGTCTCTGATCGAGCTCCTCATAAATTGTATCCCGCCATTTTCTTATTACATATGTATCAACACAAATGAATGTTGACGACCGCTAATTTTGCACTGACATTTCTCCGTGAGTAGAGATCTGATGATCGAATCCTCCATTGATTGATATGAAGAACGGACAACTAGATCAAGTATAGTGATAAACTATAAAAAACAAAAAACTAATTCTAAAAAGTTAGGCTTAAAAATAATCTCTTGTTAAAACTTGTTAATCTGTTTAGCCTTTCAATGCAAGCTGGCTTGGTCTCGTAGGCTACTTTGCGGAAAGATTTTGTTTAAAACTGGAAACTCTAACCTCAAAGAATAAATACCTTTTAAGATTACAAGTAGGGCTATAAATGAGTAGGGTATGGTGCGGGTATGGTCATATCCATAACGGTAACCGTTTAGTTAAGCGGATATAGGTACGGTTATATACCCGCTTTGTCAAAAGTTATACCCGCAACATACTCATATCCATATAACCGTCAGGTATATGGATGGGTAATTGGGTACACGATTATATTTAACGTGCTATAATAATACACCACAAACTTGAGATACAACTAACTACCTCACTTAAATATATAGGTTATGGAAAAATATCATTCAAGGCGGAGAGGAGAGAGGAGTGGAATGAGTGAATGACTTTATGGCCTTCTTAATTTAATGAAATGTACTTGTGTGACTATAAAGGTGTGTTGATGGATTTATTCATTATACTACTGCAAGGTACTCATATTTACTAGATGTGAGTGGTATGATATGGAGCACTCACTAGTACAGAAATGATGTATAACGTCACATCTGATGGTGTCGGTTAAAAAGAAAAGACTGACGCCAATATACTACGACGTCGGCTTAAAACAACAATTGACACCTATATGTGAAGGTCGGCTGATTTACAAAAGACACGAGTATCGCTTTTTCTTTAACGTCGATTTGTAAACATAAAAACCAGTGTCCAAAATCACCCGCGAAATATAATTTTCGAGGGAAAAAAATTGCCTCCAAAATTTTCAATTCAGCGTCGGTTGATATAAAACCGACGACATATGTTCTGCGTCAAGTCCCGTAAAATTTTTTATCCCCTCATATGTCATCAATTTTGTTGAAAGAACTGACGACTAAACATCCTTTGTGAGGCAAATTTCATCCCCTCATTTGTCGTCGGTTTTTAAAAAAGAACCGAAAAGGAAGTTTGTTCGCGTGTTGTCCCTGCAAAAATATTTTCCGCCACAGCCTGTTCCACCAGTGCGGTGAGTTTCTCTAAGATTAAACTTAGTTCAATATATAATTATTGATTAATTAGGGTTGACTAATATTAATTAATAAGGGTTAATGAGGAATGAATGAACTTAATTAATTAGATTTGCACTTAGTTTTTCTAAGATTTAACTTAGTTCAATATATAATTGTTCTCCAAAATTGTGTAATTGATTAATAATGATTAATTAGGGTTAATGATGAATGAATAAATGAATTTAATTAATTGATATTGCTTTCTTTCTCTCTTGTTAGTGATTGATTTAACTTAGTTCAATATATAATTGTTCTTCAAAATTGTGTAGTTGATTATTAATGATTAATTAGGGTTAATGATGAATGAATGAACTTACCCAAATGGAAGAATGAATTGAATTAAATGATGTTACACAAAACCTAAGATATGAACGATGAAATTATGATTGTAGGTATAGGAATGACAACATACATGTATTTTGTTGACCTAGAAACCCGTCTGATATTTACTCATTAGGAGTAAATCTTGGATAGTCCCCAGTTTGGGACTGTTCTTGAACACTTAATCTCACTTACGATGTAAGTGTATAATGTATATTCGGTTTTCATGATGTTTCGTCAGCACTTCCCCGTTTGTTCTCTAAGTACATATGTCGGTGGGCGTTTTCCCATGTACATCGGTATACTTAGAGAACTGCGGGGAAATTCTATCGAAATATTCTTCAAAATTGAATACACGTTATATACTTACTAGTAAGATTAGGAGATCAAGAATGGGATAGGTGGTACACATTTATTTTATTTATATATATATATATATATATATATATATATAAAAGACTCTAAACCCTAATATGTTAACCATAAACCCTAATATATACTTGTTTTCTCATTGAACATAGAATGGATAGATCATGGATGTCCATTCGAAATCATTGCACCCCATAGTTTATTTCTAGTCTTGATCATTTTATTAGATTTGCAAAGGAACATAGGAAACAACCTGGAGATAGGTTCTACTGTCCATGTAGGCATTGCGGTAACAACTTAAAAGTCAGCACCGGTGACGAAATCAAAAGTCATGTCATGTGCAACGGGATTGTACAAGGCTATACAAAATGGCACTGGCATGGAGAGATTTCAAACTTGAAATCAGTATATGTCGATACCAGTGATTGTATGGAAGAAGAAAATGCCTCTGATGACGTAGATGTAAACGAACCAGTTCCAGTAGACATCGTTGATGAGATGTTGGATAGGTGTGGGGTAGAGCACACCGATCCACCTCCCATATTTAGGAACATTATGCATGATGCTAAGAGACTGTTATACACATGTTGTAATAAGTTTACGAAGCTTAGCGTTGTGTTGAGATTGTATAAGTTGAAGGCTAACAATAGATGGAGCGACAAAAGCTTCATGTCATTGTTGTCTTTGTTGAAAGAAATTCTTCCTAAAGGAAACGAGCTGCCAATCTCAACATACGAGTTAAAGACATTGTTGTGCCCAATGGGAATGAAGGCCAAGAAGATACATGCATGCCCAAATGATTGTGTATTATTTCAAAAGGACTATGTGGATTTGAAAGATTGTCTAAAATGTGGTGCGTCAAGGTATAAAATGACAACTTTGGGAAAGTCTAAAATTGGTTCTCCTTTCAAGGTGATGTGGTATCTACCTCTAATACCACGGTTTCAATGCTTGTTTGCCAATCTGATAGATGTGAAGAATTTGAGGTGGCATGCAGAGGTTAAGAAAAATAACGATGGGATCCTACGACATGCATCTGATTCCCCCACAGTGGAAGAAGATTGATTTATTGTACCCTGAATTTGGTGAAGAAGTCAGGAATATTCTAAGACTTGGGCTTTGTACCCTAATCTTTTAACCCTAAACCTAATCTTTTAACCCTAAACCCTAATATATACTTGTTTTCTCTTTGAACATAGAATGGATAGATCATGGATGTCCATTCGAAATCATTGCACCCCAGAGTTTATTTCTGGTCTTGATCAGTTTATTAGATTTGCAAAGGAGCATAGGAAACAACCTGGAGATAGGTTCTACTGTCCATGTAGGCATTGCGGTAACAACTTAAAAGTCAGCACCGGTGACGAAATCAAAAGTCATGTCATGTGCAACGGGATTGTACAAGACTATACAGAATGGCACTGGCATGGAAAGATTTCAATCTTGAAATCAGTAGATGTCGATACCAGTGATTGTGTGGAAGAAGAAATTGCCTCCGATGATGTAGATGTGAACGAACATGTTCCAGTAAACACCGTTGATGAGATGTTGGATAGTTGTGGGGTATAGCACACCGATCCACCTCCCATGTTTAGGAACATTTTGTATGATGCTAAGAGAATGTTATATACATGTTGTACTAAGTTTACGAAGCTTAGCGTTGTGTTGAGATTGTATAAGTTGAAGGCTAACAATAGATGGAGTGACAAAAGCTTCACGTCATTGTTGTCTTTGTTGAAAGAAATTCTTCCTGAAGGAAACGAGCTGCCAATATCAACATATGAGTTAAAGAAATTATTTGTGCCCAATGGGAATGAAGGCCAAGAAGATACACGCATGCTTGAATGATTGTGTATTATTTTAAAAGGACTATGTGGATTTGAAAGATTGTCCAAAATGTGGTGCGTCAAGGTATAAAATGATGACTTCGGGGAGGTCCAAAACTGGTTCTCCTATCAAGGTGATGTGGTATCTACCTCTAATACCACGGTTTCAATGCTTGTTTGCCAATCTGATATATGTGAAGAATTTGAGGTGGCATGCAGAGGTTAAGAAAAATAACGATGGGATCATACGACATGCATCTAATTCCCCACAGTGGAAGAAGATTGATTTATTGTACCCTGAATTTGGTGAAGAAGTCAGGAATATTCTATGACTTGGGCTTTGTACCGATGGGATAAATCCATACGGGACATTGAGCAGCCAACATAGCACTTGGCATGTTATGCTTGTTATATACAATCTTCCTCCCTGGTTATGTATGAAAAATAAGTGTGTTATGATGTCGTTGTTGATATCGAGCCCTAAACAACCTGGAAATGATATCGATGTTTATCTTGAACCTCTGATTGATGACTTAAAGAAACTCTGGGGGTGAAGGTGTGATGACCTATGATGCTTCACGTAGAGAGACATTTTGTTTGCACGCTATGTTGTTTTGCACTGTTAATGACTTTCCAACAATGGGAATCTATCTGGATACAATGTCAAAAGATCTAAAGTGTATCCTATATGTGAAAAGAACACTGATTCAATACGAGTAAAACATGGCGGAAAGACTATATATCTTGGTCATCGAAGGTTTCTTCCAAAATTTCATCCCTACCGAAGGTTGCGCAAAGCGTTCAATGAATGAAATGAGGAACGAAGTGCGCCTAAACATATACCAGGGGAGGTTGTTTATGAAAGAGTAAAAGACTTTGTCAATGAACTTGGTAAGAGATCACAATGTACCATGGCCACATAGAGTGACAAATCTTTATTCAAGAAGATATCAATATTTTGGGATCTTCCTTATTGGAGTTCTTTGGCAGTCAGGCATTGTATCGATGTCATGCATGTTGAGGAAAACGTTTGTGATAGCATCAGTGGTACTCTGTTGAATATACCACGTAAGACTAAAGATGGGATCAAATCCATAATGGACCTACGTGAAATGGGAAAAAGGACAGAACTAACAGAAGTAGTTAGTAGTGATCGGAGAACATATTTACCTCCTACTTGTTACATGTTATCTAGAAAGGAGAAGAAAGCTTTTTGTGAGTGCTTGGTTAATGTTAAGGTGCCATAGGGTTACTCATCCAACACCCTTAGATTGATATCAATGAAAGATATGAAGTTGATAGGTCTTAAATCTCATGATTGTCACACTCTAATATAACAAATATTGCATGTGGTGATTCGATCTATACTGTCGAAGCATGTAAGGTTTGCAATCACCAGACTTTATGTCTTCTTCAAGAGTTTGTGTAGAAAAGTTATTGATCCTGAGTAGGGGTGTAAACGGTGTGGGTACGGTGCGGGTCTGGCCATACTCATACCCATATCCATCTAATTTAGTGGGTCCAGTTCCAGTTCTAGACCCGCATAATTCAAAACCTGGACCCTCACCATACCCGTACCCACAATAATAGTGGGTATGCGGTGCGGGTATGCTGGTAAGCAGTTCTATAAAACATCATATTATTTATGTAAGAGAAATGACTATGTTATATATATTTAACACAACATAATATTGTTATCATATAGTATATTAACATGTAATAGTTATATTAGACAATGCTATATTCTATATAATAACATTAGTTGAGTAATTGTTTACATATTTATAGTCATGATCATAACGTTTAATTTATGTAGAAAGTAATGTAAAGTAGTAGACATTTTGATTTTAAGTTTACATATGATGTTCATTATTGTAACTAGAATAGTTAATTCTTAATTATATGACTAGTCTCAACCTTAGAGTAGGATATAATATCAATAATTGTATTAGTTAGAGTAGTAAATTATGATATATATAACATATTATTTTAGTAGTTACTTATGTATAGCGGGTACACGGGTCTAGCGGGTATGGGTCCAAGCATACCCATTATTGGATCTACTTATATGTGGGCCCAAGGGTATACGAATCCAAGGGTATGTGGGTATAAAAAATTAGACCCGTGACGGGTTTTTTAAGGGTCCAGATTTGCGGGTTTGTGGGTCTACCCGTACCCATTTACAACCCTAATCCTAAGACTCTCGATAAGTTGCAAAGAGAAGTGGTTGTTACCCTATGTCAGCTTGAGATATATTTTCCTCCTTCGTTCTTTGATATCATGATTTGTTTCGTTGTCCACTTGACTAGCTAGGGAAGTGAAAATGTTGGGACCAGTTTTCTTGCATTAGATGTATTCTTTTGAACGATACATGAGCATTTTTAAAGGTGATGTTTGAAACCATTATCGGCCTGAAGGGAGTATTATTGAGGGTTATGTGGCAAGAGAGGTTATGGATTTTTGCAATGACTTTCTGAGTGGTAATGACGCTCTTGTAAATAATAAGAATATTGAGGAGTATTCTAGTAAAGGGATTTTCGGATCACAAATGAAAGTAATGAGCCGTGAGCTATTGGAACAAGCTCACTTGTATATTTTACACAAAATCAATGAAGTGAGTGTTTATATCGATAAATATACCAATTTCATTAAGAAACAATATCCTCAATCCAATTCAATGTGGCTTGCGAGAGAGCATAACAAGACATTTATTAAGTGGTTTGAAGATAAAGTCTTACATCAACTATCTCAAACACCAAATAATCTTGCTAAAAATATAAAATGCCTTGCCTTCAAATCAAAAATGAATGTTATATCTTATGAAGGGTTTGTCATAAATGGGTTCTCATATTACACAAAGCATCAAGATGATAAGAGCGTCACCCAAAATAGTGGGGTCACCCTTCAAGCATCTTCATTGTATTTTGCAAGTGTAAAGGATAAGAGTCTACGTGAAGCTAAAATGTCATATTACGATGTCATTGAAGACATATGGGAGTTTGACTACATAGATTTCAAAATTCCGCACTTTAAATGTAATTGGGTTGATAACACCAAAGGAGTTATAGTGGATGAATTGGGTTTCAGATTAGTGAACTTTGAAAAGATTGGCGAGAAGCGTGAACCATTCATATTGGCATCACAGGCGAAACAAGTATTTTAAATCGATGATCGTGCAAATGAAAAATGATCGGTTGTTCTTCATAGTAAAAGACAGTTCATTAAAGATCCCATAGATGAAGAAGATTACTATGATAAGTATGATGACTCGATTCCATTCTCAGTTGGGTTGCCAACACCAAATATTGAAGCTAATGATGACTTATATGTGCGCGGAGATCACACCAAAGAAATGTTAATGGATAAAAGATCGCAATAATAGAGGCATGTTTTTATTTTTTATATGTTTTTATGACACTTTCATGTTTTTATTTTTTATATGTTTTAATGACACTTTCTAGTTAATTGATACAATGTTATATTATCTTCTAGTTATGTTAAATGTTAAATGTATGATTTTTTAATGACACTTTCAGACGACTAACCATGAGTATGATGATAGTAATGATGATTACCATGAGGGTGAGGATATCAATGAAGTGTTGCCTCACAATGTAAGTTTTAAAATATATCATATATTTCTATCTATATGTCCATTTATAAGTTATATCATATAAGTGTTTTGTTAACATACTAATTTTTAGGTTGAGGATGTACCTGGTTAAAACTTTGAAACACTTGTTGAGAAGCAAAAAAAATTGAAAAGGCAAGGGGCATCACTATAATGAACAAGTTAATACAACAAAGGGCAATGGACCAAAACTGGTTTTGATCATGCAGGAAATCCAGCTAGAGTGAACCGCAACTCATTTATTTCATATCTTGGGGTTATTACTCATAGCCATTGTAGTCCTCATTTAGAATGTTCTTGACATAATGTTCCTAAAGGGAAGAAAGACTTAATATGGAAAGAACTATGTGTGAGTTATTATCATTTACAATTCTATTTTGCAGAATACTACTTTTTAGGATATACTAGTCTATTAAATATATGACATTTTGTAGAGTATATTTGAACTGGATTAAAGCCTACATCGTAAAAAGGTGATGTAGTGTTGTGGGAGGGTCCTAAGGAACTATAGGACAAATCTCACCCGACTATGCATTCGAGATGCTGAGAACAGGAAGAAGTCAGTCACTGAGCAATGGAACTACCTGGAATTGAAGGACTGGGAGGCGTTTGTTGCTAGGAGAAATATCGATGAATTCAAGGTATTAACCAATTCTTATGAATTCACCTATTCACGATTGACCTTTAGTGTTACTAACCAATTCAATGTGTGTGACAAAGTAGATTTTAGCATAAGAATGAAATATTACTCTTTTGACCTCAATATATTCTCTCATGGTCTCAAATAATTTTTCTTGTTTTCATAATCAATGTTGAGACTCAAATACAAAATATGGTGTTTAATGTAGTTTTTATGCACATTATCACACCTCAAATTAGATTCAATCATCACTTTGTCCAAAGAATCAAATCGATCCATCAAACTTTATCATTTGGTTCTCAAACTATTTCTATATACTCTCTACATTTTTGTGAAGTTGTGGTCCAAATTTCATCCCATTTGGACATTCCTATAAATTTCTATGAATTTTGGAAGTTTTGTGCTCGGAATGCCTTTATATTTGCCTTTTTATTTGGCTTTTCCAAGTCAGCAATCCAGGTGAAGGGTCGGGGGTGAGCCACGGTCCTTGGATCTGGCTGTTACAGATCCAGGCTTGATCTAACACCCATGGACCCATCTTCTACCTCCCGCAATCAGCAGGGAGGAGTAATGAAGAACAAAGAGCGAGAACTCTCGCCTATGACCCCGATTCAAGTTTCTAATCGAGCCAAAATGGTATCCTCACGATTTGGCGCTCAACGAGCCCTAATTTGACCACCTTTATTGGTTTGTTACTCCCTCCCAGTGAGTCCCTCGCATTTCCATTCCCACTTCGGTGGCTATGGTTGCACCTAGATCTTGAACTAGCCCTAAATCTACCTCCCAACCCTATAAAAAGGGTCCCTCATGCTCGCAAGATTCACACCAAGCTATGAGCCTTTCTCTTTCTCTCTCTTTTGGCCCCGAGCACCTCTAATTCTTGCTCTAAATTCCTGCTGCTTCACATGGCGCTGCCGCTTGCCATTTTGGGCACTTTCCCTCGTTGGCCTCTCACCTCAAATCGGCACCTCCCCCGACTTCGTGAAGGTACTGCGAGACCGAGCGGCGCCTCCACTGCCAGATCCCAAGCCTCCTATCCCCGAGTCCCCTTGCATCGGCGATCCCCCCCCTCCTCCTTGTTTTTAGGCTCACAAGGAAGCATGTGTGCATAAGGAAGAAAGGGTCTCAGACCGGTTGGTCCAGGAAAGGGGAGCCCCAGTCCTATACTTAGTTGAACCAAGCCAAGAAATCAAGTGTGAACCAGCCATTTTAGCCTCTGAACCGGACTGCCAAGCAAGGAAGCTGCCTCACCTATGTGTACAAATTTTGGTCATCCTTTACACATCGAACGACCCTCGTATTTCATAATTGAGGTATTTATTTCCCTCTCTGCTCGAAATTATAATAAATAGTCAGATCTTTTTTAACCATAATAAATGCATCCTAGCTCCAAATAATTTATATAAATAGTCAATCTTGATCAGAAAAATCTAGTGAATCGACTAAAAATACTTTTGAAACTTGATTCCAAACTATTCTCACAGATATACTTAAATATTGATCTCTTTCTTATTTAATTTGTCAAATGACTCTATTTTAGTGATTAATCCCTTGAAATCATGATATTTGACTCTAATGATCATCTTGAAGCCAAACTTGATTAAATATGAGTTTATATCTAATCTTGTAACTCATCTCCCCTAGAATGTGAATCATGCACATTGAACTAGCGATTAACCTTAATATTATGATGATGGATCTAATCTTGCAAAACACTTGATATAGTTTTGACCCATCAATCCAATCTTGATTTCCAATTATATTAAGTACAATGATGATAATCTAGAATTTGATGATGACTTGGATAATGATCAAAGATTAGGGTTAACACATATGATCAAATTATCCTAGGAAAGTCATTCACACTCGAAAATACTTGATACTTGAAATCATGTTGGACATATCAAAATATTGGTTGATTATAAGTGAATGACCCAACCCTAAGGTTGACATAGGAAAAGTGTAACCCTAATCTCGAATAATGAAACATGATATCCAAATATAGTGATCTTGACCCTTGATCCAAACATTGTGTTTTAGGATCTAACTCGAAGGGTCGACCTATAACTAGTGGATCTGTACTCAAAATCTCAGTGAAAGGTACGTCATTATATAAATCCTCCTTGATTGTATTGAAGATACTTTTATGTATCTCTTGAATATATACTTGGCTACTTACTTGTATGAGCTACTGTTCCCTATGATTAGCCTTCCTTTTTTCTATACTATATTTTGAAAACATGAGAACATAAATTGCATGCCCATTATGATTGTCCGTATATTGATAATGATGATGATATTGATAATGTTGATAATGTTGATATTGAGTGCAACAACCCCCTCATTTGGAGGTGGGACTTGTACATTGGCCTCCTATGTTCCTATGGTGAGAAGGAGCCTAGTGACCTTCCCCATCGTGTTGGGGTAATAGAGTCACACAAAATATATAAGCATGCTTATTTGATTACAGCATAATGGGAACTCATAATAAAAGTCGAATTGCTTGAAAAACTTGTCGAATAAATGTTGGTTTTGCAAATTGCTTGATATTCTTTTGAATATTAGTCCTGCCAAGTATACTATTTTGTTATAAATTGCTTTGCTTGATTTTGATAGCGTACCGTGCAATTGCATGATTGTGTCTTGATTTTCTTGATTTTAGGCAATACAAATGGAATAATGAATAAGATCGCTTCTGCACTCATACACTCTGATAACAAAGATAAATCGGATATATCTTCATATTGGGTTAGTTTTTCTTTAAATATCCAGTTTTTTGAGTTATTATTTCTTAGTGTATATGCTAGCCTGATAGATCCTATCAAGCCACTCGGGGACGGGCGCTTCAATCATCTTACTACTGTCTAGGCAGTAGGATTGGGATTGGGGTAAGAACAGTTTTGTGATAGTTGGTATCAGAGCTTACACACCCCCATATACTTTAAGTAAATAATTTCTCAAGTCTCTTACACCCAAGAAACCCTAAAGTCCATAATGGTGAAAATTGAGGTGTCTAGGCTCGAGGTCCTGGCATAATTTATCCTATCCGTCTTCACGGTGGCTGAGATCCCCTGCTCTACCTGGCCTCTATTGATCTAGAACTGGACCTAAAGGTTCTCTTGTGAAACCCTAGAGAGTCTTCTAGCATCTCATCTCTTCTTTAAGGACTATCCTAAGCCAGCCATGTAGATGAAGATTAGGTAGTCTTCTCATCTCCTCATGTGGTCCTTTCTTGTGACCTTTTACCACATGATGTCTCGATTATGGGTAGCTTATGCATGGGAATAATGAAAACTCAATTTTGATCAATTAATTTTGAAACCAAATACTCATGTATGACCTCTTCATGAAGACTCAATTTGACCAAAACTTGACTACATGTTTGCTATGTTTGAGGTAAACATTGATACCTTTGATTTGGTGAATAAGAAGGACTTATACCTTATACCTCATTGTTGATGAGGTCTCTATTTGATTAAATGTCCATGTTTCCCTATTATTGATTAAACCTCAAATACAGTTAAGCAAACTTGTATCCTATTTTATACATATCTTGACCATGCTATCAAGTGACTAAGCCTAAGACTCACAAAATCATGATGTAAGACTATGATGCAAAAAGCAGTTTTCCTATTGACCATTGATGCCTTTTGCAAATATAAATTTTGATATGATGATCATGGGCCTAGATTTTGCACTATTATGCTCTAATTCCTTGAATGCCAAATTGAAATCCTCAATTTCCAAATTATATCACTACCTTCATCATGAAAAATAATGAATGCAAATATTAACTTGACTTTGTAAAATCTTGACATTATTGCCCCATTATGAGCTTGAATTTTGAAATCATGACCTTATGGAACATGATTTGATCATTGATACTCTCCCTATTTGAATAAGCTCAATGGATAATGAATAATGTTGGTAATGTACCAGATTAGGTGGTAGTTGACTCATGACTCCCCTAACCTAGGTCACATCCCTATTATGACTACCTCTAAATTTTCATATGGTTGATTATTTAGAGTTTGGAAAGGTATTCCCTTTCACCCTATTTGGATTGGTTGACCTAAGCCTAATAGGTAAAACCCATGGTTGATACTCGATCTTGAATATTGATTTAATAATGACCTTGAAATATGATAATTTTGACTATAGCTTGTGGTTGACTTCCTAGATAGACTTAGGTCTAGATCATTCATCAACCTTGGATACCATGCTAATGAAATCTTGATATGTTGCTTGAATACGCTTGAATATTGTTGCTTGAAATTGAATATAGATGAGTGATCTCCCCTAAGGTCTAAATAGGAATCTAAACCCTAGCTTCAAAATTCTGGACCTATGACATTTGATGTCCAAAAATCTCGACTCTTGATAGTGATATATAATATTGTGACTCACAATTATCAAATCTCAATAATGATACAAATCATATGATCACACTATTTGGATATTGAGATATATGACTAATGACTTTAAAATCCCGAATCTTGAAATTTTAAAATGATGACTATATTGACTCTCTCGATTTATTACTTAGGGTTTATCTTTAACTAGAACTAGGGTGGGACCTTCCCATTGATTTTGAGATCAAAATAATGATATTGAAAGTATGATGTCTCAAAATTTTGAAATATGAAATCTCAAATCATGGATGCATAACCCCACCTAGGCCAACGTAGAAGCTAGGACCCTAAGATATTGGGACTGAAAGTCACCTTGTACACTTGATTCAAGAACTTTATATGACCTCTCCAAACTTGTAATCAATAGATGCTTTCCATATTTGTGACTCATGTGATGACTTTGGACAATATATGCATTGACCTTGATACTCCATTGCTCGATGATGAAATGATGTTAATACCAAGTTGATTATTATATGGAACATGGAATCCCAATTATGATTATTGGACTAGTTGAAATTTGAGGATATAATTTTGATTATATAGTTGAGATATGATATGCATTTAGGTAGTCCCAATTTTGAGGATGTTTTTGAATTTTGGGGACAAAAATCCTTTTTAAGGAGGGAAGGATGTGACAAAGTGGATTTTAGCATAAGAATGAAATATTACTCTTTTGACCTCAATATATTATCCCATGGTCTAAAATAATTTTTCTTGTCTTCATAATCAATGTTGAAACTCAAATACAAAATATGGTGATCAATGTAGTTTTTATACACATTATCACACCTCAAATTAGATTCAATCATCACTTTGTCCAAAGAATCAAATTGATCCATAAAACTTTATCATTTGGTTCTCAAACTTTTTCTAGATACTCTCTACGTTTTTGTGAATCTATGATCCAAATTTCATCCCATTTGGACATTCCTATAAATTTATATGAATTTTGGAAGTTTTGTGCTCAGAATCCCTTTATATTTTCCTTTTTATTTGGCTTTTCCAAGTCAGCAATCCGGGTGAAGGGTCGGGGTGAGCCACGGCCCTTGGATCTGGATGTCACAGATCCAGGCTTGATCTAACAGCCATGGACCCATCTTCTACCTCCTGTAATCAGCGGGAAGGAGTAATGAAGACCAAAGAGCGAGATCTCTCGCCTATGACCCCGATTCAAGTTTCTAATCAAGCCAAAATGGTCTCCTCATGATTTGGCACTCAACAAGCCCTAATTTGACCACCTTTATTCGGCTATTACTCCCTCCCAGTGAGTCCCTCACATTTCCATTCCCACTCTGGCGGCTATGGTTGCACCTAGATCTTGAACTAGCCCTAAATCTACCTCCCAACCCTATAAAAAGGGCCCCTCATGCTCGCAAGATTCACACCAAGCTATGAGCCTTGCTCTTTCTCTCTCTTTTGGACCTGAGAACTTCCAATTCATGCTCTAACCTCCAGCTGCTTCACACGGCGCCGCCGCCTGCCGTTTGGGGCACTTCCCCTCGTTGGCCTCTCACCTCAAATCGGTACCCCCCCCCCCCGACTTCGTGAAGGTGCTGCGAGACCGAGCGGTGCCTCCACTACCAGATCCCAAGCCTCCTACCCTCGAATCCCCTTGCACCGATGATCCCCCCTCCTCCTTGTTTCTAGGCTCGCAAGGAAGCCTGTGCGTGTAAGGAAGAAAGGGTCCCAGACCGGCTGGTCCAGGAAAGGGGAGCCCCAGTCCTATACTCAGTTGAACCAAGCCAAGAAATCAAGTGTGAACCAGTCGTTTTAGCCTCATAACCGGACTGCCAAGCAAGGACGTTGCCTCATCTATGTGTACAAATCTCGATCATCCTTTAAACATCGAATGACCCTCGTATTTCGCAATTAAGGTATTTATTTCCCTCTCTGCTCGAAATTACAATAAATATTCAGATCTTGTTTTAATCATAATAAATGCATCCTAGCTCCAAATAATTCATATAAATAGTCAATCTTGATCAAAAAAATCCAATGAATCGACTAAAAATACATTTGAAACCTGATTCCAAATGATTATCATTGATATACTTAAATCTTGATCTCTTTCTTATTTAATTTGTCAAATGACTCTATTTTAGTGATTAATCCCTTGATATCATGATATTTGACTCTAATGATCACCTTGAAGCCAAACTTGATTAAATATGAGTTTATATTTGATCTTGTAACTCATCTCCCCTAGAATTTGAATCATGCACATTACACTAGGGATTAACCTTAATATTATGATGATGGATCTAATCTTACAAAACACTTGATATAGTTTTGACCCATCAATCTAATCTTGATTTCTAATTATATTAAGTACCATGATGATAATCTAGAATTTGATGATGACTTGGATAATGATCATAGATTAGGGTTAATAGATATGATCAAATTAACCTAGGAAAGTCATTCACACTCGAAAATACTTGATACTTGAAATCATGTTGGACATATCAAAATATTGGTTGATTATAAGTGAATGACCCAACCCTAAGGTTGACATAGGAAAAGTGTGACATTAATCTTGAATAATGAAACATGATATCCAAATATAGTGATCTTGACCCTTGATCCAAACATTGTTTTTTAGGATCTAACTCGAAGGGTCGACCTATTTCTAGTGGATTTGTACTCAAAATCTCAGTGAAAGCTACGCTATTATATAACTCCTTGTTGATTGTATTGGAGAATATACTTGGCTACTTACTTGGATGATCTACTATTCCCTATTATTAGCCTTCCATTTTTCTATACTATATTTTGAAAATTATGAAAACATAAATTGCATGCCCATTATGACTGCCTGTATATTGATAATGATGATGATATTGATAATGTTGATAAT
The DNA here is from genome assembly GCA_963693085.1 of Alisma plantago-aquatica. Taxonomy (NCBI): domain Eukaryota; kingdom Viridiplantae; phylum Streptophyta; class Magnoliopsida; order Alismatales; family Alismataceae; genus Alisma; species Alisma plantago-aquatica. The sequence continues at coordinate 390,654,049 of OY856412.1, read as the reverse complement.
GTTGATATTGAGTGCAACAACCCCCTCATTTGGAGGTGGGACTTGTACATTGGCCTCCTATGTTCCTATGGTGAGAAGGATCCTAGTGACCTTCCCCATTGTGTTGGGGTAATAGAGTCACACAAAATATATAAGCATGCTTATTTGATTACAGCATAATGGGAACTCATAATAAAAGTCGAATTGCTTGAAAAACTTGTCGAATAAATGTTGGTTTTGCAAATTGCTTGTTATTCTTTTGAATATAAGTCCTGCCAATTATACTATTTTGTTATAAATCATTTTGCTTGATTTTGATAGCGTACCGTGCAATTTCATGATTGTGTCTTGATTTTCTTGATTTTAGGCAATACAAATGGAATATTGAATAAGATCGCTTCCACACTCATACACTCTGATGACAAAGATAAATCAGATATATCTTCATATTGGGTTAGTTTTTCTTTAAATATCCAATTTTTTGAGTTATTATTTCTTATACTATATGCCAGTGTGATAGATCCTATCGGGCCACTCAGGGACGGGAACTTCAATCCTCTTACTACTCTCTAGGCAGTAGGATTGGGATTGGGGTAAGAACGGTTTCGTGACAATGTGCTTACTAACAAGGCTATCAGTGATGCTCAAAGAGCAAGGTGTGTACTGAATGTGCATGACCACACGATTGGTCCAAATGGCTATGCAGGCGTTCACCAAAAAACTATTGGCTACTGTTGATGCTGAGTCTACTGCTACTCAGGAGACTGGTGAGTCCTCTATTATTACTCCCGCACCTCTACCTTGCCATGTTGTGTGGATAACTGGGAGGCAAAACAAGAAAGGAGATATAACCAAGCCCGTAACTACTGAGCTGGCTACAAAAATGGTAAAATTCAACTCTCAGAGCATTCGATATTTATGATTGTTATGTTTACTTACCAATGTCTATTGATGGCGATTAGCAGGAGCTTCACGAGTAGAGGAAGCAAGGAAAGTTCATCCATGAGGGCCCAAGGGATGAATTGACAATTTCTCTTGGTAACCTAGAGCATCCTGGACGTGTTAGGGCTACAGGCGCTGGTGTGGACATAAAAGTGTTATTTGGGCCATCATAGCCCAAACATGTCCCAAAAGTGGGATTTTCTAAAGCTGGGGTAATCTATTCTTTTTTTAGAATGTTATCGTAAAGGGAATTCAATAATCAAAAGCTAGTATTTCTTTTGTCCATGTATAGGTAGATGATTTAATTGATAACAGAGTCTAGGAAGCAATGAGAAAGTGGCAGGCGTCTTAGGCTGCCACTCAGATAGTACCCCTATCATGCCGCTCTTTCCCTACGGTAGAGGTGGTTGGGAGTAATCATGTAGACCCACCACCTAGCATGTCCGTTGTAAGTATTTTTATGACGTAGTAGCTAGTCTTTTCAAGATGATATGTTTATTTATATGTATATAACATACTTTATATAAATTTGTAGGGGTTGAGGTCATGCCATCTAAGATTCAAAGAATTCGTCATTGTAGAGGTTGAGGCTTACCCACACCTTCCAGGGCACACAATTCATGGCACCCCAGTACACGATGGTTATGTTCATGTGAGCCTAAGGCTTGTGTTCCCTCATTGGAGGCAGCATCCATTGCCATATGCCCACCCAAATGCTGACACGCTTGGTGAAGCAAAAGGCAGAGTGATATTGTGGCCCGAAACGGATGTCGTCTATACTGATCATGTATGGTAAATTTAACATTACAATAATTTGTTAGTGTGTATATACAAGTCAATTGATATGAAATTATATATATAGGAGAAAAGGAAGAAATCCACTACAACTCCACCTCCTCCTGCAATACCTAGTTGGCTTCCAAAGGACCTATACGACTTGATAGGTTCTAATTGTAGGGGTATGGAAATATGGATAGGCGAACATAACAAACTGTGTCATATAAATGTTTATATTCTAGAGGATGTTGTAGTCCAATCATACGATAACACTATATTTATATAAGATATTTTGGAGTTGTTTAGGTATGATTGGCTTAATGCATCTATGATAGAGCTATGGATATGGTGAGATCTTGTTTATATATCTATATACCTTGTTTTATATAAGGTGATCTGGTTTCTTATATATTAATACATATGTAATATATGTTTTGAAGCCACCTACAAAAGATCTGTACAAGATTTTTGTTTATCCATGTGGGATTTCTAATTCCATCTTTGATCAGTCTTATAGATAAAGACCCTTCATCAGTTACCTTATACTGCTCTATCGCTTTTAAATATTTTGGTAAAAAAAGATGTGTGTGATAATAGCTCCATTTAATGTTAAGTAAGTTTACTTTGCTTATAATTTGACTTAATAAAATTACATTTTATTATTGATTTTGAGTTATATATTTTTAACTTTCTTATCTCACATTGAGGACACCATGGGTTAAAATCTTGGGGTTGTAGGAAAGTAAGCCCTTTTTTATTTTGTTCCTTTATTCTAAATTTCTCTTGAGATTCTCAGCTAGGTGAAAAACCTACAAAGTTGACTAACTTACACTTCCATTTAGTATTTTGCATTCATGCATGCCATATAATTTATTTCCTTGAATTTTTCATAATTTTTCTAAATAATGTATTTTCTTATTATGCCACCCTTACATATTGCATTGCATGTATATTTCCCTAATTTTTTATGTGTGATTAGTTATACTTTGTATTCTTTTCATTTCTTGCTTTATAGCTTCAATCTAGATTTGATTAGGTGCACTTGGCACCATTTTGCCAAATTTGTCCAAACTTGAGACATTTTGCTCTAAAATTGGTCCTAGCTTAATATCTACCCTTCTTAAATTGGAATCTGATTATGTGACCTTTGATGAACGTAAATCACCCACCCCTCGGTGTGGTAGTTTGATTGATAAATTTTCATGCTTGAATTCATACATGTTCATCACTTCTCTTTGAATGGATTAATTGGTTTGAGGAGTTTGAAGCAAGTTTTGGATGCTAAGGATTTTTTATCATAACTTGTGAAGAGAATTTGATTGAAATATTTTCTTGATTTTATCTTTGTTTGTGAAGAGTGAGACTAAATTGCATGTAGGAACTACTATAGGGAAAATCTACTTTGTTTGACCCCTCTTTTATTCACTATTATTATATCATCTCTTATCTTACCACCACATGAAAGGATGCCAAAGAGCACATATTCATCCTTGGCCACCCTTCAAAATATTAAAGTGTCCAACCCCTCACCCCCCTACTTCTTCCTACCATCACATGCCCTGCCTATAGAAAGGACAAAAGAAAAATAAAAGAATGCTAAAATAAAATAAAATTTGATCTTATGTAATATCATCTCAGAAAAGAAAATATGGGTGCTCCTATGTAGTTTGAAACTGTTTCCCTCCATGCGGTTTGATGAAACTGTTTCATTCCAAACGGTTTGAAATCGTTGCTCCCAAACGGTTTGGGAAACCGTTTGAGCAAATAAGGAGACCGTTTGACTTGGGATTTTTCTTGGATAAACATCTAAGATGATTTCATCATCGTTCTCCTTAGAACAACCAAGAACAACAACCGTTTTTCATGGGAATTTCAACTATGAATCAAAAGAGTATCAAATAGAAAAGAATAACCAATGATTATTATAGAAATGGATGCAATAGCAATGATTAAGGGTTTGAGTTATAAAACCCACCTCTAGAACTGATCCCAAGCTCCAAGCTCCGTGGCTCTAATGGTGTATGGAGTTCCAGCAACTGCCCAAGGTCCGTTCTTGAGCTTTTGGATGTGCAAGTTGGCTAGAAATGGAAATCGGGTGAAGAAAATCAATAATCAAGCATTGCTTTAGGGTTTTCACCATGAATCCGAGGTAGAAGATGATAAAAATCTTACCAACAGGTTGTGTTCATCTTTCTCCTACTCCTGAGCTCTTCCTTGGTCGGCCAAAGCAAAGATGGTAAGAGGAAACTAAGGAAACGATCCTTATGTGTATTGGAAAAAGAACATGTATAAGGGATTTTCAAGGAAAGAGAAAATGGATTATTTTCTTTTAATTCCAAAATAATTTCCATCAAATCCCCCTCCATTTCTTGGCAACGAATCCATCTTCATGTTCTTGCAAAACCTCTCCATTATCCAAAGATTAATGGAAAAGAAATTAAGCACCTTAAAGAGTTATATATTAACATCCATCCTTTTAGTGGATATTACTTTTTATTATAATAATGTGAGTGGCTTCCACTCAACCAAGATCTTTTTGTGCCATAGCAAGGCACAAGCTCTTCCAACTCTATTGCAAACATATCCTTCAACTTTTGGTTGAAGGGCTCCTCAATTAATTTATTTCTTTTTGTATAAATTAAACTAAAGTTCCATATATGCTTAAATCTTGATTATTTTAATGTCAAGATTTTCTCTCCTCCAAGATGACTCAAATGAGGCGCCCCTCTCATTTTATTTTCTCTACTTGATGCCAAAAAACATGAGAGTCCCTCGAGAGGTGATATATTGCATATTGAACCCTAGATTTTGGGTAAATTGCACATTACACCAAAACTAGGTTTTAATGCACAAGGTTTGCTCTACAAGCTTATCTTGATGCCCAAGCTTGTGGAAACCATACCGCTACATCATATTCATTCTTATGATGTCTCAACATCAGAGGAACATCTTATAATTTGGAATTTTCAAGTTAACCTCTCAACTTGGGTAATTTGCACTTTAGTCCAAAATTAACAAAACAATGTTTCAACATGTTATTCAAAAGGGACTGCAATTGAAATATAAGTTCCTCAAGAGCCTTAATTACTTTTCAAAAGATAAGAGAAAACATATAATCATCTTTATTAAGCAAAACACCTAGGGTTAGTACATAACCCAGGTCAGGGATGTTACAAATTTTCCACCCCTTACAAGGATTTCATCCCCGAAATCATTAACAAAACATTTTAAGAGAAAAGAGTAGGGTATTTCCTCCTCATTTCTTCCTCTAGTTCCCATGTAGCTTCTTCAATGCCACGATGATTCTAGAGGACTTTTACAAGACGAATGTCTTTCTTCTTTAGCTTCTTGATCCTTCTGTCAAGGATCAACATAGGTCCTTCTATATAGGATATATCATCGTTTAACTCTACTTCCACAGGCTGCAGAACTGATTCTATATCAGGGTGACATTTCCTTAACATGGAAATGTGGAACACTGGGTGTAACTTTTGCAGCTCGGGTGGTAAATCCAACTTATAAGCTACCTTTCCAATATGTTCAATGATTGGATAAGGCCCCATAAATCTAGGAGCTAACTTTCCTTTCCTTCCAAACCTAAGAACTCCCTTCCAAGGTGAGACCTTGAGGTACGCTCTGTCTCCAACTTGGAATTCTAAAGGTCTAAGACACTTATCAGTGTAAGATTTCTGTCTATCATGTACAGTCTTTAACTGTTGTTGTATTATTTTAATCTTCTCGGTAGTCTGTTGCACAAGATCGGGACCCAAAAGTTGATATTCACCAGTTTCATACCAACATAGGGGAGATCTACAACGTCTACCATACAAAGCTTCATAAGGTGCCATGTCGATACTGTGTTGATAGTTATTGTTGTAGGCAAACTCTATCAAGCTTAGATGTAGATCCCAACTTCCTATAAACTGAAGGACACATGCCCTAAGCAAGTCCTCCAAGGTTTGCATAGTCCTTTCTAATTGTCCATCTGTCTGAGGATGAAAGGTTGTATTAAACCTTAACTGTGTGCCTAGGGCTTTATGAATTCGCTCCCAAAAATGACTCGTAAATTGGGGACCTCTGTCAGAAACAATGGTAACTGGGACCCCATGCAGCCGCACTATCTCATCTACATATAAATGTGCCAACTTCTCAGCAGAATAGGTTGTTTTGACAGGTAATAAATGTGATGTCTTTGTCAACCTATCAACTATTACCCAGATGGAATCATGACCTTTGGCTGTTCTGGATAACCCAACCACAAAATCCATGGTCACATGATCCCATTTCCACTGTGGTATAGGCAAAGGCTGCATTGTTCCCGTGGGCTTCTGGTGTTCAGCTTTAACTTGCTGAGACACTGAACACCGCATAACAAACTCAGCAACATCCTTCTTTAAACCAGGCCACCAATACATATCTTTCAAGTTATGATACATCTTGGTGCTTCCTGGATGCATAGCATACATTGAAGAATGAGCTTCTTCCAGGGCTAACTTCCTTAAGTTGTCCACATCTGGTACTATCATCCTACCATGATAACAGGCTACTTGATCATATGAATCATGGAAACCATCTCATTTCTCACTAACATATTATGACCTAATCTGTTGAACTACAACATCAGTTTGATGTGCTTCCTTAATCTGTTGTCTCAGAGTAGGTTTTATGTGCATCTCAGCTAACAACCCAGATAACAATGATACTTTTAATTGTACATTGTCTTGCCTTAAAGAGATAAGCATATCCCTCCTAGAGCACACCAAAGAATTTAACTGTCCTCTATCTAGGGATGGTGTTGCTGATTTCCTACTTAAAGCATTAGCAACCACATTGGCCTTCCATGGATGATAATCAATTGTACAATCATAGTCCTTGATTAACTCCATCCAGCGGCGTTGCCTCATGTTTAACTCACGCTGAGAAAAGATGTACTTTAGGCTCTTATGGTCTGTGAAAATCTGGAATGTTTCTCCATAGAGGTAATGTCTCCAGATCTTCAAGGCATGGACTACAACAGCTAGTTCTAGATCGTGTGTCAGATAATTCTCCTCATGTTTCTTAAGCTGTCGAGAGGCAAAAGAAATCACTTGTTTATCCTGCATTAACACACATCCTAGTTCATTCTTAGAGGCATCACAGAAAACTATATACCCTTTCCCTTGGTCAGGTAGCACCAGCATTGGTGCACATGTCAGTCTTTCCTTCAACAACTGGAATGATTGTTGACACTTGTCATTCCAGACAAAAGGGACATCCTTTATGGTTAAATTAGTCAAGGGTAAAGCTATAGAACTTAAGTTCTTAATGAACCTCCTATAATAGCTCGCCAACCCTAAGAAATTGCGAATCTCCATCGGTGTCTTCGGTTGTTCCCATTGCAGGACAGATTCTACCTTTTTAGGGTCAACACGTATACCTGAAGCAGATATTATGTGTCTAAGAAAAGAAACTTCTGGTAACCAGAACTCACACTTGCTAAATTTAGCATATAACTCATGCTCTCTTAGCAAAGTTAAAGCCTGACGAAGATGTTGCTCATGTTGTTGAGCATCTCTACTGTAGATCAAGATGTCATCTATGAAGACGACAACACACTAATCAAGAAATGGTCGAAAGATTCTATTCATGAGTTCCATAAATGCAGTTGGTGCACTAGTTAGTCCAAATGACATAATTGTGAACTCATAGTGACCATACCTTATCCTGAAGACAGACTTAGGTATGTCACCCTCCTTAATACGCAGTTGATGATATCCCGACCTCAAATCTATCTTTGAGAAGACAGTTGCACCACGCAACTGATAAAAAAGATCATCAATCCTTGGCAAAGGATACTTATTCTTTATTGTTACTTTATTTAATTGTCTGTAATCAATGTACAACCACATCGATCCATCCTTCTTTTTAACAAAGAGGATCGGAGCACCCCAGGGTGAAGTGCTTGGTCAGATGAAACCCTTCTCAAGAAACTCTTACAGTTGTTTCTTGAGTTCTACCATCTCAGAAGGTGCCATCCTATATGGTGTTTGTTCTATTGGTTGTGTGCCCGGAATTAGAGTAATCTCAAAATCAATATCTCGGGGCAGAGGTACACCTGGAAGTTCTTCAGGAAATACATCTTCAAATTCCCTGACTACAGGATTAGAACTCTCCATAGAGGTATCTACTACATGGGCCAAGAATGCAAAGCATCCTTGCCTCATTAGCTTCTCAGCTACCATAGCTGACATAAGATAGGTTGGAAGAATCTTTCTATCTCCCTGAAAGATCCATGTGTCACTATTATCTGTGAACACAGCCTGCTTGGATTCACAATCCAAGACAACCTTATACCTTTCTAAGGTATCCATCCCAAGGATTATATCGAACCCATGCATCTCAAGTAGTATAAGATCCACTTGAATGCGATGTTCAGAAAAGATATATCCCATCAAAGGAGTCTCCAACTTCAAACTCTCTGCCCTATGACCAACTGTCATATTGCAGTCAAGAATCACTCTTCGAGTGATAAAAGAATGTGTAGCACCTGGATCAATTAAAACAGATACGATGCAGGATGTAGACATATCAGAATAAAATAGTTTCATCTAACCTGTCACAACCCGAAGGTTGATCACTGCATCAGGTGGATTCATCACATAGAATCTCGTCGTCGCATGTGGTTGATTTGGTGCTCGATGACTGGGTGTCGATGATCTAGCTTGGGATGCTTGTCCATGTCCTCTAGTGCCACCAGGAAACTATCTTTGTTGAGAACCTTGCTGACTCTGCCTTTGAGGTTGAGTCACACTTGCCTCTCGGGCTCTGCAATCCTTCATAAGATCCCCCATCTTTCCACATATGAAACAACTTCTGATCCCTTGCTGAGGTCTGGATGGTCCTGTAACCGACACAAATGCTGAGCTATGAGCTCCTTCTGGTGGTAAACTTTGTCCTCTACCCCTATTTGACGTCCACTGCGTCTGGGTACTGAATCTAGGTGGTGGTGTAGGCACGGAAAACCCACTAGTACATAACATGCCTTTAGTGTCGATTTTTAAGGCCTTTAGTGTCAGTTCTCAAGCGACACCTATGTGGGCACCGCTAAAAGCCCAACTGTTACGCGTCGGTTCTCAAACCAATGCCAAAACCCTTCACGTGCCACCGAAAACACGCCAGCAGGGGGTATAGGCGTCGGTTATTAGGATAGAAACCGATGCCACATACCTTCGCGCCACAGAAAGGGCGCCATCTGGGGCACTATCAGCGTCGGTTTCTTAGTGATAATCAACGCCATATCACCCGCTACCACGGCCGTGCTGACCAGCACGGCTGTGTTGTCTGGCCACTAGGGAAATCGACGCCAGTGACTAGTAGGGAAACTGACACTGTTATCCTATGTCGTCGGTTGTATATAAATATATGATGCCTGTTTTATGTCTGGTCCACTGCCACGGCCGTGTTGGCCAGCACGGCCGTGGTGTTTGGCCTCATTAGGGAAATTGACGTCAATTACTAGTATGGAAATCGACATTGTAACCATATATCGTCGGTTTTGTTCAAATAACCAACGCCGATGTTTTTTTTTCTGTCAGTCTGCAGACCTGTTGTGGCTGGTCGCAGGATGAGAAACCTACAGTTCATTATGAACTACAGGTTTTACGAAATCCATTGATATCAGCCAACAACAGGCTACAAACCTACAAACATTTTATCTCTTTTCACATTCAGACACATGTAGAAACATTCATGTATTGATGATTTTCACACACAATTCATAAAAATTCATTCACATTGTCATCATTGTCATCATTGTCAACAAAATCATATATTCAAAGAGCCATGAAACAGCAAAAGAAGCCACAATAAAGGGAAGCATGATACAGATACAATACATAAAGTGCAGCACGCACAAGTGTTTCAGATTCATATAACAACATGACAGACTAACACATATATAGTGCATAATAACAGCAGTGTCGAATTTACATACAACACTATAGCTTAGTATATATATAGTGGGACTAAGGTGACGATCCCACCTGCTAAAATAGGTTATCGAAAACTACATGTTACGACTGGGAGGTCATGATTCAGCAACCATATGCATTAGCAGGAGGACAAACATATTTCACCACGAGTTAACATTGAAGAAGGTTAACTCGTGGTGAAATATGTTTGTCCTCCTGCTAATGCATATGGTTGTTGAATCACGACCTCCCAGTCGTAACATGTAGTTTTCGGTAACCTATTTTAGCAGGTGGGATCGTCACCTTAGTCCCACTATATATATGTACTAATCTATAGTGTGGGATGCTTGCTTTCGCTCCGACTGTTGCGCTTTGGATTTACAAAGCAATGTCAATGGCATGCATAGCTATGTCATGGTCATCCTGCATAGACTGTAGTCTTTGGCAAACACCTGCAAATTAAATAGAATTTCTATTAACTAGTATCCTAAAAATTTGATAAAAATCACACTTACATAATATAATTATAAATGAACATATAGATAGAAACCTTAGGGATATATTCTTAAAACTTACATTGTCAGGCGGTGCAAGCACATCCTCACCCTCACAGTGATCATCATCACGGTCATCATGGGAACATAATAAAAATATAAACATCCATGCCTCTAATATTGTGATCTTTTATCAATTAACAATCCTTCATTATGATCCCCGCGAACATACAAGTCATTGTCATCCCCAGCTTCAATGTTTGGTGGTGTTGGCAACCCAACTGAGAATGGATTGGAGTCATCATACTTATCATAGTACTCTTCTTCATCTATAGGATCTTCGATGAACTGTCTTTTACCATGAAGAACAACCGACCATTTATCATTTGCAGGATCATCGATATAAAATACTTATTTTGCCTGTGATGCCAATATGAATGGTTCACCCTTCTCGCCAATCTTTTCAAAGTTCACTAACGTGAAACCCAATTCATCCACTATAACTCCTTTGTTGTTGTCAACCCAATTACATTTAAAGAGCGGAATTCTGAAATCTACATAGTCAAACTCCCATATGTCTTCAATGACACCGTAATATGACATTTTAGCTTCACGTGGACTTTTATCCTTTGCACTTGCAAAATACATAGTCGACGGTTGAAGGGTGACCCCGCTGTTTTGGATGACACTCTTATCATCTTGACGCTTTGTGTAATATGAGAAACCATTTATGTCAAACCCTTCATAAGACATAACATTCAATTTTGGTTTAAAGGCGAGGCATTTGATGGTTTTAGTAACATTATCTGGTGTTTGAGATAGTTGATGTAAGACTTTATCTTCAAACCAATTAATAAATGTCTTGTTATGCTCTCTAGCAAGCCACATTGAATTGGATCGAGGATATTTTCTCTTGATGAAATTGGTATGTTCCTCGATATAAACACTCACTTCGTCGATGTTGTATAAAATATACAAGTGACCTTGCTCCAACTGTTCACGGCTGATTACTTTCACCCGAGCTCCCAAAACTCCTTTGCTAAAATGCTCCTCAATATTCTTGCCATTCACGGGAGCATCATTACCACTTAGAAAGTCATTGCAAAAATCCATAACCTCTCTCACCACATAACCCTCAATAATACTCCCTTCAGGCTGATAACAGTTTTGAACATCACCTTTAAAAACGCTCATGTATTGTTCAAAGGGATACATCCAATGCAAGAAAACTAGTCCCAACATTTTCACTTCCCTAGTCAAGTGGACAACAAAATGTACCATGATATTAAAGAACAACGGAGGAAAATACATCTCAAGCTGACATAGGGTAACAACCACTTCTCTTTGCAAATTATCGAGAGTATCAGGGTCAATAACTTTGCTGCACAGACTTTTGAAAAAGAAACAAAGTCTGGTGATTGCAAACCTTACATGCTTCGGCAATATAGATCTAATTGCCACAGGCAATATTTGTTGCATTAGAATGTGACAATCATGAGATTTAAGACCTATCAACTTCAAATATTTCATTGATACCAATGTACGGATGTTGGATGAGTAACCATGTGGCACCTTAACATTTACCAAGCATTCACAAAATGCTTTCTTCTCCTTTCTAGACAACGTGTAACAAGCGGGAGGTAAGTATGTTCTTTTATTACCCATTTCACGTAATTCTTTTAATTCTGACCTTATTCCCATTTCACGTAGGTCCATTCTGGATTTTATCCCATCTTTAGTCTTACTTGGTATATTCAACAGAGTACCGATGACGCTATCACATACATTTTTCTCAACGTGCATGACATCGATACAATGCCTGACTGTCAAAGAACTCCAATAAGGAAGATCCCAAAATATCGACTTCTTCTTGAATAAAGACTTGTCACTCCTTGTGGCCATCGTACATTGTGATCTCTTACCAAATTCATTGGCGATGTCTTTCACTCTTTCATAAACATCCTCCCCTGATATAGGTTTAGGTGCACTACGTTCCTCATTTCGTCCATTGAATGCTTTGTGCAACCTACGATACGGATGAAATTTTGGAAGAAACCTTCGATGAGCAAGATATACAGTCTTTCCGCTATGTTTTAGTCATATTGAATCAGTGTTCTCTTCACATATAGGACACACTTTAGATCCTTTGACACTATATCCAGACAAATTCCCATATGCTGGAAAGTCATTCACAGTGCAAAACAACATAGCGTGCAAACAAAATGTCTCTCTTCGTGAAGCATCATAGGTCATCACACCTTCACCCTAGAGTTTCTTTAAGTCATCAATCAGAGGTTCAAGATAAACATCGATATCATTTCCAGGTTGTTTAGGGCCCGATATCAACAACGACAGCATAACGTACTTATTTTTCATACACAACCAGGGAGGAAGATTGTATATAACAAGCATGACTAGCCAAGTGCTATGTTGGCTGCTCAATGTCTTGTACGGATTCATCCCATCTGTACAAAGCCCAAGTCTTAGATTCATGTCTTCTTCACCGAATTCAGGGTACAATAGATCAATCTTCTTCTACTATGGGGAATCAGACGCATGTCGTAGGATCCCATCATTATTTTTCTTAACATCTGCATGCCACCTCAAATTCTTTGCATCTATAGGATTGGAAAACAAGCATTGAAACTGTGGTATTATAGGTAGATACCACATCACCTTGGCGGGAGAACCAGTTTTGGACTCCCCCAAAGTTGTCAATTTATACCTTGACGCACCACATTTTGGACAATCTTTCAAATTCACATAGTCCTTTTGAAATAATACACAATCATTCGAGCATGCGTGTATCTTCTTGGCATCCATTCCCATTGGGCACAACAATTTCTTTAACCGGCATGTTGAGATCGGTAGCTCGTTTCCTTCAGGAAGAATTTCTTTCAACAAAGACAACAATGACGTGAAGCTTTTGTCGCTCCATCGATTGTTAGCTTTTAGTTTATACAATCTCAACACAGCGCTAAGCTTCGTAAACTTACAACTCATGTATAATGGTATCTCATCATCATGCACAATGTTTCTAAACATGGGAGGTGGATCAGTGTGCTCTACCCCACAACTATCCAGCATCGCATCAACGATGTCTACTGGAACTGGTTCATTCACCTCTACGTCATCAGAGGCAATTTCTTCTTCCACACAAGCACTACTATCGACATCCATTGGTTTCAGGTTTGAAATCTCTCCATGCCAGTACCATTCTGTATAGCCTTGTACAATCCCGTTGCACATGACATGACTTCTGATTTCGTCACCAGTACTGACTTTCAAGTTGTTACCGCAATGCCTACATGGATAGTAGAACCTATCTCCATGTTGTTTTCTATGTTCCTCGGGAAATCTAACAAACTGATCAAGACCAGAAATAAACTCTGGGGTGCAGTGATTGCGAATGGACATCCATGATCTATCCATTCTCTTATCAAAGAGAAAATAAGTATATATTATAACAAGATTAGGGTCTAGGGTAAATAGATTAGAGTTTATGGTTAAAACTTTAGGGTTTAAACATGTGATGTCATTCTTAAATGTGTACCACCTATCCCATTCTTGAACACCTAATCTCACTAGTAAGTGTATAATGTGTATTGGGTTTTCAAGAAAATTTTGGCAGCATTTCCCCGTTGTTCTCCAAGTACATATGTACTTAGAGAACAAATGGGGAAATGCTGCCGAAATTTTCTTGAAAACCCAATACACATTAGACACTTACATCCTAAGTGAGATTAGGTTTTCAAGAATAGTCCCAAACCAGGGACTATCCAAGATTTACTCCTAATGAGTAAATCTTGGACGGGTTTCTAGGCCAACAAATACAACACCAATTCCTTGTTCACAACCCCATTCAACACACAATTTCTTATAAAAACATTTGTGGACAGCCATAACAACATATCAATGCTTCCTAAATTAATCAACATTAATAGCTTATGAATGTTTAGATGCATTTAAATATAAATCCCTAAATTTAAATAATGTGATGAATAAAAAATCATTAGATGAACGAGTGGATAAGTAAATACAAATCAGTATTTAAGTAAATACAAATCAGAGGGCGAGACAGAGGGTTTTTGGGGATGTTTACCTCTGTTTTAGCCCAGTCGGGTGTCTTGCTCTGGAGCAGGGAGAGAGGCGAGACGGATGGGTGCACGTGGAAGCCGAACGGGCAGGCAGAAGGCCGGCGATCTCCTGAACCGTAATGGAAGTGATCATTGAAAACATAGTTATAATTAGGATAAAAGAACATTTATAATGAAATTTATCAGTAATTTGTAACATTCAATAACCAAGCCAATCATCAATTCAGTTAGAAGCATTCATGTAGCAACTTTCAGTTCCATTCATTAATCTCATTTTACATCCACACACAGGGGTTGGTGTACCCCTAAACAGTAACTAAACAAAGGGGTTGGTGTACCCCTAAACATGCGCATAATTAAAATAACTATTAATACAGACAAGTCTAGATAGATAGACAACTAAATACTACACCAACATGGTCCCGCATTAGTAACTTCGAGGACTTATCATTGTGGCGATCTTCTCCTGAAGTTTAGAAAAGAAAGTAGCTATGAGTATTGATTGCTTTCAGACAAAAAGTGTAAACACAAATTTTTTGTCTTGACAATTATATTTGTTAATTGGACCTACCGTGGCCTTTTTGATGATGTTGTGTTGCGGAGCTCCTCACTGTATTTAGACGAATCTGAAATGACAGGGGCCTCATAATCAGATTCGTCCGAGATGATATCCTCCGTCGTGCGCTCATACCGCAGTAGATGATCGGGGGTCTCGCAGTTGATGTTGGTTATCCAAACTTTGATGGTATTATGGCCAACTAGATGGAGAAAAATCCTGTCGCTACGGCCCACATGCATCTTTCCAATCCAATCACGCCAACCGGATTTTGATACAAGATTTCCTGCCAAATCATACTCAACCTCGATAACATGTGAATAATTGCCAAAATTTAGGGTCACTTCACCAGGCCTGTAGTGTCTTCCTTTTAGAAAATGCCAATGTTTGGGTATGGCCAATTGGTTTAAGGAATGATCATCTAGGATGATGTCCAATTGTTCTTCAATAGGGAACGTTAACATTGACATAGAGGCCCAGTTCATAGTGACTGTTGTGGGTGGACAGAGACTGCATAATATTAGTATTAACAAAGTGTACGTAAGTACATATAACGATGTTATATATTTTCAAAAAAAGTGTAAGTACATATAATGATGTTATAAATTTTTATACTAGTATTTACTATAATTTGATGTATCTTGGTATTTCATAAAATGAGGTGACACTTATTATCTATTTGTTTAATCAACACTCATATTTAGTTTTATGAGTACATGACACTATGTTTGAAATACTTTTTAAAAAGGATAAAAGAACATACTTATAATAAGGACCCATGCACATTCTAATCATTTTGAAGTGAATCAGAAAATGAACAGGAGCCTGGCTCCTATCCGCTAGTAACATCAAAAAAGCCAAACCTAAAACTGGAAATGCAACCTACAAATTTTAGCACGATCGTGTACAAATGCAAAACAATACTGAACTAAATTAGGATCAATCATAGGGATTGGTTAACTAAATTATCATTGACATCTACTTATTTAAAAAATAGGTTAAGCCAAGGTCAACACACATCAACAACACACATTAAAAAATAGGTTAAGCCAAGGATGAATTGAGGATGCAAACCTAGTCAATTGGAGGCTTTACCTCTAGCAGTGGCAGTGGTGACGATAATGGAAAGCTCTGGTTTCGGCTGCTACTGTTGGCGATGGCTACTGGCGATGGCTCTGGTTCCGGCTGCTGCTGTTGGCGCTGGATACTGCTAGCACCGGCGAGAGGAGGACCGGCTGGAGGAGAGGACCAACGACGGTGGCGGCTCCACAAACGGTGAGCTCCACGGAGGCGGCGAGCTCCATGAACGCTGGCGAGCTTCACAAACGGCAAGCTCCACGACGGCGCTTCACGGCGGCGGCAAGGAGATCGGCGCTTCACGGCTTTGGTGAGAAAGGAGATCGGCGGCGGCGAACAAGGAGAATGCCGGAATCGCCAGACCCTAATAGCCGATTGCAATCACAGAGAGAAAGGGGAAGAGTCGGGCTCGCTCGTGCAATATTAAGTTAACATTTGGTGTCGATTATTCAACAAACCGACACATAACACTAACAGTGTCGGTTAACAACACAAACCGACACCTGTGCCCTATGATAATCATTGGTGTTAACTAGAAAAACTGACGTCTATCTACATACGCCGATTAAAAAATTGGTTCTCGATTAATGACCATCGTCGTCGGTTTTTTTGACAATCCGACGCTCAAAGGGTGTGAAAAATTTCCCGCAAAGAGCGCGGGAAAACCCATACGTGTCGGTCATTATTGTAAAACCGACGATCAAAATGTGCCCAGTTTCTGTTTCACGAATAACCTTTCGTCGTCGGTTTTTTCGTTAATGACTGACGCCATATGTTAAATTTTTGGAGGTAATTTTTTTCACTGGAAATTTTGGATTTGGCGGTTAATATTTGGCGTCGGTTTGTTATTAAGTAACCGACACCGAATAAAAGTGATACCCGTGTCTGTCCGCCCTTCACAGATTGATGTCAGTTTAATTTTTAAACCGACGATGTATTGTTTAGGTGTCGGTGTATTAGTACAACCAACACCTTTAAAAGTGACGTTATAAGCCATTTCTGTAGTAGTGACCTCAGTTTCTTGAAACCTTTGGATGAGGATCCTGGGAACTGGGGGTACGCCTTCTTATCCCTGGTCTGTCGCTTCTCTATCACAGACCTCTATATCCTTCTGACAGATTCCACAAAAGTAGCAAATATTTCCATGTTCTCCATAGCAGATACAGGGGTGGTCAACTTAGCATTTAATCCCTTATCAAAATGACGTATCCTCTCTTCATCTGTGGTTGCCATATGCGGACAAAACCACAAAATCTCCATGAAATTAGCCTCGTACTCGCTAATGTTCATTTGTCATTGTCTTAACCTCTCAAATTGAGAGATTTTCTCATCCAGGAACGTCTTAGGAAGTATATGTTAACAAATTCCCATCAAAAAACCTCCCATTCAACCTCCACACCTGGCCTTTTCCCTTCCTCTATGGTCCACCAGTGACCAGCACTCCCTTTGAGAAGGTACACATCATGTCTAACCTTCTCAGCTTTTGGGATGTTTAGGATTTTAAAGGCCTTCTCTAACTTTGTTAACCACATGTCAGCATCTGTTGGGTCAGCTGTCCCAACATATTCCATAGCTCCAACCCAGTGCAGTCGTTCAAACGTCTTGCCGGCTCCTTGTCCTTCTTGATGGGCAGGTGCCCTAGGTGTAGGTATGGGCATCCTATCAGTCATATGTGTCATGGTAGCTATAAACTGCCCAAACATGGCTTGGAAGGTTGGATTCCCCATGTCAGCTTGATTGAATTGGGGTAGTTCAGGCACAGGTTCCTCCCTTCCTTGGTCTCTTGCACCTCCTCTGGGTGCAGCGACACTACTTTCAGCAACACGTTCATCATGTGATCCAGACATCTTTAGTTTTCTCTTCTCCTCCTATATGAGCAGAAGACACTATCAGATAGACTGGAAGACACTAGAACAGACTCAACAACCCTAGTCCTATGTCTCTGTAGACTCAGCGAACCTAGAGCTATGATACCAACACTTGTGGCATCCAACTTGTGAAAACAATTTTAACTAATGCGGAAGCGAATTATTAGCAGCGGAATTACTAAAAATCACTAAAAATTTAAAACTTTTTGCAAAGAAATCCACAAACTGTAAAACTCTACCATAAAGAACCAAAGTAAGTTATTTACATTCTGATTCATCAGTACATCTGTATCATTTCATCTCGAGAGTCATAACATTAACTGCCCAGTTAAACGGTACATAAGCAGTATACAAAATCTCGAGGAATCAAGCCAAAAATCTCAAATCTATATCAAACCATCTACTGACTCCTAGGACTTGAGAGTACAGAGACGACACATAGGACTCTTTCTATATACATGACTTGACAAACAGTGTCTCCACCTGAGGATCACTACTGTCCTTGTTGTTGTTGCTGATGTTGTTGCTGCTCACCCACTGAAGGGTTTCTTCTTCCTCGGTGTCTACCTAAAAAGTTGAATCCCACGGGGGTGAGACAATTGAAAATTGTCCCAACGAGAGATATAACTCTCTGCCAGAAACATTGTTATTGTTGATAATAGAATAACACTGAGCAGTAGAATTATAAATATTCAACAGCAGGTAAGTCATAGATTAAGCTAAGTATAGCAGTATTCTCTATACAGTTCATTTCAGTTATAACTTGATAAAGCAGCAAGTCATTTATTCAATAAGGAATATGAAGAACATGTATATCATTTATCCAACTATGATATAATAGACATGGTATCATCAACCATTGATTCTCGTAATTCAACCCTAAGCAAATATGCTACACGGCTGATTACATTTTACAATCATACTTATGCCCTGAGGAGATGAGGTATACCTCTCATACTCCAACCAACCATTGCAAAATCGAAATCAGTACCATACATAGGTCATCAAAAGAGCCGAATTTCTATGACCTCATCTTCCTCAGTCAGTGTGAGGAATACATGCAGGACATCTTGTGTCTCTACCATTTATATAGCTTTCCAGGGTATACTGGCAACTTCGCTATTAGAGTTACAGTGGCATGTTGTACTCTCTTCGCAATCGAGAGATTTCTTGTTATCTTACATCGATTCAGCATTAACATCATCATTGGGAGATTAGTGATACATCATCCCGACATATACATATAATGAAGGATTGAGAGATTTAATGTTTATCTCACATCAATTCCTCCATTAGGGCGTAAGGATATTCGCGCCCATTACCCCCACATACTCAAAAGTATGCTCTCCAGGAGTTCCCTTAGGAAAACCTATTTCACCATCACCTAATTGTTGACGATGATGGATCTATGGTCAGGGTTCTACATGATATCATTTCACTTGATTATTTAAGTACATTACATCATTCTTTTAGCATCAGGCATGTTTTCAAACATAAACCTTTATAACAATTACTATAAAGAATGAGTACTATTCTATCAAGTTCATTTCACAGCTTTAACAACATTGGGAACTTAATCCCTTATCATCTCTTCATCGTGATTCCAGAATATGGGTATGCAAACCCTGAGATCATCAAAATACTTGTTACAACTTTGACAGGTAACTTTTTGCCATCAAGTCATCTGTCAATGTAAACATGATAATTGCAATGCATGTATTTCACATGGCTCTTACCGCCTATCAATCTCTTTTGTTACCTTTCACTAGGAAACATAGCATATCATTGCTTACAAAGCTCATAAAATACTTTCAATAAACAAAGCATCATAGCTCATACCTGGCTATATTCAATATCTCATAAAACCTGCATGATTAGTACAGATGATAACAGATACATCAATTTCATATCAGCATATTGCAAAACAATTATGACATCATTATTCAAGGGTTACACCATTATACCCTTGCTAGGGTTAGGGTTTCCGTTTTCATTTCGATTAGGGTTAATCATCCCCTTAGCTCAAATAGGATAAATGACTCATCATTTCATTATCCAACCTTAGAGCTTCATGCTATAAAGTATTGCCCAGAATTAGGGTTACACATTCTTATTTACCTTTTTTGAAATTAGGGTTTACTATTCACATCGCATCACCCTAGATTAGGGTTTACTATTCACTTCACATCACCCTAGATTAGGGTTTACTATTCACTTCACATCACCCTAGATTAGGGTTACACATTCACATTGCATCACCCTAGATTAGGGTTTACTATATCATCATTATGAATTAAGATCATACCATCATCATATATATTGATTTCACCCATCAATGCCCTCAATTTAGGGTTATGATTCATTAACCTTCATAATTAGGGTTTCATGATCTCACTATGATGGATCATACCCTAATTAGGCATTCATTCATATTGGAAGTCTAAAACTTGATTATCATTCATGTAGGAAGTCTTTTCTCTCTCTCTCTCACCCTCTATAGGATGATATTTACTTTAGCCTTGATAATCTAAGTCAACTCAATCTTGAAGAAGAATTGACATCATGGGTCATATCATTATCACCATGATTATTAAAGCTTAACTATTTAAAGGGCACTATTCACACTACCTCTTTAGGGTACAAATACTATAATCATCTTCGATTACATCAGGTATTAATCAATTGATCAACTTGTCCTTTAACCACTTTAAGTACCCATGCAGTTTTGGTTAATTATCCACCAAACGGTCTTGGCGACATAGACCCCAAACGGTCTTGACCAAAACAGACCTCAAACGGTCTTGCAAAAAAACATCCAAACGGTCTAAGACCGTTTAGACCTCCAAACGGTCTTGAACAACCAATGAAATCGTTTGCTAAAGTACCACCTTGAAACCATTTAGTAAAGTAGGTGGTGAAGACAGTTTGCCCAAAGTTGACTTTTGAGACCGTTTGCTAAAGGTGGTCACTCAAGATCGTTTGCTAAAGTACCTTTTTGAAACCGCATGAACTCAACCAGTTTTGAAACCGCATGAACTCAACCGGTTTTGAAACTGCATGAACTCAACCGGTTTGGGATCATTTGGTCCCAAATGGTCTTGAGACCATTTGGACTCAAACGGTCTTGAGACAGTTTGGACTCAAACGGTCTTAAGACCATTTGGTCCAAACCTCCTCAAAACCGCAAGGACCAAAAAGGGTCCCAACCACTCCAATTAAATTAGGGCTTCCAATGTTGGTTCCTTCAACCATTGAATTCATGGAACTACTCATAAATTGAGCCTATCACCATGCTTCAATTGAGTTAATTAGGTCAACCTTCAACTGATTTGACCCTCAATTAACCCTCAATTAATCATCAATTAGGGTTTGAATCAATTGTATTAGGGTTTGGAAACGATGATCCTTCAACATAATGCAATGTGAAACTAGTTACTTTAAAACTATCAGTCCATCATACAAAATGGACATGACCTGACCCCAAACGGTCTTGAGGTCGGTTGGATGACCTCCAAACGGTCTTGAGACCGTTTTCCCATCTCATCACCCAAATCCATGTCATCCATTTAGGGTTTGGATCACTAGATTGATCACCAAATCAGCATTTGATTGCAAATCAACTTGGTTTCTTTAGATCTTCAAACACCTAACCATACTCAACCCTGGACCTCCAAACGGTCTTGGGTGACCCCCAAATAGTCTTGAGACCATTTGGGTCAATCAACCCAAAACATCAACTTATTCAATTGCAAAATCAGCACTTAGCCGATTAGGGTTTATACCATTTCTTTGGATCTTCAACCACTTAACCATACTCAACCCTAAACCTACAAACGGTCTTGGGTGACCCCCAAATGGTCTTGAGACCGTTTGGGTGATCCCCAAATGGTTTTGAAACCGTTTGGGTCAATCAACCCAAGTTTCAAACTTAACCACTTATGAAATCAGCACTTAACCTGATTAGGGTTTAGGTGATTGATTGACCTTCAACTCATGAACCAATTGCAGTTAATAAATAATAATTGGTGGATCATTAACCTAGATAATTTTGAAAAAATCCCCAAATGGTCAACCCTGGTCAACATCACCAAATGGTTTGAAACTGTTTCCCTCCATGCGGTTTGATGAAACCATTTCATTACAAACGGTTTGAAACCGTTTGCTCCCAAACGGTTTGGGAAACCGTTTGAGCAACTAAGAAGACCGTTTGACCTGGCATTTTTCTTGTATAAACATCTAAGATGATTTCATCATCATTCTCCATAGAAAAACCAAGAACAACAACCGTTTTTCATGGGAATTTCAACTATGAATCAAAAGAGTATCAAATAGAAAAGAATAACCAACGATTATTATAGAAATGGATGCAATAGCAATGATTAAGGGTTTGAGTTATAAAACCCACCTCTAGAACTGATCCCAATCTCCAAGCTCCACGGATCTAATGGTGGATGGAGTTCCAGCAACTGCCCAAGGTTCGTTCTTGAGCTTTTGGATGTGCAAGTTGGCTAGAAATGGAAATCGGGTGAAGAAAACCAATAATCAAGCATCGCTTTAGGGTTTTCACCATGAATCCGAGGTAGAAGATGATCAAAATCTTACCAACAGGTTGTGTTCGTCTTTCTCCTGCTCCTGAGCTATTCCTTGGTCGGCCAAAGCAAAGATGGGAAGAGGAAACTAAGGAAACGACCCTTATGTGTATTGGAAAAAGAACATGTATAAGGGATTTTCAAGGAAAGAGAAAATGGATTATTTTATTTTAATTCCAAAATAATTTCCATCAAATACCCCTCCATTTATTGGCCACGAAGCCATTTTAATGTTTTTGCAAAACCTCTCCATTATCCAAAGATTAATGGAAAAGAAATTAAGCACCTTAAAAAGTTTTATATTAATATCCATCCTTTTAGTGGATATTACTTTTTATTATAATAATGTGAGTGGCTTCCACTCAACCAAGATATTTTTGTGCCATATCAAGGCACAAGCTCGTCCAACTATATTGCAAACACATCCTTCAACTTTTGGTTGAAGGGCTCCTCAATTAATTTATTTCTTTTTGTATAAATTAAACTAAAGTTCCATATATGCTTAAATCTTGATTATTTTAATGTCAAGATTCTCTCTCCTCCAAGATGATTCAAATGAGGCTCCCCTCTCATTTTATTTGCTCTACTTGATGCCAAGAAACATGAGAGTCCCTCTAGAGGTGATATATTGCATATTGAACCCTAGAATTTGGGTAAATTGCACATTACACCAAAACTAGGTTTTAATGCATAAGGTTTGCTCTACAAGCTTTATCTTGATGCCCAAGCTTGTGGAAACCATACCACTACATCATATTCATACTTATGATGTCTCAAAATCAAAGGAACATCTTATCATTTGGAATTTTCAAGTTAACCCCTCAACTTGGGTAATTTGCACTTTAGTCCAAAATTAACAAAACAATGTTTCAACATTATTCAAAAGGGACTGCAATTGAAATATAAGTTCCTCAAGAGCCTTAATTACTTTTCAAAAGATAATAGAAAACATCTAATCATCTTTATTAAGCAAAACACCTAGGGTTAGTACATAACCCAGGTCAGGGATGTTACAATTGGTTTCTCTCCCTGCATTAATTTCTGACAAGAGAAGTTCTCTCATGAATTTGACGTCGTTTCATGAGCGATGTTGGCTTCTCTCATGTGCTAGTTTTTTACTAAGGAGGTTCTCTCGTGAAACCATCAACATTTAGTGAGCAGCATCAGCTGATCATCATGTCCTAATTTTGACGAAGGAGGTTCTCTCGTGAAACATCTAGTGAACAACGTCAGCTGATCTCCCTATCTTGATTTTGACAAAGGAGGTTCTCTCATAAATTTTGTTGCACGGTATTACTACTACTATAATGGAGATATTGGAGTGTGTTCCAGAGCTGAAGGAAAACTAGGATAATATATGAATTGTTCGTAAATGGATTGTCAACATGCAACTAGAGGAATTAATGAACATGCGTAGCTATGAGATCCAGAAGTCTTTGATTGATCTAGCATATCTTCCAATAGAGAAGGAGATGATGGCAACGATTGGGCACTTTTGGAACAAGGATTCATGTACCTTCTAGTTCGAAAATGTTATTCTTATGCCTACACTTGAAGACATGAATTGATTATTCAGCTAAAGTTCAATGACGGATGGCCACAGATCACTCAACGTTACCAATGGCACACAAAGTTGAGTACCTGGAGGTGAAGAAGAAGGTTGTCAACGAGTTCATGGATGTTGATCGTCAAAAAATAAAGATTGGCTCATTTTGGAATATCTTCAACCTCAAATCACCATATGATAAACTAAAGCAAGGTAAGGGTCACTTTCATGCTTTTCTAGTGGTTTTGTGTGGTGCCTTATTTTTTGATGAAGAAAAAGGATGTGTCAATGTGAACATTGTGGCTATGGTTTCTGCCATCCAAAGGAGAGAGACTATAATCCCTTGGATTTTGAGTGAACTATATTTTTTTCTAGATGTAGCCAAAGATACATGTTGCATGTCTGGGCCCTTTCATGTATTGCAGGTCTACTTCGGTATGAGGCTCGGATTTGCTTCTTTTGCAATCAACTGTAATACCAATCATAGTCTTCACTAAAGCTATTTGGAGAGTCATGACATGATCAACTCACTATTGTAGAAGAGGGGTGTGATAGCTATGTGGCTTGCAAATCTTGAAGATAATGATGTTCGTTGGAGATGGATGGAACGGGGGATAGATACGTCAGCATATGGAATATCAATGTTTGGCTTATGAAATCTTATTATCCTTCCTGGCTTTGTTAAAAGCCAAATGTATTATCCGGTAACTGTGTTGCATTAATTTGGGTGACATCGGGTGGCGTATGAGCTAGACAAGATTCCTCACTAGTATCAACAGATAAATGAGGAAGGAGATTGCCATCTATCAACTAAGTTAGCGGGAATGTGGCAGGACTGCAAGAGGATGACACTAAAGGAGTTCCCAACTAGATGGGAGTGCACACCAGAGTACCAGATTCAATGCCAAGCCTTCAAGCATGTACTAGTCACTTGTGATGACAGCGGGGAACCTTGTAAATAGGCAGACTATAGTTATATGTCTCAACCATTGTTTATTTATATCTTTTTTTAGGATGGAGTGAGTTGTGTTAGGGGAGTTGAATTAGTTAATTTGAAATATTAGTGTGATGGATCTAGTTTGGTTTGTATTCAATATATTTTTGTTTCACCAAAGAATGGGTCTAGTGAAAGCTTAACATTATATTTTGGTGTTTATAAGAAAAGGTGCCTAGTGTAAGTACCTTTTTTTTGTTATTTTGTTTTACTTATTTCATAGAATAAACCAGTCTTAATATGAAAACCATGATGGTGACAACTTATTGAGATAGAGTGGAGATCAAATCATGTTTTAAATGCATTCAGGCTCAGAACCTGGGTCATATATAAGGATATTGTTGCCTTGGCCTTGATGTCAAATATGGTAACCTGTTTTGGTCATAGTATGCAAGCAAAGAGGGGTTAGAAATATGGGTTTGATGATGTGAAGTTCTTGGAATGCATGTGTGCGGAGATGTAGTAAGTGAGATAGGTAACAACTCCAACATATTAAGAAACATCCATGCCTTTCTAGCTTTAGTAGGAAGATAGTACTGTCTTGACTAGGGCCACACTTGTAATGTTCATAGATCATGAGGGAGAAAAGAAATCAATGCCCCATTGGTTTTGGACATCATGCTAATAGAGACCTTCCCAATGGACCCAAATGATTCATCACAAGCACATATCCCTTATTTGCCTTTTGTAATTGTGGGGCATTGGTGCTCAGAACCTTAGGATGGGATATCCCTTCATTAGAGAATTTTTGGTTCTGGATTATGCATTTTTTTCCCAATATTGACTTTCTATATGCCAGGTGACAATCATCATAAGCTTAGAAGTATTGTCATGGGTTCAAGCAATCTGTTACAAGCACATATCCAACATAGAAGAATACTCATTGCAGGATATTGGTGCTTAGAACCTTAAGATGGGGGCTCTCTTTTTTATAAAGAAAGAATAGGAGAGAGGTGATTTTTTAAAATGCCTACAATAAACTCATTAAAGATGTTTGACATCTTATATGATACCAAAGAAAGGCCAGGAATATACAACAAAAGTAACTAACTAGCTCGTACTCATCCATACATGAGTGAGGTAGTTTGAATGTTGTGTGAGTGGCAGTGAAGATCTTATGTGACCTTACAAGGATACTCAAATTTGACTTGGGGCTGTTGGCTTGAGTGAACCCATTGAGAATGAATTCTCTGAGACCATGAAGGGATAAACTCATCATCGCCCGATGATTGTCAACAACGGACTCAATTGAGACTTGTCTCTCAAAGATTGTATCATGATTTAGATCCAGAACTGGTTATTTAACTGTCGATTTTTAAGATATGTAGATCTTGTAGAGAAAGGGGTTTTGTTTTACACTACTTATTTTATTTTCTTTCAGGATCACTCTGAATTTTGTGATGTTAATCATGAAAACTTGGCTTTATTTGTGTGTTCGTAAACATTGTTATTACCTTAACGGAGGATTAATTATTGTGTCTGGATGACGTGTTTTATGAGGTAAATTGACTGGATGTAAGATTAAGATGACAATCCTTTTAAGTGAGTTGGTCCGTGTGTGTTAAGGTGATTTCTAATTGTGATTGTTCGGCAATAGTAAAACTTTACGTGGCTGGCATTGATGGGGGACATGTGTACATCCCCATCCATGTCTTATAGATGTAGAGCTCCACCACTATAGATGTCGTGGATTATGTAAGGTCCTTCCCATCAGGGGTTGAACTTCTCGCATGTGTCAGGGTTTATGAACATGTGAAGAACGAGATCACCTTTGTTGAACTTTCTGGGATGAACCCTCTTTGAGAAGGCCCGATTCATTCTAGCTTGATAGCAGTGAACATGGCGCAAGGTTCGTATCTGATGTTCTTCAAGAGTGTTTGAGTGTATAAATTTGATCTCAGACCCAATCTGCTTTGGGTATGTCTACCTCGTGTAAGATGCAAAGAGAAGGCTTTTCAATTTCAATTGGTAAGACCGCCTCTGTTCCATGGACCAGGGAGTATGGTGTAGCTCATGTTGAAGTTCTAATGGAAGTCATATATGCCCATAGAGATAATGGAAGTTGTTCGTTCCAAACTTTAGATGACCATATGGTCTTCTTGAGAATTTCTAAAAGAATTTTATTTGCAGCTTTGATTGTCCCGTTCATTAGAGTTTGGTATAGAGAAGTACGATGTTGCCTTATTCTAAAGGAATCAAGGTATTACTTCACAGACTTAGACACAAAATTGGTGTCATTGACAGAAATAATCTCATGTGGAACACCATAGGGGGTAATGATGTTATTTCGAAGAAACTTGATCACTTGTGATGCATATGATACTTATACAAATATGGCCTCCATTCATTTGGTAAACTAATTGATTGAAACTAATATGAAGCAATGACCATTTGATGCTTTAGGGTGGATCTTTCCAATCATATCAATTCCCCAAACTATAATTGTCCAAGGCATGGCCATATTATATAGGTGATCAGGTGGTGAATGGATATGATCAACATGTAATTGGAAAACTCGACACTTGTGAACAAACTGATAGCAGTCCATCTCCATTGTACTCCAAAAGTATCCTAATAGTTGGATCTTCTTTGAAAGGTCTATACCACCCATGTGTGAACCACATATACTGGCGTGAACTTTTATCATGATTTGTTTAGCTTCATCCTTAGTCACACATCGAAGAAGTGTCTAATTATAGGAACGTCTGTACAATTGTCTTGCCCTAATGGTATAGTGGGTTTCCAAGCGTCTGATTGTTTGTTGATCTCATTTCGAAGATCCTTTAGGAAAGGGATGACACTCTAGGAATTGTGTGATGTCATAGAACCAAGGATCTCTATCATTGACCTCACCTTGTTTGATCTGCATATAATAGGCCGGTTGAGAAAGAGTCTTGACCTCCACCGAGAGCTTTCTGGTCCTTCTATCTTGACCCAAGATGCAAGCGTGGCAAGGGCATCAACATAGGTGTTGTGATCTCTTTTCAAATGGTTGAACGAGTCTTCTTCAAAGTCCTTGGTGAGATTACTGAGATACTCTTTATAGGGGATGAGATGGTCCTGCTTAGTTTTCCATTCACCATTAATCTGTGATACAATTAAGAGTGAGTCACCAATGACTTGGAGATGACGAACTCCCATATCCTTTGCCACTTGCAAGCCTAAGATGCATGCTTCATATTCAGCCACATTGTTTGTGGCTTCAAACTCCAATATTCTTGCAATGGGAATGTAATCTCCATTAGGATATATGAGGTCTACACCTACTCCTTTTCCATGTTGGTTCACTGCGCCATTGAAATATAAAGTCCACAAGTCAGAAATAGTGGAACCATCACTAACAGAATTGTTAATCATGTTGATGTTTTCATCTGGGAAACCGAACTCATGTTCTACTAGTTCTATAGTAGGATTATTATCTAGTTGGTCTGCAAGTGCTTGAGCTTTGACTGCTTTCATTGATACATATGTGATGTCAAACTCAGATAAAGTACTTGCCACTTTGCACATCTACCCACTAAGACAAGTCAATCACATAAATAACGTAGAGGATCTTGACGGGCCACCAGTTGCACGGGATATGACATAAGATAATGTCTTAATTTATGAGTACCGTGGACCAACACTAGACAATGCTTTTCCACTATTGTACGCTTCACCTCAATATCTGTAAATTTCTTTGAAAGATAGTATATTGCATGTTCTTCATTTTCGACCTTTTGAGTAAGGACACCGCCAATGGCTCCATATGATACAGATAAGCGTAGGGTGAGCGGGTACCCTAGAGTAGGTGGTTTGAGCACTAGGGGGTTGGATAAGTACTTCTTAATCTTATCAAACACTTCTTGACACTGATCATTCCGACCTATGTTGGAGTATTTTTTTCAACAGCTTAAAGATAGGTTCACATACTGGTGTTAGCTTAGCAATGAATCTGCTAATATATTGGAGATGTCTGAGTAGGCCCCGAATCTCCTTCTCAGTGCAAGGTGGTGGAAGGTCAATTATTGCTTGAGCCCTGTGTGGGTCCACTTCAATTCCATGTTGACTGACAATGTATCCTAATAAATTTCCAGAAGTGAGATCGAATGTGCTCTTGTTCAGATTTAGTCGAAGTCGAAAGCATTTGAGATTATCAAAGAGATTCTCTAAACATGTTATATGATCCTCAAGGTGTTTTGACTTGGTAGTCATATCATCAACATAAACTTTAATTTCTTTGTGCATAAGATCATGAAAGAGGTCTACCATAGATCATTGGTATGTAGCACCAACATTCTTGAGACCAAAAGGCATTACTCAACAGCAAAAGACTCCCCACTTGATAGTGAAAACCATTTTATCCATGACAGAAGGTGCCATCTTTATGTGGTTGTAGCCAGAAAACACATCCATAAAGCTAAGAAAACCATGTCCAAGTGTATTATCTACCAAGACATCAATGTGATGTAATGGAAAATCATCCTTTGGACTAGCCTTATTAAGATCTCTATAATCAACACACATTCTAACACAACCATCCTTCTTATGCACAGGAACAATATTAACTAACCATATCGGATAAGAGACTGGCTGGATGAACCTGACATCATATTGTTTTTGCCTTCCTCTCTAATTTTGAGACCCCATTTAGGGCGAATGCGGCAAGCTTTCTATTTGATCGGACGCATGCCTGGAATTTTTGGAAGATTATGGACTGTGATGGATTCATCTAATCCCAACATATCAGCATAACTCCAAGAAAATATATCAATGTTCCATCTAAGGAGATCTATGAAAGATCTCTACACAGAAGGAGGTAAGGCTGCCCCACTCTTCACATGACGTTCAATAGGACCAATACCAATGTTTACTGTCTCATTTTCATTAGAAATATGAAATGGTTGACGATCCTTTAACATATATTCTAGAATATGGATATCCTTGTAGTTGGGAGATGTATATGCAAATACCTCGATGATATGTTTCATAATATGTTTCTTATTCTAATGATGTTGATGAAAAATTGCCAACTTAATGTTACTGGGCTAGTTGATGGTTTGGGATCTAGGATGTGTGGAGGACCGCTTTGATTTCCCAGGAGGAGCCTGGTAGAAGAACTAGGATGGAATCTCCTCATCATTTATTGGTCATTTTTTTAACCATGTGGGGCAATGTCAGGTGTGTTGGAAGCTCGTATCTCATAACTAAAATTGTTGATAACTCCCCAGTTAAAAGCTTTCGTATACCTCCCGGTGCTGACATTTTGTCTAGTGATTTGGATATCATCATGATGTTTCCATCTTCAACTTGTTCATAAGCATCCAGGTCATCATCACTTGATTGTAATTCCACATAATAGTAGGGAGCTTTAGACTTGTCTTCATGTGGCTTATCAGATATCGTTAGCACATTTTTGTAGAGTGGATATGAGTCACGGACTTGATTCCTCCATTGGGCAGACTCTTTAAGGTTTTTATGCTCAAAGAAAGTTTTCTTTCTTGATAGAAAATTATTCTTCTATTGTGAACTATTATGTGTTGGCCAAAATGTAGATGGATGCCGATGTGGTACCCATTTGGTTGAATGCATATTCTTCTTCTTCATGGGACCATGATAGACAATACCCCTTTTATCTTGATTAGCTGGTAGCATGACGGGGGAAGTGATCCCCTAGTGATTGCGACCTAATCCTTGACCAAGTTGGAGACCCATTCTAGCTAGAGCATCATTGTATTTAGTGTGATCTTTATGAATTCTTGGGAACACTCAGAACTATTTAGGAATATAATTGATAGTTTCCACATGGAGTGTATTAAATCATAATGTGAACTCATCAGTACTTATTGAAGCCACTGTCTCTGGTACATAATCGCCATGAACAATCACAATGTGGTCTCCATCCTGGAATTAAAGACATTGATGTAAAGAAGAAGGTAGAACCTTGTTCTTGTGAATCCAGGGCCTACCTAATAACAAGTTGAATGACACATTTATCTTCATCACTATAAAGGTTTCTTGGCATAAGTTTGGTCCAATCTGAATCTCTAGCATGATTTCTCCAAGAACCTCCTTTGGGCTTCCATCAAATGCACCAGTTGTAATATATGTAGGTCGTATATCAATAGGATCACGCCCGAGTGTCACAAAAGTCTTCAAGGGTCATACATTAAGTCCAACTCCATTATTAACAAATCCTAGTAGAACTTTCATATCATTATATTTTATTGTGATATAGAGGGTTGGATTAGAGTCAAGACCAACTAGAATTTCATCATCAGAAAAAGTGATCATGCCCGAGTGTCACAAAAGTATTCAAGGGTCATACATTAAGTCCAACTCCATTATCAACAAATACTAGTAGAACTTTCATATCATTATATTTTATTGTGACATAGAGGGTTGAATTAGAGTCAAGACCAATTGGAATTTCGTCATCAAAAAAAGTGCATTGTGGGTTTTGTAATTAGAGAAGTTGTGTTAGCTAATGCCTCTGGTTCAATATTCTTTGGGATGGAAACTCCTTCCAGGATTTTTAATATAGAGGATCTATGTTCTGGAGAACTCTGTATTAGATCCCACATGGATATATCTACATGTGTCTTCTTCAACTGCTATACCAAGTCATAATATGATATTTGTTTCTCTCCATCACTTGCTAAGGGAATAAAAATGCGTCCTTGCTTTGTGATATGAGAACATAACAATTCTGGTGGTGGTTGGACTTTGGACATGTTGCACAAGTCGGGTACATTGATAATGGCTGAAGAAGGAGCCTCATTTGCATGATTTACTTGAGCTGTATCATCTATGTTTGATGTAAAGGCCTCTCCTATGTAGGTTGTGATCTTCACCTTTCCCTTATCCACTGGACATGTATTCTCCTATGTTATTGTATCAACTGAGGGGATTGTTTGTTTTATAATTAAGGTAGGTGTAGGGCTACATGTACCTTGAATGTTGAATGAAACATGTTATGGGCCTGTTATAGATAAAGGACATTGTGTCAGAGAAGCGATACCTTGGACCAATATAGGTCTGACAGGTCATAGATCATGTATTCAGAGACGTGGAGTTGCATGTGGATGAGACGCAAATGGTCTGAGGATAACCTGACGAGGTGGAAAGGATGGTGGTTGCATGTATGGAACTGAGATCCTAGGCCGTGCTGAGGTCAATCATGGAACCGTAATGGCAGGTCTGGATGATATGTTGGTGTGCAAGACGGGCCAAGGTGTAATTCCCAGCACTAAGATAGATGACTTTGGAACATTATTTGCATTGGCAAATGTAGGCATTCGAGATGACATGAATTGTTCAGTCCAGTTGTAAGCGTAAGGATTGTCTTTTAGAAATAGAATGATCTCTCTTCATAGGACCTTGCACTCAATTGTATCGTGTACATATGAACAATGTAAGAGACATGACTTCATTGGATCATGATTTCTAGATGGCTTTGCAATTACTGTCTTTATTTTAGGATACTTTAGATCTTCCCACAGTTGTGCTAGTAGATCACTGAGCGGTAACTTAATATCTTCAACTTCCATATACTTTTGAAACTGATGTTGTCGTTGAACATATCGAGTTGTTTTGAGTGTGTCCTGACGCTCTAGTGCATATGATTTCCTAGATTGTGTAGGGGTGGCGAACTTTGGTGCTTCATGTACTTTAGGCATAAAAGTTATTTCTTCAGCTGCATTGTGTTGTTGTTCCCGATGAAGCTGAGTAAGTCGATTTTGTAGATGTTTGATGAGATGCATAAGATAAAAATATGTTAATTTCATTAGCATTGGCCATACAACATGTAAGATGTCTTTTGATTTCATCTCAGAGGGCGCTTCTATCTGAGTGTGAGTATCTATGCTTGAAAAGGCATTGTTACTTTGAGCAGAGGCTATACCGGCTTTGAGTGTTGCTGGTATATCAATATTCCCTTGTAATGACGAATTGTCCAGCTGTAAGTCACTTTTGTGATAAGTTCAAGTTCACAAAACTCTTCTAAAATTACTACAATTGTTGTTTAGGTGGTTTCCTAGTTGTACGTGACATCTAAGATGCCATTATCAATCAGATCTTGAAATGCATGTTGGAAAGCCTTAAAACTATCTATCATATGACTTGATTCTATGTGGAATTTACAGAATGCAGTGACATCATAGTTCTTAGGAAGCGGGTTCGATGGTGGCCTCTGAGTTGGGAACTTGAGATATGACTCAATCTGTGGAAAAAGAACCGCATAAGTGCAAGCCAATGGCGTGAACTTTTGTGGGGGCTTTCTTGGTGAGACCTTTTTGCTATATTGTCATGGCGTATATTTGCAAGTGACATCAGCTTGTTGAGTCAATTGTGGAGCAAGAGATGGTGCAACTGTCACTTGTTGTGAGACTAGCTACTAAAATGGTTGAAAATTCGACAACTGTACCGTACATCTAGGGGTTGTTCTGTATGTAGGATATCCTAGTGGTGGGTGATAACCTGGCAAAGGGTAATGTCCTGTAGCCGTTTGTTGTGGAATAGGAGCTGCAAATTGAGGAGGAACGGATTGTGCATAATTAGCATGTTGATAAGTGACCACCTTATCACTATTTTGTTGGGACCCATTCTTGCTACCTGAGAAGGCATTTTGGACATGATGTGTGTATCCTGGGATAGAAATTGCACTGAATGACTCTTTATATGTGCCAATAGGTCTTAATCCAAATTTGGGTTTAGAGGTGAGAGTTATAGTGAGAGTGAGACCAATATTCTTGTAGACCCCTTTGTTTATAGCTGTTTCAATTCGAATGCCTGTTTGGATGAGATCTACAAATGTCCGATACGATTGGAAACTCATAATAGTGGATAATGCTAGTGATGGTGCTTGGATTACCATTCAAATACCCTCCTTATCTTTTGGTTTGTTTTCATCTGAGTAGCTAGTTCTCTCCATCTTCCAATAAATTGTGTGAAAGTCTCTTTGGGTTTCTACGTCAGTTCTTCTAGATCATCCCGTGTAGGTAGCGGGTCAATATTTCAGGCATATTGTTCAATGAAATAGTTTGCTAGCTCAGCCCATGAACTGAATGTTCCTTGCTTCTATTGATTGTACCAAGCTAGTGTCGGTCCTTCTAGGGAATGTTGAAACAGGCAAATCAATAGTTTGTCATTGTCTTGAACCTCTACCATGTTAGAACAATAGGTCTGGATATGCAGATTTGGATCACCATTGCCATTGTACTTGGAGAACTCTAGCACCCCAAATCTCTTCGGTAAACATGCTTCAGGAAAGTAGCAAAAATTGCCAAATTGTTTTAATCCCTCCTTTTGTCCTTGAGTTTCCTTGATCAATCTGGCTAGGCCTTCACTAGTACAGAAAGGGTATGTAGCGTCAGTTTTTTAAAGCCTGCAACGTCACTTTTTGACCGACGCCTAGGTGGTCGTCGCTACAGAATTTGGTCTATAGCGTCGGATTATTTAACCAAATAAAACCGACCTTACAGAGTAAAAACCAACAGAAAAGGTTGTAAAAATGCTGACCTAGGCGAGAAAAAAGGAGCCTGTAAGGTCGGTTATTTCATAAAACCGACCCTGTAAACGTTCTCGGTCGAGAAAATTGTCGACCGAGAATGTTTACAGGGTCAGTTTTTATGAAATAACCGACCCTAAAGATTGAATAACATTTCAGTGGTAACTCTCGGTTGAGAAAATTGTTGACCGAGAACGTTTACATGGTCGGTTTTTATGAAATAACCTACCCTAAAGATTGAATAACATTTCAGGGGTAACTCTCGGTCGAGAAAATTGTCGACCGAAAGTATTTCGGTCTCGACCGAGAAACCTCTATAAGGTCGGTTTTTTTAAAATAACCGACCCTAAAGATTGAATAAAACATTTCAGTGTAACATTCGGTCGACAAGTTTGTCGACCGATAGATATTCGGTCGAGAATGTTGTCGACCGAGTCCTACACTGAAATGTTTTAATCAATCTATAGGGTCGGTTATTTAAAAAAACCGACCTTCTAGAGGACATTATAGACTCAGTTTTTTACAAAACCCGACGCTAGAACTTCAGTGTAACATTCGGTCGACAAGTTTGTCGACCGATAGATATTCGGTCGAGAATGTTGTCGACCGAGTCCTACACTGAAATGTTTTAATCAATCTATAGGGTCGGTTATTTCAAAAAACCGACCTTATAGAGGACATTATAGACTCGGTTTTTTACAAAACCCGACGCTAGAAGTTCTATTTTGGTCGAAATTGTTCGACCGAAGAGTGTACAATCTCTAGGGTTGGTTATTTAAAAAACCGACGCTAGAAGTTACGATTTTTTTTAAAAAAAAATTTGTAGAAATTGATATAGAACAGAAGAACAAGAAGATTCATATATTCTGGGAGAGGGGAGCATTGATGCTCAACCGTCACCATTCAAAACCACATATTCATAAAAAAAATGATAATCAATATCATAATTTTCAAAATGATAGAGTGCAAGTCTGAGATGACATATTACAAAAGTAAAAATATGAAAGAGTACGTACTCAAACCACATACATAAATGGAGCCGACATATTTAATCCAATACTATTTCGACTTCACTTATAAAACACTCTGACCATTCTTCTCGGAATTCATTCAAGTCCACATGTGTGTAAGGCTGAGTTGTAAAGATCTGTAACAGAAAATGCACATGTTAATATTTTATAAAAATGACTATAATCACTTGTAAATTTATGATGTTATTATTTATTACCTGACTTATAGTCTGAATGTCATGTGATGCTTGTTTGACAATAGCTTGCATGTATTTCATTACATAGTAGCCACAAGCCCAGTCATTATTTTGCATAGGACACTACAAATAATAAATTATACTTAATGTTAGTAAACTACTATAAACAACAATTGAGATAAGAGTATAAGAGTTGACATATTACAGTTGAAAATTAATACATAAAGAGTAAGCAGTTGTCAAAGTAGCTACCTTGATATTTTTCAAAGTCAATGTCTTTAATTTTGTGGGTATTTGTCCTCTAGCTTCACGAAAATCCTTTATACCCCTATCAATTAAACGATAGTTGGTAAAATAGAAATTCTAAATAAAAATATCATGTTGAAGCAATTGATTAAATTTATGCTTACTCCATAGCTGACAATTTCAATTTGTGACTCCTTGTTGTTTTACCCATTGGGTCAAGATAATAAAGAGTCATCAATTTTGGGACAATCACCAGTAATTCCCAATGTCTAGCTCTGAGTAAGAGTAAAACAAACATTAAAATAAATAGTTTCATTCATTATTAAAATTATATTGAATAATAATACTTACTGGACGTTAAAAGGAATTAGGATAATTTCCTTCCCCTCACTAGCAAAATATTTGAATGCATCAGAGAAGTACTCATTCACATCCTCAATATTTGTCTCCACCTGACTAGTGACCGAAGGAACTAAGAATGCAATATTCTTTATATCAAAGTTGGTGACCTCGGTATATAAATGGCTGTTAAACATTTGTAATTATTTTCATATGTATAAATAAGCTAAAATGTGTATTGGAATTTTCTATATATTATTGATATATCCTTACCTTATCCATACTTCTATTATCGAAGTGTTCAACCAATCATACCGGAACAACTCTATAATATCATCAAGAAAAATAAAATTCTCAAAGTCCCTCCCAACTACATCTTCTGTTAACTTGACCATCATATTTGATCCCGATTTTTGGTTGGCTAAGTATCGACACAAACCTTTAGATTTGCTTCCCAATTCGTCGAATGTAGTTTCGGGAATGAAAGGTGGCTTGGGCATAGGAGGACGACTAGCAGAAGTTTTACTTTTCGGTTTACAAACCTGTTAATTAAATTACATACTTATATTACATGAGTTCATATATGCAGTCAAATATGAAAAATATGATAGAAATAAGGTATACCTTGTCATTGATAACCAAGTGTCTAGGCCAACCCACCATAGCACCCTCAGCTTCTTCAACTGTACTATATTCAGCATTAGGTATGGGTAGTGGTTTGTCCCCCATTCCGTCATACACAA
Organism: Alisma plantago-aquatica; assembly: GCA_963693085.1. Classification (NCBI taxonomy): domain Eukaryota; kingdom Viridiplantae; phylum Streptophyta; class Magnoliopsida; order Alismatales; family Alismataceae; genus Alisma; species Alisma plantago-aquatica. The sequence goes on along the minus strand of OY856412.1, from coordinate 390,617,159 downwards.
GATGGATGGACACACGGCATATGTCATCAGTAATTTGTTGGCAATGCAATGTACCACCAAGTTTGAACACTTTGCCCGCTGCCACAACATTATATTCTGGAACCTCCACTGCAAGTTTACAGTTCATACCAACCTAGATTAAAATAATATAAGTTATATAAGAAACAGTAGAACAGATACATGTTACAACTATATATATTATCAATATATTTATCATATTAATAACACAACATAATAGAACAAAAACTTACTGCAGATTGTTGTGGTGGTTCATCGGGAGTGCTCCCATGACCTTCTACAACTGTAGCATGGGCTTGTACCTCATCACTTGAGAGACGTGCAGTATGAATAGGTTGAGAAGGTTGAGTAGGCTGATATGTAGACATTATTTCTTTTACTTTTTGCGCTACTAATGCTTCAAGCTCCTCTTGTGTAAGACCTCCTACACGGCCTCTTTTAGATTGCGAAGGGCCAAAATAAGACTTGAATCCTATGCCAGCTCCTAAACCCCTAACACGGCCAGGATGCTCCTTCGTACCAAGAGCAACTGCTAGTTCATCCTTGTATCCAGTTGGGATGAACTTTCCTTCCTTCCTTTGCTCGTGGAGATCAATCTATTCATAGTTAATAAAAATATTAAATCACAATATCAATTAGATATAAATAAATCTAAGTTTGTGGAATTTACTCTTTACTTAGTTGGGATAAACCTACCATCTTTTGTGCCACCTCCTTAGTTGCAGGGTTGACAATTTCACCGGCTCGATTCTTTCTAGCATCAATCCATGTCATGTGTCGGGGTGGTCTCTCAACTTGAGTTGTACTAGATTCTTCTCCAGAAGATGATTGCTTCTCTTGTAGTTGGCGGTGGAAGGCATAACCACCGGGCCCCAAGCGATGGTCATGCACATTTTTAGCCCGTCTTTCCTTTTGAGCCTGGTGAATAGCCTGATCATTTAAAATGAGGTATTGCAATTTAGACTTGGCAAACATGTATAAAAAGATTCACCTCCTTAATTGTATAAAATATTCATACAATACATCACAATCTTTATTACCTGAAACTCTTCTGATCTCCTAGTTGCAACAAATCTTTCCCACACCTCAGGATCAATAAAAATATATACATCTGTAGCTTTCTTCTTTTGTTTAGGATTATTTATAAATTCCCTTACAAGATATGTCTTAAAACCCCTCCATCGTACACCACAACGTTGTAGCACTCTTTTCTTGTGATCTTTTTCATTTAGATGAAAAACACCCTATACATACAAAAAAAGCAATTAATAATGTTGTTTTGAAAAGGAATTAATTTCAAGCAAACTAAATTAGAATCAATAGATAAAAAACATATTAAAATGATATCACTTCCACTCACAGATATATCTTTCCATATGAGGTCTTTTTTGGCATTAGGAACATCATGCCAATTTTCTATATCTATTGGCACCTTACTGCGCGCGGTCGCCCCTACGTAATGCTTGAAAGCACTAGCATGTTCTCCAATAGGTGCTCCTGTCATATCAAACTGGACTGGCAATTTATCCCCTTTAGCCCTGAGCTCCTACAGCCTACGCATCAATGTAGGACCTCTACTGTTCTTAGCATCATTACTACCATCCTCATGGTGCTCATGCTCAGAATGTTCATCTTTATGGTGCTCATGCTCAAAATGTTCATCTTCACTCGCCATTTTAGAACCTGCAAGTATACATGATAAAAAAAAGTGATAATAAAAGCACAAGTGATAAGGTATACATGATAATAAAATAAATAATTCAAAGAAGACATTCCTTTAGTATTGGTTGAGTTGTTAGTCAAGGAAAATTCCTTCAGCATGGTCTTGACGTTTGTAATATTCATCGGTGTTATCTTCAACATTTACACTTGGCAAACCAACTGAGAATGGACTAGAATCATCATACTTTTCATAGTATTCTTCTTCATTTATAGGATCTACAGTAAACTGTCTTTTTCCATTAAGAACGACATACCAATTTTTATTTGTCGGGTCATCAATATAGAATACTTGTTTTGCTTGGTTTGCCATGATGAATGGCTCATCTTTGAAACCAATCTTTTCAAAATTCACCAATTTGAAACCCAACTCATCCACTAAAACTCCTTTATTGTTGTCAACCCAATTACACCTAAATATAGGAACTCAAAAATTTGTATAGTCCATTTCCCATATGTCCTCAATGATGCCGTAATATGCATCTCAGCTTCGCGTGGTCTTTTTATCTTTGGCACTAGCAAAATACAATGAACAAGCTTTAACAGTGACCCCACTATTTTGAACTACACTACTTTCATCTTGACGCTTTGTGTAGTATGAAAATACGTTAATGTCATAACCTTCATATGACATGACATCCATTTTTGGCTTAAAGGCGAGCCATTTTATGTTCTCAACAACATTATTTGGTGATTCAGATAGTTGATTAAATACTTTCTCTTCAAACCACCTAATAAATGTTCGATTATGCTCTCTTGCAAGCCACATTGAACTGGATCGCGGATGATTTCTCTTGATAAGATCATTGTGTTCTGTGATGTAGCTACTAACTTCATCGATGTTGTGTAAAATATACAAATGCGCTTGTTCCCACAACTCACGACTGATTCCTTTCACTCGTCCTCCCAGAGTTCCTTTGCCACAATAAGATCCAGTGTGATGCGATTTTTTTTTTATCGCTACAAGTTTCATTGCAATTCAAAAAATCATTACAAAAATCCATCACCTCCCTAGCCACGTAACCATCAACAATACTCCCTTCAGGACGATAACGATTCCGAACATCACCTTTAAAAACACTCATGTAGCGTTCAAATGGATACATCCAGTGTAAGAAAATTGGACCCAACATCTTCACCTCCCTTGTAATATGTACTACAAGATGAACCATGATATCAAAAAATGAAGGAGGAAAGTACATTTCAAGCTGACACATGGTAACAATTACATCTTTCTGTAATTTATCGAGAGTATCAGGATGTATCACTTTGTTGCATATTTCATTGAAGAAGAAACATAGTCTTGTGATTGCAAACCTTACATGCTTCGGCAATATAGATCGAATAGCCACAGGTAAAATTTGTTGCATTAAGGTGTGACAATCGTGAGATTTGAGACCTATCAGTTTTAGATCCTTCATTGATACCAATCTACAAATATTAGAAGAGTATCCTTATGGAACCTTAATATTATACAAGCACTCACAGAAAGTCTTTTTCTCTTTCTTTGACAAAGTGTAACAAGCCGGTGGCAAATATGTGCGGCGACCCCTGATCTCCACTGATAATTCTTTTCTAATACCCATTAATTCTAAATCTTTTCTAGATTTGATGCCATCTTTAGTCTTTCCTGGTATGTTCAATAGTGTACCGATGATGCTATCAAAAATATTTTTTTCAACATGCATGACGTCAATGCAGTGTCTAATTGCCAAAGATCTCCAATAAGGAAGATCCCAAAATATTGACCTCTTCTTGTATAGAGATTTGTCACATGCGAGTGTATGACTACTTGAACTCTTTCCAAATTCATTAACAATATGTTTCACCCTATCATATACAACATGTCCTGGTATAGGTTTAGGAGCACTTTGTTCCTCAGTTGACCCATTAAAGGTTTTGTGTTGCCTTCGATAAGGATGCACTGGTGGGAGAAATCTCCGATGACCAAGATATACGATTTTACCACCATGTTTCAGTCTGATTGAATCAGTATTTTCCTCACAAACATGACATGCTTTGTATCCTTTTATGTTATATCCAGACAAATTTCCATAAGCTGGAAAGTCATTAATCGTGCAAAATAATATAGCACGCAAACTGAAGATCTCTTTACGTGAAGCATCATATGTCATAATACCTTCTTCCCATAGTTTCATTAGGTCATCAATTAGAGGTTGAAGGTAAACATCAATATCATTTCCAGGTTGCTTGGGCCCTGATATCAATGTTGACAACATCACATACTTATTTTTCATACACAACCAAGGAGGAAGATTGTATATAACAATCATAACAGGCCACGTGCTATGTTGGCTGCTTAATGTACCATAGGGATTCATTCCATCTGTACAGAGTCCAAGTCTTAGGTTTCTTGGTTCTTTACCAAATTGAGGGTATAATAAATCAATTTTCTTCCATTGTGGTGAATCAGATGCATGTCGTAGGACGCCATCATCATTGACCTTTAACTCCCCATGCCAAGACAAATTTTGCGCATCTTCTGTATTAGCAAATAAGCGTTGAAATCGTGGTATTATTGGTAGATACCACATCACCTTGTCAGGAGAGCCATTTGTAGCCTTAGCTGAATTTGTAGTCTTACACCTTGACGCACCACATTTTGGACAATTTATCAAATTACTATAGTCCTTCTGAAATAACACACAATCATTTGGACATGCATGAATCTTATTAGCCTCCATTCCCATTGGGCACATTATTTTCTTTGCTTGATATGTTGAAATTGGAAGCTCGTTGCCTTCAGGAAGAATTTCCTTTAACAAAGACAACAGTGAAGTGAAACTCTTATCGCTCTACCGGTTTTGAGCTTTAAGAGTGTATAATCGCATCACGGCACTCAACCTCGTGAACTTAGTACAACCCTTATATAATGGTTTTTCAGCATCATGGACAATGTTTGCAAATAAAGAAGGTGGATCAATGACATTGTCCCAACAACTACGTAGCATCTCATCAATCATATCATCCTGAATCTGGTCATCTTCAATCAGTTCATCATTAACATTATCATCATTATCTATATCTTCTATGCCACAACTATTAGTATCGACATTTTCTGCTCCATAATTCAATTTCTCTCCATGCCAATACCATTCATTATAACCTTGTATGATCCCATTGCATATGACATGATTCTTAATTTCCTCACTAGTATCAACTTTCAAATTGTTACAACAATTTCTACATGGACAATATAGCCTATCTGTAGGTAGTTTCCTATGTTCCTCAACAAATCTGATAAATTCATCAAGACCTTTGGAAAACTCTGGACTGCAACGGTTCTTGATAGACATCTAACTTCGATCCATTTTCTATATCACATTAAAATTAATTATAAAACTAACAGTTTAGTATTGATACTATAATAATATGTAAGTTTTTATTGATAGAAAGTGTACCACCTATCCCATTTTTTAATATTTAATCTCACTAGTAACTGTATAATGTATGTTTAGTTTTGAAGAAAATTTCAGCAGCATTTCCCCTAAGTTCTCCAAGCACACCGATGTAAATGGCAAATAACCACTCACATATGTACCCAGAGAACAAATGGAGAAATCCTACTGAAATAATCTACAAAACTAAACATACATTATACAGGTACATCCTAAGTGAGATTAAAATATCCAAAAACAGTCCCAGATCGGGGACTATCCAAAGTTTACTCCTAATGAGTAAATTTTGAACGGGTTTCTAAGTTAATATATAAATGCATTATTTTCATATTTATATATTAAGTTAAACATCATGCATCAACCCTAAAGTGTCAATCTAGGAGTACACATGTCTAATCTAGTATTAATTTCTAAAATTTATATAATGGTTACATATGAAAAAAGACATGCATGTTTTGATTACTTGTACAAATTAGCAAAGTAAGGCCGTTTCCAACAGTCCAAAGATTGAAATCATTATAATATTCAGAACTATTTGTGAACATTACAGCAAATATGATTAAAACATTTATAGCTCCAACATAAATAAGTTCCAGGTCTATCTCGGTCGACAATTAATAGACCGAGAACCCACCTGCGTGCAGCGTCCAGGTCCACTCTCGGTCGACAAATTGTCGACCGAGAGTGGACCTGGACGCTGCGCGCATGTGGGCTCTCGGTCGACTAATTGTCGACCGAGATGGACCTGGAAGCAGCAATGGCGGCGGGCAGAATGAAGGGGACAAGGAGAAGGAAGCTCGAACTTACTTGGAAATGGCAGCGAGCTTCGTGGAGGAAGAGACAAACTTCATGGAGAGGCAACGACCTTCGTGGAAGAGTGGAAGGCGGCGACGACGAGCTTCACGACAACGAAAAGCTTCACGGCAAGGAAGAGAGCTTCACGGAAAAGAAGAGAGCTTCACGGCAACGACGAGCTTCATGGAGTAAGAGTGGAAGGCGGCGACGACGAGCTTCATGATCTTCTTCATGGCACCGACGAGCTTCACGATCCTCTTGGCGACGTGGAGAGGCGGCAACGGCGGAAAAAGAGGTTTCACGACGCCGCGGGAGAGAGATTAGAAAAGAGAAAAGGGTTTCGCGGGAGGAAGAAAGACTAAAATTTTGGCTTTTTGCACAGAGCGAAAAACTCTAGCGTCGGTTAACAACCAAAAACCGACTCTACATATAAACGGTGCCCGTGTCGGGTTGTTTAATAACAATCAATCGCAAACTCGGTCGACGAATTTGTCGACCGAAACGATCTATAGGGTCGGTTATTATGTAAAACTGACGCTACAAGTGCTAATACGAAGAAATCTGGCTGGTTTCGGTCGACAATTTGTCGACTGAAAAGGAGCAAGACTTCCTTCGTACAAGCACCTCTAGGGTCGGTTTTTTCATATAACCGACCCTAGAGGTGCTTATACATGTGTGAAAAACTAAACTGGATATTGTCGGTCGACAATATTGTCGACCGAGACCCATATAGGGTCGATTATTAAAAAAAACGACCCTAGAGGTGCTTCTAAGAAAGAAATATGGCTTCATTCGGTCGACAGATTCGTCGACCGAAGATGTGTGAAAACTGGATCGAAAATTCATTTCGCTCGACAAATTGTCGACCGGGTATTGTTCTAGAGTCGGTTATAAAGGAAAAACCGACCCTATAGGTGCTTATACATGTGAAATCTGACTCTAACTCGGTCGAAAAATTCGTCGACCGAGGAGCTCTAAAGTGCTTCCACAACCCTAACAATGATGTTATGTGAAACTTTAATATATGGTGATGTTGTATGAAACCCTAATATGGGATAATGTTATGTGAAACCCTTATATGGAATGATGTTATGTGAAACCCTAATATGGAAATGTTATGTGAAACCTTAATATAGGGTGGTGTTGTGTAAAAACCCTAATATGGGATAATGTTATTTGAAATTTTCAATATGGGATGCTGATATGTGAAACCTTAATTGATAAAGATGGAAACTCTAACCCTAATGAGGGAATAGAGATGTTATTTTTATATTGCATGATGTTGATATGAAATTGATATGGTTGATATGAAATTGAGATGATTGTGTAACAAATATCCTGAATACCTTGGTCAGATGACCTGAAGGTAATAGTTACCTGATAAGTGATAACCATGTTTAATGATGAACTAAGGGTTTAAATACCCAGAATCAGCAAATGTGATGATGGTGGTATTGAGGGATGTGAATTCCCAACAATGAGACAAAAGATTGAGATCCCAATGCTTTATAACGTTTTGAAAAATACTAAACTCTATTCAAAAATTCTGTCGGTCGACTATTTGTCGAACGAAAAAGCTCTAAAGTCATCCTCGGTCAACTATTTGTCGAACGAAAGAGCTCTAAAGTCATCCTCGGTCGACACTATTGTCGACCGATTTGTCTCGGTCGATAATATTTTCGACCGAAATTAACCCTGTTTCAATGTTTTAAATTAAGTATCAAGTGTGTGTGTATGAGATTAACCAAGTGATGCTTTGTCAAATTTATCCATAATTTATTTTTCAATCATTTGAAATAACAATATTCTTATATAACATGTATATGTCCAAATGAATCCATGGAAAACACTTTTATTCATAACAATTTAATGCCCATACACTTTATAAGATGAAACATGACATACTTGCTTTATAAAAAGATAAACATTACATCATTACAAAGATATCTCATAATCTCACTAAAAAGACCGAAGGATTACATCAATGTCTGGATCTTTTCCAAGAAAGGGCTCAGCTCCATAATAATTGACCAGTGTCTGCCACTCCAAGGCACCTGTCTTGGTTAAGGCATAAGCCTCCAAGAAGGTGGGAACACGATCAAAGCGAAAGTGGGCAACAATGTCTTGAAGTTGAATTGGGGAAAACTGAGTATGTGTGAGATCAGGAGATGGTGGAGGTGGAATTTGATAGTAGTTGTAGGAAGGATTGTATGGATTTATCATGCCAGGATTAAGGGAATAGGGATATTCATCAGGTTGGTTAGGAGAGAGAGCTTGCATCCTTTGGTTTAAATAAGTCATGCCATGGTGATTATAATCCAATTGCCTACTTAGGTGATATTAGGATCCATCAATGTATGTCAAGGTGTTTGTAATAGGATCATGGGGTAGGTTGGTAGGAGGAGGTGGTGGAGGTATGTCTTGGGTGGATGTCTCCCCTTCAGTCCTATCCCTTTTGTGGCCAAAGTCGATTCCCATCTTTTCCACCGTATTTTTACTTATTTTTTGGGGTTTTCTATCCCATGTGTAACCTAAGTCGTCCTCAATATTCTTGTTAAGAAAATGTTGAGTGATTTGGCATACAAAGTCGGCATATGGTGGATTGCCAGAAAACTCAAACATATTCTTAATGATGATACGAATAAAGTTTATGGGAATACTTTTGAGAATGGCATAGATAAGGTACATACAAAAGGTGGGTACCTCAGATTTGTTTGCTCTAGGATGGATATTGGTGGCAACAATGAGATTTATGATCCTAGCTTCAGGTTTTAAATTTATTGCATAATAGGTACCCCTATCTTCATGACAAGTCGTATTGGATTGAAAGATGGCTGTTTTGACATCACTAAGGCTAATTGCAGTGTTATCTTGGGAGAGTTTGTTGAGTGGAGTTCCTCTAGTGAGATCAATAAAATTTTTATATTCTTCTATATCTATGTCAAGCATATCAAGAATACTCTCCTCAGTGAAATGGAATCCATACCCACCAACCATAGAGGAGAAGGAATCATGGTCAGGATGTTCAGCTAAATTGGCATAGAATTCATTAACTACTTTGGAGGAGTAGGAAGGGAAGGAGGGATTTAGAAAATCAGTCAAATGTTGCACCTCGAAAAGTTCCTCCAAATCGACAATGCTTTGGAAGTCCATGACGTCGACCGACCGTCGTGGAAGAGGAGCTTTTACCGATAGCCTGAGGTAGCGGTCGCCTGCAGCTGCATCGATGAAAGGGACGTCATTGATGAACGACAACGTTGAAGGGGCTGTCCTTCCTTTCCTACCTGCAACTTGCTTCTTTCCGCGCGCAGATGATGAAGCCATTTTGTTGCTTTGAAATGGAGAAATAACAAGCAAGAATTGGATGTAAAGAAGCTGAAGATTTTCACAAGAAAACACTAGAGAGGAGCTAGAGAAGTGAGATTGTGAAGGTGTGAAGAAATGGATCGTTTTGGGTGCTATTTATAGCAAAACAGACCCCATTTCTGTCGACAATTTGTCGACCGACTCCCCCAACGGTCGTTTTCTGGACCGTTCTCCTGGTCGCCCAACAGACGTATTTATGGTCGTTACGACGGTTGAAATTCTAGCCGTTATGACGGTTGATTTTTTTAGCTGTTACGACGGTTGATTTTCTAGCCGTTGTGACGGTTGGTTTTTCTAGACGTTATTCGGTCGACAAATTAGTCAACCGATATGATTCGGTCGACAAATTGTCGACCGAGATTGAGCCAGAATTCATTCGCTTAAGTACCTATAGGGTCGGTTTTTAGGTTAAAACCGACCCTACAGGTACTTATTAATGTGTGAAATACTAAACTGGATCCTAGTTTATCTCGATCGACAATATTGTCGACCGAATGTGCTTCTAAGGTCGGTTATAAAGAAAATACCGACCCTAAAAGTTGCTTATACACTTGAAAATTGACTCCTTATCGGTCGACAAATTTGTCGACCGAGAAATTCTCTAAGGTCGGTTATAAGTGCAAATCCGACACTAGAGGTGCTTATACATGTGTGAATTATCTGGATCCAGAATAGATATCGGTCGACGAATTTGTCGACCAAGTATATCGGTCAAAATATTGGTCGACCGAGGAAGCTCTAAGGTCGGTTTTAAGTGCAAATTTGACGCTAGATGTGCTTATACATGTGTGAACCTTGATCCAGAATAAATATCGGTCGACAAATTTGTCGACCGAGGATGCATTTAAGGTCGGTTTTGTAGAAATAACCGACCTTAGAGGTGCTGAACCGAGGAGGACTGTAAGGTCGGTTATAAAGAAAAAACCGACCCTATAGGTGCTTGTATACGTGAAATTCAGCTCATTTTTTGGTCGATAAATTTGTCGACCGAGGTGCCTTTTAGGGTCGGTTATAAGGTAAAATCGACGCTAGAGATCGAGGCGCGAAACTAAATTTTTGCCGCGGGAAAAATTGTCTATAAGGTCACTTATTTTAGAAAAACCGACCCTATAGAGATGTACTACAAGGTCGGTTATTTTAAAAAAAGCGACTCAAAAGGTCATAAGTGGTGCCCGCGATTTTTATAGACATATAAGGTCGGTTATTTGGAAAACCGACCCTATAGAGATACACTACAAGGTCGGTTATTTTAATAAAAGCGACCCAAGAGGTCTTAAGTGGTGCCCACATTTTTTATAAACATATAAGGTCGGTTATTTAGAAAAACGACCCTATAGAGTTACACTACAAGGTCGGTTTATTTAAAAAAACCGACCTAAGAGGTCTTAAGTGGTGCCCGCGTTTTTTTAGACATATAAAGTCGGTTATTTGGTAAAACCGACCCTACATGTAGTGACGTTATAACCCATTTCTGTACTAGTGCTTCCAGTGTAAGGTTAGAAGAATCTGAACTGAGCACAATATATGGTGTAGTGATAGTCTCTATGTGACCTTTCATGGGGAGTGGATTCCAAAGTGTTGCCATAAGTTGTTAATATTGCCTGTATTAAGTGCCATATAACATGTGAGGGTGGAACCCATATGGACCTACTTGTGGACACTATGCAAAGTGATTCTCTGCTGCTGGTGACGTATTGATTGACTTCTTCTTGTTTTGTTTCTCAGGTTCAATGTTTCTTGCATTCTTTGTAGACGAATCAGGAGCTTTTAGAGGGTCAGGAGCCAATTCAGTAGTAACCGGAACATGTAAGGGAATCATTGATGGTTGTTGGACCGGTGGCGTGATGGCGGGGGGTTGTGGATAGTTACCTATAAAGAGGGGTTTTGTGCAAAATTAAAGGGGACCCTGTCCTTGGAGAGGTGGGTACATTGGCGGCATGCCATATGAATACATTTGAGGAGGGTATGGTGGCGGTTTGTAGCACCCAGTGGAGATGTTAACTTGCTATCTCTTAAGGATGGGCTACATATTCAACATCTTCTTCTTCATCAGAACGATCAGAATTATCTGATGTTGAACCATTAACTATTTCTATTTATGTTTCTGCTTCTACTTATGCTTCTCAGTATCAGTAGATGTCATTGCGATCTGGTCATTGTTGGCAGTATGATCTTGTTCTTTTGATATCAAATGATCACAGATTGGCCCATGATTGACCTACATTTCCAAGTCTTCTTGGCATTGACAACCGACACAAGCAAACTCGATAATAGGTTCATCAAGGTCATGTTGTCCAGTAACGGTTGTATGCTTTTCCATTATTGATGAAGTTGAAGATAGGCATGCTCTGGATCTGAGAAGATAAGGACTACACCGATGGGGAACGATTGCTGAGGTAATCTCTGAGACAAAGGACCTGAAACACTTACATGCAAATGTTAGCGTTCACAGGAATATTCTTGTATGTATGACATTTCTACAAGTAGAATAAATGATGTCTTAGTGCAACATGACATTGTAGAGGAGATATTTGCCCCTTGCATGACAAGGGGCATGGATGTTATTTGTGATGTATAGATTACCCCGGTGGCATAGAAAAAGAAATTTGCCCCTTGCATGACAAGGGGGCGACAATCCATGATTTTGACGAGTCGTGTAAAATAAACCAGGAGGTGTAATCAGGGTGATGATGACAGTGAAAAATGTTGCCCCTAGTGTAGCAAGGGGAAAGCATGTTGGCTGTTCATTCTTATATGAAGGTAGATAATTTATGATGTATAAAAATATGATACCCCTACATCATGTCAATGGGGAGAGAGAAAAAAAACATGTTGAAGTGTTTGAGTCATAAAAGAAGAGAATTCGTATAACTCAAGAAAGATACCCTCAAGAAATGATGTGCTATCTGACCTCTAAGCAACACAGATGTAGAAGGGTAGGTTCCAATTTCGTTGGTCTAGGGATCTCATGAGAATATGAGGTATCTGCTGCTCAAGAAGAACAAACTTGGATGGGAGGTCCTCCGTTGAGAAGGCGATACACCATCCAACCGCTAGCTGGTTGAGGCTAGAATGGCAGCTTGTGCTTCCCCAAATATAAGGATCCTAGATTGTAACTATTGGTCAATCAGACATGATTAGGCAAAAGGAAGGTGGAAGAATTTTGAAATGGATATGGTGGATGATGTCTATGATTCATCAAATAGGAATGAACATCCAAAATAAGTCAAACAATGTAGACGTGTGACAATCTTTTGGTTTTTGCATGGATGAAATATGATGTGAAGATGTATTTGGTCTTTTGGATATGAAAAGGGTGTGAAGAGTTCCTCCTCCCTCTGTATCAAATGTGGTTGTGAGAAAATGATTGAATTTTGATGGAAAATTAGGCAGCCTTCTGGCATCAAACATGATTGTGAAAAAAATGGTTGAATTTTGATGGGAAATTGGGCAGCCTTCCGGAATCAAACATGATTGTGAAAAAAATGGTAGAATCTTGATGGAAAATTGGGCAACCTTCCGGCGTCAAATATGGTTGTGAAAAAAAAAAGTTGAATTTTGATGGAAAATTGGGCAACCTTCTGACAACAAACATGATTGTATTTGGGACATATTCACTCTACTTCTAGAAATTCCATAAAATAATATAAGCACACGAGCATGCAATATAATTCCCCTAAATAGGCCATGTTTCAATTTGATGATTTGCGGCCTCACATATGAGAATCACCAACATAGGCGCGATGATCCTTATCTTCACTATGGGTATCAGAAGAAGATCTCACGTAGTTTGTAATTGGGGTCTTCTAGCTATGGGTACTACTCCAATATACCTCACAACTACGGTGACCACAGTTGGTCTTTGGTACTAGGAGAGGGGGAAACATGTTGGTCCTTTGCATGTACCCATGGTTGTGGCGGTGGTACCCATACTAATTATCCTCAGGCCCTTTCAAGAGTGTCAGTGTTTGGGCTCATAATCTGCTACTCATGACCAAATAGGAGGATATAACATGTGCTTGTGCATGCAAACTATTGTTTTCTTTACATTTTTTAGAATCACCAACATAAGTAAATAAACATGCAAGAATTCATTCCATCATACATGATGAATCTTGAAATGAGTGAATGGGGGAGGGACCAAGTGCTAGATCCCAAAGGACCGACCAGCCTTGCTACTGTCCTCACTTGGGGAGGACAACAACACGTTAGATCACATGAAAACTCCCTTTTTGGACAGATAATTCCCTCCCCAAAGCATCAACATCCAAATAATCAATAAAGAAAAGACATATGACCATGGAGAGAATATATACAACAAACTGTCATCATAATGCAGGAGACAACTGAGAAAATATTCTTCTAAGCCCATTATCAATCATAACAAATTTTCACGAGAGGGGATGTCTCATAAAAAAGAAAACTTACAACAAACCTGTAAGATGGAATAACATGCAGAAATTACATCCTTACAAGTGAAGGTATGTAGTCAAGACGACGTGGTATAGAAACCAAGATTTTAACCCAAAAAATAAATCTTTCATGAGACATTGTCCATCATGAGAACAACCTGAAGTAGAAACTCAAACCTGATGTGAAAAAGAATAGAAAAAAATCTCACGATCTGTTATATGTTGAATTACTCAATCTTGTTCATATTGCTAACTCTTATCTACAACTTGATACTTGTTTATATGTTGAATTACTTACAATTCTCAGTAAAAATCCCCGCTATTTAATAGCATACTTTTTTTTACCTTTCAAATGATTAATTTTGTACCGTTCCGAGTGACTAACCTAATTTTTCTTATGGTTCATGCGTAAATATATTTTCTTGGTGGAAATGTATGAGCATATTAGGTGTTTCAAAATTTATTAGAAGAGGCAACATGAAATTTACATGATATGCCCTCTGTTGGCTATATGACTACAATAAGTGTCAAAATTTATTTACTAGTTCCAATGTTAGAAATTTTGAGCTTTGTGTATCAGATCAGATGTATGGTGTACAAGTTGGTATATATTGCTTCTGAAATAAAATCATGCTAAAAGTTGATCTTGCAAAAATCGGGAATTTACAACAGTAGATGATGAGCTATACAAAGTAAACTGAACATATTTAATTATGTGTTGTTTGAGAAATTGTTAGAAACAACCATCCATTTTTGAATTTTGATCTTTTTTTGCAAAAACCAGGAGACTGTATATGTATCGTAGTCTCCTTATATTGGGGAGAATAAAACAATTACAAATAGAAGAAATGAGAAGGTTAAAGTTGGTAGTACGACTACCGTTACACAAGATATATGAAACACATATCCCAGTGGGATGTATCATATGTTCCCGATCTAAATTAAATTACATTTTTGTTGGTGCAGCTTTGCAAGACTATTTGAAGCTAAAAATTCATTATTATGATTAGGTTTATTTTCATAACCTAATTTTTAGCGAACATGTTCTTGATATGTGCTCACAAGCCAGCCAAGGAAGGATATCTACCTTTGTTCTCTTCAATGGATTTACCTACATTGCTGCATTCTATTTCTATGATTATCTTCCTCCAATTCTATTTCCACACATCATCGAACACAAGTCATACTGCCATTATCTCAGCCTCAGTGATATATGAAACCTTTAGTTTGCTTCTCGATCCTTGCAACCATAAACATTGATCTTTAACCGCATAGATTTATGGTGGTAGAAAATAGGGTTGGTTAATCATCATTAACTCTAATGCATGTAAAGATAAATAAAAACTCCTCAAGTTATCAAATTTATATTTTGTATTGAATTTAAGGGCCATTGCAAATGTAAATCCATTCCAATAGTTGCACATCGATCCTCAAGACACTAAGGAATATCCCATTAATATTTTTCTCTCATGTTTTATTTCCTTCATATCTACATCCAACATAATACTTGAAAGCTTTGTAGATTCAAATCATGAGTGATCTTATCTACTGGATGTAGTAGAACTATAGGAGTGTGAAATGTGAAACAAACAAATCCACACTTAGTCCTGCTTGGTTGGGTGCAGTCAGATGACAAAATGTGATATCCGACTACACCCAACAAAGCTTGGTAGCCCTTATCAATGTTACAAAATCACACATTATAAATCCATTGAAAATACCAAACAAAAACTTCACCCGTGTCTAGGGGTGAGCATTTGGTTAATTCAGTCGGTTATAGTTAATTTGGTTTGGTTAAATGGTTAACTTGTGGTTTAAGATTTTAACCGTTAACCTAACCAAATTAGTTCCAGTTAGTTCAGTTATGGTTAATCGGTTAATGGTTAATTCTGTCAGTTAATTTGGTTAACCGAACAACACTCTTATAATAATATTGTATAAAAATAATTATAAAATTTTGAATAATTATTATATTATAGTAATATTACATATAAACATAGTGATATACAGTTCATAAAACCTTGATTAGTTTATATACAGGACGGTTTTTTGAAATAAAAATAAAATTATATAGGTATATATATGAGCAAAATATTTCTTTTTGAATAAATTGTGACTATCCAGTTAATTCGGTTGACCAAACACAAAATATTTTTAATCAACAAATTCATAATTATTATATTATAGTAATATTTATATATAGTTCATAAAAGGTTGATTAGTTAAAAAAAAGGTTGATTAGTTTATAAATGGGAAGGTTTTTTAAAATAAAATAAAATTATATAACTATATATATGAGCAAAATATTTCTTTTTGAATAAATTGTGTCTATCCGGTTAATTCGATTAACCAAATACAATATATTTTTAACCGACAAATTAATCGTTTAACCAATTAATCGAAATAAATTAACCAAATTATCTAAACAAAATTAACCGGAATTAACCATTCGGTTAATAGGTTATTAACCGAATACTGCTCATCCCTACCCGTGTCAAACCAGCCTGAATGGAGGAATAACCATTTCTTAGGGTTGTCAATGGGGAGGGTAAGGGCTTACCCTTACCCTTACCCACCTAGCGTGGCGGGTAAGGGTATGGGTAATTCCCCACTCCACCACTATCCTTACCATCCCCTTACCCTTACCCTCTTACCCACAGGATAAACGGGGAGGGTAAGGGTAAAGTGGGGAATATATGTGTCAAATTTATAGGAACAATAATGGCATGCCTAATACATTTATACATTTAAGTGAAATATGAATATGCTCTAAAATGGCTATTAACTATTCAAAATATCAAAAGTAATTTTCTATAACATTATACACATGATTTTTATTATAAAAACTATATAGTATAGTTATTCCTGACATGTGTGTCTTACACCTCTAAAATGGTGTTGTATACACAACAAATAGCTAAAGTAGATAAGAAAATTATATATTTTATTAAATGGTGACCATATAATGTTGAATAATCCATTAACTCTAACAACATAAGGACTATACATTTCATATATTATACATAAATATTAGCGGGTAGCGGGTAGCAGGTATGGGTAATAGCTTACCCTTACCCACTAAGGTAGTGGGTTTGAGGGTAGCGGGTAGGTGGGTAAAGAGTAAGCAAATTATTTATTCTTACCCTTACCGGAGGGTATGGGTAAAGGGTAAATGGGTTTACCCTTACCCAATGACAGCCCTACCATTTCTGCTATTTCATCTCTGATGTTCTGATGCCGTATATTCTATTGCCTGTTCGTTTTTATTTACTTTTCAACAGTCTGATCGCCGTTTGCACGTCACCGTTAGCGTCGTTGTGCTCTTTCTCGATTCTTTGCCTATCGAGAGCTCTCCGTTTTTGTGTGTGCATAGGGTTGAGATACGACATTGGCTGGTTCGCCGTGGTCCGGCAGCTGTGACCCGAAGGGTGTCATCCGCTTCGGCATTCAATTGTCTTGAAGGTGGACGCCGGGGAAGGTCTCTGAGGCCTCGAGTGTGTGCTCTGTTAAAAGTGAGGTGCGGGTGGGCCGCCGCTGTACTCGTCGCTTAAGATTGCCAATTTGGCAGAGCGACAAGGGCCTGGAGACAATCGCCGAGGAAATCACACACTTGATCTTAGGTTCCCGCCTTCTGGGCCGGGGGTAGGCGGCGCCCGGCTTCTACAAAAATCCATTCCGGAAGTATGTCCAATTTTGTGTATCTTCATATTTGGTTTTTGGGGAAAGTTCCGCAATAAATTTTTGTTCCCCACATTTTGCCCAGTAGCTCATTGAGTGATTGACTGTTGGATTGTAGTAGATTGAACCATGATTACGTCAGAAAGCACAGCCAACAATCGCAATTTGGAGGAAGTTTCCATTTCATCGTTCATACCTGGCCTCCCTGACGACATCAGCCTCCTTTGCCTGGCTCGGGTTCCTCGGCGTCTGCATCATGTTCTCAGATGCGTTTCCAAGACATGGAGAGCATTAGTATCCAGCAAACAGTTCCTTTTGTGCCGCAGGGAGAACAATCTCCAGGAATCTTGGCTATATGCACTGTGCAGGGACAGTGATAGAAGGAACTGCTGCTATGTCTTGGACCCGGATCCTGCCCAACGGTGCTGGAGGCTTCTTCCCGGCATTCCTCTTCCCTGCGAGAAGAGGGATGGGATGTCATTTGAGGCCATCGGCCAAAAGCTATTTCTACTTGGTGGCTGCAGTTGGAATCAAGACGCTACTGATGAAGTTTACTGCTATGATGCTGCTTCAAGTAGTTGGGAGCCTGTTGCTCCAATGCCCAAGCCTAGGTAAGTCTTTCTAGAATACAAGTGTTTTCAATATGTTCTTACTCATATTGACTGTTGATTCGTTGCATTATTCTTGAATATTGTGTTCACTGGAATACAGTCCTAATGACGGGAAGGGAAGACATAAAATTGTTAAAGCAGTTTGGTTGTAGGAATGGAATAACAAATGCTATGCTAACCAAATATAAATAGGTTATATACATTTGATGAGCTAGGAAAGAATTTTCCTTCTCGATATCAATGTAATTCTTTCCTTTTCTCTCTCTTCCCACACCTAATATTATTACCCACACGTGAAACATGTTGAAATATCTGTAATATCTATTGTAAATGACGTGTCCACATAGTCAGGTATATGACCGAGTCAGTAGGACTCAATCAGTAAGTGTCCGTTATGGGAGCACTATTAGCGCCCCACTCCTGTAAGTCTGTTGAGGTCCGTATTTGTTGGATCTTACTGTTATATCAATGCTATATAAGAGAGACCCAACACGCAAGGTTAAGCGTGGGTTCTAACTCTCTCAAATAATCCTCTTCTACTTTTTATATGGTATCAGAGCCTTCGCACTAAAGGCCTGTGAATCCACCATGTCCACCACAAGTAATGCCGACAGCACCAACACTGGAGTCATCAGCTCCATCGGCCTTCTACCAACACCTACGTTTGGTCACCTGATCACTCTCACGCTCACCGAAGAGAATTATTTATTGTGGAAAGCCCAGTTTCTCCCTTACCTACGTGGCCAACATCTTCTCGGCTATGTGGATGGATCCATCCCGTGTCCAGCGAAGATGGTCACACAGACAACAGAAGGTGGTGCTGATCAATGAGTCAACCGAGAATATCTGAAGTGGATTCAGTATGATCAGATCGTGCTGGGAGCCCTCTTGGCATCTCTTTCTGAAGGAGTTCTAGGACGTGTGTTGTCTTGTACCACAGCTAGACAAGCCTGGGAGGCACTCGATCAAATGTTCTCATCCATCTCAAGAGCCCATACCATGCAAATCCGTGTCCAATTGGCTAACATCAAGAAGAATGATCTTCCAATTGGACAATACTACAACAAATTGAAGAAACTTGTTGATACCATGTCCTCTATCGCACCCACACTTGAAGATGAAGAAGTAATCTCCTACATGTTGGCTGGTCTCGGATTTGACTATGATCCTCTAGTCACGTCCATCACCACGCGTGTCGAGCTAGTTACTCTCACAGATTTATATGCTTACATGATGAGCTTCGAAATGAGGAAGGAGCACAACATTGGTGAGCTGCAAATCAATGATGCGTCTGTGCATAATGATATTCGCGGCACCGGACGTAGCAAGCCGTCTTCACGCGACGGAGGTGGCCGCAGCAATGGTGGTCGTGGCAGAAGCAACCCATCCAACACATCCAGTGCAACACAAAGCTTCTCCAACAATCGCCCTACCTGTCAGGTGTGCGGCAAATTCGACCATAGTGCCTTGAGATGTTACTTCAGATTTGATCATGCCTACAAGGCTGATGAACATGCAGCCGATCTAGCCGCCCACACTCCTTCCTACCTAGTCGATACCAACTGGTATGCTGGCTCAGGAGCTACTGATCACATTACTGGTGAGCTTGATCAACTCTCTGTTCGTGAAAAATACCAAGGCAAGGAACAAGTGATGTCACGAGTGGAACATGTCTGTGTATTACCCACACTGGTTACTTTAAAATCCGCACTCCTTTTCGCAATCTTGCACTTCGAAATATCTTACATGTTCCAAAATCCAGAAAGAATTTACTTTTTGTCCATCGATTTGCTGTTGACAACAAGGTTTTTCTTGAGTTTCATCCCTATCACTTTTCTGTTAAGGATTAGGTCACGAAGATGCCTCTTCTTCAAGGCAAATGTAAAGGCGGACTATATCCTCTTCCTCCTGGACTGTCGATCTTGAATAAGAGCGCCATGTCCGACATCAAAGTATCTCCGGATCGGTGGCATAACCGACTTGGTCATCCAGCTCCGTCCATTGTTCAACGTGTTCTTCGAGACAACAATATCCCTTTTGTCTTTTCAAATAGCAATAAAACCACAGTCTGTAATGCTTGTCAACTAGCAAAATCTCATCAAATGCCATTTCCTTTATCTTCTAGCATCTCTTCCACCCCTCTACAACTTGTATTCTCTGATGTTTGGGGACCTGCTGTAACCACCGTTTTAGGAAACAAGTACTATGTTAGTTTCATAGATGATTTCAACAAATTTACTTGGATTTATCCAATAAAATCTAAGTCTGATGTTCTTCCTACTTTTTTGCGTTTCCAACAACATGCTGAACATCTATTAAACACTAAATTAATATCTTTGCAATCTGATTGGGGTGGAGAGTACCAAAAGCTAAGTAAATCTCTTCAAGAATCTGGGATAAAACATCTTGTGTCCTGTCCTCACACGCATCAACAAAATGGTGTTGCTGAGAGAAAACATCGACATATTGTTGAAGTCGGTTTCTCTCTTCTTGCTCAGTCCGCTGTACCTCTTCGATTCTGGGATGATGCCTTTACAACAACCCGTTTTCTTATAAATCGAACACCTAGCTGTGTCATCCAGTTCGCTACACTCCTTGTACGACTTTTAGGAACTAAGCCTGACTACACTATGCTTAAAACCTTTGGTTGTGCTTGCTGGCCCAATCTCAGACCCTATAACACTCATAAACTGCAATATCGCTCTCTGCAATGTGTGTTTCTCGGCTACAATCCTATGCATAAAGGATACAAGTGTCTGCATCGCTCTACGGGTCACATGTATATCTCCCGCGATGTCATTTTTGATGAAAACGTCTTTCCTTTTGCTCATAATAATAATGACCGACCACACATCATCAATATCTCCTGAATCATCTGTTCTTCTGCCTGTGCTTACTTCAGAAAGTGACCATGTCTGGGCTGGATAACAACCTAATTCCACTCGCACTACTATTTCTGATGCCAACTTGAATACATGTGTTCCTAAGCCCCAACGAACTGCTGATGTTAATCCAACAGTGCACGACACAGTGGATAATTCTGTCCCTGACCCTGTCCTTGTATCAACTGAGCCTTGCGACACTGTATCTGTTCCAATTGGGCATCCCATGCGCACACGCCTTCGTGATAATGTACAAAAGCTTAAGCAGTTCACTGATGGGACCATGAGGTATAACCCTCACACTCGCCGTGCTCTTGCTGCTGCTAATTCTACTGCGTACAAACCTACAAATCACGTTGACGCCCTCAAACTCAGTCCTTGGCGTCAGGCTATGCAAGATGAATACTTAGCATTGCTCAAGAATGAAACATGGAAACTTGTCCCAACAAAGACATGTGTGAATCTCATTGATAGTAAATGGGTGTACAAGCTTAAACGAAAGCAAGATGGCAGCATTGATCGCTACAAAGCCCGTTTAGTTGCCAAAGGCTTCAAACAACGTTTTGGTATTGATTATGAGGATACCTTCAGCTCTGTGGTCAAGCCAACTATGGTTCGACTCATCCTTGCCCTTGTAGTATCTCGTGGTTGGAGCTTGCGTCAAATAGATGTTCAAAATGCATTTCTACACGGGGTTCTTGAGGAGAAAGTTTATATGAAACAACCACCTGACTTTGAAGATCCCAATCAACCACACATGATCTGCAAGCTTCAGAAGGCAATATACAGTTTGAAACAAGCACCCAGGGCCTGGTATTCACGCCTTAGTCACAAACTCGTTGATCTTGGTTTTCGTCCATCTAAAGCTGATAGTCCACTTTTTATTTTCAACTCCTTGGCTGGGGTAACCATATATATGCTTATATATGTGGATGAAATTGTCATTGCTAGTTCCTCCTCTCAAGCTACAGACTATCTTTTGGCTCAGATTTGACATCATTTTGCTATCAAGGATCTAGGGGAGCTACATTTCTTCCTTGGGATTGAAGTCAGCAAGACAGGAGGTGGAATTACACTATCACAATCAAGGTACATTGGTGATATTCTGCGTCGTGCAAATATGCAACTCTGTAGACCCATCTCAACGCCAATGAGTGCCTCTGACAAGTTATCTAAAACTGTTGGACAATCATTATCATCCGCAGATACTACAAAATATCGTAGCACAGTAGGGGCCCTACAATATGGCACCATTACTAGACCCGACATTTCGTTTGCTGTTAGCAAAGTTTGCCAGTTCATGCAGTCCCCTACAACAGACCACTGGACAACAGTGAAACAGATTCTTCGATATCTCAATTACTCCTCTCAAGCTAAGCTCCAATTCAATCGGTCCAGTTCGACACGTCTCAGTGCCTTCTCCGATGCCGACTGGGCAGGATGCTCAGATGATCGCAGGTCCACTGGAAGATTTGCGGTATATCTAGGAAGCAACTTGATATCTTGGAGCAGCCGCAAACAAGCTATTGTATCTAGATCCTCTACTGAATCTGAATACAAAGCACTTGCCAATGCAACGTCCGAACTGATCTGGCTTCAATCAGTGCTTGGAGAATTAGGTGTGCAGCAGATGACACCACCTAGTCTGTGGTGTGACAACCTTGGAGCAACGTATCTTTCAGCAAACCCAATATTTTATGCTCATACAAAACACATTGATGTGGATTTCCACTTTGTGAGAGAACGTGTTGCGCGGAAGATGCTTGAGATACGGTTCATCTCTTCAAAGGATCAGGTTGCAGACACATTCACCAAGCCATTGGCAACACCAACTTTTTCGAAGCATAGAAACAATCTCAACCTTGTATTACCAGTTGAGATTGAGGGAGGCTGTAGAAATATCTGTAATATCTGTTGTAAATGACGTGTCCACATAGAGTCATGTATATGACCGAGTCAGTAGGACTCAATCAGTAAGTGTCCGTTGTGGGAGCACTATTAGCGCCCCACTCCTGTAAGTCTGTTGAGATCCATATTTGTTGGGTCTTACTGTTATATCAATGCTATATAAGAGAGACCCAACACGCAAGGTTAAGCGTGGGTTCTAACTCTCTCAAATAATCCTCTTCTACTTTTTATAAAACACAGCCTGCATTGATACCTGGAAATGGGATGAAGGCTGTAGCTAGCACTCAGGGATACTTAGTATCCACTGTATTTGCTGCCTGTCAAATGTTGAAAATTTAATCATATATCAACCAACTTTCTAATAGGATTAAATAAGACTGATGTGGAGAACTAATTTTATGGGAATCTATTGTAGAGTTTAAAGATTTGGGTACACGTAGAATGATACCGATTTAATCATATTTCGACCAACTATTCTAACAGGATAAGATTGATGTTGAGAACTAATTTTATGGGAAGCTATTGTAGAGTTTGGAGATGTGGGTACAAGTAGAATGATACCAATACAGGAGATGCCGAGGCATGCAAAGCACACTCCTTAAGAAGAGATTCATGTCTGTTGACTGTGAATTGCAGTGCAATAGAATATCAGCGTTCACTGTCCTAACAAGATCCAACAACGGTTGTTGGCGTAAAGCGTATGCTTACGATGCATGTTGGCGGGCAAATGATGGTTGATTGTTTTTCCAGAAAACAACAAAAAGTGGATTGTTTAAAAAGGAGAGACAATGGTATTCATACATAGAAAATCACTAACAGGGGTTAGATTCAAAAGGATGTGTTGGTAGTTACACAAGTAGTTGGTTGCCCTTAAAGATTGTTCTGAAGGGATGCGACATGTGCACATGCCGAAGAGATGCGTCAAAAATAACACACTACACATAAATGCAAAATGTACAGGAAGAAAATGTCTATGGTAATTTTAAACAACAAAATTCAGCCGTGTGCGCTCACCCACAAAGGCACCAGAGGTCCGGATTTGCTCCCCTTTATGCACGGTCCACAATTTGCTTGCTTAAATGCTTTCGAGATTGTCCGTGACAAGTCCATTTTGGGTTGCCTCCATGTACGTGCAAGGCACATGTTCCTTTTAACCTGACTTCAGCTATGTGGGACCAAACAAATGCTTTGTAATTTTGCAATACAAACACTAATATACAACTATCCCACACTAGTTCAAAATACAAAGATGATACTTAACCGAAAAAAAAAAAATGGACGTGAAAAAGTTAAGCAAATGTCATGCATAAACTTGATAGAACAAGGTTTTTGAACTGGAGCACAAAGTTGTTGCACATGACCCAAACATGTTTGGTAAAACTATGTTCCCAACCAATTCCTCCTTTGTGGATCAGAGACTCATGACTCACAAGGCATCCATTGAATCAATTGCTATGCTTATTAGTTAGCACATAGCACATTAAGGCCATTCACATACTGGGAATTTTTCATCAACGTGATATGATGATCAAGGTGACATATGGGAAAATTCTTATAATCAAAGATGTGTTGCATGTGCCATACATAAGGGCAAATATGGTGACAGTGCATTCCAAATTTTTAAGTGGCAAATTATTTATCACCTTCTCTTCATATTGACATCACCACTTGCCTCATAAATGCGATAGCCAGCCGTCTCTCTAAGTGCTGTCCCAATATTCTACAATTGCTCACCAAAGGGCCCCCATCTTTCATGATGAAGAGGACACTTCAACATGCCCCTGGGACTTAAAAATCCCAACGAATCCTCTTTATAGATCGTCTACCTCTCATGAAAACTTTTCCGGACAGCTCTATATGCAGAAAGGAGTGACATGATACCATATCTGAGAATTCCCCATGTATCACCAATTCACCACACTAGAAGAAACATCAGAATAAGACTCACTATTTTTCCTTCATGCTCTTCTTTCTTCCACAAAACCAATAGCTGTTACACCAGGCCAACGATGAACAAATCCCCCTTCATCATGGTTAATTTTGAAAATTCTTCCTCTTTACCTAACATCGAGGAGATAACCATCAATGTTCCCTTCACATCGATGCTCCTGACTAGGGTTATGACCAAAAGAAGCAGGCTGATAATCTTCCCACCTTGTTTTGATGAGAAGAACGTTAGCTCGATTGAGGTAACGAAAGTGCCCAACTTCCTCCTGCCAGACAACACAATAATGTAGCCAAAAAGTCAATCTAATTCCAGATGTCTACACTGTATATGAGATTGCTGATGTAGACCATCACAACAATCTTTCTCTATCAATAGCCTCTGCAAGCTGTTTCACACAAGCCGCGATATCACGGTGGCTGCCTTATAGAGGAGCTAACATTGGAAATGATGGTGGTATAGACTATAGACTCGATGGCAACATCGAGGCTCCCCCACACTTTTGAGATGTTGAGAACTTAAGTCCATCGTTGCTGCTGTAGGTGCCCATCTACACTACATCCACCAAGACACTCCACAGCTGCTCAACTTCACAAAAATGTTATGTTAGATGACTGCCACTCAATTTACCAACATGCCAAGCTAACTTAGACAGAGTTAGTCTGTTAGATAATATATATTCCTGCTCCATATCATCTAGAAAGACACACCTAGGCCCCTCATGTTTCTCAAGCCTCAACCTTTGTCCTCATACATGCCCCCCATTTAGAGACAATCCTAAACAAAAGGCCCAACACATATGCAATAGTTTGACTTAGACGATGCATAACACAAAAGGGAGTGTATGGGTTCGTAAAGGCACCATGACTAATAATACATATAAAAGGTCCAGATCAACCATAGATTCTTGTCCACCACTCCCTACTATACAACAACTACAACAGTTCCAAACAACTCATGAGTTACTCGATCGTAGCTTCAGTAATTGATACATATGCTTCTAGAAATACTAACAAAGACGGAGCGGCAAACCTAGCTATTGAAAAGATAGCCTCGGGTGTGTATGCGTCCTTTGAGACCAAAATAACGCCTGCTAAAGACAACTTTGATGTTGTGGATATTCACATGGAAGGTAAACATCAAAGAACAAAAGTTGGCTTCTTTTCCAGCCAGAGAGCCTAACATCAATATTGACATTGACGGTCAACTAGGTAGCAAAAGCTCTTTAATGTGTTCTCTTAATGAAAATTTGTATATGATAATCTAGAACTAGATCTTATTGCAAATATATTATATTGGGAGACGGGGGATGATTTATATCATTTGCTAGGAATGTAGGCCCTCAATTTTGACATTAACCTGAGGCCAACTTAGCCTTATATGAGCTAGAGAACAACCAACCAAGGTTGGGAAAACAAAAGACCAACCACTCTTGCCACCATGCATCTACATATAAGGCAATTTAAATTTTTGATTTCGATGCTGTTTCCGATGGTTCAAATTTTTTTAATAGAGAAACCAAAATTTTGAAATTTCTACTCATGTCAACACAAGATTTCGGCAAACATTTTGCCGACCAAATAAAGGAATTAAGTCAAGGAACTTTATTAGGACGATCTACATACATAAATACACCTAAATATTCAATAATCTCTTATGTTGATGTAGGGTGGGGGGCTCCTACACGTGTTAGTGAAGTGATACAAAATTGTTTCAATGAGGATTTCACTGACATTTTAATAACATAATAAAGAATTAGTTTCTACATCACCACGTCAATTATCAATTTCAATTGATACTTTATAGCTTATGCTATAGATGAGATAGGTGAAAATACTAAAATCTTCCCAATTTAGGTCTAATTTTTTTCATAAATTAGGTACAAAATAATAGAATTAGTTTATACTAATATTCAAATATATAGAATATATCAATAACACATTTAAAGTATTATACATTTATAAGATAATATATATATATATAAATTTCATATTTAAGATAATATATATATATATATATATATATATATATATATATATATAAATTAGTTTAATATTTAAAGTATTATACATTTAAAACTTATTTTTACTAAAATAATCTCATATAAGATATTTTATTATAAATTTAACATTTGTTAAGTGTTACATAATATATATGTAGATAAAAGCTCATTTTGGAAAGATTTTATCCATTGTCTTGAGAAATAGGATAGATATCAAGTTAGTTTTATAAATAATGGTAGCTATATGTAATTTATAGCATAATTTCATAAATATACAAGTTTCGTTTGTAGTCCATACTTGTTAAGACGGCAAGGCGACATGGCGTTGGGGCTGGACACCTTTAAAAAAATAATTTATGTATATATTTTATGTATATATACATGTGTCATGGTTTTTCCTCACTCATATACACACATTGTGTAGGTATATATGTAGTTATCTACATATTTATAGTCGATCTCCCCATATATATATTATTGTATGAAAAAATAACCAATTACATTTCTAATATGTTATCATTGACAATAATGTCAAGGACACGAAAAGAATTATTGTAAAGAATGTAAGAGAGTGATCAACATATAAATATATATTTATTGTCATACATAGCTACAAGTATTAAGCAATGTAATCACTATCCTTCATAGCATAGCTACTTAGTACAATCTGAATTGAAGGTGCAAACTAAGAAAAATCAAATGTGTACTAAGAGTATTAGATCCAGTCAAACGAAAGAGTATTAGATCCAGTCAAACCCAAAAAAGAGTATTATATCCAATTAAAAGTGATATTTGGCACATAAAATAGGCAACACTATTAATTTTGAGCATTGGTGTAACCATATCAAACATCAAAATAAGTGAATATACAACTAGACCCACAAAACTAGGTCACTGTAGCATTTTAAATAAAGCGTCCTCGCCTAGGCGTAGCCTTGGGGTGCCTTGCCGCTTAGGCGGCCGCCTAGGCGCGCTTAGGCGAGCACCTTGACAAGTATGTTGTAGTCTAATACATGCAACTTGGAATTTTAGAGTAATCTTTAGATCTAGATAGAATGGGTTGGAAGTGGAAGAACTTCCTATGGTTCTTCAGAAGAACTTATTGGGAATTTTCACCAGACAAAAATCTCTATTTTGATGAGCTTAAACAACTCAAAAATCTCTACCGCAACACCCATGGCTCATTGGTGGAGAGTCTGGAGACTTGAGAATCCCTTGTTTTGCATACGAATGAGAGTATCCTTTTGAGCATAGTTCTATCATGAGCACCTTCAACGACATTATTAACAAACAAATCTTGTTGATTTAAATGTCAGTAACACACACTACATGGTCCAGAGGATTGTAGTGGGCTCTCCTTAATAGGTTTCTTTTCTCACGATTTGGTACATCCATTTTCATTTGGCCAACTCCTTGGTAGCTGGTCCTATAATTATTTATCACCTTCTCATCATAGTGACAAACTCGGGATTCAACAACTTTTTGGCTGGCTGAAAAAAATCAAAATTCGGAAAAACTTAAAAATTCGTGAAAAAATCGATATATTTCGGTCAAAGTTCGATCAACTATTCAGAAATAATCGAGAATAATTCGTCTATATATACATATATATACTTATATATACACAAATATATACATATATATACATATACATATATAGATATTTATGTATGTATATATATACATACATATCAGATACAAATGTAACTATTAAGGTCACTAGACATACAATCTTATTGAGTGAAAAAGTAGGAAAAGAATTAAAGAATAGTTGAATAATAACAATGGACTGTCGGGAGAGTTGGGGTTGGAGGTTTAGTATATATCGGGAGCTCTTTGTACATGGTTTGGTAAAAAAAGAGCAAATGACTTAAAAGAGAAAAATCGTGAAAAAACGTGAAAAGTCACAAAGAATCGTGAAATTCGTATAAATCGCGGAAAAGCGGGAAAAATCTTGATAAATCGTGAAAATCGGCGACTGACGTATTAATCGTGGTGAAAATTTGGGAGCCTGTAAAATCGTGAAAAATCGGTTTTTTTGTAAAATTTGGAGACTTTTGTTACTATGCTTCTCCTTATTGTCAAAGCATATTACATTCTTTGGGGGCTGAAACCTTTCCATTTTGAGAGATTTTGGATCACCAACCTAAACTTCAATAATCAAAGTCACTTCTAGGTGGTCCAACCCTACAATAGTCCGTTTACTTGCTAAATCACGTCATACAATGTCAATCATATGAAATTGCTCCTTATACCTTGAAACAAAGAAGTTTTGGCAATACGGACAAGGTGATTGAGGATAAAAGACAAATTCTTTACTTTGGAAACACAAATTGTCCAAATTTTTTCCAGAGATAGCCAACACCAAAAGTGAGATTGAGGCGCTGCGGCATAAACAAGAGATCATGTGGCTACAAAGATCTAAAATTAAATGGATCAGGGAAGGAGATAAAATACCAAATATTTCCACAAGTTCTGTGATGCACGAAAAGACGAGCCATCATCCACTCTTTAGAGGTCACTGGAGTTGACATGCAAAACATAAACTTGATTACATCACATGTCACTGATCATTTGAAACACATTTTCAACCACAAACCTCTCTAGTCTCTTCCAGCTCAACTGGCATCCTCTTTGTCATAAGAAAGTTACTAATTATCACTACTTAACGAGCGTGTTCATTCGTGATGAAATCACTAAATCTCTAAACAGTCTTGTTGCTGACAAAGCAGCTGGTCCCAATGGTTTTGATATTTCCTTATACCGGAATTGTTGGCATTTAATTGGAACACCTTTCACAAGATCTTTCAATTCATTCATTCAAATGATGGCATCACTTCATAGATCAAGATTTTAAACTAAACGCCAATAACCCTCATTAAGAAAACTTGACAACCCCGCAAACATCAAACTTTGCAGACCTATCAACCTCTTCGACCGTTCTTAGATGGTCATAGCGAAAACACTTAGTTCTAGACTGAAGCAACACATCAACAAAATTACAGAGAAAGCAGACGACTTTCACACCTAGTAGGAGCATTCAAGATGCCTACATTAGGAAAACGAGAGAATTCATCTTTGCCACAAAAATAACACCCATCTTCTCACAATCAAACTTGATTTAGAGAGCCTTTTGGCAACTTAAATCAGTTTTTTGTGATTAAAAATCTACGTGGCTATCCATTCAAGGTGGGCATCCTAGTTTTTTGAGCTGCATGAGTTCTTGCCACTTCTATGAACTGATCAAGACCCTCTTTTGATTATTTCTAGAGCACCCAACAGTCTTACGCAAGGTGACCCCTTTTCAACCAGCTTTTTTATCATAGCTTTGTACGTATTAGCTAGCATGATCAGACTTGTCAAACACAAAATTCTAGATAACATTGACAGTTTTAGTGAGGTGGATAGAAATATTATTCAATTTGCTGACGACACCATCATTTTCATAAACTAAATTAACACAACCTTATCAAAGTTATTCACATCTTGGGTATCTTCCAACAGCTTTAGGGACTTAGAATTAACTTTAATAAATCTTCTATCTGTGGAACACAGTGCACAACTTCAGATATGACTAAAATCTGCCACATTTTTCGTTGTAAAGAAGACTTATTCCCTCTCAAATACCTCAGGTTACTCTCTCACCACGCAAATTGAATTATTCTGCTTGGAACCCGGTCTTGGAGAAAACACAACAAATTATCTGTATGGAAATGTGATCTTGGAGTAAGTACAAACCAAACTATCTATTTGGAAATCCAAGTACCTGTCTTGTTGGTAGACTCACCCATACAACTCAACCCTCTCAAATCTGGCTTCATACTACAGCAAGTGTATTCCCGTCGCTCATCATAGAAAAAACTCTTTCTAAAATTAGGCGTTCTTTCATATGATTAAGGTTCTATGGGGAATTAAATCCACCTTGTAAATTGGTATGATTTGTGCAAACCTAAACGGTGTGGTAGATGGGGCATCATCAACCTCCGCCTACTCTCACATTGAATGTTTAGTAAAATACTCTCCTCCCTTAGATCACACGAGTCTACCATTTGTAGAGATCTTCGCTTAAATAAATGGTACATAAGAAAAAAATCTTGGGCCCCAATTAGTCATACGAGTGGTTCCCCTTTCAAGTGCTACCTTTAACTGTATGCATCATAAGGGCCTGATGTAGGACGACCATAGCCTTTGAAACAGTTATTTTGAGTAGTATTTATCATGTTTTATTAGTTTCCATGTGTTTTAGGTGTTATTTGATATTTTCCCAATTTGTTTTGTAAAGCATGTGGTTTAGTCCAACATTGGCTACTTGTCCAGTTAGTTGGGTTTCAAACCCCAATACATAGGCATTGTAAGGCTTTTTAAAAAGGCAGACTTGCCTATTGAAATCTTTCGATGATCTATATTTCCTTTTGATTAGTTTAATCAATTAGATTAGATTTTGATAATTAGTTTAGATTTTAATCACTAGGTTCCCCATTAGGGCCACAATTAAAACTCCTTGATCACAACCACAACATTGGATTTTGAACTGACCGATGGTCTCCCAATGGCAGATTATCGGAGTACAATACGAACACGACTCTTTCCTCGGACCAAAACAGAGTGTCCTTGGAGATAGCTTACAATTCTCTTATCTCTAACAGGAACAGCACGATTCTTCCCTCCACGCACAATATATTAACCTTGGAGATAGCTAAAAATTCTCTTCTCGCTAACAAAAACAACCCATACTTGTTAAGGCGGCAAGGCGACAAGGCGCCATGCTTGAACGCCTTGTGCCTAGGCGTCGCTTAGGTGACTTTAAGAAAGTTATATTTCTGTACAATTTACCTATATTTATACATGTGCTATGATTTTTGTAACATCCCCTCTTCATATATATGTTATATTTTACCTATATCTATACATATGTTGTGATTTTATAACATTTCCTCCTTCATATATATGCTATATTTCATATAGGTAAATCCATAAAAGTCTGGGTAATCCACTGGTATACATTTTCTTTATTTATACTTGATGTCTATAGTGTATTTCCCTATTGTATACATACACTTTTATTGTTTGTGCATAGATATATACATATTAAACACAACTAAATATGTATGTGTACAATTTCATTGTTGCATACATAAATATATACATATTTTAAAAAGTATACTTGGATGCAATTATGCAAAGATGTATTCTGTGGTAATATGTGGATTACAGGTTCTACTAATACTCAAAACAAACTTTATGTAAGTTATGTAATCCACCTATATCAGTTTAAACTTGACTAAGGGATAACAGTAATTAAGGATAGCAGTGCTTTGCATAGTATCAGACTATCAGTAGATAATTTTCCTTACTTAGGATAATTATCAGCTGATATACATATATGTTGCAGCTAATATGGCTGTTTAAAGTTCCTATGATAAGCAAGAAGGGAGTTAGTATGCGTAGCATGATATTTATATTGCAAGTGAACAGCTATTCAGGGTGAAAATATCCCTCGACATTTAAATCACATTCAAGCTAATACTAAGAAAATTAATATAAATATCTAGAGTAAAATTCCATTTAATAATGATATTGTACAACAAACATAGATAAATATACTTAATTTGAATATTAGAACGAGTATAGATCAAATAAATACTTATATATAGGGTCAAGGGTCCATAAAAAACCATAAAGCGACATATTGGTGAAGGTGCAGGGCAGATCGACCCCCCTTGGAACGCCTTGACGCCTAGGCGCTCGCCTTAACAAGTATGCAATAACCTCAGGAGACATTGTATAAACGGCCTCTCGGTAGAGTTTATTCCAAATTTCATCAAGCTTCTTGCTTATTCAAAAGCTGATTATTAAGTCAACTGGACATGGGTGATTCATTCACTATCACCAAAGCTTACAACTTCTTTAGTTTGTCTATCTTTGACTATCTGTTTGGAACAAGATTCTGGAATATCAATTGTCTCTCCAAAGTCATTATCAACATGTGGCTTATAGGACATAATAATCTCCCTATAGGTACAAACTAGAATAAAAAGATGTTTTTCCTGACCCCTTCAGTTGTCTCTTTTATTGTAACGACTTGGATGATATTGATCACACTTTCTTCTCCTCTAGTACCATCCACCACATTTGTGATCATTTTTACCAACTTTCTATTCAAACAACTGACTCTTAACTCACCATGATCTAAAGACCACACTTGTACAACATATATTTGGTTAG
The DNA here is from genome assembly GCA_963693085.1 of Alisma plantago-aquatica. NCBI lineage: Eukaryota > Viridiplantae > Streptophyta > Magnoliopsida > Alismatales > Alismataceae > Alisma > Alisma plantago-aquatica. The sequence continues at coordinate 390,584,179 of OY856412.1, read as the reverse complement.
TAAGGCTGTAAACACACTAACATGCAATGCAAGACAGATGGCTGATTTTGGTCTCTAGTATTTTGTGGACTGTTTGGTGTGATAGAAACACTGTGTGTTATGGAAACAGACACTGCAGCCACACTGATATCATTTCACACACTCACCGCCATTTCGCTCTCCGCTCTTCTGCTTTTTTAACAGATGATGCAGCCTCATCCCTGAAAGGAGACTGCTGGCTCAGGTGGTGGTGCCATTTCTTTTGAGGGTGTGACCGAGGGTTCCGATGAGGAGGAGGTTTGAGAATTTGATGCTGCTGCCATTGTTATTTTTGCCAATGCTTCTATTGCCAAGACCATCCAATTTTTTCTCTGTTTGCAATCTATCCAATTTTTTTATTTTTGCTCCATCCGTTGATGTGGGAGGGTTGGTGGTAGGTTGACAGTCAGCCATAAGAACTTTGTCACTCTTTCTATGACATGGATCCTTATTGATAAACATAGAAATGACGTAGGTGTTATTGTTGATAAGATGTTAAAAGATGATGTCGTCAAGATCACAAGGATGGGTGATGGAATCATAGCTATCAAGGTTGTCCTTGGGGGAAATATTTTTAACATTATTAGTGCTTATGCCCCCCAAGTTGGCCTTAACGAGGATGCTAAGAAGGAATTTTGGGATGACATGGATGAATTGATGCAGGGAATACTGACAACGGAGAAGATTATTATTGGGAGTGATTTAAATGGCCATGTGGGCAGTAGCAATGCTGGATATGAGAGAGTTCATGGTGGTTTTGGATTTGACAACATAAATAGAGGAGAGAGGATATTAGATTTTACAGTCGCATATGATATGATTTTGTTAAACACTCATTGCAAGAAAAGAGAATCTCATAAGATTACTTTCAAGAGTGGGCACAATTTAAGCCAAATTGATTATCTCTTTACGAGGCGGGTGGATCGTAATATATGCAAGGATTGTAAAGTGATTCCTGGCGAAGAACTCATGACCCAACATAGGTTGACAGTTTTGGATATTAACATGAAGATCAATAAAGGCAAGCATAACAAAAACCAAGATAGCAGGATCAAATGGTGGAATCTTAAAGGAGAAAAGAAATAGAAATTGACTTTTCAGGATAAACTCATCAAGGAGGGATCTTGGAACTTGGAGTCTGATGTTAACACTATGTGGCATAACATGAGCTCCTGCATAACAAAAAATTTCCAAAGAGGTTTTGGGGGAGTCCAAAGGTTGTGGGCCTCCACAGAAAGAGACTTGGTGGTGGAATGATGAAGTACAAAAGGCTATTAAACTGAAAAGGGAGATCTATAGGAGCTTGCCCAAATCTCGAGATGATGCAACATTCCAAAGATACAAGCAAGCAAAGAAAGAAACTAAAAAGGTTGTTCAGGAGGCAAGGTCTAGATACTTTGATGATATTTATAAGAAGATGGACACAAGAGAAGGGGAAAAAGATATTTATAAAATGGCTCGTATAGAAGAAAGGAAAGGAAGAGACTTGAGTCAAGTAAAATGCATCAAGAATGAAGATGACAGAGTGTTGGTGAAGGACGATGATATCAAGAACCGGTGGAGAAATTACTTCCATAAGCTTTTCAATGGAGATACTGCAAATAATGTTAGAGACTCGTGTGACATTAATATTAGAGGTATCATTTACACACGACGAGTTTCACCATTTCAAGTCAAGAATGCTTTGAAAAAGATGAAAATGAGAAAGACATGCGGACTAGACGGTATTCCCATTGATGTATGGAAGAGTATGGGGGATGAAGGAGCTATGTGGTTAACAAAGTTCTTTAACAAGATCATAAAGACCAAGAGGATGCCAGATGAGTGGAGAAATAGTACTCTAGTCCCCATCACAAGAACAAAGGTGATGTTCAGAGCTGCACAAACTACAGAGGTATCAAGTTGATGAGTCACCCAATGAAGCTTTGGGAGAGGATTATAGAGCAGAGACTAAGATCTATAACGCAGATATCAAACAAACAACCAATTTGGGTTCATGCCTGGAAGATCAACAACAGATGCTATTTTTCTGATAAGGAGGCTTATGGAGAAGTATAGAGAAAGCAAAAGAGATCTTCATATGATGTTTATTGATTTGGAAAAGGCTTATGATCTATGAAGCTCGGATACCCCAAAATAGGTTCCGTACCCATATCCGATACATATTGGATACCAATGCTCCGTGGATACTCCTGGATACATATCGTATACTCCTAATCCGTATCCTGCCGTATCCAGGCCGTATCCAGTCGGTAAAAACTAGAAACAAAAATTGTGCATGACATTGCTTGATTAGCATTTGACACCAGCTCATGTCTAAACCCTCTCTGCTAAGTAGTAGCTTGCAGCAAGGCTGTCATAGTTGCTTCTTTGAAGTAGTTCAAGGTTAGTCACCATTCCTCTTGCTAAATGCCAATCTTCCTTCTTCTCTTTATTGTTTCTACCTCCTCTATTTTTTGGGATTTCACTTTTTAAAGAACTTCAATATGTAATCTGGATTTTTCGTTTGTTCTTTATTGCAAACCAATTCATTCACCTTTACATGGTACTTCCGGATGCTTTCCCTGCTAAGGTTCAAGTTTTATGCACGTTGATGTCCTCCATGTTCTATGAAAGGCTTCAATTTAGTATCGTTTGGTTAACATGCCTCTTGTTTTGGTGACTAAATCCATTGTGATTTATTCTGGATTTCTATCTAGACAATATCTATTTCATCTCCTTTGAAGACAATCATTGCATCCCCATCTTTATGTCTTCCCCTATGAAGCACCGATACTCTAAAATAGGTGTCCTACCAGTATTGAATACATATTTGATATTAATACTCCCTAGATACTCTCTAATACATACCAAATACTTCTTAAGTCGTATTCCTTTTTTTATTAGCAGGAAATGTCCTTAATGCAGCCAGGATACAACCAACCCATTGAGCAGCCAAGAGAGCACCCCACTCGCGTGATCCCTCAAAATCCCTAAACCATGTGACTTCCAACTCTAGACTCCCCCTATTGTATTGTGATTGAGAATGAAATTGGTATTTTCTATTAAAATTTCAAAATAAACATTAAAAAAGTTGTATCCATGTTGTACCTGTGTCTTATATTCTCAAAAATTGTCGTATCCCCGTACCGCACCCGTACTCGTATCCATTTTTGTATCTATATCTGTGCTTCATAGTAGCTAGCTCATGGAACAAAATTTCGCTCGAAATTTCATTTTTTTTGCAATCGGACATCGAAACTTCAGTACGCAGGAACTGGTCCGCAATTTTGCGAAAATTTCACAGCTACAGTCGAAATTTCTCAAAACAGGGGGTATTTTAGTGCAAAAAAACCCAGTTTGGGCCTTGATATTGCGAAATCAGTGCGAAATGCAACACTTATTTCGCGAAATTGTGTTCCATTGACTGGATTTGCTGAGATTTTGATCTTTTAACGATTTTTTTGTGATATCTTGCTCTCGAAGGCTGTTTTACTTGATTCTAAGGTATGTAAACCCTCTCCCTAGCCCATCTACTCCTTCTATTTCTTCTCCCTTTTAGACATATCTTAATAAATACTCCGAAGATACTAAATTTCTAAGTGACATTTCTCTTAAAATTCTCAAGGTCTTGAAGTGAATGTGCAAATCTAAGAAACAAAGTGTGAAATATGTATATCTATACTTATTTTGAAAATCTAATCAATATATTTCATATTTATACACAAAATGACTACAAAAGCTTTTTTAATGGAAGTTCTTATATTTTTGTATTTTCACTTATTTAACCCTATATATATTATAAAAGTAGCCTTGTACAAAATGTTGTGTATGTTGTAACTTGTAAACCTAAATATTTTTTATTATTCATTTATGTAACCCTAAGTATGTTATAATAGTAGACTTATACAATAAATATACTAACCTATAATATTGTAACTTGTAAGTTGTAACTCTAAGTTATAAAGTCTAGTACTCTAGTTGTTTTAACTTGAGGTTTGCAAGTTTGTAACAGTCTAACTGTCTAACAAACTTGACATTTCTGTTCATTTGTGCACTCACTCATCAAGACATGGATCCCACCCTAACCTCTAAACATATAAATTTATTATATAATCTAGTGTGTCTATGTTTGAACATTGTGTTTGCAAAATTCCATAACTTAATTCCTTCATTTTGTCATCGAAAAGTGCCATCGAAATTTTGTCAAAATTGTTCAGCTTCCTTCACTTACAAATGTGGGAGACCCCCACCCCCACATATCCAATATGAAATATTATTGTATAATTGAGTAGATCTTGGCGATTAGATCGTCCTGGTAAATTTTCATGATTTAATTCGCTCATTGGTTCGTCAAAATTGTTAGGGCCGTAAATATCAAAATTTCGGCCGAAATTTCAAAAAAATTCTGTTTTCCTGGGCCACCGGACACTACATCGAAATCAGACATTTAATTCTATGAGCTAGCTATACATGAGAGAAGATAGTTTGGTATCACAGATGACACAACTCACTTTACAACACAACATTACATGATACATGAAATGTGAAAGGTTTAGAATATGATATTATCATGCGTTTTTGTAACTTGTCTCACATTAATATAAATGAAAGACCCCTTTTTAAATCATTGTTTGATATTATGGTATTGCTTTCCATTTTCTTTAGAAATATTGTGATTTTTGAATGAAATTTGATTATCTTCATCTATTTTTAAAATAAATATATTGGTTATTTTAAAAAATATTCAAAAAATATTAAAAAATTGTCGTATCCATGACGTACCCGTATCCTATATTTTTGAAAATTGCCGTATCCGCGTACCCGTACCCGTATCCGATACGTATCCGCATAGAATTAAATGTCCGATTTCGATGTCGTGTCCGATGGCCCAGAAACAGAAAATTTTCAAAATTTCGCACTAAATTTCGATATTTACGGCCCTAACGATTTCGACGACCAATAAGCGAATTAAATCATGAAAGTTTACTAGGATGATCTAAACGCCAAGATCTACTCAAATATGCAATAATATTTCATATTGGATATGTGGGGGGGGGGTCTCCCACATTTATAAGTGAAGGAAGCTGAACAATTTCGACAGAATTTCGATGGCAATTTCGATGGCAAAATGAAGGAATTAAGCTTTGAAATTCTGCAAACACAGTCTAGACATAAACACACTAGATTATATAATAAATTTATATGTTTAGAAGTTAGGGTGGGATCCATGTCTTGATGAGTGAGTGCACAAATGAACAGAAATGTCACGTCTGCTAGACAGTTAGAGACTAAGTCTATTACAAACTTACAAATTTCAAGTTTAAACAACTACTACTAGACTTTAAAACTTACAGTTACTTACAACTTACAACTTGCAAGCTTACAAATTACAACTTATAATATATAATTATAAAATAAAACAAATTAACAACTAACAAACTTACACATTATGATGTTCCATAAGTCTTGCGTAGTAGTAAACTAGGAGTCCAACAATCCAAGTTGAAGCTTGAGTGTCGTGGTGGTTCTTGTCCTTGTGGAGGTTGACCATACATATCCTCATTGTCAAGTCCGTTAGACTGTAAATGAGTGGGATCCATGTCTTAATGAGTGAGTGCACAAATGAACAGAATTGGCAAGTCCGTTAGACTGTAAACAACTTACAAACCCACAATTTACCACTTAGACCTTAAAACTTACAGTTGCAAGTTACAAACTTACATGTTACAACTTATATAAGTCTAGTGTTAAAATTTAGTTAGGTTACATGGGTGATAACCATGGTTCAAAATTTTGATTTCGACGTCATTTCCGATGGCTCAGATACATAAATTTCGATGGAAATTTTGACATTTTACGCTTATTTCGACACAAATTTCGATACAAGATTTCGACGACCAAATAAAGGAATTAAGTCACGAAATTTTACCAGGATTGTCTACATTCATAAAGACACCTATTTATGCAATAAAATCATATGGGTATCTTGATGGGGTGGGGGCCTACATGTGTGAGGGAAAAGAAGCTGAACTGTCAGTTTCGAACTTTCGATGAAGATTTTAATGCAAATTTCAGTGCCATAGGGAATGAATTATTTCATAAATAAATTCAACAACAACCTATTACAACTTAGAGTCTTAGACAATTAAATATCAATCGATATATTATGATGTTGATATGTTGTAAACTTGTAATACAAAAGAAAGTAGTGAATTACTTAATTGAAACTGGAGTGGCGTGGTGGCTGATCATCAGGCCCTTGAACCCCACCTGGTGGTTGTTGACGAAACACAACCTCATTTATGTGATTGACATATTGAGTCCAACTCATGTTGTCTTTGTAAATTGTATTATATGTTTGCACATGCTCTTTGTATGCTTCATCTCCCACAAATTGCATCATCCCAAATGTCGGAAAATAATCCTTCAATGCTCTTACTTGGTCATCACCATTATGTGACCCTCGTCCTGTCTGCACACCTTGAGTTGGAATGACTTGCCGCATATCTCTAATACATTGCCATGTTTTACCCCCATCATTTGTGACCATATGATCTTTAAATACAACACTAGGACCACCTTGTGGGTAATACTGAAGAGTAGTGGGATATTCATAGGCATACTTTCCATGTCCATAATCATAACAGATAGAAGGTTGATGTGGAACACGTAGTGGGGGTTGTACAGGAGTTGGGGTAGTATAGCCAAAAAATTGTTCAGCCAAAGAGGATGAACTAGAATCTGCAATGCTCATGCTTCCCATGGATTCAGCCAAATCAGAATAATAGTCACTAGTAGCATGTTGCTGAGGTGGTCCACCTGTATACTCTTTAGGCCCTCGAGTTTATCTTCTTTGAAATGTCTTTTCTGCATGTGGGTATTCTTTCTTAGGAGGAGCAACTTCAACTCTAGGACCAGTGGCGGTGATGTAGGGTCGATCATCATCATCATTTTGAAATCCATCCCAAGCATGATCAGATTGAGCTGCACCGCCATCACCATCATTATCATCACCATCATCATCATCGTCGTCGTCATCATCATCATCGTCATCATCATCATCGTCATCATCATCATCATCATCATCATCATCATCATCATCATCATCATCATCATCATCATTATCATCATCATCAGGAGTGGAGCGAGTGGTGTTATTGTTAGACTTGGACTTGGATTTATTAGCAGTTGTAGAAGACTTGTTTCTAGCTGATTGAATCTCTTCTTGGACGACTCTTTCAATGTCCATCTCATCCTCTACATGTTGAGGCTCCTCCTCAATACGGGTAACTGGATTGCGGTTTCTTTCTTCTTCATGTTGATCTCGTGCATTTGGTTGCTCAAATGTTGCTTCCACTGTGGCATCTGGTCTACCCTGCTCTCTGTCCAAAACCGGTGCACCGCCTATTTCATTCATCCATTGTCGTAAGGGATTATCCTCTGGATCAACATCATCAACACCACCAAATGTATAAGCAACATCAATAGGATCATGGATGGCAGATAGATCCACTTCTTTGAACTCTAATTCAGTCAGATCTTTTGATCTCAACCTCATATTATAATGAACAAAGACCAAGTCATTCAAGCGTTGTGCACCAAGTCGGTTTCTCCTTTTACTGTGAATCAGGTTGAATGTTGACCAATTTCTTTCACATCCACCTGCAGCAGCTGTTTGTGACAATATTCTCACAACAATTCTTCTAAGTTCATCGCAGTCTGTGCCATACCAACACCACCACTCACAAGGAATAGATTTGTCCCTATCAGCAATTGCATTTGGATGTGCAAAGCATCCCATTGTCTCCCTAAACAACCTTAGCTGCAAAAAAGTAAGAAAAATATTCTTTAATACGACATTACTAAATAAACTAAGGTCTGATTTTAGTTTTAAAATGTGTAATTCATACTTGATTCATGACTGTCACCCTCTCATCACCACTTTTGACAAGTTTGTCAACCTCTTCATTCACGGCTGCCATGAACTCACTGTTGAACCCCAACTTATATTTGTAGTGGAATTGTGGGTTCAAGTAGTGAGCTACATAACAAAAATATTAAAACATGAGTCGCTCATGAGTCATGATTCATGAAGCATTCTAGCAGTGTCATTGCAATATTAAATCACAAGTTCACGACTTAAGAGAATTAAGATTTGCTCACCAGCCTTGTGTAGAGGGTGTAGAAGCATCTTCTCCCATCGCTTGTTGATGATTTTAAGATATTTCTTATCTGATGTGGGGGTAATTGCAGTGATTGCTTCTTTCATCTTTGCCATTGCCTCATACAAGTAAGGAATGGTGGGAGCCTTGTCGCCATCCACCAATCGGAGCACCTTCACTATCGGCTCCATTATATTCAACAACTTGGAAACTCTATCCCAAAAGTTTCTACTGTTTACCGGATCTTCAATCTTCTTCCCTATATCACTCCTGCTTTCTTTCATAGAGCTCCATTCCACTCCAGAAAATAACCTTTTCAAACCATCCTTCTTGGCTTTAAGACTTTGAAGTGCCAAGAAGTTAGAGGCAAACAGGGTGACTCCTGGTCTTACCAAATCACCACCACAATACTCTGGCTTCCTCATTGATGCTAAGAGGAATGAATGATTGTAGATGAAGCCGGTGATTGTCCTAGCTTCAGTGATTAATTTCTTCACATGTGACAACCCACCTACAGTGATTGAAGTTAGGTTAATTCTCTATTACTCTATAGAATATAGAATTATATATTATACAAAATTAAGAATCTAAGTACATTTCCAATTGTGCTCACCTATATCTTTCAAGATGAGGTCGATGCAATGGGCTGCGCATGGAGTCCAGTAAAGTGAATACTTATCCATCAACGACTTGCCAGCTTTCTTAAAATTGGTGCCATTGTCAGTAACAATTTGAACAATGTTCTCCTCACCAATCTTCCTAATATACGTCTCCATCAACTTAGCCGCATATGAAAAATTCCGAACTTCATTAGAGGCATCCACAAATCTAAGGAAAATTGTAGATCCACGACAGTAAGCTAGAAAATTAATTATTTGCCTTCTGTTGCCAGAAGTCCAACCATCAACCATTAGAGTTACACCATACTCCGACCACCTAAACAAATGTAAATCAATGTCATTGTCAAGTAAAAATATTTTTAATGTTAAAGATCTTTATTGTTGAAAAAAGAAATTATGTTTACCTTTCCTTCTTTTCCTCAATCCATTTTTGAATCTCTCTTTTTGTTGTGGTAAATACACATTCATCAATTCATAAGCAGTGGGAGCTTTTACACCTGGGCCTGCTGATCCCGCAGTTCTCAAGAGATGTTGAAGATATGGCTCTGAAGCTACATGTGCAGGAATGCCATGTGCAAAGAAGAATTTACCCACGGCTTTACCAACTTTGTTCTTGGCACCAAAAAACATATCTTTCAGCTTTTGTTGTGCTCCATGTGGCCTTCTAATGCGTGGTTCATCAACATCTACACCCAGCCTCCCCCTTGCTTGGCTATACGATCTGAATAAAGAATCCACATTTCCTTCCTTTCTTTTAAGTTGTGCTGGCCTATCACTGTCCTCACCTAAATCCACAACGGGGATATGTGTTGCTCTTCTTCCACTGCCACTTCCCCCACCATGCTCATAAACAGATCTGTCAAGGCCCCTCCTATATGAATCATGTTGTTCTTTTTCCCATGCAGACTTTTTAGATTCTCTAATTGCTCTCCTATACATGCGGCGTTGTTGTGCGGTGTCAAAGCCTTCATGATAGTCCACATCCGAGTCAGACTCAGCAGAAGAAGCTCCTTGTTTGTAGTTCAATACAGTTTCAACATAAAGTTCATCTAGCTCTTTTTGTTGCTTGCGAACATCTTTCTTCTGACCCATCATCGTCCTAAAGTCATCCCTCACTCCTTGAGGGCATTTCTTGCACATTGCTACATTTTTATCACCACCAACAATGTGGGCTTTGAACCGTGTGATGCCACCACCTCCTATTTTTTTATCACAATATTTGCAAATCACTTGTTGTTTGGTACCTGGGATTTCAAGGCAATGATCCCAAGCAAAGTCCACCGCTCTTTTAGGACCACCCTTCCCCCTACCAACTCCACCGGCTCCACCATCACTGTGACTGTGAGTACCTGAAGATGCCATTTCCTGTATAATTGAAAGCAAGCATAACTTAGTTATTTGATAATCATAATTGATAACTAGTTAAGTGAATCTAATCTTTGGTAATAAATTATTAGCATGATAGCATTAGCATCATACATAATTGTTCTATTCTAACTTCTACTTTTTTTCACATTTTTTTAATTTTTTTGCATTTTTATATTCTGAAATTATTTATTAATTAATTTAAAATTTGAAACATCGTATATCGATATATAATTTTCGTTGAAATAAAGTCACATATTATATAAATATATTTTCAACATTGTATACAAGCTCAAATTAAAAAAAAAACTCAACTTTAGACTATTTTATGTATTTTCTTAATAAGATTAAGAAGAAAAAAAATATAAGTTAGATTTGTATGGTACATATGATGTACGTATAAATTATAAGCATCATACATAATGGTTCTAATTTTTTTTCCCTTTTTTAATTTTTTTTTGCATTTTTAGGTTCTGAAATTATATATTAATTAATTTAAAATTCGAAATTTTATATATATCTATATACTTTTACTGAAATAAACTCATATAGTATGTATAAGTAGCTTTTCAATATTATTTAAGTATATTATGATGTATTTAAGCTTAGATCTAGAATTTTTTTTAAAAAAAACCTCAATTTCAGCCTTTTTTTATGCATTTTATCAAGAAATAAAGAAATATATAGGTGCAATTCGTAAAATAATGATAGATCTATGTTCTATAGTGACTAATCTCATAATATTAGAAATTTAAGTAGAAGAAATTAAGATTTGAGGAAGATCTACAACTTTGAAGTTTGGATTTTCGGAGTTCATCTTTTAGGCTAGAAAGAAGAGGTTAGAAGTGGGAGAAATGGAGTTAGATGGGTAGAAGAGAGGGTAAACATACCTTAGAACCGAAGAAGGAAGCCTCCAAGAGAAGAAAATCTCAAAAAAATCGCCCAAGCAGCACCCTTAAGACCAGCAGCAGCGTTTCCGTCAAAAACCGGAAACAGAAATACTGTTTCGACTGCATTTCGCGAAATAGGGCCTCAAATGGCCATTTTTCACCGAAATCCGGCAACTTTTCGAAATTTCGACAGGGGGTGCAAAATTTTAAAAAAAATTCACGAAATTACAATTCAGTCCAGCGATCGTATCATTTCTGTTTCTGGTACCCGTTGAAACCAAAATTTCGATCAAAATTTCGCAATTTCGGTCGAAATTTTGAACCATGCATGGGTCATGTATACATAGATCAAAGAAAATGCATTATTTTTAAGTCATTTTATGTATAAATATGTGTAATAATAACAAATTTATTGTAGAATTGCAGACTTAATACTATTATTTCATAGATCCACAAGTTTGTTTGTAGTTCATGTGATTTTCCAATGAGAATCGCCAAAATACCTAACATATAGTAGCAACACTTAGAACTTTGTTATTTTTCATAGTATCTCTTCACATCTTTTAGAAGAGTGTAAACATAGAAAGAGGTATACATGGGCTAGGGATAGGGGAAACGTACCTTAGAATCAAAGAAAATAGCCTCTATAAGCAAAAGATACAAAGAGAATTGCCAAAATACCTAACATGTAGTGGCAGCAGTCCTAGGAACAAATATCTCGAAATTTCTATCGAAATTTTGTGCCATTTCGTGAAATTATGGCCCAAACTGGGCAAAATTTGCACTGTTTTGCGAAATTTCGCACCGAAGTGCGAAATTTTAGCAAAATTTCTGCGAAATGACGTCCCATTCTCTGCGTACATGCGTTTCGATGTCCGATTGGAAAAAAATCGAAATTTCGATCGAAATTTTGTTCCATGCGTATCCGTATCCGTGCTTCCTAGCTTATGATCGAGTATCCAGAGAAGTGTTGTGGATGGTTTTGAAGAAAAAGGATGTGCCAATCCAATACATTGACTTGATCAAAGACATGTATGATAGCTCTACTGCAAGTGTAAAGACTCCTGGAGGAGAGACACCAACTTTTCCTATCACAGTTGGGGTACACCAAGGATCCACACTCAACCCATATCTGTTCGTTCTTGTTATGGATGAGTTGACTAAGAATGTTCAAGATGATATTCCTTGGTGTATGTTATTTGCTGATGATATTGTTTTGATTGATGAATCTAAAGATGGATTGAATGATCTTAGAAAAGTAAAAGACGACTATGCGTTGTATTGAATATAAGAAACCTACTCAAATAAATAGGAGGACAGGGAAGCGTACAGACATAAGACCAACCCTAATGGGCCAAAACAATTAGGCCCATATTAGAAACTAATAATAAAAACAATAACTAAATAACTCTCAACACCCCCCCTCAAGCTGAAGTTGGGAGAATCCCAAATCAGCTTGCAAACAGAGAGTTGGACTAAAAAACAAAGAAATAAAAATCAAATGATAAACCAGTCCATACAAGAATTTTCTCCCCCTCAATATTACAAATAAGCACTCAAACACTCAGACACTCCCCCTTAAGTAGATACTCCAAACAAGTAGGTCACAGAAGCTTCTCGATCATCTGGAGCAGAAATAAGCAGCAACACGATCATCTGGAGCAGAAGTATCAAAGCAACATGGTCTTCATCTCATCACTAACGTCGCAGCCCAGAGAGTGCTGGGTCACAACAACAACAGTAGTCAACATACAAATAAAGTACGGACAAGTCAACGTGCAAAATAGAGCACGAACGAGCTAGTAAGTGCTGGCACACAGAAGCATAAAGTAGGGAGTCGGCATGGACAAAAAGAGAGTCAACGTGTCAAAAACACGGACATGCCAGAAAGTGTTGGCGCACAGCAACAAAAGTCGACGACGTAGGCAGATAGAAGACCAGTAGGCAGAGTAGCAAGCAATAAATAACTCCAGTAGACTAAGCTCTATGTAAAGTCAGCAACAAAAGTCTTCATTATCTTCCCTCTTCATAGAATATCCATCATTGTGCAACAAACATCAAAGTCTAGAGAGTGCTACTCCACAAAGTCCAGAGAGTACTGGTTCACAGAAGAAAGTCATTGTGCAAATAAAGCATAGATAGCAGAAAGTGCAAAAGCACATAGCAACAAGAAAAAATGTGCTAATCATAGCACAAGTAGCAAGAATGACGTCCCAGTATGTAACTTCATAACAACAGTCGAGGTAGATGACGAATAAGCAATAATATCAACAGAAAGCATAACATAGTAGCAGAAGAATCCATATATTAACAGTAAATGTGGCATGAAGCAACATAATACAATTCTTTTTTTTTTCTTCATCACTCTTCCATCTTATCTCTTTCCTCTACACTTCATCCTCTATTCTCCTCACGCCAAGAACAAAGGAGTCAAAGAGTGGTTGGCGTGGAGAGTAAAAAAATGGTAGAGGCAAGGTTTGGTGTAGGCAAAAATATGTGGAGGAGGTAGTAGATAATGTGAGTAGTGGTGCTGTTAGAGTCTATATTAGCCTATTTAGTTAATAGGTTAATTAGTTATTGAGCTTTTATATTTCAGCCCGTTTAGATTACTTGCGTCCTAAGTCTTAGGGCGTCTCCCCTCTCCTATATAAAGAGGGCGTCCAGTCTTGTATTCATCCCATTGCCTTCAATCTAATCTTATTCTCAACATGGTATCAGAGCGGTAAACAGTAACGACGGTGTGAACAGTAACGACAACGTGAACAGTACGCGGCGTGAACAATACTCGGCGTGAACAGTACGTGCGTGAACAATAATTCCTGCGTAATCAAAGCGTGTTCGCTCCTGAGGGAAACCTAGCCGCCGCCACCCCTCCTCCCTCTCCTTTCCGACGCGCATGCAGCCCTAGCCGCCGCTCGTCTTTTCCAGAGAGCAACCGAGGGGAAGAACCCCCGCCTGCGGGCGGCCGCCGCTGTCGCCATGGCTTAGGCCGGCTGCCCGCTAGGCATCTCCCGGCTTCCATGGCGTATCTTTCTCTTTCTCAAACGATCTAGTTTCTTTCCGTGCGTCGGCATCATCATCTTCCCAATGCCATCATCATCCTTCTCGTGCAAACGCCGCCACTAGCAACAGACAACCGCCACCATACCTCTATCCCGCGCAATCAGTGCCGCCGCCAATAGCAACAACAAAAGTGTTGCCATCCGCTAGCGACAACAGCCGCCAAGCGCCATCTCCGTCAACAGCACGCCGCCATCGGCGATCACCCAACCATCATTCCGAGTGGCCAGTAAAAAGCAGCAACCATCCTCATCCTTCGACGCCATCACACTCGAATTATTCAACAACCATCTACCGCTGCATCGCCCTGATGTCCTCAGCTCCAGCCTTTGTCGTCTCATAAGGAGAGGCTCCACACTTGACTCCGCATGTAGCCTCATGGCATGCAATATCTCCGGAGCCGTGCATGAGACCAATATCATCTCTTTCGTTGCGGCCAAGTGCTACATCATCTCATCTGTCCTGCTGCTGTGTTGCTGCCATATCATCCAACAACCATATCCCCAGCCGCCGATCACACCATTCAGCTGCCGCCGTCATCCATGCCCCTGGTTGCTGCTCCACTGCTGCTCTCAGTCTCGTCGTCGCTGTCCCAACGTTTTTGCCTATCCTTGGCTGAAGCACGGTCACCCATCACTCTCCACCGCTACCAAACAACCCTATTACTGCCCCCATATACCAGATGCTTGTTGATATTCAGATCCTTAATCGGATCTCCCCTTGGCTAATCAGATCCAGTTTTAAGCCTAATTGGATTTTTCGCGGGGGCTCTACCCCCGCACCCCCGGATTTTTTTGCCCTAACGGGCCAAACAAATCCCTTTTCGGGTCGAGATTAGATCCATTTAATTTTTCTATCCGGATCTTACATTGACCCATTTAGCATATTCTCCCCGGTTATCAGTTTCATTCTCCACATATTACACATCTCCATATACACAAATTTCTCTCAAATCCACCAATTCCTTTCCCACCCACCTATATCATGTGTGTATCCCTTTCCACAGTGCAGGGGGTCATATGTCCATTTCTCCACACTAAACACTCACTCTCGTCGTATTTGGTGTGCGGGGGGGGGATAGAGAGGAGAAGAAGAGATGAGAAGAGAGAGAGTGAGAGAATATGTATGAGAGAGTATGAGAAGAGTGATATATGTATTCAGGCTATATATGTTCCAGACGATTATCTTCATGGAGCTTCGCATTGTTCAGCATATCCGTTCTCTACTTCCAGACAGCAATGAAGGATCTTCATTCAACATCAACACCGAGCTATCCGCGTTCGTACCGCGTTATGTACGTCAGGTGTTGATGGTGTACTTCAGCTGCATTCACATGAGACAGAGGGTGCTTCAGATTTGCAGAAGCTCAGCAGGCCTGCCAATCTACTTCTGCAAGGTTGATTCATCCAGTTTATCTTCACCGAACTGCTGCATCACGTCTTCTCCGAGCCGCATCTGCTATTTCGACATCACATGTTGCTGATCTTCTTGGGACTTTTCTTAATGGATGATATCTCCTTTCCTGTCAAGCCCCCAAGGTTCATGCATCCGAGTTTTATGGTACTTGCATCGTATCATCAACACATCGTCTGTTCGTGTTCGTGCCACGTTATGCACGTCTTCTCAGACAATTCAAAGATATTGCTACTGCTCAGTGAAATGAAAAACGGCCTGAGCGGCCGATTAAACGGCCGATTAATCGGCCAGACACCCAGCCCGTTCGATTTTTGCTAAAATCGCCGGTTAATTTTTTTGTAATTAATCGGCCGTTTTTTCCCGTTTTTTGCCCGTTTTTTCCGTTTTTTGCCCGTTTTTTCCCCTTTTTTGGCCGTTTTTTATCCGTTTTTTGTAAATTTTTCTGTACACCTGTAACTTTATATAAACTATATGGCCCCAAGTATTACTGACTATAATATATTAAACTTAAATATCCTATGATAAGCCTAGTCTAATAGAATGCATACTTGTATGCAAGTTGGGATAATAGGGTACTGTTGTAAAGTGTAATTTATACAAGTAAAATATATGTAATGTAACTATTATCTAATTTTAGAATGCATACTTTAGTTAATTGTACTGCTGTAATGTATGACTAATTGATGATATGCACATATAACAATAAGTTAGAAAGGTATCCAATAATGAGTCTATTGTTTACTGTATGCAAGTTGGGATAATAGGGTACTGTTGTAAAGTGTAATTTATACAAGTAAAATATATGTAACTATTATCTAATTTTAGAATGCATACTTTAGTTAATTGTACTGCTGTAATGTATGACTAATTGATGATATGCACATATAACAATAAGTTAGAAAGGTATCCAATAATGAGTCTATTGTTTACTGCTTAACTATGTAAACATGTGATGCAAAAATATTTCTGAATCATGTATGTGGGGTATTTTATCTATGTCAAATCTATTATTTATTATATTATGGCTATAATTATTGTCTTATAGCTATCTTATAAACTAATTGGGTGTTTTTACTGTTGGGTAGAGTGTTTAGAATCTTTAGATATATATAAAAGTTTCAAAGAGTATTAGTATTTATATACATATATATGTAATTTTGTATAAAATTATATAGGAAATTAAAACCCGTTTTTTAAAAAATCGGCCGCTTAATCGGCCGCTTACCGCTTAACCAGTTACAAGGTGCTGTCCGCACGATTACCGCTTAACGTTTTTTAAAACATTGCTACTGCTACATCAACATTGGGCATCCGCGTTCGTGCCGCGTTAAGTACGCAATCCAATGAAGATGACGTAGTGATGGTGTTGAGGATCGTCTGCTCTAAGTTGCGAATTACTGCTGTAGTATCAGGTTCCATTCTTCAGATGCTCTTCATTCCAGATGCACTTCAAAGACCTTCAAAGCTCGAGGATCTCCAGCCTGCAGAATACAATTTCAAAGAAGAGAAGCATTGTCAACACATGGTTCAGGGGGAGTATTAATTAAGGGGGAGTATCAATTTTTGTATGGGGAGTGATATTTATCTTTTATCTTTCATTTATCATTTCTTTTATCGTTTTATCGAGTCTAGTAACCTCCAAGCTTTGGACATGTGTTTCACCCATGCTCCAGCTTGAGGGGGAGTGTTAGAGTCTATATTGTCCTATTTAGTTAATAGGTTAATTAGTTATTGGGCTTTTGTATTTCAGCCCGTTTAGATTACTTGCGTCCTAAGTCTTAGGGCGTCTCCCCTCTCCTATATAAAGAAGAGGGCGTCCAGTCTTGTATTCATCCCATTGCATTCAATCTAATCTTATTCTCAACAGGTGCAAAATGACCCGATTAGGCAGATCCGTATAGGAAAATAAATGGATCTTTCTCCGACCCGAAAAGGGGATTTGTTTAGCTAGTAGGGGTGCGGGGACGGAGCCCCCGCAAAAATCCGATTAGGCTACAAAATGGATTCGATTAGCACAAATATGTAGCACAAAATGGATCTGGTTAGCACAAGAAGAACAAAAGAAAGACGAGCGGAATGTTAACTTCGGTAGAAAGAGAAGATACACTACCAGAATGTTAGTCGGTAGGATGGATAGGTTAAAAAGGGGCGGGTGGAACAAGTATTGAGGAGGTATGCAAAAGGTTAAGTAGGGTTGGAAGACCGGGGGGTGTAAACAAAATTATAAAAATGCTGAAAACGAGAAGATAATTGTTGCTGGTAAGAGAAAGAAGGGACACGCCATGTATAGATACCTCTGCCATATGATAGAATCATTGTAGCACGCCAAGATGTAGCAACAGTAAGCAGCGGACACGTCATGTCGTTGAGAGACACGTCGTGTCAGTTGATACAGGAAGCAGCAGTAGCAGACGACACGCTGTGCCGATGAAGAGACACGCTGTGTCTGGTAGCACGGTAGAAGAAATCAGCGCCAGTAAAAGCCGGCGACACACCATGCCGTTGAAAGGACACACCGTGTCAATTGACAAAAGCTAGGGGCAGAAGCAGATGACACGCCGTGTCTGAAAACGACACGCCGTGTCTGAAAGCGACACGCCGTGTCTGAAAGCGACACGTCGTGTCTGAAAGTGACACGTAGTGTCCAAAACCGGCGAACGCAGCCACGAAGAAGCAAAACACCGCCTACACGCCGTGTCGGCGGCGAACAACAACATAAAAAGGCCCTTAAGCAACAACAAAAGTGGGGGGAATCCTTCCGGATCTCCACCAAAGCAGTAGAGGATGTTGGATCCTCAATATTAGTGGAAAATAGGAGATCTTTTCCTTGATTTAGGATTAGTTCTCGCATGGGTGGATGCATGGATGAGCGGCGGCAACATACAGGGAGGCAGCATGGAAGGCAACGACGGTAACATGGAAGGCGGCAGGTGACGGTGAATAAAATAGCGACGACTTTCTTAGTAAGCAAGGTAGACAGAGGCATGGCGGCCCTTGTAGATCTGGATCCAGCAACGTCATTGGATGATTTTGTTGGTGAAGATGGAGACGGCTCCAAAAAGAGGCGGGGATGGGAAAATCCCTACGGGCAGCCATCAACAACGCCTAGCGGTGGTGGCTGCCCGCAAGGGGAGGAAACTCTCCTTTGTGCTTTCTCTCTCTTAGAGTTGGGGGGGCGGCTCAGGAGCGGCTGCTCTGATACCATCTTAGAAAAGTAAAAGACGGCTATGCACTGTATTGAATAGAAGAAACCCTACTCCTATAATAGGAGGACAAGGAAGCGTACAAACATAAGACCGACCCTAATGGGCCAAAACACTTAGGCCCATATTACAAACTAATAATAAAAATAATAACTAAATAACTCTCAACAAATGATAAAGTTGAACGTTGGAGAGAGGCATTGGAATCAAATGGATTGATGATTAGCAGTAGCAAAACGGAGTATATGCATTGCAATTTTAGCCAATCTCGCAGTGTGAATGATGGAGCCAAGTTGGACGGAGTAGATATACCAAAATGTGATAAATTTTGTTACTTGGGTTCTATTATTCAAACAAATGGGGATGTCTAAAATGACGTTTGTCACAGGATCACTGCTGGATGGTTGAAATGAAGGAGTGCAACTGGAGTATTATGTGATCAGAAGATCCCTCTCAGGTTAAAAAGTAAGTTTTATAGAATAGTTATACGGCCAACCATGCTCTATGGAAGTGAATGTTGGGCGGTGAAGAAACAAAGTCTCAACAAGACGAACATGGCTAAAATGCGTATGCTGTGATGCATGTGTGGGAAGACAAGAAAAGATTGCTTAAAAAATGACTATTAGGAATAAAGTGGGAGTGGCGAGCATTGGGAACAAGTTGTGCGAGGGCCGACTCAGATGGTACGGGCATGTGCAACGCAGAACCAGTACTGCGCCTATTGGAAACAATGCTATTGAGTCAAGCACAATAAATAGAAGAAGTGGAAGGCCTAAATTGACATGGAATGAGCTTATAAAGAGAGATTTTGAATCTCTACATCTCAACCAGAATATGGCCCATGATAGAGCTGAATGGAAACGAAGGATCCATGTAACCGACCCCAACATAGTTGGGACTGAGGCTTAGATGATGATGATGATGATGATTCGTTGATGCGGGATGCTCTTAGGAGACCCACGCCCATTTGGCCCTAGGGCCATACAGTTCGTGTATTGTTCTAAGGAAGCCCACTCCCTTTTTAGCCACTTTATGTTTATGTGCTTCATATTCTAGATTGACATACTTTAACTCTCTAATGAGGCTTTACTTGGTCACCTTTGATGCCCACTAAGCCTTTGTTTTTGTAATAATACTCCATCAGGATTTTGCGTATGTGAATTCTTGTCGTTTTATAGCACAACAGTTAACTAAAAAAACAAGACAATAAACGTTGACGCGTGCAAGTAACTATCCTTTGGAATATTTCTGCTCCTCTCGACGTTGAATCCCGATTCAATATAGTAATCACGTCGGCTATCCTCCCAAAATCCAACAATGGTTGTCTACGTGAAGTATGCACATCGACAAGCGAATTACGTTTAATTGTTCTTTTGAACAACGAGCTGTGGATTGCTCAAAAAGGAGAGACAACATCATGTATATATAGATAACCACCAATGTTGGTTAGATTCAAAAGGATGCATTGGCAGTTACACAAGTAGTTAGTTGCACTTGAATGAATTGGCTTAATAGATGCAACATATGCATATCTCGAAAGATACATCAAAACAGATATGCAAGGATGAGATACTGCATGTGCAAAAAAGAAAATGTAAGAATCATTTAAACAACAAAATCGAGCCATGCGTGCTTGCTCGCAAACACTCTAGGGCCAGATTTGCACCCCCTCGTGTGGGCCGCAAGATGCTTGACGCACACAATTATGCTTTTCGGACTGGGCTGAGCCCAACCCATTTTGGTCGTCCAGCCATGCGCATGCAAGGCTTATTCATTTTTGCCCTCTCATGTAAATCATGTAGTAGGACACACATAAAAAGTAGGAGGGAAGTCCTGAGTTTAGCAATGTGGAACTTAACATATGCTTTGTAGTTTGAAATACAAAGGCTAATAGACCACAGCTATCACCTTCTAAAGACAAATGGATGATTATGTTTGTCCAAGGAATGCAGAAGTTCATGGAAGAAGCATATTGTTTCAACACCTAATTGGTTATAGGGAAGTAGAACTAGAAGTCTTTGAGAACAGTCATAAAATATTGGAGAAAAATCTATGTTGTGCATGTAATGAGTGTTTCACTACTGCCGATTGCTCTTATAATGCATGCATTCTCATTTCAAGTCACGACTCATGTGGTATATATAGGTGAGGCTAGTTGCATGGAGTTGGATTCTCACCATGGAGGTAAATCTTTCGGGAATATTGATATATCTTCGTAGCTTATTTAAGAGTCGATTGGTGGATCATCAGATTACTACCAAGATTTTGCAAAATTTCTGTGAACTATAACACAAGTTTGCGACAACCCTTGTATCTTAGGCCAAAAACCGCACGTCCTTCATTAGTGGGATTTACATATTGATCTCCCTACAAAGTGCTAAGTTGTGCCTCAACTCCAGTAACTCAAGTACTCTTACAGGGATTGGGTTGAAGTTGATGTATTATATCTAACTGGGCTTGCAGGAAGAGGATTAGGTATGCCAAGGAGTTGGGGATGCAACAAACAGAAGACATGTAGGCAGAGGATTAGGTACGCAAAGGAGTTGGGTAGGGAAGGAGCAGACAGAGGAGGAGGATGCTTGTAAGAGGGACATGCAGTGGTGGAGTAGCTGGAGCAGGCGGGTGAGGAAGGAGGAACACATGCATGATCGGATAGGTGAGTGCGTATTGGAGCAGGTGGGGGGGGAGGGACAGTCAACAAAGGGCAGATGAGGAAGAAGACTAAACAAATTTCAGCAGAAACACTGCCGATGGGTCAAATTTGTCGAGTAATAGCACCTTGTGTCATGTGTAACTTTTAAATTCTGAGCACAATTTGTTATGCAATTTTTTAATGTTGAGTCAAATTTGGTTCTGCCACAAATGTGGGGCTTGAATATGAAATTAACTCTAGTAAAGAACATCATATATGAGATATTGTCTCCTCAAAAAGAAATATCCTTGTTCTGTGAGCCAAAAATTAAGAAAGCATGGGATGAAGATTGCCAACTGTTAACTTTTGTAGGAGCAATGATCTCAAAATTTTAATGAGTATTAGTAACTTGAAATCTTTTTTTGGTTCGTGAAGCAGATCCAGAACAAAAAAGTGGTATTTGTGGTACATGTGCTTATTCCGAAAACTATTGTATATGACCTCATATTATGTGTAATTTTCAAATATTGAGCAAAATTTGTTATGTAATTTTCATAGTTTTAAAAAGCGGTATGCGTTATGCGTGTGGAGAGGTCACCTTATAGAGTATATGTGGTATGCGGGAGTATATGTGGTTTTGAATTTTTTTAATAATTAATTAGTATATATAAAGTAGTCACACAATTGCATATTTAATTTGTACATTACATATTTAGACCCTAAAATTTGAGATAGATGTAAATATAAAGTTTCAAAGAAAAATAAAGCACCATTTAGAATGCATTCTAGAATCATTTGAACATAAACTCCAATGAAGCATGCACAAAATGGTTTAACACAAATACATAACAATCGATAGTAACCAAATCATACCAAAAAATGTGAAGCATGTCCTAGAGGCCCAAAATAATAAACATTAAATAA
Organism: Alisma plantago-aquatica; assembly: GCA_963693085.1. Taxonomy (NCBI): domain Eukaryota; kingdom Viridiplantae; phylum Streptophyta; class Magnoliopsida; order Alismatales; family Alismataceae; genus Alisma; species Alisma plantago-aquatica. Next base: position 390,561,907 of record OY856412.1, on the reverse strand, counting down.
GCATGTGTCTCATGTACAAAACATACAACAAAGTAGTACATCAACAGAATGTTATCAATAAATATATAATCTAGTTTGGGCCAAGATAACCCATGTCTATCCAAAAATCGCCGACTAATCGGCCTTATAAGCGGGTAAGTATATGCGGGCCGCTTATACGGTCCGTGCGGCCTTTTTTTGAAACACTAATTTTAAATATTAAATGTCGAGCCAAATTGTTTTTGCCACAAATGTGGCACTTGGAAATGAAATTAACTCTAGTAAAAACATCATATATGAGAATTTGTCTCCTAAAATTTAAATATATCCTTGTTCAATGAACCATTAGTGAAGAAAACAGAGTTATGGTGATTGCTTTGCTGTTAGTTTTTGTAAGAGCATTTATCTCAATTTTTTGATGGGTATTAGCGATCTTGTCTCAGTTCGTGTAGCCGCTCCAGAATGAAAGAAGGTATTTTTGGGTACACGTGCTTATCTCCCAACTCTATGAAATTGCATTTAATTGGTAAGAAAAATTTTGATTCATGGAAAGATGGGACAAAATCCAATTCTATTTAATCATCCAGGTTTATGAGCCTTCACGAAATTAGTTTTCTCTTAATTTGTAGACGGGCCCCTAAAAAGAGCAAATTGTTTGGTTTTTAATCTAGACACAGTCATCTTGGCTAGAAATTATGTAAATTATTCAAAAAAATTGACGCTCAAAGTTGCCATAACTAGGAATATAGGAATTTTGTTTATTCTTACAAGTTCCAACTGACCATATGATATGGTGGATCATGTCAGAGATATGACAAAAGGTGTAAACATGGACTAGGTCATTGGTAGGTAAACAAACTACTGAGTTTCCTTTTCCACGGGGATGAGAAGGCACCCAATATTTCTACATCATGTGGGACCTCAAATTTTTTTTTTTTGAGCATGGGCTGCACTAGCCTTGATCTACCTTTTTAGGACCTAAGATCAGACTAAGAGAGCTGAAACCCTTGCGGATTATCAGGATATTTTTCCCTTGGAGATTTCATATGGGGTCTTTGAGCTTTTCTTGAGGGAGAGGGGTGCCAATTGAGCCTTTGTATCTATTTTTCCCCCTACACGAAGTAGATGCTAAAGGATTTGAATTCCACTATATATATAATACTGGCACAAGTAGCTTTTGTAGTGAATGTGTACATTTTGTGTTTGTATGTTACATTTTCTGCACATATGTTACATCGATGTTACATTGATTGTGATATATCTGCAAAAAAACTTTCAACCATAAATTTACGTGGGTACTGTAAAGCCACTATCCACGAGGGCATTTTATGTACACAAATTTACTTTAAACAAAATTTTTCATACATATTTGATTGTATAAATATAACTTTTTCTTAAATAGTGATAAATTCAGGATTCAACATTTTTTCAGCTTCCTTGAAAAGTTATAATTTGAGAAATTTGGCTGAATTTGGTCGAAGTTTGGTCAGCTATATGGAAAATTTTGAGAATAAGTTAGCATGTGTATGTGTGTCTGCACGCACACATGTATACAACACTTATGTATATGAGGTTAGGAAATATTAACTGGCTGGTACATGTAACTTACATGTACCAGCCATTAAAATAGCACAGGGAGGGAGGGAGGTTACCTATCTACATTATGTGCATATGTATATACATGTATGTGTGTGTGTGAAAATCTATCATGTATGTGTGCATATATATATGTATGCACACATATATGATATTTGTATGCACATGCAAGCACATATGCGACATATATGTTTGCATGTGTGTGTGTGTGTGTGTCTATATATATATATATATATATATATATATATATATATGTAAAATGAGTGTGCGTGGAAGATCTCATCAAGTGTGGAAGAGACTACGCTACGGAATTGCAAGATGTGGAGAGGAACCTAAAATCGTGGTGTGGGGGAGGGAAATGAGGGATCTGTGGTGTTGGGTTGGGTTAGGAGACGATACAAGAGGACTACTAAACTTGTCTAAAAAAGTTGACATGGAACGTAACTTCATCAAAAATATTTTATATTAAGTTGTGAAAATTATGAAAGTTCTTGAAAATTCATTTAAATCATGATACACCATGAATAGTTGGGGAAAGTTGCTAACCTACTTTTCACTAAGGTAAATTTTTTAGCTAAATCACAAAAAATCATGACCTTTTCTAGAAAGTTGTTGAATTTTCTACTAGGTGGGAGAGGGAGAGAGGGGTTTGCGTGACATATGTTTGGTTATGGACATGCTATAAGAGGGCCGTTAAACCTCTTAAAAATAACTTATAACACATTTTGTATCAGAAAATTATGACAAATCTTGAAAGTTCATGAAAATCATTAAAAGTTTGAAAAATCGTGATAGTAAGAAGTCGAGAAAAGTCGCCAATTGAGAATACTCGTCTGACCAAACTTCCGTGAAAAATAACGACTTCTTTTAAAAAATCACAGATTTTATTATTAGGCTTGAATTGTTTTTGTTAAGAAAAATGGCATTTAGTTACAATCATCAATTTGGGATTGGAATGCTTTCTTCATGTTTTAAATATTGAGAAATTGATGGAAAGTTCTCAACTTTTTGCCAACAAAATGCTAAATCATGTAAAATTTCACACAGCACAATTTTCATATTGTAAACTTATTCGTAATATAATTTTTTTGCAATTCATGTTCGCATGTGATACATGTGTGATTTCTATACATATCACGTGTGCATAATGTTAATCTGACATATAACTAAATGTTGTGCCATGTGAGGAAGTCACCACATAAAATTGTCTAGTTGATGATACAAGTCATTGTCTCTCTCAAGTTTTTGAGGATTGAAAGGTAATCTAGACACACATTGTGATGGATAGCAATGTTTTTCATTAACTATTAGTTATTGTGGAGAGACCAGAAAGGGTGCATGCCATAATTTTTTCCAGTATAAATTATAATCCCTTGTGTTGCTTAATCTCAATCCTAAAGTAGAGGCTTAAACAACTTGGGCTAGTTTTCAATGGTTTCAAATTGAAGGATTTTTTTATTATGCTATACGTAGCCCCATGGAGTGCCACATAGCCGTGTCATATACACACTCATCCCTTGTGCATGTCAATTTCAATGTGACCGAGTGTTGGTGTACGTGCCTATGTCTCAATTCGAACTTGATGTGCGCTCGCATGCATGATACATGTGGTACCCTTGTGATCTGATGCCTCTTCACCGGTATATCACAGACACTGGAGAAACACTTTTATGTTGCAAATATGTGATACTATATGACACATCATGTAAATTATAACGCATATGCTGAGTACACAATCCTAAGGATATGGAAATCCTTGTCATATCTACGCAATACATTCGTTAAATGAAGTGATTCAGACAGTTGTTATATTGCAAGAAAGTAAAGAAGTATGTTAGCGGGTGCATGCTAGACATAATGAAGAATTAATTACTTTATATACAGTATATTTTTAATTAATCACAAACATACAACAATAGACACACCTCAAACTTTTTACGGATGTCAACTTTTGTTACCAAACCTGTCACTAAGGCCTTGGTTAGATCAGATGTAAGAGTGAGTCATTGTTCAAGGCTTGATTACGTGTTGGTGACATAATAAAGCTCTTTCCCATTATTACGAGTGAGCTAGCATAGATAATTATCAGTGAATATTTTATGTTTACTTGGATTTGATGTTTTTTTGAAAATTCTGTTGAACTTGCAGCCTGGAGCATGTAGAACAATTTTCTGCTAATGTAACAGTTTGGGTACATTCATGGCAATAATATAGTCACTCGTTCTCTCTCTCTCTGCACATTTTACTTGCCTTTTTCCGGCAAAGCTGGTAAATCATTATGGTGGAAACTACAAGATTGATATCAAACTCTTGTTTTACGCTAGTGTGTATACAATGCCAAGAAGCTTCTCATGTAGTGCATGTCTATGCATATTGATTTCCTTGTGTTGTCAAACATTCAGGTGCTATTTTGTGTCGGCAACAGTTGACAGAAAACTCTTTGTAACTGATGGGGAGGGAATGAACTCCGAGAGTTTGCAGTCATTGGATACTTATGACATGGCATCAAACAGTTGGTCTGCTCATGAGGATCCAAAAGTACCTTCAGGCGTTAGGAAATTTGTGGCATTAGGTAGCAGACTCTACTCCATCCATAGTACATATCAGGATGCACAGAAATACGCAGGGAAATATGATCTTTCCACTGGTAGTTGGCGACATATAAGCAATGATATAGCATTGTGTTGGCGCGGACCAACCGTGGTAGTTGAAAAGACGTTATACATGTTGGATGAAGCTGCAGGGATGAAATTGGTTAAATGGCAGGAAGAAACCGGGCAGTGGCTGCCTGTAGGGAGATTGTCGAGGTTGGTGACAGGTTCTCATTGTGAACTTGCTGCTGATGGAAGCAAAGTCTACATAATATGTCAAGGCTTGAAAACATTAATAGTTGATTTGATTGTAGCCTCGAAGAGTGGGGGGATGCTGGTTAGCTCGCCATTGATCCCTGGACTGGACTCACAACTGTCCGTGGTTACCTGTAAAATCATCAGTATATGAGAGCAGTTATACATTGTTTCAGAATACTTGTAAGATGATGGCAGCATACAATAATTGTAAGAAACCGTGACTGCATCAAGATGTTAATGATATAATTTGGGCATCCTTGAATTTCTCAGAGGGTCCATTGTGTACTCATCAGATGTTTTCTCCTTTTTTTTTCAAGCTAGTATCGTGTAACGGTGTAAGATTAAGGTGGCACAATGGGATTGCGTTAGCTATGGACCTGGGATACTGCCATTTAACCAGATTAACAGTTTCCAGGGACCCTAGCAAGCCAGGGTTATTAAGTATTTTAAGGGTTTGTCCAACGATGGACAAATGAATTAGACATCTAATCAATACAGGAATTTCATTAAACATTAGTTACTTCTAATTTCATTCTATTACACAATTTCCCATTGAGTTCTTCCCACAGTTCCACCAGATCTTTTGCTTCCTAGAATCCTGGAACGAATAATTTTTTTCCTTTACGATGTTTGGGGTTTTATATACGTTTGTAGGGATATATCAAAATTAGACGCTAGTAAAAAAGTAAGAATAAACATGTAGGACTTGTGGGGGTGTTGGAAAATTAGTTTTGGTTGGTTTCGGGGTAAGCATCTGGGTTGTTGTGATGCTACTAAACTTAAAGTTGCTAGATAGCTTTATGGTGAAGTGATAATCTCGGTTCCGAAGTTGGTTGTGTAGCGTGCTGAATTGTAAATTGACCGTAGGACTTCTACACCTTCTCGAATTATGAAATATGCATTATTACAAGGCTAGCTATTGATATTTTTTATTGTATAGTATATTATGACGAATTGAAAGTGCTATAAACGTTTGTATCGCCGCTAAACGTATCAAACTCCACATTATATATTGCCTTAATATGTTAAATGGAAGTGATGTTTTCATTGAAACATCAACATTCAAAATTTAAAATTAAACCGGGTGGTTCTAAACTAGAATTTCGCTTTTATTAGGTAAGTTTGGTCGGGTTTAAGAGTTTGGACATAAGTTTGACATCCCTACTATTGCTAAATTGTTGTGGAGCTCTTACAAGTATGGAGTAAAATTGTGATCGATAATCTATTTCAAAACTGATAGGTGTATGATACGTCTTCTTGCTTTTTTTTTCTTTTCAATAAGTTTGATTTCTCTGCTCGATTGCTATGGTTCCAAAATGACGTGCTCATGGAGTTGGATCTCCTGGATAAGCAATATGATTTTCAACAACGGCTTACGTAAAGAGATAACGACAAGGTAACATAAAGGACATGGATATAGACATATGCTGGAAGGCTTGGCTGTGAGCAGTTTGTCCTAAAAGCTGCATACCTAACATAACCTTTTAGGTTATAAAGAAAGACCAAAATATGTGACAGCCATCTTAAACTTGGGATCATCCGATTAATGGCTGAATTGCAGCTTCAATGGTCTAATTTTCAGTTTTTTGTTTGTTATTCTACTTATTGTTGTATTATTATTTGGATCTATGGATATTGTAGACACGTTACGAGCCACTACCCCGAGGATACAGTGGTTAAATTTGCCCGTGGTGGTATTCTGTGTAGAATATGTTGTTTGATCTTCAAATACAGTACTCAATTGTGTTTTTCAGATTGTTGTGGATTGTTGCTTGCTTGCGAGTAATGTTTTTTTTTTAAATTATCGAGAGAACCGCCCCCGTAGAAGCGCCACTTCTGTGACCCTCCAGACAACGTAAAACTCTCGGGTCCCGAGCACCCCGTACACCCGGGAACCGGTAAAACGCACAGTTAGCCGACTTGCACGACAGATACCATTTCGGAGGCTGCCTTATGAGTAATGTTTACCGAAGGCATTGGGTGCATACATGATTTATGGTTTACATTGGGTATAATGGATCATATGAAGTTCAAGGAAAAGGAAAAACATCTTCTCACAAGCAACCATAAAACTGCGAACTTACAACAAGGAAATTTGATTTTAATTCGTCTCTGTCATTATTTTCCTCTTAGAGTGATTTATGTGCTATCATTTTCCAAAAACTATTTGTAATATTAAAATAAAAAGAAACATATGATACACAACGTGTGATGAAAAGGGTAGCACTAAAAGAGGGATATCAAGGTAAGGTCGCATCTCATGTCCCCATCAACAATGATGGGAGAGTACTAAAGCCAAACCCCATAAAGGGGGGTTATTGAAAAATAACTTGGCTTGAATGTTTTAGTATGATCAACCATATCACAAATAAAGGGACATAACCGATGTCATCAAAACACAAAGGGGAATAATGGTTCTTTGTTGATTGGCCAAAGGCTATACAATCCGTATTGTGGACTCATGTAGGGTATTGAACTAATAGGAAACATATGATACACAATGTGTGATGAAAAGGGTTGCACTGAAAAAGGGATATGAAGGTAAGGTCACATCTCATGTCCCCATCAACAATGATTGGAGAGTACTAGAGCCAACCCCCATGAAGGGGGTTATTGGAAGAACAACTTAGCTTGAATGAATTAGTGTGATCAACCATATCACAAATAAAGGGACATAACCAATGACATTAGAATGCGAGGGGGAATGACGACTCTTTGTTGATTGGCCAAGGGCTAGATCCATTAGAATTAGTATTGCGGACTAATGTAGGGTCAAATTCTTTGCTATCTTTCAGGCGACCATGCACAAAGCAAGTGAAAACTCTTGTCTAGGGGAGATACATAAAGAAATTTAGACTATATTGAACACTATGTTTACATTATGATTTTTCTCCAGAAGCTCTCTAAAAGTGAATGCTCCCCATAAGTTAAAAACTCTTTCTTCTAACATCACATGACTGCCGCAACTACGGGGGCGGGAGGAGTTTTGCTAATTTTGCAACAATCCCTCTTCCTCAATCATCAAATCCTTTTTTTGCTATCCTCAATGCCTATGAATCTTGATTGATTCATTTCAATATGTTTTCTTTCAATAAGACGAGTCTCTCCTCAAGGAAAGTAATTCTTGTATTTCTAGGGTTATGAATTTCTCCTTGAGGAGTTTTGATGTCTCTAGCTTTTCTTAGTTTTCTCAATGATTATGTTGTTCGATCTATTGTAGTTATCCATATGCAATTCAAGGGAGTCTTTGATGTTTTCATGGATCAACAAAATCCGTTATTGAAATATGTTGTATACAATGATACAATAGAGAGCCGATGCATAAGAACATATTTTTATTATATAATAGGTATTTATGATATTTGCAAAGTTGAATTCATGTTTGGTTATAGTATTTGCAGAACCTTATGTATTCATGTCAATGGATTGATGTTTCTTTTAGAAAGTCTCTAAAAATTGTGTATTCAAGGCATATGTGTCATCATAATAGTGATAAGTAAAATCCTCCAAAGTTATTATTAGACAACTAATTCTTCTAAATCTGTCTTACAGAAAATTTAGTACATATAAGGTATGTTTTGTGTGTTGATAAAGTGTATGTTAGTTTTGTCATGTAGTTATATTCAAAAAGTTGAAGCATTTTCTGTAAGTGCATGTTTAGGGGGGTATATCATAGAGCCTTCCTTCTCCAAAATATTATAATATTCCATGTGTTCATTTTTATAACGAATGAGATATTTAGAATTATCTTTGGGGGATATGAATCACTCTCATTTTCTCCATTTTGTGAAGTGTATATGTCAATGCATATCCCTACATGTACCCTTTGTCTTAAATTATTTCGTTTTGTTTTTTTGTAGGCGAATGGTGTTCTACATGTTTAGTCCATCTAGGTAAGCATATATCCATATTCCATGTGGATTTTACGGGTAGAAAATTTAATTTTCTAGAGATGATAGAGATGCATTTATGAAAGACTTCACTAGATACCCCATAATATTCCTCAACTAACCCTAGTTAGCAAGAAACCTAAAAAGGGGGGGGGGGGAGAGTACCCATTCTCTAGGGTGGAGGGTTCAGGAAAACAAAGTATACTTGATCAACCTCATGTTGAAGGCAAGGATTTCCTAAATAAAATTGACTTGATTCAAGTTATCACGTAACAAAAGAGATAATCATATTTCTACAACCAAATTTGGGCTTCAACACTTGGTATATGTGAATGCTCATTTCTCAAAGTGGACGTGGTTGAGGCACGACTGGAAGACAACAAAGAAGAGTGTTTAAAGTAGATACTAAATTTAGCCTAGCTAAGACTAATTAAGGTGACCCACAATCAACAATCATTGAATCGACTTCCAAATAAGTCAAAGATAAAATCTAATCATAAAAAGTGTCAACTCTTATTTAGGGAAAAATCCACCACCATAAATAGGTTAGAGGTGATTAAGGTTATCAAAAATTATCTCAACCATGTAAGTGGTTGGCTAAGTGGTACTGACTAACTTAGACATGGATTGAAACCCTAGTTGGTATTCCAGACTGAGGAAAAGGTACCCCAAAAGCCTGATCAAGGCCATTTAACTGCTCAAACAAGGTATATTTATAGAAACATTAGAGGATAACTTGAAATAATTAGATGACCATCTTCTCATTCTCTAGTACCATACTATAAAGAGTGGGACCAGAGAGGGGATCTAAATTTACTTAATTGTGGAATAAATCAATCTAATCTAAAAACACTTATGTCTATGATGGGACAAATAAAATTTCATTTCTAAACTATGATATATCAGTAGAGTCAATTATAGTAGCAGAAGAAAAACAACCACTTCAACATGATTTTGATTCCATGTTCTTTAGGATGGCACTACAAAAAGATAAGGGTAGGGACCAGTGCTAGTACAAGCTTTTAATAAGTCATCATCTTTTAAGAAACCTATGTCTGGGTATTTTGGAATCAACACCCATAAGATGAACGAAATAGGCATGCATCAAAAAACACTATACATGTGCATAAATAAAGTTTTTTTGCCATTATAAGGTATGTTAAGGATAAAGAGAGGGTGTTCCCATGTAATACAAGATGCCAACATGTACAAAAGTTCAATAAACATTCATCAACAGAATGATGCATATTTTATACCTTTTTCAATATTTGAGATCAACTGTCTTTCCATAAATTCATTCACATAAACAATTTAATATAAAACAGACTAGCTAAATCTATAGTAGGGACAAGACACAATTGGATCATTGGTCTAAATCTAGGTGGATAGACGCATCCTGGGCAGAATTACATGCCCCTATATATAAAAAAGGATGAAAAGGCACACCCCATACATAAAGATGTGTCCAATAATATATGATTTATCATAAGCATCTACAATAGATAAATCACTCTAAATATCTTCATGCTTAATAGAGTGGAAAAATATATTGTCTATTCATCAATCACATTAAAATATTTGAATGGAGTTGCAGGAGAGGTCAGATAGACCCAATACAAAAGTATAAATTTTGATTCAAAGAATTTGGTGATTAGAATTCAAGAAGCAAGAAATTTCAACTTAGGCATCATGAAGGAGTACTATCAATAAATTGCCTTAGTGTATGAATTTAGGGTTACAGTCATAAATTTCCAAATAGAATAGAAATTTGCACATACCTGATATTCACAGCTACATTTTAACACTAGTGATATATTTTGATCCATAATATCACAATTTCATCTTAGAGATACATTAGGTATGTTGGTCAAATCAAGGAGAACATGCATATTATTCCTAACATAGATATTTATATGGTTCCCATCCTAATTTTGATCAACTAGTGGCATATAACTATTTATGAATTTGGATACTTAAAGAAACGAAATGAACTCCGGTCATTGGTCTTATAATGATATGGGGTTAAACATACCATATAGGTTGGTAATACAAATCAATGGTTTAGTATATAATATGAATCCAATTTGTATGCATAATTTTCTAACTAATAATTCCAAGATTTACTAAGTTACTATTTTATCATGTGTTTACACACGTTTATATATAAGTATTAGTATTAATATGTCAAATACCAAGATAATAGATATTCTAACATAGGTCATCATTAATACCACATTTCTTATTTACCCACATACTCTACATGCCATTTAACGAATTGTTGATGTATTATAATATGTAGTGTAGACCTACATAACTACATTCTCAACTCAACAGTGTACAAGCATTGATACAAGTATATGCATACATACATCATATGATTAGCTAATTAGTTAAGGAGTTGAACTACTTACTAAAATTAGTTGCATCCCATTGATCACTATATGAATCCTCCAATAAAACCCACATGTATTTATCCATTTATACAGATACTATGATAACTTATCCAACTACATTATTATGTCATACCTACATGTTATTAAAATTTTCAGTATACAAACCATGTTTCTTATGTATATGTAGATGATAAATATCTAGGAACGTAATTAATTGCTAGCTGATTCTCTTTCCAAAAGTGTTCTCAACATTATTCAACAAGACAAGAAGATGTAGAACACTTGATTAACTTACATGTTGTCAGTTTGAACTGATCTATATGGTCAAGTTTTTAATTTATAAATCCTTCACCAAAGATCATATCACTGAGTCCTTCACGCTAGTGATGTGACTAGAGGTGATCCCATCGGCACCGAAGGTCGAGGAGGTCATAATGACTCTCTCAAATAGGTTGCCACCACACTCATGTCATTGCTTAGATCACTGTTGGATTCAACAACTTGCATGGAAATGTGGCTCCGACTGTGCGCATGTGAAGTGTCGGTGTCGGGAGGAGGGGTGTCTTCCTCCTCTATCCCCTAATGTTGTAGTAGGTCATGGTCTGGACATGGCTGAGTGAAGGAAGTTGGCCAGTAGGCAACATAATGGCTAGGTGTTTGGTTAAAACTCGGTTCCATGAAGAAGATGAAGGTGCACTCAATTAGTATGTTGTCACGTCAATATTGGTGAGTTATTGGGATTTTGTTAAGGAACTAGGGACCTGGGAGAAAATTTCAGAATGTTGGCATTTTTATCGGTGGTGGCTAAGAGTTAGTAGGAAAGCTTCTGAGGAGAAGAGATATAGTCATTGAACACTCATCTTGTAGGTCTGCCTGGAGGAATAAGAAGTGATCTGGGAAGGAAGAGGATAGCTAAGTGCCTGTTTGGTAGGGTGTAATTTTAGTTCATTGAGTTCTAATGTCATGCTTTGAGTTTAAATTATCATTGATAGGGTGTTGTTGGGTGATGTTGGCTGAATCACAACTGTATCAGATTCCTCTTTTGCTGCCAAATTCCTTGATTTTGTACCACAACTATTTCAAGGAGTTCATCGTACACCTTACCAAATAAAATAGTTGCAGATTGAATTCATATTTTTATAACAATTTTAATTGAAAATACTATTTGCACCCCAACTACACTGTACCAAACAAAGCCTAAGTGTGAGTGAAGGTCATCCATCTGGTGGTTGCAGTCGTAGTGGTGAAGAAATAAGGGAGCACTACCGCTTTGGGGCACGAAAAGACCCTCTTCCATCCATTATGGAATCCCACTATAGTTCTTGCTTGCATGACTGTAGGTATGGGGAGAGAAGATTGCTGGCGGCTAGGGTTTAGGAGAAAGGAGGCAAGGAAATAGGGGGTGGCAAGGATGAGAAAAAGAGAGGAGGGGATAAGAGGAGGAGAAGAACAACCTCTAGTTATAGGTGGTCATTGCCACCTGGTTCTACACAGAAGAGCATTAAATGGATAACAAACGTAGAGGAGGGAAATTAAATAGATAATGCCAATTAAATGTAATTGGTGTACATGAAAGGTAGGAATTCAGATGAATATATGAATAGTCAAACGAAGTCGAAGTGAGATCAAAATAGAGAGATGGTAAATTATGTAGTGTACCTTACTAGAAAAATATGAATTTTGGATAAATTAAGACAACACAATAAGCTAGTAAAACTTCTTTCATTTTAAGGGTTTAGATGAGTTTAGTAGTCAATTCACTCTCTGGTTTCTTCGTTAACATAAAATATATTATTTAATATATATATAATATTTAAGAAAATATTGATTTTGTAAATTAAAATGTAATGATTACTAAAAAGGATATAAAACAATTTCTTAAAATTTTAATTATCTATAAATATTTTGGCAATAAAAATTGAGAAAAGAGTATATTAGACATTATAAGGCATTATAAAATAACACATTCAAGTTTTAGGCTAATTAAAATACTTCAATTATACTAGGAGCAAAAATGTCAATCTCAGTGTAAATTAAACATCGTTAATAAGTTGTATCATCAAATTCAAGTTGATCATTAATGTGTTATTTTAAAATAAGTGGGTTATTTTAAATAAATATAAAATTTTCAATTTGGAGATTATATGATTATTGTTTAACTAGATGTTTAGGCATGTTCTAATAATTCTTAAAATTTATAAACATATCCATGTATTATCATAAATTCTAAATCAATAAGTATATAGTGGCATATAATATATATTATAAAAGATCTAGCTTAATATTAGAACTCGTACTACCGTATGGTTCAGACCGAAGAAGAATTACAACCAATCATAGAGAAAAACGGAATAAGAAATCCAATATAAGGAAATATTTTTAAGTTCCAGTGTATTACATCAAAAGTTTAGTTGTAGGTTATCAACAAATAATTTGGCAATACATGTGATTGAGAATGGCTAAAAGTAGATTGAACCAAGGAAGGATTTAAAAAGTGAGGAAAGAGTTGCTTGGTGCTGAGGACTAAGATTTCACTTCATTGTATATATTACAGTGTTGTCTACAAAAGTTCATTCGGGTTTAAGATGCTCAAGATGGCATAACATAGTTGTTCATGTAGTTACATGCCTAATTAGAAATTCTCTAAGTAGGCACTATAAGGGAAACATATGGCCTTTCTAGGACATCATTGTCTAGTCATGCCTAATAAGGGTTTCTAGATCAGAATGTTAAAAGAAAGGAAAAATAAAATAAAATGGTACACTTTGATAGAACATATTCAAGGTATAGTACCTCCATAAAAATAATTTCTAATATAGTCCACTATTGTGAGAAAATGCCATTTAGATTAGGGGTTTTTAAATCCAACATGTAAAAACATCGAAATGTAGGAACTCTTCGATTCCCCAACAATGGAATTCATGGTTTGTTCACGATTCGAAGCTTTCAATTGAAAAAAAATCTTTTGAAAACACCCCAACGTTGGGGTGAAATCACCACTTTGGCATTTCTTTTAAAATTTTTGTTTCATTTTTCAATTGAAAGCTCCAAATCCTTTTACCTCCTAAAAACACCACTTCAAGTAGCGCGTTTTCACCAAATTGAGCTATATTGGGAACTATTTTAAAAAGAGTGTTATACTTGAAATATTTTCTACCAAAGAGTACCATTATAGTTTTTTTCCTAAAAGAAATATATAACCGTTTCATTTGCACTCCATTTCCACGTCTGTGGAAGTTAATAGTGATGGCAGTTCTAGGAGCATAGTGCCAAAAAGTAAAAACAATTATGTAAACCAGCAAGCATGTGGGAAAAAGATAACACAGAGAAATACGAGGTAATTTGTACCTGTGCTATATAGGTAATGATTAAGTTGGTAATAGAGATGGCTAAGAGTCAAATTTACTTATACCTCTGTTAGAGCCCTGTGCATCGATCACCCAACTAGTTGGTAATTCAATCAATAATTCTGCTCAATAGAAATTATTGCATTTTATATATATTTTGCGATGGCTTAGATGAAAACAAGAGCGATCGATTATATAGATGTCTTTCATTTGAATTTCCATGCATATCTCGAATCCTATTTTTAGGAAAGGGTAGACAAGCTAGGTAAAATCAAATGCACCTTTCAATTGTTATTAAGCTTATAGGCATTTTTATAAGCCTGTTCTGTATATCAACTAATTACATCTTTAAATAAAATGTTAAAATCCTTTCGCATCTTTATAAGCCGCTCCTGTATACCAACTGATTACAAGTTCAGAACTAATATATGTTATGTATAACGAGGAGCTACAACTTACCTATAATTAGGACTATAAATGGATACGGGTATACCCGCATACCCTCAAACCCATACCCACTAAATCTGTCATAGGTATAAATTTTTATAACCATGTAACCACTTACCCTTTTACCCACATACCCGTCTCTTACAAGGTAAGGTTATGATTATGTATATACCCATATACTCATTTACTTATATTTTTATGTAGATAATTTACATGAAAATATAATGGTACATATTGTAGAACTCACATTTAGGAAGTATATATACCTTAAAATAGTAGACATTTATATTAGAATGTAGTCACTAATACATAATCACCTTTGACGTCGATTAAATAAGGCTTTTGACGTCAGTTTCCAAGTGACACCCAAGTCGGCGACACTAAAATTAGATGTCTTAAGCATTAGTTACAAAACCGATGAGCTAGAGCCGTCCCTGATTGCAACTAAAAAAAGAACCACCAGCAATGGGGCCATAGGTGTCGGTTATTCATAAAAAACCGACGCCATTCTCCATCCCGAAAAAAATTGGCCCCCGGTTAGACCATAGTTGTCGGTTTTCTATAAATAACCGACGCCGTTGACCTCAATTTATTGACAATTTTTTAAATAACCAAAAAAATAATCGACACCATTCGAACAAAAAGGCGTCAGTTTTTATAATTAACTGATGAGTTGGAAGTTCGTTGTCGGTTTTTTTATTTAACTGACAATTATGTTTTTTTTCTTATTAGCTTATAGGTGTGCTGTCCGGCTGGTCAGCAGGATACAGAACCTACAGTTCTGAACTGTAGGTTTACAACATCCTCTGATTTCAACCTACAACAGGACACAAACCTGCAATATTAACAAGATGGACAATATTATATATATAAATTATGTGATTCACACATGTATAAGAACATTTAATTCATTCATATGATTCACACACTTGTAGCAACATGCAGTTCCATTCATTCATCTCTTTTCACATTCACACATGTGTAGAAGCACATCCATTCATTCATCTCTTTTCACATTCACACATCCATTCATTTATCTCTTTTCACATTCACACACATGTACAAGCACATTCACACACATGTATATAGATAAGACAATTCAAAATTCATTCAGACATGTATATATAAGTGTGTCTTTCAAAGTTTAACATGTCATCAAATATAGAAAAATATCATGACATCAAAGTTTAGAAATGTCATTCTTTATCATCATCATTATCGTCATCAGTACTCCAGTGATAATAAAAAATTCCCAACGCTTCTAAGGCTTTTGCCCATTGTTCTCTTATATCATCTAATTGTTCCATCATATATGGACTATGTACATCTAATAACTTTTCAATTGTATTGAAGTCACTTGTTTTAAACACCTACAAAGAGAATGATGTATACATATAATTAATAAGATTGATATATTTCATATTATCTAATGAGACTATATAATATATATAATTAATAAGATTGATATATTTCATATTATCTAATGAGACTATAAAATACCTGTTGTATGTTATCGATATCCAGTGCAACAAATCTAAAAATCATGTCCATATATCGCATCACGTAGTATGCATATATATCACATCACGTAGTATGCACATGTCCAACCGTTGTCTTCTTTAACACACTATAAATTTCAACATACAAAATGTTAATAAATAAAAACAAGTATACTTCACATAAATAATATATACATTGGAGAGTTTATAAAAAAAAATATACATTGGAGTCAGGAAACTACATTCACATTCTCCCAAACTAACAATTTATTCTTTGTCTTGCACACATTTCCTCCAACTCTTTTGAAATATTTTAAAGCCCTACATGCTAATGTAACACATTAAATTGCATTACCAAATAGTAATGTAATAATAGATGTTAACGGATATAAATATGAAAAATTTCTCACGTGAATAATGGCCTTTTCATTACGTGTCCAAGTATATCTAATTGCTTCCCTTCATGATCTAGATAATAAACAGTGAACATTTTGGGCACAATAACCAGTAACTCACAATGCTTACCACTAGAGATAAGAAAGTTAAAAATATATAAATCAAAATCAATAATAAAATGTAATTTTCTTAAGTCAAATTATAAGAAAAGTAAACTTACTTAACATTAAATGGAGCTATTATCACGCTCTTCTTTTTTTTACCAAAATATTTAAAAACGATAGAGTAGTATAAGGTAACTGATGAAGGGTCTATATCTATAAGACTGATCAAAGATGGGATTAGAAATCCCACATGGGTAAACAAAAATTCTGTACAGATATTTTGTAGGTGGCTGCAAAACATATATTACATATGTATTAATATATAAGAAACCAGATCACCTTATATAAAATAAGGTATATAGATATATAAACAAGATCTCACTATATCCATATCTCTATCATAGATGCATTCAGCCAATCATACCTAAACAACTCCAAAATATCTTATATAAATATAGTGTTATCGTATGATTGGCCTACAACATCCTCTAGAATATAAACATTTATAGGACACAGTTTGTTATGTTCGCCTATCCATATTGTCATACCCATACAATTAGAACCTATTGAGTTGTCTAGGTCCTTTGGAAGCCAACTAGGTGCTGCAAGAGGAGGTGAAGCTGTAGTGGGTTTCTTCCTTTTCTCCTGTATATATAATTCCATATCAATTGACTTGTATATATACTCTAACAAATTAATGTAATGTTAAATTTACCATACATGATTAGTATAGACGGCATCCATTTCGGGCCACAATATCACTCTACCTTTTACTTCACCAAGCGTGTCAGCATTTGGGTGGACATATGGCAATGGATGCTGCCTCCAATGAGGGAACACAAGCCTTGGGCTCACATGAACATAACCATCACATACTGGAGTGCCATAAATTGTGTGTCCTATAAGGCATGGGTAAGCCTCAACCTCTACAATGATGAATTCTTTGAATCTTAGATGGCATGACCTCAACCCCTACAAATTTACATAGAGTATGTTATATACATATAAATAAATATATTATCTTGAAAAGACTAGCTACTATGTCATAAAAATACTTACAACAGATGTACTAGGTGGTGGGTCTACATGATTACTCCCAACCACCTCTACCGTAGGGGAAGAGCGGCACGACAGAGGTACTGTCTGAGTGGCAGTCTGAGATGCTTGCGACTTGCTCATTGCTTCCTGGACTCTCTTATCAATTAACTCATCTACCTATATATGGACAAAAGAAAGACTAGCTTTTGATTATTGAATTCCCTTTATGATAACATTCTAAAAAAAGAGTAGATTACCTCAGCTTTAGAAAATCCCACTTTTGGGACATGTTTGCACTATGATGGCCCAAAGAATGCTTTTGTGCCCACACCAGTGCCTGTAGCCCTAACACATCTAGGATGCTCTAGGTTATCAAGAGCAATTGTCAATTCATCCCTTGTGCCCTCAGGGATGAACTTGCCTTGATTCCTCTACTTGTGAAGCTCCTACTAATCGCCATCAATAGAAATTGGTAAGTAAACATAACAATCATCAATATCGAATGCTCTGAGAGTTGAATTTTACCATTTTTGTAGCTGCCTCAGTAGTTGCGGGCTTGGTTATATCTCCTTTCTTATTTTGCCTCCCAATTATCCACACAACATGGAGAGGCAGAGGTGCGGGAGTAACAATAGAGGACTCACTAGTCTCCTGAGTAGCAGTAGACTCAACATCAGCAACAACCCGTAGTTTTTTGGTGAACGCCTGCATAGCCACTTGAACCCATCGTGTGGTCATGCACATTCAGTACACGCCTTGCTCTTTGAGCATCGCTGATAGCCTTGTTAGTAAGCACATTGAATTGGTTAGTAACACTAAAGGTCAATCGTGAATAGGTGAATTCATAAGAATTGGTTAATACCTTGAATTCATCGATATTTCTCTTGGCAACAAATGCCTCCCAGTCCTTTGGTTCCAGGTAGTTCCATTACTCAGTAGCTGACTTCTTCCTGTTCTTAGCATCTCGAATGTATAGTGAGGTGAGATTTGTCCTATAGTTTCTTAGGACCCTCCCACAGCACTGCATCACCTTTTTACGATGTAGGCTTTCATCCAGTTCAAATATACTCTGCAAAATGTCATATATTTAACAGACTAGTATATCCTAAAAATTAGTATTTTGCAAAATAGAATTGTAAATGATAATAACTCACACATAGTTCTTTCCATATTAAGTCTTTCTTCCCTTTAGGAACATTATGTCAAGAACATTCTAAATGAGGACTACAATGGCTGTGAGTAATAACCCCAAGATATGAAATAAATGAGTTGCGGTTCACTCTAGCTAGATTTCCTGCATGATCAAAACTAGTTTTGGTCCATTTCCCTTTGTTGTATTAGCTTGTTCATCATAGTGATTCCCCTCACTTTTTCAATTTTTTTTGCTTCTCAACAAGTGTTTCAAAGTTTTCAGCAGGTACATCCTCAACCCAAAAATTGGTATGTTAAAAAAATACTTATAGGATATAACTTATAAATGGACATATAGATAGATATATATGATATATTTTAAAACTTACATTGTGAGGCGGTACCTCATTGATATCCTCACTCTCACGGTAATCATCATTACTATCATCATACTCATAGTCATCCATCTAAAAGCGTCATTAAAAAAATCATACATTTAACATTTAACATAACTAGAAGATAATATAACATTGTATTAATTAACTAGAAAGTGTCATTAAAAACATATAAAAAATAAAAACATGAAAGTGTCATTAAAACATATAAAAAATAAAAACATGCCTCTAATACTATGATCTTTTATCAATTAACATTACTTCGGTGTGATCTCTGCGCACATATAAGTCATCGTTAGCTTCAATATTTGGTGTTGGCAACCCAACTGAGAATGGAATCGAGTCATCATACTTATCATAACAATCTTCTTCATCTATAGGATCTTCAATGAACTGTCTTTTACCATGAAGAACAACCGATCATTTTTCATTAGCATGATCATCGATTTAAAATACTTATTTTGCCTATGATGGCAATATGAATGGTTCACCCTTCTCACCAATCTTTTCAAAGTTCACTAATCTAAAACCCAATTCATCCACTATAACTCCTTTGGTGTTATCAACCCAATTACATTTAAAGAGTAGAATTTGGAAATCTATGTAGTCAAACTCCCATATGTCTTCAATGACATCGTAATATGACATTTTAGCTTCACATGGACTCTTATCCTTTACACTTGTAAAAAACAATGAAGATGCTTGAAGGGTGACCCCACTATTTTGGACGACGCTCTTATCATCTTGATGCTTTGTGTAATATGAGAACCCATTTATGTCAAACCCTTCATAAGACATAACATTCATTTTTGGTTTAAAGGTGGGGCATTTGATATTTTCAACAAGATTATTTAGTGTTTGAGATAGTTGATGTAAGACTTTATCTTCAAACCACTTAATAAATGTCTTATTATGCTCTCTCGCAAGCCACATTGAATTGGCTCGAGGATATTGTTTCTTAATGAAATTGGTATGTTTCTCGATATAAGCACTCACTTCGTCGATGTTGTGTAAAATATACAAGCGAGCTTGTTCGAACAGCTCACGGCTGATTACATTCATCCGTGATCCTAAAATCCCCTTACTAGAATACTCCTCAATATTCTTGTCATTTATAGGAGCATCATTACCACTCAGAAAGTCATTGAAAAAATCCATAACCTCTCTCGCCACATAACCCTCAATAATACTCCCTTCAGGTCGATAACGGTTTTGAACATCACCTTTAAAAATGCTCATGTATCGTTCAAAAGGATACATCCAATGCAAGAGAACTGGTCCCAACATTTTTACTTCCCTAGTCAAGTGGACAACAAGATGAATCATGATATCAAAAAATGAAGGAGGAAAATATATCTGAAGCTGACATAGGGTAACAACCACTTCTCTTTACAACTTATCGAGAGTCTTAGGATTAGGGCTGTAAATGGGTATGGGTAGACCCGCAGACCCGCAAATCCGGACCCTTGAAAAACCCATCACGGGTCTAATTTTTTATACCCGCATACCCTTAGACCCGTATACCCTTGGACCCGCATATAAGCAGGTCCAATAATGGGTGTGCTTGGACACAGACCCGCTAGACCCGTGTACCCACTATACATAAGTAACTACTAAAATAATATGTTATATATATCATACTTTACTAGTCTAACTAATATAATTATTGAGATTATATCCTACTCTAAGGTTGAAACTAGTCATATAATTAAGAATTAACTATTCTAGTTACAATAATGAACATCATATGTAAACTTAAAATCAAAATGTCTACTACTGTACATTACTTTATACATAAATTAAACATTATGATCATGACTACAAATATGTAAACAATTACTCAATTAATGTTATTGTATAGAATATAGCATTGTCTAATATAACTATTACATGTTAATATACTATATGATAACAATATCTTGTTGTGTTAAATATATATAACATAGTCATTTCTCTTACATAAACAATATGATGTTTTATAGAACTGCTTACCCGCATACCTGCTATTATTGCGGGTACGGGTATGGTGCGGGTCCATGTTTTGTATTATGCGGGTCTAGAACCGGAACCATACCCGCTAAATTAGATGGGTATGGGTATGGGTATGGCCAGACCCACACCGTACCCACACCATTTACACCCCTACTCAAGATCAATAACTTTGCTGTACAGACTCTTGAAGAAGAGATAAAGTCTAGTGATTGCAAACCTTACATGCTTCAACAATATAGATCGAATTGCCACATGCAATATTTGTTGCATTAGAGTGTGACAATCATGAGATTTAAGACCTATCAGCTTCAGATCTTTCATTGATATCAATCTACAGATGTTGGATGTGTAACCCTATGGCACCTTAACATTAACCAAGCACTCGTAAAAAGCTTTCTTCTCCTTTCTAGATAATGTGTAACAAGTAGGAGGTAAATATATTCTCCGATCACTACTAACTACTTCTGTTAGTTCTGTCCTTTTTTCCATTTCACGTAGGTCCATTCTGGATTTGATCCCATCTTTAGTCTTACTTGGTATATTCAACAGAGTACCAATGATGCTATCACAAACATTTTTCTCAACATGCATGACATCGATACAATGCCTGTTGCCAAAGAACTCTAATAATGAAGATTCCAAAATATTGACATCTTCTTGAATAAAGATTTGTCACTCTGTGTGGCCATGGTACATTGTGATCTCTTACCAAGTTCATTGACAAAGTCTTTTACTCTTTCATAAACAACCTCCCCTGGTATAGGTTTAAGCACACTCCATCCTCATTTCATCCATTGAACACTTTGCGTAACCTTCGGTAGGGATGGAATTTTGGAAGAAACCTTCGATGACCAAGATATACAGTCTTGCCGCCATGTTTTACTCGTATTGAATCAGTGTTCTCTTCACATATAGGACACACTTTAGATCCTTTGAAACTGTATCAAGATAAATTTCCATATGCTGGAAAGTCATTAACAGTGCAAAATAGCATAGCGTGCAAACAAAATGTCTCTCTGTGTGAAGCATCATAGGTCATCACACCTTCATCCCCAGAGTTTCTTTCAGTCATCAATCAGAGGTTCAAGATAAACGTAGATATCATTTCCATGTTGTTTAGGACCCGATATCAACAACAATAGCATAACATACTTATTTTTCATACATAACCAGGGAGGAAGATTATATATAACAAGCATAACAGACCAAGTGTTATGTTGATTGCTCAATGTTTCATACAGATTCATCCCATCGGTACAAAGCCCAAGTCTTAGATTCCTGACTTGTTCACCAAATTTAGGATACAATAAATCAATCTTCTCCCACTGTGGAGAATCAGACGCATGTCGTAGGATCCCATCATTATTTTTCTTAACCTCTGCATGCAACCTCAAATTCTTCACATCTATCAGATTTGCAAACAAGCATTGAAACCGTGGTATTAGAGGTAGATACCACATCACCTTGGCAGGAGAACCCGTTTTGGACTTTCCCAAAGTCGTCATGTTATACCTTGACGCACCACATTTTAGACAATCTTTCAAATCCACATAGTCCTTTTGAAATAATACACAATCATTTGGGCATGCATGTATCTTCTTGGCCTTCATTCCCATTGGGCACAACAATGTCTTTAACTCGTATGTTGAGATTGGCAACTCGTTTCCTTTAGGAAGAATTTCTTTCAATAAAGACAACAATGACATGAAGCTTTTTTCGCTCCATCTATTGTTAGCCTTCAACTTATACAATCTCAACACAACGCTAAGCTTCGTAAACTTATTACAACATGTGTATAACAGTCTCTTAGCATCATGCACAATGTTCCTAAATATGGGAGGTGGATCGGTGTGCTCTACCCCACACCTATCCAACATCTCATCAACGATGTCTACTGGAACTGGTTCATTTACATCTACGTCATCAGAGGCATTTTCTTCTTCCATACAATCACTGGTATCGACATATACTGATTTCAAGTTTGAAATCTCTCCATGCCAGTGCCATTCTGTATATCCTTGTACAATCCCGTTGCACATGACATGACTTTTGATTTCGTCACCGGTGCTGACTTTTAAGTTGTTACCGCAATGCCTACATGGACAGTAGAACCTATCTCCAGGTTGTTTCCTATGTTCCTTTGCAAATCTAATAAAATGATCAAGACTAGAAATAAACTATGGGGTGCAATGATTTCGAATGGACATCCATGATCTATCCATTCTATGCTCAATGAGAAAACAAGTATATATTAGGGTTTAGGGTTAAAAGATTAGGGTTTATAGTTAACATATTAGGGTTTAGAGTCTTATATATATATATACATATATATATATATATAAAATAAATGTGTACCACCTATCCCATTCTTGATCTCCTAATCTTACTAGTAAGTATATAACGTGTATTCAATTTTCAAGAATATTTCGATAGAATTTCTCCGTAGTTCTCCAAGTACACCGATGTACATGGGCAAACGCCCACCGACATATGTACTTAGAGAACAAACGGGGAAGTGCTGACGAAACATCATGAAAACTGAATATACATTATACACTTACATCGTAAGTGAGATTAAGTGTTCAAGAACAGTCCCAAACTGGGGACTATCCAAGATTTACTCCTAATGAGTAAATATCAGACGGGTTTCTAGGTCAACAAAATACATGTATGTTGTCATTCCTATACCTACAATCATAATTTCATCGTTCATATCTTAGGTTTTGTGTAACATCATTTAATTCAATTCATTCTTCCATTTGGATAAGTTCATTCATTCATCATTAACCCTAATTAATCATTAATAATCAACTACACAATTTTGAAGAACAATTATATATTGAACTAAGTTAAATCAATCACCAACAAGAGAGAAAGAAAGCAATATCAATTAATTAAATTCATTCATTCATTCATCATGAACCCTAATTAATCATTATTAATCAATTACACAATTTTGGAGAACAATTATATATTGAACTAAGTTAAATCTTAGAAAAACTAAGTGCAAATCTAATTAATTAAGTTCATTCATTCCTCATTAACCCTTATTAATTAATATTAGTCAACCCTAATTAATCAATAATTATATATTGAACTAAGTTTAATCTTAGAGAAACTCACCGCACTGGTGGAACAGGCTGTGGCGGAAAATATTTTTACAGGGACAACACGCGAACAAACTTCCTTTTCGGTTCTTTTTTAAAAACCGACGACAAATGAGGGGATGAAATTTGCCTCACAAAGGATGTTTAGTCGTCAGTTCTTTCAACAAAATTGATGACATATGAGGGGATAAAAATTTTTACGGGACTTGACGCAGAACATATGTCGTCGGTTTTATATCAACCGACGCTGAATTGAAAATTTTGGAGGCAATTTTTTTCCCTCGAAAATTATATTTCGCGGGTGATTTTGGACACTGGTTTTTATGTTTACAAATCGACGTTAAAGAAAAAGCGATACTCGTGTCTTTTGTAAATCGGCCGACCTTCACATATAGGTGTCAGTTGTTATTTTAAGTCGACGTCGTAGTATATTGGCGTCAGTCTTTTCTTTTTAACCGACACCATCAGATGTGACGTTATACGTCATTTCTGTACTAGTGAGTGCTCTATATCATACCACTCACATCTAGTAAATATAAGTACCTTGCAGTAGTATAATGAATAAATCCATCAACACACCTTTATAGTCACACAAGTACATTTCATTAAATTAAGAAGGCCATAAAGTCATTCACTCATTCCACTCCTCTCTCCTCTCTGCTTTGAATGATATTTTTCCATAACCTATATATTTAAGTGAGGTAGTTAGTTGTATCTCAAGTTTGTGGTGTATTATTATAGCACGTTAAATATAATCGTGTACCCAATTACCCATCTATATACCTGACGGTTATATGGATATGAGTATGTTGCGGGTATAACTTTTGACAAAGCGGGTATATAACCGTACCTATATCCGCTTAACTAAACGGTTACAATTATGGATATGACCATACCCGCACCATACCCTACTCATTTATAGCCCTACTTGTAATCTTAAAAGGTATTTATTCTTTGAGGTTAGAGTTTCCGGTTTTAAACAAAATCTTTCCGCAAAGTAGCCTACGAGACCAAGCCAGCTTGCATTGAAAGGCTAAACAGATTAACAAGTTTTAACAAGAGATTATTTTTAAGCCTAACTTTTTAGAATTAGTTTTTTGTTTTTTATAGTTTATCACTATACTTGATCTAGTTGTCCGTTCTTCATATCAATCAATGGAGGATTCGATCATCAGATCTCTACTCACGGAGAAATGTCAGTGCAAAATTAGCGGTCGTCAACATTCATTTGTGTTGATACATATGTAATAAGAAAATGGCGGGATACAATTTATGAGGAGCTCGATCAGAGACGTTGAAGTCTCATGAACAAAACATAGAATTTTATTTTCCAATAAGAAAATAATCAGTGCAACAAGGATTCTTTGACAGAAAAGAAGATCTGCATGAGAGGATCGTCTTTGTTTGTCAAAGGTGGACGAGCAAGGTCTTTGCGATCAGCGCTGTATCCGCGTCGTACTTGATGGGGACGACTCCAACAGCGGCCGAGCAATCAACATATGCGGTGGCCATGGCCTTCTCGACGAGCCTGAGGAGCGTCTCCCGCGCTGTTCAACCCAGGAGCTCCATGCGTGGATCTCCGCCTTGACGGCTAGCTTCCCATGCAGATTCCCGCTGACGTCGGTATTCTTTATGAGTTCCCAGAGAGGGTAGTCCTTCCTGGGCATGACGAAATCTTCACTGGAAAACACCAACGACGAGCAGAAGTCCCCCTGTGCCGTCCCCAAGGTACACAAACCGGGCATGGGATCCTGTCTCCGATCGAATGCGGTTGACTATCCGGCCCTTACACATGTTGGGCGGGCAAAATTGGCATCCGTGGGGAGGATCCTGTGGAAGTCATGGTAGGGCGCGATCCTTAGCCTTCTGTCGCCGTCGACCTGGCTGGGTTGGTGTTGATCTCTGTGAAGCAGCCCTGCAGACCGTGGTGCTCCATAACAGTGTTGATGAAGAAAAGGTTGGCGTCGCTGACGATCCACACATCGCATCTCAGGACGTGCGCCAACTTGATGACGGCGACAGTATCCGGATAAGGTAGGGCTGTAAACGGGTACGGGTAGACCCGCGGACCCGCAAATCCAGACCCTTAAAAAACCAGTCACGGGTCTAATTTTTTATACCTGCATACCCGTGGACCCGTATACCCTTGGACCCGCATATAAACAAGTCCAATAATGGGTATGCTTGGACCCAGACCCGCTAGACCCGTGTACCCGCTATACAGAAGTAACTATTTAAATAATATGTTATATATATCATACTTTACTAGTCTAACTAAGATAATTCTTGAGATTATATCCTACTCTAACCACAATAAGGATGAGACTAGTCATATAATTAAGAATTAAGTATTCTAGTTACAATAATGAACATCATATGTAAACTAAAAATCAAAATGTCTACTAATTTACATTAAGTTAAACGTTATGATCATGACTACAAATATGTAAGCAATTACTCAATTAATGTTAATGTATAAAATATAGCATTGTCTAATATAACTACTACAAGTTAATATACTATATAATAATAATATCTTGTTCTATTAAATATATATAATATAGTCATTTCTATTATATAAACAATATAATGTTTTATAGAACCGCTTACCCGCATACCCGCACCGCATACCCGCTATTATTACGGGTACGGGTATGGTGCGGGTCCAAGTTTTGTATTATGCGAGTCTAGAATCGGAACTGGACCCACTAAATTAGATGGGTATGAGTATGGGTATGGCCAGACCCGCACCGTACCCGCACCGTTTACACCCCTAATCCAAGGGGCCGGGGCCCTGTGGAGGCAGTCGGTGACACGGTCAACCAATATTGCCTTAGAATGGAGCCGCAGCATCATCTCGTCCATCAGCCTCAGGCTGTTCCAGGGGAAGGAGCCGCTCGAACTCCTCGGTGACGCCAAGGCTGTCGACGACCCAGTTGTCGCTGTCACAGTCTATTATCGTCTAAGTGGAAGACCACAATCACGCTGAAGACGATTCTACTACTTCTGTAAAGACCAAGTCTCTACTATAAAACATGTTAAACAAATACATCAATTGTGTAGCAGCGGAAATTTAAATCTTGACTTTATTCAAAATGTATAAAGAGTACATTACAAATTTTTCCCAAAAGGGGTACATCTTTATACAAGGAACTAGGATCTAGGTAGAGGAAGACTTAGACTAAGCCAGTATTGTCTCCAAAAAAAACAACTTAATATATAAAAGCAACTATGATCACGCAAGCTATATGTTCCTTTTCTTCTTGTCCTATCCTTAGCCTTAGGTTCACCAAGCTTCCATGCGCACTCTGATCCTAACCTGGATGGTTGGGGTCATCCAGCAAGAGAAAGATAAAAGGTATGTGTTAATAAAAGGATAAATGCAATCATAAAGCTAAGCATTTCATAACAAAAGATTCCACTAAGGAATTTCAAGATGTGAGAGGCAAATGAGTAGATATGATTTTAGAAAACTGCCACATTTAAATATCAACAATTATTACATTTGCATGAATATAAATTATGTCTCAAAATCATCTCAATGTAGGGTGAGGCACCTATCGGACCTCACCAGTGGCAGGGGGACTAAAATCCCAGTGCCTAAAAAGTGGCAGGGGGACTAAAACCCCAATGCCTAATATATAAAATGGCAGGGGGACTAAAACCCCAGTGCCCTATGGGTGGTTTGTACTCATGTACACTACATTGTCAATTGGCCAATAACTATATCATGCATAAATATTAACTTGGCAGTAGAGTGAAAAGTATAACAAGATTGCAACATAGCATTGGGAATAAAACCCAAGAAATAAAGGAGCCAACATAAGCAAGAACAATATACAATGTTTCCAAGTATTTCAAAAAGATGAGCCAACATAGGCAATAACAAGATTAAATATTTCACATAAGTGAGCCACAAATGCAATTGATTCATCAAAGAAGTAAAAGAGCCAAAAATGCATTTAGGAGAATAACAAGGCTAGCACAATTATGATTGTGGGGTTGAAAAAGACCCAACTGAGAGATTAGGATTGTTTGTACAATAATCATTCACATTCATCCATAGAGATCACATATATGAACAGGGTCCACATAATAGGTGTCACATACAAAATAGGGTGTACATACATGTTTTAATTAATTACCATCATATTCACCAATCTGATTGCATCACCATTCCATATCTTCCCTAGTTATAAACATTATCATGTATTAATATATATAAAGACATAAAGTATAGGAAAAACCCTAATTTTCTACCTTGAAAACCAAAACTCGATTTGTGACTCAAAACCTTGACCAAACGATTATTCATATTCTCCTGATTAATAAAAAATATTTTATTTTACAAATTGGAGTTAAAATGAATTAATTATGTATTTTAGAACATTTAAACCATTAAAAGAGTATCCTATGAAAACTTTGAATATAAATTTGGAATCAGGCTTCAAAAACCACAAAATTGGATTCTACTCGAAAAATCCTTTCCAACGACTATTTATTTGTATTTTTCTGACATGGGAATGATTTACTATGAATTAAGTAAATCTGACCAATCAGATTGCAACGAAACCATAGCGTGACAGTTATTTAAATGAAAATGTAAATTGATGTAAATAATAGATGAAATGACCAAAATACCCTTGCTCGTCAAATCAAATCAATTAAAATGATGAGGGCAGTATGGTCATTCGTATGTAACCAAATTTTGCGAGCGAGAAGCAACACTCAGGGTGCAATTACGAGATTGCCCCTGCGTTGCAAATCGTTACATTGCCTGTGGGTGACCCTCTTAGTCATTCCACGACCTGGCTTCTTCCAGCCAAGGTCATGGCGCGAGCAGGCTCACAGGAGCTCGAGCTCCTTTGCTTCAACTCGCCATCAGGGCGTTCCAACTCGATACGAAACTGGGGAATGGTTCTCTGACCTTTCCCAAACTCAAGGATCATAAGATCCAGTTCATGCACACCTCAAAGACTACGGAAAGAGGCCTGACTTGGCCGAAAAATAGGGGAAACCGCTCGGAGATCAAAACCAAAAGGAAGCTGCGGGAGCCGAGAAATTGAGGTCGGGAAAAGCTTCGTGGATGGGTTGCGAGTCGAATCCGAGCTTCGACGAGTGCGAAGGTGCACTGAAGCTCAGAAAAGCTTGGCGCCGGAGGCTTCTTATCGTGGTCCATAGGACCCAACACTTTGGGGCACCACGAGCAAAAGTAACGAGAGGGAAGTAAAGAACAGGCATTAGGGATACTCACCCAGGAGGCAATCGAACAGAAGTGGCCGGTGTTGCGAGCAGTGGGTCGAGGTCGCCGGAGAAGAAGAGCGGCCAGGTCAGGGCAACCGAGGGTGCTGGGGAGCTAATTGAAGGAGGAGGAAGAAAGTACGAAGCCCGAGGGTCGTTTCTATAGCCTTATATAGGCGTGGGGTGGAACCGAACCCTCTCTGCCATATCTCGGTGGAGATGAAACGAAAACCCTTGATTGGGCATTTCATTCACACGGAGAGGGAGGCGACAAGATGGGTTCATTCGAACCGGCGGCGGGAGACGGAGCCAAAGGGCTTGGAATCATGTGAAACGATCCATCATAGAGGAAGAACGGTCACGCGAGAGTCCGACAGTCAGGGCTGCTCAGTGGCTCGCGAAGCGACGGAGGAAGAAGATGAAGTCGGGCCATCGGATCAAAGGAAGGACGATCATAGGCCGTCAGATGAGTATCCACTGTGGACTGGGTCGCGTGACAAGGGAAATGAACTGAACCATTGCGTTACAAAAGAAGTAAATGAAATCGATATAACTACCATGGTTGCACTATATTAAGAGATTATAAAATGGATTTGAAGGGTCAAACGAAGTCCAAAAGAAACCAAATTTGGACCACATGCTCATATTAAAGTCTAGAACAATGCTATGCAATTATATTCTCATTTTACTCATTATTTGTCCCTAATTAATATATTGCTCATTAAAGTATATATTAACACATTAAAAGGTGTGAATTATTATGAAATGACTATATTAATGCAATTAGTGAGTCAAATTCGAGGTGATAGATATATATGAGTATTAAGAGCAAAATATCAACAATAAAATATGTTTTCACACATTTATCATCAAATTGGAGGAGAGAGAAAGTAAAAGGAGTAATATTCTCATTAATCACTCAAATACACATTATTACTAATATATTTATCCAAAAAGATCCAAAATAATATTATCTACTTATATCTCTCATAAAACTCCATTTTGTATAATTAGTCCTTAATTATTACCTTAAGTGGGTTTTTTGTGCAAACACCCCTCCATTTAAACAAATGAGGGCAAAAGGTAGTTTAAACATTGAATTGTGCTCAAATTGCACAAGGAGCCCAAGAAGAATATAAAACAAGGGAAATTTATGAAATTAGTCCAAAAGGACTAGAAGGCCAAGAAAAGTTCAAAAGTGGGTAAATTGCAGGAAAGACCCTGAGATTTAGTATGTTACATCACACCACCCCTTAAAGAGGATTTCATCCCCGAAATCACAACAAGAGGAAAGAGAGGGTGGGTGTGCAACTTCCCAACCTTAAAAAACTAGGTTATAACCCTTAATCTAGAGTACAACACAAAATCTACATAAGTCAGGTGTTACTAAGGTTTCCACAAAACCTATAGCCTTTTATCAACTCAAATTAACATTTTTGCCTTATTAGCATAATCTCCATCATGAAGAGGTATCATATTTATTATACTAACACTTGTGCCACATTTTATTCAAAACGATTACATCTCAACATTATATCATGTGTATTTCCCTCATCAAGGGTTTTAAGCACAATTAGGGTTTACTAAGCCATTTCAACATTAATTAATGTATTAGGTCAAAAACCTTAATAACATGAATTCATTTTCCATTATCCTCTTAAAACTATCATGTAAAATTATCACAAATTACTTTGTAGAAAAAGTTAATATTATCCAACAAGTTATTAAGCCTATAATAATTCCAAATAATGTTCATATTACACATTTTCATATCATCTTTAATTTCATACTCATATTAATGACATCATTAATCATTTTCATCCATTACACTCCATATTATAAATTATACATATTGTTCTTCACATTAGGCATCCAATTATACATTATCATCTTTGAGTGATTATATGCATTTTAGTGAATAGGATGTAACCCATTAAATATTAATGAATTATTTCATATATCAAGTTATGATGAGGTATTCATTAGATAACAAGGTGATAAACCTTACACATATTGATAACTTAGTGACTATAATCCATTTATATGCATTAAGGTATATTATGTGATGATGACACCTAATGTCACTAATGTATCATGAAAGGCTTTAAGGGTATATATATGTATATGTCATCAAAGCTAGATGATTACATATTAGGGTCATGATCGTTACATGTTAAAACATCCTTAGGGTGCATTATCCATACACATTTTACCATTAGGTTGGCATAGTCAACATTATGTGTATTCACAATTAGTAATGAGTAACTCATTATTATGTGCATCAAGCCTATATTAAGGTTCAAGCATATGAATTATTCCTATATGACTTACTACATATTCATGTGTGTATAAAAAAAACAAGTTGAATTAAGTATAATGTGTTTGGTAAATTCTTGTTCACATAAGTTATTATGTACATATGTCCACATAGATAGGGTTTCTAACTCTAAAAGTATTTGATTTTGCTTTTAATTGGGATTCCATCCCCCTAGAAAGGGATTTCGTCCTCGAAATCAGATTTGCAAAACCAAATAGGGTACTAACACCATTACCCTCACTCCACCCCTTAAAAGGGTTAACTAAGTTAAACTAAGCTAAGGGTAAAAGGTACATAAGATTCAACACTAAAAGGATTTACTAACCAAGTTTCAGGGTGTAACATAGGGTACACTAAACCCTAAACATAGGAGTATAAGGTATTTAAGGATGATTTTTATGTAAGAGATCAAATCATCACTTAAGGTTTTCCTAAGGTATTCAACAATTAGGCAACATGCCCAAAGATAGACTATTTCGAGCTGTCTGTATCAGATCAGGCCAGGCCAGGTCATATGAGCTCAGGAGTCCTCGTTACCAAGCTAGTGGGGCGGAGGAAAATATTGCCAGCCCCCAAGCTCTGACCCTTTCTAGACACCATCACTTCAACTTCTTGCTTTAGTAGCTTCTCAATAGACAATTCACCAAAAAGTTGACAAATTTTATTTTTAATTATTATTATGATACTAAATCAAACTTTCATGCTAGGTCAACTCTAAGGTGAAAAACTAACTAAAGGGAAACTATATACTCTAGGGAGACAATTTTTGAATTAGTCAAGAATCCGACTACCTTAATGCTCTGATACCATGCTGTAAAGACCAAGTCTCTACTATAAAACATGTTAAACAAATAAATCAATTGTGTAGCAGCGGAAATTTAAATTTTGACTTTATTCAAAATGTATAAAGAGTACATTACAAATTTTTCCCAAAAGGGGTACATATTTATACAAGGAACTAGGATCTAGGTAGAGGAAGACTTAGACTAAGCCAATATTGTCTCCAAACAAAACAACTTAATATATAAAAGCAACTATGATCACGCAAGCTATATGTTCCTTTTCTTCTTGTCCTATCCTTAGCCTTAGGTTCACCAAGCTTCTATGCACACTCTGATCCTTACCTGGATGGTTGGGGTCATCCAGCAAGAGAAAGATAAAAGGTATGTGTTAATAAAAGGATAAAGGCAATCATAAAGCTAAGCATTTCATAACAAAAGATTCCACTAAGGAATTTCAAGATGTGAGAGGCAAATGAGTAGATATGATTTTAGAAAACTGCCACATTTAAATATCAACAATTATCATATTTGCTTGAATATAAATTATGACTCAAAATCATCTCAATGTAGGGTGAGGCACCTACCGGACCTCACCAGTGGCAGAGGGACTAAAACCCCAGTGCCTAAAAAGTGGCAGGGGGACTAAAACCCCAATGCCTAATATATAAAATGGCAGGGGGACTAAAACCCCAGTGCCCGATAGGGGGACTAAAACCCCAGTGCCCTATGGGTAGTTTGTACTCATGTACACTACATTGTCAATTGGCCAATAACTATATCATGCATAAACATTCACTTGGAAGTAGAGTGAAAAGTATAACAAGATTGCAACATAACATTGGGAATAAAACCCAAGAAATAAAGGAGCCAACATAAGCAAGAACAATATACAATGTTTCCAAGTATTTAAAAAAGATGAGCCAAAATAGGCAATAACAAGATTAAATATTTCACATAAGTGAGCCACAAATGCAATTGATTCATCAAAGAAGTAAAAGAGGCAAAAATGCATTTAGGAGAATAACAAGGCTAGCACAATTATGATTGTGGGGTTGGAAAAGACCCAACTGAGAGATTAGGATTGTTTGCACAATAATCATTCACATTCATCCATAGAGATCACATATATGAATATGGTCCACATAATAGGTGTCACATACAAAATAGGGTGCACATACCTGTTTTAATTAATTACCATCATATTCACCAATCTGATTGCATCACCATTCCATATCTTCCCTAGTTATAAACATTATCATGTATTAATATATATAAAGACAAAGTATAGGAAAAACCCTAATTTTCTACCTTGAAAACCAAAACTCGATTTGTGACTCAAAAGCTTGACCAAACGATTATTCATATTCTCCTGATTAATAAGACATATTTTATTTTAAAATTGGAGTTAAAATGAATTAATTATGTATTTTAGAACATTTAAACCATTAAAAGAGTATCCTATGAAAAATTTGAATATCAATTTGGAATCAGGCTTCAAAAACCACAAAATTGGATTCTACTCAAAAAATCCTTTCCAATGACTATTTATTTGCATTTTTCTGACATGGGAATGATTTACTATGAATTAAGTAAATCTGACCAATCAGATTGCAAGGAAACCATAGCGTGACAGTTATTTAAATGAAAATGTAAATCGATGTAAATAATAGATGAAATGACCAAAATACCCCTTCTCGTCAAATCAAATCAATTAAAATGATGAGGGCAGTATGGTCATTCATATGTAACCAAATCTTGCAAGCGAGAAGCAACACTCAGGGTGCAATTATGAGATTGCCCCTGCGTTGCAAATCATTACATTGCCTGTGGGTGACCCTCTTGGTCATTCCACGACCTGGCTTCTTCCAGCCAAGGTCATGGTGCGAGCAGGCTCACAGGAGCTCGAGCTCCTTTGCTTCAACTCGCCGTCAGGGCGTTCCAACTCGATACGAAACTGGGGAATGGTTCTCTGACCTTTCCCGAACTCAAGGATCATAAGATCCAGTTCACGCACACCTCAAAGACTACGGAAAGAGGCCCGACTTGGCCGAAAAATAGGGGAAACTGCTCGGAGATCAAAACCAAAAGGAAGCTGCGGGAGCCGGGAAACTGAGGTCGGGAAAAGCTTCGTGGATGGGTTGCGAGTCGAATACGAGCTTCGACGAGTGCGAAGGTGCACTGAAGCTCAGAAAAGCTTGGTGCCGGAGGCTTCGTATCTTGGTCCATAGGACCCAACACTTTGGGGCACCACGAGCAAAAGTAACGAGAGGGAAGTAAAGAACAGGCATCAAGGATACTCACCCACGAGGCAATCGAATAGAAGTGGCCGGTTTTGCGAGCAGTGGGTAGAGGTCGCCGGAGAAGAAGAGCGGCCACGTCAGGGCAGCCGAGGGTGCTGGGGAGCTAATTGAAGGAGGAGGAAGAAAGTACGAAGCCCGAGCGTCATTTCTACAACCTTATATAGGCGTGGGGTGGAACCGAACCCTCTCTGCCATATCTCGGTGGAGATGAAGCGAAAACCCTTGATTGGGCATTTCGTCCACACGGAGAGGGAGGCGACAAGATGGGGCTCATTCAAACCGGCGGTGGGAGATGGAGCCAAAGGGCCTGGAATCATGTGAAACGATCCATCATAGAGGAAGAACGGTCACACGAGAGTCCGACAGTCAGGGCTGCTCAGTGGCTCGCGAAGCGACAGAGGAAGAAGATGAAGTCGGGCCATCAGATAAAAGGAAGGACGATCATAGGCCATCAGATGAGTATCCACTGTGGACCGGGTCACGTGACAAGGGAAATGAACTGAACCATAGCGTTACAAAAGAAATAAATGAAATCGATATAACTACCATGGTTGCACTATATTAAGAGATTATAAAATGGATTTGAAGGGTCAAACGAAGTCCAAAAGCCACCAAATTTGGACCACATGCTCATATTAAAGTCTAGAATAATGCTATGTAATTATATTCTCGTTTTACTCATTATTTGTCCTTAATTAATATATTGCTCATTAAAGTATATATTAACACATTAAAAGGTGTGAATTATTATGAAATGACTATATTAATGCAATTAGTGAGTCAAATTCGAGGTGATAGATATATATGAGCATTAAGAGCAAAATATCAACAATAAAATATGTTTTCACACATTTATCGTCAAATTGGAGGAGAGAGAAAGTAAAAGGAGTAATATTCTCATTAATCACTCAAATACACATTATTAGTAATATATTTATCCAAAAAGCTCCAAAATAATATTATCTACTTATATCTCTCATAAAACTCCATTTTGTATAATTATTCCTTAATTATTACCTTAAGTGGGTTATTTGTGCAAACACCCCTCCATTTAAACAAATGAGGGAAAAAGGTAGTTTAAACATTGAATTGTGCTCAAATTGCACAAGGAGCCCAAGAAGAATATAAAACAAGGGAAATTTATGAAATTAGTCCAAAAGGACTAGAAGACCAAGAAAAGTTCAAACGTGGGTAAATTGTAGGAAAGACCCTGAGATTTAGTATGTTACAACTTCTCATGGGTGCATGTCCTTGGAGAAACCGACGAAGAGGATAGGTGTTAGGGATTGTAATGGACAAGATAGAAGACTAAAGACGTAAGATTTAATATGAAAAACTCTCCTAAGACAAGGAGAGAAAAATCACCATGGATCAACAAACACTATGTAACTAAGATTAGAACTCACACTATCTAAATTTAATCACTCTTAAATCTGGGACGCTTCCCCTGCCTGAGAACAAAGATAAGGAAGAACACGATTACACCAATGTCTACAAATCCTCCCATTTTTAACTTCTTCTCCTCATGACACTATTGCCGCTATTAGAGATTGCTTGTTACCCCTGCGACCGTTGATCGGATCACCTCTTCTCTTGATGAGATCACCTACCTCGCATCCGTCTGCGGTACTCATTCTAGTTGGCACCTTTAACTAAAACTCCGATGTGCCGCTACATCTCTCTCTGTCTAAGAGAGTCGATACACGTCCTCCGCTGATCAGACAGACTGTTTTCGTTGCCGCGTCACCAACTGTGTGCCACCAATCGTGTGTGTCTTCTGCTGCTCGGATCTGCCATCGTGGTCGCTGCACCACCTCTATGTTGTCGGATGATGCACCTCCTCCGTGGAATAACACTGTCGATGTTGCAACACCAACAAAGTGTCACCAACTGATGTGCGTCCTCCGTTGTCGATGCAGAATCGTTGTGTTGCCGACCGTCAATTGCTACTTCACCTCAAGACAAAGTGTTGACCTTCTCTTATCACAAGAGAGCAGTACTGTCAATGCACCCATTGTGCCTCCAACTATCAACCGAACTTCACTTCAAGGTAAAGTCACAGACCCTCTCTTACCATAAGAGAACACCACCAATTGTTATTGTTCTCTAGTTCTTCTACTACAGAAAGAACCAACGACCAACAACTAGAGGGATCACACACCAACAAATGGGATGATCTCAATGACCTTCCCCAAAGCCTCCATTTATAGGCCTCCATGCATGTGGTTGCAACAACGAATTCTAGTACAAGTCCTAGTTCAAATCCTAGTACAAGTCCTAGTTCAGATCTAGTCCAACTCCAAGTTGCACATAAAGAGCCATCGTTGTTTCTTATTGTTTCCTCTTTAATTTGACTCCTATTATTATTGGCAACACAAGCCAACTGCTACTCAAGTCCAAATCCAACTAGGACATGGGCTGGAACCTACTGTATCCCAACAATCTTCCCCTCCAGCCCATAAGGGAGATATTTTCTTCAGCGGTCATTTGGAATAGCTTCTGGACCCCATCACGAGATGTGATGAATCTATTCTCCTCAAACATGTCAGCACCATGTCATCTTCATCCATCTTGTTGAAGTCCCACCATGACTTCACTATGTTCCCAGACAATTGAGAAGAAGTATCATGCCAACACTGCTTCTCTCTCCATGTCTGCACTTGGAACATTATAAGCTCACCCAGATCGATCAGTCAAGCCATATTTGATGAAGAACGTATTTCTGACCTTATGTGCAAAGCTCATAAATCCTTTGATGACGCTCCCCCTGTCTATGCAACTCTTCTTTAGAATCTTGATCATCCACTCTGCATGTAACGGTTGAACACCCACTATATTTCCCTTCTTCTTCGCATACATGTTGTCCTGAAGAAGGCTTTGGAGCAACCTTGTATGACTGGGAGCCTTCGTGTTGCATATTGTTGCCATTTCAGATTGAATCCCACATCTCAGACATATAGTTATTCTGTGATCGCTTCTTGTTGACATTGCCCTCCATATCTTCAGACGCCATCTCACTACGCTCACTACATCCTTCAGACCTTGCTCGGATACCATTTGTTAGGGATTGTGGTTGGTAAGTGACGATGCTCTGCAAGACTGAAGATGCACGATTTAACGTGGAAAAATTTCCTCAAAATAAGGAGAAAAAACCATAGGGCAATACCGGCCAACAAGCACTATGTAACCAAGATTACAACTCACACTGTCCAGATTTAATCAACACTAAATCTGGGAAGCTCCTCCTGCACGAGAACAAAGATAAGGAAGAACGGAATTACACTGAATGTGTACACACCCTCCCTTTTCCAACTTCTTCTCCTCACGACACTACTGCCACTGCTGGGGATTGCTTGTTGTCGTTGGGATGGCTGATCGAGTCGCCTCTTCTTCTGACGAGGTCACCTACCTCATATCTGTCTGCAGTACTCGTTCTAGTTGGTGCCTCCAACTAAAACTCTGACGTGCCGCCACAACTCTCTCAGACTGAGAGAGTCGATACACGTCCTCTGCTGATCAGATGGACTGTTGTCGTTGCAAGCGTCACCAGCTGCGTGCCACCAACCATATGCGTCTTCCGCTGTTTGGATCTGCCGTCGTGGTCGCTGCACCACCTATGTGTCGCTGGCTGATGTGCCTCCTCCGCTGATCAGACAGAGCACTGTCTATGCCATGACACCAACAAATTGTCACCAACTAATGTGCGTCCTCTACTGCTCAAACCCACCTCCATTATCGATACACGATCGTTGTGTTGTTGACGGTAAATCACTATTTCGCCTCAAGGCAAAGTCATTGACCATCTCTTATCACAAAAGAGCAGTGCTGCCCATGCGCCTAATGTGCCACCAACTGTCAGGCACTACTTTGCTTCGCAAAGTCATTGGCTCTCTCTCTTATCACAAGAGAGCACCACCAATTGTTATTGTTCTCTGGCTCTTCTACCACAGAAGACACAACCAACAAACAACTGATGGGAATGCACACCAACATGTGGGATGATCTCAATTGCCTCCCCCAGAGCCTCTATTTGTATGCCTCCATGCATGTAGTTGCAACAAGGAATTCTAGTACAAGTCCTAGTTCAAATCCTTATCCAAATCCAAGTTGCACATAAAGAACCATCCTCTTCCCTTTTTGTTTCCTCTTTGATTTGACTCCTTTTTGGATTAGCAACACAATTCAACTAAAACATGAGTCGGAATCTACTGTATCCCAACAAGAGGGGTACATGCTAGTAGATTGTAGAAATTCGGAGGAAGAGGTCGATATAGTCATGGGGCACCCAGCCCACGCGACTGTCGATTTCCTTGGAACTAAAGAATGCACCTGTAACTCCGAATCCGACTCCGAATAGGAATACGATATGCGATGTCTCTTGACGGCATGCATGGTATCGCGGGAATGTGGTTGCAAACTTGATTTTGGAAAACACCACTACGTTTTGCACAGTGCCACACATAGCGAAGATAATTCGACATATATATATGTCGTCAATAATTCCGTTATAGGTAAGTTTGTGTGATACTATCCATTACACGTACCGTGACTAACAAATGAGAAACAATTATTACCTGATATAATCAGTTTTCTCACTTTGAATTGCAATTTAAAAGTAAAGCTTATTTAGGAATAAACTTTTCATTTGATTTTTCTTAATGTGAACATTTTTAGTGACCTTAAAATAAATTTTGAATCACTTGCTAAGATATTTTCATTCTTTTTCATTCTATTTGTTTTCTATGAAGTCTGATTATGGTTGTGTTTTTTTAATAACC
This sequence comes from Alisma plantago-aquatica, assembly GCA_963693085.1. Lineage (NCBI taxonomy): Eukaryota > Viridiplantae > Streptophyta > Magnoliopsida > Alismatales > Alismataceae > Alisma > Alisma plantago-aquatica. The sequence continues at coordinate 390,522,326 of OY856412.1, read as the reverse complement.
AGTAATCTAATTAATATGAAAAGTCGTAATTACAACTGAGAAAACCGTTTGGGGATATATATGTATATATCAAGGTAAAAGAAGTACCAAATACATCTACCACTCATAAGTGTTTCACGTGGCATGATGGGGATTGCCACATGCAAAAAAGGCTCAACAACAGGTAGTGTTAGTCAACAACCAACCATAGGGGGTGATACCCCTAAACAACCCCTAAAGAAAAAGAAAAGAGGTAAAAAATAGTAGAAACATCAACATGTGCATTGATTTTCTTTGTCTCGTAGCGTGCCGACACCTCCAAACCCATCCTCTTTCCCCTTAATAATCTAAAGCTGGCCTCAGAATAGAGCTATTGAATTCTATCTAAAGTTCTGAACTCGTGAAGCTAGTCCCATCCAACCTGGAGGAATTAATTTCAGTTTTGAATTATTTCAATGCAGGCCAGTCCTAGATTGGATGTCTATTTCGGTTTTGAATTATTTCAATCCAGGCCCGTCCTAGGTATGGACGTCCATGTCAAATAGAAACGAATTGATTATGGGATGTGGATTCAAAATCCAGGTCAAAGCCGGGTGACAAATTTAAACAATCAAGTTTTAGTCGGGTATAGTTTGTTATATACCACATTAACTAACAAAATTATAAAACTCAGGTTCGGTTCTAGGTTACACATCATCAAATCGAGTCTGATTTCATATACTACTTTGTTAAGCAACCCATGATTGGTTCCGAGTTGGACTATTTTACATCAATCCGATTGTTGTCCAACCTCAAACCGACCATTTTTTGACATTCCTACCTCAGAGTTAAAGGTGATCGCTCTTTTGGAATCCTTATATTCTTTACTTTTCTCTTGCACAATGAAGGCTCTAAGGCATGTTCAGTTTCATAGATTTTTCTGTATTATATTGTATTTTGACATCTAGATGCAGAAAGTTTATATTTGGATTACTGGATTAAAAAATCAGAGCTAATTCTGGGATTTCCTGATATAATTGGGAATCCCACATTTTGGTTTTCATCAAAATTCTCCCGGACGTCAAAATCCAACTGTTATTGGCTAGCGCACCAAAGAAAAAGTAAATAATGTATTTTAAATATTTAGGAAATAAAATATAAAATTTATGTATACGGGATTCTGACAACGCAGTATTTTACAAATGCATGATGATATAAATACAAGATTTTTGAAAATTTAACAAACCATTTGTTCCCTAAGAGGAGCGACCGCCTTTTCTCTGTTCTTCGATGCATCATCACTTGTGAGAATGAGTCCAAGATAGGAAGAGTGGATAATGTACAACATAGTTGTTCGGGGTTCCAAATAATAATTTCGTTAAATTCATAATTTTTTGTGTGCCAAATATTCTGAAAAATGCAGGCTGCCAAAGTAGAATGGTTCTCATTCGATGTGATGTTAAGAAAATTACTATGCAGAAGTATAACATAAGACCATGGGTATGGACTATCGTGAAACTTTTCATGGTTCAAGGAGTAATTCCAAATTTGTTTGGGAAAAGCAAAAGTGCTGAACGTATGCAAAATATCTTCAAGATCTTGACTGCATAATTAACATCGATGTGGACATGTCATATCTTTAGAGTATCAATGCATGCCAAAGATGAGTTTCTGTGGGACATCAATCAAATTAAATGTGGATGGCCACCCTGATAGGGCATGTACTATTTTAAGATTTTGACATACATACTGTATCGATTGTTGAAAAAATGAAATGATTATAAGCGTTAAAAATCTTGAAGGTGTCACTCCATAGCCTTGACATGTACATATGGTGGAGTTATTAGTTAGTTGAACCGAATCTCCATGATTTCCATCGAAGAAAATTTGTGCTCCAGAAGAGTGTGTTTAAGACTATTGTTCTTACGAATATTAGCTTTATTTGACATATATGTATTTCAAAGATTTACTAGCGGAAAATTGAGTTTCATGTTTATGATAGTGTAACTTTTAGGTAGTTACAACACATGTTTTCCTCGTGAAGGGTCCCAGGTGCGAATCCTCCTAGTGGTGTTGTACATAAATACTTTCTCCACCATAGTAACCTGCCTTTGATGCGACTTTGGGACCTTGAAAGTGGAAATAGCCCCCTCCCCTCGAGTATACCATCCCTGCCATTTGGGCCTCTACCTAGAAGGATGAGTTTTCTCTGAAAATAAAAAAGATAGGACAACCATTTAACTAAAATCAGACCAAAGATCACTAATAGAAATAAAATCAAAGGTCAAATCTCTGATCAACACCAATGGATCTATGACCAAAAGATGGTGATAAGGACCAATCCTTTGACAAACATACCCTCATCAAAAGGTTCATGACTAACACTGATTTGTTAGGTCTTATCCCTGACCAAGGGATAGAAGCCTTGACGATTCAACAAAAAAGAGTAAATTTGCATTCCTAGCCAACACCTTCTATCTAAGGCCCTTCCTTGACTAGTATAAATGAATGTCTGAATTTTAAACATACATATTTGAATATGTATAACTTTTGAATAAGTACACCATGAGAGATTGCTCATCATTTATCACATGACACAAAAATAAGTTTTAACACAAAATATGATTATAGTCTATCTTCTTCATTATGTCAACATTAAAACTTATAATTGGAACTTCATGTTTGTTCTAAGAAGTGAGTCACAACTTATGAAATCACTTTGAAGTATCATTCAAACGTTGTATTCCATATCATATTATTTAACAATATTTTAAATTGAAAATTAACTTTTGTCACTGAGAAACTTTTTTCATGTGGTTTTCCTAAACACACATCACTATTTCCTTAGAGGCTTTCTTTGATATTTCCATCATGTCTTAAACCTTGTAGATTATTGTCAACATATTGCACTTTAAAATGATTTTTTTAGCTTCGTACAATCTACCAAGGATAATAAAGGCCACCCATGAAATAATTGTATACAATAAGTAATAAATAGAAGTCTTGTACATGTATGAATGACATTCATTTTACTAAAATAATTGTAACTATACTACGTTTGTCATTTTCGCATATAGGCAGCAATCCATGTTATCATTTAAACCTCAATCGGTTCTCATTCTCTAAATTACACGACTAAATAGAATATTGTCTCTTACTCTGTCTTTTTTCTAGGAGTAAAGATACTTGATAGAGAATAAATTTGAACAAAGATAGGAAGATGTATGTGATCGTTCAAGAAAAATAGAGTCTAAAATATATATTCTTGTGAATTCAAATCATATATGTTGGATCAAAGTATTGAAACCTGACCTGACCCCATTTGGTAGACCCAAATTTAGAAGCTTTGTTTGCTCAACCTCGAACGCAGTCGTGAAGAAGCAAAACACCGCCTACACGCCGTGTCGGCGGCAAACAACAACAGAAAAAGGCCCCTAAACAACAACAAAAGTGGGGGGATTCCTTTCGGATCTCCACCAAAGCAGTAGAGGATGTTGGATCCTTAATATTAGTGGAAAATAGGAGATCTTTTCCTTGATTTGGATTAGTTCTCACATGGGTGGATGCATGGATGAGCGGCATAAACATACAAGGAGGCAGCATGGAAGGCAACGACGGTAACATGGAAGGCGGCCGGCGGTGGTGAATAAAATAGCGGTGACTTTCTTAGTAAGCAAGGCAAACGGAGGCATGGCGGCCCTTGTAGATCTGGATCCAACAACGTCATTGGATGATTTTGTTGGTGAAGATGGAGACAACTCTAAAAAGAGGTGGGGATGGGAAAATCCCTATGGGCAGTCATCAACAACGCCTAGCGGTGGTGGCCACCCGCAAGGGGAGGAAACTCTCCTTTGTGCTATCTCTCTCTTAGAGTTGGGGGCGGCTCAGGAGTGGCTGCTCTGATACCATCTTAGAAAAGTAAAAGACGACTATGCATTGTATTGAATAGAAGAAACCCTGCTCCTATAAATAGGAGGACAGGGAAACGTACAGACATAAGACCAACCCTAATGGGTCAAAACACTTAGGCCCATATTACAAACTAATAATAAAAATAATAACTAAATAACTCTCAACAAATGATAAAGTTGAACGTTGGAGAGAGGCATTGGAATCAAATGGATTGATGATTAGCAGGAGCACAATGGAGTATATGCATTGCAGTTTCAGCCAATCTCGCAGTGTAAATGATGGAGCCAAGTTGGATGGAGTAGATATACCAAAATGTGATAAATTTTGTTACTTGGGTTCTATTATTCAAACAAATGGGGATGTCTAAAATGAAATTTGTCACAGGATCACTACTGGATGGTTGAAATGAAGGAGTGCAACTGGAGTATTATGTGATCAGAAGATCCCTCTCAGGTTAAAAAGTAAGTTTTATAGAATAGTTATACGGCCAACCATGCTCTATGGAAGTGAATGTTGGGCGGTGAAGAAACAAGGTCTCAACAACATGAACGTGGCTGAAATGCATATGCTGTGATGCATGTGTGGGAAGACAAGAAAAGATTGCTTAAAAAATGACTATATCAGGAATAAAGTGGGAGTGGCGAGCATTGAGAACAAGTTGCATGAGGGCCGACTCAGATGGTATGAGCATGTGCAACGCAGAATGAGTACTATGCCTATACGAAACAATGCTATTGAGTCAATCACAATAAATAGCAGAAGAGGAAGGCCTAAATTGACATGGGATGAGCTTATAAAGAGAGATTTTGAATCTCTACTTCTCAACCAGAATATGGCCCATGATAGAGCTGAATGGAAATGAAGGATCCATGTAACTGACCCCAACATAGTTGGGACTGAGGCTTAGATGATGATAATGATCTGTTGATGTGGGATGCTCTTAGGAGACCCACACCCATTTGGCCCTAGGGCCTTACAGTTCGTGTATTGTTCTAAGGAAGCCCACTCCCATTTTAGCCACTTTATGTTTATGTGCTTCATCTTTTAGATTGACATACTTTAACTCTCAATGAGGCTTTATTTGGTCACCTTTGATGCCCACTAAGCCTTTGTTTATGTAACACTCCATCAGGATTTCACGTATGTGAATTATTGTCATTTTATAGCACAACAGTTAACTAAAAAAAAGACAATAAACGTTGACGCGTGCAAGTAACTATCCTTTGGAATATTTCTGCTCCTCTCGACGTTGAACCCCGATTCAATATAGACGCGTCCGCTATCCTCCCAAGATCCAACAATGGTTGTCTATGTGAAGTATGCACATCAACAATCGAATGACGTTTAATTGTTCTTTTGAACAATGAGCTATGGATTGCTAAAAAAGGAGAGACAACATCATGCATATATAGATAACCACCAATGTTGGTTAGATTCAAAAGGATGCATTGGCAGTTACACAAGTAGTTAGTTACACTTGAAAGAATTGGCTTAATAGATGCAACATATGAATATATCAAAAGATACATCAACACAAATATGCAAGGATGAGATACTGCATGTGCAAAAAAGAAAATGTAAGAATCATTTGAACAACAAAATCGAGCCATGCGTGCTTGCTTGCAAACACTCTGGGGCCAAATTTGCACCCCTCGTGTAGGCTGTGAGATGCTTGACACACACAATTATGCTTTTCAGACCGGGCTGAGCAAAACCCATTTTGGTCGTCCAACCAAGCGCATGCAAGGCTATTCATTTTTGCCCTCTCAAGTAAAGCATGTAGTAGGACACACATAAAAAGTAGGAGGGAAGTCCTGAGTTTAGCAATGTGGAACTTAACATATGCTTTGTAGTTTGAAATACAAAGGTTAATAGACTAAAACTATCACTTATAAAGACAAATGGATGATTATGTTTGTCCAAGGAACACAAAAGTTCATGGTAGAAGCATATTGTTTCAACACCTAATTGTTTATAGGGAATTAGAACTAGAAGTCCTTGAGAATAGTCATAAAATATTGGAGAAAAATCTATATTGTGCATGTAATGAGTGTTTTAGTACTGCCTATTGCTCTTATAATGCATGCATTCTCATTTCAAGTCATGACTCATGTGGTATATATAGGTGAGGTTAGTTGCATGGAGTTGGATTCTCACCATGGAGGTAAATCTTTCAGGAATATTGATATATCTTCGTAGCTTATTTAAGAGTCAATTGGTGGATCATCAGATTACTACCAAGATTTTGCAAAATTTCTGTGAACTATAACACAAGTTTGCGACAACCCTTGTATCATAGGCCAAAAACCGCACATCCTTCATTAGTGGGATTTACATATTGATCTCCCTACAAAGTGCTAAGTTGTGCCTCAACTCGAGTAACTCAAGTACTCTTATAGGATTATATCTAACTGGGCTTGTAGGAAGAGGATTAGATATGCCAAGGAGTTGGGGATGCAACAAACAAAAGACAAGTAGGCGAAGGATTAGGTATGCAAAGGAATTGGGTAGGGAAGGAGCAGACAGGAGGATGATGCTTGTAAGAGGGACATGCAGTGGTGGAGTACTTGAAGTAGGCAGGTAAGGAAGGAGGAACACATGCATGATCAGATAGGTGAGTGCGTATTGGAGCAGGTTGGGGGGGATAGTCAACAAAGGGAAGATGAGGAAGAAGACTAAACAAATTTCAGTAGAAACACTGCCGATGGGTCAAATTTGCTGAGTAATAGCACCTTGTGTCATGTGTAACTTTTAAATTCTGTGCACAATTTGTTATGCAATTTTTTAATGTTGAGCCAAATTTGGTACTGCCGCAAATATGGGTCTTGAATATGAAATTAACTCTAGTAAAGAACATCATATATGAGATATTGTCTCCTCAAAAAGAAATATCCTTGTTCTGTGAGACAAAAATTAAGAAAGCATGGGATGAAGATTGCCAACTGTTAACTTTTGTAGGAGCAATGATCTCAAAATTTTAATGAGTATTAGTAACTTGAAATCTTTTTTTGGTGCGTGGAACAGATCCAGAACAAAAAAGTGGTATTTGTGGTACATGTGCTTATTCCGAAAACTTTTGTATATGACCTCATATTATATGTGTAATTTTCAAATGTTGAGCAAAATTTGTTATGTAATTTTCATAGTTTTAAAAAGCGGTATGTGTTATGCGTGCGGAGAGGTCACCTTATAGAGTATATGTTGTATGCATAAGTATATGCGATTTTGAATTTTTTTAATAATTAATTAGTATATATAAAGTAGTCACACAATTGCATATTTAATTTGTACATTACATATTTAGACCCTAAAATTTGAGTTAGATGTAAATATAAAGTTTGAATGAAAAATAAAGCACCATTTAAAATGCATTCTAGAATCATTTGAACATAAACTCCAATGAAGCATGCACAAAATGGTTTAACACAAATACATAACAATCAATAGTAACCAAATCATACCAAAAAATGTGAAGCATGTCCTAGAGGCCTAAAATAATAAACATTAAATAAGCATGTGTCTCATGTACAAAACATACAACAAAGTAGTACATCAACAATATGTTATCAATAAATATATAATCTAGTTTGGACCAAGATAACACATGTCTATCCAAAAATCGCTGACTAATCAGCCTTATAAGCGGATAAGTATATGCAGGCTGCTTATACAGTCCATGCAACCTTTTTTTGAAACACTAATTTTAAATATTAAATGTCAAGCCAAATTGTTTTTGCCACAAATGTGGCCCTTGAAAATGAAATTAACTCTAGTAAAAACATCATATATGAGAATTTGTCTCCTAAAAATTAATTATATCCTTGTTCAATGAACCATTAGTGAGGAAAACATAGTTATAGTGATTTCTTTGCTATTAGTTTTTATAAGAGCATTTATCTCAATTTTTTGATGGGTATTAGCGACCTTGTCTCAGTTTGTGTAGCCGCTCCAGAATGAAAGAAGGTATTTTTGGGTACACGTGCTTATCTCCCAACTCCATGAAATTGAATTTAATTGGTAAGAAAAATTTTGATTCATGGAAAGATGGGACAAAATCCAATTCTATTTAATCATCCAGGTTTATGAGCCTTCACGAAATTAGTTTTCTCTTAATTTGTAGGCGAGCCCCTAAAAAGAGTAAATTGTTTGGTTTTTGATCTAGACACAATCATCTTGGCTAGAAATTATGTAAATCATTCAAAAGAATTGACGCTCAAAGTTGCCATAACTAGGAATTTAGGAATTTTGTTTATTCTTACAAGTTCCAACTCACCATATGATATGGTGGATCATTTCAAAGAGATATGACAAAAGGTGTAAACATGGACTAGGTCATTGGTAGGTAAACAAACTTCTGAGTTTCCTTTTCCACAAGGATGAGAAGGCACCCAATATTTCTACATCATGTGGGACCTCAATTTTTTTGTGTGTGCATGGGATGCACTAGCCTTGATCTACCTCTTTAGGACCTAAGATCAGACTAAGAGAGCTGAAACCCTTGCGGATTATCGGGATATTTTTCCCTTGGAGATCTCATATGGGGTCTTTGAGCTTTTCTTGAGGGAGAGGGGTGCCGATTGAGCCTTTGTATCTATTCCCCCCCTACACGAAGTAGATCCTAAAGGATTTGAATTCCACTATATATATAATACTGGCACAAGTAGCTTTTGTAGTGAATGTGTACATTTTGTCTTTGTATGTTACATTTTCTGCACATATGTTACATCGATGTTACATTGATTGTGATATATCTGCAAAAAAATGTTCAACCATAAATTTACGTGGGTACTGTAAAGACACTATCCATGAGGGCATTTTATGTACACAAATTTACTTTGAACAAAATCTTTCATACATATTGGATTGTATAAAATATACTTTTTTCTTAAATAGTGATAAATTCAAGATTCAACATTTTTTCAACTTCCTTGAAAAGTTATAATTTGAGAAATTTGGCTAAATTTGGTTGAAGTTTGGTCAGCTATATGGAAAATTTTGAGAATAAGTTAGCATGTGTATGTGTGTCTGCACACACATATGTACAACACTTATGTATATGAGGTTAGGAAATATTAACTAGCTGGTACATGTAACTCACATGTACTGGCCATTAAAATAGCATAGGGAGGGAGGGAGGTTACCTATCTACATTATGTGCATATGTATATACATGTATATGTGTGTGTGTGAATACATGTGTGTGTGTGAAAATCTATCATGTATGTGTGCATATATATATGTATGCACACATATATGATATTTGTATGCACATACAAGCACATATGCGATATATATGTTTACATATGTGTGTGTGTATATATATATATATATATATATATATATATATATATATATATATATATATATATATATATATATATATATATATATATATATATATATATATATATATATATATATATAATGACTGTGCGTGGAAGATCTCATCGAGTGTGGAAGAGACTACGGAAGTGCAAGATGTGGAGAGGAACCTAAAATCATGGTGTGGGGGAGGGAGATGAGGGATCTGTGGTGTTGAGTTGGGTTAGGAGACGATATAAGAGGACTACTAAACTTGTCTAAAAAAGTTAACTTGGAACGTAACTTCATCAAAAATATTTTATATTAAGTTGTGAAAATTATGAAAGTTCTTTAAAATTTATTTAAATCATGATACACCATGAATAGTTGGGGAAAGTTGCTAACCTACTTTTCACTAAGGTAAATTTTTTTAGCTAAATCACAAAAAATCATGACCTTTTCTAGAAAGTTGTTGAATTTTCTACTAGGTGGGAGAGGGAGAGGGGTTTGCGTGACATATGTTTGGTTATGGACATGCTATAAGAGGGCCGTTAAACTTCTTAAAAATAACTTATAACACATTTTGTATCAGAAAATCATGACAAATCTTGAAAGTTAGTGAAAATCATTAAAAGTGTGAAAAATCATGATAAGTTGTAAGAAGTCGAGAAAAGTCGCCAATTGAGAATACTCGTCTGACCAAATTTCCGTGAAAAATAACGACTTCTTTAAAAAAATCACATATTTTATTATTAGGCTTGAATTGTTTTTGTTAAGAAAAATGGCATTTAGTTACAATCATCAATTTGGGATTGAAATGCTTTATTCATGTTTTAAATATTGAGAAATTGATGGAAAGTTCTCAACTTTTTGCCAACAAAATGCTAAATTATGTAAAATTTCACACATCACAATTTTCATATCGTAAACTTATTCATAATATAATTTTTTTGTAATTCATGTTCGCATGTGATACATGTGTGATTTCTATACATATCACGTGTGTATAATGTTAATCTGACATATAACTAAATGTTGTGCCATGTGAGGAAGTCACCACATAAAATTGTCTAGTTGAAGATACAAGTCGTTGTCTCTCTCAAGTTTTTGAGGATTGAAAGGTAATCTAGACACACATTGTGATAGATAGCAATGTTTTTCATTAACTATTAGTTATTGTGGAGAGGCCAGAAAGGGTGCATGCCATAATTTTTTCCAGTAGAAATTATAATCCCTTGTGTTGCTTAATCTCAATCCTAAAGTAGAGGCTTAAACAACTTGGGCTAGTTATCAATGGTTTCAAATTGAAGGATTTTTTTTATTATGCTATACGTAGCCCCATGAGTGCCACATAGCCGTGTCATATACACACTCATCCCTTGTGCATGTCAATTTCAATGTGACCGAGTGTTGGTGTACGTGCCTATGTCTCAATTCGAACTTGATGTGCGCTCGCATGCACAATACATGTGGCATCCTTGTGATCTGATGCCTCTTCACCGGTATATCACAGACACTGGAGAAACACTTTTATGTTGCAAATATGTGATACTATATGACACATTGCACAAACATTGAAAGCATGTAAATTATAACGCATATGCTGAGTACACAATCCTAAGGATATGGAAATCCTTGTCATATCTACGCAATACATTCGTCAAATGAAGTGATTCAGCCAATTGTTATATTGCAAGAAAGTAAATAAGTATGTTAGCGGGTGCATGCTAGACATAATGAAGAATTAATTACTTTATATACAGTATATTTTTAATTAATCACAAACATACAACAATAGACACACCTCAAACTTTTTACGGATGTCAACTTTTGTTACCAAACCTGTCACTAAGGCCTTGATTAGATCAGATGTATGAGTGAGTCATTGTTCAAGGCTTGATTACGTGTTGGTGACATAATAAAGCTCTTTCCCATTATTACGAGTGAGCTAGCATAGATAATTATCAGTGAATATTTTGTTTACTTGGATTTGATGTTTTTTTGAAAATTCTGTTGAACTTGCAGCCTGGAGCATGTAGAACAATTTTCTGCTAATGTAACAGTTTGGGTGCATTCATGGCAATAATATAGTCACTCGTTCTCTCTCTCTGCACATTTTACTTGCCTTTTGCCGGCAAAGCTGGTAAATCATTATGGTGGAAACTACAAGATTGATATCAAACTCTTGTTTTACGCTAGTGCGTATACAATGCCAAGAAGCTTCATATGTAGTGCATGTCTACGCATATTGATTTCCTTGTGTTGTCAAACATTCAGGTGCTATTTTGTGTCGGCAACAGTTGACAGAAAACTCTTTGTAACTGATGGGGAGGGAGTGAACTCCGAGAGTTTGCAGTCATTGGATACTTATGACATGGCATCAAACAGTTGGTCTGCTCATGAGGATCCAAAAGTACCTTCAGGCGTTAGGAAATTTGTGGCATTAGGTAGCAGACTCTACTCCATCGTCCATAGTACATATCAGGATGCACAGAAATACGCAGGGGAATATGATATTTCCACTGGTAGTTGGCGACATATAAGCAATGATATAGCATTGTGTTGGCGCGGACCAACCGTGGTAGTTGAAAAGACGTTATACATGTTGGATGAAGCTGCAGGGATGAAATTGGTTAAATGGCAGGAAGAAACCGGGCAGTGGCTGCCTGTAGAGAGATTGTCGAGGTTGGTGACAGGTTCTCGTTGTGAACTTGCTGCTGATGGAAGGAAAGTGTACATAATATGTCAAGGCTTGAAAACATTAATAGTTGATTTGATTGTAGCCTCGAAGAGTGGGGGTATGCTGGTTGGCTCGCCATTGATCCCTGGACTGGACTCACAACTGTCCGTGGTTACCTGTAAAATCATCAGTATATGAGAGCAGTTATACATTGTTTCAGAATACTTGTAAGATGATGGCAGCATACAATAATTGTAAGAAACCGTGACTGCATCAAGATGCTAATGATATAATTTGGGCATCCTTGAATTTCTCAGAGGGTCCATTGTGTACTCATCAGATGTTTTCTCCTTTTTTTCTTCAAGCTAGTATCGTGTAAGATTGAGGTGGCACAATGGGATTGCGTTAGCTATGGACCTGGGATACTGCCATTTAACCAGATTAAAAGTTTCCAGGGACCCTAGCAAGCCAGGGTTATTAAGTATTTTAAGGGTTTGTCCAACGATGGACAAATGAATTAGACATCTAATGAATACAAGAATTTCATTAAACATTAATTACTTCTAATTTCATTCCATTACACAATTTCCCATTGAGTTCTTCCCACAGTTCCACCAGATCTTTTGCTTCCTAGAATCTTGGTGATGAATGCATATTCATCCTGATTTTCAGTCATCCTTTTTATAACCAATTTGATTCAATACTTTCGATTTATCTCTTAAATCTCACATATTGCAAGTTCTCTAAATAAATCTAATTATTATGATTTTTTTGATCAAAATTATATTGATTTGATGCAGGTCTAAATCAAGTTCTATCATCACATGGAATTCACCGAAGAACCTCCCACTTTTGATCTTGACCAAACGGTCTGCTCTAACGGTTCTGACATTTTGATTTCAGATATTCACCCACACGGTCTCAAGACCGTTTAAGCCCATTCGGTTTCAAGACCGCATGAGCCTAAACGATCCCGATACCGTTTGAGTCCATACGATTTCAAGACCAAATGAACCCAAATGGTCTCAAGACCGGACGTCGTCTAACAGTTTCAAGACCGTTTGGACCTAGGACCGATTGGATACTCTAAACCGTTTGAGATCAAGACCGTTTGAACAATTGAAACCGTTTGGATCAAGATCGTTTGATCATTCAAGACCGCTTCGACCAAGACTGTTTGGAGCCATTCGGTCCCAAGACCGTTTGGAGCAATTCGGTCCCAAGACCGTTTGGAGCCATTCGGTCCCAAGACTGGTTGTGCAGCCAAAACCAAATGAAGATAGAACCCAAGACCGATTGGATCCTAACAGTTTCAAGACCGTTTGGATCCATTCGGTTTGCAAAAGACACAAGACCGGTCAAAGGAAGATCATTAAAGTCAAGACCGTTTGGTGTCATTCGGTTTCCAAAATCGTTTGGCCATCCAAACGATCCCCAGACCGCTTGACTAAACCGTTTGAAGCAAAATATCTCCAAGACCGTTTGAACGTCAAACGGTCTTCAAAACCGTTTGAACGTTAAACGGTATCCAAACCGTTTGGGGCCTAACTCACACCAAAAGCATGAGGGCAAATCCCGACCCTATAAATAGGACCACAAGGGTCCTCATTTCAGGGGGGGCAACACGTCGACAGGCTGCCAAAGGTCCGATCCAGCCTCAACTTCCATATGCCCACCTGCTCCTCTTGGCATCGAGTAAGGAGAGAAGGAGAGAGAGAAGGTGAAGAAGAAGGATTGCCCAGCCTGCCTTGGTGGTTCTTCCTCCTCGTTCAGATTTGCCCCGACATGACGTAGGAGACAACATCATCTTCACTGAGCTGCGACCACCTTCTTCATCATGCTCATGGAGGAACCTTTCCTTTCTCTTATTCTTCTTGTTTCTCACATCATGAGCGAGTAGTTCCTTTTCGCTGGGGTGTGGGGACTAGCCCTGCTGCCCGTGCAAGCATGTTCTTTGTTAAACTTTCAATGACAATGTATATAACTTTTCATTTTATTGTTAATCGTTATGTTCGTAGTTAGATTAATTGCTTACTTTCATCTTTGTTCTTTCTATGTTGTGAGAACTTTTATATGTAGGATTGAATGTCGTTTAACAAGTCGACTCCCAAACTAGAAATAGAATGAGATTCCTTGAGGTCGTAAGTGTATGATCCGTGAGGGGAAGAGCCATCTAACCTTCGATGACGCTTCTGTGCACCTAACGCCTATATAGGGGGTTCCCAGCCTAAGTAGGATTTTGTATCTTCTTATTAATCGTCGATGTTTGCTCGTATATTAATCACCTGCTAGCTTATCGATAAACATGGCTGACTCCCAAACTAGAAATAGAATATGATTTCTTCGAGGTCGTAAGTGTATGATCCACAAGGGGACGAGCCATCTAACCTTCAGTGACGCTTCTGTGTGCTTAACACCTGTATAGGGGGCCTACAACCTTCGTTGGATTACTCTATCTTTGGAGCCGTAAGTAAGTGATCCAGATGGTGACGAGACATCTGATGCCTAAGGTGATGCTTACGCAAACCTAACGCCTGTATGGGTTTTTTTACAGCAGCTCTATTTGGATCGTTATATCTTACCTGGATTGTTTGCGATTGAATGAGTTTGCATGTGTAGTGGTGGTGAAACTCGATACCATCCCAGCGATTCCATATCATTGATCTAGATCCAACTATTATTTCACTCTTTACCTTCTTGCAATTAGTTTAATTAACCTCAACCAAATTAATCGTTTTAAATATTAGTTTTACTTGAGGTAGATTCGATTAACAAAGATTCTTAAAAATGTTTTCCTTTGGGTTCGATCCTTAACTATACTGCGATAAGACTCGTCCGCTTGCGGGTGGTGTTATTGCACTTTGGTTTTGGTAAAAACTCGGGGATTTCAACCCTGAGTGAGTTTGTTAGTGCGATAAAATCCCACGTCAAATTCTGGCACTGTTGCCGGGGACAACGGAATCAGTTAGTTAAATCTAGTTCTTTTAAGGATAATCTAGGATTTGCTTTTTCTTTTTGAAACAATCGACCATATACTTGAATTTGACTCTACTCCGTGGTTCTCACTTTTGAAATCTTTCTATTTCAGGTACAACCCAAAGCATAGTGCATGCACCGTTCGGATAGCCCCAGACTAACATTGAGATTTGATCCCGAGATAGACATAACTTTTCATCGTCAGATCAGAGAAAATCAAGAAAGGATGGCTCAAGAAGAAGAAGTAGACTGAAGGGTGGCTCAAGCCATCAATGCGTAGAGAGAGAGAGGCTCATGCAAGAAGCCAGAGCCACAGTTCAAGAAGAAATCCTAGCAGCGCAAGCAGAAACACAAGCAATTGAACTACACAAGGATCTTAGAGAGTTCTCAATCCCGAAAGCTACGAATGTTCATCATCCAGTAAAACCTCCCCCCATCAATGCTGCCAATTTTGAGATTAGGGCACATTGGATCGCCCTACTTCAGAACAGCCCATTCTACGGTAAACAAGGAGAAGACAACCAAGAACATCTTCTGAGATTCATCGATCTATATGCCATGATAAAACAAAACGGAGTATCTGACGATGCTATTCGACTCCGTCTCTTCAACTATTCCCTTTCTGATAGAGCCATAAGTTGGTACAATTCATTGCAAAGTGAAATACCCATCCCCACCTGGGAACAAATCCAAAACGTGTTTCTAGAAAAGTTCTACCCTCCATCTCTCACCTATGAAATTAGAGGGAGAATAACAAATTTCACCCAAGTCCCTGGAGAAACTCTTGCTGAAGCATGGGATAGATACAAAGAGCTTCTACGCAAGTGTCCACACCACGTAATTCCTAAGAATCAACTCATCGAAATTTTCTATAGGGGTGTGGATGACAATATCAAGAGATTCTTAGATTCCTCATCTGGAGAAAACTTCATGCGTCAAAGTTATGACAGCGCATGGCGGGTCGTCACCCTTGGAGTAGAAAATCAAGCCAATTGGGGTAGATCTATAGGTAAAGGAGTCTTGAAAGTAGCTATGGCTGAAGCTACTTCCGAGTACAAGTCTATCGCTAAAACCTTAAAACTCTTAGTTGCCAAGCAAGACCACATTGAATCATCTCTTGCTGCTATTGGAAGAGGACGTTCGCCCACTCAACAACAAGAACCGATCAAGTCAGTTTCACTGTTCTGTGAAGCATGTAAAAGTACTGATCATTCCACATTAGCATGTAATGTTCTTTACGATGTTGTTCTAAGCAACGTGTGTGGACAAGGAGATAATGGTCAAATGGAAAATCTTAATGCTGTTAATACCATCCCTGGTCAAAGTTACTACAATACGAATCAGAATAGGAATCATCCATGATTTCAATATGGAAACCCCTCTGGAGCAGTAAACTCACATCAATTTGGTTCGAACTATCAGCCACGAGGCCCACCGGGATTCCAGTACAATCAACAACACAATTTTGGAAATGAAGGAAATTTCAAGGAAAACTTTCAGAATCAAAACTTCAATAATTATCACAACAATTCCCAGTACCAGAGTCTTAACCAAGTTCCTTATCAACAACAAGGACAACAAGCAAGTCCCGTATCACCTGATGATAAGCTATCAGCCATTGAAAAGATGCTGCAAACTCAGCAAACTATGATAGCTAACCAACAATCTCACCAGAAGGCTATTGAATCCCAGCTAGCTCGACTTGCATCTAGCATCAAGCCACCAACTGGGGTTTTTTCTGGCCAACCCGAGAATAATCCTAAGCATCCTGAACAATTGAAAGCGGTCACCACCAGATCAGGAAAAGACTATTCTAACCCCCCTATCAAGACACCTGTGGTTGTTACAGATGAAGATGAACTTGTGATTGTCCAAGACTCAACAACACCGAATTCTAAACTAAAAGAACCATTAACTAATGATAATACAGACAAGGAAAGTCCTAAGAAACCTATTAATGAAGAAACTGAAATACCAGAACCTGATATCCCTGTATACAAGCCTCATATTCCTTTTCCTACTTATTTAAGGCAAACCAAGCTTGATACTCAGTTTAATAAGTTTAAAGAAGCTATGAAGAAACTTCATGTTGATATACCCTTTTTGGATGCGCTGCTGAGATACCAGCTTGGACAAAATACTTAAAGTCACTCCTCACCAGGAAATATATAACTGAAGAATATGAGACAGTCAAGTTAGCTAAAACCACTTCAGATATCATCCAGAGTAAGATTGTAAAAGAGTGAAATCACCCCTTTACTAAAAATTTGAAGAATTGACATTCATTCCAAACACTCTCAGAGGTATGATGGAATGGGCATAAATTTTCCAAATTTATAATAATGGTATGCAAAAGACCAAAGTGTTATAGCGGAATTAAACAAGTGACTATATTCAATTTTCACAAAAGATTACACAAGTACATCAAATTCTCCCATTAGGGTTTACATCAAGACACATAAATAGGATCTAGATAGAGGGAAGTCTAGACTACTACAATCTTGTCTCCAAGCAACATCTCCATCAACTAAGTCCAAGCCAAAAGCTATATACTCCTTGTCTTGTTCATCACCTTGCTCATCACCTGGGTGGTTGGGAAAGCACCCAACAAAAGGGAGAGGGAAGAAAAGTATGTGTCAAATAATGAATAAGTACAAGAGAAAAAGGAAATCATATGAAACATAAATATATTGAATCATCATAATATGAGAGGGCCAAGAGAATGAGGCACATAAAAAAATAGATTCTTACCATTATAAAAAATATAAGAAGTAGCATGCATGATATTAATTGGACTACATTAACTAAGTAGGGTTGAGGCACCTACCAAACCTCAACCTATAGGTGAGGGGAGAATTCATACATTCCCAGTCACCTATCAAATTTGATAGGGGAGGAATAACACATTCCCCAGGGGGAGAATAAGACGTTCTCCAGGGTGATTATTTACATACCCTCTGTGGGTGGTTGTACATAAGTACCACTACTATAGTTAAATAGCCAAATAAACCATCATGCTCAAGAAATAGTAAAGTGGAAAGATAAATCATCATATAATTACAACTTGGTGGTGGGGTTCTAAGACCCAAGAATAATATTTTGAAACTGATTTATGAGGCAAGTATAGCAAAATATTCAAGAGTATATGAAATAGGGTTTAATAAAGCCTCATTATAGAAAAATAGGTTAAGGCACAATTATTCCCAACTTAAGGTATAAATGCACATACATAAATAGAGAATTTCACATACATAGAACATACCTTTCATTATGATTCATATTACCCACTTTCATCACTTGATTGAGTCCATGATCAATTTTTCCTATTTTAATTTGTATACATGTATTAGAATGATATATATATATATATATATGCATTAAGGTAGAGAAAACCCATATTTTTAATTTTTATATCATAACCTTGATTTAGACTATGAAAACATCATCATAGACTTAGTTAAGTTCTTATGATTAAGAAAACATATAATTTTGCATATTTTGGAGTTACGATGATTAGAGTGTATTTTTGGTGATTTTTAAGTGATTAAATCATTTTATAGAAAACCACCATTGACAAAACTCAAAACCAATACTTGGAAATATTATTATTAAAAATAAAATGTTTTTATGAGTTTAGGACGTATTTTACTTTAGTTTTTGGACAAAGGAATCAAAAGTTATGAATTATTGAAATTCAGCCAATCAAAAACTGACACATCATCAAACCAAACGAGATAAGCAAAGAGAGAGAGAGAGGGAGGGAAAACACCATTCGACCTAATATCATAGTTTTAGATTGATAGTTATCCAAACTAGATCTTCTAGAGAAGGTAAACCGGTAAGAAACCAAAACCCTAGATGAACATGGTAAATAGAGATGGAAATCATCGATTTTAAACATAGATTCATGGATTTTAAGCATGTAGCCAGCAATATATGAGAAGTGGGTTATGAAACTCGCCTCTAGGGAAGATAAGGAGGTACAAACAGAAAGGATCCGAGCTTAGAAGGTCTGGTTGCTCCAAGCCTAGCTCCTTTCTTGGACAAAGATCACCTTCTCAACTTAGAGGTGATAAACCCTAGCAAAAGAGCATAGAGATGAGGTGTTTTAGGGTTCTAGGTGGGGTTTCACCATGGAAGTACATGGTTAAGACCTATAATAGGGTGTAAGGAAGACTAATAGTATGAAAATAGGGAAGGAAGGGAGGAAACTTACTAGTTTTGGTCAAAATTACCAAGGAGGAACTTTAGAAACCTTAATAGAGCAATTTGGAAGCCCTAGGAGCCTTCTTCACCAAGGTAGGCTCCCTCTATTACCTTGGGGCAGAAACTTCATGGTCAAATAAATAAGGAACTATTATATAAGCTAGAGGAAAGAAAAGGAGAGCAAGAGTTTTCAAATTGTGAGTTGGGAAGGGGTATACATGGCTATATATAGAAAGAGGTGAAGCATGAGGTGTCTTTAGCCTAGGGATTGATGGTCATGCAAGAGGACAACTCATAGAGGCTTCATGCATATAAAAAGTTGGTCCTAAGAGCCCATAGATCATTCTAGGCCATCCCCACCATTTTTCAAGAAAGAAATAACCTCATTGGTTGATAGCTTTTAAGGATAAGCATCTTTATAAAGAGGGTAATCCCTATAATGCCCTTGGAAAGAAATACCATCAAACCAAGGTGAAACTAGGTTCTCCAATGGTTTAAAATCTCGTTAATGGTAAGGTAATATCTAAGGATTAAAATCCAGGTGATAATTTGTATGAAAAACCTCTCAATTGGGTAAATTGCATAAATGTCCAGAATGTACATATAATTGCATAACTTGCACAAACAACATCCAAATCGAACTAAATTTGAAACTTAGGATCATTTTATGTTTTCAAATCATATCAATAAGTTATATTAAGGTTTAGAGCACTTAGTGATGGTAATTAAGCTTTCACTGAGGTATTTTTGCATAAACCCTTCCATTGGTACAATTAGTGAATAAATGTTCACTAAACCATTATATTCTCTACAAATTGAACAAAAAGGCCAAGAAGGATAGAAATGAAAGGAAAAGATGGGAAAGAGGGTCAAAAGACAAAATTCTAGAATTTGGTATGTTACAACACTCCACCCCTTAAAGACGATTTCGTCGTCGAAATCACAAGCAAGAAGGGAAGGGTGAGTGTGCAACATCTCATCACAAAACATTAGGTTATTTCTCCAACCTTAGCTTCCACCAAACAATTCATCAACATATACTCCACAAGCATTTCAATATAGGATAGGTTCTCAAGGATCACCTAGGTTCCATTATTTAGATATTCCTTTTAGGATATTTAACATTATTTACATTTTTGGCTCATTAAGATTATATTTATTATGATATCACATTATCATTATTATTCTTTTAATTGTGTCATGTCATATTTACTTTATTTCCGTAAGAGTTATATTTCATTATTATCCATGAAACATCACATATATATACATATATATTTCTCATTTATCTTACTAAGAATTTTAGCAAAATTATGGGTTACTCAATTCCCTCAATATACTTGATCATTATCCTTAATATTTTGATATTCGACTTCATTATCCTTAAACTATCACCACATTAAGTTATAACGAATTATTTTTCATGAAATATTCAATTTGTCTTTACATCTTCATTCAACCCAAATTATGTCACATCAATTACATATATTTATATTAAACATTATCTCATTACCACATTATCTTTATTTCTCACATTAATTTCATCATTAATCATTTTCTCATATTTGTTTATATTATTGATTTGGACATTTATGTGAATTAAATCACTTCTTATTCATATTGAAGCCATTCCATGTATTTTAATGATCAATGTGATGCATATTATGAATTGATTCACATTAAGTAACTAATCATGTGTGTATTAGATAGCAAGGTAACATACCATGCATTTCATATTGATGACTTGATTAATATGTTATTAGATGATTATATATCATTTATGTATATCAAAGTATGTTAACTGATTATGGCACCTAATGTCATTAGTGTATCATGAAAGGCATTAAGGATGTATATGTTAAGGTTAGATGATTACAACTTAGGGTTCAGGTTAATATGATTACTATATTTTACTTAGCATGTATTAAGTCCAAGATAAGGTTACAATTATCTTACTTGTCATTTCATTAGGATTTATTGGTTTATGACATGGGAAACACCATGCATATCCATTAGGATTAATATGTGAGTTACTCATATTATGTACATTAGGTATTCATTAGGGTTTGAACATATAAATTATTCCTCAGATGATCATTATATGTTAATTAATATATAAACAAACATGTTAGGCTTTAACTATAACTAGTTTGGACCCCACTAAGGGTTCAAGCACAACAACCTCCTAAGTATGGGGTTAGGGTTTCTAAAGATAGTGTAGATAGATTTCAAGATGTCATAGGGCTCCATCCCCCTAAAGAGGATTTTGTCCTTGAAATCTAACCACCCAACATCATCAAACTGACTATACTCCACCCCTTAAAGAGTTCGACCTAACAAGCCAAACTACACTAGGGTTAAAGGATTTGTCTAACTAAACCATGTACAAGATCCATCACAATTCCACTGTGCACTCTGATAGCTCACTTAACCCCAAACATCAAAGTCTAGGTTCTAGGGATAAACTATCCAAACATGTGTTCCTATGGGTCATAAGGGAACCATATTGGGTATCCATCCTCAACAAGTCATCATACACCTAAAACTTAGGGTTCCCAAAGATATACAACATAGATGTCTAAGGTCACTATTGCCTAAAATCAAACTATTTTGGACAATCCATTTCATCTTAGGCCAGTACGGTATCATATGGATCTGGGAGTCCTCGTAAACCAAACAAGTGGCGCGGAGGAAAATATTACCAGCCCCCAGAACCTGATCCTTTCTAGACACCTTTGCTTCAATTTCATGTCCTAATAGTTGCCTAAAGGCAAACCTAAACAACATTAAGTTATGCATATTTTAGTTATGAGTATTTTAGGGTTTTATTCATCATGATACTAATGTGGAACTATAGGGTCCTAAATCAACCTTTCATCATTTATAGATAAACTCTAGGGAAGCCATATCACCTAAAGGAACTATGTAAGGCAATGATTCTAATTAGGGAGATAAAACTGAAATAGTTAGATTCCGACTACCATGGGCTCTGATACCATGTTGTAAAAGAGTGAAATCACCCCTCTACAAAAAATTTGAAGAATTGACATCCATTCCAAACACTCTCAGAGGTATGATGGAATGGGTATACATTTTCCAAATTTATAATAATGGTATGCAAAAGACCAAAGTGTTGTAGTGGAATTCAACAAGTGACTATATTCAATTTTCACAAAAGATTACACATGTACATCAAATTCTCCCATTAGGTTTACATCAAGACACATAAACATGATCTAGATAGAGGGAAGTCTAGACTACTACAATCTTGTCTCCAAGCAACATCTCCATCAACTAAGTCTAAGCCAAAAGCTATATACTCCTTGTCTTGTTCATCACCTTGCTCATCACCTGGGTGGTTGGGAAAACACCCAACAAAAGGGAGAGGGAAGAAAAGTATGTGTCAAATAATGAATCAGTACAAGAGAAAAAGGAAATTATATGAAACATAAATATATTGAATCATCATAAGATGAGAGGGCCAAGAGAATGAGGCACATAACAAAATAGATTCTTACCATTACTAAACATATAAGAAGTAGCATGCATGATATTAATTGGACTACATTAACTAAGTAGGGTTGAGGCACCTACCGAACCTCAACCTATAGGTGAGGGGAGAATTCATACATTCCCAGTCACCTATCAAATTTTATAGGGGAGGAATAACACATTCCCCAGGGGGAGAATAAGACGTTCCCCATGGCGATTATTTACATACCCTCTGTGGGTGGTTGTACATAAGTACCACTACTATAGTTAAATAGCCAAATAAACCATCATGCTCAAGAAATAGTAAAGTGGAAAGATAAATCATCATATAATTACAACTTGGTGGTGGGGTTCCAAGACCCAAGAATAATGTTATGAAATTGATTTATGAGGCAAGTATAACAAAAGATTCAAGAGTATATGAAATAGGGTTTAATAAAGCCTCATTATAGAAAAATAGGTTAAGGCACAATTATTCCCAACTTAAGGTATAAATGCACATACATAAATAGATAATTTCACATACATAGCACATTCCTTTCATTATGATTCATATTACCCACTTTCATCACTTGATTGAGTCCATGATCAATTTTTCCTATTTTTAATTTGTATACATGTATTAGAATGATAGATATATGCATTAAGGTAGAGAAAACCCATATTTTTACTTTTTTATAGCATAACCTTGATTTAGACTATGAAAACATCACCATAGACTTAGTTAGGTTCTTATGATTAAGAAAACATATACTTTTGCATATTTTGGAGTTACGATGATTAGAGTATATTTTTGGTGATTTTTAAGTGATTAAATCATTTTCTAGAAAACCACCATCGAAAAAACTAAAAACCAATATTTGGAAATATTATTATTGAAAATAAACGTTTTTTTGAGTTTAGGACGTATTTTATTTTAGTTTTTGGACGAAGGAATCAAAAGTTATGAATTATTGAAATTCGGCAAATTAGAAACTGACACATCATCAAACCAAACGAGATAAGAAAAGAGAGAGAGAGAGGGAGGGAAAACACCATTCGACCTAATATCATGGTTTTAAATTGATAGTTATCCAAACTAGACCTTCTAGAGAAGGTAAACCGGTAAGAAACCAAAACCCTAGATGGACATGGTAAATAGAGATGGAAATCATCGATTTTAAACATAGATGCATGAATTTTAAGCATGTAGCCAGCAATATATGAGAAGTGGGTTCTTAAACTCGCCTCTAGGGAAGATAAGAAGGTACAAACAGTAAGGATCCGAGCTTAGAAGGTCTGGTTTCTCCAAGCCTAGCTCCTTTCTTGGACAAAGATCACCTTCTCAACTTAGAGGTGATAAACCCTAGAAAAAGAGCATAGAGATGAGGTGTTTTAGGGTTCTAGGTGGGGTTTCACCATGGAAGTCCATGATTACGAACTGTAATAGGGTGTAAGGAAGACTAATAGTATGAAAATAGGGAAGAAAGGGAGGAAACTTACTAGTTTTGGTCGAAATTACCAAGGAGGATCTTTAGAAACCCTAATAGAGCAATTTGGAAGCCCTAGGAGCCTTCTTCACCAAGGTAGGCTCCCTCTATTACCTTGGGGCAGCAACTTCATGGTCAAATACATAAGGAACTATTATATAATCTAGAGGAAAGAAAAGGAGAGCAAGAGTTTTCAAATTGTGAGTTGGGAAGGGGTATACATGGCTATATATAGAAAGAGGTGAAGCATGAGGTGTCTTAAGGGACTTTCCATGTGTCTTTAGCCTAGGGATTGATGGCCATGCAAGAGGACAACTCATAGAGGCTTCATGCATATCAAAAGTTGGTCCTAAGAGCCCATAGATCCTTCTAGTCAATCCCCACCGTTTTTCAAGAAAGAAATAACCTCATTGGTTGATAGCTTTTAAGGATAAGCATCTTTATAAAGAGGGTAATCCCTATAATGCCCTTGGAAAGAAATACCATCAAATCAAGGTGAAACTGGGTTCTACAATGGTTTAAAATCTCATTAATGGTAAGCGAATATCTAAGGATTAAAATCCAGGTGATAATTTGTAAGAAAAACCTCTCAATTGGGTAAATTGCATAAATGTCCAAAATGTACATATAATTGCATAACTTGCACAAACAACATCCAAATCGAACCAAATTTGAAACTTAGGATCATTTTATGTTTTCAAATCATATAAAAAGTTAGATTAAGGTTTATAGTACTTAGTTATGGTAATTAAGCTTTCACTGAGGTATTTGTGCATAAACCCTTCCATTGGTACAATTAGTGAATAAATGTTCACTAAACCATTATATTCTCTACAAATTGAACAAAAAGGCCAAGAAGGATAGAAATGAAATGAAAAGATGGGAAAGAGGGTCAAAATACAAAATTCTAGAATTCAGTATGTTACAAAGATCCCAAAGAAATAGAAAGATCCAGAATCTTTAGGGATTTCCTGCCATATCGATGATTCTTCATGCAAGAAAGGACTAGTAGATCTTGGTGCTAGCATCTCCATCATGCCACTCAACCTTTGCAAAAGGCTATGGTTTGCTAAACTTCTTCCGACTGGCATGACCATACAACTCACAGATAATTCGATAAAATGCCCGTTAGGAATTATTGAGGATGTACCTGTCAAGGTAGGGAAAGATTCTTATGTTCCGTGTGACTTTGTCATCATGGACATAAAAGAGGACGCCATATATCCTCTCATCTTTGGACGTCCATTCCTCGCCACTGCAAGAGTTCTAATTGATGTTGAAGCAGGAACTTTGCTTCTTAGACTTGGCAAAGAAACTCTCGAATTCAAGGTTTTTGAAAGCATAAGAAGACTAAGTATGCAAGAAGAAGTTTATCTGATTGACTGCATCGAACGAATATCACTCCTCACACAAGAGGGATATGAACAAGACGATCCTTTAGAAGTGACTCTAACAAACCCCTCTACTGATAATTCCATCAGTGAACGAGTTCAAGAGTGTGTTCTTGACCTTGACACTACCAAAGAAGATCCCGAAGCTACGTTTGAAGGACTCAAGGCTGTGGAAGCTACTGAAGAAACACATGAAAAACCAGAAGCCCCCGAAATGAAGCCCGTTCCTGAGGGACTGAAGTATGTGTTTTTGGATGACCTCAAGGTTTGTCCAGTAATAATAAATTCTGATCTTACAACCGAATAAGAAGATAAACTCCTGAAGGAATTGAAGGAGAGGAAGAAAGTGATTGGCTACAAAATGAGTGACCTCACTGGGGTTAGTCAAGCACTGTGTATGCACAAGATCCCCATGATGGGAGATCACAAGCCAACCATTGCACATCAACAGAAACTGAATCCAAATATGAAGGAGGTCGTCTGTAAAGAGGTAATTAAACTGCTCACTGATGGAATTATCTATCCAATATCAGACTCACCATGGGTGAGCCCAGTGCATGTAGTCCCAAAGAAAGGTGGAAAAACTATAATACAAAATGAAAATGATGAACTCATCCCTACCCGAACAGTCACAGGGTGGAGGATGTGCATTGATTATAGGAAGTTGAACAAGGCAACTCGAAAGGATCACATCCCAATGCCTTTTCTTGATCAAGTATTAGAGTGACTGGCTCATCAAGAATACTTCTGTTATCTCGATGGTTACTCTGGATTCTATCAAATACCCATACATCCAGACGACCAAGAGAAAACTACTTTTACCTGCCCATTCAAAACATACACATTTAGAAGAATGTTGTTCGGCCTCTGCAATGCACCTGCAACTTTCCAGCGTTGCATGGCTGCCATATTTGCCGGTCTCACCGAAACCATTATGGAAGTTTTCATGGATGATTTTTCTGTATACGGAAATTCATTAGATTCATGTCTAAAACACCTCTCCCTGGTCCTCAAATGATGTAAAGAAGCTCATCTTGTGCTCAACTGGGAGAAGTGTCATTTTATGGTAAAGGAAGGAATTGTCCTCAGCCATAGGGTCAACAATAGAGGAATTGAAGTAGATAAAGCCAAGATTGAAGTGATTTCCAAGCTCTCTGTCCCTATCAATGTAAAGTAAGTTCGAGCATTCCTTGGTCACGCAGGTTTCTATAGACGGTTTATAAAGGACTTCTCAAAGATAACCAAACCAATGACAAATTTGTTACTAAAGGATTCCGAATTCAATTTTGACGAAGAATGTGTTAAAAGCTTCAACACACTAAAGCATGCCCTTATAACCACACCCATCATTAGAGCTCCCGATTGGGACCACCCTTTTAAAATCATGTGTGATGCAAGTGATTATGCTGTAGGTGCTGTCCTGGGCCAATATATAGAAAAGAAACATTATGTGATCTATTATGCATCAAAGACCCTCGATGAAGCTCAGAGGAATTACGCTACTACTGAGAAAGAACATATGACAGTCATGTATGCCTTTGACAAGTTCAGATCCTACCTAATTGGTTCAAAGGTCATTGTCTACACAGATCACGCCGCCATTCATTACCTTATGGAAAAGAAAGATGCAAAACCTAGGCTAATTAGATGGATTCTCCTAATACAAGATTTTGATTTGGAGATAAGAGATAAAAATGGTACAGAAAATGTGATAGAAGATCACCTCAGTCGCATCCACACTCTGGATCCTGAGAAGATTCCGATTAATGATTCCCTCCAGGATGATCAACTAATGAAGGTCTCAGAAGCTATACCGTGGTACTCGGATTTTGTGAACTACTTCATTGCTGGGGTTATTCATCCTCAATGCACCAGAAATGCACTGAACAAATTTATGCATGATGTGAAACAGTACTACTGGGATGAGCCGTACCTTTTCAAACTATGTGCTGATGGTCTATATAGATGATGTATCGCCGAAGAAGAAGATCAACTTATTTTGGAACAATGTCACTCAGGACCAGTGGGAGGACATATGAGCTCTAAAAAAACTGCCTTGAAGGTTTTGCAATGTGGATTCTTCTGGCCAACCATATCCAAAGATTCCTATGACTTTTTCCTATCATGTGACCAATGTCAAAGATCTGGCAATATAACAAAGAGAGATGAGATGCCGCTGAATCTATGGCAAGAAGTAGAGATATTTGATGTTTGGGGGGTGGACTACATGGGTCCATTCCCATCTTCTCATGGATTTTCATACATCCTAGTGGCGGTGGACTACGTCTCAAAATGGGTTGAAGCCATACCAACCGTCACTAGTGATTCCAAACCAGTCATTAAATTATTCAAGGATATTATTTTCCCCGTTTTGGTGTCCCACGCACGGTGATATCCGACGGAGGTTCCCATTTTCTTGAAAGAAGCTTTGAAGCATTGCTAAGAAAGTATGGTGTTACTCACAAGGTAGCCTCACCTTACCATCCACAAACAAGTGGACATGTAGAGGTTTCTAATCGTCAACTCAAGAGTATCTTGGAAAAGACAGTAGGCCGCAATCAGAAAGATTGGTCAGTGAAAATCAATAACGCATTATGGGCCTATCGAACTGCTTATAAAACTCCCCTCATGACTACACTTTTTCGATTAATATATGGAAAGGCTTGTCACCTTCCAGTCGAATTGGAACACTAGGCATGGTGTGCAATAAAACAACTAAATTTTGATATGAAGGAAGCAGGTGAAGCCAGGATTCTACAACTCCAAGAGCTGGATGAACTCAGGATGACAACTTATGAGAATGCACGAATCTACAAAGAACACACCAAACTTTGGCATGATGGTCATTTGAAAAGAAAAGACATACAAGTGGGAGACCATGTTCTGCTATTCAACTCAAGGTTGAAGTTATTCCCAGGGAAACTCTGCTCTCACTGGTCTGGACCGTACATTGTCAAAAGCATCTCCCCACATGGTGCTTTCTCTTTATGGAGCGAAAAGTCGGGTGAATTTGTGGCAAATGGTCAACGTTTGAAAAGATATTTCACTACAACCGACATAAGCACCGAAGAAATAATAGATCTCTCAAATCCAAAGAAACTACCCTAAAGTTGAAGATATCACGTCGAGCCATCGACGTAAAACAAAGGTGCTTGTCGGGAGGCAACCCGATAAATAAAATTCATTTTAACTTTGAATCAGAATTTTTTCTCAATTTTGTCTTTACTTTTTAAACAATCTTTCACCAAATAAGAATCGCATTGTGAAATGCTATTTTGAGTTCTGATTAATCTTTATTTTTGAGATTTTTAGATGGAGGATGCATGCTGATTGGAATGCAACCATATCCAGTGGTCCAAATGGCATGAACTTCCCCCTCCATCTCGGATTTATACTTTGCTCGGGACGAGCAAATTTCTAAGTTCGGAGTGGAGGGTGGGTGGTACGTATCTTACTTTCCACCTTCACCCATCTAAATTAGACTTAAGTTTTCATTGTCGTATTTTTGACCAAAATTTTCAAAAATTTTCAAATAAAATTTTCAAAATTTTATGGTTTTTCAAAGAAATTTGAACAAGATACTGGATGAAGTTTTGACTCTTTTCAATCTTATGCATTCTGAAACACAATACCTTCCTTATTCAAAGCAGATCCTCAAAAGGACCTTCTTCTGAAAACTAGCCTTTTGATTGAAATCATCTTGTGAAGCTTATGATTCCTAACATCATGATACCTTTGCAAAAATGACGAGCATCTGTCAAACTGATAGGGATCAAACACATCGTGCTTCCTAACTGACTAGTGGAACAATAACATGAAATCCCCACCAGATCCTCATCAAGTCATTATCTGAGCAGAGTACGATGAAGAGAACGATCCACTGCACGGAATTGTAAACCAAGTTGCATTCTGATCTGAACTCTCTTCTACACATCTTCTATCATCTTCGTACCGCCCCATCCATCAGAAAGAAACAAAAATAGCCAAAATAGTGTCAAACCCTAAGTTCGGGGTGGCACACCGCTTCCCTCTATATCTGCTTCTTCCATACCCCTCACAAATTAATAGGAGCGTACCATCAAAAATACAATCTCGAGTTGAATAGAGGAGAGATTCACACAAAAATATATGCAATAAATGAAATTGCAAAAATAATAAAAATCTCGAGTTGAGTAGAGGAGAGATTTACTTCGTCTTTCCATACCACCCTTCACTCCCTTTTCAACCTAAAGGCACAATTAAATCTTTTAATTCCCTAAAAAACACCAGTGTCAGATCAGATGCACACTTGTCATTCTGCGACGATCTCTGGACTCTTACAAAACTCTTTGACATGCTTGTTGCTGGAAAAAGTAAGGAGTAAGTGAGGTTGGAAAGCGAACTCATGAACGAAGATATTGTAAGATGTGTTCTGTGGTCTCAAAAAGTTGAGATGCTTGGTCATACTGAGCGGAAAAGAAATAATCATGATGTGAAGAGGAAGCAGTCACATGATCAAAAGTATTCACTTGGTGACTGTTTCAGATTTTGTGTTACTCGAGGACGAGCAACGTTTAAGTTCAGGGTGTTTGATGAATGCATATTCATCCTGATTTTCAGTCATCTTTTTTATAACCAATTAGATTCAATACTTTTGATTTATCTCTTAAATCTCACATATTGCAAGTTCTCTAAATAAATCTAATTATTATAATTTTTGATCAAAATTATATTGATTTGATGCAGATCTAAATCAAGTTCTATCATCACATGGAATTCACAGAAGAACCTCCCACTTTTGATCTTGACCAAACGGTCTGCTCTAACGGTTCTGACCTTTTGGTTTCAGATATTCACCCACACGGTCTCAAGACCGTTTAACCCCATTCGGTTTCAAGACCGCATGAGCCTAAACGATCCCGAGACCATTTGAGTCCATACGGTTTCAAGACCAAATGAACCCAAACGGTCTCAAGACCGGATGTCGTCTAACGGTTTCAAGACCGTTTGGACCTAGGACTGATTGGATACTCTAAACCGTTTGGGATCAAGACCGTTTGAACAATCGAAACCATTTGGATAAAGATCGTTTGATCATTCAAGACCACTTTGACCAAGACTGTTTGGAGCCATTCGGTCCCAAGACCATTTGGAGACATTAGGTCCCAAGACCGGTTGTGCAGCCAAAACTGAATGGAGATGGAACCCAAGACCGATTGGATCCTAACGGTTTCAAGGCCATTTGGATCCATTCGGTTTGCAAAAGACAGAAGACCGGTTAAAGGAAGATCGTTAAATTCAAGACCGTTTGGTGCCATTCAGTTTCCAAAACCATTTGGCTATCCAAATGGTCCCCAGACCGTTTGACTAAACCGTTTGAAGCAAAATATTTCCAAGACCATTTGAACGTCAAACGGTCTTCAAAACCGTTTGGACGCTAAACGGTCTCCAAACCGTTTGGGGCCTAACTCACAACAAAAGCATGAGGGCAAATCTCGACCCTATAAATAGGACCACAAGGGTCCTCATTTCAGGGGGGGGGCAGCACGCCGACATGCTGCCAAAAGTCCGATCCAGCCTCAACTTCCTCATGCCCACCTGCTCCTCTTGGCACCAAGAAAGGAGAGAAGGAGAGAGAAGGTGAAGAAGAAGGATTGCCCAACCTGCCTTGGTGGTTCTTCCTCCTCGTTCAGATCTGCCCCGACACGACGTAGGAGACCGCATCATCTTTACCGAGCTGCGACCACCTTCTTCAGCATGCTCATGGCGGAACCTTCCCTTTCTCTTATTCTTCTTGTTTCTCGCATCATGAGTGAGTAGTTCCTTTTCGCTGGGGTGCGGGGACTAGCCCCGCTGTATGTGAAAGTATGTTCTTTGTTAAACTTTCCATGGCAATGTATATAACTTTTCATTTCGTTGTTAATCGTTATGTTCGTCGTTAGATTAATTGCTTGCTTTCATCTCTGTTCTTCCTATGTTGTGAGAACTTCTATATGTAGGATTGAATGTCGTTTAACAAGTTGACTCCCAAACTAAAAACAGAATAGGATTCCTTGAGGTCGTAAGTGTATGATCCGCGAGGGGACGAGCCATCTAGCCTTTGGTGATGCTTCTGTGCACCTAACACCTGAATAGGGGGTTCACAACCTTAGTTGGATTTTGTATCTTCTTGTTAATCGTTGATGTTTTCTCATATATTAATCACATGCTAGCTTATCGATAAACACGGTTCACTCCCAAACTAGAAATAGAATGTGATTTCTTCGAGGTCGTAAGTGTATGATCCGTGAGGGGACGAGCCATCTAACCTTCAGTGACGCTTCTGTGTGCCTAACACCTGTATAGGGGCCTACAACCTTTGTTGGATTTCTGTATCTTCGGAGCCGTAAGTAAGTGATCCGGATGATGACGAGGCATCTGATGCCTAAGGTGATGCTTATGCAAACCTAACACCCGTATGGGGGGTTTTGCAGCAGCTCTATTTGGATCGTTATATCTTACCTGGATTGTTTGCGATTGATTGAGTTTGCATGTGTAGCGATGGTGAAATCCGATACCATCCCAACGATTCCATATCATTGATCTAGATCCAACTTTAATTTCTCTCTTTACCTTCTTGCAATTAGTTTAATTAACCTCAACCAAATTAATCGTTTTAAATATTAGTTTTACTTGAGCTAGATTTGATTAACAAAGATTCTTAAAAATATTGTCCTTTGGGTTCGATCTTTAACTATACTGCAATAAGACTCGTCCGCTTGCGGGTGGTGTTATTACACTTTGCTTTTGGTAAAAGCTCGGAGATTTCAACCATGAATGAGTTTATTAGTGTGATAAAATCCCACGTCATCTGGAACGAATAATATTTTTCCTTTACGATGTTTGGGGTTTTATATACGATTGTAGGGATATATCAAAATTAGACGCTAGTAAAAAAGTAAGAATAAACATGTAGGACTTGTGGGGGTGTTGGAAAATTAGTTTTGGTAGGTTTCGAGGTAAGCATCTGGGTTGTTGTGATGCTACTAAACTTAAAGTTGCTAGATAGCTTTATGGTGAAGTGATAAACTCGGTTCCGAAGTTCGGTTGTGTAGCGTGCTGAATTGTAAATTGACCGTAGGACTTCTACACCTTCTCGAATTATGAAATATGCATTATTACAAGGCATAGCTATTGATATTTTTTATTGTATAGTATATTATGACGAATTGAAAATGCTATAAACGTTTGTATCGCCGCTAAACGTATCAAACTCCACATTATATATTGCCTTCATATGTTAAATGGAAGTGATGTTTTCATTGAAACATCAACATTCAAAATTTAACATTAAACCGGGTGGTTCTAAACTAGAATTTCGCTTTTACCGGGTAAGTGTGGTCGGGTTTAAGAGTTTGGACATAAGTTTGACATCCCTACTATTGCTAAATCGTTGTGGAGCTCTTATAAGTATGGAGTAAAATTGTGACCGATAATCTATTTCGAAATTGATAGGTGTATGATACGTCTTCTTGCTTTTTTTTTCAATAAGCTTGATTTCTCTGCTCGATTGCTATGGTTCCAAAATGACGTGCTCATGGAGTTGGATCTCCTGGATAAGCAATATTATTTTCAACAACGGCTTACGTAAAGAGATAACGACAAGGTAACATAAAGGACATGGATATAGACATATGCTGGAAGGCTTGGCTGTGAGCGGTTTGTCCTAAAAGCTGCATACCTAACATATCCTTTTAGGTTATAAAGAAAGACCAAAATATGTGACAGCCATCTTAAACTTGGGATCATCCGATTAATGGATGAATTGCAGCTTCAATGGTCTAATTTTCAGTTTTTTGTTTGTTATTCTACTTATTGTTGTATTATTATTTGGATCTATGGATATTGTAGGCACGTTACGAGCCACTAGCCCGAGGATACAATGGCTAAATTTGCCCATGGTGGTATTCTGTGTAGAATATGTTGTTTGATCTTCAAATACAATACTCAATTGTGTTTTTCAGATTTTGTGGATTGTTGCTTGCTTATGAGTAATGTTTTTTTTATTATTATTGAGAGAACCGCCCCCGTAGAAACACCACTTTTATGACCCTCCAGACAACGTAAAACTCTCGGGTCCCGATCACCCCGTACACCCGAGAACCGGTTAAAGCGCACAGTTGGCCAGCTTACACGAAGGATACCATATCGGAGGCGGCCTTATGAGTAATGTTTATCGAAGGCATTGGGTGCATACATGATTTATGGTTTACATTCGGTATAATGAATCATATGAAGTCCAAGGAAAAGGAAAAACATCTTCTCACATAAGCAACCATAAAACTACGAACTTACAACAAGGAAATTTGATTTTAATTCGTCTCTGCCGTTATTTCCCTCTTAGAGTGATTTATGTGCTATCATTTTCCAAAAACTATTTGTAAAATTAAAATAAAAAGAAACATATGATACACAACGTGTGATGAAAAGGGTAGTACTAAAAGAAGGATATCAAGGTAAGGTCGCATCTCATGTCCCCATCAACAATAATGGGAGAGTACTAAAGCCAAACCCCATAAAGGGGGGTTATTGAAAAACAACTTGGCTTGAATGTTTTAGTGTGATCAACCATATCACAAATAAAGGGACATAACCAATGTCATCAAAACACAAAGGGAAATGATGGTTCTTTGTTGATTGGTCAAGTGCTATACAATTAGTATTGTGGACTCATGTAGGGTATTGAACTAATAGGAAACATATGATACACAATGTGTGATGAAAATGGTTGCACTGAAAAAAGGATATGAAGGTAAGGTCACATCTTATGTCCCCATCAACAATGATTGGAGAGTACTAGAGCCAACCCCCATGAAGGGGGTTATTGGAAGAACAACTTAGCTTGAATGTTTTAGTGTGATTAACCATATCACAAATAAAGGGACATAACCAATGTCATTAGAATGCTCGGGGGAATGACGATTCTTTGTTGATTGGCCAATGGCTAGATCCATTAGAATTAGTATTGTGGACTAATGTAGGGTCAAATTCTTTGCTATCTTTCAGGCGACCATGCACAAAGCAAGTGCAAACTCTTATCTAGGGGAGATACATAAAGCTTGAGTTGAATTTAGACTATATTGACCACTATGTTTACATTATGATTTTTCTCCAAAAGCTCTCTGAAAGTGAATGCTCCCCATAAGTTAAAAACTCTTTCTTCTAACATCGCATGACTGCCGCAACTACGAGGGCGGGAGGAGTTTTGCTAATTTTGCAACAATCCCTCTTCCTCAATCATCAAATCCTTTTTTTGCTATCCTCAATGCCTATGAATCTTGATTGATTCATTTTAATATGTTTTCTTTCAATAAGACGAGTCTCTCCTCAAGGGAAGTAATTCTCGTATTTCTAGGGTTATGAATTTCTCCTTGAAGGAGTTTTGATGTCTCTAGCTTTTCTTAGTTTTCTCAATGATTATGTTGGTCGATCTATTGTAGTTATCCATATGCAAATCAAGGGAGTCTTTGATGTTTTCATGGATCAACAACACCCGTCATTGAAATATGTTGTATACAATGATACAATAGAGAGCCGATGCATAAGAACATATTTTTCTTATATAATAGGTATTTATGATATTTGCAAAGTTGAATTCATGTTTGGTTATAGTATTTGCAGAATGTTATGTATTCATGTCAATGGATTGATGTTTCTCTTAGAAAGGATCTAAAAAATTGTGTATTCAAGGCATATGTGTCATAATAATAGTGATAACTAAAATTCTCCAAAGTTATTATTAGACAACTAATCCTTCTAAATCTGTCTTACAGAAAATTTAGTACATATAAGGTATGTTTTGTGTGTTGATAAAGTGTATGTTAGTTTTGTCATGTAGTTATATTAAAAAAGTTGAAGCATTTTCTATAAGTGCATGTTTAGGGGGTATATCATAGACCCTTCCTTCTCCAAAAATTTATAATATTCCATGTGTTCATTTTTATAACGAATGGGATATTTAGAATGATCTTTGGGGGATATGAATCACTCTCATTTTCTCCATTTTATGAAGTGTACATGTCAATGCATATCCCTACATGTACCCTTTGTCTTAAATTATTTCATTTTGTTTTTTTGTAGGCCAATAGTGTTCTACATGTTTAGTCCATCTAGGTAAGCATATATCCATATTCCATGTTGGATTTTACGGGTAGCAAATTTTATTTTCTAGAGATGACAGAGATGCATTTATGAAAGACTTCACTAGATACCCCATAATATTCCTCAACTAACCCTAGTTAGCAAGAAACCTAAAGGGGGGAGGGGAAGAGTACCGATTCTCTAGGCTGGAGGGTTCAGGAAAACAAAGTATACTTAATCAACCTCATGTTGAAGGCAAAGATTTCCTAAATAAAATTTACTCAATTCAAGTTATCACGTAACAAAAGAGATCATCATATTTCTACAACCAAATTTGGGCTTCAACACTTGGTATTTGTGAATGCTCATTTCTCTAAGTGGACGTGGTTGAGACACGACTGGAAGACAACAAAGAAGAGTGTTTAAAGTAGATACTAGATTTAGCCTAGCTAAGGCTAATTAAGGTGGCACACAATCAACAATCATTGAATCGACTTCCAAATAAGTCAAAGATAAAATCTAATCATAAAAAGTGTCAACTCTTATTTAGGGAAAAATCCACCACCATAAATAGGTTAGAGGTGATTAAGGTTATCAAAAATTATCTCAACCATGTAAGTGGTTGGCTAAGTGGTACTGACTAACTTAGACATGGATTGAAACCCTAGTTGGTATTCCAGAATGAGGAAAATGTACCCCAATAGCCTGATCAAGGTCATTTAACTACTCAAACAAGGTATATTTATAGAAACATTAGAGGATAACTTGAAATAATTAGATGACCATATTCTCATTCTCTAGTACCATACTATAAAGAGTGGGACCAAAGAGGGGATCTAAAATTTACTTAATTGTGGAATAAATCAATCTAATCTAAAAACACTTATGTCTATGTTGGGACAAATAAAATTTCATTTTTGAACTATGATATATCAATAGAGTCAATTATAGTAGCAGAAGAAAAACAACCACTTCAACATGATTTTCATTCCATAGTTCTTCAGGATGGTACTACAAAAAGATAAGGGTAGGGACCAGTGCTAGTACAAGCTTTTAATAAGTCATAATCTTTTAAGAAACCTATGTCTGGGTATTTTGGAATCAACACCCATAAGATGAATGAAATAGGCATGCATCAAAAAGCACTATACATGTGCATAAATAAAGCTTTTTTGCCATTATAAGGTATGTTAAGGATAAAGACAGGGTGTTCCCATGTAATACAAGATGCCAACATGCACAGAAGTTCAATAAACATTCATCAAGAGAATGATGCATATTTTATACCTTTTTCAATATTTGAGATCAACTGTCTTTCCATAAAGTCATTCATATAAACAATTTTATATAAAATAGACTAGATAAATCTATAGTAGGGACAAGACACAATTGGATCATTGGTCTAAATCTAGGTGGATAAGTGCATCCTGGGCAGAATTACATGCCTCTATATATAAAAAAGGATGAAAAGGCACACCCCATATAGAAAGATGTGTCCAATAATATATGATTTATCATAAGCATCTGCAATAGATAAATCACTCTAAATATCAACATGCTTAATAGAGTGGAAAAATATATTGTCTATTCATCAATCACATTAAAATATTTGAATGGAGTTGCATGAGAGGTCAGATAGACCCAATACAAAAGTATAAATTTCGATTCAAAGAATTGGATGATTAGAATTCAAGAAGCAAGAAATTTCAACTTAGGAATCATGAAGGAGTATTATCAATAAAGTGCCTTAGTATATGAATTTAGGGTTACAGTCATATAAATATCCAAATATAATAGAAATTTGCACATACCTGATATTCACGACTACATCTTAACACTAGTGATATATATTGATCCATAATATCACAATTTCATCTTAGAGATACATTAGGTATGTTGGTCAAATCAAGGAGAACATGCATATTATTCCTAACATAGATTTTTATATGGTTCCCATCCTAATTCTGATCAACCAGTGGCATATAACTATTTATGTATTTGGATACTTAAAGAAACGATATGAACGCCGGTATTGGTCTTATAATGATATGGGGTTAAACATACCATATAGGTTGGTAATACAAATTATTGGTATTGTATATAATGTGAATCCAATTTGTATGCATAATTTTCTAACTAATAATTCCAGAATTTACTAAGTTACTATTTAATCATGTGTTTACACATGTTTATATGTAAGTATTAGTACTAATATGTCAAATACCAAGATAATAGATCTTCTAACATAGGTCATCATTAATACCACATTTCTTATTTATCCACAAACTCTACATGCCATTTAACTAATTGTTGATGTATTATAATTTGTAGTGTAGACATGCATAACTACATTCTCAACTCAACAATGTACAAACATTGATACAAGTATATGCATACATACATCATACGATTACCTAATTAGTTAAGGAGTTTAACTACTTAATAAAATTAGTTGCAGCCCATTGATCACTATATGAATCCTCCAATAAAACCCACATGTATTTATCCATTTATACATATACTATGATAACCAATCCAACTACACTATTATTTCATGCCTACATGTTATTAATATTTTTAGTATACAAACCATGTTTCTTATGTATATGTAGATGATAAATATCTAGGAACGTAATTAATTGCTAACTGATTCTCTTTCCGAAAGTGTTCTCAACATTATTCAACAAGACCAGAAGATGTAGAACACTTGATTAACTTACATGTTGTCAGTTTGAACTGATCTATATGGTCAAGTTTATAATTTATAAATCCTTCACCAAAGATCATATCACTGAGTCCTTCACGCTAGTGATGTGATTAGAGGTGATCCCATCGACACCGAAGGTCGAGGAGATCATAATGACTCTCTCAAATAGGTTGCCACCACACTCATGTTATTGCTTAGATCATTGTTGGATTCAACAACTTGAATGGGAATGTGGCTCCGACTGTGCACATGTGAAGTGGTGGTGTCGGGAGGAGGGGTGTCTTCTTCCTCTACCCCCTAATGTTGTAGTAGGTCATGGTCTGGACATGGCTGAGTGAAGGAAGTTGGCTAGTAGGCAACATAATGGCTAGGTATTTGGTTCAAAATCAGTTCCATGAAGAAGATGAAGGTGCACTCAATTATTATGTTGTCACACCAATATTGGTGAGTTATTGGTATTTTGTCAAGGAACTAGGGACCTGGGAGAAAATTTCAGAATGTTGGTATTTTTATCGGTGGTGGCTAAGAGTTAGTAGGAAAGCTTCTGAGGAGAATAGATATAGTCATTGAACACTCATCTTATAGGTTTTCCTGGAGGAACAAGAAGTAATCTAGGAAGGAAGAGGGTAGCTAAGGGCCTATTTGGTAGGGTGTAGTTTCAGTTCATTGAGTTCTAATGTCATGTTTTGAGTTTAAATTATCATTGATAGGGTGTTGTTGGGTGAAGTTGGCTGAATCACAATTGTATTAGATTCCTCTTTTGCTGCCAATTTCCTTGATTTTGTACCACGACTAATTCAAGGAGTTCATCATACACCTTACCAAATAAAATAGTTGCAGATTGAATTCATATTTTTATAACAATTTTAATTGAAAATACTATTTGCATCCCAACTACACTATACCAAACAAAGCCTATGTGTGAGTGTAGGTCATCCATCTAGTGGTTGTAGTCGTAGTGGTGAAGAAATAAGGGAGCACTACTGCTTTGAGGCACTAAAAGACCCTCTTCCATCCATTGTGGAATCCCAATATAGTTCTTGCTTCCATGACTGTAGGTATGGGGAGAAAAGAATGCTGGCGACTAGGGTTTAGGAGAAAGGAGGCAAGGAAATAGGGGGGTGGCAAGGATGAGAAAAAGAGAAGAGGGGATAAGAGTAGGAGAAGAACATCCTCCAGTTATAGGTGGTCATTGCCACCTGGTTCTACACAGAAGAGCATTAAATGGATAACAAACGTAGAGGAGGGAAATGAAACATATAATGCTAATTAAATGTAATTAGTGTACATGAAAGCTAGGAATTCAGATGAATCTATGAATAGTCAAACGAAGTCTAAGTGAGATCAAAATAGAGAGATGGTAAATTAAGTAGTGTAGCTCACTACAAAAATATGAATTTTGGATAAATTAAGACCACACAATAAGCTAGTGAAACTTCTTTCATTTTAAGGGTTTAGATGAGTTTAGTAGTCGATTCATTCTCTGGTTTCTTCATTAACATAAAATATATTATTTAATATATATATATAATATTTAATAAGATATTGATTTTGTGAATTAAAATGTAATGATTACTAAAAAGGGATATAAAAACATTTATAAAATTTTTATTATCTATAAATATTTTGGCAATCAAAATTGAGAAAAGAGTATATTAGACATTATAAGGCATAATAAAATAACACATTCATGTTTTAGGCTAATTAAATTACTTCAATTATACTAGGAGTAAAAATGTCAATCTAAGTGTAAATTAAACCTGGTTAATAAGTTGTATCATTAAATTCAAGTTGATCATTAATGTGTTATTTTAAAATAAGTGCGTTATTTTAAATAAATATAAATTTTTAAATTTGGAGATTATATGATTATTGTTTAACTAGATGTTTAGGCATGTTCTAATAATTCTTAAAATTTATAAACATATCCATGTATTATCATAAATTCTAAATCAATAAGTATATAGTGGCATATAATATATGTTATACAATATCTAGCTTAATATTAGAACTCGTACTACCATATGATTCAGACCGAAGAAGAATTACAACCAATCATAGAGAAAAATGGAAAAAGAAATCCAATATTAGGAAATATTTTTAAGTTTCAGTGTATTACATCAAAAGTTTAGTTGTAGGTTATCAAAAAATAATTTTGTACCCCTCCATCCATTAGAACTTAATGAAATGATATGAACTATTTATGTATTTGGATACTTAAAGAAACGATATGAATACCGGTCATTGGTCTTATAATGATATGGGGTTAAACATACCATATAGGTTGGTAATACAAATCATTGGTTTAGTATATAATGTGAATCCAATTTGTATGTATAATTTTCTGACTAATAATTCCAGAATTTACTAAGTTACTATTTAATCATGTGTTTACACATGTTTATATATAAGTATTAGTACTAATATGTCAAATACCAAGATAATAGATCTTCTAACATAGGTCATCATTAATACCACATTTCTTATTTACCCACAAACTCTACATGCCATTTAACTAATTGTTGATGTATTATAATTTGTAGTGTAGAGATGTGTCACGCCCCGATCTCACATTAACCACAAACCACGAGATTAGGACACGACAGGATGGGATTTACACAAAGCCAACCACTCTTTACTTTTTGAAACATTTTAAAGAGATTGAAAAGATAATCTGATTATGCTGTAAAATGAAACTAAACAAACTGCAAAAGCATCTTTATTAAATTGACTAGCAATATAAACAGAGTCTACAGCATATTACTTTGTTTGATATAAAATAAAGCATAACAGTTAATTTACATCTTATACACATTCTCTCTCTCTCTCTCACACCTTGTCCCAAAGATCGAGGGGAAAGGACTAAGAGACCTCTAATTACTAACTATGTATACCTTCTACAGACAAAGCGATAGGATGAAAAGATCCTTCAGATTTCCTGCTGCTGATGTTAACCTGAAAATATTTTGAGTAGAGGTATGAGCCTACTCGCTCAGTGAATAGTATTTCACTTAGCTATCACTAAACAACTCATCAGGTTTATAAATTTAAATTTAACATAAATGCAGAACTAAACAAGGCAGTTCTAATAACATAACAGATTTACAGAATATAATCACATTTCCAAGCATCAACAGGTAATTCAGATAAATGAACAGTTATATAAATTTACTGTGAACCTACTTGATTATTTATTCATTTTATTATTATGCCCTAAATATATGCAGTGTACTCTGCATATAAAGATACGCAGCAAGTTCATGCTACGGTCCCACCGTACAAGACTTAGCGACACACCCGGGAAATGCTAAGTCTGACTGCCGTCCTGGTCTGCGTCAGGACTCTCAGGCTCACACGGCCTCACTGCACTCTCAAAGAGTGTACTCTAGACTCCTCCTCTAACCTGAGCACACAGGCGGAGAGTCTGGGTTACCACTGTGACACATGCACAGATTATTGTTGAATAACCCCTATTTACTCCAGTGCCACCGTGACACACGCACGGATTATTGTTGAACACTGCCTCTCTGTCCTCGTGCCACCGTGACACACGCACGGATTATTGTTAAACATGAGCCACCGACCATCTAGACTCACGCTAGGTAGGTCGTTTCACCCCTAAGGCACAGACCTCCAAAAGGGGTTCTACGGTGTCAGGGCATCTAAGTCTATTAACTGGTTAACATATAAACACTTAAACAGGAATATCACATTTACTGATTTCATATCAGATCACAATACACTGTCATTCTAAACTGACAGAGCAATATATTTCAAATCATTGTAATTTCTGAGAAATTTTCATACCATGCATGCAGGCAGATTTAAATTCATAAATAACCCAAACTCATGTCAATTTGGCATATACATACTGAATTCATGTAATTGAACATCTTATTGCACTGATAAGAGTAATTAACTTCTCAAATAAGAAATCATCCGTAGTATTTATCTATTATCTAGAATTTCTCGAAGAACGTGCACATGAACTCTAATCCTGGTTTGTGCATCACATAATTCAATTAAGAGTTGCTTACGTATCATAACATGAATTATTATTAATAATTAGAAATTTCTACTGATATCCTTGAGAAGCGTGTCAATTTGAGAAAATATTAATCTATTCGCATTAGACATAACCTAGAGCGTGCATCTAGGGTTTCTTTGATATTTTTCACCTCGTCGTCATTTCTTTGAAATCATGCTCAATTAATTTATTAAAAATCATACAACCCGAGTTTATTCCCAAACTATCTAGTTTCTGGTCGTGTGCTACTGGTTGACATTTAGTCGAACAAGTTGAGTTTCAATAAATCATTCAATTTTACTAATTTACCTCGCGCATATTAATCAACTAACTAATGTCGAGCAGAAATTAATAATTGAAACGCGCAACCTAAAAATCAAGCGGTGCCGGCACTGCCCGGCACCCGGGTACACGATGTTACCCGCAACTAATGTCGATTCAACCAAAACATCCTGTTTTGAGTTAAAAGTGATAAATGAGTGAGATCCTACTCACCGGGGTTCGAAACGTCTGGATTCGTCCAGCAATGCGTCCAGGGACCAGTTTTCGGGCGTTTTCATGAGATCATTTTCAACTTTGGAATTGCTCAGTTGGGTGCTGATTGAGGACTCGAAGCTGCTGATTAGAGTCTAGGCTTCAGGGCTGGAGCCAATCAAAGACCTTTGGTGATCGGACAAGAGAACACTAGAGGTAGCTTTGTCGGGCCACACCAAGTCAGAAGGTCGCAGTCATTGGTGTCGTTGAAGAAGCTATAGAATCGGTCCCATGGATTGCCAATAATGTTATCATCGTAGGTCCACACACTACCAGGTCGTTGTCCATTCCCAAGCAGAGGTAGGACATAGAATATCCTTTCTTGTTGTCAGAGAGGCCTCGATCTGCAAGCACGGCTGCCAAATCAGAAGGGTGTCCATTAATCGTAGCATCTGCTTGAGAAAGGTTTGAAGCGGCCAGATCCGAGGCTTGTGAACTGATGGCAGTGATTTGGGGTGTTGGCCGTGCCCAAGGTGGCCCCTGGACATTGTCGCTGCTCCAAACAAAAGCTACTCTGGTTGGGGGCGCTGCCCCTAGCTGCTCTGGTTGATCGACAGCAGGTGGGCGAGGTAGAGGGTGAGCACTGCTCCCTTTCTAGTCCTAGACAGCCATGCTTCCTCCTTTGCTGGTCGAGCAACTCCGCTGAGCGCCGCACCTGCAATAGGTCGGTTGGCTGCTTCTAGAGGTCGGGGCAGATGGGGGCGCAGCTGGGCGCCGCTAGGGCGTGGAGGAGGAGGTAGGAAGGAAGGGGAAGGAGAAAGGGAGACAGGGCGCCTGCGGATCGGAGCTATGGGCCAAGCAATCGCCCAGCCATCGTCTCCCTTTCCTCAGCAAGACGCGCGCTACAGTGCGCCGCCTCTCCTTGCTGTATCGGGTGGAAGGGAAGATGGGATAAGGAAGAAAACGGAAAAAGGAAATTAAAAAGGCTTAATTGGAAAAATTGCACTTCAA
This sequence comes from Alisma plantago-aquatica, assembly GCA_963693085.1. Lineage (NCBI taxonomy): Eukaryota > Viridiplantae > Streptophyta > Magnoliopsida > Alismatales > Alismataceae > Alisma > Alisma plantago-aquatica. The sequence continues at coordinate 390,478,624 of OY856412.1, read as the reverse complement.
GTCCAAGATTCTTAAAAATGCCATAACTATGGCCTCGAGGGTCCGATTGAAATGATTTCTTTTGCAAAACTTCGATCACGGAATCCACTACGACCTTGAAGCAAGAAATCAAAATTGGTATCTTGTCGCAATAGATCAAAGCACCAATTGCATCCTGGAATTTAACTTAACTCAACAATTAACACTGAAATTGTCATTAGTTACCTCGAATGATTCAATCTCAACTATTGATTCACGACATAGCTTATCTTGATTAACCATGATGTTTAACAAAAATACTTAGCATTAATCAAGGTGTTTCACACTAATCGAGGTATTTATTGACTAACCCTAATATGGGTTGTAACAATCTCCCTCCCTTATAAGAATTTCGTCCCGAAATTCCTAAAAGAGAAAAGGAAACTTGTTACGCATATCTGACCCAAGCTCCCACGTGGCTTCCTCTAGGTTATGGTTCTTCCATAAGACTTTCACTAAGAGTATCTCACGATTCTTAGGTTCCTTGATCCTCCGATCAACTATCTGTATTGGTCCCTCAACATAGGTCACATCTGGTCTGAGCTGGGCAGGTTCTGGGTCCATTATATTTTTTTTTATACCAGGATAACACTTCTTCAACATCGATACATGAAATACATTATGTAGATTAGCCAACTCGGATGAAAAATTCCAACCTATGGGCTACAGGTCCAATCCTCTCAATGACAGGATATGGGCCCATAAACCTAGGAGTCAGTTTGCCTCTCTTGGCAGACCTCAACACTCCTTTCCACGGTGAAACCCTCAGATACATTTCATCACCAATCTCAAACTCAAGAGGTCAACACCTATTTTCAGCGTGACTCTTCTACCTGCCATGTGCAGCTTGTAACTGTTCTCTAATAACTACAATCTTCTCGGTAGTCAAATCCACCATCTCTGGTCCAAGAATATACTTTTCACCTACCTCATACCAACATATGGATGATCTACACTTTCTGCCATACAGAGCTTCATACTGTGCCATACCAAGACTAGAATGGTAGCTATTGTTGTAGGCAAACTCCATAAGGCTCAAGTGTTCTTCCCAACTTTCTCTGAACTACAGAACACATGCTCTCAGCATGTCCTCAAAAGTCTGAATGGTCCTTTCTGGCTGACCATCTGTCTACAGGTGAAAAGTTATATTGAACCTTAACTTTGTGCCCAAAGCACGATGCAACTGATTCCAAAATCTGGATGTGAACTTAGGATCCCTACCTGATATAATTGAAACTGGGATACCATAAAATCTAATTATTTCGTTCATGCATATCTTAGTCAAGTTTCGAGACATCAAAGGTTGACTTAATATGAAGAAAGCGAGCAGACTAAATTAGTCTATCCACAATCATTCATATCAAATCACCACCTCTAGGTGTCCTGGGTAATCTTACCACAAAATACATTGTGATAAATTCCCATTCCCATTTCTACTTAGGCATAGAAAAAGATTACAAGGTAGTTATAGATTTCTAGAGTTCAGCCCTAACCTACTGGTACACACTACTTCTAACCATGTACTCTGCTACATCCTTCTGCATATCTGACCATCCATTTCAATTTCTTGGGATTCATATACATCTTAGTGTTTCCTGATAGCATAGCATACATCAATACATGCACTTCCATAAGAATCTTTTCTTTTAGCTTTTTCCCTTAAAAGAATTTTACTCTATCTCGAGGTACACACAACATGTCATGCTAATACAACACCTTATTATCTAAAAATTTTAAACTCTAGTCTCTTTTCCTCCTACCAGGTCATGCATGGTCTGGTTTAACTCACTATCACCCTATTGTAGTTCCTTGATTTGATCATAAGAAGTAGGCTTAACTTACATCTATACAATCAAATCACTCTGTGTTGTCACCCCTAAGTCTAAGTCCAACTCCCACATTTCTACTAACAGGTCTCTATTGAAACCTGTCATAGAGAATGCATTAGCTGTTGAACTTGACTTTCTGTTGAAAGCATCATTCACCACATTCTCCTTACCAGGGTGATAATCTATTGTCACATCATAAAGACAGTGACACCATGTCTTAAAAACATGAACTTCATCAGCTATCTTCATATCATATATCGGGTAATACTCTGCTTTCTATGCTACTTTCTTATAATTACATTTTAGGTTTATGTTTTACTCTTTTCTCTAAGTCATTTCATATTGCTCATGTACCGTTCAGATTATCTACCTCAAAACCCTAGATCGTTATCAAGGCCAGTTTACTGTTCATAGAACAAATCTCAAGATCTTAATTAACAAAGATAACGGTATACAAGGTTACATCACTAATGATATCCTTTAAACTACTTCAACCCTAATCATCCTAGGGTTTTGGTCTATATCAATATCATAGCATTATTGTGTGTGTGTGGTCGATCATATAGATCAAATTGAGTTGCTTGGGTCAATAACATATTAACCCAACACTCAACTTAATCAAAAGGCTGAAAATTCAGTTTTCACAATATTTTCTGTAATTCGTTTATTAAATGGTTAACAGAAGCTCCAAAAATTCTAGAAATTTTATATGTTGTGCCTAATGGAGTTTTAGACCTCCAGTAAAAATTTCAAGTCATTTCAAGTTACCAGTAATTAATTAAAAATCGAACAGTGCACTGCTATATTGCAGTCTGCAGCAGATTCGGTCGAGTTGCAACTCGACCGACACCTTATTGTAGAGATCAAAAGTCATCCAAAAATTACGCCAAATTAATAGAGTGTCTAAAATTTGTGATTTTCAAACATAGTTAAAATTTGAGATCAATTGGATGTACCAATAAAAAGATAAAATTCAATTACCACGCTGCTATATCATTCAGAAAATGTGATTGGTCGAGTTTGAAACTCAGCCGATGAACAGGTCAGAACACTCTTCAAAAATTCTGATATCTTCCAATGTTGTTCACATTTTATATATCCAAATCATATCCCAATTTTAGCCAAATTAGAGTTACACATAAGATACTAAAAATCATTTACTAAAACACTTTACTTGTCAAACTTGTATTTATGTATCATCAAAACCCTGTTTTGGGCCGATTAGGGTCTATGCTTCTCAAGCCCTAATTCTCAAGATTAAAGAACACATTAGACTTCTTATCATAGTTAAATCATCGTAGTGTATATACATTTTCACTAGGTTACGGGTCTAAATCATCCAGAGTCTATTCTTATTTTACTGTTAATAGGAGTCATTAGATCCCAGTAACGCATCCTGCCAGCCGGACCAGGCCGAACCTGTAGTCCTGAAGCCAAGAGCTACTCGGGATTAATCAACCCCTATTAATCTTAAACATGTGGAAAGAATATCCACTTAGGGCAACTCATTTAAACACAGTTTCGGGTCTACATTAATACAAAGGAAACAAACATTAAACAATTCACTTCACGACACAACAATATAAAAGAATCATGTTTACTTTACAAACTGGAAATTTCATTTCATGCATATAAAAGCATTTCTAGTGATCTTTAAATCAGATAAACAATAATAGACAAGAGTTGAATCGCATCTTATATGTAATCTCGTATTCCTTTATTAATTTCTGATCTCTTAACCCTAAGATTTCTAGGGTTTGTCTCTAGCCCGTCCTTCCTCTGCATACCTGGCCAGGGCATCCAGAGAAGAATGGACAGAGTAGCTTGATACTAGTCAATCTAAGTATTCAGACACCTGGCCAGGGTATCTAAACACTCAGACCTCCCAGAGCTAAAGACACATCATTTCTTATCCATCTTAATTATAATTCTATCTTTTGATCTTAATGATCCCTGATAACTCAGCTTGAATTCTCAACTTGATCCTTGTGACCACATCATCTTCCTACCATCTGCAATAATATAACAGAACACTTCCTGTTATAAAATTGCAGTTAGAAGGAAGACACCTAAGTCCTAATCCTATTGGTCTCTTATCGTCCCCTGACCTTGACTTAGAGTATTCATATACTCAACCTATGCTCTGATACCAAAAATTGTCACGCCCCGATCTCACATTAACCACAAACCACGAGATTAGGACACGACAGGATGGGATTTACACAAAGCCAACCACTCTTTACTTTTTGAAACATTTTAAAGAGATTGAAAAGATAATCTGATTATGCTGTAAAATGAAACTAAACAAACTGCAAAAGCATCTTTATTAAATTGACTAGCAATATAAACAGAGTCTACATCATATTACTTTGTTTGATATAAAATAAAGCATAACAGTTAATTTACATCTTATACACATTCTCTCTCTCTCTCTCACACCTTGTCCCAAAGATCGAGGGGAAAGGACTAAGAGACCTCTAATTACTAACTATGTATACCTTCTACAGACAAAGCGATAGGATGAAAAGATCCTTCAGATTTCCTGCTACTGATGTTAACCTGAAAATGTTTTGAGTAGAGGTATGAGCCTACTCGCTCAGTGAATAGTATTTCACTTAGCTATCACTAAACAACTCATCAGGTTTATAAATTTAAATTTAACATAAATGCAGAACTAAACAAGGCAGTTCTAATAACATAACAGATTTACAGAATATAATCACATTTCCAAGCATCAACAGGTAATTCAGATAAATGAACAGTTATATAAATTTACTGTGAACCTACTTGATTATTTATTCATTTTATTATTATGCCCTAAATATATGCAGTGTACTCTGCATATAAAGATACGCAGCAAGTTCATGCTACGGTCCCACCGTACAAGACTTAGGGACACACCCGGGAAATGCTAAGTCTGACTGCCGTCCTGGTCTGCGTCAGGACTCTCAGGCTCACACGGCCTCACTGCACTCTCAAAGAGTGTACTCTAGACTCCTCCTCTAACCTGAGCACACAGGCGGAGAGTCTGGGTTACCACTGTGACACACGCACAGATTATTGTTGAATAACCCCTATTTACTCCAGTGCCACCGTGACACACGCACGGATTATTGTTGAACACTGCCTCTCTGTCCTCGTGCGACCGTGACACACGCACGGATTATTGTTAAACATGAGCCACCGACCATCTAGACTCACGCTAGGTAGGTCGTTTCACCCCTAAGGCACAGACCTCCAAAAGGGGTTCTACGGTGTCAGGGCATCTAAGTCTATTAACTGGTTAACATATAAACACTTAAACAGGAATATCACATTTACTGATTTCATATCAGATCACAATACACTGTCATTCTAAACTGACAGAGCAATATATTTCAAATCATTGTAATTTCTGAGAAATTTTCATACCATGCATGCAGGCAGATTTAAATTCATAAATAACCCAAACTCATGTCAATTTGGCATATACATACTGAATTCATGTAATTGAACATCTTATTGCACTGATAAGAGTAATTAACTTCTCAAATAAGAAATCATCCGTAGTATTTATCTATTATCTAGAATTTCTCGAAGAACGTGCACATGAACTCTAATCCTGGTTTGTGCATCACATAATTCAATTAAGAGTTGCTTACGTATCATAACATGAATTATTATTAATAATTAGAAATTTCTACTGATATCCTTGAGAAGCGTGTCAATTTGAGAAAATATTAATCTATTCGCATTAGACATAACCTAGAGCGTGCATCTAGGGTTTCTTTGATATTTTTCACCTCGTCGTCATTTCTTTGAAATCATGCTCAATTAATTTATTAAAAATCATACAACCCGAGTTTATTCCCAAACTATCTAGTTTCTGGTCGTGTGCTACTAGTTGACATTTAGTCGAACAAGTTGAGTTTCAATAAATCATTCAATTTTACTAATTTACCTCGCGCATATTAATCAACTAACTAATGTCGAGCAGAAATTAATAATTGAAACGCGCAACCTAAAAATCAAGCGGTGCCGGCACTGCCCGGCACCCGGGTACACGATGTTACCCGCAACTAATGTCGATTCAACCAAAACATCCTGTTTTGAGTTAAAAGTGATAAATGAGTGAGATCCTACTCACCGGGGTTCGAAACGTCTGGATTCGTCCAGCAATGCGTCCAGGGACCAGTTTTCGGGCGTTTTCATGAGATCATTTTCAACTTTGGAATTGCTCAGTTGGGTGCTGATTGAGGACTCGAAGCTGCTGATTAGAGTCTAGGCTTCAGGGCTGGAGCCAATCAAAGACCTTTGGTGATCGGACAAGAGAACACTAGAGGTAGCTTTGTCGGGCCACACCAAGTCAGAAGGTCGCAGTCATTGGTGTCGTTGAAGAAGCTATAGAATCGGTCCCATGGATTGCCAATAATGTTATCATCGTAGGTCCACACACTACCAGGTCGTTGTCCATTCCCAAGCAGAGGTAGGACATAGAATATCCTTTCTTGTTGTCAGAGAGGCCTCGATCTGCAAGCACGGCTGCCAAATCAGAAGGGTGTCCATTAATCGTAGCATGTGCTTGAGAAAGGTTTGAAGCGGCCAGATCCGAGGCTTGTGAACTGATGGCAGTGATTTGGGGTGTTGGCCGTGCCCAAGGTGGCCCCTGGACATTGTCGCTGCTCCAAACAAAAGCTACTCTGGTTGGGGGCGCTGCCCCTAGCTGCTCTGGTTGATCGACAGCAGGTGGGCGAGGTAGAGGGTGAGCACTGCTCCCTTTCTAGTCCTAGACAGCCATGCTTCCTCCTTTGCTGGTCGAGCAACTCCGCTGAGCGCCGCACCTGCAATAGGTCGGTTGGCTGCTTCTAGAGGTCGGGGCAGATGGGGGCGCAGCTGGGCGCCGCTAGGGCGTGGAGGAGGAGGTAGGAAGGAAGGGGAAGGAGAAAGGGAGACAGGGCGCCTGCGGATCGGAGCTATGGGCCAAGCAATCGCCCAGCCATCGTCTCCCTTTCCTCAGCAAGACGCGCGCTACAGTGCGCCGCCTCTCCTTGCTGTATCGGGTGGAAGGGAAGATGGGATAAGGAAGAAAACGGAAAAAGGAAATTAAAAAGGCTTAATTGGAAAAATTGCACTTCAAGTCCAAGATTCTTAAAAATGCCATAACTATGGCCTCGAGGGTCCGATTGAAATGATTTCTTTTGCAAAACTTCGATCACGGAATCCACTACGACCTTGAAGCAAGAAATCAAAATTGGTATCTTGTCGCAATAGATCAAAGCACCAATTGCATCCTGGAATTTAACTTAACTCAACAATTAACACTGAAATTGTCATTAGTTACCTCGAATGATTCAATCTCAACTATTGATTCATGACATAGCTTATCTTGATTAACCATGATGTTTAACAAAAATACTTAGCATTAATCAAGGTGTTTCACACTAATCGAGGTATTTATTGACTAACCCTAATATGGGTTGTAACAAGATGCATCACTACATTCTCAACTCAACAGTGTACAAACATTGATACAAGTATATGCATACATACATCATACGATTAGCTAATTAGTTAAGGAGTTTAAGTACTTAATAAAATTAGTTGCAGCCCATTGATCACTATATGAATCCTCCAATTAAACCCACATGTATTTATCCATTTATACATATACTATGATAACCAATCCAACTACACTATTATTTCATGCCTACATGTTATTAAGATTTTTAGTATACAAACCATGTTTCTTATGTATATGTAGATGATAAATATCTAGGAACATAATTAATTGCTAACTGATTCTCTTTCCAAAAGTGTTCTCAACATTATTCAACAAGACCAGAAGATGTAGAACACTTGATTAACTTACATGTTGTCAGTTTGAACTGATCTATATGGTCAAGTTTTTAATTTATAAATCCTTCACCAAAGATCATATCACTGAGTCCTTCACGCTAGTGATGTGACTAGAGGTGATCCCATCAACACCAAAGGCCGAGGAGGTCGTAATGACTCTCTCAAATAGGTTGCCACCACACTCATGTCATTGCTTAGATCACTATTGGATTCAACAACATGAATGGGAATGTGGCTCCGACTGTGCACATGTGAAGTGGTGGTGTCGGGAGGAGGGGTGTCTTCCTCCTCTACCCCCTAATGTTGTAGTAGGTCATGGTCTGGACATGGCTGAGTGAAGGAAGTTGGCTAGTAGGCAACATAATGGCTAGGCATTTGGTTCAAACTCAATTCCATGAAGAAGATGAAGGTGCACTCAATTATTATGTTGTCACGTCAATATTGGTGAGTTATTGGAATTTTGTCAAGGAACTAGGGACCTGGGAGAAAATTTCAGAATGTTGGTATTTTTATCGGTGGTGGCTAAGAGTTAGTAGGAAAGCTTATGAGGAGAATAGATATAGTCATTGAACACCCATCTTATAGGTTTTCCTGGAGGAACAAGAAGTGATCTAGGAAGGAAGAGGGTAGCTAAGGGCCTATTTGGTAGGGTGTAGTTTCAGTTCATTGAGTTCTAATGTGATGCTTTGAGTTTAAATTATCATTGATAGGGTGTTGTTGGGTGAAGTTGGCTGAATCACAACTGTATCAGATTCCTCTTTTGCTGCCAAATTCCTTGATTTTGTACCACGACTAATTAAAGGAGTTCATCGTACACCTTACCAAATAAAATAGTTGCAGATTGAATTCATATTTTATAACAATTTTAATTGAAAATACCATTTGCATCCCAACTACACTGTACCAAACAAAGTCTAAGTGTGAGTGAAGGTCATCCATCTGGTGGCTGCAGTCATAGTGGTGAAGAAATAAGGGAGCACTACCGCTTTGGGGCAAGACTACCGCTTTGGGGCACTAAAAGACCCTCTTCCATCCATTGTGGAATCCTAGTGTAATTCTTGCTTCCATGACTGTAGGTTTGGGGAGAGAAGAATGCTGGCAGCTAGGGTTTAGGAGAAAGGAGGCAAGGAAATAGGGGGGTGGCAAGGATGAGAAAAAGTGAAGAGGAGATAAGAGGAGGAGAAGAACATCCTCCAGTTATAGGTTGTCATTGCCACCTGGTTCTACATAGAAGAGCATTAAATGGATAACAAAAGTAGAGGAGGGAAATTAAACAGATAATGCTAATTAAATGTAATTAGTGTACATGAAAGCTAGGAATTCAGATGAATCTATGAATAGTCAAACAAAGTCTAAGTGAGATCAAAATAGAGAGATGGTAAATTAAGTAGTGTACCTCACTAGAAAAATATGAATTTTGGATAAATTAAGACCACAAAATAAGCTAGTGAATCTTCTTTCATTTTAAGGGTTTAGATGAGTTTAGTAGTCGATTCATTCTTTGGTTTCTTCATTAACATAAAAAATATTAATATATATATATATAATATTTAAGAAGATATTGATTTTGTAAATTAAAATATAATGATTACTAAAAAGGGATATAAAACATTTTTTTTAAATTTTAATTATCTATAAATATTTTGGCAATCAAAATTGAGAAAAGAGCATATTAGACATTATAAGGCATAATAAAATAACACATTCATGTTTTAGGCTAATTAAAATACTTCAATTATACTAGGAGAAAAATGTCAATCTAAGTGTAAATTAAACCTGGTTAATAAGTTGTATCATTAAATTCAAGTTGATCATTAATGTGTTATTTTAAAATAAGTGGGTTATTTTAAATAAATATAAATTTTTAAATTTGGAGATTATATGATTATTGTTTAACTAGATGTTTAGGCATGTTCTAATAATTCTTAAAATTTATAAACATATCCATGTATTATCATAAATTCTAAATCAATAAGTATATAGTGGCATATAATATATATTGTACAATATCTAGCTTAATATTAGAACTCGTACTACCATATGATTTGGACCGAAGAAGAATTACAACCAATCATAGAGAAAAATGGAATAAGAAATCCAATATTAGGAAATATTTTTTAGTTTCAATGTATTACATCAAAAGTTTAGTTGTAGGTTATCAAAAAATAATTTGGTACCCCTCCATCCATCAGAATTTAATGAAATGATATGAACACCGGTCATTGGTCTTATAATGATATGGGGTTAAACATACCATATAGGTTGGTAATACAAATCATTGGTTTAGTATATAATGTGAATCCAATTTGTATGCATAATTTTCTAACTAATAATTCCAGAATTTACTAAGTTACTATTTAATCATGTGTTTACACATGTTTATATATAAGTATTAGTACTAATATGTCAAATACCAAGATAATAGATCTTCTAACATAGGTCATCATTAATACCACATTTCTTATTTACCCACAAACTCTACATGCCATTTAACTAATTGTTGATGTATTATAATTTGTAGTGTAGACCTACATAACTACATTCTCAACTCAACAGTGTACAGACATTGATACAAGTATATGCATACATACATCATACGATTAGCTAATTAGTTAAGGAGTTTAAGTACTTAATAAAATTAGTTGCAGCCCATTGATCACTATATGAATCCTCCAAGAAAACCCACATGTATTTATCCATTTATATATATACTATGATAACCAATCCAACTACACTATTATTTCATGCCTACATGTTATTAAGATTTTTAGTATACAAACCATGTTTCTTATGTATATGTAGATGATAAATATCTAGGAACGTAATTAATTGCTAACTGATTCTCTTTCCAAAAGTGTTCTCAACATTATTTAACAAGACCAGAAGATGTAGAACACTTGATTAACTTACATGTTGTCAGTTTGAACTGATCTATATGGTCAAGTTTTTAATTTATAAATCCTTCACCAAAGATCATATCACTGAGTCCTTCACGCTAGTGATGTGACTAGAGGGGATCCCATCGGCACCGAAGGTCAAGGAGGTTGTAATGAATCTCTCAAATAGGTTGCCACCACACTCATGTCATTTCTTAGATCACTGTTGGATTCAACAACTTGAATGGGAATGTGGCTCCGACTGTGCACATGTGAAGTGGTGGTGTCGGGAGGAGGGGTGTCTTCCTCCTCTACCCCCTAATGTGTTAGTAGGTCATGGTCTGGACATGGCTGAGTGAAGGAAGTTGGCTAGTAGGCAACATAATGGCTAGGTATTTGGTTCAAACTCAGTTCCATGAAGAAGATGAAGGTGCACTCAATTATTATGTTGTCACGTCAATATTGGTGAGTTATTGGGATTTTGTCAAGGAACTAGGGACCTGGGAGAAAATTTCAAAATGTTGGTATTTTTATCGGTGGTGGCTAAGAGTTAGTAGGAAAGCTTCTGAGGAGAATAGATATAGTCATTGAACACTCATCTTATAGGTTTTCCTGGAGGAACAAGAAGTGATCTAGGAATGAAGAGGGTAGCTAAGGGCCTATTTGGTAGGGTGTAGTTTCGGTTCATTGAGTTCTAATGTCATGCTTTGAGTTTAAATTATCAATGATAGGGTGTTTTTGGGTGAAGTTGGCTGAATCACAACTGTATCAGATTCCTCTTTTGCTGCCAATTTCCTGGTTTTTGTACCATGACTAATTCAAGGAGTTCATCGTACACCTTACCAAATAAAATAGTTGCAGATTGAATTCATATTTTTATAACAATTTTAATTGAAAATACTATTTGCATCCCAACTACACTATACCAAACAAAGCCTAAGTGTGAGTGTAGGTCATCCATCTGGTGGTTGCAGTCGTAGTGGTGAAGAAATAAGGGAGCACTACTGCTTTGAGGCACTAAAAGACCCTCTTCCATCCATTGTGGAATCCCACTATAGTTCTTGCTTCCATGACTGTAGGTATGGGGAGAAAAGAATGCTGGCGACTAGGGTTTAGGAGAAAGGAGGCAAGGAAATAGGGGGGTGGCAAGGATGAGAAAAAGAGAAGAGGGGATAAGAGGAGGAGAAGAACATCCTCCAGTTATAGGTGGTCATTGCCACCTGGTTCTACACGGAAGAGCATTAAATGGATAACAAACGTAGTGGAGGGAAATTAAACATATAATGCTAATTAAATGTAATTAGTGTACATGAAAGCTAGGAATTCAGATGAATCTATGAATAGTCAAACGAAGTCTAAGTGAGATCAAAATAGAGAGATGGTAAATTAAGTAGTGTACCTCACTAGAAAAATATGAATTTTGGATAAATTAAGACCACACAATAAGCTAGTGAAACTTCTTTCATTTTAACGGTATAGATGAGTTTAGTAGTCGATTCATTCTCTGGTTTCTTCATTAATATAAAATATATTATTTAATCTATATATATAATATTTAATAAGATATTGATTTTGTAAATTAAAATGTAATGATTACTAAAAAGGGATATAAAAACATTTTTTTAAAATTTTAATTATCTATAAATATTTTGGCAATCAAAATTGAGAAAAGAGTATATTAGACATTATAAGGCATAATAAAATAACACATTGATGTTTTAGGCTAATTAAAATACTTCAATTATACTAGGAGTAAAAATGTCAATCTAAGTGTAAATTAAACCTGGTTAATAAGTTGTATCATTAAATTCAAGTTGATCATTAATGTGTTATTTTTAAATAAGTGGGTTATTTTAAATAAATATAAATTTTTAAATTTGGAGATTATATGATTATTGTTTAACTAGATGTTTAGGCATGTTCTAATAATTCTTAAAATTTATAAACATATCCATGTATTATCACAAATTCTAAATCAATAAGTATATAGTGGCATATAATATATATTATACAATATCTAGCTTAATATTAGAACTCGTACTACCATATGATTCAGACCGAAGAAGAATTACAATCAATCATAGAGAAAAATGGAATACGAAATCCAATATTAGGAAATATTTTTAAGTTTCAGTGTATTACATCAAAAGTTTAGTTGTAGGTTATCAAAAAATAATTTGGTACCCCTCCACCCATCAGAACTTAATGAAACGATATGAACTATTTATGTATTTGGATACTTAAAGAAACGATATGAACACCGGTCATTGGTCTTATAATGATATGGGGTTAAACATACCATATAGGTTGGTAATACAAATCATTGGTTTAGTATATAATGTGAATCCAATTTGTATGCATAATTTTCTAACTAATAATTCCAGAATTTACTAAGTTACTATTTAATCATGTGTTTACTCATGTTTATATATAAGTATTAGTACTAATATGTCAAATACCAAGATAATAGATCTTCTAACATAGGTCATCATTAATACCACATTTCTTATTTACCTACAAACTCTACATATCATTTAACTAATTGTTGATGTATTATAATTTGTAGAGTAGACCTGCATAACTACATTCTCAACTCAACAGTGTACAAACATTGATACAAGTATATGCATACATACATCATACGATTAGATAATTAGTTAAGGAGTTTAAGTACTTAATAAAATTAGTTGCAGCCCATTGATCACTATATGAATCCTCTAATAAAACCCACATGTATTTATCCATTTATACATATACTATGATAACCAATCCAACTACACTATTATTTCATGCCTACAAGTTATTAAGATTTTTAGTATACAAACCATGTTTCTTATGTATATGTAGATGATAAATATCTAGGAACGTAATTAATTGCTAACTGATTCTCTTTCCAAAAGTGTTCTCAACATTATTCAACAAGACCAAAAGATGTAGAACACTTGATTAACTTACATGTTGTCAGTTTGAATTGATCTATATGGTCAAGTTTTTAATTTATAAATCCTTCACCAAAGATCATATCACTGAGTCCTTCACGCTAGTGATGTGACTAGAGGTGATCCCATCGGCACCGAAGGTCGAGGAGGTCGTAATGACTCTCTCAAATAGGTTGCCACCACACTCATGTCATTTGTTAGATCACTGTTGGATTCAACAACTTGAATGGGAATGTGGCTCCGACTGTGCACATGTGAAGTGGTGGTGTCGGGAGGAAGGGTGTCTTCCTCCTCTACCCTCTAATGTTGTAGTTGGTCATGGTCTGGACATAGCTGAGTGAAGGAAGTTGGCTAGTAGGCAACATAATGGCTTGGTATTTGGCTCAAACTCAGTTCCATGAAGAAGATGAAGGTGCACTCAATTATTATGTTGTCACGTCAATATTGGTGAGTTATTGGGATTTTGTCAAGGAACTAGGGACTTGGGAGAAGATTTTAGAATGTTGGTATTTTTATCGGTGGTGGCTAAGAGTTAGTAGGAAAGCTTCTGAGGAGAATAGATATAGTCATTGAACACTCATCTTATAGGTTTTCCTGGAAGAACAAGAAGTGATATAGGAAGGAAGAGGGTAGCTAAGGGCCTATTTGGTAGGGTGTAGTTTCGGTTCATTGAGTTCTAATGTCATGCTTTGAGTTTAAATTATCATTGATAGGGTGTTATTGGGTGAAGTTGTCTGAATCACAACTGTATCAGATTCCTCTTTTGCTGCCAATTTCCTTGATTTTGTACCACGACTAATTCAAGGAGTTCATCGTACACCTTACCAAATAAAATAGTTGCAGATTGAATTCATATTTTTATAACAATTTTAATTGAAAATACTATTTGCATCCCAACTACACTATACCAAACAAAGCCTAAGTGTGAGTGTAGGTTATCCATCTAGTGGTTGCAGTCGTAGTGGTGAAGAAATAAGGGAGCACTACTACTTTGAGGCACTAAAAGACCCTCTTCCATCCATTGTGGAATCCCACTATAGTTCTTGCTTCCATGACTGTAGGTATGGGGAGAAAAGAATGCTAGCAACTAGGGTTTAGGAGAAAGGAGGCAAGGAAATAGGGGGGTGGCAAGGATGAGAAAAAGAGAAGAGGGGATAAGAGGAGGAGAAGTACATCCTCTAGTTATAGGTGGTCATTGCCACCTGGTTCTACATAGAAGAGCATTAAATGGATAACAAACGTACATGAGGGAAATTAAACATATAATGCTAATTAAATGTAATTAGTGTACATGAAAGCTAGGAATTCAGATGAATCTATGAATAGTCAAACGAAGTCTAAGTGAGATCAAAATAGAGAGATGGTAAATTAAGTAGCGTACCTCACTACAAAAATATGAATTTTGGATAAATTAAGACCACACAATAAGCTAGTGAAACTTCTTTCATTTTAAGGGTTTAGATGAGTTTAGTAGTCGATTCATTCTCTGGTTTCTTCATTAACATAAAATATATTATTTAATATATATATATAATATTTAATAAGATATTGATTTTGTAAATTAAAATGTAATGATTACTAAAAAGGATATAAAACATTTTTAAAAATTTTAATTATCTATAAATATTTTGGCAATCAAAATTAAGAAAAGAGTATATTAGAAATTATAAGGCATAATAAAATAACACATTCATGTTTTAGGCTAATTAAAATACTTCAATTATACTAGGAGTAAAAATGTCAATCTAAGGGTAAATTAAACCTGGTTAATAAGTTGTATCATTAAATTCAAGTTGATCATTAATGTGTTATTTTAAAATAAGTGGGTTATTTTAAATAAATATAAATTTTTAAATTTGGAGATTATATGATTATTGTTTAACTAGATGTTTAGGCATGTTATAATAATTCTTAAAATTTATAAGCATATCCATGTATTATCATAAATTCTAAATCAATAAGTATATAGTGGCATATAATATATATTATACAATATCTAGCATAATATTAGAACTCGTACTACCATATGATTCAGACCGAAGAAGAATTACAACCAATCATAGAGAAAAATGGAATAAGAAATCCAATATTAGGAAATATTTTTAAGTTTCAGTGTATTACATCAAAGTTTAGTTCTAGGTTATCAAAAAATAATTTGGTACCCATCCATTCATCAGAACTTAATGAAATGATATGAACTATTTATTTATTTGGATACTTAAAGAAACGATATGAACATCGGTCATTGGTCTTATAATGATATGGGGTTAAACATACCATATAGGTTGGTAATACAAATCATTGGTTTAGTATATAATGTGAATCCAATTTGTATGCATAATTTTCTAACTAATAATTCCAGAATTTACTAAGTTACTATTTAATCATGTGTTTACACATGTTTATATATAAGTATTAGTACTAATATGTCAAATACCAAGATTATAGATCTTCTAACATAGGTCATCATTAATACCACATTTCTTATTTACCCACAAACTCTACATGCCATTTAACTAATTGTTGATGTATTATAATTTGTAGTGTAGACCTGCATAACTACATTCTCAACTCAACAATGTACAGACATTGATAAAAGTATATGCATACATACATCATACGATTATATAATTAGTTAAGGAATTTAAGTACTTAATAAAATTAGTTTCAGCCCATTGATCACTATATGAATCCTCCAATAAAACCCACATGTATTTATCCATTTATACATATACTATGATAACCAATCCAACTACACTATTATTTCATGCCTACATGTTATTAAGATTTTTAGTATACAAACCATGTTTCTTATGTATATGTAGATGATAAATATCTAGGAACGTAATTAATTGCTAACTGATTCTCTTTCCAAAAGTGTTCTCAACATTATTCAACAAGACCAGAAGAAGTAGAACACTTGATTAACTTACATGTTGTCAGTTTGAACTGATCTATATGGTCAAGTTTTTAATTTATAAATCCTTCACCAAAGATCATATCACTGAGTCCTTCACGCTAGTGATGTGACTAGAGGTGATCCCATTGACACCGAAGGTCGAGGAGGTCGTAATGACTCTCTCAAATAGGTTGCCACCACACGCATGTCATTGCTTAGATCACTGTTGGATTCAACAACTTGAATGGGAATGTGGCTCCGACTGTGCACATGTGAAGTGGTGGTGTCGGGAGGAGGGGTGTCTTCCTCCTCTACCCCCCAATGTTGTAGTAGGTCATGGTCTGGACATGGTTGAGTGAAGGAAGTTGGCTAGTAGGCAACATAATGGCTAGGTATTTGGTTCAAACTCAGTTCCATGAAGTAGATGAAGGTGCACTCAATTATTATGTTGTCACGTCAATATTGGTGAGTTATTGGGATTTTGTCAAGGAACTAGGGACCTGGGAGAAAATTTCAAATTGTTGGTATTTTTATCGGTGGTGGCTAAGAGTTAGTAGGAATGCTTCTGAGGAGAATAGATATAGTCATTGAACACTCATCTTATAGGTTTTTATGGAGGAACAAGAAGTGATCTAGGAAGGAAGAGGGTAGCTAAGGGCCTATTTGGTAGGGTGTAGTTTCGGTTCATTGAGTTCTAATGTCATGCTTTGAGTTTAAATTATCATTGATAGGGTGTTATTGGGTGAAGTTGGCTGAATCACCACTGTATCAGATTCCTCTTTTGCTGCCAATTTCCTTGATTTTGTACCACGACTAATTTAATGAGTTCATCGTACACCTTACCAAATAAAATAGTTGCAGATTGAATTCATATTTTTATAACAATTTTAATTGAAAATACTATTTGCATCCCAACTACACTATACCAAACAAAGCCTAATTGTGAGTATAGGTCATCCATCTGGTGGTTGCAGTCGTAGTGGTGAAGAAATAAGGGAGAACTACTACTTTGAGGCACTAAAAGACCCTCTTCTATCCATTGTGGAATCCCACTATAGTTCTTGCTTCCATGACTGTAGGTATGGGGAGAAACGAATGCCGACGACTAGGGTTTAGGAGAAAGGAGGCAAGGAAATAGGGGGGTGGCAAGGATGAGAACAAGAGAAGAGGGGATAAGAGGAGGATAAGAACATCCTCCAGTTATAGGTGGTCATTGCCACCTGGTTCTACACAGAAGAGCATTAAATGGATAACAAACGTAGAGGAGGGAAATTAAACATATAATGCTAATTAAATGTAATTAGTGTACATGAAAGCTAGGAATTTAGATGAATCTATGAATAGTCAAACGAAGTCTAAGTGAGATCAAAATAGAGAGATGGTAAATTAAGTAGTGTACCTCACTAGAAAAATATGAATTTTGGATAAATTAAGACCACACAATAAGCTAGTGAAACTTCTTTCATTTTAAGGGTTTAGATGAGTTTAGTAGTCGATTCATTCTCTAGTTTCTTCATTAACATAAAATATATTATTTAATATATATATATATATATATATATATATAATATTTAATAAGATATTGATTTTGTAAATTAAAATGTAATGATTACTAAAAAGGATATAAAAACATTTTTTAAAATTTTAATTATCTATAAATATTTTGGCAATAAAAATTGAGAAAAGAGTATATTAGACATTATAAGGCATAATAAAATAACACATTCATGTTTTAGGCTAATTAAAATACTTCAATAATACTAGGAGTAAAAATGTCAATCTAAGGGTAAATTAAACCTGGTTAATAAGTTGTATCATTAAATTCAAGTTGATCATTAATGTGTTATTTTAAAATAAGTGGGTTATTTTAAATAAATATAAATTTTTAAATTTGGAGATTATAAGATTATTGTTTAACTAGATGTTTAGGCATGTTCTAATAATTCTTAAAATTTATAAACATATCCATGTATTATCATAAATTCTAAATCAATAAGTATATAGTGGCATATAATATATATTATACAATATCTAGCTTAATATTAGAACTCGTACTACCATATGATTCAGACCGAAGAAGAATTACAACCAATCATAGAGAAAAATGGAATAAGAAATCCAATATTAGGAAATATTTTTAAGTTTCAGTGTATTACATCAAAAGTTTAGTTATAAGTTATCAAAAAATAATTTGGTACCCCTCCATCCATCAGAACTTAATGAAACGATATGAACTATTTATGTATTTGGATACTTAAAGAAATGATATGAACGCCGGTCATTGGTCTTATAATGATATGGGGTGAAACATACCATATAGGTTGGTAATACAAATCATTGGTTTAGTATATAATGTGAATCCAATTTGTATGCATAATTTTCTAACTAATAATTCCAGAATTTACTAAGTTACTATTTAATCATGCGTTTATACATGTTTATATATAAGTATTAGTACTAATATGTCAAATACCAAGATAATAGATCTTCTAACATAGGTCATCATTAATACCACATTTCTTATTTACCCACAAACTCTACATGCCATTTAACTAATTGTTGATGTATTATAATTTGTAGTGTAGACCTGCATAACTACATTCTCAACTCAACAATATACAGACATTGATACAAGTATGTGCATACATACATCATACGATTAGATAATTAGTTAAGGAGTTTAAGTACTTAATAAAATTAGTTGCAGCCCATTGATCACTATATGAATCCTGCAATAAAACCAACATGTATTTATCCATTTATACATATACTATGATAACCAATCCAACTACACTATTATTTCATGCCAACATGTTATTAAGATTTTTAGTATACAAACCATGTTTCATATGTATATGTAGATGATAAATATCTAGGAACGTAATTAATTGCTAACTGATTCTCTTTCCAAAAGTGTTCTCAACATTATTCAACAAGACCAGAAGATGTAGAACACTTGATTAACTTACATGTTGTCAGTTTGAACTGATCTATATGGTCAAGTTTATAATTTATAAATCCTTCACCAAAGATCATATCACTGAGTCCTTCACGCTAGTGATGTGACTAGAGGTGATCCCATCGACACCGAAGGTCGAGGAGGTCGTAATGACTCTCTCAAATAGGTTGCCACCACACTCATGTCATTGCTTAGATCACTGTTGGATTCAACAACTTGAATGGGAATGTGGCTCCGACTGTGCACATGTGAAGTGGTGGTGTCGGGAGGAGGGGTGTCTTCCTCCTCTACCCCCTAATGTTGTAGTAGGTCATGGTCTGGACATGGCTGAGTGAAGGAAGTTGGCTAGTAGGCAACATAATGGCTAGGTATTTGGTTCAAACTCAGTTCCATGAAGAAGATGAAGGTGCACTCAATTATTATGTTGTCACGTCAATATTGGTGATTATTGGGATTTTGTCAAGGAACTAGGGACCTGGGAGAAAATTTCAAAATGTTGGTATTTTTATCGGTGGTGGCTAAGAGTTAGTAGGAAAGCTTCTGATGAGAATATATATAGTCATTGAACACTCATCTTATAGGTTTTCCTGGAGGAACAAGAAGTGATCTAGGAAGCAAGAGGGTAGCTAAGGGCCTATTTGGTAGGGTGTAGTTTCAGTTCATTGAGTTCTAATGTGATGCTTTGAGTTTAAATTATCATTGATAGGGTGTTGTTGGGTGAAGTTGGCTGAATCACAACTGTATCAGATTCCTCTTTTGCTGCCAAATTCCTTGATTTTGTACCACGAATAATTCAAGGAGTTCATCGTACACCTTACCAAATAAAATAGTTGCAGATTGAATTCATATTTTTATAACAATTTTAATTGAAAATACTATTTGCATCCCAACTACACTGTACCAAACAAAGCCTAAGTGTGAGTGCAGGTCATCCATCTGGTGGTTGCAGTCGTAGTGGTGAAGAAATAAGGGAGCACTACTGCTTTGGGGCAC
Organism: Alisma plantago-aquatica; assembly: GCA_963693085.1. Classification (NCBI taxonomy): domain Eukaryota; kingdom Viridiplantae; phylum Streptophyta; class Magnoliopsida; order Alismatales; family Alismataceae; genus Alisma; species Alisma plantago-aquatica. Next base: position 390,458,276 of record OY856412.1, on the reverse strand, counting down.
TAAAAGACCCTCTTCCATCCATTATGGAATCCCACTGTAGTTCTTGCTTCCATGACTGTAGGTATGGGGAGAGAAGAATGCTGGCGGCTAGGGTTTAGGAGAAAGGAGGCAAGGAAATAGGGGGGTGGCAAGGATGAGAAAAAGAGAAGAGGGGATAAGAGGAGGAGAAGAACATCCTCCAGTTATAGGTGGTCATTGCCACCTGGTTCTACACTGAAGAGCATTAAATGGATAACAAACATAGAGGAGGGAAATGAAACATATAATGCTAATTAAATGTAATTAGTGTACATGAAAGCTAAGAATTCAGATGAATCTATGAATAGTCAAACGAAGTCTAAGTGAGATCAAAATAGAGAGATGGTAAATTAAGTAGTGTACCTCACTAGAAAAATATGAATTTTGGATAAATTAAGACCACACAATAAGATAGTGAAACTTCTTTCATTTTAAGGGTTCAGATGAGTTTAGTAGTCGATTCATTCTCTGGTTTCTTCATTAACATAAAATATATTATTTAATATATATATAATATTTAAGAAGATATTGATTTTGTAAATTAAAATGTAATGATTACTAAAATGGGATATAAAACATTTTTTTAAAATTTTAATTATCTATAAATATTTTGGCAATCAAAATTGAGAAAAGAGTATATTAGACATTATAAGGCATAATAAAATAACACATTCACGTTTTAGGCTAATTAAAATACTTTAATTATACTAGGAGCAAAAATGTTAATCTAAGTGTAAATTAAACCTGGTTAATAAGTTGTATCATTAAATTCAAGTTGATCATTAATGTGTTATTTTAAAATAAGTGGGTTATTTTAAATAAATATAAAATTTTAAATTTGGAGATTATATGATTATTGTTTAACTAGATGTTTAGGCATGTTCTAATAATTCTTAAAATTTATAAACATACCCATGTATTATCATAAATTCTAAATCAATTAGTATATAGTGGCATATAATATATATTATACAATATCTAGCTTAATTTTAGAACTCGTACTACCATATGATTCAGACCGAAGAAGAATTACAACTATTCATAGAGAAAAATGGAATAAGAAATCCAATATTAGGAAATATTTTTAAGTTTCAGTGTATTACATCAAAAGTTTAGTTGTAGGTTATCAAAAAATAATTTGGTACCCTCCATCCATCAGAATTTAATGAAACGATATGAACTATTTATGTATTTGGATACTTAAAGTAACGATATGAACGCCGGTCATTGGTATTATAATGATATGGGGTTAAACATACCATATAGGTTGGTAATACAAATCATTGGTTTAGTATATAATGTGAATCCAATTTGTATGCATAATTTTCTAACTAATAATTCCAGAATTTACTAAGTTACTATTTAATCATGTGTTTACACATGTTTATATATAAGTATTAGTACTAATATGTCAAATACCAAGATAATAGATCTTCTAACATAGGTCATCATTAATACCACATTTCTTATTTACCCACAAACTCTACATGCCATTTAACTAATTGTTGATGTATTATAATTTGTAGTGTAGACCTGCATAACTACATTCTCAACTCAACAATGTACAAACATTGATACAAGTATATGCATACATACATCATACAATTAGCTAATTAGTTAAGGAGTTTAACTACTTAATAAAATTAGTTGCAGCCCATTGATCACTATATGAATCCTCCAATAAAACCCACATGTATTTATCCATTTATACATATACTATGATAACCAATCCAACTACACTATTATTTCATGCCTACATGTTCTTAAGATTTTTAGTATACAAACCATGTTTCTTATATATATGTAGATGATAAATATCTAGGAACGTAATTAATTGCTAACTAATTCTCTTTCCAAAAGTGTTCTCAACATTATTCAACAAGACCAGAAGATGTAGAACACTTGATTAACTTACATGTTGTCAGTTTGAACTGATCTATATGGTCAAGTTTTTAATTTATAAATCCTTCACCAAAGATCATATCACTGAGTCCTTCACGCTAGTGATGTGACTAGAGGTGATCCCATCGACACTGAAGGTCGAGGAGGTCGTAATGACTCTCTCAAATAGGTTGCCACCACACTCATGTCATTGCTTAGATCACTGTTGGATTCAACAACTTGAATGGAAATGTGGCTCCGACTGTGCACATGTGAAGTGGTGGTGTCGGGAGGAGGGGTGTCTTCCTCCTCTACCCCCTAATGTTGTAGTAGGTAATGGTCTGGACATGGATGAGTGAATGAAGTTGGCTAGTAGGCAACATAATGGCTAGGTATTTGGTTCAAACTTAGTTCCATGAAGAAGATGAAGGTGCACTCAATTATTATGTTGTCACATCAATATTGGTGAGTTATTGGGATTTTGTCAAGGAACTAGGGACCTGGGAGAAAATTTCAAAATGTTGGTATTTTTATCGGTGGTGGCTAACAGTTAGTAGGAAAGCTTCTAAGGAGAATATATATAGTCATTGAACACTCATCTTATAGGTTTTCCTGGAGGAACCAGAAGTGATCTAGGAAGGAATAGGGTAGCTAAGGGCCTATTTGGTAGGGTGTAGTTTCAGTTCATTGAGTTCTAATGTCATGCTTTGAGTTTAAATTATCATCGATAGGATGTTGTTGGGTTAAGTTGGCTGAATCAAAACTGTATCAGATTCCTATTTTGCTGCCAAATTCCTTGATTTTGTACCACGACTAATTCAAGGAGTTCATCGTACACCTTACCAAATAAAATAGTTGCAGATTGAATTCATATTTTTATAACAATTTTAATTGAAAATACTATTTGCATCCCAACTACACTGTACCAAACAAAGCCTAAGTGTGAGTGAAGGTCATCCATCTGGTGGTTGCAGTCATAGTGGTGAAGAAATAAGGGAGCACTACCGCTTTGGGGCAGCACTACCGCTTTGGGGCACTAAAAGACCCTCTTCCATCCATTGTGGAATCCCACTGTAGTTCTTGCTTCCATGACTGTAGGTATGGGGAGAGAAAAATGTTGGCAGCTAGGGTTTAGGAGAAAGGAGGCAAGGAAATAGGGGGGTGGCAAGGATGAGAAAAAGAGATGAGGGGATAAGAGGAGGAGAAGAACATCCTCCAGTTATAGGTGGTCATTGCCACCTGGTTCTACACAGAAGAGCATTAAATGGATAACAAATGTAGAGGAGGGTAATTAAATAGATAATGCTAATTAAATGTAATTAGTATACATGAAAGCTAGGAATTCAGATGAATCTATGAATAGTCAAACGAAGTCTAAGTGAGATCAAAATAGAGAGATGGTAAATTAAGTAGTGTACCTCACTAGAAAAATACGAATTTTGGATAAATTAGGACCACACAATAAGCTAGTGAAACTTCTTTCATTTTAAGGGTTTAGATGAGTTTAGTAGTCGATTCATTCTCTGTTTTCTTCATTGACATAAAATATATTATTTAATATATATATAATATTTAAGAAGATATTGATTTTGTAAATTAAAATGTAATGATTACTAAAAAGGGATATAAATTTTTTTTTTAAAATTTTAATTATCTATTAATTTTTTGGCAATCAAAATTGAGAAAAGAGTATATTAGACATTATAAGGCATAATAAAATAACACATTCATGTTTTAGGCTAATTAAAATACTTCAATTATACTAGGAGCAAAAATGTCAATCTAAGTGTAAATTAAACCTGGTTAATAAGTTGTATCATTAAATTCAAGTTGATCATTAATGTGTTATTTTAAAATAAGTGGGTTATTTTAAATAAATATAAATTTTTAAATTTGGAGATAATATGATTATTGTTTAACTAGATGTTTAGGCATGTTCTAATAATTCTTAAAATTTATAAACATATCCATGTATTATCATAAATTCTAAATCAATAAGTATATAGTGGCATATAATATATATTATACAATATCTAGCTTAATATTAGAACTCGTACTGCCATATGATTGAGACCGAAGAAGAATGACAACCAATCATAGAGAAAAACGGAATAAGAAATCCAGTATTAGGAAATATTTTTAAATTTCCGTGTATTACATCAAAAGTTTAGTTGTAGGTTATCAACAAATAATTGGGCAATACATCTGATTGAGAATGGCTAAAAGTATATTGAACCAAGGATTCCAAAATTGAGGAGAGAGTTTCTTGGTTCTGAGGACTGAGATTTCACTTCATTGTATATATTACCGTGTTGTCTACGAAAGTTCATTCGGGTTTAAAATGCTCAAGATGGCATAACATAGTTATTCATGTTGTTACATGCCTATTTAGGAATGCTCTAAGTAGGCACTATAAGGGAAAAATATGGGATTTCTAGGACGTCATTGTCTAGTCATGCCTAATAAGGGTTTCTAAATCAGAATGATAAAAGAAAGGAAAAATAAATCAAAATGGTACACTTTGATAGAACATATTCAAGGTATAGTACCTGCATGAAAATAATTTCCAACATAGTCCACTATTGTGAGAAAACACCATTTAGATTAGTGGGTTTTAAATCCAACACGTAAAAACAACAAAATGTAGGAACTCTTCAATTCCCCAACAATGGAATTTGTGCTTTGTTCACGATTTGAATCTTTCAGTTGAAAAAAAATTATTTGAAAACACCCCAATGTTGGGGTGAAATCACCATTTACTTTGGCATTCTCAATTTTCTTTAAAATTTTTTGTTTCATTTTTCAATTGAAAGCTCCAAATCCTTTTACCTCCTGAAAACACCACTCCAAGTAGCGCGTTTTCACTAAATTGAGCTATATTGGGAACTATTTTTAAAAGGGTGTTATACTTGAAATATTTTCTACCAAAGATTACCATTATAGTTTTTTTTCCTAAAAGAAATATATAACTGTTCCATTTGCACTCCATTTCCACATCCATGGAAGTTAATAGTGATGGCAGTTCTAGGAGCATAGTGCCAAAAAGTAAACACAACCATGTAAACCAACAAGCATGTGGGAAAAAGATAACATAGAGAAATACGAGGTAATTTGTACCTGTGTTATATAGGTAATGATTAAGTTGGTAATAGAGATGGCTAAGAGTCAAATTTACTTTTACCTCTATTAGAGCCCTGTGCATCGATCACCCAACTTGTTGGTAATTCAATCAATAATTTTTCTCAATAGAAATTATTGCATTTTATATATATATTGCGATGGCTTAGATGGAAAAAAGAGCGATCGATTATATAGATGTATTTCATTTGAATTTCCATGCATATCTTGAATCCTATTTTGGCGTTTAGGAAAGGGTAGACAAGCTAGGTAAAATCAAATGCACCTTTCAATTGTTATTAAGCTTATAGGCATTTTTATACGCCTGTTCTGTATATCAACTAATTACATCTTTAAATAAAATGTTAAAATCCTTTCACATCTTTATAAGCCACTCCACACAGGTATACCCGCATACCCTCAAACCCATACCCACTAAACCTGCCATACATATAAATTTTTATAACTATGTAACCGCTTACTCTTTTACCCACATATCCGCCTCTTACAAAGTAAGGTTATGGTTATGTATATACCCATATCCTGTATACCCATATACTCATTTACATATATTTTTATGTAGATAATTGACATGAAAATATAATGGTACATATTGTAGAACTCACATTTAGAAAGTATATATACCTTAAAATAGTAGACATTTATATTAGAATGTAGTCACTAGTACAGAATCACCTTTGACATTGGTTAAATAAGGCTTTTGACGTTGGTTTCCAAGCGACACCCAATTCGGCGACACTAAAATTAGATGTCTTAAGCGTCGGTTACAAAATCGACGAGCTAGAGCCGTCTCCGATTGCAACCAAAAAAAGAACTGCCAGCAATGGGGCCACAGGCGTCAGTTATTCATAAAAAACCAACGCCATTCTCATCCTGAACAAAAAAATTAGCCCCCGACTAGACCATAGTTGTCGGTTTTCTATAAATAATCGACGTTGTTGACCTCAATTTATTGACGAGTTTTTAAATAACCAAAAAAATAACCGACACCTTTAGAACAAAAAGGCGTCAGTTTTTTATAATTAACTGATGAGTTGGACGTTCGTTGTCGGTTTTTTTCATTTAACCGACGATTATATTTTTTTTCTTATCAGCTTGTAGGCCTGCTGTTCGACTGGTCAACAGGATGCAGAAACTACAGTCCTAAACTACAAGTTTACAACATGTTCTGATTTCAGCCAACAACAGGCCACAAACCTGCAATATTAACAAGATGGATAATATTATATATATAGATCATGTGATTCACACATGTATAAGTACATTTAATTCATTCATATGATTCACACACTTGTAGCAACCTACAGTTCTATTCATTCATCTCTTTTCACATTCACACATCCATTCATTTATCTCTTTTCACATTCATACACATGTAGAAGAACATTCACACACATGTATATAGATAAGACAATTCAAAATTCATTCTGACTTGTATATATAAGTGTGTCTTTCAAAGTTTAACATGTCATCAAATACAGAAAAATATCATGACATCAAAGTTTAGAAATGTCATTCTTTATCATCATCATTATCATCATCAGTACTCTAGTGATAATAAAAAATTCCCAATGCTTCTAAGGCTTTTGCCCATTGTTCTCTTATATCATCTAATTGTTACATCGTATATGAACTATGTACATCTAATAACTTTTCACCTGTATTGAAGTCACTTGTTTTAAACACCTGCAAAGAGAATGGTGTATACATATAATTAATAAGATTGATATATTTCATATTATCTAATGAGACTATATAATATATATAATTAATAAGATTGATATATTTCATATTATCTAATGAGACTATAAAATACATATTGTACGTTATCGATATCCAGTGCAGCAAATCTGACAATCATGTCCATATATCGCATCACATAGTATGCACATGCCCAACCGTTGTCTTCTTTAGCATGCTATAAATTTCAACATACAAAATGTTAATAAATAAAAACAAGCATAGTTCACATAAATAATATATACATTGGAGAGTTTATTAAAAAAAAATACATTTGAGTCAGGAAACTACATTCACATTCTCCCAAACTAATGGTTTATTCTTTGTCTTGCACATGTTTCCTCCAGCTCTTTTGAAATATTTTAAATCCCTACATGTTAATGTAACACATTAAATTGTATTACCAAATAGTAATGTAATAATAGATGTTAACGGATATAAATATGAAAAATTTCTCACGTGAATAATGGCCTTTTCATTACGTGTCCATGTATGTATAATTGCTTCCCTTAAGGATCTAGATAATAAGCAGTGAACATTTTGGGTACAATAACCAGTAATTCACAATGTGCCTAGGGCCATATGCTAATAGAACGTCATTCTAGTTGGCTGACACCATGGGCTTGGTGATGAGAATGATCACAGTGTCTAGTTTTCAGTAGGTTTTTTGTCTATTCCAATTGTTTTATTCTCAACTTTGATCTTGTCATGGCTTGACCACTTTATGAATCATTCTCTTAACTATGCTCCTATTTTAAATTGGAACACAATCAACAAAATAATCAAGTGTATTGTGTATGTGCTTCTTAGAACTTATAAAAAACTATAATAAAAACATAGCTCAAGTGAGAAAGATCTCATACCAGCGTGGGTTACCTCCTACTAGCACTAAGTTTAATGCCTCAGCCAGATCAGGTATTTTTCTTCTTCTTCATCCATTAATAAACTCAATGCCACATTCTTGAGGTAAAGGGCCTTCCCATTGACATTTAACAATTTTCCTTCCCATGGGTCATGAGGGGTCCTCACAACTTTCCTCTTCAAATTTGTCCTTCTTTGTCTCCTCTTGGGGTGATGATGTCTTGAAGAAATTAAGGGTCAACCTTAATTTGTGAAGGCGACTTTCATTGTGATAATGCCCGCATGGATGTCGGCATCGAATCTAGCCAAGAAGGGCCTTCCTAATATGATGAGAATCTTCTTGTCCTCCAAATCCATATCTAGAACGATGAAGTCCACTAGGAACATTGTTGCCTCTTTTGGTTTAAGCATTACAAGTACACCATCCACACTACCCCTTAGGACTTTGATAGATTGATTGGCAAATTTTAGAGTACAATGTACTGACTTCAATTTACCCAAGCCCAATCTGATATACACAATATAGGCATGAGGTTCACACTATCATCCAAGTCAATAAAATAATTCTCAATAAATTTTCCACCAATGTATCATGGAATAGGAGGGGCTACGTGGTCCTTTTTCTTGATGGGAAGGGCATAGTTCAAGATAGAACTCACTTTCTCAATCAACTTGATTTTCTTTGGCATTCTTCCTATGTCTTCCATTCGAAAGTGCAACCATCCTTCAAACATTTGGCGTATGAGAAAATTTTCTTGATTTTATGAAGAAATGGTATGTTCCTTTATTTTGCTTGAAGATTTCAAGGATATCAACATTATGCCTTCTTTTAAGTGAGGGTTCATCTAAGGCATCAGGTAAATGGGGGCTCAATAGCACTATCTCTACTTCAATTAACTTGATCAATTGAAGGAGTTACATGATGGGAAGAATCACTTTAAGGGCTCACACAAGGGCCTTCAATAATCACTAGTGGAATGGTTGAAATCACCAACAGAACATGAGGGATAGAATCACTCCCAACTATGGTAGAAGGTGGAATAGTTGGTATCACATAACTGACAGAAGGTGGTGCAACAAAAATGTAGTTCTCATAGCTTCATCATAAAACATTACCAATATTGAAGTATCAACATGACCTTTGCCCCTATTTCTTTGGAGATGCTAATAACTTTGTCACTCCTCAATATGGTCAACACATTCACTTGATTGTGTGTAGAAGGGGAAGCTTGTGATGTTTTTTGTGGTGGTGGTCTTTGGTGTTGTTTGTGATGGGTGATGTTTGAGGATGTATGGTTGTTGTGGTGATGGTTGTTGTTGTGGTGGTGGTTAAGGGATATAGGGTTGTAATAATGGTTGTTGATGTGGATGAGGGCATGGATAGTTAAGTTGTGGTTGTATTGGTGGAAGATCATATGGTTAGGGGGACCTTGATATTGTTTGACATGTTTCACTTGCATAGGTGGTGGACCATAGGAGACTTGAGTGGATACCACTTGTCCATTCACTTTATTTGGGATCACCAAGGTTTGGGAAGGAAGCCTCCCCTCATCACAACAAGCAAGAGTCAAGTCTACCTAATCTAGCCTTTGTCCAAGTCTATGAATAGTTTGTCCATGAGTGGACCCATCTTTCTTCACTTCATCTAGGATTCTCAATCTTTCAAGCACTTCATATCAAACCTTAAACTGTGCCTTTAGCTTTGGTTTCTCTTGTACATCATCACCTTGTTTCTTCCATGAAAAGTTAGGTGACTTATCCACTTGGGAGTGTATAATTAAGACATGGGGTCATGATTTTTGCAGTCCCCAAAAGCTTGGATGGCCTTCACCTCTTCATTTAGGGAATCAAAACATTGCACCAAATGGTTGGAGGAACCTCCAATTTCACTTTTCATTAGATTCATCATGTTAGCAAGGATTTTCATCATTTGTGGATTTGCATCATTTTATGAAGACAGTGGTAGAGTAAATGGACTGTTTGTTGCTCTATACCTTGAATTTTCAGCCAAATGCTGCTCAAACAAAGGCCATGACTCTTCGGAGGCTTGTCCATGAATGTGCCACCATAAGAGGAATCTACCTCCATTTGGCTTGATTGAGATAGTCTGGGATAGAAATATTGTATAGGTTGTCAGAGGGATACTTCATGGTGAGGACAATCTCTTAATAGCTTTTGGAATATCTTCAAACTTTCATGAAATTTCTCATGAGCCAACTGGCTGAAGGTGGTGTTTCTTCTTCTCATTTGAGTGCTTTTGTATTGGGATATAATTATTTAGGGACTCATTCTTCATAGTTTCCCACATCATCACTTTAATTTTTATACAACACCACTCCATGGGCTTATCTTTTAAGGAGAAAGGAAAGAGGGTGAGATGGATAAAGTCATTTGTGGTATCTAGAGTGCCAAATGTGGAGCAAGTATCCAAGAATACACCAATGTGCTTATAGGACTTTTCATTCTCTAACCCATATACGGTAGGAAGGAGTCCAACTAGAATTGGTGGAATAAAAGAAAACTTGCATTGGAATCTACTCTACTCTTATAGCAGTTCGTGAGATGTAGTTGTCAGGATGAAGTAGTCATGTAGGAGCCTTGGTTTAGATGGAATTGGTGGATCGCCTTGGTGTTCTGCTTCATGATCCCTCATTGCTTGCTCTTATACTTGAATGTGCATGTTCCTTTTCCTTCTTCTATCTATTTTTGGTCCTCTAAAGAAAAGTTTGATAGACAAGGAGCAATGACCAAACATGCATTGTAACCTACACAAGGCACAACCAAGCCAAGATAAGCAAGTTACAAATCACAATTTAAAAAATGTTACAAATAATAAAGAATATTGGTGATGAGGGATACTAGAAAAACTAAAAACTAAATAGTTAGATAGGTCTTGAAAGTTACTCCTTGCCAACAGTGGTAGAAAGCTTGATGTGCCTTGGGCAGACATGGATAACAAATTACTTAAATCACGTCACACTCTCATATAAACAATGATCTACAAGAACAAAGGCTCAGGATGTATTATAGGAAAAGTGGTAAGTCAGGGTCTAATCCATAGGGAGAGCGGTAGGACGCTATAGGATCTAGATTGTTTCTTTGAGTTTCTTGAGTAGACCCTAGGGTTTCAATGCTTTTATCTTGGAGTTTAGAGTTTAAAGTATGTTAAACATGCAAGAATGAAAGACAACAATCAAACCTTGATTTACCCTACACAATTAATGCTAAATAACAAGCTAAGAGAGCAACTAGTATACTAGATAAGAAAAATCAATACTAGTTTGAGCTCAACAAGTTAATTGAGCAAGGAGATCTAAGACTACATTAAGCAGTTAAATAACAAATCGAGGACTAAGTACCCTAGAAAGACTAAATATCATGAATAAGCAAGTAGACTTAAGCAAAACCCAAGTAACTAGCAAGGGAGATCATTAGTATTCTAGCAAGTAATTGGGGTAGTGGGATGTTTGAATGGATATGCAACCATTAACCATGTACATGGGTCATACTCATGCACATGTGTCCAACAAGTAAGCCATCAAACCAAATAAAATGGATAATGTAGGCCCTATCACTTGGCCATGGGTGCATGGTGGTGTATAGGGGAACTAATCCCTATCACTTCCCATATATATTTATGAGGATCTATTAACTAAGGGATAGGTAGACGTTTATGCTACGTTTATACTAAGGGATGGTGGTGTCAGATTGATTGGAACTGCAATTGACTGATTTGCACAGTCTACTGCTCCAACTGATCGGCTCATAGGGTTGAACCGATCGGCTTAGGCTGATGAACCGATTGGCTCAAGTGGTGAGTCGATCGACTCATGTGTCAATGAAACGACCGGCTCAATTGTTGAATCAATCGATTCATGTGACCAACCAAGATCGTTTGGAAAGTTAGAAGACTATTTTGCAAATACAATTTGTTTCACTTGTACAAATTCGATTTACACAAGGATTAATATTTGATTAGTTGGAAACAAATATAAAAGTCAATTTGAGTTGGACCAAGACCACGAACTGATCAGCTCATGCTTGAACTAATCGTCTCATGTGTCCCAACCGATCGATTCAGGTGTGAACCGATTGGCTCAGGTCCCCAATCGACCGTTTCATGCTTGAAACGATCGTTTTAGGTGGCACAGTTGGTTGTTTTGTGGAAAATCTTGAACCCTTCTACTCTTGCTTTAATCCCACATTTTCCGGGGTAGAGAACCCTGTCCCATGACCCTCCTATATATATTGGGGTATTGGAGGCTTCTCATGTACAACAACTCAGAACACCAGTTGATCTGCAAAGTTGTCGTTCTCTCTAGTTGTGGTAACCGAGAGAGCCCGAGAAAGTGCTACCCGATAAGGAAGGCACAACAAGGGAAAGGCAACTGCAGAAAAGTAGCTGGTTGCATGAGAGTGTGTCGATGACTAGTACGCTGACAGGAGGGTGCGAATCCTTCTGATTCCTTATGGGACAAGGAGATCGAAGTTACAGGTGGTCCATGTGGACTACTTTAGAGGCGGGAGACTTCTGTCGCTCGGAGGACAATTGTCAATCCTGACAGTCCCGGTGAGACTAGGAGCAACACATACACCATCCAAGACCGGAGGTGAAGACCGCGCAAGCCGCGAGGTAACGTCGCTGAGAAAGCCTCGGGACAATGTATGTCTCTACAAACCATCCTTCTTAATGTATAGACGTTGACGTGATTCGTTTATTCTGGGTTTGGGAGAAGAAATTTTTTGTTTCCGCTGCCTTCTCTGTCTTCCCTATAACCCAATAGTGTTATCTGAGCCACGTCAACCGCTCTATACTTTAGGATTATCAATATGATCGATTTTGGTTTTTCACCTTTATTTATTGCATACGATGTGAATAAAATTGGCTTTATGCATGTCCAATTCTAAATCCAAAAATCCCAATATACATATATGATATGTAATATGAATGCACTCGATACACGTCACCCTTAAATGAGTTTTGTGGTGGATGTATAGCGTGGTTATGGCCAATAAACCCTATGTATGTGTGCTTGGTTGTATATGGCTGCTTGCATCTCGGTCTGTGCACTGATTCCCTACCTCCTTATTCCTAATGTAACTCGAGATAACTTGAGATTTATTTCCTACCTTTGTTCCCCCCAAATATAACTCGGGGTTTCCCAGTTTAAATGTAAATAGGATAGAACTTTTCTTTCATGTTATGTCAAAGAACGGAGGACATCTGACGGCGACTGAGACGATCGGTTCAAGGCATGAACCGATCGGTTGGCGATCTAGATGATCGGCTCGAGGAGTGAGATGAGCGGGTGGCGACCTGAGGAGATGTACGATGACCAGGCTAACTAATCGGTTGGAGGAGCCAACCGATCGGCTGGTGGCACCCAGACGACTAGCCAGGGCGAGCAGGTCATTCATGTGATGAGTTGATCAACTCGGACGGCTATAACACTTCATCATGGAAATGTTTCATGTGATTTAGACCTAGATGACCGTGATTCCTCTTGGCTTGAGGAATCACATTAGCATGGCCATAATCATCGCTTTTATCATTTCACATGTTTTCTGTGGGATATAGCATGTATATGATACATACTATATATTGTGGTGATTGGATATGTATATGTACCTATAAAAACCAAATCCCTCATTAAATATTAAAGTTTTAGATGCCTTCCAAATGCAACACATGTGAAAAGCTTGATCGGCCAAGTGTGGGAACGCCCTAGCGTGGTAAACCGTCTATCTCATGGAAGCGTGAAGGATGGATATGTGGGTCTACCCTAGCAGGGTGCATATTCATCATGTTGGCTTTGGGTCAGACTTAACAAGGTGTCCTAGATAGGATCTAGCACCTTGAGGCATGGAGGTGATCATGGCAAGGAGTTGCATATGACATCTTTCAAGAGTTGCATATGATGCAATTGGCAAAAGTTGCCTACCTAGAAGATATAAGTTGTGGGTGACAACCCTAGCTGGTCCATGACTCAGAGGATTTCAGGATCTTGACCCACTAGAAGATTGTACACTGCAATCTTCCGAATTGATGTTGAGGGCTATCAATTTGAAAAAAATAGTGGGAGCGATAATTAATTAAAGTCCTAATTATATCATCAACCTTTCAAATCAATCAAATAATTCAAAATTGAGTTTTGGACTAAAATTCCATATATTTCCTTTTGTAGTTCAAATGACAAAAAACAACAATCACTTTTCATTACGATTGGTCCTTGAAAAGGACAAGCTGAATGGGACTAACTTCCATGACTAGTTTAGGACATTGAGAATTATTCTCACTCAAAAGAGAAAGCTCTATGTCCTGGATACTCCAATTCCAGAGGAACCTGCTCCTACCGCACTAAAGGCAGAAAGGGATGCTTATAAGAAGCATTCCGATGATGCCATTGATGTAAAGTGCTTGATGTTGTGCTCCATGAACCACAAGTTACAGAGACAACATGAGAACATGGGTGTCATTGAAATGATTCAACATCTCAAGAACACGTATGAAGATCAAGCACGTCAAGAGAGATATGGTGTCTCCAGGGCGCTGTTCAAGTGTGTCATGATAGAAGGAGATCCAGTTGGTCCTCACACACTCAAGATGATTGGGTATGTGGAGAACCTGACGAGAATGGGATTTCCCCTGAGCCAAGAGTTGGCTACTGACGTGATACTGCAATCGTTGCCAGAATCCTATAGTCAGTTTGTGATGAACTACAACATGAATGACTTTGACAAGCTGTTGACATAGTTGTTGGGCATGTTGAGGACAGCCGAGGCATAGATGAAGAAGGACAAGCCTAAGTCTGTGATGATGATCAACAACAATAAAGGCAAGTCCAAGCACAAGGGCAAGGGCTAGGCTAAGAAAGGTTCTGATGCTAGCTAGTATCCCAAGTCATCTTCAACTCTCAAAGTCAAGGGAGGCGTGACCAAGAGAGGCAATTTCCACCATTATCAAAAACCAGGACATTGTAAAAGGAATTATCCACTCTATCTGGAAGAACTAAAGAAGAAGGAGGCGACAGACGTCTCCACCTGAAGGTGTCATGAAATAAACTTGTAACATTTTTGAGGTATATGATACCAAAATATAAAATGTAAAGCACTCAATAAATGGGGCAAGTGTTGCCGCCATAGGTAGGAGTACTTTTGTTTACTTTCAACCTTGAAGGCATGTAATAGAGTTATGAACTGCTATTTCGTATTTTCCAATAGATAGAAACACCTTAATTTTTGCATATTGTATGACAATGATGGCAATTAATAAAGTTGATGTTTCAATATTTGTGACAATGCCTTGTTTATCTTGTGGTACTTGGTATGCATAAGATAAAATGATACCTAAAAGTTATTGATAACTCAAACAATAAAATTAACATAAATCATGAGAAATTCATTTCTAGTTTCCATATGATGGATAAATCTAGACTCTTTTGGTTAGAGAACCAGTAAGAGACATGAATCTCTTAGACATGATTAATCAATCTTCACTAGTGGTAGTGGGAGAATGATTATCCTATTAGGTATAATACATGTGATGTATTTACATACCTATTGGATCAAATGTTAATACTTCAGACAATATTTAGAGAAAAACCAATATGAATATCTTGAAGTGTTCAAGAATATCATAGATGAAGTACGAATTTGGTAAAGTGTTAATTCTTGATGAGATCAATGAATGAAAAACTTGAACCAAATGTTTGAGAACCTTGTGAGTGATAGTAAACTCATGATTAAGGCTTGGTGATGTCTAAATCAAAAGGAGTCATACTCTAAGGAGTTAGAGGATGATTATCAAATAACTAAGTTCTTCTTAAATAAAGAATACCCCTACACTAATAAAGGACATTAAGAATCACAAAGGGTTGTGAGTTCTTATATCCTTGACAGATACACCTTGATTATCTATGTGATGAGTTGGTAATGTGATGAGTCAACTATCTAGATGAATATGAGGAATCGGATTTTGAGTTATGGTTTATGACCATTACATCCTAAATGACTTCCATGTGAACCATAGGGCATGACCTTGATGGTAGCACCCATTGGGATGAAATCCATAAGTGCGAATGAGTCTTAAGTGTTAAGACACATGGATAACATTTTGAAGGATGATGCTTGTTGATTGCAACTTAATCACTAAGAGATTTGGCATACAGATACTAAAACTGCATTCCTATGAGGAATAAGACAAGGATGTGTATGTGACACAACCTATAAGGTTTATGAATTCATCAATGCAAATGAAGTATATAAGTTACAATGGACTAATCAATGTGATTGATTGAGTACAAGCAACTCAGAGCTGGGATCTTTACTTTGATAATATAGTCAAAGGGTTTGACTGCTATGACAAAGAAGGGATCTATGATTTAGTGGGAGCATATTCACATTCCACATGATGATGTGAAATGGAAATGTTCTAGAATGGAAATCCAAAGTGGAAATTATCTTTAGGGAAGATAGAGATGTTTCCTATATGATAGGAATAGAGATCTATAGAGATAGTTCTCGAAAAACCTCTTAACCTGAAAAGATAAAGCATACATTGGCAATCTATACTGAAGGGTTCAGTATGCACAAATTTAGTGGGACAAACTTATCCATGTTACATGGAGTTAGTATCCCAGAGCCAAGTGTCCAATTCTGATGAAGAATGGGAATACTATGACTAGATATGGATCTATCATGTATATAATTATCCCATTATCTTGCATGTATGGACATGGCAAGAACGAAATGCATTTATCATCTTGTATGTAGGATATGACAATATGATGTGCTCATCTTGATAACTCATATGTGGGACATGATGAGTGGATGTCTATCTAGTTCCAGTAAGGGTTGCTGGAATACCATGAGAACTTGATAAGTACTTGAGAAGTACTAGTTCTTTGGAAATAAGGAAGGGTTCACTGTAAAAAGGTTACACTGATGTAAACTTCAGAAAAGGACAGAAAATTAATCGCATAATATATATGGGATATATAAGTGAATGTTTGTTGATAAATGGAAACATTCCAATAAAGCTGTTTTAAAAGGAAAGGTCAAGTATCCGTGTGTTAGAGAACATTTGTGTCTGGAAGTTCATGAGATGAACTTATATATATTCCGATCTTTGATGACAAGTAAGGAATACTTGGTCATGCAATGTGGCTAAAGGTTAGAAAATGAATACTAGATCGCATATTACAACAACTCCATCTCATACGTGTGACGTACAATGAAGAGATGAGAGACATGCAGTTAATACCGACTCTGGCAAGGTGTTTCCATAACTCACTATGTAAGCACTAGAGCACAGTAACATGTGGGACATGTTTGAAGATCACTAGGAATATGATTCAAGGGTGATTGGCTCACAGTGCAAGTGGGAGTCTGTTGGTATGTATGCCTGAGAGCCAATCATGGGATGATTGGTGGGATACATTAAGATTGATTTGATAAAGATCGAAGGCAATCTTCCAATTCTTTCTGGTTCTATCATATGAGATAATGATAGAACAGATTGAATGTATAGAGAATGACAATACTCAATGACGTATGCTTTCAGGTTGAGGACCTGAATGATGAGATCATACAGATGCTAAGAGTTTGTACATTCTTATTATGTCCCTAGTCAGATGTCATTGTGGAAGGTAGATAGACAACAATGACACACAAGACTAGATTGTGGTGTTGGTTGATGACAGAATCTCATTAGTCATGATATGGAGATATCAAACCAAACACATAGGTACTTGTTAGAGAACAAGTGTATCAGACAGACCCACCGTGAGTTTGACACATGGAACCATGACATGGTAGTCACAGTCAATTCTCACAATGATGGTGGTGAGTGTGATTCTTTGACCTGAAATCACTACACTCAACACATGTCGTTGGGTAAACTTTGACATCATCAAACGTAGTCTTGAAACATGGGTTGTTATAAAGGTGATGATTGGGTGGCTTTGACACATGGGGTTTTGAGGGGTGAGTGATAGATATGGGATTTGTCCCTCCTGAGGGAGTTTGATATCCATGGCCACTTGATGAGTATGATTGAGATAGGTGTGCACGCATGTGTGAATCATTATGCGATATTGATGTCATACATATCTCCTCCAATCTACTTTGAGATCAAGAAAGTGAATGAACATTGAAAGGATGACTGTTCCATGCCTTGAGTTCATTTGGGATATCAGTGATAAAGGAATTATACATTTGCTGTAACACCATTCACGGATTGTAGGATTGAAAGTTGTTCTCCAACTTTCCTTTTCACTTGGGTAGCACTGATGTGCGACTAGGCACCGCTCTTTGCTTGTGAAGCCATAAGTGTTATGGACTTTCACTGCCAACATGAAATGGACCTGCAGGGTCACACACATAGGATTTAACCTGGAAGAAGAGTTTATCCACAAACGATGTTTAGATTGATTACTAAAGGAGTTTAGTAGTTCAATTAAACACTCAATCAATTGATAGCTCAGTATCATAGTGTTCAAGGTGTTGGACCGATTGAATAGAGTGTCAGATTGATTGGAACTGCAATTGACTAATTTGCATAGTCTACTGCTCCAACCGATCGACTCACAGGGTTGAACCGATCAACTCAGATTGATGAACCGATCGGCTCAAGTGGTGAGTCGATCGGCTCATGTGTCAATGAAATGATCGACTCAATTGTTGAATTGATCGATTCGTGTGACCAACCAAGATCGTTTCGAAAGTCAGAAGATTATTTTGCAAATACAATTTGTTTCACTTGTACAAATTTGATTTGGACAAGGATTAATATTTGATTAGTTGGAAACAAATATGAAAGTCAATTTGAGTTGGACCAGGACAACGAACCGATCAGCTCATTCTTGAACTGTTCAGCTCAGGTGTCCCAACCCATCGGTTCAGGTGTGAACTGATCGGCTCAGGTCCCCAACCGACCGTTTCATGCTTGAAACGATCGGTTCAGGTGGCACAGTTGGTTGTTTTGTGGAAAATCTCGAACCCTTCTACTCCTACTTTAATCCCGCTTTGCCCGAGGTAGAGAACCCTGTCCCATGACCCTCATATATATATAGGGGTATTGGGGGCTTCTCATGTACAACAACTCAGAACACCAGTTGCTCTGCAAAGTTGTCGTTCTCTCTAGTTGTGGTAATCGAGAGAGCCCGAGCAAGTGCTACCCGATAAGGGATGCACAATAAGGGAAAGCCAACTGCTGAAAAGCAACTGGTTGCAGGAGAGTGTGTCAGTGACTAGTATGCTGATAGGAGGGTGCGACTCCTTCTGATTCTTTGTGGGATAAGGAGATCGGAGTTCTAGGTGGTCCGTGTGGACTACTTCAGAGGCAGGAGACTTCTGCTGTTCAGAGGACAACTGTCAATCCTGACAGTCCTGGTGAGACCAAGAGCTGCACATACACCGTCCAAGATCGGGACAATGTATGTTTCTACAAACCATCCTTCCTAATGTATAGACATTGACGTGATTCGTTTATTCTGGGTTTGGGAGAAGAAAATTTTTGTTTCCGCTGTCTTCTCTGTCTCCCCTATAACCCAACATGCACATAGTTACTAAAATCTCTCACCTCAGAATAGTGGAATGGATAGACAAAGGGGATGGGAAGAAATTAGTTAAGGTTCCTCTAGGGAGCATAGGAATTTTTCCAAAAAAAAACCAAAATTGCCCCTTTCTGTACGTCTTAAACGATTTCATAGATCAAACAACCATAGAAACAAGTAGCGAAAGAGAACAAGAAATAACATAGATTAGACAAAGAAATCAAAGTTTAGTGCATACATATTTCTCAAAATGGTATCTTAGTTGCATATTTTTTCTCCCAAACATCACACAAGGGGGCTTAGCTACTCATTATCAAAGAAATAATAAAAGAAAAGAGGGAAGAAGATAGAAACACCATGAATGTGAGTGGAGAAACTCCAATATTCACCTCCAACTACTCTAAGCTTGTCATTCTCCTTCAAGTGGGTGTAAATGCCATGAAAGTGGAAATGGATACTGTCAAAACCAAAGAAAACTAGGGTTTTGGGGTGAAAATTGGAAGGAAATGGAGTGAATTAGGTAGGTAGGAGTGAATGGCAACTATGATGGCTAGGAATTGATAACCTTTGCCTCTTGTCTAGAACTAATGTATATATAGAGGGCTAGGATGTCTAGGGTTAAGTGGGGGATAATTTAGGAATTTGGGTGGAAAGCAACATTAGGGTTAGAGGTAGAATAATCATTTTACCTCCACCGTGGCCGTGTGATAATGGAATCACCACATGCTTGGTGGTGATGCCTGGGGTTTAAAACATCAATGTTAGTTGGGGGAGAAGGTGTCTTGGTGTCCTCAAAATGGTCGTTCTATTACTAGAACGATCATTTTGGCACAAAAGTGGAACAACCGCTCTGGTGAGAACGACCGCGGGGGAGAGGGATGCTAAAAAAAGTGTCACAACCTCCATTCTCATGGTTAAATGATTGTCCTTGAATTTGTGTGGACTTACTTGTTGAACTTTATTTCCAATAAAAATTTCTTGCTTCAACTCAATCTTTGGTCACGTATGGTAGGTCGGGGTAGCTTTTAGGGTCACTCTAGAATTATCCATGGCTAGAAAACCCTTAAGATCCTCCTCCTTATCTCCCTTCCATAAATTAGTGTCAAATGCCTATAAAATTGCAAGAGCATCCATAAGTGCATTTGTCATAAATTGATAGTATAACATACTAAAATCCGAGTACTAAATCAATGTTGAGCTAGAATTCTGAATTTCTTAAAAAAGTTGAACTTATTTATTGAAATGGTCATACATTTAAAGTTTCATTCAATCATTCTGACCATGTATCATACTATGTATTACTAATAGCTCCCATTCTAATTTCTTGTATGCAAATGAGATCATTTTCCTTATTCAAGAAATACTTACAAACTGTTAGTATAATTTATCAGTTGAGCTTAGGCCCAATATATTTTTCCTTGTTTCCATTTGGCCCATGTACTCCTTGTCTCCTATATATAAGAGACTCAATTCACTTGTATTAGTTACTAAAGTTATACTCCTTTCTTCATGGTATTAGAGAAATATACCTACCCTAGTCCTCCCCAATTCTTCCTCTCCCTTCCCTCTCCCCTTATGTCTATTCCCCTTTGTGGTGACAGTAGCTAGCACCAGAACTGGTCTAGGATTTCAGATCTAACATGCGTAAGATCTGACAGAGTATAAGGAGATAGTGCCTTGTCTTCCTTCACAATATGGAGACGACGTGAGAGATCTTTGCAGCTTGTTCATTTAGCAAATTATGGATTATCATTGAGATAATTAGATCTGTCACTTTGTCCTGATCGCAATACTAGCTTCTCCTTTTCCTTTTTTAATAGGTCAACTATGGGATAGCATGTTCTTAATTTGCTGTTGATTGGATGTTCTCTCAACAATCTACCATACTTGGCTTGTGAATCTACGTGATTATGGATTGTATACGGAAATAGTAAAAAAAAAGCAAGTTCTATACACATATATAAGACAAGGAAACAAAAGATCCTGTGTTGAACTATAAAACACTAAAAAAAGAAAAAGGGGCACAATTTTTATTATTCTTCTTCTTCTTCATGTAGTTCTCCTAATTCACATGGTTGAGTGCTTTTATATATATTGGGGATTTTATTTTCATGTATCCTATCGTGCAATTCATCGGGTAGTGCTTTTTTTCCTACCCAGATCCATTCCGATAGCGTCACTCCTCTTTCTTCTGAGTTTCATTCTGGTACCGTGTCATTATATCTGATACTTTACTCATCTCATCATGGGTGATGATGCTAAGTCAATAATTGCTTAGAATGACATGCTGCACATATCTGCCATTAAACTTAATGATGACTTCTTTCTTTTTTGGATGAATGACATTTCAAAAATCTCTTCAGTCCTGGGGTAAACTCAAAATTTTCACCAATGACTCACTGACAGTTCCTCATTGACAAGCAACAATCAAGTGCTCTCATGGTTGTGGGCATGCATGGAGCCGGAGGTGATCGTCAAGTACATGTGGCATCGAAACACCAAGACTATGTGGGAGGAGATGAAGCAGTTCTTTACTCAGGAGGACAACTTCTTGTGCATGTACAACATTATGGACAAGATCTTCTCTGAATAATAAGGAGAGCGATCTTTGTCCAAGTACTTTGACGCCATAAAGGCCGTGTCAAACCAACTACACTTCTTCTCTCCAACGACCTCTACTGAGGTTACCAAAGAGAGAGAAACTCTCCTCATTGGGTTCTTTCTCAATGGACTTCATCCTCACTTTGCTGTTGTTCGACAACTTCTCCTAGTTGGTGCTACCTTTCCATCTATGGACCATTCTCCTTTCTTCACAAACCAGTCCCTAAAATTATATTCATGAATCACTTTGACATCATTAGGTACATTTTGAAATCCTTGTGCTGGTATACTTTGTCTTAAAGTTTTATTCTAAAAATACACCCATTCTATTGATTGGTGGCTTTTGAATGCCGCTAAAATATACTTTTGATTATTAGATATTAATATTTTAGTTATTTGTAAGAAAAATTAAATTAGCTATCCTAGAAGCATAACCATAGGTGTTAATATTATAATAATATAATTTAATAGAATTGGAATACATTCTTAAAATATTGAAGCATTTAAATGCATCATTTAAAGGTTACAAAATTCAAAGTAATTAGTAAATTATTATGTATTGCTAATGATAATAACAATAAATTCAATAGTAATCGAGTGAAAACAGTACCTTCTTCCTTAGTTAGGGAATCGTCCCTACTGATTACGTAGAAGGAACGACCAAGACATTCTCTACATCCATGCCATTGTTTTATCACAAACAACAATTGGACTTCTCTTGAGCTCTTCTACCTCGACAATCCCTCAAACAACTACTCCCAGCCCTAAAAACCACCGCATTACTCTCTGCCAGTCAATAATGGCAGATTTGTTACAGTGCCATCACTCTCCCTCATCGCCAATTGTTGTTCCTCTTCTTCCGACCCCTCACCAAGTTTAGAAACCCTAAACACAAGTCAATGAAGCCTAAAGTAAGTGTGGCGCCATCAATGGCATCCTACAAATACCATAACGCCGTCAATCCTAATGATGCTCTCCACCTTGAGCAGTGTTGTGACCTGCAACCCCTGGCCGCCCAACTTATTCAATGCAACCCAACTCTGTGAAGAATGCAAGATAGAAGATCTGATCTCACACCACAGACCTGCAATACAGGATGCATCATCTTCATTTTGTTCAAGCATCCAAGATCCCCAAATGCTTTCCAGCTGTGTGGATTATCTAGCACCTACCTTTGGTCTTGACGGCTATAGGGCATGACTCTGACACCTAAACACCTCTGTGAATCTACTATGCCATGATTGCAACAGGCTAGTTCCTAGCAACCTTCAAACATATCAAGTATCTGAGATCTTCACCCCCAACTGCTTTACTTCTCGACCCCACCCACTCAGTGCAACCCAACTCTGTGATGAATGCAAGGTAGAAGATCTGATCTCACACCACATATCTGCAATACATGATGCATCGTCTTTATTTTGTTCAAGCATATGAGATCCCCAAATGCTCTCCAGCCATGCGGATTATCTAGCACCTACCTTCGGTCTTGACAGCTGCAGGGCATTAACCACCTTCAAACATATCAAGGTTCTAAGATCTTCACTTCAACTACTTTACTTCTCGATCCCATCCACTCTACCTTCTTCCTCCATATGCTTCATCTACCTTTCCAATAAACCCATCATCACCTGATCATCCCACATGAGGATCCTAAACTGAATACAGAGGAACACATATCTGCAAATGTGGAAATGCAAAACCCCTATCTTGGCTGATCATGTTACCAACTACATCATTTCTTTACCCTAGTTCTAAAGATAGACCACCGCCCGAGATATGGTGTTGTAGGCTGTAAATCCCAAGAGGAGAACCATCCCAAAACATCTACCTATTAGGTGGAGAGCCCCTTGGACTTATCTATTGCCCTTTGGTATCCCATACTACCAATGTGGGACTATTCTTTTTTACTTGTAACAAATCCCCCCACTTAAGGTCCAACGTCACGGAGGACCAACGGCCCAACCGAACGTTGTAGACCCGCAGAGCCTAATCATAGGATCCACCAAAGGAATCCCACCCTGACTCCTAAGGCAGGCTTTGCACCTCCCATGACAGCCCACTGGGCCCATGACAAAGCCACTTTAGCAGCCCATACTACCAAAGTGTACCGAATCAGACCATAATTGGGTTAAACTCTGATACCATTTGTAAATCCCAAGAGGAGAACCAACCCAAAAGATCGACCTATTGGGTGGAGAGCCCCTTGGACGTTACCTATTGCCCTTTGGTATCCCATACTACCAATGTGGGACTATTCCTTTTTACTCGTAACATAGGCCTGACCACATGATCACCTCAGATGAATTTCAACATATGTGCTCATCAATAATGATTTGAAAAGTCTACTAAATCCACATAGCCACAGTGATGATCTAGTGCTCAAGTCTCGGAAAGAAAGTGGGATAAATAAAGTTTAAGCATGAAAGTCAAGGACCCATCAATTCCTTATAAGATGATCAACAACCTGATTGTATGGGATCGATCCCCTCTCATCCATAAATAGGTAACTCCTATACTCCTTCTCCCATATGTGCATGCTTCTCCTAACCATTAGATGGATAGATTGGTTAATTTACATGCATATTGATAGCAATAAAGACGATAACCATCTATACATAATTGTTGTATCTACTAAATCATATGATTCGACCTATTGACTACCTAGCTAGTGTACACTTATGTATTAGTAAGCTAATAAGTCATAAACTAGTGATACTAGTTATTATGAAAGCTTTATAATTGTTATAAGTCCAAATTATAGAAATATATGTATTAGAGTGTGGTTGGATACACGATTTAGATTATGAAACCTTGTTAACATAGATCAAGATATTTTAATGGAAACTTAGATAAACTATAAAGGAGAAGCGAATTGCTCTTATATAATATTGCAAAATAAAACATGTAATTATTAAATTATAGAAGGAATTTCTCCCTTCAGATATTAACAAATGTATAACTATGTTCATATATGTATTTGAGATCTAGTTATTCACATTCAAGTATATTAGTATTCTCTTAGTTATAAATGAATCCACTAGTTACCTCATTTATAGGAAATAATATAGAATTATATGGTTCCTAAAATATCTTACCCACTTTTACATCTAGGTAACATCGACATATTTGACCAATAAGACTACACAAGATACACATTAAGAGAAAGAATGATAAACTTCAACATCATATCCTTTAATAAGTCATTCCAAGCAAATAGTAACCATATCATGCCAAAATGTAGATACATCACTGTATTAACTCTTGGAGATGGTTGACTGTTGACCACAAATACATTGGACTCTTTCCTGAGATAAAGGTACTATCTAGATTATGTTATTAAACTATTTACCTCCCTCTTGAGTTTCATTTCTATAATTTTGCAGAAATGGTAAACCAAATTTTTTATTAGTCTTTCCCTCTTGTTGAAGTTCGCCACCACTAAATTGAATGTTGAATATTGTTTAAGTTGATTTTGATATTGGCACAAAAACTCAAAATATTGACAAAGAACTTTGGCTCACTAGATTCGACGGGTCGTATCCCCCAACCTTGCGTAGTGGATAATGGACAACCAAAGGTTCCCTGAAACTGGTTACCCCCACAGACAAAAGTGTTATTCTCACATAGAGGGGAGAATAATAGGCACCTATCTATTAGAAAAAGACAAAATATTAGATTTATTGTGCCAATGGATAAATTATTTCATTTTGAATAATTTGATATATTGATACTAGTTCTGAGAAAAATCATTTTATTTTGAAATCTTGAAATTGGTTTTGAGAAATATTTTTATTGATTCTCGTTACCACTTTATGTTGTTGTTCCCTTTCAAAATTAATGTGGTAACTAGATCATCCTTTCGTTATTACCATAGTCCACCAAGCAATCTTACCTAGAGTTGATCTCATAACTCTTTATTTTTTTTAATAGCTCAATAATTGAATTTAGTTCTAGCTGAGCAATATTTTCCCTTCTCAGGGTCCATGTGTGGTTTTTCCCCCCTCTAAGAACTCATGGATAGGTATGGGAAGAAGAACTAAAAGAGACGTGCAGGAGATATCTCTTATTGAAGACTAGATACGAATCAATGCCTATTTGTAATCTTGTAATCTTACATTCAAAGCTTCCACAACTCTGATAGAAAAGCATGACTGCAATAAAGTTTGTTTATACTTTTGATACATTTTATAAATATTTGATCATAAAGACTGAGTCTTTACAAAAATTTATTGGAAAATAGCATGCATTCTACATATCTTGTTGTGAAAAAGGGGCAAAATGACAAAGATGGAGACCAAAACTAGGTCTCCATCAATCTCATAATTCCTTTCCCCTTTCACTGGAGACCTAGGTTTTAACCCATGTACACCCAAATCCCATTCACGACTACCAATTCAACGGTGGGTCCATCTTGCCTTTGCAATTAGCCCTTTCCTCATGTTAGGACTACACATCTAAAGCCCCCAATGTCACGTTCCCATGTGGGCCCCACCCAGTAGGGGGGTACTAACACTAATAGCATTTGTAACGTTCAACCCACTGTCAAAGGTCTAGTAGAGTTTAAGGAATGATGACAGGTCCCATAGACCACCATTGTCCTCAGTTACACACTTTGTCCTCACCCAAGAAAAACCCAAGTTCAACTTCCTTATAGGTTACTCATCGTAGTACTACTCTGAGCCGAGCATGGTTATATTTGGACTACTTATTGATGAGTTATCTAAAAAGGATGTGCACCTTGGTGATATGGATATTCCAATCATTCCTTTTAAGATCGTTGAGGCCTTAGATCCTAGGATGTTACAATCTCCACCACTTACACTCTGGTGGTTGGTGCGATTCCTATCAAGGCTACACACTAGCCAACTAGAGGTGGCTAGATGCAACCCTACGGGAGGACACACATGTGGATCTTTTGAAATTTATATTAACCCTAACAAAGTCGATCACAATACCAAATAGGTCACCCGCAAGTGCATAGGGTACTATTGTAGCATAGGTGAAGGGCAAGCGTAGGGGTCAATCCTTAGGGACAGAGGGGGCACTAGAGCTAGGCTTGCATTGGCTATGTTCCTATTGTGGAGATTAGGGTTGAAGGGTTTAAAAAAGGTTTGGTTGTTTGTTAAACTAGGTGAACAAGGAAGTACATAAAATTTTAAAATCTAAGTTATCACAACCCTAAATTATCCTAAGCAAGCAAGTCTAATGAACTAGGTTAAGAAACTAGCTAAAAAAGAGTAAAGGTCAACTACACTACACTAGCAAATCAATTAGCACTAAGAACTAAATTAACCACAAGAGAGAGCAAAAACCTAAGTTAACACTAAAGAACAAAACTACGAAACTAACTAGATTAAGAAAAAGAAACGAAACTAGAGTAGCATAAACAAGCTAAGAAGGCAAAGTCAATTTTAAACAATGAGATTAGGTAGGTGGGCCATTTGGGGATGTGGTTTGATATTAGTTGGGGGATCTCAACATAGCAAGCAATTATCACAATTCTTTAGATTACCAAAACAAACAACAATGCAAGTTCTATTAGAATGTAACCTATACTACTAGTTAGAGAACTAGTGTTAGGTGTAATTCTAGTAGGACTTGTCAAGTCTAGGTCTTTAGGGTAAGTGGTATTAGGACAATTGAGATCCAAGGGTAGAAATGGGAGTAGAGATGCGGGTTTTTCACCTCATTCCACTAGCCATCCAGCCTTTAGGAAGCTCTAGGAAATTGCACTAATCACACTTACACTAGCCACTTAGATCTCACACTCACTTGTAGTAGGAGGGATGTGTATGTAGGAACAAAGGGGGCTATCTAGGGATCCACTAATTGGACCTAGGAGCCATTCCTAAGATTGGCCACATACACTCCAATTCCTCCTAGAAGCTAAGTGTCATCAAACATCTTAAAGCAAGCAATCCATGTTATAAGTACAAACCACATGCAATAAAATAGGAAATGGGATAGAAGCAAGAAGCAATCATCATAGATAGAAATTATGTTCATTACAAGCAATTTCCCCCCAACATGGCCAAACACTCCACCACTAGGGGCTTAGCTAGACATGATAAAAGAAATGGCAAAAGAAAGGGGAAGAAGGGGGTAGAAATCCATGAAGCTTGAAGTAGAATCCTCCTTCTATACCTCATAGTAGCTTGGGGACATCCTTCCTCCTTCAGTGGTAAAGATGGGCATGAGAATATGGGGGATTATGGAGGAAAACCTAGAAAACTAGGTTTCCAAGGTGGAAGTGAGGTGGAAATGGTGGATGGAGAGCATAAATGCAAGGTGGAGTGCAATGAATGCTCAAGGGGTGAGTAGGGAGGAGTAGCAGTAGCTAGGGGGTCCAACCTTCGTGCCCCAGCTGCCACCTATGTATATATAGGTGGTGAGGAAGCACTATGGTAAGTAGGGGTAGTTTAGGAAAAACAGTGTAAAAATGGGTACGATAGGTTGGTCACCACGGCTGTGTTGATGTACCACGACCATGGTGAGGGAAGTAGGGAATGGTCGTGGGGGAGTGGACATGGTCAAGGTGTGAAATGGGGTGAAAATGCTAAGTTTAGGTGGTGGCCACGACCGTGGTGGGATGCCACGATCGTGTTGGGTGAGTGGAACCATGGCTGTGGTGGTGTACCACAACCGTTTTAGAGGAGGAGGTCTTGATCATGGAGGGAAACACATGCATTTTCTCTTCAATTGGCCACGTCCATGGTAAGTGGCCACGACCGTGGTATCTTCAATGGGCCGCGGCCGTGCTGATGGCCATGAAAGCGGCGAGTTTGGTGTAAAACCCCTAATATCCCTGTTGATTCTTCATAAAAAAGGCACAAACCGTGACCATGGGGCCACGACTGTGGTGTCTTCAATGTGCCATGACTGTGCTGATGGCCACGACCGTGGTGAGTTGGTGTAGCAACCTGACATCTTAGTTGATTCTTCACTATAATTAACACGACCCATGGCCATGGGACCATGACGATGTTGGGATCTCCAGTGGATAAATGAACTTCAATTTACATCATCCATGGACTTCTTTGCTTGATGTTGAATCTTGGAAATTAGGGTTAGGTTGAGGGAGATTTGGGGGCCTTCTTTGAACCCCTCCATGTGTGGAAGAATCCTAGAACTCCTTCCTTCTCTCTCATCCATCCAAAGCATGGTCCAAGTACCTAAAAATAGTGCAAAGAACATCCATAAGTGCATTTGATAGTAATACTCATATTGAGGGATTTAACTTGCATTCTACTGTGTTTATATGTGAATAAAATACAAAATGGCACAAGATGGAGCCCTAAAGTAGGGCTGCATCAAGGGTCCTTTTTAAGGATCAACCATGTGGCGTCACACTTTCTTCCCCATTTTAGTATTGGCCCATAATGGCCCATGCAAAGTCAACTCCCATTCACGACTATGAGGCGGCTCCATCTCACCTCAGTGGATATCCCTTTCCTCATGCATGAACTACATGTAACATCCCTGACCTGGGTTATGATTTAACCCTAGATGTTTTGTTTAAGAAAGATAATTATGTGCTTGCTCTTATCTTTTGAAAAGTAATTAAGGCTCAAGAGGAACTTATGTTTCAATTTTAGTCCTTTTTGAATAATGTTGAAAACAATATTTTGCTTGTTTTGGACTAAAGTGCAAATTACCCAAGTTGAGGGGTTAACTTGAAAAATTTTGCTTGGTAAAATGTTCTTCAAGGGTTTAAGCATAATAAGAATGAGAATGATGCAGAGGCATGGCTTGTGACAGCCTGAGCACCAAGAAAGAACTTATTAAGCAATGTTTGTGCATGAAAACCTAATTTTGGTGTAATGTGCAATTTACCCAAAACCTAGGGTTCAATATGCAAAATAACACCTCTAGAGAGTCCCTAATATTTCTTGGTATCAATTAAAGACAAGAAAATAAGAGGGGGTTCTCATTTGAATCTCTTTGGAAGAGAGAGAATCTTGATATTAAAATAATCAAGATTTAAGCATAATCGAAAACCTAATTCAATTTAATGCAAAAAGAAATATATTAATGGAAGTGCCCTTCAACCAAAAAGGAGATGGTTGAATTTACATAAGTATGGACGTCCTTGTGCCTTGAAAAGGCAAAGAAATATCTAAAGTGAGTGGAGAGTCCACTCACATTAGTTAAAGAAAAAGTAATATCCACTAATTTTGGATATTATTATTATAATGGTTAAGGTGCTTAATTTGCTTTCTTTTAATTCATGGATAATGAAGAGGAATTATAATGGGGGGATGATGGCTTCACATCCAAGGAATTGAGGGGGATAAGTGGAACCAATTTAGGGAATTAAAAGATTATTATATCACTTTCTCTCTCATTGAAATTCCCTTATAAACATCTCATTTCCAACTCAAATGAAAGGATTTTTCGACCCTTATTTCTTTCCTTGCTTTGGCCATGCACAAAGGAGCTTAGGAGAAATAGGAGGACGTGCCCCAACCTGTAGTTAAGCTCCATAGTCATCTTCAACCTTGAATTCATGGTGAAAATCGAAATTCAATGCTTAATTTTTTCTTTTCTCCATTCAATCTTTAACCTTAGATAATCTTTTCACTCAAAAACTTGAGGATGAGCCTTGGGAAGTTGAGAAAGCTTCATTCACCATTGAGAACGTGAAGCCTGAAGCTTGGATTCAATTTTTAAGGCGGGTTATATAACTTGAACCCTTAAACATTGTTATTGATTTCATCCCTTTATCATATGTTGATTCCTCCTTTACTTTCGGATTTCCTTTTGATTGGTTGTTGAATTCATCACAAGAATCACAATGGATTTTGAAGGTTTCAAGCTTAAAGATGATGATGTCATATTAAGCACACACCTCAACATAGAACATGTGCAAACAGTTTTGCTAACGGTCTCAAGACCGTTTGAGGGTAAACGGTCTCAAGACCGTTTGAGGTCAAGAGGACTCAAACCGTTTGAAGGTCAAATGCTGATGTGGTTGTATGATAATCCAATGGTTCCAATTAATTGAATTTTAAAAGGTTCCATGTATGTATGATCCACCAATTGCAAGCCCTAATCGATTGAATTGATTGAAACCCTAGTTGAGCGAATCGATTTCAAGGTTGATTGACCCAAACGGTCTCAAGACCATTTGGAGGTCAAATGGTCTCAGAACCATTTGAGACCAAACAGTCTCAAGACTATTTGGAGGTCAATGGTTGATTGTGGTGGATGCACTACTACAGAATATGCGGCGTGGATTGTTTAACCCCCTTTGGCGACGGTTTTCAAGTGACGCCTATGTGGGTGCCGCTAAAGGTCAAACTCTTCGGTGTCAGTTTTCTAACCGACGCCTATATGATCTATAGGCATCCGTTATATATAGTTGGCCGACGTCTATAGGGTTCGCCCCACAAAGAAGGGCACCACCTAGGACACTTTCTGCGTCGGTTAACAACTGAACAACCGACACCATACTCCCAGACGACACGGCCGTGCTTCGCTGCACGACCGTGTTTAGTACTATAGGTGTCGGTTTTATACGAATAAGCGACGCCTTTTCCACCACGGTCGTGCTTTCCTGCACGGTCGGGTTGTTTGTCATATTAGGCGTTGGTTTTTATCTAATAACCGACGCTGTAGGCCTTTGATGATGGTGTTTTATAAATAACCGACGCCAATACTTTAATTTTTTTTCTTATTAGTTTGCATGCCTGCTGTGGCTGGTCAACAGGATGAGAACCTGCAATTTAGTTTTCTGAACTGCAGGTTTATGACATCCATTGATATCAGCCTACAAACATGCCACAAACCTGTAAAATCAACAAATATTTTTTCACAGAAGTAGATACATTCAGACTTCAATTCAATTCTCACATTCACACATGTAGAAACATTCAAATACATGTAGAAACATTCAGACATGTATAAACATTCAGAAATATTCATTTACAAAATATCATTCAACATCGCTATCAACATTCCAATTATATCTTACAATCACCACTGCTTGTATGGCTTTTGCCCATTCTTCTCTTACTTCATTTAATGCTTCCATCGTATGTGGAGCATGTAAATTTTTTAAGCGTTTACCTATAGTGTGGTCAGTTTTAAACACCTACAAAGAGAATGATGTATATATATAAGTAATAATATAAAAACAAGATTGATATATTTCATACTAACTAATGAGACTATATATAATACCTCATGTATGGTATTAATATCCAATGCGACATGTCGGATAATCATCTGCATAAATCGCATCACATAGTATGTGCATGCCTAGCCATTGTCTTGTGTAGCGCACTATAAATTGAAACATACAAAATATAAAAAAATACAACTAAGCACAGTTCACATAAATAATATATACATTGGAGTCAGGAACTTACTTTTACATTCTCCCAAATTATTGGCGGGTTCTTTCTCCTTGGGACATTTCCTCCAGCATTTTTGAATGCATATAAACCCCTACATGCTAATGTAACACAATAAATTGCATAATTAAATAGTAATGTAATAACAGATGTTAACGGATATAAAAATGAAATATTTCTCACAAGAATAATGGCATTCTCAATATGTGTCCAATTTTAGTGTTCAATGTACTTCCCGTAGGATCTAGATAATAAACAGTGAACGTCCCGGGGACAATAACTAGTAACTCCCAATGTCTACTGCTTGAGGTAAAAAAGTTAAAAATTAATAACTCAAAATGCACAATAAAAATGGAATTTTCTTAAGTCCAAATTATAAATAAAGTAAACTTACTTGACATTGAATGGAGCTATTATTATCATCTTCTTTTGCTGACCGAAAATTGTAAAAGCATCTATACAGTATTGTTGAACACTATCAGGGTCTTTAGCTACCATACTAATCAATGATGAAATAAAAAAACCCACATGATCAAATACAAATTGTTTGCATTGATCTTCGACTAAGTAGCTGGAAAATATGTATTATGTATGCATTAATATATAAGAAACCAGATCACCAGATCTTACATAAGGTATATGGATGTATAAACAAGATCTCACCTTATCCATGTCTCTATCATTGATGTATTTAGCCAATCATACATAAACAACTCAATAATATCTTGTATAAATAAAGAGCTATCGTATGATTGACCTGCATAATCTGCTTCTAAAGAAATAATTATACGGCAATGTATATTATGTGCCCGTAGCCAACATGCCATTCCCCTACAAGCAGGACCTAACGGGTATTTTAGGTCAGTTGGAACCCAACTTGGTAATGCAGGAAGTGGAGGTGGAGGCCTAGGTGCTCCGAGTATCTTCTTTTTAACCTGTATATATAATTTCAGATCAGTTGACCTCATATATACACATTAACAATCTAAAGTAATGTAAATTTATCTTACAATTTCAGTAGTGTAGACGACATCTGCTTTGGGCCACAATATCACCCCGCCTTCTGCCTCACCAAGTGTATCAATATCTGGGTGGGCATATGGCAATGCAGCTTCCCTCCAATCGGGTAATACACATATCAGGCTCACACAAATGTAGCCCTGCGACATTGGAGTCCCATGAAACGTTGCCCCAGGAAGGGACTGGTAAGCCTGCGCCTCTGCAACAACATAGTCTTGCATTCTTAAGCGGCATGGCTTAAATGCCCAGAAATTTATGTAAAGAATGTTATACATATATACATATCATCTTGAAAAGACTAGCTACAATGTCATAAATAATACTTACAGCAGACGTGTTAGGCGATGGGTCTCCAAGAGGAGAAGAGTTGGTCGCCATAGGCTGATTGGAAGCCTGAGATGCCTGCCACCACACTATTTCTTCCTTGACCTTCTCAACAACTATATTATTGACCTTCTTAGCAACTATATCCTCGACTCTCTTATTCTCCTATACATGGATAAAAGAAACATTAGCTTCTTATTATTGAATTCCCTTTTGCAGTAACATTCTAAAAAAAGAATAGGTTACCTCTTCTTGTGAAAGTCCAGCTCTGGGTTTGTGCTGGGATGGCCCAAAGAATGCTTTGATGCCCACACCAGCGCCTGCACCCCTAACACGTCCAGGATGCTCTGGGTTACCCAGAGCAACTGTCAATTCATCCCTTGTGCCCTGAGGGATGAACGTGCCTTGTTTCCTCTGCTCGTGCAACTCCCACTAATCACCATCAACAGAAATTGGTAAGTTAACACCACAAATAATCAATATTCAAACGATTGCTCTAAGAGTTGTATTTTACCATTTTCGCAGCCGCCTCAGCAGTTACGAGCTTCTTTATTTCACCCTTCTTGTTTTGCCTCCCAGCTATCCAGATATCATGGCGAGGCATGGGTGTGGCAGACTCCTGAGTAGGAGCATACTCCTGAGTAGCTGCAGACTCCGCCTGTAGTCTTTGGCGAACGCTTGCATAGCCCTTTGGACCCATAGTGTGGTCATGCACATTCAGTGCACGCCTTTCTTTTTGCGCGTCACTGAGGGCCTAGTTAGTATGCACATTAATGATTTGGTTAGTAGCACTAAATGTTAATCTTGAATAGGTGAATACAACATATATTAATTAAATTGGGAGTGACGCCTAATACCTTGAATTCTTCAGATTTTCTTGAAGCAACAAAATTGTCCCAATCTTCTTTGTCCAAGAAGTTCCACTGTTCAAGGGCTGACTTCTTCTTCTAATCACCATCTTTTATGTATTCTCTGTTGAGATTTGTCCTATAGTTCCTAATCATCTTTCCAGCGCGTTGCATCACACTTTTACGATGCAACTTCTCATCCAATGCAAATAGATTATGTAAAATAGAATTCTTATTAACTAGTATCCAAAAATAGAATTGCAAATAATATAATTTGTAATCTACAAAATAGAATTGCAAATAATAATAACTCACGCATAAATCCTTCCATATCAAGTCTTTCTTCCCCTGAGGAACTTTATACTGAGAATGGACTGGAGTCATCATACTTATCATAGTACTCTTCTTCATCTATAGGATCTTCAATGAACTATCTTTTACCATGAAGAACAACCAACCATTTATCATTTGCAGGATCATCGATATAGAATATTTGTTTCGCCTGTGATGCCAATATGAATGGTTCACCCTTCTCGCCAATATTTTCAAAGTTCACCAAAGTGAAACCCAATTCATCCACTATAACTCCTTTGGTGTTATCAACCCAATTACATTTAAATAGCAGAATTCTAAAATCTATGTAGTCAAACAACCCAATTTTCACTTCCCTAGTCAAGTGGACAACAAGATGTACCATGATATCAAAGAACGAAGGAGGGAAATACATCTCAAGCTGACATAGGGTAACAACCACTTCTCTTTGCAAATTATCGAGAGTATCAGGGTCAATAACTTTGCTGCATAGACTGTTGAAAAAGAAACAAAGTCTGGTGATTGCAAACCTTACATGCTTCGACAATATAGATCGAATTGCCATGGACAATATTTGTTGCATTAGAGTGTGGCAATCATGAGATTTAAGACCTATCAACTTTAGATATTTCATTGATACCAATCTACGGATGTTGGATGAGTAACCATGTGGCACCTTAACATTTACCAAGCATTCACAAAAAGCTTTCTTCTCCTTTCTAGACAATGTGTAACAAGCGGGAGGTAAGTATGTTCTTTTATTACCCATTTCACGTAATTCTGTTAATTTTGACCTTATTCTTATTTCACGTAGGTCTAGTCTGGATTTTATCCCATCTTTAGTCTTACCTGGTATATTTAACAGAGTACCAATGATGCTATCATAGACATTTTTCTCAACGTGCAGTACATCGATACAATGCCTGACTGTCAAAGAACTCCAATAAGGAAGATCCCAAAATATTGACTTCTTCTTGAATGAAGAATTGTCCTTCCGTGTGGCCATACTACATTATGATTTCTTACCAAATTCATTGACAATGTATTTTACTCTTTCATAAACAACATCCCTGGTATAGGTTTAGGTGCACTTCGTTCATCATTCCATCCATTGAATGTTTTGCGCTTCCTACGATACAGATGGAATTTTGAAAGAAACCTTCGATGACCAAGATATACAGTCTTGCCGCCATGTTTTAGTCTTATTGAATCAGTGTTTTCTTCACATATAGGACATGCTTTAGCTCCTTTGACACTATATCCAGACAAATTCCCATATACTGGAAAGTCATTAATAGTGCAAAACAACATAGCGTGCAAACGAAATGTCTCTCTTCTTGAAGCATCATAGTTCATCACACCTTCAGCCCAAAGTTTCTTTAAGTCATCAATCGGAGGTTCAAGATAAATATCGATATCATTTCCGGGTTGTTTAGGGCCCGATATCAACAACGACAGCATAACGTACTTATGTTTCATACACAACCAGGGAGGAATATTGTATATAACAAGCTTGACTGACCAAGTGCTATGTTGGCTGCTCAATGTCCCGTACGGATTCATCCCATCTGTACAAAGCCCAAGTCTTAGATTTATATCTTCTTCACCAAATTTGGGGTACAATAGATCAATCTTCTTCCACTGTGGGGAATCAGACGCATGTCGTAGGATCCCATCATTATTTTTCTTAACATCTGCATGCCAACTCAAATTCTTCACATCTTTTAGATTTGCAAACAAGTGTTGAAACCATGATATTATAGGTAGATACCACAACACCTTGGAAGGAGAACCAGTTTTGGACTCCCCCGAAGTCGTCAATTTATACCATGACGCACCACATTTTGGACAATCTTTCAAATCTACATAGTCCTTTTGAAATAATACACAATCATTCGGGCATGCGTGTATCTTCTTGGCCTCCATTCCCATTGGGCACAACATTTTCTTTACCCGGTATGTTGAGATTGGCAGCTCGTTTCCTTCAGGAAGCATTTCTTTCAACAAAGTCAACAATGAAGTGAAGCTTTTGTCGCTCCATCTATTGTTAGCTTTCAACTTATACAATCTCAAGACAACACTAAGCTTCATAAACTTAGCACAACCTGTGTATAACGGTATCTCAGCATCATGCACAATGTTTCTAAAGATAGGAGGTGGATCAGTGTGCTCTACCCTACAACTATCCAACATCGCAACAACGATGTCTACTGGAACTGGTTCGTTCACATCTACGTCATCGGAGGTAATTTCTTCTTCCACCCAAGCACTGCTATCGACATCTACTGGTTTTGAGTTTGAAATCTCTCTATGCCAGTGTCATTCTGTATAGCCTTGTACAATCCCGTTGCACATGACATGACTTTTGATTTCCTCACCAGTGTTGACTTTCAAGTTGTTACCGCAATGCCTACATGGACAGTAGAACCTATCTGTAGGTTTTTTCCTATGTTCCTCAGCAAATCTAATAAACTGATCAAGACCAGATATAAACTCTGGGGTGCAGTGATTGTGAATGGACATCCATGATCTATCCATTCTATGATCAAAGAGAAAACAAGTATATATTAGGACAAGATTAGGGTATACACTTACATCCTATCCAAGATTTACTCCTATTACAATCCCAAACCGGGGACTATCCAAGATTTACTCCTAATGAGTAAATCTTGGATGGGTTTCTAGGCCAACAAACACATGTGATGTCATTCTTATATATAATAAATGTGTACCACCTATCCCATCCTTAAACACCTAATCTCACTAGTAAGTGTATAATGTGTATTGGGTTTTCAAGAAAATTTTGGCAACACTTCCCCACTGTTCTCTAAGTACATATGTACTTAGAGAACAAACGGGGAAATGCTATCGAAATTTTCTCGAAAACCCAATACACATTATACACTTACATCCTAAGTGAGATTAGGTGTTCAAGAACAGTCCCAAACTGGGGACTATCCAAGATTTAATCTTAATGAGTAAATCTTAGACGGGTTTCTAGGCCAACAAACACAATAATAGATATGTACATGTTAGGGTTTCATCAAAATTAATGTTAGGGTTTCATCACAATTGATGTTAGGGTTTCATCAATGTTAGGTTTAATCAAATCAAATTAGGATGCTAGAGTTGACAAGTTTAAATCTTATTTCAACATGCATCAAAATTTATTGAATTAAGTCAAACATTAGGATTAGAAGCACAAATATATGTAAGCAAAAAATTTGTTCATATCCTAGGATTTACATAAAGCATTACATAAAAATTTGTTCATATCCTTACCAACAGCAAGCATGGTCGTGGCTGTGTTGGCCTACCCCGACCGTGCTGTCCAGCACGGATGTGGTAGGGCAACACAGCCACGGCTGTTACCATGGTCGTACTGTCCAGCACGGCCGTGGTAGGCCAACACAGCCAAGGCCGTGATTTCTGTTGGTAAATAGCTAGGGAGAAGGAAGCAAAGAGGTAGGGCTACCTGGAGCTAGCATGGAAAGCGCGGCGGCGGAAGAAGAGAGAGCAGAGCGGCGGGCGGTGAACAACAGTGGCATCGGGAATGAGAAGAGCAGCGCGCGGCACACCAGCAGCAGTGGCGGCAGCGAGTAGAGGTGCATCAGCAGCAGCGGCGCACCAGCAGTAGTAGCGGTGACGAGCAACAGCGGGGTCATCGGCGATTTCAGGAGAGTGGCGGCGAGCAGCAGCACAACAATATCACGATGAAATAGGAAGAAAGGGGGAAGATCCGGGTGATCGGGTTTATTAAGTTGGTCAACGGCGTCGGTTATCTACAAAACCGACGCCTATTATGATTTAGCGTCGGTTGATAGTAAACCACCAATGCCCAACTAGACAATCTTAACCCTAAATTATTTGGCAGGAACCATTATCAACGTCGGTTATCGAAGGATAACCGACACTGAAAGTGGGACTTTTTGCAAAAATTTTCATTTTAAATAGGCGTCGGTGAATAGTTAAAAAACCGAAGATGTAGGTGACCTAAAATGTTTTCGCTCGAAAATTGGATTTCGCGGGCGATTTTAGGCGTCGGTCTATTATAACTAGCCGACGCTGAATACAAAGTAGTACCCGTATCTGGATGGTCTTCGAATATAGACGTCAGTTTGCATAAATAACCGACGTCTAATATTATAGGCGTCAATTTTCCTAAATAACTGACGCCCAGAAAAGTGACACTGAATGCTGTTTCTGTAGTAGTGATGGTTGGAGATCTAAGGGCTACAATCTGATGTACTTTTAATAGTTCAATTGATGGATGGCTCAATAAATACAAATCCTAAATCGATTTGATGTTGGAAACCTTCATTGGTCCAATCGGTTTTGAGGTGGTTTGGACCAAACGGTCTCAAGACCGTTTGAGTCCAAACGGTCAACGGTCTTGAGGTCATTTGACCGCAAATGGTCTTGAGACCGTTTGAGTCCAAACAGTCTTGAAACCGTTTGGAATCAAACGGTATCAAGACCGTTTGAGGTCAAATGACCTCAAGACCGTTTGAGGTTAGGTGATGTCATAAGTTGGATGATGATCCAATGGTCTCAATTTGATCTAATTCCAATTGTTTCAATGTTGGAGGGTCCATTGATTGCAAACCCTAGACCCAATAGATTGATTCGGTTTCAAATCAAT
The DNA here is from genome assembly GCA_963693085.1 of Alisma plantago-aquatica. NCBI lineage: Eukaryota > Viridiplantae > Streptophyta > Magnoliopsida > Alismatales > Alismataceae > Alisma > Alisma plantago-aquatica. The sequence goes on along the minus strand of OY856412.1, from coordinate 390,418,981 downwards.
GGTTGATGATTCAGTTTCAAGACCGAATGGATGGATTCAGTTTCAAGACCGAATGGAGGGATTCAGTTTCAAGACCGAATGGATGGATTCAGTTTCAAGACCAAATGAATGGATTCAGTTTCAAGATTGAATAGATTGATTCGGTTTCAAGACCGAATGGGTTGATTCGATTTACAATTGGTCAAGACCATTTGAAAGATTGATCAAGACCGTTTGGAGGTCTAAACGGTCTCAGACCGTTTGAAGGTCCAAATGTTCTCAAACTGTTTGGAGGTGTGGATCCAAACCATTTGAAGGTTTATTAGTCAAAATTGTTGAAGGTTCAATTGATCTCAGAACTAAATCAGTACTATTAAAGTAACTAAAGATTGATTATAATGGAAGTACCTCTAAAGTACTTAGGTGATTAGTACCTTTAGAGTGGTTAACCTTTGATGCTTATGGAAGCAATGACTTAATACACTATGTCAACTCTTCATTCAAGTTGATTCAATCTAATCAAGATTAAAGTAATTAACCTCCTAGAGAGGATGAGAATGAGGAACTTATACATGAGTGATAATCATGTAGTGATTAATCCTCAACACTTTCAACATGAATAAAATATGTAATTAGGGTTTGATCCATGATGATGAGATCATGAAACCCTAATCGAGAAGGTTAATGAGCTCTAACCCTAATTTAAGGGAATTCTTCATGAAAACCCTAATTTTGGGTAAAGCTACATGAAAACCTAATTTTAGGGGAAATGTTATAAGAAACCTTAATTAAAGATAAGGATGTAATGTGAAACCCTGATATAGGGTAATGTGATATGAAACCCTAATCCAGGGTGATGCTATGTATTATGAAACCCTAATTTGAAAACGTATCCATAATTGTGTAAGGGGATGAGTAACCCTGATTGATATGAATTGGAAAACCCTAACCCTAATAACGATATAAGTGGTGTTACTTTGTATAGCATGGTGCTAAAATGTAATTGATATAATTGTTATCAAGTGTACTAACCATGTGGGTATCATGAGATGATGAGCATAGCCTGGTATGAGCTATGATGTTTCATTTATTATTGTTAATGGGCCTTGTGATCCATAACATGCTTTGTTGCCTAGTAAGAGGTAACAAGAGATGAAATGGGCTTCATGAGCCATGTGAGATGCTTGTGTAGCAAGTATAATGTTTACCTTGGTCAGACTACCTGAAGGTATTAGTTACCTGATAAATGGTAACAATTGTTCTAGGTTGAACTGAGGGTTTGAATACCCATTTTCTATAATCATAATGATGAGTTTACTAAGGGATGAGAATACCCCTGATGAGATGAGGGATTGATATCCCAATGCTTTATTAAAAGGTTTGAACAATACTTGATGGAAGTATTACACATTCTTTCTAGCAACTAATATAATAACTGATGTTTGGAAACTTGTTGATGCTAAAAGAATATGGTAATATACTTAATTAATCAAGTGATATCATATAATGTAGTTTCCCTAACCACAGATCCATCAACGTCAGAATTTGCTGAATGGTGAAATGAGTTAGACTCGGAGCACATATTTTTGAATATGTGGGGGTAATTGGGCAATTATATCCTCATGCCCCATAGGAATGGCTACAGGCTATATCCTATGTATGGAATTGGTTACGGACCATACCCCAGTATGAGTATGGCTATGGGCCATGAATGCATGATATGATACCAGGCATTGGCTACAGGCCATAACCCTGAAGAGAGTATATGCTACAAGCTATAACTCTATAGCGAAGATGCCAATATACCCTGGAAAGCTAATTGTAGTTTGACATGTGATGTCTCTGCCGAATAATATCATACTAACCGAGAAGGATGAGGTCTTGGAGTCCGGATCTTCCATTGACCATGTGTGGTACTGATGCTTTCTGTAATCATGGTCGGTTGGAGTATGAGCGGTATACCTCATCTTCTCAGAGCTTAAGTATGATTGTAAAATGTAATCAGCCGTGTAGTGTATTTGCTTAAGGTTGAAATATGAGAATCATTGGTTGATGTTATCTTGCTTAGAATATCCTAGATGGATAAATGTTATACATGTTTTCATGTTCCTTATTAAATAAATAATATGATGTTGTATCAATCATAGCTGAAATGCTTTGAAAATAAATATTGCTATAATCTGTTTAGACAATGAATTATCTACTGTTAAACATTTATGATTCCTCTGCTCAGTTTTATCTTATTAAACTGCAATAATAATGTTTTGGTGGAGCGTTATATCTCTTTCTGGGACGGGGTCTCATTCCGTTGGTCACCAACACTTTTTAGGTAGACGCGGAGGAAGAGGCAGGAACCCTACAACAGGGGAAGAGCAGCAGCAGCAGGGATAATAGTGAATTCTCAGGTGGAGACACTAACTGTCATGTCTTATATATATAGAGTCCTATGTGTCGTCTCTGTACTCTCAGGTCCTCAGAGTCAGTAGTTAGTTTAATGAATCGATCTGAGATTTTGGCTTGATGCCTCAATGTTTTTATGCTGCCTGTGTATAGTTTTAAATAGGGCAGTTGATGCTTGTAATCCTCGAGAAGGAATGGTACAAGATATGTACTTGGGAACCAGAATGTAATTGAATTACTTTGGTTCTTTTTGAAAGAGTTTTCCAGTGTATGGATATCTTTGTAAATGGTTTTAATTTTTTAGTGATTTTCAGTAATCCATTGCTAATGATCGCTTCCGCCTAGTGAATGATGTTTGGTTCGAACGACGCGTCACACTACACATCTCAATATTGTAGTGCAAGATGTCTATTTGGGCCCCACCTACTAGATGAGAAATTTATTTGATATCATTTGTAATGCCCAAGCCCACTGTCCAAGGCTCTAGTAGAGTTTTGGAAATGATGAATTGCCCCAAAAAGGACCATTGGACTTGGTTGTGTGCTTTGTCTTATTTTACACATAGCCCATGAAAACTTCCTAACAGGTCACCCATCCTAGTTACTACTTCAAGTCAAGCACACTTAACTACAGAATGCATATTGGCAGGGTACCTAAAAAGGAGGTGCATCTTAGTGACATGGGAAATATAATCATGCTTTTTAAGATCTATTATCTGAGGCCTAAAATCATGAGATGTTTTAATATTTCCCACTTAGACTCTTGGCATCCTGATTAAGGCTGAACTATATGACCTTTTAATCTATGTACCACTTTAGTGCCTACCCTTACCCATCGCCGATTTATAGTTTCCAAAGCAAGGGTGTCTCCATTTCACCTCACAGATGGCCCTTACCTCATGCCTAGATTGCATAATTGAAGACTTACTAGACTGATAAATGCACCCATAGACCAAAATTGACCTTGGCTATGTGATTTGTCCTTTCTCACCCACAACTCGAGATAAACTCCACAACCGGTCATCCATCCTAGTATTACTCTAAGTCAAGCATGATTAACCGCAGAACACCCATTAGTGGGAGATCTAAAATAGAGGCACACCTTGCTGATATGGATTGTGTAATCATTCCTTTTGAGGCATTATCTGATGCCTTAAATGATTGGATATTACAATCTCCCACATTTGGACTCTTAACATCATTGTCAAGGCCCAACTATGGCCTCATTATCTTAAAAGGAAGGATTGGAGTACCCATATAACCAAGGTTTGCTTCTTTCTCATGTAGCTCATTAATAGGTATTATGTAGATAAGCAAGCTCGACCCAGAATAGTACTAATTTGGTTGACGTACCAGGAACTTTTCCTAGTCATGAGTAAGGAAAAAGAACATAGGTGAGGCAGATAGTGTTATGTGTGGCTAACTTCATTCTCTAAACTCTACTAGAACCTTTAATAGTGGGTCTGAGCATTACAAATGGTATGAAAGGCAATTCCCTATAGTAGGTGGGCCCACGTGGACATGTGTCACTACACTCTTGAGTTGTGAAGTCCAAGCATGAAGAAAGGGATATCCACAAGGGCGACATGGAGCCACCCTTGCACTGGTATCCTTGAACCAGAGCTGGGCGTGCATGAGGCATTCTGGGTCTACTCTGAAATCGAGAAGAAATTGTTAAGCCATATAATTGAGCCTTGACAAAGACCTCAATAGTCTATGTGGAATATTGTAACATCCCAGTATTTATGGCCTTAGATAAAATGATATTGAAAGGATTGATTGATATCCTTATCACCAAGGAACATATCTTTTTGAGGTTGCCCATCAACAAGTAGTCCATGGTTAAGCATGCTTGGATCAGAATGGTACTATGATGAATGACATGTTAGAAAGTTAAACTTGGTTCGTGTGTGAGTGAGGAAAAAGTGCGCAGTTGAGGTTAGTGGTGGATTTTCAGGCCAATCATCATCAGCCAAATTTCACTAGAGACTTATGTGGCGAGGTAGGGAATTACACTCTCATATGCCTTTTTTCTAGAGAACTTTCAAGTCTTTTTTGGTTGGTACCTGGTCAAGGTATTTACCTATATTGGTCGATGAGTTTTCTAACAATTGTGTCCTAGTGGCTAGGTATGATTGGTCTCGTTTGTTATACCATGCTAGGGTGGGCCCTAATAGGAATATAGAGAAACAATGGATTAGGACCTTGTTATCATCCTTTGTTTCCACCAACTTGAACAATAAGATTTAACATGCACTGAGGTTTCCTTTTCCTAAGTAACTTTGGAACTTCAGATGTTAAAGTTATTGGGCATATTACATCATGGAAATAGCAAAATTTGATGAATGTTTTGTCTCTATCTTTCTTCACCTCCAACTATTTGAGTTTGTAGAGAATCTCCATCATGATAGGATCTATTAAGGATGCTTCTTGAATTGACTACTTTTCTACTTCTATTTTTACCAATATAACTAGAGGATTGATTATCGATGTTGATGTTGCATATACCAGTGGTAGGAAACTGTATGGTCCTCCCATGTACGTAGGGTACCAGGAGGAGGCAGTGGATAAAACATGTGTCCATTTTGTGATATCCCATTCATGTTCAAGTACTAGACATGGTGAGTAGTTCTGGAAGCATCATTATGCTCAATAGATTCATAATTTTCTTGACACACCTTGACCTATTCAACTTTGGATTTACCATCAACATCACCTATGTGGATGAACATTTGCCTCTTTAGTTCAAAAGGTGTTTACCCTAAATTGGCATTCATGCTTGTATGTGGAGGATACAAGTACAACCCTTGCTAGAATGTCCAGGAAAGATGCATGCAGGTATTCTATAGGTTGTATGGAAGGGGTGTTGTGAAGAGCTTTTACATCCCCTCTTAACACAAAAGATACTGTCTAGTAAATGCTAGTTTGATAGTTGACATTGGATGGGTGCTTGTATGCGATATTGATTAGTTGCTCCAATGGAGCTTGTTGTAGAGTTTCTTTCATGTTGGTAGGGGTTTATGGTTCCTAGAGAGTTCCCTTGAGGGCCATTGTTATGACCCACTCCAAAGCTAACTAGTAAGTTCTATGATCACAACATCATTAAGATGATTAAGCTAAGTAAGAACAACACTTAGTGCATCATTTAGTTGATTAAGTTAAGTTAAGTACTCACAGATGCAATTAGTGCTTTGATCTAGTTTTACAGTCTAATTAGCATGATTTCTCACTTTGAGGTTGTAGTGGATTTCGTGCTTGAAGTTTTGCAAAAGGAATCACTCGATTTGGACATCCGAAGCAAAGGTTATGAGGGTTTCAATTTCTGGGGTTGAATATGCAATTTTTCCATTTAATTGCTATAATTTATTTTCCTTCCTTTATTTTTCCTTTCTCCCTTATCCTTTCTTCCCCAACTGAGCGACGCCCAACAACACAGAAGCGGCGCCCGATTGATCGCAGCAGAGGGTGAGAGCGGGCGATTTCTAGGGCTCCTAGAGCCAAGCTCCTCTCTTCTTCTCCACCCTTCCTTCCTCCTCAACCTCGCCTCTACCCGCGCCCCAACGCCCTAGGGTGGCGTCCCTTTTGCAGCTGCGACCAGCAGTAAGGCGGACAGCCAGAGGCCATTTTGGCGCGACCAACACCTTAGAAACAGTGCCCTTGAGTTCGGCCGAGGTTCCAAAGCACAAATCTATAGCCATAGCCACGAGTAGAACCCAGCTTGGAGCTCCTTTCCAACCTGTATGTGAAGCAGGCTTGTTCCAGGGCTATTCCAAGGTAGAAGAAGACCCAACGAACACCGGCTCTGGACGTGTTTCTAGACGAATTCGGACATCCCGAACCGATGTGAGTAGAATCTCACTCCCATTTGCATGATTTAACTTCATGAAACATATAATTTAGGTTCGATCTGTGTCGTGTTTGTCACAGTTAACAACATATTTCTGGGTGCCGTGCAGTGTCGGCGTCGCCTGACATTAAATTGCATGTTTTCTTATTTAAGTTTGCCCGACCCAAATTATTTAATCAATTTGTATGGATTTGGATTAGTGGAATTATATGGTTGATCAAAACCTAATTTGCTCAGTTTAAAAGTGAAAAACTGTAGCACACTACCAGTAGCTGTACGATTTGGGTATAAACCTGAGCGTTGCAATTTTAGTACTTTACTAGATGCATGATTTCAAAGAAACGATGATGACATGAGAATGTCAATAGAAACCTAGTTGCACGCTTTCTATTATATTTAATGGGTGTGATTTAGTATTAATATGAATTTTCACGTTTCTCAAGGATAACACAAAAAATTCTCAGTTATTATCAATAAATCATGTCATGATAAGTAATTAACTCTTAACTAAGTTATGTGATGCAGAAACCAGGATTAGGGTTGATGTGCATGTTTTTCTTGGAATTTCAGATAATTCACAAGTGCTACTGATGATTTCTCATGTGTTGAGTAATCAACCCTTATCAGTATATTAAGATGTTTAATTGCATGATTTCAATATGAATGTGCCAAGTTGACAAGTATTCTATTTATTTAAATCTGTCTACAAGTATAGTATGTTCATTTCTCAGAAAAATTACAGTGTTGAGTATATTGCACTGTCAAGTTAGAAATGATGTACATGTCATATTTATAAGTTTTAGATAAATAAATGTAGTACCATAGAGATACCAGAGTTAAGTATGAATAAGAGAAAATAACAATGTAGTAAAGGCTTTCCAAGAATAATAAAATAATAGACATATGTGCCCTGAACACCGTAGAACCCCTATGTGAGGTCTGCACCTTAGGGGTGAAATGACCTAACCCTGACAGTGTCCAGTATACGGGGGTTGGATTGTACTAACATGTGGTACGGGGGACGAAGCCCTAGTGAAATTATCCTTAAATTACAGAATGTAGTGTCCAACAACAACCAGAGAGAGGATCCTGGTGGCACTAGAACACAAAAAAGCCATGTAGTGTCCAACATCAACCAGAGTCAGGATCCTGGTGGCACTAGAGTAATAGGTGGCTTGACTCTCCACCTGTGTGCTCAGGTTAGATGAGGAGTCCAGTTTACAGAACAATAGGAGTGCCGAGGCCAGAGAGCTAGTTTCCCTATTGCAGACCAGGAGAGTAGTCAGACTTAGCTATCCCAGGGTGTCAGCTAAGTCTTATACGGTGAGATCGTAGTTCACTACGAGTCTTCATATGTAGAGTACACTGCATATGATCGGGGCATAAGCTAAAATATGTTCATATAGGTTCACATCGTTTCTTATGAATTAAAGAATTAAGAAAGTTTTGAGATTATATTTGTATCAATTGTTCGTTAAATGGAATGTTGATATCCTCTGTTATTAATTGTATCTACGACATTGCAGCAGATGATACTTGATGAAATGTTAATATTTCCTATTATTTAAATCTTAATGTTCTAACTCTGTTCAGTATAGTATTTCTTGTAGTTAAATTTTCCAAACAATAAACATGATATGAGTTAACTGTGATGGTTGGGTGAAATTCTATTCATTGAGCCAGTAGCTCACCAACCTACTGAAACATTTTTTAGGTCAGCATCAGCATGAGGAAGCTGAAGAATCATATCACCCAAATGCTTAGAAGGTAGTGTTTAGTTAGGTTTAGAGGTCTCTTAGTCCTTTCCCCTCAGTCCTTGGGCATGTGATGTGGTAGAGAGAGAATGTAATGTAATATGTAGTTTAGTTTTCAATTAACTGTTGCACCTTATATTCCGCAAGTAATATGTAATATGTTGTTTAAACTCTAAGGTATCTTTCAAGATTTAGAAATAGTAAGTTTGCTTTCGCAAGTTTAAGTAAGATTTCAGTATTGTCCAAATTATGAAATTCTCTTTTAAGATAAATTTAAGTGATCAAGTAAAGAAAAGTTAAGAGTGGTTTACCGAGGGTGACTCCCCGGTCTTTGGGATCATTAGGGATGGCTCAGGGATCGGGGCATCACAATTAATTCCCTCCCAACAAGTTCATCTTTATTGTCATGGGTGGAGCCTACTTTTGGGTCTCCCTGTAGTTGCTTGCATATTGAGCTCAATATGTCCATATTAATTAAATTTTTGTAAGAATATGTGAAGTACAAACTTCCCGTGGACCTCACAGTGTCTTGTATAACATAATATTTAGTCCAATTAGGTAGGAAGAATGTGCTTTGGGTCATACCTCAAGTGTGATGTTAATAGTGCAAAAAGTGAATTTCTCCCTTATTCTTGGGAGAGTATAAAAAGGATATTTTGGCTCCTCCATTGTCCTTCAATTGTACCATCCTTGGGGTTTTGGGGGAATATGATGGGTAGAGGATATATGTGCCTTGCTTAGATAGGATGATAGGTAGTTCCAACTATCACAGGATGTTCCTAGTAGTACCATGGATGTGTGCAATGTGAATGATCTTTTTCTCTTTTAAGGATGGATTCACTAATAAACATACTTAGAAAGAGTAAGTTTGGTGGGCTATAGTATTAAGGTTTAGGGTAATCTATTTTAGACCATGGACCATGCCTAATTAACCTTATGCTCCTAGGGAATTGCCTAGATATTGAGAGGAGAGATGCCATTTCAAAATGCTTTCCTAACCCTGAGTAGGATCAGGCATAACTATAGAAATTTACTCAAATTGGGTATGGTTTCCCTTGGTCCATGACTTGGGTAGAGAAAGGTAGAGGATATGGTTGGTGAGATGGTGTAGTTTATAATCCAAAGCCCAAACTCAAGCGAGGAAAAGGTGAAAAAAGAAAGGGGAGGCACTTTTAAGGCTCTTAGTCTAGGACTATGTGGTCTAGTTTAGGGTCATAGTCCATAACTGTGTGACATGAAAGCAAAAGTGGGTGGTCTAGGTTTAGGTCATCATATAAGACCATCTCAGGTAGGAGAAGATGGACGAGCCATCATTATACTAGGTGACATCTTATTTAAGCAGGAAATCCTTTGGATGGGTAGAGTTAGTACACATAGAGCAATTTTGGTAGTTGATTTTGATGTGGAAAGTATATCCAAAATTTATGGATGAGTAGCCTAATGGTGTAACTAAGAGACCACACCTTGAATGTATCAAGATGAGTTGAAAAGGTACTCAAACATGTACTAATCATAAGCACATGTGTGAGGAACACTCATCCCTATACATGTATCTTAGTGATGAAGCATGTGGTTTGTATGTCATGAAGATGGTTTAGATATGAAAGCACATATCTTGAAAGTGTAGCCATAAAATTGATCAGCCTTTGGCATGGATCGTGTTAGAATATCCATGAAAGGGTTTCCATATGAGACACCTTTAGAGTAACTTTCGACATCCTTATGATGCAAAGTAGGCCACCAGAAATGTGTAAATTAACATCCCAAGGCAAGAAATCATGTAAGGATAAATCTTGGCAACATAATAACATAATGCATGCTATGAGAAAATAGAAAATAGTGAAGACTAATTTGGATATTGTAACTATATAGTGTAGATTGTGGAAAACTAGAGATAGTGAACTTTGATTTTGATATTGTATTGGTGTAGCACATGCTAGGCGATTGTTTGAGATATTAATTGGTAATGTTTTGGGTTGATTTTGTGAGATATTGTTGATTGCGGTAAACATGATTTTTGGAAACATGAGCATGTTAGTTAGAAAAAAATTGTTTGTTCATGATAAATAGCAAGAAACATTCCCAATACACAATGCATACAATGATCTCAATATGTGAATCAAGCCACAATATTAAGATGTAAGTGTAAACGATTATGCTTCCCTCTTTTATCCAATGAGTTTTGTTGTAATTTATGTCCTCACAAGCATGACATGTATATTAGGGGTCAAAATGTTGTAATAACCATCATTCATCCTTTGCATGTTGTCATAACCATCATTCATCCTTTCAATTCAAATGTTGTAATAACCATGGTGTCAAAAACTTTTCTATTGCCAAAATTCGAAGCCAAATAAAAATTATATTGAATTGAACATGAACATACATATAGTCAACATCGAGTTACTCTCCAATATTAAAGAATGAAGGTTTATCCCCTCACACCCAACATGGAATCATGGGGAAGGAGAAGAGGAAGAGAGAGGCATGGAAAACTCATGTATCATGGTGCAAAGGATGAATGATGTAGTATAACAACGTTATGTCTATTGACTACTCCTAGGGATGCACCTTGATCAATGTCTCTTTGTCTCCTTCTGCTTGGGATTTGGTTTCTCTGATGATGGTCGATGGAATGGCCTCCAGATGAGATGACCTGCTCTCTTATGAGATTCTTTCTTGTGTTTTCCCCCTTGTGTTTATATGGTGAGAACTAGGGAACCACTTATCCAATAAGTCATTGGATGTGCCTTGTTTTAATATTGACCATCTGAAAAAGGTCAGTGCTACCAACTTAGAAGTAGGTGCCACCAACTTCTTCACTTTATTACATTCTAGGGCTTCTGATCTTAGTGCCACTAACTTGGGTCAGTGGTATTGAGAATTCTTTTGTGATTCTCCTTTGCTTCTTTTTCATTCTCATTCTTTCTTTGTTGGTTCCCCTCCTTCTCATGTCGGCTCCATTGACTTGGGTCAGTCGTAGCAACTTCCTAGGGGTTGTGCTCAGTCAAATATGCAATATATCAGCAATATTTTAGGCAAACAATAAAATAAATCAAGTTTAAACCAAATACATGAAAAATAGATAAAATTGATGCATAAGAGCTATTTTGGGCGATTTAGGCAAAATGTACATAAAACACATGAATATGAGAGCAATAATCATGAAAACATGCCTAAATTAGCCCCAGTTTCAAACACAACTTGTGACAAATTATTATAGAAAGTGATTGCAAGGTAGTTGTGGAGCTATTGAGCTATGGGGACATTACTTACATGAGAGCTGAAGGATGGAAAAGAAGGATCAGGTATGTGCTTAATATGTATATGAAGATTGAGATAATGTTTGTGCACTGTGAGATGAACCACCTACTTGACAGTGTTGCCAATTTGTAAAAAAAAACCTTGATTTCTACTTCAATCATCCACCCTCTAAATTCGTTACTCCTTTTCTTTAAGATAAATGTATAGGTAGTAGTACTACATTGTTTCCTTATTTTAGCAATAAGAGATCTATTAGAAATGTTGTTGTGACCGTAGGAGGAGAACGTGATGAATAATAAGCTCTCTTGACTTATTTTAAAAAAATTAATAATGCAAGTCATTTATACAAGAGAAAAAACTAATGTAACTATATGAAGTATGGAACAAAATTGAATATGTCCTCCTACTACTATTTTTGGTGGAAATGATGGATGTTGTTGATGCCTCATATTAATAATGAACAAAGGTGGAATGTGATTTAACATAGAAATCTACAATATTATTCTTTATACAAAAGAGAGATGTGTCTTTTCTACTTCATCTTTTTATCCATCGTCCTTTTTCTTTCTTTTTCTTTTCCTTTTTTCATTTTTTTCTTCATTTCTTTGGCCCTTTATTAGTCATACAAAAACGGATAATAGGACTTTTTTTAGTTGGAGGAGTAAGGATAAATATAATTTGTTTACTCTTTGAATTCAGAAAAAGATGAGAAAAACATATATTGTAGCCTTGTGAATTACGAAATGCAAAATGCAACTATATGCAATGGGTATGTAAACTAACTTAAATAAATGAGCTATATATGTTCAACTATGTTTCATTTTCGAATGCAAAGCTAAATTAAATGCATCCTATCATGATGACATGCAATCAAAGAGAAAAAAATGACTTGAATCATGTATGGATTCTATGGTGGTGATGGAATGGAATGAGGGTGGATGAGATCAAGTGACTAAAACAAACACTCATTTGAACCATGATATGTCTCTCTTATATTAACTCAATATGTCAGGGTGATCCAAAATCATATTCTTCTATTAACATAAAAGGTCACATTAATGCTTGGTTATATTGGAATCAAGCACCATCTTCATTAAGAAAGCCAAGAGTTAGGTGTTATGTTTGCCACATATGTTTTTATATTGACTTGTTCACTCAATTCCTCATGTAGTGTACTCTTAAAAAAACAAAATCAAATTTAAAAGATAAGGATACACAAAGATCGATACTTCAATTGATTCTTGTGCGCATTTTTCTAAAATTCACTTCTATACTAGATAGATTTGGATACATGCAAGAAAATGATAATTGAAATAAAACCAAACATGAACTAGCTACTTGCGCATAAAAGAAAAATTAAATGCAAACAAAGATAAGAAATACAAACAAAAGAGTAACATAGATATATGCAAGATAAGATGAATGCAAGATAAATACCATTCATACCCCCTAAGCTTGAATTTGATAATGTGCTCATTATAAAAAACAAGCTCAAAGATGAATTAGGTATACTAGATGATCAGGATCTAGGTGGATAAATGTCCCTAACAACATATTTGATTGATTGCCACAAATCATAGTTTCATCCTTCTCTTGGTGGTACCAAATTGGGCCAGTGATACACATTTTTTAATGCAGATTCATCAAAAAAACATGTGCCCGTTAAGTTTGGTTCCATTCCACCAACTAGTGGTCGATGATACTGACATTAAACTGTAAAAATATGAGTGTTCAATCAATGATGTGACAGTGACACTGACTGTAGGGTCAGTGGTACCGACATTTGCTATGCATGTACACTCAATAAACTCATCAAGGCATAACCAAATTGCATCAAAACAACTAAACATGAAAAACTACATCCACTAAATGCTAAAAAAAAAGAAAAACATGTGGACTTCCTCCCACCAAGGGTCATTACCTTTTCTATTACCAAAATTCGAAGCCAAATAAAAACTATATTGAATTGAACATGAACATACATATAGTCAACACCGAGTTACTCTCCAATATTAAAGAATGAAGGTTTATCCCCTCACACCCAACATGGAATCATGGGGAAGGAGAAGAGGAAGAGAGAGGCATGGAAAACTCATGTATCATGGTGCAAAGGATGAATGATGTAGTATAACAACGTTATGTCTATTGACTACTCCTAGGGATGCACCTTGATCCATGTCTCTTTGTCTCCTTCTGCTTGGGATTTGGTTTCTCTGATGATGGTCGATGGAATGGCCTCCAGATGAGATGACCTGCTCTCTTATGAGATTCTTTCTTGTGTTTTCCCCCTTGTGTTTATATGGTGAGAACTAGGGAACCACTTATCCAATAAGTCATTGGATGTGCCTTGTTTTAATATTGACCATATGAAAAAGGTCAGTGCTACCAACTTAGAAGTAGGTGCCACCAACTTCTTCACTTTATTACATTCTAGGGCTTCTGATCTTAGTGCCACTTACTTGGGTCAGTGGTACTGAGAATTCTTTTGTGATTCTCCTTTGCTTCTTTTTCATTCTCATTCTTTCTTTGTTGGTTCCCCTCCTTCTCATGTCGGCTCCATTGACTTGGGTCAGTCGTAGAAACTTCCTAGGGGTTGTGCTCAGTCAAATATGCAATATATCAGCAATATTTTAGGCAAACAATAAAATAAATCAAGTTTAAACCAAATACATGAAAAATAGATAAAATTGATGCATAAGAGCTATTTTGGGCGATTTAGGCAAAATGTACATAAAACACATGAATATGAGAGCAATAATCATGAAAACATGCCTAAATTAGCCCCAGTTTCAAACACAACTTGTGACAAATTATTATAGAAAGTGATTGCAAGGTAGTTGTGGAGCTATTGAGCTATGGGGACATTACTTACATGAGAGCTGAAGGATGGAAAAGAAGGATCAGGTATGTGCTTAATATGTATATGAAGATTGAGATAATGTTTGTGCACTGTGAGATGAACCACCTACTTGACAGTGTTGCCAATTTGTAAAAAAAAACCTTGATTGCTACTTCAATCATCCACCCTCTAAATTCGTTACTCCTTTTCTTTAAGATAAATGTATAGGTAGTAGTACTACATTGTTTCCTTATTTTAGCAATAAGAGATCTATTAGAAATGTTGTTGTGACCGTAGGAGGAGAACGTGATGAATAATAAGCTCTCTTGACTTATTTTAAAAAAATTAATAATGCAAGTCATTTATACAAGAGAAAAAACTAATGTAACTATATGAAGTATGGAACAAAATTGAATATGTCCTCCTACTACTATTTTTGGTGGAAATGATGGATGTTGTTGATGCCTCATATTAATAATGAACAAAGGTGGAATGTGATTTAACATAGAAATCTACAATATTATTCTTTATACAAAAGAGAGATGTGTCTTTTCTACTTCATCTTTTTATCCATCGTCCTTTTTCTTTCTTTTTCTTTTCCTTTTTTCATTTTTTTCTTCATTTCTTTGGCCCTTTATTAGTCATACAAAAACGGATAATAGGACTTTTTTTAGTTGGAGGAGTAAGTATAAATATAATTTGTTTACTCTTTGAATTCAGAAAAAGATGAGAAAAACATATATTGTAGCCTTGTGAATTACGAAATGCAAAATGCAACTATATGCAATGGGTATGTAAACTAACTTAAATAAATGAGCTATATATGTTCAACTATGTTTCATTTTCGAATGCAAAGCTAAATTAAATGCATCCTATCATGATGACATGCAATCAAAGAGAAAAAAATGACTTGAATCATGTATGGATTCTATGGTGGTGATGGAATGGAATGAGGGTGGATGAGATCAAGTGACTAAAAGAAACACTCATTTGAACCATGATATGTCTCTCTTATATTAACTCAATATGTCAGGGTGATCCAAAATCATATTCTTCTATTAACATAAAAGGTCACATTAATGCTTGGTTATATTGGAATCAAGCACCATCTTCATTAAGAAAGCCAAGAGTTAGGTGTTATGTTTGCCACATATGTTTTTATATTGACTTGTTCACTCAATTCCTCATGTAGTGTACTCTTAAAAAAACAAAATCAAATTTAAAAGATAAGGATACACAAAGATCGATAC
Source organism: Alisma plantago-aquatica (assembly GCA_963693085.1). Lineage (NCBI taxonomy): Eukaryota > Viridiplantae > Streptophyta > Magnoliopsida > Alismatales > Alismataceae > Alisma > Alisma plantago-aquatica. Next base: position 390,403,649 of record OY856412.1, on the reverse strand, counting down.
TTCAATTGATTCTTGTGCGCATTTTTCTAAAATTCACTTCTATACTAGATAGATTTGGATACATGCAAGAAAATGATAATTGAAATAAAACCAAACATGAACTAGCTACTTGCGCATAAAAGAAAAATTAAATGCAAACAAAGATAAGAAATACAAACAAAAGAGTAACATAGATATATGCAAGATAAGATGAATGCAAGATAAATACCATTCATACCCCCTAAGCTTGAATTTGATAATGTGCTCATTATAAAAAACAAGCTCAAAGATGAATTAGGTATACTAGATGATCAGGATCTAGGTGGATAAATGTCCCTAACAACATATTTGATTGATTGCCACAAATCATAGTTTCATCCTTCTCTTGGTGGTACCAAATTGGGCCAGTGATACACATTTTTTAATGCAGATTTATCAAAGAAACATGTGCCCCTTAAGTTTGGTTCCATTCCACCAACTAGTGGTCGATGATACTGACATTAAACTGTAAAAATATGAGTGTTCAATCAATGATGTGACAGTGACACTGACTGCAGGGTCAGTGGTACCGACATTAGCTATGCATGTACACTCAATAAACTCATCAAGGCATAACCAAATTGCATCAAAACAACTAAACATGAAAAACTACATCCACTAAATGCTAAAAAAAAAGAAAAACATGCGGACTTCCTCCCACCAAGTGTCCTTGTTTTATGTATTAGGCTTGACACGATGCTTACCTCTATCCTAGGTTTTCATGAATGGGTGGTTAAGAATAACTTGGTAATTTGAACTCCACCCTATCATCATAAATCCCAAAAGTCAGACATTTGTGACCCATAGCGATGGTTACATCTGTTGTGGATTGAAATGGTCACACCAAAAGTAACTCTAATCCCATTTTCTCTGGTATGTCCATTACCACAAAGTCGATTGGGTATATAAATTTATCTACCTTAACCAGCATCTCTTCATAATTCCCAAGAGGTCTAACAATGGAGTCATTTGCCAATCGTAACATCATGCTAGTCTTGGTAGGTTCCCTTAGTCCAAGTCTTTTAAATGTGGAAAGAGGCATCAAGTTGATGCTTACCCTAGAATCATAGAGTGCCTCTCCAATCTGAATGCTACCAATAGAGGAGGATATGTTGAAGCATCTTGGACCCTTTTTCTTTGCGGGTAGTCATCTTTGGAGAAATTTACTATCGATCTCATCCACAAAAAAAGGATTTGAACCTTTAATGTGTCGCTTTTTGCTGATGATCTGCTTCGGGTTTTTCCTATAAGATGGAATTTGCTCAATAGCTTCACCAAAGGAAGATTTATGTGGAGTTTGTAAAAATCTTCAGAAATACCTTTAATTGCTCATCTTTTAGGTTGACCATAAATTAATCATGACTCTCAATTCTATGCCTTGTGACAGGAGGTGGTGAGGCATGTTACACAAAATTACATATACCTTCCCTAACCCTTTGGACAACCTTCACCCGAAGTCGTCTCACCAACCTGAAAGCAACCTTCACTTGAAATAACTTCAATCTTCCCCTTGAAGTAGCCTTCCTCCTTGAAGTAGCTTCCCGTTGAGACCTTCTAGAAGTAGTCCAAAGTCCTCCTTCTCCACCTGAGAAGATTTCACCCTCTCCACTCAACATCCTCCAACCTAGGAGTAGCAAGGAGAGTACAATGCAATAAGAAAAAACAAGAAAGGAAAAAGGAAATTACAATTACCACTTAAGCACAAGGCTTGAATCCTATATCAAGTGTTTTGATATCCTAACCAATGTGTATGAAAGTGGAAGTATAGTGGGTAGGATATTCTAGCCTATAGGACACGAAATGCCAGTAATGGAGATGATTTGCAAATGTTGAAGTTGCTCAATTGCTCACAAGGATTGATTCTCAATTGCAAATATGTGTACTCAAGTGAGTTTAGGTGCCCTAAGGCATGTCCTATTTATAGGAATGGCCTACTAGTGCTTAGGGACGTTCTAGATATATTCTAGGGGGTTATTAGTGCTCAACTAGCCGTTAGATATCCACTAATTGCATTTTTAAAGTTAATTAATTCTGAAAAGTGCAGACCGAAACCTTCTCGGTCGAGAAATTTGTCGACTGAGTGTCTCTCGGTTGAGAATTTCGTCGATCGAGGGAAGGTATGACGTAAGTGTATAGCAACGTTCATTTTCAACTACCAACTATTTCTCAACTACTTCTCAACTCAGTCTAACATAAATGGAAGTTGCTAGAAAGACTGTTCTCAGTTGAGAACTTTGTTGACTGAGAATATCTCAGTCGAGTAATTGGTCGAATGAGGAGACCCCTGTTGTAGTGTATTGAAACATCTATTATGTGTTCTTATTAACATGTAATTGTGATGCTCACTTAGGGGATGATCTATCTAAGTGTTGTGTGTGGATAGGAAGATCTAGCCACTTTATTTACATGATATCTAAGTACTTGTACATTATATACTTGTACAAGTTTGTACATTTGATTATAATCATGAAAATAAAGCAATTAACGCATATAGATCTTCCAAAGCTTTGTCATCCACCACATTGTATTTTTGTTCCTAAAATACTCAAGTAGCACGTTAGATCCATAAGAATGAAATGTTTGTCATCATCAAAACAAAGGGATTTTAATAATGTCCAATTAAGCCAACAATCTAGGCCGATACTAAATTTAATTATTGAGCTATTTTAAAAATAAAGAGTTATGAGATCAAATCTAGGTAAGATTGCTTGACAGACTATGGGAACAACAAAAGATAATTTAGTTGCCATGCTAGTTTAAAAAAAAGGGTACACTAATTCAAAGTGGTAACTAGAAAACAATAAATAGAATCTCAAACTAATATCAAGATTTTAAAATGAAATAATTTTTCTCAAAACTAATATCAAGATCTCAAATGATTCCAAATGAAAAGATTTATCCATTGGCACAATCAATATTATATTTTGTCTTCACCAGTGGCTAGGTTCCTAGTGTTCTCCCTCTATGAGAGAACAACACTTTTACCTCTGGGGGTAACCAGGAATGGGGGACCTCTGATTGACCATCATCCACTACACAGGGTTGGGGGATATGACCTGCCAAATCTAGTGAGCTAAATATCTTAGATAATATTTAGAACTTTTGTGCCAATATCAAAATCAACCAATATTTCAATTATTAAATAATGTCCAACATTCAATCTAGTCGTGGTGACCTTCAATAAGAGGGAAAGGCTAATAACAATTAGTTCACCACTTTTGCAAAATTATGTGAATGAAATGCAAGAGGAAAATAAACAGTTCAATAAAGAATCAAGAATTTGGTACCTTAAATAAGAGGCAAGCAAATTCGAGTATTACAAGTATGGGGTTCCAAGAATCAATCACAAGGGACCTTTAGTGCAAAGTAAAAAGATTACTATTGGTTTGGAGTCAATTTCAAGTTTATTTTTTTTGTTCATAACTAGGTTTTTCCGTGTTGGATTTCTATATTTGACCATTAGTAGCATTTCTAGAATTTTAGGTAGGTTATAAATCATCAATGTTATATTAAGCAATTTTTTTATCACATTTCCTGTAGATTTGATTCTTCCATGTTATTCGCTCTCTTATATATATTATTTATTTGGTCGCTAGGATTCAATATGTTTATTTACCAAGATACCCTTGATAGGGATATACATAACTTAATATGCAATAGTCGTATATTAGTTTTTGATTATGTTCTTAAATACAAGTAGGGTCTAGATGAAGGATAGTAGGGTAATATCATACATTGATGCACTCAAATATCATATAAACAAAGTTTGTATTAATGATATCTATCTATGTGTAAATTTATAAGGGAAGGCTCCTTATATATGTCATTTTTTTGCATATACACATTTATCCGATCTAGACCAATTTGGATAAGCTTGTTTCCTAGGTCCATTAGATATTAGGGTTTCAATTCGTGACAAGGATAAGTTAGCATTTATGTTATTCTTATTATGTATTATTATATTTCTCATTTCATGACCTTCTAACCATTGAATACCTATTATAGAGGTTGTGTTTATTACAAACTTCTTATTAGTAAAATATATACATAAGTAACTTTTACATATATTATAAGGCTTATCGGCTGTCACTATGATGATTAATTGTTCATCCTTTATTCTATCAGTCCCATTTACCAATCAATCAAATTAACTTAAAAGCAAGTAAGAAGTAACATACCTACATGTTTTAGTTGTGAACTACAAATCCAGACCTAGGCCAGATTTATCTCCTCCTAATCTTCTTGCTCTCAAGCCTAAGCCAAGTATGGGCCGACTGGTGGAGTTGGGAGGGCCCTAGGCTATCATGACCCATGTTCTATGTAAGCACATCTTCAATCCAGGAGAAGGATATCTAGGCATCGAGGTTGGGTTGGGTTGCATGTTTGCAGTCAATAGGTTGGATAGAGGTGTCTTATGGTGAGAGAGAGAAGCGGTGTCTCCAACTACATAGTTGTAGTGTGGCATGTGGTGGTTTGTGAGCGGTGGAGTATGGGGTATGCGAAGGTCATGTGCGGTGAAGCAGATTGAGTGAAGGGAAAGGAGGAGGAGGTGAGCGATCTAGGGCGGTCAATGATGATGATGGTCAGAAGCAATAGCAGAGGTGGTGGCCCGATCTCTATGGCAGTAAAGTTGGGCTGGTGGTAGGATCATGTTTCTAGTGAGTTTCCAATGTTGGTATCTACTAGTGACCATATGTCTCAGACTCAAGGAGGATGATGGTCGTTAGGTGAAAGGTTGAGAAGGTTAAAGAGGAAGAGAGATCCTAGGATCATCAGACGTGTTGGTTGGAAGTCGATACACCATAGCCACTCCTAGGAGAAATGACAAGTGTCATTGGCCAAGTGGTGGTCTCTAGATCTATCACCAATGGTGATTGTTTGCCATGATAAGACATGAGTTTGCTGGCACTACTTTTGGAGTGTTGTAGGCCCTACAATAGACTTGTTGAGAGACTACACTACATTAGCTGGTGGTGTTTGCGTCGAGTCATGGGCAAACAATGTCTAGGACTCTATGTGGCTAGGGGAGGAGGTAGAGATGAATGCCCTACATCAATGGTGTTGTAAGTAGGGAAGGTGACGAGTCATGGATAAGAGGAGGTTGATGTTGAGTTCTTGAGTGTCACAATGCTAGTGAGATAGAAGGCATCCATAGTAGATCATTCATGTCATCAAGTTGGTTGGAGGCTAGGGCTTCAGATCTCTTGCAGTCACAACAATGGGGGCACCAAGGTGGATGAGAAGAGGAGATAGGCTTGCAGATCAATAGTCGGAGAAGGTTCTATATGGGTGTTGTTGCCTTTTGCCTTTAATTCACTGTTCTATATATCTAGGGTTTGGGTTGAAGGAAAGGAGGTGTCTGAGGAAAGAGACTATGGTCTCCACTAACACCAGTGTCACTAAATTTGTCAATTAAATTGGTAATTAATCCTCTTTTGCTAATTACTCCCTCATTTTATAACTACTAAACACATACCCCAATTGTTTTGGGATTTTGACCATGTTTGTGACTTCTATCATACTATATTCTAAAAATACTAACTCCCCACGTTATGACTTCAACCTAGTTGATTAATTTTTTTGTCATGTTTCACTTAATAATTGTATAATGCATTCTAAGCTATATTTTCATTTAATTCTAAAGCCATTAGTTGGGAAATTAAGAGTAAGATATGAATCAAAGGACAAATCAAGTCAACTAATTTGAATTACATCATTTGTATCCAACTAGTGCATGAAACAAATCTTGAGGGATTGGTTTGTAAATATTTTTTTGGGTGAGGACAATAGATACATTTGTACAAAGAGGATGTATAGAAGACCATGAATCAAAATATCTCATTAGCATTTGAAATGAATGACAACATCATAAATAAAGTTCAATTTGGGAAAGATTATGAGCAATGGCTCAAATTAGATTTAGTACCCAAAATCTAGTATGTTACAACTCTTCACCCCTTAAAAGTGATTTTTTCCTCGAAATTGGTTTATCCATGTTCTACTTAATACCTATACTCCACCCCTCAAAGGGTTCAACTAGACATCTAAATAGGCCAGCCAACTACAACTTAGTACCCTTCACCCTCTTAAACCCTAACTCCAGATCTTAAGGATTCAATGTGAATCTCCTCTAAGGTTTTTCTCATACCCTTTCAATTGTGACTTAGCTCGAGAAATCATCGAAAAAACTCCATGAACTCAATTTTCCTTGTACATATAGTATTATAAACAAAATAACTTTTTCGATGGGAGAACAATTTGATGCAAAACTCAAAATAGTCAAAATCAATATGATGACTAAGTCATAATCACCTCTGACCAACATTCACCATACTACCTACTTGACTCAATTGTTCACTTATTGTATAGGGAATAAGGATGCCATTCACAAATTTGAACTTCAGCTTCTAGTTCCACTGTTCACCTTCCAATTACTAGGTTGTTCATATTTTCTAACACCCCAACTCATATCTACTAATAAGGTGATGTTTCATCTTCACTAATTTGTGAGTCATATGATTTTGTGAAAATTAACTCCACCTAAGTTACTATTTCCATTTAACTAGATAAGGCTAGCAAGACTAATGTTGGTTCCAAACTATTTGACTACGTTCTAGGTATGCTCATTTTTAACCCTAACTTCCACGAGACGTGCATGAGTGTCGACTATTTATGGATTTGATATAATGTTGTAAATACTTGATCTTTACGATCAAATATTTACTAAATTGTATCAAAGGTATAGACAAATCTTTATTACAAACATGATTTACATTAAAGTCACAAAATCTTACAAATACAATTACAAGGTTTATGAATATGCATTGATTTCTATCTAGTCTTCAACAAAGGAAAACTCCTACACCTATCTTCTAGTCCTTCTTTGTATCACATTTCCATGAGTTCCTAAAGGAACAAAACCACACATGAACCCCATGAAGGGAAAATATAGGTCAGCTGGGGTGGTACTAAATTGAATTATTGATCTATTTTATAAAATAAAAAGTTATGAGATCAAATCTAGGAAAGATTGCTTGGTGGACTATGGGAATCACAAAAGATATTCTATTTACTATGCTAGTTTCAAAGAAAGGTACAATAATTCAAAGTAGTAACTAGAAAACAATAAAGAGATTCTCAATCTAATATCAAGATTTCAAAATGAAATGAATTTTTTTCAAAACTAATATCAAGATATCATATTATTCAAAATGAAAAGATTTATCCATTGCCTCAATCAATCTAATATTTTGTCTTCATCAGTGGTTAGGTGCCTAGCGTCCTCCCCTCTGAGAGAGCAACATTTTCACTTATGAGGGTAACTAGTACTGGGGGACCTCTAATTATCCATTATCCACTGTGTAGGGTTGGGGGATATGACACGCTAAATCTAGTGAGCTGAAGCTCTTAGCCAATATTAAAATCAACCAATATTTCAATCATTCAAAAATGTCCTACATTCAATCTAGTCATGGTGACCTTCACAAGAGGGAAAGTCTAATAACAATTTGATTCACCACTTTTGAAAAATTATATGAATGAAATGCAAGAGGGAAATAAATCCTTCAATAAAGAATCAAGAATTTAGTAGCTTAAATCATAGGCAAGCAAATCTGAGTATTGCAAGTATGGGGTTACAAGAATCAATCATAAGGGATATATAGTGCAGAGTAAAATGATTACTATTAGCTTAGAGTCAATTTCAAGTTTCATTTTGTTATTCATGATTAGGGTTTTCCATATTGGATTTCAATATTTTACCATTAGTAACAATATTTCTAGAATTTAGGTAGGTTATATATCATCAATTTTATATACCCAATTGTTTTATAGAATTTCCTCTAGATTAGATCATACCATGTGATTCTCTCTCTTATATATATAATTTATTTGGTCACTAGGATTCAATATGTTTAATTACCACCCTTGATAGGGATATACATACCCTAATATGCACTAGTCATATATTATATTTTGATTACATTCTTAAATGCAAGTAGGGTCTAGATGAAGGATAATAGGGTTATACCATACGTTGCTCCACCCAAAGATCATCTAAACTAATTTTGTATTAACGATATCCATCTATGTGTAAATTTATAAGGGAAAGCTTCTTATATATGCCATTTTTTACATATGCAAATTTATTCGATATAGATCAATTCAGTTTAGCTTATTTCCTAGATCCATTAGATATTAGGGTTTGAATCTGTGACAAGGCTAAGTTAGCATTTATGTTATTCTTATTATATATATTATTACATTCCACATTTCATTACCTTGTAAGCATCAAATACCTACCATAGAGGATGTGTTTATCAATGAATTACAAACTTCTTATTAGTACAATATATACATAAGTACCATTTACATATTATAAGGCTAATCGGTTATGTAACTATAATCATTAATTGTTCATCCTTTGTTTCATCAGTCCTATTTACCAATCAATCAAATTAATGTTAAAGCAAGTAAGAAGTAACTAACCTATAGGTTTTGGTCGAGAGTTGCAAATCCAGATCTAGGCTAGATTTATCTACTCCTGATCTTCTTGCTCTCAATCCTAAGCTAAGGATGGGCCACCTGGAGGATTTGGGAGGGCATGGACTATCGAGAACCATGTTCTAAGTCAACACATATTCAATCTAGGAGAAGGAGATCTAAGGGTCGAGGATGGGTTGGTTTTCAGGTTTGTAGTCAATAGGATGGGTAGAGACACCTTATGGTGAGAGAGAGAAACAATGTCTCCAACTGTAGAGTTGTTGTACGACCTATGGAGGTTTGTGAGTGGTTGAGTTTGGGGTATGCAAATGTGTCATGTGCAGTGTAGTAGATCGAGTAAAGGGGAAGGAGGAGGAGGTGAGGGATCTAGGGTGGTTGATGGTGAAGACGGTCAGAGGCAGCAAAAAAGGTGGCGGTCCAGTCTCTATGGTGGCCAAGTCAGGCTGCCAGTCGGCACAGGTTGCTAGTGAGTTTCTGATGTTGGTATCTACTAGCAACCGTCTGTCTTAAATCTCAAGGAGGACGATGGTCATCAGGTGAAAGGTTGAGCCTGTTAGAGATGTAGAGAGATCCAAGGATCATCATACATGTTGGTTGGTAGTCGATGCACCATAGTCGCTCGTAGGAGATATGACAATTGTCAACGGCCGGGTGGTGGTCTCGAGACCCATCCATAGTGTTGGTTGTGCACCATGATAAGGCTTGATTTTGCTGACAGTGTTTTTAGGGTGTTGTAGGCCCTACAACAGACTTGTTGAGAGATGACACTACATCAGGTGGTGGTGTTTGTGTCAGGTCACTATGGGACAGACAATGGCTAGGACTCTGTGTGGCTAGGGGAGGAGGCAGAGATAAATACGTTGAATCAGTGGTGTTGCAGGTCGGGAAGATGACGAGTCTTGGCTAAGAGGAGGTTGATGTCAAGTTCATGAGTTCCTCAATGCTGGTTAGGTAGGTAGTGGTCGGAGCAGATTATTCAGGTCGTCAAGATGGTTGGTGGATGGGGCTTCAGCTCTCATGCAATCATGACAGTTGGGGTGCCAAGGTGGAGGAAAAGAGGGGCTAGGCTTGCAGATCGATAGTCGGAGAAGGGTCTATAAGGGCATCACTGCCTTTTGCTTCTAATTGGATGTTCTATATAGCTAAGATTTGGGTTGAAAAATGGGAGGTGTCAGATGAAAGAGACCACAGTCTCCATTAACACCAACATTATAGCTTAGTCAATTAAATTGGTAATTAATCCTCTTATGCTAATTGCCCCCTCATTTTATAACTACAAAATAGAGAATCCAATTGATTTGGGATTTTGATCATGTGAGTGACTTATATCATACTATATTCTACAAATCCAAACTACTCACATTATGGCTTAAACCTAATCAATTAAATTTTCTATCATAATTTACTTAATAATTATATATACATTCTAAATTATATTTTCATTTAATTCCAAAGCCATTAGTTGGGAAATTAAGAGTAAGACATGAATAGAAGATCAAACCAAGTTAGTTAATGTGGATTGCAACTATTGATATCAAACTAGTTCATGGAACATATCTTGAAGGACTAATTTCTAAATATTTTCTTTTGTGAGGATAATCGATACATTTGTATGAAAGGGGGTGTATCAAAGACCATGAATTAAAAATATCTCATCAGCCATTGGAATGAAGGACAACATCGTAAAAAGCTCATTTTAGGAGAAATTATGAGTAATATATCAAATTAGATATAGTACTAAAAATCCAACACATTACAACTCTCCACCCATTAAAAGTGTTTTCTTCCTTGACATTGATTTTTCCATGGTCTACGTAGTACCTATACTCCACCCCTCAAAGGGTTCAACCAGAAATTTAAATAGGCAAGCCAACTACAACTTAGTATTGTTCACCCTCATAAACTCTAACTCTAGGTTTTAAGGATTTCATGTGACTCTCCTGTAAGGTTTTTTTCATACCCTCTTGATAATGACTTAGCTTGAGAAATCATCAACAAAACTCCATGAAATCATTTTTACTTGCACATATAGTATTATAAAGAAAATAACTTTTCTGATGGAAAAACATTTCGATGCAAAGCTTAAAATGGTCAAGATCAATGCAATGATCAAGTCACAATCACCTCTTACCAACATTCATCAAACTACCTACTTGACTCGATTGTTCACTTATGGTATAGGGAATGAGGATGTCATTCACAAATTCAAACGTGGGCTTCTTGTTTCATTGTTCACCTTCCAATTACTAGGTTGCTCATATTTTCTAACACCCTAACTCATGTCTACTAATGTGGTGATGTTCCATCTTCACTAATTGGTGAGTGATAAGACTTTGTGAAAATTAACTACACCTAAGTTACTATTTCCATTTAAATAGATAAGTATAGAAAGACTAGGGTTGGTTCTAAACTATTTGTCTATGTTCAAGGTATGCTAATTTTTAACCCTAACTTTCATGAGAAGTGCATAAGTGTTGATTGTTTATGGATCTGATACCATGTTGTAAAGACTGGATCTTTATGATCAAATATTTACAAAATTGTATCAAAAGTACAAACAAATACTTATTACAGACATGTTTTACATCAGTTTCACAGAATCTTACAAATATGATTATAAGGTCTATGAATAGACATTGATTTCTATCTAGTATTCAAAAGAGGACTACTCCTACACACCCTTCTAGTCCTTCTTAGTATCACCTTTCCATGAGTTTCTAAAGGAACAAAACCACACATGGACCCCATGAAGGAAAAATATAGGTCAACTGGGATGGTACTAAATTCAATTATTGAGCTATTTAAAAATAAAGAGTTATGAGATCAAATCTAAGTAAGATTTATTGGTGGACTATGGGAACAACAAAAGATAATCTAGTTATCATGCTAGTTTAAGAAAAAGGTACAATACTTCAAAGATAATCTAGTTATCATGCTAGTTCAAGAAAACAATAAAGTGATTCTCAATATAATATCAAGATTTCAAAATGAAATATGTTTTCTCAAAATAATATCAAGATATCAAATTATTCAAAATGAAAAGATTTATTCATTGGCACAATCAATTTAATATTTTGTCTTCTCTAGTGGCTAGGTGCCTAATGTTCTCCCCTCTATGAGAGAACAACACTTTCTCCTATGGGGGTAACTAGTACCGGGGGTCCTCTAGTTGCCCATTATCCACGGTGCAAGGTTGGGGTATATGTCTTGCCTAATCTTGTGAGCCAAAGCTCTAAGCCAATATTATGAATTTTTGTGCCAATATCAAAATCAACCAATATTTCAATTATTCAACAATGTTCAACATTAAATCTAGTCGTGGGGACCTTCAACAAGAGGGAAAGGCTAATAATAATTTGGTTCATCACTTTTGTAAAATTATATGAATGAGATGTAAGAGGAAAATAAATAGTTCAATAAAGGTTCAAGAATTTAGTACCTTAAATCAGAGGCAAGCAAATCTGAGTATTGTGAATATGGGGTTCTAAGAGTCAATAACAAGGGATCTATAGTGCAAAGTCGAAAGATTACTATTCGATTGGATTCCATTTAAAGTTGAATGTTGTTATTCATGACTAGGGTTTTCCATGTTGGATTTCTATATTTTACCATCAGTTGCATTTCTATAATTTTAGGTAGGTTATATATTATCAATGCTATATACGCAATTATTTTATTGTATTTTCCTCTAGATTAGAACCTACCATGTTATTCTCTCTCTTATATATAATTTATTTAGTCACTAGGATTCAATATGTTTATTTACCAAACTACTCTTGCTAGGGACATACATACCCTAATATGCACTAGTCAAATTTTGCTTTTTGATTACGTTCTTAAATGCAAGTAGGGTCTTGATGAAGGATAATAGGGTAATGCTATACATTGATCCACCCAAAGATCATCTAAATAAAGTTTGTACTAATGATATCTATCTATATGTAAATTTATAAGGGAAAGCTCCTTGTTCCTAGGTCCATTAGATATTAGGGTTTGAATTCGTGACAAGGCTAAGTTAGCATTTATATTATGCTTATTATGTATATTATTATATTTCTCATTTCATGACCTTGTAAGCATTGAATACCTACCATAGATGATGCATTTCTCACTAAATTACAAACTTCTTATTAGTATAATATATACATAAGTACATTTTACTTATATTATAAGGCTAATCAACTAACTATGATTATTAATTGTTCATCTTTTGTTCTGTCAATCCCATTAGCAATCAATAAAATTAACTTAAAACCAAGTAAGAAGTGACCTAAAAGCTTTGGTCCAGAGCTATAGATCCAAACATAGGATAGATTTATCTCCTCCTAATCTTCTTGTTGTCAAGCCTAAGCCAAGGATGGGTCAACTGGTGGAGTTGGGAGGGCACCAGGATATTGAGACCCATGTTCTAAGTCAGCACATATTCAATCTAGGAGAAGGAGATATAAGGGTTGAGGTTGGGTTGGTTTGTAGGTTTTCAGTTAGTAGACTGGGTGGAGGCATCTTATGGTGTGTGTGTGAGAGAGAAGTGATGTCTCCAACTACAAACTTGTAGTGTGGCTTGTAGCTATTTGTGAGAGGTGGAGTCTGGGATATGCAAAGGTCATGTGTGGTGCAATAGATCGATTGAAGGGGAAGGAGAAGGAGGCGAGGTATCTAAGGTGGTCAATAGTGATGATGGTCAGAGACACTGACAAGTCTCTATGGCGGCAAAGTCAGGCCAGTGGCCGACACATGTTGTTTATGAGTTTCCGATGTTGGTATCTACTAGTGACTGTTTGTCTCAGAGCTCAAGGAGGATGATGGTTGTCAGGTGAAAGGATGAGAAAGTTAGAAAGTTAGAGAGATTCAAGGATCATTAGACATGCTGGTTGGTAGTCGATGCACCATAGTCGATGGTAGGAGAAACAACACTTCTCAACGGTCGAGTTGTGGTCTCCTGATCTATCGACGATGGTGGTTGTGCGCCATGATATGGCCTGAGTTTTTTAGTAGTGTTTTTAGGGTGTTGTAAGCCCTACAACAAACTTGTTGAGAGATGATGTTGTATCAGGTGGTGGTAGTTTGCATCAAGTCATGGTGGAGGAGATGGTGGTGAGGACTTTGTATGGATACGAAATGAGGTAGACATGAAGGCACTACATCAGTGGTGTTGTAGGTCATGAAAGGTGACGAGTCTTGGCTATAAGGAGGTTGATGTTGAGTTTATGAGTGCCATACTACTGGTGAGGTAGGCAGATTCCGGAGCAGATCGTTTAGGTCATCAAGGTGGTTGGCGGTTGGGGCTTCAAGTCTCGTGTTGTCATGGCAATGGGGGTGCCAAGGTTGTTGGATAAATTGGACATTAGCATACCTTTGTTTTGATGATGACAAACATTTCATTCTTGTAGATCTAACATGCTATTTGAGTATTTCAGGGTTCAATGTAATAAGGAGATTCTACTAAGTGGAAAATAGAAGATCAAATGTGCTTAATTGTATATGTTCATGATTGTACTCAAATGTAAACACTTGTACAAAGATATAATGTACAAGTACTTAGACATCATGTAAATCAAGCAATAGATCTTCCCTACCCACTTATAACCCTTAGATAGGCTTCCCCCCAAAGTTAGAGTTTCCCTCACTCATTGAAACACACACTTAGTAGGTGATTCAAAAGTGTAAAACAGGGACACCCTCGGTCGAAAAACTTCTCGACCGAGACACACTCGGTCGAAGTTTTTTTCGATCGATAACCAACTCGGTCGAAATTGTGAGCACTATTCAACAACTTACACAATTGTGCTCTAAAATAGTCTTCGGTCGAAAATAAACTCGACTAAATAAGCTTCGATCTATAGCTTGTGACCGTTAGACTGAGTTGGTTGGTAGTTAGGAGTTGAAAATAGACGTTGCAACTCTTTTTCCTTAAACCCATGCTTATTCGAAGAGAACCTCGACTGAGACATAGTTTGATCAACCAAATTGTCGACCGAGTAGGGTTCTGGATTGCTCTTTTCAAGCACAAACAAATTAGCAATTTCTAGCAATTAATATACACCTAACAACTAGATAGGCACTAAGAACACTCTAGATGCTCCCTAGAATGTCCCTAGACACTTGCAAACTACTCCTATAAATAGGAGAGGCCTTAGAACACCTAAAGCCCCCAAGCTACACTTGAGCATTCACTATTGAGAGCAACAAAGCTAAGATTCACTTGCTATCCTTTTCCTTGTGCTCTAGAGTTGTCCTATAGCTACAATATCCTAGCCACCACATACATCCACGTCCATCCTAAGTGGATAGAAGATCCAAATGCTTGATATAGGATCAAAGTGCAATACTCAAATGTTGTACTTCCTTCTTGCAATCCCCTTTCATAGGTTAAAGTTTCTTGTACTCCTTGGCTACTCCTAGATTATGGAGGCTGCTTGAGGGAGCTTGGTTGAAGCTTCTTATTGGTGGAGAAGGCTTCTTCAAGAGATGCTTGAGATTACTTCAAGGAAGGATTCTTCAAGGTTGGTTGAGGCTACTTCTAAATGAAGGCTATCTCAAGGTGGTAGAGCTACTTCTAGGAGGAGAAGGCTTCTCCAAGGGCTTGGAGTTACTTTAAAGAAGGTTGCTTCAAGGAGGTTGATGCTACTTCTAGGTGAAGGCTACTTCAAGTAAGATGAATGTATTTTATGTAACATCCTTATGAGATAATAAAATTAATCACTTTTAAAATCCCAATTGGAGACAATTAGGTAGTGGACTAACAACCTTTGAATTCAAAGGTTGGAACAACTCTAAACACAAGTGTATTCCTTGCTTCCTCCTCCTTCTTTGGTTGAGTGTTTTAATTCTTAATTATCTTTAAATTATCAAAAGGCTCTATTCACCCCACCTCTTGATCTTTCAATTGGTATTAGAGTAGGTCTTCAAGGAGCCTTAACAGGTCTTGAAGAATGGGGGACAACATACTCAAAAATCTCAACCTTGAAGGAACTCATGTAACTCGGCCAACATCTTTTGATGGAAGCAACTATACCTACTGGAAAAAGAAGAATGAAATTCTACTTTCAAGGAATCATCTTAGAGTTATGGAGGATGGTGTCTACTCCCTATGTGCTTCCCATTACCGAATATGCAACATGGGATCCAAACACGGTAAAACAAGTTCCATTAAATGCCAAAGCGGTAAGCATACTATATTATTCTATTTTGGTAAGTGAATTTAGTAGAATATCCTCATGTGATATGGCTTATGATATATGGCATAAACTTACCATAAAACATGAAGGAACTACTCAAGTTAAAAAAACCAAAATTAATATGCTTAAATAAAAGTTTGAACAATTTTGTATGCTACCTAATAAATCTATTAGTGAAATGAATGCAAAATTTTCTTCCATTGTTAATAGCTTGAGTGCATTAGGGAAGTATATAAGTGAAGAAGATCAGGTATCCAAAATTCTCAGATCTTTGCCTCCAAGATACAAGCCAAAGGTGACAACCATTGAAGAAGCTAATGATCTCACCACAATGAGGATGGAGCAGCTCATTGGTAATTTAGAAACTCATGAGGTCACTTTAGAAGAAGAAGAAATATTGGCAGCCGAACACAAGAAGGAGAAAAGGAAGGACATTTCATTTAAGGCAACAACTAAATAAAGTAATGAAACAAGTGAAGAAGATAGTGAAGAGGAGGCACTCATTGTAAATGGTAAGAATTATAGAAGATTTAAAACTAACAAAACTTCTTCTATTTATTCCTCTTCTTCCCTTAGGTGCTTTGAATGTGGCAAGAAGGGACATTTAAAAAATGAGTGTCCCAAAATTAAGAAGGGAAGGAAATCTTCTCTCAAGAAGAAAGAAAAGGCCTACAAGGCAGCTTGGGATGACTCAAGCGATGACATGAAGAGTGAAGAAGAATAAGACAAGGTAGGTTGTTTCATTGCAACAACAAATGAAGAAGAAAATGAGGTAAGTCTTCTTGATTTTTCTAAAGAAGAGTTAGTCACTAGTCTTGAAGAATAACATGATAAATATGTTGATTGTAAAAAGAAATTAAAAGGGCTTAAAAAAACTAATGAATATTTGTATGCTAAATTGAATGATCTTACTTTTGAAAATGAAAGTCTTATGTCTGAAAAAGCTACTGTGAAATCATCTATTAATGACTGCAATATTAAGTTGCTTGCTCTAGAAACCAACAATAATTTTCTTTGCCAAGAAAAGGTTGAATTGCTTGCTAAGATAAATGATATTCAAACTCAACCTATTCTATGTACTCATTCGGATTATGATGTTATTGTCAAAGAAAGAGATAGTTTGTTATCTAATCTAGATCAAGCAAAGTTAGACATTAAAAAGAAAATAGATGAAATTGCCAAGTTGCAAAAAGATATTAGTAGCTTGAAAAACAATAACATTCTTGATAAAATCCTAAAATACTGTTCTGGTCAAATAGGGAGGAGAGGCCTATGTTATGTGCCAAAAGATAAATCCTATCCAAAACCTAGAGCTAGAAAGTCACAAATACCCAAGACCAAAGTCATGTATGTACCTAAAAACAATCCAGCTCATGACCACAATGTTAAAAGGAGAAATGAAATTGATTTCATCTGTTGTAATTATTGTTTACGTCTTGGACAATATTTACTTTCATGCCCTTAGAGGAAAAATAAGGATACAAATCTTGTTTGGGTTCCAAAACTACAAATTTAAAATTTTTGGAATACTTAGTTGAGATTTGACTTAAAACTTAATTTGAAAATTTGATTGTCTTATCTCAACTAAACTAAGCTTGAACTTGTATATCATTGTAGATCTTGATTGCTTAATTATGTTATTAAAAAATAATGGGATGATATGTTTACATTAGAAATGTTGAATTTACTGAAAATACACAGAAATTCATCTCAATCGACAAAATGCTCAATTGAGAACTATTCCGGTCGAAGAAATAATCGACCAAAGATAGTTTTGACAATATTGTTTTATTGGAAAATCTACCTGGTCAACAAATAGTTCGATCGAAAATTTTTCCGGTCAAAGAAATGTTCGACCGAAGATAGTTCTGTCAAAACTTCTTATTGAAAATAAAATTATTTAATTGCAATTAAATTTGGTGACCCAAATTGGTAATGAACTCCTCATATTAGATTGTTCTAAATATTTGGTTAATCCTAACCAAAAGGACCACTACATGGGAACCAAAACTTCTATACTTTGCAGGTCTGGATGGTATATAGAAATTGCTCTAAACAGACATATGACCGGAGACAAGAAGACATTTATACACTTGGAGGAAAGGTAAAGCTTCAATGGTAAAACTATTGGCATAGTTAATGTTGGTATAGTTTTTGTGTGCTATCATAGGTAACATGACAATTGAAAATATCAATAGGGAAAATGATTGTAGACCTCTTAACTCTATAGAGACTATTTGAAAATGATGAATCGAAAAGAGTGTTCATATAAGAAACTTGAATAGAATATAATCATTACCTAAACTTTCTTTGATAAAACTGATATTTGTGTATTCTAGGAGATCAAAAGTAAGTTTTCTTGTCAAAATTAAAATTTTTTCTCACTAGAACTCATTCCCATAAATCTGGTTATATAATAAAAGATGAAAAATTTGATCTTAAGTCACAATAAGGATTTATCCTAGAATATTCAACAACTAACAAAACATCTAGGATTTATAAGTCTACATCTAAGAGAAATGAAGAATGAATGATAATTATACACAACAAAACTTAATCATGTGCTAAAAGGAGTTGACTATTGGAAAATTTCCATATGAGCTTAAATAATGCATAAGTTTCATATCCTAGACCTAAAATCAAACACTCAATTGGAACTAAATGGGAATGAATAAAATAAATTAAGCTAGGATATAATGAAAGGAAATAGACTTTGATATGACTTGTGCATTAATGGGTAAGACTTGAGGTCATAAGGAAATCAAAATCCTCAAATGGATGTAAAATAAAAGGATCATTAAAAGTGAAATCTATGATGCTTAAACTCATGACTTGAAACAAGATTGAATATGCATACAAAAAGAAGTTGATTGGTCACTTATGTCATAAAATATTATATCTTGGCTCATTCTAGATAAAGATGCATTAATTGGAAATATGTAGAAATGCCTCTCGGTCGAATAGGAGTTTGACCGAGGGGCTAATCCTAACAAAAAATTCTTATTTATAAATAAAATCATTCACCTACACTCAACATTGGTATATTAAATCTGTAATTTGCTCATCATGTTAAATACTTAGAATAAGAGAAATTTTTATGATAGTGCAAGAAACAAGATTACTTATAAAAATTGACTCATAGTCTTACTTAATCACTTGATTTTAAAGCTAGTTATGATTTAAATTACCTTAGTATTTTTAAGCACACATTTTTATGAGATTACGGCGGATCTCACAAAAATTCTTAGATATAATGTATCTTTTTTGATCTTGCTCTTAATTGGATTCTCTAAACCAATTTGGGCTTAGCATCCCTTATATTTGGTTAGAGGTACATTTATTGATTCGACTATGAGCCTAAAGGAATCTCATTTCATTTTAGGACTTAACATCCCATGTAAATGATTGAGAAATTAATATAAAAATACATTCATTAATCCCACCATGAGCCTAAAGGAATCTCATACCAATTCAGGGCTTAACATCCCTTGCAAATGGTTGAGAAATTAATCTTGGTTTTCGAATTGTGGCTAAATTTGACATTCTTTTTGAAGTAAACAATTAAGGGGGACTCTTTTGACTTACACATATGATTATATTTTTGAAATGACAAAGGGGGAGAAATAAAATAAAGCAAAATAAAGTAAAATCTTATCATGAGTTTTAATGATCTCTTGGCTTGACATTAATTGGTGCGACATTTCCTTAACACATGGATATCATGTTCCATATCTCTTTAGGTATATTAGCACACATTTTATGAGATTAGAAGAATCTATTCATCTCAGGTACATCACATGTATGAAACTCATTTCATTTCAAATATTTTGCTTATATTTTAGGAATGTTTTTCATCCTAAAAAAGGAGGAGATTGTTGGCTAAATTGGACATTTGTATATCTTTGTTTTGATGATGACAAACATTTCATTCTTGTGGATCTAACGTGCTATTTGAGTATTTTAGGGTTCAAGGTAATAAGGAGATTCTACTAAGTGGAAAATAGAAGATCAAATGCGTTGAATTGTATATGTTAATGGTTGTACTCAAATGCAAACACTTGTATAAAGATATAATGTACACGTACTTAGACATCATGTAAATCAAGCATTAGATCTTCCCTACCCACTTATAACCCTTAGATAGGTTTCCCCCCAAAGTTAGAGTCACCCTCACTCATTGAAACACACACTTAGTAGGTGATTCAAAAGTCTAAAATAGGGACACCCTTGGTCAAAAAATGTGTCGACTGAGACACACTCAGACGAAGTTTTTTTCGACCGAGAACCACCTCGGTTGAAATTGTGAGCACTGTTCAACAACTTACACAACTGTGCTCTAAAATAGTCTTCGATTGAAAATAAACTCGACCGAGAAAGCTTTGGTCTAAAGCTTGTGACCATTAGATTGAGTGGTTGGTAGTTGGGAGTTGAAAATAGACGTTTCAACTCTTTTGCCTTAAACCCAGGCTTGGTCGAGGAGAACCTCAACTGAGACATAGTTCAGTCGACCAAATTGTTGATCGAGCAAGGTTCTGGATTGCTCTTTTCAAGCATGAATAAATTCGCAATTGCTAGCCAACTAGTGTACACTCAACGAATACATAAGAACTAAGAACACTCTAGACACTCCCTATAACGTCCCCAGACACTTGCAAACCACTCCTATAAATAGGAGAGGCCTTAGGGCACCTAAATCACCAAAGCTACACTTCAGCATTCACTGTTGAGAGCAACAAAGCTAAGATTCACCTGCTATCCTTTTCCTTGTGCTCTAGAGTTTCCCTATAGATACAATCTCATAGTGACAACGTATAGCCATGTCCATCCTAAGTGGATAGGAGATCCAAATGCTGGATATAGGATCAAAGTGCAATACTCAATTGTTGTACTTCCTTCTTCCAATCCCCTTTCACATGTTAAAGTTGCTTGTGTTCCTTGGATACTCCCAGATTGTGGAGGGTGCCTGAGGGAGCTTGGCTGAAGCTACTTCTTGGTGGAGATGGCTGCTTCAAGAGGTGTTTGAGATTACTTCAAGGAAGTCTGCTTCAATATTGGTTGAGGCTACTTCTAAAGGAAGGCTATCTCAAGGTGGTGGAGCTACTTCTAGGAGGAGAAGGCTGCTCCAAGGGCTTGGAGTTACTTCAAAGAAGGTTGTTTCAAGGAGGTTGAGGCTACTTCTAGGTGAAGGCTACTTCAAGGAATGTGATTGTATTTTGTGTAACATCCTTGCTAGGTAATAAAATTAATCACTTTCAAAATCCCAATTGGAGACAATTGGGTAGTGGACTGACAACCTTTGAATTCAAAGGGTGGAACCACTCTAAACACAAGTGTCTTCCTTTCTTCCTCCTCCTTTCGTTGAGTGTTTAAATTCTTAATTATCTTTAAAATTATAAAAAAGCTCTATTCACCCCCTCTCTAGATCTTTCAAGGTGGTGGAGAAGAGGGGCTAGGCTTGGATATCAATAGTCGGAGAAGGAGTGTCGCTACTTTTGCCTCTGATGAACTGTTCTATATAGATAGGGTTTGGGTTGAAGGAAGGGAGGTGTCGGAGGAAAGAGACCACAATCTCCACTAACACTAGCATTACTAAATTAGTCAATTAAATTTGTAATTAATCCTTTTTTGGTAATTACTCCCTCATTTTATAACTACTAAATAGAGATCCCAATCGTTTTGGGATTTTGACCATGTGTGTGACTTCTATCATATTATATTCTAAAAATACTAACTCCTCACCTTATGACTTCAACCTAGTCAATTAAATTTTATATCATAGTTCACTTAATAACTATATAATACATTCTAAAATGTATTTTCATTTAATTCCAAATCCATTAGTTGGGAAATTAAGAGTAAGATATGAATGAAAGATCAAATCAAGTCAATTAATTTGAATTGCAACACTTAATATCAAACTAGTGCATGGAACAAATCTTGAGGGAGTGATTTGTAAATATTTTTCAAGTGAGGACAATAGATATATTTGTACAGAGGGGATGTATCAAATACCATGAATCATAATATCTCATCAGCATTTGGAAGAAGGACAACATCATAGATAAGCTCAATTTAGGAGAGATTGCGAGTAATGGCTCAAATTAGATTTAGTGCCCAAAATCTTGTATGTTACAACTCTCCTCCCCTTAAAAGTGATTTCATCCTCGAAATTGGTTTATCCAGTGTCTACTTAGTACCTATACTCCACCCCTTAAAGGGTTCAACTACACATCTAAGTAGGCAAGCCAACTACGACTTAGTACCCTTCACCCTCTTAAACCCTAACTCTAGGTTTTAAGGATTACATGTGACTCTCCTCTAAGGTTTTTCACATACCCTCTTAATTTTGACTTAGCTCGAGAAATCATCGACAAAACTCCATGAAATCATTTTTCCTTGTACATATAGTATTATAAAGAAAATAGCTTTTTATGGAAAAACATATCGATGCAAAACTCAAAATGGCCAAAATCAATGTGATGACTAAGTCACAATCACCTCTAACCAACATTCACCATACTACCTACTGGACTCAATTGTTCACTTATGGTATAGGGAATAAGGATGTAATTCATAAATTCAAACTTGGGCTTCTAATTTCACTATTCACCTTCCAATTACTAGGTTGTTCATATTGTCTGACACCCCATCTCATATCTACTAATATGGTTATGGTTCATCTTCACTAAGTGGTCAGTCATATGATTTTTTGAAAATTAACTCCACCTAAGTTAATATTTCCATTTTACTAGATAAGGCTAGCATGACTGGGGTTGTTTTTAAACTATTTGACTATGTTCTAGGTATGCTAGTTTTTAACCCTAGCTTCCATGAGATGTGCATGAGAGTCGACTATTTATGTCTTTGATACCATGTTACAAAGACTCGATCTTTACGATCAAATATTTATAAAATTGTATCAAAAGCATAAACAAATCTTTATTAGAAACATGCTTTACATCAGAGTCGCAGAAGCTTCCATATATGATTACAAGGTTTAATAATAGTCATTGATTTGTATCTAGTCTTCAACAGAGAATAAATCCTACAGGTTTCTTCTAGCCCTTCTTTGTATCACCTTTCCATGAGTTCCCAAATAAAAAAAACAACACATGGGCCCCATGAATGAAATATATAGGTCATCTAGGCTCGTACTAAATTCAATTATTGAGCTATTTCAAAAATAAAGAGTTATGAGATCAAATCTAGGTAAGATTGCTTGGTGGACTATGAGAACAACAAAAGATAATCTAGTTACCATGCTAGTTTCAAATAAAAGGTACAATAATTCAAATTGTTAACTATAAAACAATAAAGAAATTCTCAATCTAATATAAAAATTTCAAGATGAAAAGATTTTTCTTAAAACTAATATCAAGATATCAAATTATTCAAAATTAAAAGATTTACAGATTGGCACAATCCATCCAATATTTTGTATTCGCCAGTGGCTAGGTGCCTAGCTTTCTCCCCTCTATGAGAAAACAACACTTTCACCTATGGGGGTAACCAGTACCAGTGGACATCTAATTATCCATTATCCACTGCCTAGGGTTGGGGGATATGACTCGTTGAATCTAGTGAGACAAAACCCCAACTTTTACAACTAAAATCTTTTACTACATTTATCCTGACATTTATAATATAAAGTCAATACCCGTGTAGTTAATTGTTTTTGTTACATTTTTTTTAAATTGTAGTTAGATTTCATCTAGATACAATTGCATATGCAACCCCAATTGTAGGTAAAATTTATCCTTACACATAAAAATGTAGTTGCAGGTGTAGTTAGATATATGACTACAATTATATTGTAGCTATGACACGTAGGAGGAAATGACATTTGTTACAATTGTATATGTAGTTCATGTGTAGCAAAATTTGTCACTTACTACACTTGTAATTGTAGGGTGCGTATGGATAGACATAATCTACTACACATGCATGCATATGTAGTTAGATTATGTATGCAGTCATTAAGTTATCAATATAAAAGTATTTTTCAGAAAGAAGAAAAAATCAATATTGATTTAGATCAAGTTGTGGTTGTGATGTCAATAATCATGCTTTTATTTATATTGAAACATGAGTACACATGGGGAGGACATAAACCTTTCCGCAACTTGGCAACATTGAAAGAAGATATATGTATACAATGACCCTCATCAGAATATAAGTTTACATCACTCTCGAATTTTCACCCCATGTTGTATCTAGATCTCAAGAATTTTTTCAAGAATCTTGAAATCAAAATCATCATGCATTTGTCAATTGGATTGGGACCCTTGGGATCATGTTCAAATTTCATGTCATCATACCAGATTACCACTGAAGCAAAAAGTAGAGCTAAAACATCATCAATTTAGAGAAAAAATATCTTAGGCCATCTCAAGGTAGATCACATTGAACACATGTATCCATCAATCTTCTCAACTAGAAGATAGGAAACTGACAAGTTTCGATAACCCAAGACCCTGTAGAAAATAGAGTAAGTCCACCTATAAGATTCAACAAATTCAACATCAGGAAAAATGAGTATACAAATTATATTTGGTATGTGTAGCATAGGCATGAGTCCTTGTTTAAACAAGCAAGATATAGAAATTTTGAAACATACCTAGAAAGTTGGCATTTCAA
The DNA here is from genome assembly GCA_963693085.1 of Alisma plantago-aquatica. Classification (NCBI taxonomy): domain Eukaryota; kingdom Viridiplantae; phylum Streptophyta; class Magnoliopsida; order Alismatales; family Alismataceae; genus Alisma; species Alisma plantago-aquatica. Next base: position 390,379,314 of record OY856412.1, on the reverse strand, counting down.
ACAAAGGCAATGGGGAAGCTAATGGCATCAGTGAATCGAGAGATAGATATTGCATATATGCTGCTATATTAGAAGGATTATTCTGCATAGAAAAGGCATCGTAAGTATTGATACTATACTCACTACTATAGGATGAAAGAACTAATTCAAAAGATTACAATGAAATAAAGAGCACCTACCATTATTATGGGCTAACAATTACTATGTTACAGACTCTCACATTCCATTAACCAAGTATTTTAAAGGGAAAACAATCAAATTGCTACACTGAATGAGTGAGAGCTTTCCAGGTCTTATTAGTGTCCTGAAGATGGATTCAACATAAGCACTTTGTATATTTTCTAAAGACTCTAAAGATTGATCAAACATAGTGGCAGCAACATCTAAAGCATTGTTACACTTTAAGTCAGAAGGATGGGTCTAAAACATACCTGTGTTAGCATTATATTTTAAAGATACATGCATTAGCATTGTATTTACATATAAAACATACCAATAAGACATCTTTTTCTACATCATATACTTTAAAACATTGTTCTCACGTACCTAAAGAAAGAGACTTGTTCATGAACCACCCTGAGAGTATTATGTCCAATTGTTGCATCTTTGGCACTATACACGTGCAAAATAAAAGAAAAGTGGATCTGAATTTGGTTGCTAATTATACTACTTTCACATGTTGAATTCAAATTATTTGCAACATATAGACATCCTTCAGGGCTTCCATCATTACCAAATGCACATGAGTTGAAAAGAAGTTAATAATCACTTGTTGACACAAAAAACTCTATTGAATACATAGATTTTGTTACCCGTTCCAAAACATAATAATATGATACTTATGGAAACTTTCATGTTTATCTAGAATAACACCACCCTTTGTAGCATAGAATTGATACTTTTGCCACCAATGTTGCAACTGAATCCATTTTATCAGTCAGCTCATTTGCAACCAAACACACAAAAAAGTACATAACCAAATTTCTTAAGATATGCTAATGTATTAATTTTAGCTAACCACTTTGCAATATGCAACATGCCATATGCTCAAGGTTAGATACTAGTACCATTGGGAAGCAAAAAAAAACCTTATAGGTTGATCCCTAGGAGACCAGTGCAGGGTGTTGGATATGCTAGGCAAAGGAGGTACAAGAGCACAGAGAGCAACAACAACTCACCATAGGCTTGCCTCACTCCACTGCTATTGCTACTACCATGGATAGGCTTCTAGCGGAGCTTTGTGCCAAGATCTTTGGGATGTTGGACCACCTTGACCTCACTGAAGCACTTCATGGTCAGGCACCCATAGAATTCAGTTAAAATTATCTAGACGTCGAGTCAGATCTGACCAAATTTCTTATTTGGATCAACTTTAGTGCTCCTAGGAAGCATCTATGTTGACAACAAGCCTTGAGATATGATTTGAACATAGTTCATTGTCCTGGGTTTCTAGTTTCTACTTTCTATTATTCTCACTATCTATTAAAGTAAACAAAAAGGTAACAACCCGCATAGCTCTGCTTTATGAGCAAGGAAGACCTATTTTTGGGCTCTCCTACAAATGCAATACTAATACCATACACATGGGCACTTAAACTTTGAGTACATTGATTACCATCTTATCCTATGCTTGTCATTCCTCACTATGGATGCTACTACATTTCCTAGGCATGGATATGTAACATGAACTAATTCAGTACTCTTCTTCTCATCTGATACCAGTAGTCACTTCAGTAAGAATTAAATTGCAATAATTTAAAAACATACAAGGATGAAGATTATGCTTCTAGAAATTTATACAGGCATTTCGAATTTGATTACAATGATTACTTTCTTATCATATGCTTCTCAATTATCACTATGGATGCCACTACATTGTGTGGGCATGGACATGTAATGGGAACTAGTATTTATTAATAAATTAGACAAAATTCCCAAACATCATTAGAGACACACTTTCAAAAAATCGATAAGAAACCCCATCTTATTTAGATTAAGTCCCCAAACATTGATGAATTAACAAAATCCTATGAACAAAAATTGAGACAGAGCATAAGATCATGTCATCATCTTATGAATTTATGATAGTAATCTCACGAGGTTGAAAAGACTAGACTGCTATGTAATAGTGAGAACAACCCATGCCCTAGAACATGTCTATATAGATCCCAACCATAACACACAACCTAATGTTCAAGAACTCATATCATAGAGATTATACATTGAGTAGATAGAAGTGATACACAGTTAACCACCTTTTGGTATTTGTAAACCTCTATCTTTAGCACATTCATACCACTACTAGATCCAAACTTGTTCTCTTTCACCATGTCAGAGTCAACCACATATTTAATACCCAAGATTGTAAGAGATGTCTTAACTAAATTGGTAGAAAACATAACCTTCCTCTTACCAGGATGCTTTTAAAAACCCGACATGGAATAATATAAATTCTTCTAGATAAGGCAAAATTAAGCCTTTTATACAAAATGTCAAGAATTATATTTGACCAAAATTCATTACTGTTGAGGAAATCAACTATTAGTTCATTAATAATATAAAAAGAGAAGATGTTTAAGACTAGAAAAGAAGAAGAAAATACTTAAACATACATTTAGGGAACCAACTATTTGTTTAAGGAACCAAATCTTGCTTCATTATTGTGATTCAAGTAGCTCACTCAAGTTGTTGGGTCACTAATTTGTTTGCTTCTTATAGAATTGGTTACCATTTTGTAAGTTACGAGACAGATAGCCCACCTAGTGTAGCTTTGGTTTGGAGTACTGAAAACAACAAACTATCTATCAAATAGTTGTAAGAACCTTTTTATAGATATAGAGGTGGATCATCAGGATTTCCTAATGTGTGAAATGATTGCAGTAAGAGCAATTCATTTTATATGCATGAAATAACTCTTTCTCTCATATTTGAAGAACAACTTTAAATTTATATACTTATATAAACTAGATGTGGATGTTGAAAGACTATTTCTACTAAGATGTTGATAGTAGAGAAACTCTAAATGCATGAGAGAAGTTGTCCTCAACTATCCTGGATTCAATGCTCACTCAATGATTTGGTCCATTTTCATATAGATAAAACCATTCCCATATTGTTGATAAAAATCCACTAGTATCAACAAACCAATGAGATATGATCTCTCTGTCTTGTATGCCTATATAAATTATTCATGTTATGTATCTGCTATTGGTCATCTTTGCCATATTTACAAGTTTGTTTAACATGATCTAAGTTTGGATTCGTTTGCATGAGCTATTTTTCTAGAATGCACATTCTCTACTAATATTAGTATAAAATGATACTTGGTTTGTATACATTTAATATCTCTCTCTAGAATTATATGGACACAGTCTCATTGTGGATTTTGAATTACAACTCAATTGTGAAAAATCAGTTTCCCATTATCTCATTAAAAGTTTCCTTGCATTTTATATGTGTGTGCAATGATAAGGATAGTTCAGAAAACTTAGAAGATTTACCCATCATAATCATGTACTACTTGATCTTTGACATCATCCTCCTTTCACTTCACGCATGGAACACCAATTTGAAACATACATCTGTCATATCATGAAAATATTTTAGATAGAAACTATCAATAAATGAGTAATATAATCTAGTTTCTATTTTAATTAAAAATGAAATGAAATTGTGAGGAAAACATGACTACACTCTGATGTTAGGAATGCATCATGATTTAAAACAATCATTATAAATTATAGGCATTTCCACAAAAAGAGGGGGAACTCAATATTATACACATTTTATATGGTAAACGAATTTTATTTTATGAGTAGGGTATACCAACATGTATGGACCAATATGTGTGTATGTTGATAATATCCTTCAGTGTAGCAATGCTCAACAAATCTGTAGCACAACCAAACTGACTAAAACAACAATAATAAGAGTAGCTTCAATTTTGTAGTTGATGCTTTTCAAAGAGTCTCTCATTCTACAGATGGAAATTGAGAAAGAAAAAATCCATGAACATTCAACTTTTCAGCAAACATAATGAGATGCAAATTTATATAGAGAGCATCAATTGTTATAATAATTCTAGTTGTATGTAAGCAACAAACATAGCGAGATGCACTTGATATAGATAATATTTTTCTACCAATACAATCCAAGTCCCATCTCTAGCCCAACTCTCCTTTCCTTCTTTATTACAACCAATCAAAGTTGTTTTACAATCTTTCATTGACCTTTGACTTTGTCCCATTTAATTAAGATAAATTAACATAGCCTTATTTGTCTTCCTACTTGACTATACCATTTCATGGATAACTAACTCATTTATGTAAATCCTAAGATATAATCAGCTAATTTCAGTTCACAATCCCGCCTACAGTCAATTACATAATTTTCTCGATTAATATAGCCTTATTTGTCCAAGGTCCCTGATTATTTTCCTAAATTCATAATATGATCCAGGCAACATCTCACCCTCTGGAAGAAATCCCTTCAAAAGATCAAGGATCTCAGAAAATGACTTATTACTCCAACTATTGATACATTTTATGTGAAACAACCTCACAATAGTGTATAATTTATAGTACTTCTTACTTCCATGGTACAATTTCATGTGCATCAATCTCTAATAGTTTGTAGAATTGCTCAGCTTCTGCATCATCAACAAATACAAAAATCCATTGTCATCATCTTCCATATTCTCTCCATCATGTGATACTCCATACATATCATGCAACATGTCTCTCATGTCATCTATTGACGTGTCATTTTGTATAGGTGAATGCTCAGAGCTATAAAATGAACCCTCACCATGAACAATCCAATTCATGTAGTTGGTCAAGAATCCATTCCACAACAAGTGCTCAGTTGTGACTTGACGATTTTGCCTGTGTACATTTAAGCACTACTTGTAAGGACATAAGGTAGTCCCATCTCTACTGGATTTTACAAATGCATTCTCTATAAATTTAACCACCCCAAGTAAGTACTTTGTGCTTGTTCTATGCTCCTCATTGATCCAACTTTTATCTATTCTAACGACCTATGAAAATCAAGCATATAGAAATAAAATAAATACATAAAAATGTTAGAAAATAAGTACATAACTTAGTTTCAATATAGTAGATATAAAATACTCAGTCTTACTGTTAAAAAAATGAGAGATGCATGAATATTTGGACACTTAGCTTGCCTAGGGTTCCTCGGTCGCCTAGGTGGGAAACTGGGCACCACACTACTTTTTTTCATTATTTATATGTAAGATATAAAATATGTCAAATATATAAGGGAATTACATGTATATTTCATGATCTACTTTTTAAATGTTAATGTAACATTGAGCTGGTAGCTTAAAAGTGACTACATATTTCAAAATATATTAAATTACATAAATCTATATAGAAACCTAGGAAAAGTGTATCTAGGCATCCCATGTACCCCAAAGCGGCCTTCCAAACGGTCTTAGTTTTTGGGTGGTGGAGGTTTAGTACAACTAAATAAATCATAATACATACAAGAGATGGAGGAGAAAATGATTTATTGTAGTTCTTACAAAGTGAGTTCTTTGTAAATGAGAGAGGCATGCATGTCTCTACAAATGTCACACATTGCCTTGGCTAGTATTTTTGCAAATACTCCTCCTAAGAAGTTGAGAAACATGCAATGTGAGAGCTTGTATTCTCTAATTAATCATATTGAACACCACATTCCTCCAATGGTCATTAGAGGCCCTAAAGGAGAATGTGTCAAAATCTATAGTTATACTAGAAACTATAGCTATATGTCAACAGGTCAATGTTTTGATCGATGCATGAAATGTTATGTTTCATAATGATGGAAATGCTACTTGAGAAGCACACCAATATGGAGTTAAAATAATAATCTTTATAACAATAGTAAATTCAACTTGAAGGACACCACAAAAAAGTTCTTCACCGCCCATTACTACTCTATCACAATATTGAGTCATGTTTCAGTATATCATCATGCATTCTTATGTCTATGCTTCTTCTTTTTTGCTTTGTTCGATAATGTCATCAGAATATAGCTACTAATTAGGTTGGTTTCATTTTGGTTACCCAGGATATGAAACCAAAGGGGTACAACCCAGAGTCTGGAAGCAATATACTTCTTTGGGAGAGGGACAAATCAAGCAACCCCACCCCCACTTCTTCTACCCCACCCCCACTTCATCTGGTAGATGCTCTTCAATCATTTCCCATCAAGAAACCATCATTGTAGGACAACATATTGAAGAAACCTCAAAACTAGCCACAATAGTGGAGGAGGGCATGACAAGAACAATACTATAAATATATGAGATTAGGGCTAGATTAACTGAAACAAAGCAGAGATAGAAAATGGCAAGAAAATGTAGCTACTCATGAGGAATCCACACCAAAGAGTACAAGGAAAAGAGTGTTCAAATACAAATATTTTGCACCATACATCCATATTTAAGTGAAAATTTAACTAAAAAGGTGTGTTGTTCATTAATACCAAGTACGTTATCTCAAGTAATGTTCTGATAATTGGATTAAGAAGTTGTTCTATATATCCAAAAAGTCAAGCATCCTGCTACAACTCTAAAAATGTGTGATTATCATAAAGAAAAACTTATATTCATAGGAGAACAACATCGTGCAATGATGTTTTTCGTGGGTGCCCAAAAAAAGATGAAAATACATGAACCCCACCAAGAAAAGAGTGGTGCAATCAAAAAGACACATTACGGTATCACAATAAGCATCATTGGTTGTAAAAATCCTACCTGCTTTGACTGTGAGGAGGAAGAATAGTAACAAGGATCTTTGGAGGAGGATAAGGCTTCTCACAGTCGGTACTCACCTCTTAAAGTGCCTAGCTAATGTGGAGGATAAAATATTGCTTGAAGGCTGCTACTTGCCTCCTGTAGTGACTGGCTGGTGGGGAAGAAGTTGATGGGCACCCTAGTGCCAAGGGGCCTTTCTCCATCAATGGGGAAGAAGTTGATGGGCGCCCTGGTGCCAAGGGGACTTTCTCCATAGATGGTAAGAAATTGATGGGTGCCCTGGTGCCAAGGTATCTTTCTCCACTGATGGGGATGCTTGACTGGCACCAAGGGGGGGTTCTCCAAACTGGGCAACACTAATGGAGCGCATGCAACAAGGAAGTGCAGCAGGAGAGAGAAGGGTAGTGGGGGAGCACCATAGGAGAGAGAAGCATGGTGGGAGAGAGAATGCATCTGGAAGATCAATGGTGTGCGATTGGTTAAGGAAGAGTTAGGCGAGAGAATATGGATTGTGTAGGGGATGGTGCATGTTGGATGAAGGGGGGTGATATTGGCACCACCCAATTAGTTCTTTTACTAGTATATTCTAAGGAAAAAAATTAGATGTTTGTAAGGGGCATAAAGATAAAGGGAGATGAATTGATAAAGAGTTTTATTTGTCTTCAAATGAAATTTGTAGTCAATTTTGTATTTATTACCATTGACTACATTTCTTTTAGTTACATTTTTATAATTTGTATGGACAAGTAGTTTTTAACTACAAATGAAACAAACATAGAGAAATTGTAGCTAATTCGTGTTTTTTGTGTGGTGTTAAACCCTTATTACATAGAGATGGGTATATAAGAAGTAGCTAGAGAGAGAAGGGGGTGCCACCCCAAGCATCTGGGTTTAGCGCACATTACATATTTTTCTTTTTCTTTTTTTAGTTGATGGAAAAGAAGAATATGTAAGAAGTGAATAAAATGGTTTAGATAATGTGTGAAACATGTTTTTATGATTATGTACATTGGGTTATTTATCTAATTAATTACACCCAAAACAATCACATAATATGGGAATATGTGACAATTCCATGGACATGGTTCACTATTAGTAGGAGAAACAACGTGTTTGGTCCCCATTGGTTCCTCTAAGACATTCCATCCTTTCCATGGATCGTGATGCTAACATTCTTTGACTACATTAGATGATATATAACCATTGGCATGTATTACGGAAGATAGTTAACGTCCATAATCTACTTTGGACAAGGGGGATTGAATGACAAATGTTAATTGTAATGCAGAAAATGAATGTAACTAGGCCAACTAGATAATTGATTCAACTAACACTTCAAGAACTAAGCACAAATACAAGAATAATGTTTAGGAATATGCAATATTGGTAATCTAAATATAACAGGTACATGCAAAGATAACATGTCAAACTAAAAAAAAAGAATATAAAAAATATAAGCTTGTGTTGAAAGGAGTATTTGCCACTCAACCTCCACCCCAATCTTAAAAAATTCCCATTTCTGATAGATACTAAATCCAAGATGGAGGGGAAGATATCCTTGATTCTCATTGAGGTGGTCTTGGCAACTAAAAGAGGGTCCAACTAAAAGGAACATGAACAAAGTCTGGGACCTTGAACACAAGGTCTCTATGGTGCAATTGATGATCATGTAGTCGTGGTAACTCAAAGGTACTGTCAGTATGCTTGAAATAGTCTTGATTTTTACTCCCGCAGCCCATATAATGAGATCAATATATATTCTCTTATTAGTAAAGGCAGTCTGTGATTGTGTGTGGACCTATAAGAAGTGGCACAAAGTGGGAGTGTTTTGTGTTTAGCGGTCTCACGATATGCCCATCTATGAAGTATGGTGGAGGACTACCTTCATATGTGGATAAGGTACTTTGTGGTAAATCAACAACTGGTGTTGCCAACTATGCTAAATCCAATAGAGGATCTAACTCTGGATTCTTCTAGTCACCTAAATCTACATGTAGAAGATGTGGTGTCAGTGTAGGAGGAAAAAAATGTCTATAAAATAAAAATATTAAACATTTTTATGTAGTTTGCATCCTCAAAATAATTATAAAAGTCAATAAAAGTAGTGATAATTATTTCAATCTACTTGAACTATAATTAATAACTTTATGGTAAACCACCAAACACTTCAATTGGTTGTGATAGTTGTAATTTCATCTGATCTAGTGGCACATTCATTTTTTTATTCTAGACTTATTCACCAACTAGAATCTTCTCAAGGGAATCCAACCACTTACTCTCATATGAACACTAATTTTCATAGCATGGATCATGTAGCACCACCCATAGTTTTGTTGAATGTAGCCCCTAACAGTTGTTGCCTAAGCTAGCTAGATTTCCTTTGGAATAGATAACCATGTTATATAAAAGTCATGTCAATCTCTGTAGTTAAAGTGTGATCCACCCTATATTGAGTAGTTTTGTTGACCATTAATATGATTTTATGAAAAATAGATAAATTAATTATCATGTTCAAAAAAGGGTACCAATGAATATAGATAGATGGTTGTGATTTTAATGGAAATAAGAAATTATCAAAGGCCTTTAGATGACTAGCATCATACTCTTGATACACATCGTGACTATAGAGGTTGTAATCAGTTGTTACTTCTAGGAGAGGGGATGTCCTCAAGGCCTTTAGAAACTAGTATTATGATGTGTTGATACATTTACCCCTTATGCCTCATCCAAAGATCTAGTAACAATCCATTGTCAAGTTATCCATCTAATTAGGGTTTACTTGGATGATTGCATGCTTAACTAGAGTGATCATTGTTTAAGCTTGATTCATGATCATAGGCTGATATGATGTTTCAAACCTAATGAGGGATTATAACATATCGAGATTTGGCTATCTTGACTTTAGAAACCCTAATCCCTTGATTAGGAGGTTAGTGTGCTTGGCTATTTAGAAATTACCAAACAAGGGTAGATATATGCTATGACATGCTTATTTGTACCCTAATTAATATTTAATGCACATAATATGAGTAACTCATGTATTAACCCTAATTATGGATATGTATGATCCTGACCATGTCATGGACCAATGGATCCTAATGTGATGATGAAAAAGATATAAGGAACCAAACTTGGACATTATGCATGTTGATAAGGTATATGAGATGTATGATGATAGTGTTGATCGAAACCTAGGGTTTAATCATCTAACCCTAACATGTACCTGTTTGGTAACCCATATGAATATAATGGTAAACTTAGGTGCTTAATCACATAGTATAAACTAATACACATGAAAATGATACAATAATTTAAAGCATGGATTTCTAGGTGAATTGATATCAAATACATGTAATACATGTGACATTTTACATTAACATGCAACTTATGACCTAAATGTGATTTATAAAGATGTGCATGTGTATAAACATGCATAAATGTTGGGACGATATATAATATGCTAATAGTCATACTTTTGATGTAAATACAAATTAGTATTGTGCCATTATTTGATTAAAAATGACAATAATGGACTTATGGACTAATTACCTAAAATAATATGTTGTGTACAAGATAATATGATATAAATCCATATGGTGATAATATGAGGATTGTTTCATCCTACGATTTGAGGCCTTAGACAAAATGATCTTAAAAGGAATGATTGGACTGCCTGTATCACCAAGGTGTGCCTCCTTTTCAAGGAGCCCATCACTAAAGAACTCTACGGTTAAGCATGCCCAACCTAGAGTAGTACTAGGATGGGTGACTAGTCAAACATATTATCCTAGCTTGCGCGTGAGTGAGGACGAGCACACAACTAAGGCTACTGGTGATCTGTGGGGCTAGTCTCATTCAAGAAACCTTGCTAGAGCCTTGGGTAGTGGGCCCAAGTGTTATAAATGAACCTGGCTTTTTAGTGATGGGTTGCCTGAAAAGGAAGTGTACCTTGGTGATATGGGTAGTCTTATATTACTTTTAAGATCATTTTGTATAAGGCCTCAAATCCTAGGATGTTACAAGGAACATAAAGCCTAAATCCTAAATTCGGAGGATAATGTCGATATACATTAATAGTGATGGCTATGTGTGCAAGTTTTAGATTTATAAACTCAAACACTGCCCTGCAAGCATACATGTGAATGTAGTATTATTGAGGTCATCCAGAGAGCATGGTATTTTTATCCATAAGAGTGTCAATCTTCAATAATCTAAATCGATTTCAAAGGTTGGTTTGGTTTTAGATTAAACTAGTTTACACAAGTTAAAGAAAATAGTAAATTCTTGTCACTAGGAAGATGATATTGGGTATAGGAAATTCACTTCCACTTCACAACTTACATAAAACCACATAATTCAACTAGCAAGTCAACATACAAAGGAGATTTGTTGCCATCATACACCTTCAGATGATATGAGATGGCTCTTACTCTGCATAGCACTCTCGTGATTATGCTTAGTTTTAAACCACACAACTTAGATATTCAACATAATCCTAGTCACTCTCATGGTCAAGGATATGTTGCCAAGATAGCCACTCCCTATGCCTTAACATGTCATCCCAAATCTTATAAAGAAGCATAAAACTTGCAAGCAAGATGACCAGTAATGCAAACAAGCAAGTTAACACCTAAGCATATCTTGGAATAGCAAATTAACTACCATTAGTTAGGAAATCTGAGTGCACATAAGTTGTGACATGGAAGCTACTCTCCCATGCTCAATAAATGAAGTTTTACTCGCACATGATGGCAATATACCAGTACAAGTGATGGAAGATTAAATTGAACATGATTAGAGAAGAAAAAAGCAAAGAAAATTGTGAAAGAAGAAGAGAAAGTGAGAGCTATGGCTTGGGGACAAAGTTACACCCTTGCTAAAGCTTCTTCTCCACCAACCATCTCTCCTGAGGGGGTTGGAATGGAGAATGGATGTCTTTGATTTGCAATCTTCTGAAGAAATTGAGTGGAGAAAGGGGTTCTCTCGTGAGTAATCGGTTCTTCTTCTCCAAAATCACCTCTCCTTTGATGTGTTCTCTAGTACAAAAATCCTCCAAATAATGAGACATAGTCCCTTGTATGGACTTTTGTATTTAAAAATGAGGGACAATTGTTTTTGAAAAATAGTAGAAATCGACGGTGATACAACGTGTTGTAGAAGGCATACGAGATATCGCCTTGAGTAATTGACGTCAAACTACTTTTCCAAAAGAGCGCATAACGTGTCCTCTGAGAAACATATCATGTTATTGTTAGTCAGTGGAGATCTTGAATGGATTGAGCATGTCGTTTGCTAATAAATGCACGTCATGTTCTTCATTAGAAGCTTTGATGATATCTTTGACTAAGTGGACACGGTGTGTGGTCTGAGATACACGTCATGTTTCTTCTTATCAAGAAGAATGAAGCTATATGTATCCTCACACGTTGTGTGCTGATGGGCACACTTAATGCTCTATTTTAAAATTTTGATAAATCTCCTAGAATATGTACAATTTTTTGGGGAATCCAACTAAGGTCAGATTTTGGTCAAACTAACCCAATTTCCTTGCCATTGTTATGTACCTATGATCACAATCATGAAATAAGTAAATCAACTAAAAAGAGTGGGAAATCAAGTATGATTAAAGGCAAAATGAAGTATAAGTAGATTGAAAGTGCATGCAATGTGAGTAGAAAGTGTATATAAAATATGTGCATCAAAATCACTAAGCTTAAACTATTGCTTCTTATCCAAATAGGAATTTTAGTTCAGCAAGAGTGGTAAAAATCTAAATGGAATGATCAACATAACAACACTAAGAAGAATTTATATGACCAAACCAAATAAATTGTGAATATGCGACCTGACACTCATAATTATTAAGGATGTAAAAAATGAAATCTGAGTTAACATGAACAATCAATAGCGCTCTCCTTGTTTTAAAAAAGAATGTGGTTATGAGGCATGGGCTTTGGTATTCGATAGCTAAAATATACTTATGCACATGCAGAATGCTGATTGAGGTATTTTACCATCTTTTAGGATGTAGCACCTAATCATCATGGCCAGATCAGACTTACACTAAACTAGCATGGTACATTTAGCCATCTTGTCATAAGGTATATACATGAAATTAATTTGAAATTAGCCTAGATATTAAAAATGAGTCAGGTTCTTCTTAAGAACTGTGAGGTCCTCAACTAAAGTTCTTTCCCCAAAACATAGTAGAGTTACTGGAGTGCATAATCTACTAGATTTCATTCATTCATTTTTTCCAAAAACATTTTTCATTGAGACGGTGGTTGAAAATGCACAAGGAGTTTGGTAGGGGCATATAGAATGCTAAACAATATCGTAATGTTGATTAATCCAAAAAGATGAATATTTAGGATAGAAGCACAAACCAAAGTTAAAAACTCGTTGTTGGTCAAAGTTTCATATAATTGGTCCCTGACTTGTACATTTTTTGTTCAACTGATATTTCTCAGGATAAAATAGGACAAACTGTTCAACTTAAAGGGACTTCAACCCAAACAGAAAGAACACGCCTCATATCATGCTAGATCTTACACAACTAAAATAGAAACTAAAGTAGAAATTAAGAAAAAGATGATGGAAAGAAACTAAAACTAAACTAATGGCCAATAGCACCCCCTCTAACCTTGAAATTTGCAGTGTCCTCACTACATAGATAAAATTCAAGTTGGTTGTAACTGGGTACCTATTATGATTGATCAGAATGAAGGGCTAGTGCCCTCATGTCTAGTTGGGACATGTTGGCTCAAAATATCATCATTGGAAATGGACGTGGAGGTTGGCTCCTGCGATGGTGGAAGTGGTGGTGGAGGCATGGCATAGTGGTCCTATGACACGTCACATATCCATCCTCTTTAGCATGTTATGTATGTTGGAGTACTATCATCTCAACTAGTCTAGGTGGGTGTCTTGTTGATCAAAATGTTGTTGGACATACCCATAAAGATGTTGCACGTCCGACATAGCCCATATGTACCTTGTCTGTGTGCTAGTGGAAGGAGGGTGAGGTGGTGTGGGAGCTGCATTGGAAGCCTTGGGTTGGTCTCTAGAGTCAATCCCATCATCAAAAATGAATATCAATTGTCTTTGTTTGTCAAGATAACCCCCTCTAGATTAGAGAGTTCAATGAACTTTTCATGACCAAAAAAGTATCGTCTGAATTTATTATCATTAGAGTTATCCCTAACAATCAATCCTGAGGATATAAGGGACTAGAGGTTGATTTTATTCCTCTCGGGTGCAGCTTCCAATCCCGTCAATTCAGCACTAACTTTGCGGGCAAAGTGGGTTATTAGTCCTCCAATCATAGTGTCACTAGATTTCTTCTATCTGGTCTCAAAGGAATAATAGAAAATATAATAACCAATATCAATCTTGAAATCATGTAGCACTACCAACAAGAAGAAAATATCTTACTTTCCACAAACACTTTGTTTTCTTTCCTTACAAAGACACACGTGCTAAGGATTCTACGAACGTAATGGAAAAGAGGGTTGTGGATGTGTGTTGATCTAGAGGCTTTGGCTTCATGAATGTCATCCTCTATGATTTCCCTCCAAAATTCATCATTGTCAGTTTGAGGTGGGTATGACATTGCCCCTCCATAATGGCATTGAAATGTGTCATAGAATTTCCTGAAGGTAATATTATAGTTGCGCCCAAGAAATATAAAGGTAATAATGCCAAAAGGCTCATGTGGCCTTCTTGGGTCATCCTCGGCATGCAAAGTAGTTAAGAATTTTTAAGTGAGTCATGGATAGGTAGGTCTTACAATGCAACAAGTATACTTGAGCTCGAGTTCTTCTAGCAATCCTAAGACTTCATCCTTGAATCACAACACCTCCAATGTCTCCTCACAAACAAAGTGTGTAGGTAAGACCCTGCAAATGATGTTCATTTGGTATGTTTTGTCTTCTTCCTTGGTGACGTTGAATTGAGGTAAAGAGATGTATGATGGAGTGAAAGTAGAGCTTTCTCCCCTATGGCACTTTGTAGTTTTCATGGTGGGAGCCATGATGAATGGAATGTAATTGTTAGATGAATAGAGATGGCATGTCTCTTGACACACACAACATGTTTACTTCGCTTTTGGATGAGATACTGGTTGAAGATGAGGTTGATGAGTGTGACATGTTGGGGTTGTGCATGGCATGTGTTCTGCACTTAGAATTGAGTTGTCGATTGAGATTGACTCCAACGCATTGTGTGTTAGGGTGTGCGCACATTGTGTCTTCTATGCGGGAGTCGAGTTTGAAGGAGAAGTTGGTGGAGAAGCAAGCAAGAAGGTTTCTAGAGAAGTAGATTTAACATGGGGGCGTGATCCTTTACTCAGTAATGTTGATGGAGGTCATGGTGGCATCTGATGCTTTGCATTGTGGAGGAGTTGCTTGATCGACTGCTTGCATCTAGGAGTAACTGAAGAGGAAGGAAGTTGTTGGGGAAGTAGATGCTACAAAGAAGGTTGTAGATCCAAATCAAGATCACGATAGTGAAGGGTGGCAGTTGCATGAACACAGATGTGAGAGTCAGAACATGGCATGAATGCTAGCGTGAAGTGGAGAAAGTGAAGTTGAAATCAGGTTAAAACCCTATTTTAATCTGCCCAACATGTCGTGTCTTAATGTGTGTTGAGACACTCCTTTTCATTTTTTCTTAGCTCGATGAAGACATGCCATATCTTATTAAAGATATGCCATGTTTGCTCCTAGAAAAACTTCAAAATGATTCTCCCAGCATGACATGTCATGTTGTGAATTAGTACAAGCTGTGTATGATTCCAGCAGACTTCTTGAAAATATCCTCGAATAGTAAACGTCGTGTGGGAATTTCCACATGTTGTGTTGGCTTGCATATTTCCATCAATAAGTTTTCTATCAATGTACATGACATGTGTGAACAACCACACGTTGTGTGTTCTAGGTTGTTAGCTGAAGACTCTTTCTATCTGAAGGTGACACATCGTACCTGAACTGAAATTTGTAGAAAATTGATTTCTTTTTTGCTTTTCTTCCGCATCTGCAATGACAATGATATATAGAGTATAAGGGTGTAATTTATTACATTCATCCATGAAAATTTTATTTGGAGAAGGGAAATGTTCTTGATAAAATGCATTAAACAATATCTATCCTACATGTGGGTGATAACCTCCCATTTTGTGATGTTATCTTACTAGTTTTTGTTAATTTTCCATACTCTTTCTTAGATAAATTAGATAGAATCCTTAATTTTCCACTTTATTGTAAATATACCAATAGTCTAACATTTCTCCTTTTCTTCTTACAGAAAAACCCAAAAAAATTTGCAAAAAGCCCCAAACTGTCCCAAGACCAAATGAAGTCCAAACGGTCTCAAGACCGTATGAAACCAAACGGTCCTAAGACCGAATGAAGACCAAACAATCTCAAGACCGAATGAAAGACAAATGGTCCCAATACTATATGAAGTCAAATGGTCCCAAGACCATATGAAGGCTAAACGGTCTCAAGATCAAATAAAAGCCAAATGGTCCCAAGACCGAATGAAGCCAAACGGTCCCAAGACCGTATGAAGGCCAAACGGTCTCAAGATTGAATAAAAGCCAAAATGGTCCCAAGACCGAATGAAGGCCAAACGGTCTCAAGATCGAATGAAAGCCAAATGGTCCCAAGACCGTATGAATCCAAATGGTCCCAAGACCATATGAAGGCCAAATGGTCTCAAGACCGAATAAAAACCAAATGGTCCCAAGACCGTATGAAGCCAAACGGTCTCAAGACTGCATGAAGCCAAACGGTTCCAAGACCGTTTGGGATTCCTTGGAAGCTTATAAATAGGACCAAAGGAGTCCTCATTTGGTATCAAATTCTTGGACGTCCAGAGGCTTTGCTAATCACTCCAGAGTTGTTCACCCTTCATCCTTCACCCCAAGGCTACTGGTCCAAGATCCACATTCCATCCTCAAGCTACTTCCTCTCTCATCGACATAGAAGGTGGGAAGTGAAGGATTCTTCATCAATGCAACCACGTGGTGTGAAGATAGTTTCTCTCTACTCCAAGGGGTCGACCTTCCTCCCTCCTACATGGAGATGATGCTATTTTTCTCTCTTCCCACCTCCTTCTTCATCCTTGACATGAGTGAGTAGTCCCATACACTAGGGTGCGAGGAGTAGCCCCGCTACCCATGTTTTCATTCCATGCATTGTAATTCATGAGTTTGCAATAGAGAAATATTATCTTTTTAGTTCAACATAAATCGTTTAATGAATACTAGTTGCTTGATCACCAACTTGTATTATCTATTATCTACTCATGTGAATTGTCTATGTTTGTACTTCTAGATTTGAATATCAACTGCTTGTTGGTTCCCGATGTATGTAGTCGCCATACATTTGGTTTGGTATCTAGGAGCATTTCTCAAGGAGTGGAGTAAACTCACCTCCATCGTTGTACTTTCATGCTATGAAATGGAATCAGTTGACGTATGAAAGTACAACCTTGACAGGTTGAGGAACACACTATGCGAGGGTAGTGATGCAAAGTAAGTGACCATTCATTTGGGGATGGCTGGCATTGCAACACTTCCACATTTCTCATAGTTAATTATCCGAAAGGAAGCTAAGTGTACAAAGATACTAACTGTTTAGACCCTTTTCTTTGCAAGCCATGTTATTATGATGTATGTTTTGATCCATGCATTGTGGTGGTGAAACCCGGTCACATCCTAGTGGTTTCCCAAATATCATTTACAACCTTAAATTTACTTTCCTGCCATTTACTTTACTTTGCACCTTAGTTTAATCATCAAAGCAATTCTTTGATCTAAATATCAACTTTTAAGTAGATAAGTAGAATTATTATGTTTTCCATCTTTTTAAACTCTTAACAAGACCGTTGTCTCGTGGATTCGACCCTTAACTGTACTACGATAAGACTTCCATGTATCTTAGCATACGTGGGTGGAGATCTTATTATAGCACACGAAAGGCTAAAATTAGAGACTTACTATCTCTAGGATTTTTAGTGGTGCACACAACTCCACGCAAGTGGAGGCTCCATCAGTGGGGTCAACTCCCACATGGTCTTACATTTAGAGTCCAGAGTGATACTTGAGTCTGCAACATCAAACATCTGAGAGGGAGCGTAAGGCTTCCTGTTCTTTCTTCTTTCCTTGGGTGTAAAGTTTGCAACATTATCCATTAACCTTGAATGTTGATTGTTTTCCTTGTAGCTCTACAAATTTGTATGGATAAACTTTCAACACTAAGAATGATATGGACCATTTTGAGTTTATCTTCCCTGGAAAAAGCTTCAACTTGAAGTTGAACAGAAACACTTGGTCTCCTACTTTGAAATCTTTACTCTTGATCCTGTTATGTGCCATATTTTTGTCTTTTCCTTATAAATTTTGGCATTTTCATATGCACCTAATATGAGCTCTTCAATTTCCTAGAGGTTTAGAAGCCTTCTTTCTTCTGCTTTCTTTAGGTCATTGTTGAGAAATTTGATTGTACAAATCACTTTGTGTTCAAGTTCTACAAGTAAATGACAAGACTTCACATAGATCATCCTAAACGAAGTTGTTCCAATTGGTGTCTTGTAAGCTATCCTATAGGCCCACAATGCATCATCTAATTTCAATGCCTAATCTTTCCTTGAGTTGGAGATTATCTTCTCTAATATTGCTTTCAATTGTCTCCTGAAAATCTCAACATGTGTTGAAGTTTGTGGATGATAAGGGGTCAAGATAATGTGCTTCACCCCATTCTTGGTCAATAAGTTGTTGAAGTTTCTTTCATTTAAATGACTACCTCCATCAGATATGACTGCCCTTGGAATTACATTTATAGGAAAAATAATCTTTTGAAACAACTTAATCACTAATTTTGATTTTGCATCTAGATCTTGTGTGGGAATCACCTCTACCCAATTTGATATATAGTCACAAGAAACTAGGATGAACTTGTAGCTGCATGAAGAGGGAAAAGGGCCCATATACTCTATGTTCCATACATCAAACACTTCAATTTCTTGAATTGATTTCAATAGCATATGATTTCCTTGGAATTTCTCATGATATTTGGCATATATCACACGCTTCAACAAATGCATGCACATCTCAAAATAGAGTTGCCAGTAGAAACCCACTTGTAGAATCTTAGTTGACGTCTTCTCTCCCCCCAAAATGTCCTCCATAAGAGAGGAGAAACATTCCAAAATCACACTCGAGATCTCTTCATCTTGAATGCATCTCCAGATCAACCCATCTGTGCATTGTTTAAACAAAAGTGGATCACCCCAATAGTAAGATTTGATGTCATGAAGGAACTTATTTTTCTATTGGTAAGTAAGATATGGAGGAAGGCATCCGGTGGCTGGATAATTTGCAAAATCAGTAAAGCATGGTTTCACAAGTGAGTCCACTGCATAGAGTTTCTAGATAGGAAGTTCATCATCAATTGGAATATTGTCATCAGTGTAGGTGTTGAGACATGAAACATGATCAGCGACATTATTTTTTGCTCCGTTCTTGTCTCCATATCAAACCCTTGTAGAAGCAATATTCAATGGATCAGACTAGGTTTAACATCTTTTTTGTTCACAAGATATCTGATTGCAATGGCGACACAAGGAGTTAGCGATTGGGGGGGGGGGGCGAAAATATTTAAGTACTTAATATAGGATTTGTACTCATTACCTCAAATACAACAATAAACATGTTTACCACTACACTTAGCTATGTGATTTGCAATGTCAAACAACATAAATATAGCATATGTGTTCTATATGTATTATGAAAAATAAATAATACATGCACAAAGGATCAAACCTGAGACCTCTAAGATATGAGTGTGACTTTAAACCACTACATCAAGTCCATGTTTGTGATGTATATATAGTAAATATAATATATATTATCAGTATACCATTACAAAAATATGTATACATACATATATAAAGATTACATTTTTTATTTTTGGTGGGGGACGTGGCCCCTGCCCACCCCCCGTGGGTCCACCCCTATCTAATTGCCATGTGATCTATATATACAATGACTTTTAACCCCACAAGATATTGTCAGAACTTATCAAAATCATGGACTATTGCAAGCATCTCCTTTTCTATCATGTCATAGTTGATTTGGGCATCATATAAGGTTTTGCTCGCACAATGAATGACATGAAGCTTGTTGTATCATCTTTGTCGAAGAACTATCCCCATGGCATAATCACTAGCATCACACATGATTTCAAATGGAGCACTCCACTTGATGGCTAAACGATAGAGGTTGAAATGAGAGCATCTTTCAATCTTTGGAAGATTGTTTAGCATTCTTCATTGAATTTGAATCCAACATCCTTTGCCAATAAAGAACATAGTGGATTTGCAATCTTCAAAAAATATTTTATGAACCTTCTATAGAACCTTGTGTGTCCTAAGAAACTTCATATTTCTTTCACTATGGCCGATGCTGGCATCTCTCAATGGCTTATGCCTTTTCTTTGTCGGCCTTAATCCCTTTTTTTTATATGACATTACTTAGTAAAACCCTCGATTGTACCATAAAATGGCACTTATCCCAATTGAGAACAAGGTTGACTGGTTTACAGTGTCACAAAACTTTTGTTATATTTAACAAACAATCATCAAAGGAATTACCATATACAGTGAAACCATTCATAAATATTTCCATGATCTTTTTTAAGAAATAAGAAAATATTGTCATCATGCATCTTTGGGAAGTAGTCAGTGCATTACATAGTCTGAAACATATTCTCCTATAAGCATACATCCCATAAGTGCTTGTGAAGGTGTTTTATCTTGATCTGGCAGGTAAATAGGAATTTGGAAAATTTGGAGTATCCATCTAAGTAGCAAAAGTAAGAATTATTCACAAGTCTTTCCAACATGAGGTCAATAGAAGGCAAAGGGAAATGGTTCTTTCTAGTGGCCTTGTTTAACCTCCTATATTCAATAGACATGTGCCACTTGGTGACTGCATGTATTTGAATTTATTCATTATTATCCCCTTTCATTACATTTGTTCCCCCCTTTTTAGGTACAATGTTTATGGCACTTACGCAAGGGCTATCACTAATAGAATAAATTATTCCAGCATCTTTTAACTTAAAGATTTCTTTCTTTACCACTTTCATCATATTCTGATTCAATCTTCTTGGTGTTTCTATGCATGGTTTTAGAATTTTCTTCTAAAGCAATGGGGTGCATACAAATAGAAGGATTAATTCCTTTCAAAACATCAATGGAATAACCTACCACATCTTTGTAAAGCCTAAGTTCTTTGAACAATTTTTCTTATTAATCTTGGGTCAATTCAACATTTATTATGACAGGAGAAATGAAGTTTGAGTCGAAGAAAGCATACCTCAACCCCGGTGGAAGGGGTTTAAGTTCTACCTTTATCATGGTGTGGTGGTGGTACTTGCCTCCTTCTCTGTCTATGTTTCCTTAGAAGATGAGCTTGATGTAGCTTCAAAATTTTCTTCATTAAGAATGGGCAGGATGTCTTCTTTGTCTTCTTCACCTTAAAGATCATCAAAAAACTTGTTCAAGGGAATTATAGTCCTCCTCTAGCAAGTTATCAATGCTATCTATCAAGTAAAGATATTCCTTCATGCTCGACGCTTTCATAGCATCATAAATAGAAAATACTAGAGCTTCATCCCCTACTCTTATAGTAAAATTCCCTTCTCTCACATCTAAAATACAACCAATAGTCTTGAGAAATGGTCTCCCAAGAGGATAAGATTTGTTCGATCTTCGTGCATGTCTAGGACTACAAACTCACAGGGAATGTAAAACTTTTTGATCTGCATAGGAATATATTCAACAACCTCTCTTGGATATTTGATAGATAAGTCAGCTAATTGAATTGACATGGAGGTGGTTTTCAAGTTTCCCAAATCTAGTTTTTGCCACAAAGAGAATGGATTCAGAATAATACTAGCATCAAGATCTACTAGTCCCTTGTCAAAAGTCGAATCTCCAATTTTACAAGGATTGGTGAATGCACTGAGATCATCAAGTTTCTTTGGCAACCGATTATTAATGATCGAACTAATTCTTTCAGAAAGCATTACCGTTTTAGCTTGATTGGACCTCCTTTTCTTAGTGATAATATCTTTCAAGAACTTAGAATAAGAAGGCATTTCAGTAATAACTTCAACTAATGGAAGATTTGCATAGACCTTGTTCGTAATATCCATAAACTTGTTGAATTTGACATCATTCTTTTTGCTAGCGAACCTATGAGGAAAAGGGGCACTAGGTTTTCTAGAAGAATCGCTTGTTGAGAATTTTTGGTAGACATTTTTCTTTGATTTTTAGCATCCTCTTCTACATGTTTGTCAACAACCTCATCATATTTCCTCTTTGAAGGTCGTGAGGATCCTCCAATCATAACTCCACTCCTTAGAGTCATATATTTGTAAGTCTCCATTGGATTCTTCTCTAGTTGGCTAGGCAAGGAACCGAAAGGTGCTTTTGATTAGAAAGGTATTGCCCTAAAATTTGGTTCTCCAACATCCTTGTATGCTTAGTAATGTTTTCTACCTTAGAGGAAAGTTGTTGAATGGCATCTTTCATAAGTTGCCCATGTTGGTAGAACTCCTCATTTTGCTTCATTTCAGCTGAAACAAAACCTTCTAAAAGAGATTCCAAGTTGGACTTTGATTTTTGTTGTTGGTTGAAATTTCTAAATTGTTGGCCATTTGTGGTTTTCTCTCCAAATATAATTGTTGTTGACTTTGAGGTTTTCGAGGATTTTGAGAATTGTTCTCTTGCTTGGTGGAAATATATTTGGCAAGAAAAGCCTTTACTAGTTCCTCCCATCAATTTATAGAGTTCCTTGGCAAAGAAAAAAGCCATACCTTGGCTCTTTCCCTCAAAGAAAATGGAAATAAAAGTAGGTGAGTACCATCAGGATTGACGCCATTTTTCTTGAAGGTATTCAAAAAGTATAGAAATTTAGCTATATGTAAATTAGGATCATCCATGGGAGTCCCTCCAAAGAGGTTGTGTTGAATCATCTACATGATCATCAGGCTGATTGAGAAGCTATTTTCCTCGATTTGTGGGTTGTTAATAGCCCCATTGATATTTACGGCAACATGAACATCAAAGTCCTTAAGGGGACGATCGTCTTCCATGATTGCTTCTTGGTGGTCCGGCGAAGATGGTAGTGAAGATGAAGGGGATGGTGGTAGTGAGTCTCCCAAGCTTGAAGAGTTTTCACTCCTCCTTACTCTTCTATGTCTTCTCATGGTACATTTGGTTTTAGGGTGTAGAAATATGGATAGCTGAAGACCCCATTTCAAACGCTGCATATAGTCCTGCAAATTCACAAGTGGGTGAGAAACACTTAGCAAACAATAGAAGATACAGAATATGGTAAAATGGTGATGGAATAGTGAAATGAGGGTGTGATATAGTCTCACTTACTAATTAACACTTTTTACTCAAACAAAAAATGATATTGATACACCCCGACAATGATGCCAAAAACTTGTTGGCGATGTGTGCAAGTTTTAGATTTATAAACTCAAACACTACCCTACAATTATACGGGTACATGTAGTATTATTGAGGTCATCCAAGGAGAATGATATTGTTAGGCATAAGAGTGTTAATTTTCAACAATCTATATCAATTTCAAAGGTTGGTTTGGTTTTACATTAAACTACTTTATGCAAGTTAAAGAAAATAGTAAATTCTTATCACTTGGAAGAAGATTTAGATTAGATTAAGAAGATCTTGGGTATAGGAATTCACTTCCACATCACAACTTACATACAACCACAAAATTCAACTAGCTAGTCAACATATAAAGGAGATTTGCTATCACCATACACCTCTTGGTGATATGAGATGGCTCTAACTCCGCATAGAACTCCCACGCTTATGCTTAGTTTTGAACTGTAAACCTAGATCCTTAACACAATCCCAGCCACGTCCAGTGGTCAAGGATATATTTCTAAGATATCCATTCCCTACTCCTTAACATGTCATCCCATATCATAGAAAGAAGTATAAAACTTGCAAGCAAGATGGGCAGTAATGCAAACATGCAAGTCAACGCCTAGCATATCTTAAAATAGCAAATTAACTAGCACTAGTTAAGAAGTCTAACTACATATAAGTTGTGACATGGGAGATACTCCCCCATGCCCAAGAAATGAAGTTCTACTCATACATGATGGTAATACACCAGTACAAGTGATGGAAGATGAAAATGAACATGATTAGAGAAGAAGAAGAGAAATAAGCAAAGAAATTTGTGAAAGAAGATGAGCAATTGAGAGATCTGGCTTGGGGATGAAGTTCTTCTCTTCATAAAGCTTCTTCTCTAGAAACCTTCTCCCCTGAGGGGGTTGGAATGGAGAATGGACGTCTTTGATTTGCAATTTCATGAAGAAATGGAGTGGAGAAAGGGGTTCTCTCTCGAGTAACTGCCTCTTCTCCCAAATCACCTCTCCTCTACTCTGTTGTGTTCTCTGGTCAGAAATTCTTCCAAATGACAAGGCATAACAGTCCCTTGTATGGGATTTCATATTTAAAAATGAGAGACAATTGTTTTCAAAGATAGTTAAAATTCATTGTGATATGATGTGTTGCAAAAGGCATACTTCATGTCGTCTTGAGTAACTGACATTGAAATTGCTTTTCCCAAAGAGTGCACTGTGTGTCGTCTAAGAGACATGTCGTGTTGTTGCTAGTCAGTGGAGATCTTAAAAGGATTGAGCACATGGTATGATAATAAACACACATCGTGTTCTTTGGCAGGAGCTTTGACTATATATTTGACTGAGTGGACACGAGATGTGGTTTGAGAGACATGCCATGTTTCTTCTCATCAGGGAGGAATAAAGCTATTTGTATCCTCACGTGCCATGTGTTAATGGGCATATGTCGACCATGTAAAGTTCTAAAACTTTATGAAATCTCCTAGAACTTGTAAAATCTTTTTGGGGAATCCAACTAAGGTCGGATTTTGGTCAGATTAACCCCATTTCCTTGCCATTACTATGTACATGCAATAACAATCATGAGATGAGTAAAACAACTAAAAAGAGTGGGAAATAAAGTAAGATTAGAGGGAAAATGAAGTATGAAGTAGATTGAAAATGCATGCAATGTGGGTAGAAAGTGTATATAAAATATGCACATCAAATAGAAATTGAGATAATTGACTTAAACATTAATCATAATGAAAGTCATACATTGTAATCTCAAAACCTAAATCTGAGTTCATAACATGTTCTTTGGATCCTAATTATTCTGGGTGAAAAGTTCCAGCTTAATTGGATAACATTATTTGTCTAATTTCGTTATAGAAGATAATTCTTAATTATGCATTCCTTATCTAAGTTGGAATTTGTTTTTATTTGGAATCGAGATTTATGTCAAGCATTGTATTCTCAGTTCACTTATAGTTGCTTGAGTCACGTAGCCCTTTGATATTAGGCTCTTATCTCTACCGTTGAATCAGGATCTGACTAACCAGGTCTTTTCTTCCACCTCACGCCCCGCTCCTCATTGGACTCTATAGTCCTATGGACAACCAATTTCTCCTCCCTAGATTTTATCTCTCTAGTTATTCTCATGACCAACCCTTTGTTCATTCCTCGATTTGAGACGAAGCTGCCAAGCCCTAGTTCATCTAGGAGTTGATCGACAAAGAAGTTTTTCCCTTCCCCTATTTCCTTCTGACGTCAGACTCCTACTGTTATGACCCACGTTGAGGTTAACCAATAAATACCTCAATTAGCGTGAGACACCTTGATTAAGTGTTGAGTATCATATTAAATATCATGATCAATCAAAATAATTTAATATGTGAATAAATGGTTGAGATTGAATCGTCTGAGATAATTAATGATAATAGCAATGATGATCATTAGGTTAATTAAGTTGGATTAAGTACTCACTGATGCATTTAGTGCTTTGGTCAGGTGAGACAGTCCAATTAGCATGATTTCGTGCACTAAGGGTGTAGAGAATCTCGCGCTTGAAAGTTTGCAAGAGAGGCAATTCAAATTGGTCAATCGAGGCAATATTTATCCCATTTTCTAGTTCTTTGGACCTTGGCTGCAATTTATCCATTTTTGGCTATATTAACTTTTCCTTTTCCGTTTTCTTCCTTATCTCCTTCTTTACCCCAATACAACAGGACCGACTGTATTAGGCGCACAGCTGCGCTCAATCGTCTGCGGAGCAGAGGAGAAATCGGGGCGATCTCTGGAGCTCAAACCCTGATCCATGGCGCCCTCTACCCTCCTCTCGCCTTCCTCTTCTTCTTCTTCCTCTTCTATTCCCCTCCTTCCTCGATCCCTAGTTGCGCCCTACTTGCAGGGCGACACCCCAAGGAGCTGTGCGACCATAGGCTAGCAGTAGCAGTCGATGGTCAAGCACGGACGGCCAAGAGCTAGCACGATGCCGTCATCCTTCTTCTTTACTTCCTCTACCTCGCCCTAGCGGCACCCACCTACAGCTCAACGTGCTTGAGCGCTCTTGAAGCTGTGGCCAAAGCAACAGCCGTAGCAATGGCCAACAACTAGGGCCGGCGGCCAGAATCCTCTTGGGCACACGAAGTTGCAAGGAAAGTTTGCCTTTGAGCTCGACCTAGTGCCTCGAGCACGAATCCGCAACACCTGCCCCTCCCCTCCTTCTCATTTCTCGTTTTTTGGATGCCCCAAGCTGCTGGGCGGTGCCCAGAGCGACAACAGCAGCCAGGGATGGATGGGCACCCCCATAGCACCTCAAATGGCGGCCTAAACTCCGACTCTGAGGTCCAAGTACGAGTTGCAGCTCCAACGGTGATCGACACCCAACCAAGAAGTTCAATTTCAACCTGTACATGTGAGTATGGTACTGTTGGGAAGCTGCTGCAGATTCAAATTGGACAATTCCAAGGTTGAAGACAACCGAATCTTGCCCGGAATCAGGCCCTGAACGCACCTCCGGACGAATCCGGATAGTCCAAATCAAAGTGAGTAGGATTTCATTCATTTATCATTAAATAACTCAGGCGTTTGAATATTTTCTGTTTGGTGCGCAAATTACGCTGATAACAGGCGTTATCAGGCGTAGGGCGGCGTTTGGCGTCGCCCGACTTTTTATTTCATAAACTGCTTCTAGACGCTGTTATATGATTAAATTTAGCATTTGATCAGTGTGGATTGAATTGGTGATTTATATGGTTCATTTGAAACCCAAATTGCTTATTTGAATGTTGAAATTAGAAATTCATGTCAAAAATGGTATGGATTGGGTATGAACCCAGACAACAAGGATTTCTGATAAATTATCATATGTACGATTTTAAAGTTGATATGAATAAATAAAATACGCAATAAAACCCTAAATTGCATATATCTTTGACGTTAATATGTGTAAATTGATATTTACATGAAATGGCACATTTCTCTGAATTATTACCAGAAATTCTCAAGTATTGTTATTAAATTGTGTTGTGATGGGTAATTAACTTTTAATTGAGTTAAGTGATGCACAAAACAAGATTAGGGTTAATGTGCACGTTTTTCGAGAATTTTAGAGAATTGACAAATGTTGAGTATGATTCTCGTATGTGAAGTAAATCTATTTAATTTGTGCAATAAGATGTTCAATTGCTTAAATTCGCTATGTATGTGCCAGATTGAAATAAGTTGGGTTATTTATGCATTTCTAATTTGTCTGAATGCATGGTATGAGAAGTTCTCAGAAATTACAATGTTTTGAAATATATTGCTCTGACAGTTTTAGAATGACAGTGTATTGTGATTTGATCTGAAATCAGTAAATGTGATATTCCTGTTTAAGTGTTTATATGTTAATCAGTTAATAGACTTAGGTGCCCCAACACCGTAGAACCCCATTGCGCGGTCTGTACCTTTGGGGGGAAACGATCGATCTAGCCTTGTGCCTAGATGATTGGTGGCTCGTGTTCAACAATAATCCGTGCGTGTGTCACGGTGGCACGAGGGCAGAGAGACAGTGTTCAACAATAATCCGTGCGTGTGTCACGGTGGCACTGGAGTAAATAGGGGTTATTCAACAATAATCCGTGCGTGTGTCACGGTGGTAACCCAGACCCTCCGACTGTGCACTACAGGTTGCGGGAGGAGTCCAGAGCACTCAGAGTTAGTGCAGACAGGCCCTTGTGCGCCTGAGAGTCCTGTGCAGACCAGGACGAGAAGTCAGACTTAGCATTTCCCGGGTGTGTCGCTAAGTCTTGTACGGTGGGATCGTAGTTCGCTACAGATCTTCATATGCAGAGTGCGCTGCATATGTTTGGGGCATAACTAAAATGTAATCATATAGGATCACAGTAAATTTATTATGTTAAGAGTTTAGAACTTCTGTGCTAGTTCTCATTAATTGCTTTATTATTCAAGATATGCAGTTTCCGATGTTTTATGCTTTACAGTTATGCGATATTTGTTGTTGTATAGAAATGTGATTATCATCTGTAAAATCTGCTATGTCATTAGAACTGCTCTGTATAATATTGCTCTTATGCTTAATTTCAATTTAATAAACTTGACGAGTTGTTTAGTGATAGTTAAATGAAATGCTATTCACTGAGCGAGTAGGCTCACCCCTCTACTCAAACATTTTTAGGTCAGCGACAGTTCCAAGAATCGGAAGGATCTTTTCATCCCAACGTTTAATCAGCAGAAGGTTTGTAGCTAGTCTAGTTAGAGGTCTCTTAGTCCTTTCCCCTCGGTCCTTGGGACATGGTGTGGGTGAGAGAGAGTATGTATGGCTAATGTGTAAAAGATGTAAATTAACTGCTATGTTTTACTTTCTGTTAAACAATGTTACATGTTGTAAACTCTATTTATGTTCTCTAGCCAGTTTAATTGAAATGCTTCCGCAATAGATTATTATGTTTTAGTTTACAGCAATAATCCGGATATCATTACGAGGTTTTTAAAAAGAAAAAGTTCTCAGTGATTTGTTTATGTGATAATCCCTCCGTCGCGCCCTAATCTCGTGATTAGTGGTTAGTGTGAGATCGGGGTGTGACATCTTGGTATCAGAGCTTTGGTTTGAGTACTTAGTTACTCAAGGTCAGGGGACGATAAGAGACCAATAGGATTAAGGTTTATGTGTCTTTCTTCTATCTGTAATTTTCTAACAGGAAGTGTTCTGTTATATTATTACAGATAGCAGGAAGAGGATGTGGTCACGAGAATCAAGTAAAAGGCTTAAGATGAGTCGTTAAGAAACATTAAGGTCAAAGAATAAAGTTATAAGTAAGGCGAATAATAAATGATGTGTTTTAGCTCTGGAAGATCTGAGTGTTTAGATACCCTGGCCAGGTGTCTGAATACTTAGATTGACCAGTATCAAGCTACTCTGTCTGTTCTTCTCTGGATGCCCTGGCCAGGTATGCAGAGGAAGGATAGGCTAGAGGGAAACCCTAGAAATCTTAGGGTTAAGAGATAAGAAATTAATATAGGAATAAGAGATTAAATATAGGATGCAATACAACTCTTGTTTTATATTGCTTATTTGATTAGAGATCACTAGAATGCTCTTATATGCATGAAATTAGATTTTTAGTTTGTAAAGTAAACATGATTCTTTTATGTTGTTGTATGTCATGAAATGATTTATTTATTGTTTAAATTCTTTGTATCAAGTAGACCAAAAGTTATGTTTAAATGAGTTTGCCTTAAGTGGATATTCATTCCACATGTTTGAAATCAATAGGAGTTGATTAATCCTGAGTAGCTCTTGGCTTCAGGACTACAGGTTCGGCCTGGTCCGGCTGGCAGGATGCGTTACTGGGATCTAATGACTCCTATTAACAGTATAATTAGAGTAGACTCTGAATGATTTAGACCTGAATCATAGTAAAAATGTACATACGATAAGACGTTGAGATGTAAGAGAAAGATTAGAACAGCTAAGAATTTGCTGGAAATGATATCAGAGGCCAATGTTGGAACCTCATATGTGCAATCCTTAATTGGAAATAAAAGAAAATGATATAAGGTTCAAATTAAATTCAATGATTTGTATTATATGAACTCTAAATATAAGAGTATGGAAAGGATATGAGAAAAGCATGTAAGGGCTAGGACGTAAGAATCAAATTTGGGTTGGATCATGGAATGGAGTAAAATACTTTATGTACTTTAAGGCGAAGGGAATATAGAAGAAAATAAGTTGAGCATACAATAAATACATAGAAATAAAGAGTCTTATGAAAATCATAAGATCAAGACAAGAAACCTAGTTGGATTAAAGGAAATGTTAGAAATGATGACTTGATTAAGGAACGAGAATTATAAGACATAATTGAGAGTATGGAATGCATATCTTTATTATAAAGTTAAATACATTCATACATATTACCTTTGGATTCTAAGTCTCTATCAACTAACAAATTAGTTTTTAAAATAAAGAACAAACACATAACTTAGAAAATGAATGCATGATATAAAAATTTCTCAGTATTTACAATTATACGACCACATTTTCTGAATGATATAGCAGTGTGGTAATTGAATTTTAACTTTTATTTGGTATATCCAATTGATCTCAAATTTTAACTGTGCTTGAAAAATACAATTTTAGACACTCTGTTAAATTGGCATAAATTTTTTTGAATGACTTTTGACCTCTACAGTAAGGGTGTCGGCCGAGTTTGTAACTCAGCCGAACCTGCTGCAGACTGCAATATAGTAGTGCACTGTTTGATTTTTAATTAATTATTGGTAACTTGAAATGATCTCAAATTTTTACTGTAGGTCTAAAACTTTATTAGGCACAACATATAAAATTTTCAAAATTTTTGGAGTTTCTGTTTACAGTTTAATAAACGAATTACAGAAACTATTATAAAACTGAATTTTCAGCTAAATGTAATTAAAGTTGAATGCTGGGTTAATATGTTATTGCCCCAAGCAACTCAATTTGATTTATATAATCGACCACACATGCACAATAATGCTATGCTATTAATAAAGGATCAAACCCTAGAATGATTAAAGTTGTAGTAGTTTAAGGGATATCATTAGTGATGTAACCTTGAATACTAGTAACTTTGTAAAATAAGATCTTGAGATATGTTCTATGAAAAGTAAATTGGTTTTGATAGTGATCTAGGGTTTTGAAGTAGATAATCTGATCGGTACATGAACAACATGAAATGATTTAGAGGAATGAGTAAGACATAAACCTAAAATGTAACAATAAGTAAGTAACATAGAAAGCGGAGTATTATCCAATTATGATCTAAAGATAGTTGATGTAGTTCATGTTTTAAAGACATGGTGTTACTATCTTTATGATGTGACAATAGATTATCACCCTGGTAAAGAGAATGTGGTGACTGATGCTTTCAGCAGAAAGTCAAGTTCAACAGCCAATGCATTCTCTATGACAGGTTTCAATAGAGACCTGCTAGTAGAAATGTGGGAGTTGGACTTAGACTCAGGGGTAATAGCATAGAGTGACTTGATTGTATAAATGTAAGTTAAGCTTACATCTTATGATCAGATCGAGGAACTACTATGGGGTGATAGTGAGTTAAACCAGACCATGCATGACAGGTTGTGTGTATCTCGAGATTAAGTAAAATTCTTTTAAGGGGAAAAGCCTGAAAGAAAAGATTCTTATGGAAATGTATGTATTGATGTACGCTATGCTTTCAGGAAAACACTAAGATGTACATGAATCTCAAGGAGTTGTATTGGTGGTCTAATATATATAAGGATGTAGTTGAGTACGTGGCAAGATGCAACGTGTGTCAGTAGGCTAAGGCTGAACACCAGAAACCTACAGGTACCTTGCAATCTTTTCTTACACCAGAATGGAAATGGGAACATATCACAATGGATTTTGTGATAGGGTTGCCCAGGACACCTAGAGGTTGTGACTCAATATGAATGATTGTGGATAGACTAATTAAGTCTGCTCACTTTCTTCATATTAAGTTAACCTTTGATGTCCCAAAGTTAGCTAAGATATTTGTGGATAAGATAGTCAGGTTGCACGGTATTCCAGTTTCAATTATATCAGATAGAGATCCTAAATTCACATCTAGGTTTTGAGACCAGTTGCATCATGCTTTGGGCACAAAGTTAAGATTTAGTATAGTTTTTCACCCCTAGACGGATGGTCAATCAGAAAGAACCATTCAGACTCTTCAGGACATGTTGAGAGCATGTGTCTTGCATGTCAGTGAAAGTTAGGAAGAACACTTGAGCTTTATAAAGTTTGCATACAACAATGGTCACCATTCCAGTCTTGGTATGGCCCCGTATGAAGCCCTATATGGTAGCAGGTGTAGATCACCCATATGTTGGTATGAGGTTGGTGAAAAGTAGATTCTTGGACCCTAGATAGTGGATTTGACCACTGAAAAGATTACTGTGATCAAGGTACAATTGAAAGTTTCACATGATAGACATAAGAGTCATGCTGAGAAGAGGTGTTGACCACTTGAGATTCAGGTTGGTGATGAAGTGTATCTGAAAGTTTCACCATGAAAAGGAATGTTGAGGTTTGCCAAGAGAGGCAAACTGACTCATAGGTG
The DNA here is from genome assembly GCA_963693085.1 of Alisma plantago-aquatica. Taxonomy (NCBI): domain Eukaryota; kingdom Viridiplantae; phylum Streptophyta; class Magnoliopsida; order Alismatales; family Alismataceae; genus Alisma; species Alisma plantago-aquatica. Next base: position 390,346,978 of record OY856412.1, on the reverse strand, counting down.
TATGGGCCCATATCCTGTCATTGAGAGGATTGGACTTATAACCTATAAGTTGGATTTGCCATCCGAGTTGGCTAATTTACATGATGTATTTCATGTAGCGATGTTGGAGAAGTGTTATCCCGGTTCAGAGAATATAGTGGATCTATAACCTGCTCAGCTCAGACCAGATGTATCCTATGTTGAGGGATCAGTACAGATAATTCATCGGTGGATCAAGAAGCTCAAGAATCTAGATACCATTAGTGAAAGTTCTGTAGAGAAACCATAACCTAGAGGAAGCCATGTGGGATCTTGAGTTTGGGATGCGTAGCAAGTTCCTTTTCTCTTTTAGGAATTTCGGGACGAAATTCTTATAAGGGAGGGAGATTGTTATGACCCACGTTGAGGTTAACCAATAAATACCTCAATTAGCGTGAGACACCTTGATTAAGTGTTGAGTATCATATTAAATATCATGATCAATCAAAATAATTTAATATGTGAATAAATGGTTGAGATTGAATCGTCTGAGATAATTAATGATAATAGCAATGATGATCATTAGGTTAATTAAGTTGGATTAAGTACTCACTGATGCATTTAGTGCTTTGGTCAGGTGAGACAGTCCAATTAGCATGATTTCGTGCACTAAGGGTGTAGAGAATCTCGCGCTTGAAAGTTTGCAAGAGAGGCAATTCAAATTGGTCAATCGAGGCAATATTTATCCCATTTTCTAGTTCTTTGGACCTTGGCTGCAATTTATCCATTTTTGGCTATATTAACTTTTCCTTTTCCGTTTTCTTCCTTATCTCCTTCTTTACCCCAATACAACAGGACCGACTGTATTAGGCGCACAGCTGCGCTCAATCGTCTGCGGAGCAGAGGAGAAATCGGGGCGATCTCTGGAGCTCAAACCCTGATCCATGGCGCCCTCTACCCTCCTCTCGCCTTCCTCTTCTTCTTCTTCCTCTTCTATTCCCCTCCTTCCTCGATCCCTAGTTGCGCCCTACTTGCAGGGCGACACCCCAAGGAGCTGTGCGACCATAGGCTAGCAGTAGCAGTCGATGGTCAAGCACGGACGGCCAAGAGCTAGCACGATGCCGTCATCCTTCTTCTTTACTTCCTCTACCTCGCCCTAGCGGCACCCACCTACAGCTCAACGTGCTTGAGCGCTCTTGAAGCTGTGGCCAAAGCAACAGCCGTAGCAATGGCCAACAACTAGGGCCGGCGGCCAGAATCCTCTTGGGCACACGAAGTTGCAAGGAAAGTTTGCCTTTGAGCTCGACCTAGTGCCTCGAGCACGAATCCGCAACACCTGCCCCTCCCCTCCTTCTCATTTCTCGTTTTTTGGATGCCCCAAGCTGCTGGGCGGTGCCCAGAGCGACAACAGCAGCCAGGGATGGATGGGCACCCCCATAGCACCTCAAATGGCGGCCTAAACTCCGACTCTGAGGTCCAAGTACGAGTTGCAGCTCCAACGGTGATCGACACCCAACCAAGAAGTTCAATTTCAACCTGTACATGTGAGTATGGTACTGTTGGGAAGCTGCTGCAGATTCAAATTGGACAATTCCAAGGTTGAAGACAACCGAATCTTGCCCGGAATCAGGCCCTGAACGCACCTCCGGACGAATCCGGATAGTCCAAATCAAAGTGAGTAGGATTTCATTCATTTATCATTAAATAACTCAGGCGTTTGAATATTTTCTGTTTGGTGCGCAAATTACGCTGATAACAGGCGTTATCAGGCGTAGGGCGGCGTTTGGCGTCGCCCGACTTTTTATTTCATAAACTGCTTCTAGACGCTGTTATATGATTAAATTTAGCATTTGATCAGTGTGGATTGAATTGGTGATTTATATGGTTCATTTGAAACCCAAATTGCTTATTTGAATGTTGAAATTAGAAATTCATGTCAAAAATGGTATGGATTGGGTATGAACCCAGACAACAAGGATTTCTGATAAATTATCATATGTACGATTTTAAAGTTGATATGAATAAATAAAATACGCAATAAAACCCTAAATTGCATATATCTTTGACGTTAATATGTGTAAATTGATATTTACATGAAATGGCACATTTCTCTGAATTATTACCAGAAATTCTCAAGTATTGTTATTAAATTGTGTTGTGATGGGTAATTAACTTTTAATTGAGTTAAGTGATGCACAAAACAAGATTAGGGTTAATGTGCACGTTTTTCGAGAATTTTAGAGAATTGACAAATGTTGAGTATGATTCTCGTATGTGAAGTAAATCTATTTAATTTGTGCAATAAGATGTTCAATTGCTTAAATTCGCTATGTATGTGCCAGATTGAAATAAGTTGGGTTATTTATGCATTTCTAATTTGTCTGAATGCATGGTATGAGAAGTTCTCAGAAATTACAATGTTTTGAAATATATTGCTCTGACAGTTTTAGAATGACAGTGTATTGTGATTTGATCTGAAATCAGTAAATGTGATATTCCTGTTTAAGTGTTTATATGTTAATCAGTTAATAGACTTAGGTGCCCCAACACCGTAGAACCCCATTGCGCGGTCTGTACCTTTGGGGGGAAACGATCGATCTAGCCTTGTGCCTAGATGATCGGTGGCTCGTGTTCAACAATAATCCGTGCGTGTGTCACGGTGGCACGAGGGCAGAGAGACAGTGTTCAACAATAATCCGTGCGTGTGTCACGGTGGCACTGGAGTAAATAGGGGTTATTCAACAATAATCCGTGCGTGTGTCACGGTGGTAACCCAGACCCTCCGACTGTGCACTACAGGTTGCGGGAGGAGTCCAGAGCACTCAGAGTTAGTGCAGACAGGCCCTTGTGCGCCTGAGAGTCCTGTGCAGACCAGGACGAGAAGTCAGACTTAGCATTTCCCGGGTGTGTCGCTAAGTCTTGTACGGTGGGATCGTAGTTCGCTACAGATCTTCATATGCAGAGTGCGCTGCATATGTTTGGGGCATAACTAAAATGTAATCATATAGGATCACAGTAAATTTATTATGTTAAGAGTTTAGAACTTCTGTGCTAGTTCTCATTAATTGCTTTATTATTCAAGATATGCAGTTTCCGATGTTTTATGCTTTACAGTTATGCGATATTTGTTGTTGTATAGAAATGTGATTATCATCTGTAAAATCTGCTATGTCATTAGAACTGCTCTGTATAATATTGCTCTTATGCTTAATTTCAATTTAATAAACTTGACGAGTTGTTTAGTGATAGTTAAATGAAATGCTATTCACTGAGCGAGTAGGCTCACCCCTCTACTCAAACATTTTTAGGTCAGCGAAAGTTCCAAGAATCGGAAGGATCTTTTCATCCCAACGTTTAATCAGCAGAAGGTTTGTAGCTAGTCTAGTTAGAGGTCTCTTAGTCCTTTCCCCTCGGTCCTTGGGACATGGTGTGGGTGAGAGAGAGTATGTATGGCTAATGTGTAAAAGATGTAAATTAACTGCTATGTTTTACTTTCTGTTAAACAATGTTACATGTTGTAAACTCTATTTATGTTCTCTAGCCAGTTTAATTGAAATGCTTCCGCAATAGATTATTATGTTTTAGTTTACAGCAATAATCCGGATATCATTACGAGGTTTTTAAAAAGAAAAAGTTCTCAGTGATTTGTTTATGTGATAATCCCTCCGTCGCGCCCTAATCTCGTGATTAGTGGTTAGTGTGAGATCGGGGTGTGACACCTACCCACCTGGGTTCGTCACACCGATAAAGGATCAATCCATGACCAACATCAGGACCACAACTATGAATTTGATACCCCCTTTGACATGTGTTTCCCCACAACTAGTGTTTTTGTCTCTAGTTGTATGTGGCTACCACCACAAAAATGACAGTGCATTCCTGCTAACCAGATAGGTACCCAGAGGGTTGGGTCATCTTCGTAGATCTTGGTGAAGCTTTCTCCATACTTAATTTCCATTTGCAAGGTGTATGGACATTTCCCCCTTTTTTTATTTTCTCACTAATCTATAGATTTCATCTTGGAACTTATATGTTAGTGGGTCGTTGTTGATGTTTGAGATACTTTTAGTTTCGTGTGGTTACCCTAAATTTTCTTGGTACTTGCGTGTTCAAGATTTCCCCTATATTCCATATTCCCTTTTGATCTCCTCCCTACTACTTTGGGCCAACAATGATGGGAGGTATTCCGTGTGCTCTAGGCTAGCACGCTGACTTTGATAGAGTTCTCCAAGCTCGGATTGATGCAAGGAGGACGATGGGATCCATCATTGTAAGTGAGTCAAATTCTCAAAGATGATTCATGTTTCTAGCACTCGTCATATGTATGTAACCTTTCTATTTGATTAGATTTTGGGGATGAAGAAGATGACCGTCTATTTTTTCATAATTTTTCCCATTAATTTTGGTTTATATTGTCACACGGTACATGGGCAAGGTAGTCTTTCCACATTTGATTTTAGTGACATCACGTGTGAGTTTGATTTCAAGTAAGTGACACTGATGCCCTATCACATATTGATGTTTTGATGCTTGATGCAGGGGTGTTTCAGTCCTTTTGTTATATTTATTTTTCAAAAAAATTATTAATTGGGTAAAACTAAATAGATCATAAATAAAGCTACTGTTATCATAAAAATGAGTAAAAATATGTTTTGAAATTAGAAAAAGAAATCTTGTCTGCTGGTCTAGGTTTCATAACCTAAATGGAATGCAATGAGAAGTCTATATTTCTAGGGTTTGTAATATAATTATTAATTACTTATTTACATCTATTATGTTAATAGGTGGAAACTCTGATTGGATTTAGGGTTCAGACCTTAACCTGTTACACACATTGTTGAGGTATGTTGCATTCTATTCTGAGTCATATTGGATAATTGTTTATTTTCTCTCTCTTAAACTTGATTGTGACAGATCATCTTTAATGTCACATATTTACATATAATTGTATAGATTTGTTCCAAATCTTGAAATTAGTCTTATGGATTGTTCTAATTGAAAATTTTAATCCTATTCTTGGATCTTGTTGTTATTTCATTCAATTTGCATCCTGATGAGATTATTGAACAATACTCAATGGAAACCTTAATTTGCCATGTGTTGGCCCTGATATTATTCTTGATCATGTTTATACATTTTTATGATGTCTTCTTTATTTGGACACTATATTTTGACCTACCTAAATGGGTACATGCCCTCTCTATTAACAATACGGGTTGATTTGAATAACTTGTATGATGTATACACTAGGTGGTGTATCCCTATTGTGTGTATCACCAATTGAGGCTGCAAATGGTGATTCTTGTCCCTAGTAATTATGTAGTGATGCCATACTCCCCAGAAGATTATGATGTGATCCCATAATATGTTGTTATGGTGGTGATGCCATATACCTTGAATTTTATTATACTTGTTATTATCATGACAATCTACATGCATAATACTTATTAATTATTTATTGTTCCCTAGTCTGAGATTCAAAAGCAAGAATTGATATTGTAAACTTTATTGCTTTCTTCATATAATCTTTTTGTCTTACTATATGAAGATTCCTTTTAATATCCACTATGTTCTTTCTCTCTCTTGTTTGGGAAGCCATGTTATATTATTTGTTGTCCCTTTTTCCCTAATATTGTCAATTCACTATTATATGCACATACCGACTTTTATGCTGACAACATCCACTTTGTTTTCTCTTATGGGGTATGCATCCAACCCCTAGGTAGAGAGAAAAGAGGTGTAGACCATAGTTGATCAGGACACATCCAATTATAGCTGGTCTTTCTTGGGAGATAGATTGAAGTAATTCATTTACCCTCTATGGCTTATTTCATATAGTTTTCTTTTATGTACACCCTACATGGTGAAGAACAATGATATACATGTATATTGTAATTGTTAGATTTTTATATTTTGCTACTGCACTTTTGGTAATTGATACAGTGCATACTTGAATTATTGTACATCATCCTTTGCTAAAAATTATCATCAAATTTGGCTTTGGATCATTTTATATTGTTCCACTAAGTAAGTTGAGTGGATCCCCTCTTGGGTCCCACTTCTTACAGAAACTATTTAGGATGCTTTGTTTCAAATAATTACAGTTTGATAATTTAAAACTCTAACCAAACAAATCAAGATCTTTTGTAGCATATAAATATAGAATTTGATAACTACATTGGTATACTAAATGATTTATACTATTTTATCTACAACTCTGATTTATTTGAAATTTGGTATAGTTTGTATAACTCAATCATAAGTGTTCTTCAAAAATATTAGAATTTTAAGTGTTTTCTGGCATGTTGGTCGGCTGACTTTTCCCAACACAAACTCAACCGACCATGTATTCAGGCTAAAATATAGCAGTCTGGCATTAGATTTTAATTTTTTTTATCGGTAATCCAGATTATATGAGATTTTAATTGTAACTTGGAAACTCCATCTTAGTCACCCCATAAAATTTTTATAATTTTGTATTATACTTGCGTTTTACATAGTGTAGTGTCATACAAATTCTTATCAGTAACAACTTAGTCAACAAACCAATTTAAATAAATAAAAAAGAAGATTGAAAATAGTTTTTGGACTTTTTTCCATTGTTCTAAGCACCTCAAGTCATATATATGATCAACCTAACACCCTATTTTCTCTCATAATTTGGCATTCCTATTAGAGATGCAAAATTCTAGAGAGAAGGGGAGAATTAGGGTTTTGAAGGAGAAAATTTCCGGAGAAGCTAAATTAGAGTTTCTACTTGCCATAGCTACAAATTCATGTAAGTTCATCAACCCTGGATATCTTTCTTGGTGATTCTTCTCTCACATGTATAGATTTTGTCCCTCTGATGATTTGAATCAAAATGCTAGTGAGTCACCATATTTTCTCTTTCTTTCTCATCTATTCTCATTTTCTAGGGTTTTTTAGTTTAGAGGAGAAAGAAATGGATTTAATTGCTAGAACCTTGATGGCTTTCTAGAAATTCAGATTGTATGGGACGTTTTTAAGGTGCTTGACACCTTAGGTGAGTGATTATACCCTCTTCGGCTTTGTAATCATGTTAAAGGTCTAACTCCGTCTGGCTAAAATAATCAAGATCATTGCTAATATTTGTATGTAATTAGTAATCAATAGGGACAATTTTGGGAAAATAAATGCTACTAATTTAGATACTTTTTCATTTTTTTATGTTGGTCTAGTTCCTGATCTATTGATAAGTTCCCAAATAATCCATGGATATATAACTATATTGTTTTGCATGAATATTTCCTAGAATCAACCTACTGAATGATATGCTTGGAAATTGAGTTGATATATATAGAAGATTTGTATTAGAATGAATTATACAAGTATATTGTTGAATCTTACTAAAATTTAATATGACATATACATAAGGATCAATATGAGGGTTTGTGATGGCAATTTCCCCATCTAGGGTTTGTGTTGAGGGATTGAATGAAATGAGAAAATGAATCAATGCATACTTATAATTGGTGGATATATTGTGTGGGAATGGAAACTAAGGTTTCCATGTGTATGATCGGCCTTAATGAGTCCATGTGCGAGCTGATGAGATTATTGAGCAATTAGGTTCTTATGATAAATTTGATGAATTTTGAAAATCCTAGAATTTTCTTATGAAGATACCTATGAGACATAAAACCTAAAGTTGTATATAATCTTGTAGATGCGATGAAATGCTCAATTATAGGTGTTAGAGTGATTATATTGAGCTCCATATACATGAGGGTCTCTCACTGAATATTTGATGTATCGTGTATGACATGCTGAAAGAATTTATGGTGATCCATTCAAGAATGCACAAACTTGTCATCAAATGTATCTCCTACAAATATTAAGAGCATCCCTAGTCGTGAAGCTTATCCATGAGATGTTTTTATTTGGATTTACACCTTTTAGAAAGAGAATTTCTCTTCTTATTTAAGTGAATGAAGTATGACTAGTATAGAGGTGGAGTACTTGGGATCGACAGAATTCTCAAACTACAAAACCAACTGCTTGCACTTTGGGGAAGCAAGATCTGGAGCAACGACCTTCCACAAAAAGAGAAATTAGAAGAGGTATCGATCAAAAGTTTTAGCATTGGAGTCATAAATAACAAAAAAATCTCTATCGACTCTCTATACGTCGAGCGGAGAGAATTTGAGAACTTTGCATTGCTATGAAGTAGTAGAAGAACCACACAGATGCTCACTTATTTCTCCACGTAAGCATCTTTGCAGGATCGTTCATGTTGGTTCTTTAGACTAACGAGTTTCAATCATAAGAATGATCTTTTACTCAACTAGCTATATCCCGCAAGTATACGAGAGTAGTTGTAGTCGAGATCGAACACGAGGAGCATAATGATAACTTAATTGAACGCAACAATATTAAAGTTCAACAATCTAGATCGGTTTTAAAAGGGCAGAAAGATTTGTTCCAAAAACATAAAAGATTAAGTTTTAACTACAAGGGATTTCAGACTTTTATCAACAAACTAGGATTACAAGGAAAGTTCGATTTCAGAAGTTTAGGAATCTTGGACATTAGGATTTCACTCATATGCCATAGAAATCAATGAACAAAGCAATTTAAACATACATAAGATCGAGTTTCTAGGAAGAGATGTGTTACATTTCACCTCCCGGTGTAGATGCAACGATCATAACTCAAAACAGCACTCTCGTGCATGAATTTCGTCTATGATCACAAACAGATCCTCAACTCATTCTTCCCTACTCTCGTAGAAGAAGAAAAGTTGCAAAAAAGAACGTCTCCATACAAACCTACTCGTTTTCTCAAACTAAGCAAGAAAGCAGAAATCATGCATATATAGCGGCCAACGATACATGCAAGGAAAAGAGCTACCGACGCCTTTAAGGTAGAGAAACAAGAAGCAAATGCATTTAGTACGAAATTACTTGTTCAATACATGCTATGGCATGGGAGTTACTCTCCCATACCCAAGAAAAAGGATCTACTCGTCCATAACTATGTACACCAAGATTTCCACAGAATTTTCAATGCTAGACATTGTTTTGGGAAGAAAAGGCAAAAAGAACCAAAGATGTAACCACAAGGAGTAAGAAATCCAGCTTTATGATGAGATTCCCTTCCTTTAGCTGCTTCAAAACGGACCAACTCCTCTCCCGAGAAGCTGCACGTAGTTGGAGAAGCTTGGCTGCACCTTGGGGAAGACAATGGAGAAGTGGGGAAGAAGAAATGGCTTCTTTGCTCAAAAAACCACCTTAGTTCCTCCCAAATCACCTTGCTCTGCTCTCCTCTGCCTTTGGGACGAGAAAAACTTCCAAAATGGTCGAACGTAACCGTTCCATTCCTTCCCACTTTCCTTTAAAATCGTATTCTGAAAATTCGAAATTCTGAAACTGACAGGTGCACGCCGTGCACTTTGGAGGTGCACGCCGTGCACCTGCACTGCAGTTGTAACCGGCTGATCTGTGCACGACGTGCGTTGAGGAGTTGCACGCCGTGCAACCTTACAGGTTGTTTTTAGCAAATTCCGTCCCAGGTGCACGCCGTGTCTTTTCGATGTGCACGCCGTGCATTCTCTTTTCTGGACTGAACGGATTCCTCTGGAATGTTGCACGGCGTGCGTCTGGATATTGCACGCCGTGCACTTTGCTGTTTCAGCCAACTGATCCGTCTGGACAGGTGCACGCCGTGCATCTGTGATCTGCACGCCGTGCATTTCTCTGTTTCTGTAGAAAAATCGTCCGAAATTAGTCCTTTTTGTGGCAATTTTTCAATACAAGTTATGGAACGCGTAGAGAAGCTATAGGATGGCAAAACTAATAAAAAAGAGACTGAATTACGCTAGAAAGAACTAAATTTGTGTGTGAATATATGTAGAAAAGATGATATACGAATCACACAACAAATCCCCCTAAGCTTAAACCATTGCTTGTCCTCAAGCAAAAAGAGCATGGAAAAACAATTGAAGAATTGCGAAGAACATGAATAGGTCAAATGAATTGAAAGATATTCATAAAACCAAACCAACCATGATCAACACGTTTATGCTCATAGCCATCGTTTCAACTTGAACACCCAAGAAAAAGATTTTGGTTCAGCAGGGTTTGCATCAATTTCAATGAAACAACCAATCAAACAACACTAGGTAGAGTTTGGATGACCAAGCCAAACAATCAGTAGATGTGCAACTCCAACTCTCAACTATTAAGGATAACAAAGGATGAAATCATAGTTGAAAAATTACAATTTTTTTTTGCTGTACTCTCCTTTTTTCCAGAAATGATATGATCAAAGATTGGGGGCTCCGGCACTCGGCTGCTAATGTAGGCTTATGCACACGAGGAGTGACGGTTGGGGTATTTTACCCTCTTTTAAGACATACCACCTAACCATCGTGGCCAGATTGGACTTACACTAGGCTAGCATGATATGTGGGCAAATTAGCCATCTTTAATGGGGTATATATATTTTTATTTTTATTTTTTCTTCAAGGAGAGTCAACTGAAATGCAACATTAACTAGATTTCATTCATCTGTTTTGAAAATTTTTCATTGAAAGAAAGTTTGCATATGCACTAAGAGCTTGGCAAGGTCATCCCGTATTCTAAATGATGTTGTACAGTTGATCGTATTCACAAAAATGATACCATTACATGTTTTAAACAATCAGGGATGTTAAAAGTGAATATTCAGGCTAGAAGCATAAACTCGAGTTAAATACATGTTGATGGTTTCAAGGTTTCATTTGATTAATGCATGACTTTCACAACTTCTTCAATTGAAATCAGCAGTGTCCTCACTACTTTATCCAAACTTTAGGAGTTTACACCGGATACCTGTCAAGAGTGATATCAGAAAAATGATCCGCCGCCTCCCTGGTCCGGGAAGAACTGATTAACAATCTCGTGGATCTCCTGCTGATCATGCTGATGCTGCTGTTCTTCGGTAAACGGATGTTGTGGAGCATCGGGGGCTGTCGTCTCCTGGCGGGATGGGGACTGGAAAGATTGTGGCGCTGGGTAGTGGCCCTGTGAGATATGCCACGCGTCCATGCGGTTTACCATATCATACATAGTGGAGTACTGTGTACTCAAATGGTCAAACCTGGATTCATTAATCACACCCATCTGGTCCAGGCGGGTGTCCAAGTGATCGAAACACCGCTCCACGTATGTGAAGAGATGCTGAACATCTGGCATCGTCCAGCCATACTCAGTCTGAGTACCAGTGGACGGTGGCTGAGGAGTGGGCGCTGCTGGAGTAGGTGCTGGTGTAGAGCTGCTGGCACCCCCAGTGGGTGTTCCTTCTTCATTCTCTGGCTGAAGCTGTACTTTCCAGGTTGCCTTGTCTCTGATATCATTACGACTGGCATCTGGGATTATGATGAACTGGGTCTTTGTGATGTGAACCTTGAACCTTGACTCACTGTTGCCATGTCTGGAGATCAGACCGCAAGAAATAAGATAGGTAATATCCACGAGATTCTTTCCCGGTGCAGGTTCAAGGTCACCTATCTGCAACCCCAACTGCATAGCAAGGATGCTAATTACCCCGCCACACATGATATCACCCGCTTCCCTTTTCTTTTGCTTCTTTGTTTCAAGCAACTTGTGCACTATGTAATAACCTGAACTGATGCGCTCGTTTTGTACCACGCACCACAGAAAGAACAGATCAGTCTTTCCTACAACTCCCTGTGTTTCGTTCTTTGCAAATGGTCCCGTGCTGAGAAGACGATGAAGTACTCGGAAAATGGGGTTATGGATGCTGGAAGCCCTTGCATTCCGTGCCTTATGCATCGTATCAGAAGTGATTTCAGACCAAAACAGATCACTATTGAAAGTTGAAGGATAATTAGTATAACCGCCAAAATAGCATTTGAGTAAAGTACAAAACCGCTTTAGATTCATGCAGAACGATTTATCGAAAAGACGGAAACTGATTTTCTGAAACGAGATATGAAAACGATCACCCTCGGTTTTGAGAGTAGTAAGAAACTCGTATACCAAACGGGGGTAGGTTTTCGTAACCCGAGTGCAGAGATATTCAAGCCCCAAGAATTGTAAATGGCGTTCTACCTCATCCTTGAATCCCAGTTTGGCCACTGCTTCTTTGCACATGTACCTTGAGGGGAGAACACGCCTAGTAATGAGAAATTGATAATCTATGTCTTCTTCTGGCTTGACTGTGAATTGCGTGGAAGGTACACACGTCGGTGTTCTTAATGCAGAAGGTCCTGCTTCAGGTGCAATGTGGTATCCTGGACGGCTGCTAGCTTTGCGTTTTGTTGGTGCCATGAGATGAATGCATGAATACACTGAAATCTGTGTCTGGCAGGCAGTTGCACGGCGTGTCCCTGAAATGCACGGCGTGCACCTGCAGATTTGGGTGAAGTCTGAAACCTGCACGTCTGCTATGCGGTTTGTGGAAATAGAGGGGATGCAGGTGGCGGTGATGGACTGCTCGGCGTGGATCTGCTGTTTGCTGGCGACGACGTCTTGGGAGCGGATCCGCTTGGGCACGGGTAGCTACGGAGGGCGGAGGTGCTAATGACGGCTGCTTGGCGGCTGCTTGCTGTGCTGCTGGCACACGGCTGCGTCGAGGGCGATGCAGCGTCTGGAGCAGCGGCGTCGGAGATTTTGAACGGTGCGGGGAGGTGAAAGAGGTGGTCGGCGCAGACGGATGCTTGGCGGAGGCGAGCTGCTTGCACACGGCTGCGTCAGAGGCGAGCTGGAGTGGCGGCGCAAGGAACTATAGCAGATGGTGAGCACCTGCTGCAGGAGGTGGTCGGCGGCGTGCGGAAATGCACGGCCGAGCGGAGGATCGTTGCACGGCGGCTGGCGGCGGAGCAAGGAACAGGCGCTGTTAGATCTGCTGGGGTAGAGAGTGCACGGCTGCTAGGGTTAGGGTTTTAGGCCGTGCACTCGGGCTTTTTATATTTTAAATTTCACTTAAAAGTGCACGACATGCATTTTCGGGTGCACGGCGTGCACGGCTCCAGGTCTTTTGCAGATCTTTAATCGCCCAGGTGCACGTCGTGCATTTTGGAGGTGCACGGCGTGCATGGTTCCAGACAAAATTCGGACCAAAACAGCTCCAGCTGCACGGCGTGCGTTTTTGATGCGCACGGCGTGCATGCTTCCTGTAGAATTCACATACAAGATGCACGGCGTGCGGCTTGAAAATGCACGTTGTGTTTGATTCCAGGTCTTTTCATTTGCTGAACTTCGTAATGGAGTGCACGCCGTGCATGTGGAAATGCACGCCGTGCACTATGCGATTTCTGCAGAAAATTGTAATTAATCAGCATAAAATTATGACGGAACGAATGGAGGTCAAGTCTAAATTATTACATTCATCCATGACGGGCTCATTAACAAAATTAAAGAGAGTTTTTGACTCAAACAACTTAAAACAAATCTATCCTAATGTGGGGTCAACTCCCACAAGGTCCTCCGTTTAGAGTCCGGAGTAAGACTCTTCAATCTTTTCATGCGTCATGGAGGGAGCAAGAGGCTCCTTTGTCTAGAATCTCAGAAGATGAATATAGCTTGCATCTTTGTCCATTCACTTTGAAACTCCCATCTTTTCCTTGTAATTCCACAGCTCCATATGGAAAGATCTTCAATACAAGAAAGGGGCCGGACCACTTAGACTTTAGCGTTCCCGGAAATAACTTCAGCCTTGAATTGAATAATAAAACTTGATCTCCTTCTTGAATATCTTTCCTGTGGATTCTTTTGTCATGCCATGCCTTTGTTCTTTCCTTGTACAGCTTTGCATTTTCATAAGCATCGAGGCGCAACTCTTCAAGTTCTTGCAATTGTAGAAGGCGTTTCTCCCCAGCTTTCTTCATATCAAAATTTAAGAATTTGATAGCCCACAATGCACGGTGCTCAAGTTCAAGCGGAAGATGACAAGACTTCCCATAGATAAGCTTGAAAGGAGTAGTTCCTATGATGGTCTTGTAAGCTGTGCGGTACGCCCAGAGTGCATCATCAATCTTCAAAGCCCAGTCTTTTCTTGAACTGGAGACGGTCTTCTCAAGAATGTTTTTCAGCTGCCTATTAGAAACCTCCACTTGCCCGGATGTTTGAGGATGATAGGGCGTAGAGATCTTGTGGGTGACACCATACTTGGAGAGAAGGTTGTTGAATTGTTTCTCAGCAAAATGTGTCCCTCCATCAGAGATGACAGCACGTGGAACACCAAACCTAGGAAAGATGATCTTCTGAAAGAGCTTTATTACTGATTTAGCATCGGGTGATTGGGTTGGAATGGCCTCAACCCATTTAGACACGTAGTCAACAGCAACAAGAATGAAATGATACCCACATGAGGATGGGAATGGTCCCATGTAGTCAACACCCCATACGTCAAACACCTCAACCTCTAGGATAGAGTTGAGCGGCATGTCATCACGACGAGATATACCTCCAGTTCTTTGGCATTTGTCACAGGATTTAACAAAAAGATTCACATCCTTGAAGAGCGTAGGCCAATAGAAACCGGCTTGGAGAATTTTTGCAGCAGTCTTCTCTCCTCCAAAATGGCCTCCATAAGAAGAATCATGGCATTCAGCAATGATGGTGGGAATTTCTTCTTCAATCACACAGCGGCATATTAACCCATCACTCCCATGTTTGAATAGGAAAGGATCATCCCAATAATAGAACTTTACGTCATGAAAGAACTTCTTCTTTTGTTGATATGTCAAGCCGGGTGGAAGCTGCCCTGTAGCAAGAAAATTTGCAATGTCAGCAAACCACGGTGCTTGAACGGATGATAGAGAATAGAGTCTTTCAATGGGAAGATGATCTTCAATAGGTAGTGAGTCTCCCGCTGTAGTGGATAATCTAGAAAGATGGTCAGCAACACTGTTTTCAGTTCCTTTCTTGTCCCGAATTTCTAGATCAAATTCTTGTAGAAGCAGCACCCAACGAATAAGGCATGGCTTTGCATCCTTTTTGCTCAAGAGATATTTGATTGCAGCGTGATCAGTATAGACTATCACTTTGGAACCCACAAGATATTGTCGGAATTTCTCAAAGGCATACACAATAGCAAGCATCTCCTTCTCTGTAGTTGTGTAGTTGACTTGCGCATCATTGAGGGTCTTGCTTGCATAATGAATGGCGTGGAGTTTCCTGTCTTTTCGCTGTCCTAGAACAGCTCCTACCGCATAGTCACTTGCATCGCACATTAATTCGAAGGGAGCATCCCAATCCGGAGGTTGAATGATGGGGGCTGAAATGAGAGCTTCCTTGAGTGTAGTAAAGGCTTTATGTCATTCTTCATCAAAAACAAAATCTGCATCTTTTGCAAGGAGAGAACACAAGGGTTTTGCAATCTTTGAAAAGTCCTTTATAAATCTTCTATAGAACCCTGCATGTCCTAAAAAGCTTCTTATGTCCTTGACTGAAGATGGGGTGGACATTTTCTCAATAGCTTCCACCTTTGCCCTGTCAACTTCAATGCCCTTGTTAGAAATCACATGTCCTAGTACTACACCGGATTGTACCATAAAATGGCACTTCTCCCAGTTTAGCACTAGGTTAACCGCTTTACATCTGGCTAAGACTAAGGACAAATTAGACAAGCATTGATCAAATGAATCGCCATAAACACTAAAATCATCCATGAAAACTTCCATAATATTTTCAATGAAATTCGAGAAAATGGCCATCATGCACCGCTGAAAAGTGGCGGGTGCATTACAAAGACCAAAAGGCATGCGGCGATAAGCATATGTGCCATAGGTGCAAGTGAATGTGGTTTTTTCTTGATCAGGCGGGTAGATAGGAATCTGATAAAACCCGGAATACCCATCCAAATAGCAAAAATAAGAGTGTTTAGCAAGGCGTTCCAACATTAAATCAATGAAAGGTAAAGGGAAATGGTCTTTGCGGGTTGCTTTGTTTAGACTCCGGTAGTCAATACACATACGCCAGCCTGTGACCATGCATGTCTGTATCAACTCATCATTGTCTCCCTTTATGACAGTTGCACCCCCCTTCTTAGGTACTACATGAATAGCACTAACCCAGGGGCTGTCACTAATGGGATAAATAATTCCGGCATCCATTAGTTTTAAAATCTCTTTCTTTACCACATCAAGCATGTTTTGATTTAAACGTCTTGGTGGTTCAACGGTTGGTTTTGCATCATCCTCCATGTTTATTCTATGCATGCAGATTTTAGGATGAATGCCTTTCAAGTCATCAATTGAATAACCAATTACATCTTTATACAAGCGCAATTCAGCAAGTAATTTATTTTCTTGTTCTTTGGTTAATTCATCATTTATTATAACAGGAGATGAAGAATTTGGGTCTAGAAATGCATACCTCAGCCCCGGTGGAAGGGATTTAAGTTCTACCTTTTTCTTTAAAGCTTCTTCATCAACCTTTTCTTCATCACGTGGAGCTTCTTCTTGATTTGCTTGAGCTTTATAAATAGGAAGAGCTCCAGAATTTTCAGAATTATTATTTTCAGCAATGACTTCATCACAATAGTTTATCATGAAATCTATCATATCATCAACATAATCATCCATTGGATCAACAGTATCAAATAAACAGATCTCCTTTACTTGTGCGGGTGCTTTCATGGCATCTGAAATAGAGAATTCAATTTCTTCTTCTCCCACACGTAGGGTCAATTTTCCTTCTCGAACGTCAATTAGACAACCAGCAGTCCTCAAGAAAGGTCTCCCAAAAAAAATTGGATTGCGGGGGGTCTCTACCATGTCAAGCACTACAAAATCACATGGTATATAGAATTTGCCAATCTATACAAGCACATCTTCTAATACACCTTTGGGGTGTTTAAGAGAATGATCAGCTAGTTCAATAACCATCTTTGTTGGCTTTAGATCCCCAAGATGTAGCTCTTGCCATAAAGTGGTTGGAATGAGGCTAATGCTAGCCCCCAAATCCACTAAGCCTTTTTCAAAAGTGACATCGTTGATTTTGCACGGCAATGTGAAAGGACCCATGTCATCCAACTTTTCCGGGATAGAAGGAATGCGGTTTTGAATAATGGAGCTCACATGTTCAGAAAGTTTAACTGTTTCCACTTGATCAACTCTTCTCCTTCTAGATAAGATGTCTTTTAAGAACTTGGCATAAGAAGGCATCTCAGCAATAACATCAGTAAAAGGAAGATTAACTTGCAACTTGCTAAGAATGTCCATAAATTTCCTGAACTTGACATCATCTTTATTGTTGACAAGCCTATGAGGGAAAGGTGCGGTGGCTTTGAAAGATGGCGGATTTTCAGATTTACCTTGCTCTTTGTTGCAATTAGGAATGTGAGATTCTTCCTCATTAAGTACCTCCATGTCCTTCTCCTTGGGTGGTGAAGGCCTTTCAATTTCAGCTCCACTCCTTAGAATAATGGCATTAACTTGCTGTCTTGGATTTACTTCCGGCACACTAGGAAGAGAACCGGATTTCTGTCCTTGTTGAGAAAGAGCTTGTTGAGCTATTTGATTCTCCAGCATCTTTGTATGGGTGGATATATTGTCTACCTTGGCTGAAAGTTGAAGAATAGCATCCTTAAGTAGCTTATCATTCCCCCTAAACTCTTCATTTTGTTGCGTTTGTGTGTTAATGAATTTCTCCATCATAGCCTCAAGAGAAGATCCTTGGGGCTGTTGTTGCTACCCTTGATAACCCCTATTATTGTAACCTTGCAGATTACCTTGGCGGTTGAACTGTGATTGCTGTGGTGGTTGTTGTTGTTGCCCTTGCTGAAAATTTTGAGCATTGTTATTATTCTTGTAGGAGAAGTTGGGATGATCCCTCCATCCTGGATTGTATTGATTAGAATAAGGGTTATATTGCTTGTTCCTCTGCATCTCAATAGCATTAACCTGTTCAAGATCTCCCCCCATAGTGTTTGGAGCAAAACATTGTGAAGAAACATGCCCTGGATTACCACAAGCTTCACATGTGGCTTCTGCAGATTGAACCGGCAATGTAGTCAACTTCTCGAATTTTTGGGTGAGAACATCAAGCTTTGCAGCAATAAGATCAACGGCGTCAACGGTGTATTTTCCTCCCGGCTTTGCACTAGAAGAACTTGCATTTGATGATGGATTAGCTCTTCTATCACCTCCCCACTGACAATGGTTGAGTGATATATCTTCAATGATGTCATAGGCTTCCCTATAGGATTTTGTCATAAGAGCACCACCGGCTGCAGCATCAAGCGTCATCCGGGTGTTATAGAACAGCCCGTTGTAGAAGGTCTGAAGAAGTAGCCAATTAGTAAGACCGTGGTGCGGGAAAAGACGTTGAAGGTCTTTGAACCTCTCCCAAGTATCATAAAGTGTTTCACCATCATTTTGAGAAAAGTTAGTGAGCTGATTTCTCAAATGAGCAGTCTTGCTTGGAGGAAAATATTTGGCAAGAAAAACATTAAGTAGCTGGTCCCAAGTTTTTATAGACTTCTTCGGAAGAGATAAAAGCCAAGTTTTGGCCTTATCCCTTAGAGTGAAAGGAAAAAGCATCAGTCGTACCCCATCTGCAGATACGCCATTAATTTTGAAAGTGTTCAAGTACTCCAGAAATTCTGCAATGTGAAGACTTGGGTCTTCATTAACGGTACCCCCAAAGCGGTTTTGTTGGATCATCTGCATCATAGAAGGAGCAATGGAGAAATTGTTCGCTTCTATGGCTGGTAGGTCGATGGCTCCACATATGTTTGTGGCCACCGGCATTGCAAAGTCCTTGAGCGGGCGGTCGTCTTCCATGATTGGAAGGTTTGGTGAAGTTTCTTCCAAGGATGAAAAAGACGGCGTGGATGATGATGGAGATGGTGATGGTGGCGGAGTAGTATCCTCTAGCTGTGGTTGTTCTTTCCTCCTTGATCTTCTCAAGCTTGAGAGGCTTCGCTCTATCTCAAGGTCTAACAACGGGGTTGTTTGAAGACCTCGTTGCGAACGACGCATACAACCTGAAAAGTGACAAGAAAAATTAAGAACACACTAAGAGGTATGTGAAATTCAAAAATGATGTATAATGATCTAGTCTCGAATACTAAGTAATACTTATTACTCCAATTAAGTTACCGAAGCTCCCCGGCAACGGCGCCAAAAACTTGTTGGTTCTTTAGACTAACGAGTTTCAATCATAAGAATGATCTTTTACTCAACTAGCTATATCCCGCAAGTATACGAGAGTAGTTGTAGTCGAGATCGAACACGAGGAGCAGAATGATAACTTAATTGAACGCAACAATATTAAAGTTCAACAATCTAGATCGGTTTTAAAAGGGCAGAAAGATTTGTTCCAAAAACATAAAAGATTAAGTTTTAACTACAAGGGATTTCAGACTTTTATCAACAAACTAGGATTACAAGGAAAGTTCGATTTCAGAAGTTTAGGAATCTTGGACATTAGGATTTCACTCATATGCCATAGCAATCAATGAACAAAGCAATTTAAACATACAGAAGATCGAGTTTCTAGGAAGAGATGTGTTACATTTCACCTCCCGGTGTAGATGCAACGATCATAACTCAAAACAGCACTCTCGTGCATGAATTTCGTCTATGATCACAAACATATCCTCAACTCATTCTTCCCTACTCTCGTAGAAGAAGAAAAGTTGCCAAAAAGAACGTCTCCATACAAACCTACTCATTTTCTCAAACTAAGCAAGAAAGCAGAAATCATGCATATATAGCGGCCAACGATACATGCAAGGAAAAGAGCTACCGACACCTTTAAGGTAGAGAAACAAGAAGCAAATGCATTTAGTATGAAATTACTTGTTCAATACATGCTATGGCATGGGAGTTACTCTCCCATACCCAAGAAAAAATATCTACTCGTCCATAACTATGTACAGCAAGATTTCCACAGAATTTTCAATGCTAGACATCATTTTGGGAAGAAAAGGCAAAAAGAACCAAAGATGTAACCACAAGGAGTAAGAAATCTGGCTTTATGATGAGATTCCCTTCCTTTAGCTGCTTCAAAATGGACCAACTCCTCTCCCGAGAAGCTGCACGTAGTTGGAGAAGCTTGGCTGCACCTTGGGGAAGACAATGGAGAAGTGGGGAAGAAGAAATGGCTTCTTTGCTCAAGAAACCACCTTAGTTCCTCCCAAATCGCCTTGCTCTGCTCTCCTCTGCCTTTGGGACAAGAAAAACTTCCAAAATGGTCGAACGTAACCGTCCCATTCCTTCCCTCTTTCCTTTAAAATCATATTCTGAAAATTCGAAATTCTGAAACTGACAGGTGCACGCCGTGCACCTGCACTGCAGTTGTAACCGGCTGATCTGTGCACGGCGTGCGTTGAGGAGTTGCACGCCGTGCAACCTTACAGGTTGTTTTTAGCAAATTCCGTCCCAGGTGCACGCCGTGTCTTTTCGATGTGCACGCCGTGCATTCTCTTTTCTGGACTGAACGGATTCCTCTGGAATGTTGCACGGCGTGCGTCTGGATATTGCACGCCGTGCACTTTGCTGTTTCAGCCAACTGATCCGTCTGGACAGGTGCACACCGTGCATCTGTGATCTGCACGCCGTGCATTTCTCTGTTTCTGTAGAAAAATCGTCCGAAATTAGTCCTTTTTGTGGCAATTTTTCAATACAAGTTATGGAACGCGTAGAGAAGCTAAAAGATGGCAAAACTAATACAAAAGAGACTGAATTACGCTAGAAAGAACTAAATTTGTGTGTGAATATATGTAGAAAAGATGATATACGAATCACACAACAATTCACCTACTAATAACAAAAAAGAAAGGGGGGGGGATTCCCAGTAGAATCCTCCACTGACTTCAATTGTGGGTTTGTCCCCTATTCCTTTTTGAAATAACCCATTTTGATGTTCTTTAATAAGTCAAGTAGGAGAGCCCATAGGTTCGTCTGGGGAGCTGACAAAAAAGAATAAGCATTCTTAAGCAAAGCATCTATATATAGATAGGCCAGCTTGACAATCCCCATAATTCCTCTTGATCTAAGGTGCAGAGATAAAGATCCAATTTACTTCAACAAAATGTGATCATTCTTATGAAGATGATTTAAGCTTAATGCACATGTTCTAGTATAATTTATGGAAAAATGAGTAAAACTTAGATGAATGTAAGTTTGTTATTCAAGTCAAATAATAATGAATTAAGAAGATGAGATTAGGAGGTAAAAAGAAGTAACCCTTATCTGTGGTACTTTCTATGTTGAAAGTATTATAAGGAATAGAAGAATTGATTTTATTTACCAAAATGCCATGACAAGTCAAATATCATGGTATATGTATCTAGATGCAATATATGAAATGGACAAGGATGAACTGAATGGTGATGATAAGTGATGAATGATAAAGTAATAAAATAAGTATGATGAACTCTTTATGTACTTATTATATATATGGGTTTATATAAATTGAATGATATACACTAAA
Organism: Alisma plantago-aquatica; assembly: GCA_963693085.1. Classification (NCBI taxonomy): domain Eukaryota; kingdom Viridiplantae; phylum Streptophyta; class Magnoliopsida; order Alismatales; family Alismataceae; genus Alisma; species Alisma plantago-aquatica. The sequence continues at coordinate 390,325,610 of OY856412.1, read as the reverse complement.
ATTAGACTGTAAAAGGATTTCAATGAGAAAGAAACTTACGCATTAAGTAAATTTGGTATGATTTGGTCCAAGAGTAGTAGAAAGCATGAAATGAAAGAAGTTGAGACTAATGTATGAAAATGATGGGAAAATGATGGAAATTAATAAATGGGTCTAAGAATCTAACTCTAACCCTAGAATGATGATTAGGCAATGCTAATGAATAATGATCTCAAATGAGGAATTAAGGAATGCATATCAGTATTGTTAAATTTAATTACATTATGAGGTTCAAGGATGTGAAATATTTTATAAGAATATGTTCTTGGATTGTAGTTGTCTGTTAGAATACTTTTATTCTGAGAACAATTTAATCTAATGGTTTTTAAATGAGATCACATGTGAGTTGAATAGTAACCCTAACTGAAGAATGAAAAATAGTAAAAGAGGAGCATTGAGTGTGTTACACACATTTATGCTTTGAGATTTTTTCATATCTATAGAAATTGGATGGAATAAGTAAATGTTGTATGATCAACCCACTCTAATCATGATGAATGATACAAGATGCCTATATGCTTATATTGTTGCTAGATTTAATGTTAGGGTGAATATTTGATGGAAATTTGATATGGAATGAATGGATAAGAGATCTATAGGTATTAAATTAATATGTCGTGACTATATTTGAGAAACCCTATTTAGGGAAAATGATGGATAGTGAGATTATGCCTTAGGCTGATAGCCAATGATTATGACTATTATGAGAGGATGTGGAAATCGAAAGAAATATTCATGTTGCAAATTACATTTTGTGCTTTTTGTTTAATGATTGTCTTCTTTTTATAAAGAGGAACCCCTCCTGGGATCGGACACTATTGGACCCCACCCGACCAAGAGTAAACCCCGAGACCAGATGTGTCATTAGGTGGACACCACGGCGCTTCCAATCAAATGCCAGTCATTGTTGCACCATGGACGACACCAAGAGTCAAACTCGAGACCTTTCATTGAGGTGTTACCAAGCCACACCACTTGAGCTATTGACCACCTCTAATCATTGTCTTTATTGACAACCTTAATTTGCTATATGTCATTCTAGTTGTGTGAGGAAATACACATATGCTAAATTATGATTTAAATCTTATTTAAGGTGAGTAACGAAAGAATTAATAACAAGTGAAATGATGATGCATCACTGTGAGTTTCCCATGAGTGCCACACTAGGGAAATGAAATAGATCTCTTTGTATTAAAAAGCTTATTATGAGAAGGATTTTTATATTGTGGATCCAGACCTTGAAGGTTAGACCACCATGATTTAGGGATGAGTCATTTGGTGTGATTCTGACCCTAAATCCTCTTTGTGAAAGTCTATGCCCATGAGGGATAGACTCTGATGAATGAAAACTATGAAACATGTGAAATATGATGATATGAGATACTCTGGTATGCTATTATGTTTATTCCTATCTCATGTACCCAGTATGAGGACCTGAGACTCTTTAGGCAAAAGTGTGCCAGACTAAGGTCTATTGTTGATGTTTTAGGGTGGCTGGCTAAACCCTAAGATAGTGACAGTGAGTCACTAACACGAGAATCAAGCATGGTGACTTCTACTTGGTGAGGTACAAGTCAAATAATTTCAGAGAAAATGAATAAATGTTAACAAGCCGTGTAGTATATGAGTTGAGTATTTGTTATATGCCTTTACTACTAGATGATAGATTTGTTGTTATTGAATATATTTCTTGTTTTAGAAATTAATCATTCTTTTACAAAAATAATTTGTTTTCATATTCTTGTTTATCTAGGTTTGGAATATGATCATGAATGTTGACAAGTGGTTGATGTTGGGATTTAATATCCAATTCCAATATGATTTGGATCTACTTGTCATTTGAATAATCATGTTTGGTAAACATGTCTTATGTTTACTTCAGCTTATGGGATACATGACGTGTTCCTAGTTTGGCTAGTGGGTGGTCACAAAGATGATCTTATTGTTAGGTATTGATTCTAAATGTTTATATCTTGACTTGTTACTTGTACTAAAGGGTCATCATTTAAATTAAGTAGCATCTATTGATTTGTTCATAGACATGATCTAAAAGATGTTTTAAAGTTGGATATGGTCTAAGTGATTACCTTATAATTGATTACATTATTATTAGACTATATGCTAGAACTGTCTGTTGTACTTTTCAATATCTGCAAGTTTCTTTTAAGTTCATTATACTCAATCTAATGTTGATGCATGTACTCAATTTGAGTGGAAGGTATCCACTCACTGGGACTCTATACGAGTCTCATGAGGTTGTTTCAAATGTTTTTAGATTTATTGCCATTTGGTAAAAAGGATGTGACAAAGAAGTTATAAGTAGAATAATCTCGATCAAAATGTCCTTGTATTCTCACTTTTCATGGATGGGTAGTATATCGGGTTTGTTTCTTTCATGTACATGATAATATTGCACAATGAAATGCATATAAGCAATGAGATTTTGATTCTGGTTCAATGGAGTTGAATATGATTTGTGATAACTAAACATGTTGTCCTTGATGTGACATTGGTTTACAAGATTTTATAAGAAAGAAAAAGGCAAAAAAATGTGTTTATCATATATTATTTTAATCGTGTCTTTTAAGAATTAGTTATTTTATTTCGTAATATAGATTTAGATTTAGGATTTATCTCTAGTGTTTAACATTTATTCTAATCAAAAGAGAGGTCCCAATAGATCCAACATGAATGTTGATACTTGTTTTGTAAACATGAGGATTTGTATAAGTGTGAAGTGCAAGTGTACATGTTTTATACCGTCAATTGCAATCCCACTATAGTAAAATAAGGCAAGTAAAGACCAAGAGAGAAACCCTAGGCAAACATTCAATATTCCCTTCATTCTCAAAACCAATCAAGCATGTAACCAACAATCATGAACGTATGAGTAAAGAACAAACTTGCTCATGAAGTATGAAATCTTTTTTCTAAACAAATCTTAGAGATTAAACGAAAAATTAAAAAGGGTAACAAAAAAGAAAATTTAATTAGAAACCAAATGGAAAAAGGAACTCAAGAAAACAAAGAAACAACTATGATTGTCTTGAACAAATTGTTAACCCAATGAGAAAAATCTACTGAAAACTAAATTTGCACTATCACTAAAATCTAAAAAAAACATGAAAGATAAGGAAATTGGAGTTGACACCTTATTTTGTGAGGAAAAAATATAGATTTGTGTCATTACTAGTGGGAAATGCAAGAAAAACCCAAAAATGAATCCATCCGAGAGAGGATAAGACAAGTAAAATGAAACCATGAGATCAATAATGAAAATCCTACTACGGCCAATGAAAGTGCTAGGCACCCCTTTATAGCAAGAAAATTTCATGTTGTGTTTGAATTATTGGGATCTGTAAAAGGCATTACATTTGGTTTGATTAAGAAAACAAAACAAGAGTAAAAAAGGACTAAGTTGACAAGTATTTGGGACCATAAGATGAACATGGAGATTTTTGTCATTAGCTCAAAAGACTCTAATATGACTAAAGGATCACAAATCGTTTATGGATCACACACAATGGAGACTTATTTTAGGAAATTAGGATGATATGTCAGAAATAGAGAGAATGAAATAGAAGAGTTAGTTAGATCAATAAAAAACTATTTGTATGTGTAATGAAATATATGTTTACAAGTTTGCATGATATAACTAAGGTGCATATGATAGAAGTAGACAATAATGAGCGAGATGTAATCTTTTTAAGAAATCAAGCAAGCATGCAATGATAATGACTAATTAAGCATGGAAAGTTGTTGCATGGTGAACAAGTTGATGACCAGTTATATTGTGAACATGCTAATGAGAAGTTGAATAATATATACTTTTGATCTACATATAATAAGAAACATGAATTAGAGTGAAACTATAAAACCAAGAGGCCATTGATGCCTCCTTACCATTTATGGAACCTCCCAGCATATCTAAATCATCACTCGAGAAGAAGGCATTTCTAGATTATCGTCAGTTAGGAATCTGATCAGGATGGGGTATTCACTCTCTGTCTTAACAAGAGCCAAAGGAGCAAAGGTGGATTGTGGATATGGGGGTATTCATATCTATTTGTGAGTGTCATATGATTCAACCTTGAGAAAGAAACTTTGATAGAGAAATTGCCTTCACTGGAATAGGAAATAAAATTAAGAGTTGTGCCATTATGGGACCCTATGGATTGATATATTTTTTAGGGTACACCACCAACTTAATGCCATGTTTCTCCATGTGGAACCATTGTGTAAAGAGGCACTCTTTTGGAGTTTCTGGACAAAAAAATGGGTTTTCCTTGTCCGACTCTTTGATTTTCTAGAAGATTCTAAGTGTATTTTGGGTAGGAAGTTCATTTTTTATCACTAAATTGTCTTTGAGTAATAAAATTTCATTTAAATAAGAGAAGAGGAAAAGGGATGAAACTTGAGGGACACATTTGTAATGACCCATTTTCAAATTTGTCATCTAATTAGTGTTTACTTGGATGATTGTATGCTTAACTAAGTTGATCATTGTTTAAAGCTTGATTAATGATGATAGTTAAGTTTTGTTGTTTTAAATATAATGAGATGGTTTAATCATACTTTGATTCACATTATTCGGGTTAAGATTTGGAAACCCTAATTGACTCAAATTAGGGTTTTGATGACATATGAATATAGAATTTGATAAGTAACTATCTCACTAAATGATTTTTACTATTTTATTTGTAACTCTGATTTAATTAAAAAATTGTATATGATTTGGATATCTCAAATGTGAGAACTATTACAAAATATCATAATTTTTGAAGAATGTTCTGACCTATTTTTTAGTCGAGTTTGAAACTCGACCGACCATATTTTCATATTGATATAGTAGTGTGGTAATTGAATTTTATATTTTTATTGATTTTCAAATTGATTTCAACTTTTAATGGTAGTTGTATAACTCTATTATAGACACACTATGAAATTTTAGATATTTTTGGATGATGTTTGATCTCTACATAGAGGGGTGTCGGTCGAGTTCTGTGCAGGACAAACTCGACCGACCATGCTACAGACTGCAATATAGTAGTGTAGTATTTGATTTTTAGTTATTTATTCGTAACTCAAAATGAACTAAAATTTTGAAATTTTCTTATAAACTCAATTTTAGACATTGGGTTAAAGTTTCATAATTTTTGGACGATTTTTGAGTTTTGAAAAGTATAGTGTCGGTCGAGTATATAACTCAGTCGACCAACCAGTCTAAGCAAAATAAAAATACAATGAAGGGCTTGTTTGTAATTATTCTAAGAACCTCAATTCATCTATCTGACTAACCTAACATACAAGGAGCTGTCATAACTCGTCATTCCTATCAAAGAAACGAAATTCTAGAGAGAGATGAGAGCTAGGGTTTTGAGAAGAGAAAGTGGTGGAATGTTGACCTAGGGTTTCTCTATCCAATATATGATAAATCAAGGTTTCCGAGTTGAGAGGAGAAAGAATTTGATTCATTTGCTAGAGTTTGATCGGTTTTCCAAAAATTTTAGAGTTTGACCTAAGAATTTAAGGTGCTTGGAACCTAAGGTGAGTGTATTTTCTCTCTCCTTAGTTCTGTATTAATGTTGAAAGCCTAATTCTATCTGGCTAAGTTAATCAGAAACCTTTCTTGTATATGTATATGATTGAATATTGATTTAAAAAATATGGGGGGATCCAATTCTACTGATTTTGATTATTTCTCATTGATTGGAACTTGATTAGTTCTTGATATATTTATTGATGATCCATGGTAATCTTATGGGTAGATGACTATGCTATTAAATGTGAATTTTGCCTAAAAATTGACCCAATGGCCGATATGCTTGGAATTGAATTGACATATATAAAATCATATTTGAATTAAACTAGATTATATTATACAAGTGTATTATTGAATGTTAATGGAATTGAATATAATATACATATAAGGATCAATATGAGGTGACCACATTTCCTGATTAGGGTTTGTGTTGAGGAAGTGAATCAAATGTTTCAATAAATTAATGTATACTTATGATTGATGAATGGAATATGTAAAAATAGAAACTAGGGTTTCCATCCATGTGAATAACCCTAATGAACCTCTATGCATCATTATGAAATTACTTAGTGATATGGCTCTTATGATGTGTTGAACTAAGGATGACTTCTTGAAAACCCTACATGTTTAGTATTAAGACGAGTATGAGTGATGAAGCTAGAACTTGTATATGATGTTGTAAATGTGATGAAATGTTGAATGTAAGTATTAGTGCTTCAATTAAAGATGATGAGTCTTACTAATATGATCTAAGACTAATGCATCTAGTATAGTACAATTTATGGAATAATGAGTAGCCCTCTTATGAATGTGGGTCCTTTCATACAAGTTACGTAACAGTGATTTGTGAAGGCTGATAAAAAATTGTGATGTAAGAAGATGTAACCTAAACCATTCTTTTAAGCTAAAGTGATTAGTATAATAAAGAATGATCATTGTTGATTATGGAAATGACATTAGTAGTCAATGGCATGGTACACTTATCTAAATATAAGAGACAATATGAACAAGATGTACTTAATGGTGATTGTAAGTTAAAGATGAAACTAATGAAATTAGTATGATGAAGTATTTTATCTTTAATTTTAATTACATGTGACTTAACCCAAATTAAATGAAATATACTAAGAACTAGACTTTGATAAATGTTAAGTAGAAGAGAAGCATTGTATGTAAAGTGAATCAAGAAAGATTGGTCTAAATAATGTAATGAACATGAAATGAAAGAAGTTGACTACTGAATATAAAACGAAGGGAAAAGATGGGAATTAGTAGATGATTCTAAGAATGTAACTCTTGCCCTAAATGATGAGTTTGATGATGCTGGTGAATGACAATCACAAATGAGGGATAAAGGGATGCACATAACTATAATTGAATTCAACTAAAAGATAAAATTCAAGTATTTGAATTGATTTACAAGAATGTGTTCTTGAATTGTGACTTGTACTCTAAGGATGGACAAATAGTACAAACTTCAAATGATAGTCAACATGTGTTGATTATAACCCCATCTGAAGAATGTGAAATAAAATAAGAAGAGAACTAAGTCTATTATGCATGTATATGCATGAAATTTATTTGCATCTATTGAGATTGGATGGAACATGCATATGTTGTATGATAAATCTATTCTGAGTATGATGAATGATACATGACCTCTATATGTTTTTACTTTCGCTAGTTCTAATGCCTCTGCTAATATTTGTTAAGAATTGTGATATACAATGAACTGATAAGATATATGTTGAAATTGAATTTAATATGCACTCCTTACATTTGTGAAACCCTGATAAGGATAAATGTTGCATAATGAGATTATGTCTAGGGTTGAAAGCCCACTGATGATGATAAAACCCTGATGGGGTAAATGTTGGACAATAAGATTATGTCTTAGGCTGAAAGCCCACTGTTGATGATTTCTATGAGATTATATAGAAGATAGAAATAATCATATGTGTTGCAATCTACAGATTTATTGTGCTTCTTGCTTTGATCATTGTCCTTATTAATAAACTTAATCTTTTTCATGTTATTCTAGTTACACAAGAATACACAGATATGATGTATGTTGTTTTGAATTCTTTTAGGACGAGTAAAAGATATTAACAATAAGTGAAATGGTGGAACATCTAGTTAGGTGCCCAAAACACCGTGAGTTCCCCCAAGGACCACACTGGGGAAACAAATGGATCTCCTTGTAATAATCTATGAATTAGGAGAAGGATTTCCAAAGTGTGGATCGAGACCTTAAAGGTTAGACCACCTGGATTTAAGAGTGATTCATTTGGAGTGGCTATGGCCCTAAATCCTTGTTGTGAAAGTCTATGTCCAGATGGAATAGACTCTAATGAAATGAAATATGTGAAATGTGAAAATATGTGAAATTCTATGATATGTGATATACAGTTTTGTTGGTTCCTATGTCGTGTACCCGAGATGAGGATGTGAGCCTCTTTAGGCAACCCTGAGGTGGCAAGGGTCTGTTGTTGATATCTTAGGGTGGCCGGTTAAACTCTAAGATAGTAATGGTGAGTCATTGACATGAGAATCAGGTGTGGTGACTTCTACTTGGTGAGGTACAAGCCAAGTAGTTTCAGGGCAAATGAATAAAAGATGATAAGTAGTGTAGAACATGATTTGAATGGTTGTTACATCCATTGTACATCTACTTGATGATTTGCCATTATTGATTATGCTTCTTGTTGTGGAAAATAATCATGTTGCTATGGACATTTTCTATTTCATATTATAATATGTCATGTTGACAAGTTATAAATGATGGGATATATATCCATTATGAATATGAGTTGGATTGCTTGCTATTTGATAGTATTGTTTGGTAGATATGTATTATGTGTATTTCAGCTTCAAGACTGTAGGATGTGTTCTTGGTTCGGATGGTGGAGTGTCACAAAGATAATGTTACTGTTATGTAATTGATTCAAAATGCTAAAAACTTGACTTATACTCATGCAATAGGATTCTTAATTTAAACTAAGAAATATCTGCTAATTTGTTCATAGACATGCTTTAAAATATGTTTCAAAGTTATAATTGGTTTAAGTGATTCATTTGGATTATATTACCATTGTAAGATAGATTTGACTTATTATAGAACTATCTGTTAGAATTTTTAATATCTGTATGTTTTTGTTAAGTTTATTATACTTAATTTGATGTTGATGCATGTACCTAGCTTAAGTGGGAGGTATCCACTCACTGGGGCTCTCTATGAGTCTCATGAGGCTGTTTTCAATGTTTTTAGGTATAATGCTATCCAACGGAGAGGTCATGACAAAGAAGATATAAAATAGAATAATCTAGATGGATTAGAATGTCCATGTACTCTCTCTTTCCCGGGATGGGTTGTAGACTATGTTTATTCATCAATGTACATGTATCTAATGTAAATTGAACCGCATATGAGAACAAGATTTGATTCTAGTTTTAATGGAGTTGAATAAGATTTTAGATATCTAAATGTGATGTCCTTGATGTGACATTGATTTATGAATTTGTGAAGAAAGAAAGGGAAAAATTATATGTGTTTTTCGTATATTGTTTAATCGCCTTTGTCAAGAATTCATTGTTTTATTTCATAATCTAGGTTTAGGTCTTGGTATTATCTTTAATGGTTGGTATTTATGCTAATCAAAAGAGTGGGTCCTGACACATTTCTATTTTTTTAAAAAAAATATGGAATTGGATTGAATATATTCTTCATTAAAAAAATAGTTTTGGTTTTTGTAGAGAGATAAAATGCAATTCAAATTCCAATAGGGATCAAATTTTATATTTTATTAGTGAGGGATTAATTAGACGATTTATGGGAAAATGCTTGTAAAAACTCAATTATATACAAAATTCCACTTTAGTCCAAAACAAAAAAAGATTTTCTATCTTTGAACCCTCGATAGGTGAATATGGGTAAGTTGGATGGATTAAATAGTAAAAAATATTTTTAAATGTGTAAGAAATTAAATAAAGTCCATCGTTAGCTAGAGATATTATTTGATTGTGCTTTTTGACTAAATGGCATAAAATGGATTGTCAACATCCAATAATAATTTTTCTTAGCATCAATCGAGGTATCTTTCTGTGAGAAAGCAAAATTTTGGACCATTTAACCCACTTAAATTAAATTTCAAGGTTGGCCATTTTTAGATCCATTTGATAAAATGATCCATCACACTTCATAAAGATGGTGTGTCAAACAATTATGAGGTTTATCTTGGTTCAAATATGTTATCACCAAGTTTGGGCCCATTCTCATATTTCAATTATTTCATTTAATCCTCAATTGTGGTTGGGTCCAATGTTCATGTTCATATGGACCAATTCGCCCCACTTGTACTACTCCAGATGTCCATTTTGGGTCCATATATAAATATATCATTGTATGACTTAAAATTATCATATTTTACTCAAAATGTATCATACTTATCATCCAAACATGTGCAACAAAATGCTTGACATGGTTGTTCTTTTGGTCTAAGGAATGTATGACCATGTGGTTTGTAACTATTTAAATGTCTTACATAATGGGATTTTTTTACTTTTGATCAAGTTGCATAATGGGATCCAAACCACCCCTACAAAGTGTGCAAACAAAAAAAGAGACATTAAATTAGGTTTTATCCATGTGTGGTTGCTCCACAATGATATAGGGTGGGTTGGCTTGAGGTTTTGGGCTAATCATCAATCCTATCATTCCTTTTTTAAATAAGCTACATCACTTATTATGTAGTGCTATAATATATTCCACTCACACTTCATTTGGAAGGAGAGAAACATGAGAAATTGTGGCAGACTAAATCAAGCCTCAATGCAACTCCTTGTGTGCTAGCAGACTAAATCAGACCTCACTAAAGCTACTTGTTGGTGCTTGGTCATGACTATCAAGGGTGGTTTAGGCACATGACGAATGGATTGGTTCCTTTTCCTTACATGCACTTAATTTTTTGGATGTCTTCATATTGATATAGGGTGCAACATTCACATACTTTACATTGGATGAACCTATGTTGAGTGGTCCCTCCTTGGAGGGTTTTTTAGATTAATACATAAACTATTGGAAACAATATACCTAGATTCCAATAAGAAAACTATAAGGAAGAAAGATCTCTATTTAAATAATCATAATGAAATAAACTAAGGAAGCAACATGGGATAAACTTCATCCACTTTGGCTCATTATACTTACTTCTCTTTGTGTTTAATGCAAGATACACTACAATCTTTAAATTTTCATTTAAGGAAATTTTAAAAGTCAGAATTATCTATTGTACTTGATGTGATGTTATACTATCTAATACTAATCAATAATTTGTATAAGAGTCGAGGACCATGAGCTATAAATTCAAGCTTGAGGTTTGTCCAATTTTTTTAGCATGGTCATCAAAATGTTTTAACATTTTTTCATTCCAGTTATAAAAATATGAGATGCAAGTATGATATGAGTTTTATTGCACTTGCAAATTTTCTATAGATGAAATCCCTAGATTTTCCTAAAGTAGGCACATGACAAACCCACCCGCAAGTCGACATGTCTTATCATAGTATAGTTAAGGGTTGAATCCATAGAGACAACTATTTTTAAGAACCCTACAATTCTAATCTAGTTTGAGTATAGACTAATATTTAAAACGAAACCTTCATTATTTTATTATTCTAATGCAATCACCGTTGAATCAAAATTGAAAGAGATTTAAAAAATAATGGTAAATATCGAGGTGAAATTGGGATTTTCATTACAACCCACATTTCCTCATTCACATAACATTTCATGCTCATATGGATATTAGATTGATACCAAGAAATTTCTAATCCTCACGTCTTGAGGAGATTGCAAGGATAGATTTTCCATAGGGTTACTATTTTGTTACTTGTGGATCTGAACCCATCTCCTTAGATACCACCCTTTTGAGATCCTCATTCGAGAATCAAAATAAATGAAATCCATATTTAAAACCTTATATTTCATAGTTTCTCTATGTCCAAGGTTGAAATAACATAGAAATGGTTCGATCAAACAAGTATGCAAGAAATAAGTGATTCATATACAATCAAATTAGCTCATGCAAGTAAAGATACAAATAAGCAACAACAAACACAGACAACAAGGCCATTTTTTGCATCCTCATTATACAAATAAATAGAAAGAAGAAGAATCTCATGGAGGAAGTAGTAACGTGAAGAAGAAGCTTTATTGTGTGCATCACCACTCCTTCACCATCACCTATAGTTTTTGGTCATGTTATCCGTAGAGTGTGTCTCCACATCAATCCATCAAATCTCTAACTCTATCCATCTATGTCTAGGTATATGGATGGAAATAGACATGCCATGAATCCCTTTCCCTAAATGATCATCTAGTCTTTTAATATCATTGTCCAAGATCTCAAGACAATCATAAATAATGCTAAATAATTCAACAACTTGAGATGTTTGCTGTAGATATTTGGTGCTCCTTGTGACGACCAACTCAAGTTATAATATATTATTTGGCTATGTGTGTAACTTTTAGATAATAGAATTTAAAATAAATAACATTAAACCACTCAATTATGAGTTTAGATATATAACCTAGAGTCATTTCAATGGCCAGCTATACTTTAGTGATCCTTAGTACTATATTCTGAGTTGGTCAGTGAGGATTTGAATTCTTTATTTTTTTTGGAAAATGGTGGAGGGTTGATGAATTCTCTCTTATACTTGAATCAATTTCTAAATGAAACACAAAAAGAAATTGAATACCAAATAAATTTTATAAACTATTAAAAACCTAAAATAAATAAAATATCAAATAAAAAACAATAAAATGCAAAATTAAATATAAAATGCAACTAAAAAATATGATGAATAAACAAAATTTGATGTGAATGTTTGCACACACTCAATTCACTAAGATACAAAAATCCTAAACTTTACATAAACTAGTAGTACAACAAAAGTCCATCCTCAAGCGGACAGACCTCATTGTAGTATAGTTAAGGATTAAACCCCAAGGATAATATTTTTAAGAAAAAATTGGATTTTAGTATAATTAAAAAAAGACCAAAAAGGAGATTGGTAATTTATTTATAAACTAAATTGAATAAGCAAGTGAATAAATTAAAAGAATCATATTTTCAACAAATATGATAATATTAGAAGGATAATATATTTTATTATCACTACCAACTTCCCCTTTAGTGTACTACCACAAGCATAAGTATCTATTTTTTTAGAATGATGATTTTATATAGACTGATATCACCAAATACTCATCATTGATTTACCTAAGGTACTTCTACCCATCACCTCAAAGACTATCCTTCTAGAGTTCTCATCCCGGAGTAAACATAAATGGAATTGATATTCATAACCTTAGATTTCATAGTTCTATATTTCTAAGGTTGAATTAACATGAAAACAACAAACAATGCATAAAAAACTAATTGCATCATACAAGTAGAGATACATATAAAAAATAACAAACATGGGCGACTGGCCTACTCCTCGCATCCTAAAAATGAGTCTACTCTCTACTCATGTTCATAGTACAAAGAAAAAGATAGAAGATGAATCTCTTGGAAAAATTAGTAGCGTAAACTTTGTGGTGTACATCACCATTCCTCCAACATTGGTTGTAATATTTAATCACATTTTAGGTGGAATACATCTCTGCATAAATCCACCATGTCTCTACTCTCCCTGATTATGCCTAGGACTATAGATGGGAGGATATAGGTCATTAACTCCTTGCACTAGACATCCCCCTGGTCTTTTAATACCATTGCTCGAGATCTCAAGTCAATCCAAAACCATCCAATGATCATTAGTCATTTACTATAGGTTTTTTGTTCCACTAGTCAATCAACTCAAGGTCCAATTGACAAGCTATCCACATATAAATTTATTTTCTAGATAAATGAATTATGAAACCATCATGGTACAAATTGCTTAATTTGGAGTCCATATGACCTTCTATACTTCAATGATCCCCATTCCAACAATCCCGTTTGAGGAGTAGGGATTTGAATTCTTCAATTATTTACTAGGAAATTCATGGAGGATTTATGACTTCGCTTTGCAACTCCCTTAAAGCTTTAATCTTATAATAATTTCTCATAGAAACCCTAGTTTCAAGTTTCACATTTTGATGCTTCAACTAGACCCTAATGCATATATGGAACTCAAAAATAGTAATGGAACTATGTTTCTGCTAATTTTAGAGATAATCACACCTTATCATTCTGATGGTAATTCCTTTTTCAAATATACTCTAATTATCAATTAGTGATACATAGGGGGTTAGAGTGAAACTAACCTTATTAATAAAAATGTTTTGACCTAATAATTTTATATGAACTGAGATCACACATATCATACTTTACCCAGAATATGAGCCTCAAATTTATTTCATGTTATTGTATATAATTACTTCATGTTTATTTTAAAAAAAGGAATATATAATTAATGGGGGCTCTCAGATAAGGAAAATAATTTGATTTTTGAATTCCACATGGCCCAATTAGGAAGAATGTCAATTTTTCTTAATTTTGATCCTTCCTTTATGACCTAATTTGATATGGAAAGAGAATAACCTAAACCTAAATAGATTCCCTAAATTAACTTAAAGATTATAAGACTAGAGTATGGTCTAATGCATTAATTTGTTGTCGAGATGTCACATGCCCCTTTAAGTCAGTTCCCTTCCTAATCGGATTCAGATCACATAAGCATATGCAGGGCGAGGGACTCATCCCCTTCGCCCGACTCATGATGCCCTGGGATTCTGTAGTCGTGGGTTCCCTTTCCTCTTTGAGATCCTTCCTAAATCTAGCCATGTAGTAAATCTTATGAGTAATAAAGATCGTCTTTGTAATCCTTTCACCTCTGTAATCGATCAAAACCCATATTGCAAGGGATTCCATGCTCGGATAACATGAATGATGAGGGTCCCTATTCCATTGAGATTCAACATTGTGACATAACCAACACACTCCCCTCACCTCTATCCCTGTAATAAGCAACATCCTAAAATGATTGCACACCCCAAAAATTGTTCTCATCTCCTCAGTTTTTCTCTTGGCTCTCCAGTTCACCATCCCCATGAAACTCTCATGTGTGATAGTCTCCTACAACACCAGTGGCTTGCCCCACTACTTCCTATTATCATGGTCGATTCTGAGGGAGTAGATTGCCTCTCTAGAGCCTTCACAAAGCTATACCAGCCACCAATTCTAGATCCAACCATGATAATCCAAGATCCTCTTGTTTCCCATGTTCCTTATATGTTCTTCTTTGGTGGCATGGTTCTCTTAGCTTCCTGGCCATTGTAGAATATGTGTCTAGGCTTGATGGTTTTGGCAGAAGGAAAGAAACCTTGTGGTGACCTTGGTTTTTGCTATAATTGTGTCATGATCACCTTTTGATATCTAGAATTGAACATGTACCAAGAGTTGCTCTTCGTTTTGGGTTTAGTAAGAGGCTAGTTAGAATTATAAATTTGCCCATACTATGTGAATAGACTGATTTAAACCACAAAGGGTGTTTTTAGTTCCTGGCACACCTTTGTTAAATTTGATGCACAACCTTGATTTAGAATCAAATGTCCTTCTTGTCCCTATTTATCCGATTTATGGGTAAATCACACCTAAGTCTTGTTGTCTTTTTGCCCTTTATTTACATCAGGATTTATTTTTGTTTAATTAGTGTGACAATATAGTTTTCCTCCTCTCTATTGATCGGATTTAGAAAAGTCATAATTAATTCATCAATAGTTAGAAATAATCAAGTAAATACTCTTTAAAAAGATTACAAAACATAAGAAATCATATTATCCTAGTTTCAAAGTCTATTTTAAACTTGTGTTCCCATTAACCCTTAATGAACCCTAAAACCCTAGAAATCAAGTTTATAATCTATCATGAATGAGGGTTAATTGTTTCAATAGGGTAATTGGGGTTTTCTCAACATCAAGAGACCAATTAGAAGTTGCTCCACTCTTTGTAAGTAGTCAATGCACTTTGAACATAACTATTGAATGTTTATATGTTATTGTGTACAATGTACATGTTATAATGTGACTGTATTATTATGTTATATTTTTGTTGAATAAAGTTAAGAGTTATTGGATAAAGAAATCATATTGATTGTATGTCATTAAAAATCACCATATCACATCATATTCATGTTTAAGAGCGAGAGTAAAGAGTATGCAAGACTAAGAGTTAAGATAATGAATAAACCTTATATAAAATCCTCATCATGGTCTTCCTAGCATACAATGCACTTCGCTGCAAATCATGGACTTACTAGCATACAAAGCATTGTGGTGCAATTCAAGAGGTACTTTGGTGCAAAGAGAAGAGGCACTTTAGTGCAAAACTTAGGATTCTTATATAAGTAGAGAAAAGACAATGATAAAATGTAAAGTTTATACTCAGAATGATAAATGCTTCCATTTCAAACTATATGTTACTTCTGTGTTACAATATGTTCAAGTCCATTTAAAATTTATTGTATACATGACTAAGGGCGTGACGCCCACAGAAAAGGTGTAATATCAAGGATAGAGCTCACTGAGGACCAACTAAAGGAAGATCTCAAGACTTCTCAGGCTAGACTTGGTGGGGTTCCAACTATTCATAGATTCGATATTTCTTATGTTTATGAGACGTGTCCTAAGTTTGGTGTGTGAGTTTCATGTTATAAGCTTGAGATATCAAAAATTGACAATGTATAATGTGTTCGTTGATTGAAGTTTATTTAACAGAAAGGATATGATTTTGTGATATTTCTAATAAATTTATGCTTTCGCTCAGTAGATTATATGTTTTAAAAAATGGGGATGTTACACTCTTCTACTTGAATCATCAACCTAAAAATAAAACACAAAAATACATTCAATACCAAAGAAGTTGCATAAGCTACTAAAAACATATGACATGTGAAATATCAAATAAAATGCAACAAAAATATGAAAAATCCAACTATAAATACAACTAGAAACATGATGAAAGACATTCATCAAAAACCCCATGTTTGAGCATTTCTCATACTTGAGTAAGACAAAATCCAAAATACTCTCCAAATAAATATAATAAACCAATGTACATGCTGCATACTCACATTAGCCACTTGAATCTTAACCATCAATATGGCCAAGCTTCCCAACCTAGTGAGATTATGAAGAACAAATAGTCACATCCTCACTCCAAGCTTTGCTTCACAACACTACTTCCTCACCACAATACCCAATATAATGCATGTCTAAGGGTTCCATGGAAAGTTGAGAAATCACGCAAAACCATATGTATGCACACAATCCAACAATGGGGGTATACCAAATGGATATCAACAGAGAATGTAACATTTCCCTGAATAGAAAAAGGAGGAAATGAAGGTTTTGGAATGAAGAATGCACACATCTCCTCAATTTGACATGAGATTGCATTTTTCTTTTCCTTGAGTTTTGCAAGCTTAGCTTGTTGTGCACATTGAACACTTTATATATTTTTTTCTTTGGTGGAGAACCCCTAATACATAGAGAGGGGTATGAAATAATCAGTTAGAGAGAAGGGAGTGCCACCAGTAGCTAGAGATAGAAGGGAGTTCCACCGCAAGCTTATGGATTGACGCACGCTATCGATTTTTTTCATTTCCTTTTAATGGATGGAAGGTAAGAAGATGGAAGAAGTTTATAAAATGTCTAGGATCATGTGTGGAACTTGTTTTTATGACTAAGTACATTGGATTATTCCTCTAACACACTGCACCCAAAAGAATGACATCATATGTGAATACATGATGAATTTATGGATATGATTCATTAAGTAGTAGGAGGAACTAATTTTTGGTCCCTATTGATTCCTCTAACACTTGTCATCCTTTCTAAGGATTGTGATGCTAATATTTACTGGATTCATAGGATGAGATCTACCTATTGGCATGTTTTAATAAATATAGTTAATGACATTAAAGAAAATGAATGTAACTAAGCCAACGAGTAACAGATTCCACTAACATTGCAAGACCTAATAATTTATATAAGAATATTTTTAGGAGCATGAAATCCAAGTAATCTAAATATAAAGGGTACATGCAAAGATACATGTTGAATTAAAAATAATAATATAAAAAACATATAAGTGTGTGTTGTAAGAAGTATTTACCACCCAAACTCCACCACAATCTTAGAAACTTTCACATTCAAGATAGGTACTAAAACCAATATGGAGGGGAAGAGATCCTTGACACTCATCGAGGTGGCCCTAGAAACTCAAAGAGGATCCAGCTAAAAGGATATAAACAAAGTCTGGAACCTTGAACACAAGGTTTATATGGTGCAATCGGTGCTCAGATAGTTGTGGTAACCCAAAGGTATTGTAAACATGCTTGAAATAGTTTGATTTTTACCCCCCACAATCCATACGGTAAGATGAACAAATATTCTCTCATTAGTAAACATAGTGTACTAATTGTGTGTGGACCTACAAGAAGTGACACAAAGTGGGAGTGTTTCATGTCCACTGGTCTCAAGATCTGCCCATCTATGAAGTATGCTGAAGAAATATCTTTATATGTGAATAAGATAGTATGTGGTAAATACAAAACTGGTGTTGCCAAGTATGCTATATCAAGTAAAGGATTTGATCCTGGCTTCTTATAGTCACATAAATATACACGTTAAAGATGTGTGTGGAATAGGAGGAATAGTTTTATTTATAAAATAAACATGATAAATATTTTTATGCAGTCTGCATCCTCCAAATCAGTACCAAATTCAATAAAAGTAGGGATCATTTCCTAAGGTATTGTAGGCCCACACAGAACTATAGTTACAAAAGAAATGAATGAATCCCTTCCCTTATGCGAGATTGGGTGGAGCAATTTGAAAGAAAAGAGAGATCAAAAGCAAAGGCATTGCCACCCTTGCTATTGGGGATGTTGTCGCATTGGGAATTATGTATGCCCCATATATGCGGTTGTACCTGAATCAAATTGTGTTTGCAATTTCAAGCTATGAAGACAAAGATCTAGACGGGCTACTTCTTTACTCGACCCTACTGACATCAAGAAATGATTTGACCATATTCAACTTCTGACTACAAAAGGAGATGTGCTTAACTCTTTGAAACAAGACTTGAGAGTGAAAAGGGGTTCAAAATTACATTACATCAAGGAAAAAATCGGACTCACCAATATGAATGACTCAAAATACAAAGCAAATTAGTAAGCTCCGCCTTCGTTGTCCTTCAAGTACCAGAAAGTTATTGCCAGCTTCTTCAGCTGCACCGAACAACTTTCCAATAAACCACCAAATGGTTCAACTAGTTGGGACAGTTGTTGTAATGACCCCCCATCCTGGTAAACCCCAATTAAGAGAGACCAGAAGGTCAGAGCCATTACCTAATTTAACAGGATCAAAGGTTCGACAAATAATCAATAACAATTATCAAATTCTACCAACTATATTGAAATCTGGTATAAATTAAATTTTTTTGCATAGCTTTGAAAAAAATTGGATTACTAAACTTCTATCCATATGAGAGAATATTCTAACTAATCCTCCTTGATCGTTAATCCTCATTTAATTCCACATATGCCACTTTATTGTTTGTTCTTTTCATTTGTGCCTAAAACGCCGAAAAATAAAACGTCAGTCAGCGTAAAGCTGGTATGTGGGGGAAACAATAATTGTGCAACTATGATAACAATGTAATCAATCAATTATCATTTAACAACCAAGATTACATCTTAAGCAATACTACTCAATCCTTACCTATCCCCTATCTCTGTGATGTCCCTGCACTGGACCTGGATGCTACCTTCCTCATGGTAGATCCCCATTAAACCCCACATGATCCTACCTAACATGTAGATCAATATCTAGGGTTGATTCGCATGTCACCACCCATAGGTAGCCCAATTCCTAACTCATGGTGTGCCAAAGAGTCGCATGGAACTACCCATAGGTAGCCCAATCCCTGAATCAAGGTGACTTGATGGACCTACCCCATTGGTAGCCATGTACTAAGTCATCCTATGACCTGATGGACCTACCCCATAGGTAGCCATATACAAAGTCAAACTATTAAGGCACAGAGGGGACTAGGATCTGAGCTAGTAGGCACATATCTTAAGTGATAGTCATATCCAAATTATATTTTGCATGAATTAAATTCATCCAATAGTTAAATTCAAGTCATCGAGGAAAACTTCAGAAAACCTCGAAAAACTAATTCGAGATATTCATAAGCGTAACCACATACATTTCAGGCTAATTTGAGACAGAATAATTCATGCAAGTAAGAAATCTAAGCAAGCAAGCAAGCACACGTAACAAGATCCTGAAATAATCATGCAATTTCTTTTTATTACTCATGTCATCAAGATCTATTAAACTTAGCTCGCTTCCTAGGGTTTCTAGTCCACTTTTAGGGTTTACTTTACAATTAGGGTTTATCTTGTACTTTTATTATTACAAGCCCTAGTTAGGCAAAATATCTCACAAACCCTAAGGATCTTAACCTATTTTGTACAACAAGGTTAGGATCATCTTCTAACAACTTATCATCAAATATTTCAAATTAAATAGGATCTTTTCCCTTTTTATTCTAAATTAGGGTTTCTAAGTGCTTAATCATTCACATATCATGAAAAATCCTAAATCATGCAAGAAAGCATCTAAATTAGGTTCAAGTTCATTATTAGCTATTCAACATGTTGCAATTAATCAATTTCATCAATTGAGTATCATGAACTTAACCATAATGTTCAATTAGGGGTTCTAATCTAATCCATAAGCACTTTTCTTTAGATTAGCACACTTTTACAAATAATAACTAAATCAGGTTCTCAAACCAATTTTATCGTGTTCCACGTATTTTTTCTAAGCAACTTTCATGTATTAATTTTATTCATCAGAGCTTCCTAGCAACAGTTATGATTTTTGCAAAGTAATACCTTTTTAAACCAATAGAAGATCGCCACATCAGTTGTGTATGTCTTTTTTTTTCTGCTTTACTAGCTCGTGGATCCTATCCTTGGATCCGGTTCCCACCTAACCTGGTCACCCCAACCGATCACCCTCGCCTTCTTCGCAGAAGCCAGTGCTAGCGGTCTCTATTTCCACGGAGGAACAAAGCACCTTGCTGCTCCATCCGGGCCGAGGGGAGATGGGTAGGTTGGGGCCGAGAAGAGATCCTCAGGCCTCCGCCATGCCTGAAGCTTCCTCGTGATGCGTCCCTGTCCTCCAGGGACTCCAAAGAAGATCACGACATAGCTGCTTGTGGTGGCTCCATGAAACATAATAGAGAAGAAGGGGGAAAGAACTGCATCTCGTGAGCAATCCTCAGACCTCGTGGAGAGGGTTGTTTGAGTATTGCGATTCCCCGACGCATTATATATCTTTCAAACGGGTGCTAAGGGTTTATATAGGTGTTGTTGTGCGGCCAAACCCTAATGTAGTACAACTCTGGTGGAACTTTGGGGAAACTCCAACCCTTGCGCTAAAATAGGAACATTCAGGGATCATCAGGTCCGATTTGTACTCCCGAATCCAAAGGGAAAAGAATCGATGAAAAAGGAGAAATGGGGAGTGAGAACCGAGTCAAGGAAGATTCCAATTACTATAGACTCATTCCTTATATGATTGAAGGAAGAAGATGACGGTGCTCCATTGGATTTTAGATCCAACATTCCACATTGCACGTGCCCAGATAAAAGCAATTCTAATTCAATTAAAATCGTGACATTTACTATTATCCTCGTTACTTTAGGAAAACTTCCAAAAATCATATCTCTCAATCTGTTTATCTTTTTAAACCCAAATTTTAAGGGAGAGTCTATAAAGACTTAATCTACTTATATTCCAAGTTTGAAACCGAAACTTAAACTGAATAACTTCTTTTCTTCATTTGCAAGTCAATGACTTATAAATCATGTATTATGTATAGAAACACATATTTTCTCTCTCTTAATCCTTTATTTTCTTTATTTTGATTCCTTATACCATTCGAAACTATGTGGAGTCGAAATCTCCTTTATAATGATTCAATTATCCATATTTCCACATATTTCTTATATTTTTATTATTATCTCAATTTTCCTTCTTAAAAATGGTTTATTTGATTTTATCTTTTTCTTCTCCTATTATCTTTGCAACTTGGACTCCTTGTAACCCAAGAAATCCTAAAGATACTAAATCCCTTCTTGAAGGATAATTCTTAGCCTTCAATATGCTTCCACATCTTTCTTTTCTCATTATCTTACTTAATTCTTTATTCTTTTTAAGGATTTCTCTTTATCTTTCATTTCCTTTTTCCTCTTTTCATATTTCTTTTATTAAAAATCATATGTAAACGAATTTTACTCAATTGTGGCCATTAATGCCACTTTCTAAATATTTCCAAGTATTTCTTATAAATACTTTGCTTAATATTCATTATCTTGTATCTTTTCTAATATTTGGACTTTTCTTCTTTTCTTCTCTTTTATATCCATTATTGGATTAATATAATAATAGGAATCACGAACTTCCTAATTAAAGGAATATTTGCAAAGAAACCCATCCTTTGAAGAAAAGCATACAACTATTTTAATTAAGCCCAAAATCACAAAATCATTATATTTCAATTATGAAAACATATGAAAAATTGAGGTTGTAACATCCTTCCTCTCTTATAAGAATTTTGTCCTCAAAATTCCCTCAAGCATACAGACAATTCAAGATAAGACTTTTTCCATGTCCATCATTGGCCCCTATGTGGCTTCACCCTATCCATGGCACTTCCAAAGAACCTTTATCATCACATATTCTTTTTGCTAAGTTCTTTCACCTTGGCATCTATAATCCTCACAGGTGACTCAAGACATTTTAGCCTCCCTCGGAGCTCACTAGATTCATTTCTCAACACATGGCTCAGGTACCTCACATAGTGCTCTAAATTGGACACATGGAACTCATCACACATTACTTTATCCTGAGGGGTAAGATCAACCATAACCTTCTCCATCAATCCATCTCAAATGGACCGATATATAGGGGACTCAGCTCTCTTAGCTATAACTCAGAGGGGTCAGATTTTCATGTCACATATTCCCCCACAGTGAACTGTATGTCAGTCTACTTTGCATCAGCCTACGACTCATGTCTTCCCTGGGCTCCTTTCAGCCATTGCACGAACAAAGTGACTTCATCTACACACACTGTGGTCCTTTTCTGACCATCGCGAGGTCCCTTCACCGATATCACCTTAATGAAGTGGCGACCGACACAACCTCCCTTACAGATATTCTTTATTTCCCGATACTGGCTATGGTGGTTATCATCCCATCTTTCAGAGAAGAAGACTTGTCTCTATGTATCACCCTGAATGAGAACACATTCTCTCATCAGACCCTTTAGTTTGGATCATACTAACCATTAGTTAGGGTGATAAACGGTACTAACATCGAATTCTTCCTATATCTACTTCCACCTTATGGAAGTGAATCTTTAGGTCATGCTCAAGAACTTTTTAACTTGCATCATGGTGTAGTTGAACCACCTCTCTCATATGTAGTTCAACTAGATCTATCCCTTGATAGCACTTTTTCTTTCTTATGTCATCTAGGTAAGGCGATCTACCATAACCCATATTATATCTTGACCTTCCTTGGTCTAGGGGAGACTTACCACAACATCCATAGTGATGAACTCCCATTCCCTCTCAGGGACTCTTTTATCCTCCATATCGATACACTAGGTTACTGGTGTTCATCCTTCACCTCTTGGCTTGCATGGCAACTTACCCCATGCAACTTCATCTTAAGCATCCAAAGTACTATTGTCACTTATTATCTTGGTAGTACCATGGTATATGGTAATCTTAAATCATGATCTCCTGTATGGTCATGATTCCTCGAGCTTGATACCTTGGAAACCCTAAACCATTCTAGTCAGGGTTTCATCACCTTCCTTTCCAAAGAAGTGCATCAGAGGTTCTACCACCATCCTTTCATTGCATTAAGGCCTAGGCTGGATAACCAAACAACTACTAACTCAATCAACTGATACTGCTGCATATGAGTGTTAGCCAAACATACCTCTTTTTTTTTTCAAACTTAGGGTTAGCCCAATAACTTCCTTTAGCCTCTAGCTAAACTAGGCAGATGTTTCTCAACCAGAGCATCCATTACCACTTTGCATCCTTAGGTATTAGGTAATGTTGAAGACATACACCTTCACATATTCCACTTATCGTCTCATTTCAAACTCTAAGTCTACCATCATCAAGAAACTCTGAGCTCGTCCTCATGGTGATCAAACTCATAGCTCATGGCAAAAACATCCTCATAAGATGACTATCTTGTTTCCATCCATGTATCATTCACTCTACTAGGGTATGTTATCATCTCTGTACTCATACCCCATGGCAATGTTCCAATTCACATCATCCTTATCCTTGAGGTATGGCATGCGTACTATCCTATCTCTCCCTCCCATAACAAGAGGAAATAAGCATTTGACTGCAATCCAAATACAGAGTTCTTCTTGTTCCAAGAGTAGAGATGGTACATCCCACCTTGCCAGTACAACTTTAAATCTAAGTTGAAATGTGACCCATATGTCTCCACATCACAAACATCTCGATACCAAATTTACCTCCATGGAAAGCTGGTCTCGAACCCACTGAGATTCACACACATCCCTTGGTCATCTCCTCTAGGTCTATAGGGTGCCGGAACTTTAGGGATCATCCCTCTTCCTTCATGCATCCATAAAGTGCCCTACTCATCTGCCCTTTGGGTCCCATGAGTTCATGAAGGTGATCAATCTCCTAACTCATGGCCCTCAGACAATGATAGTTGTTACCTCCCAACCCTATGGTCATGTACAACTAGAGAATTAGGCAACTCCTAATTCCATCGGTCTTATCCCTACCTGACCCTAGGATAGACTTAGGATTCTATCTTAGTACATGTTCAACTTATAACCTTACCCAAGCCTTCATCATCTCTTTCTCTGCATTCATGGGCTGACTTTCATCCTTTCATAGGGGTCATGGCAACCTGCCTACCTTGGTCAGGCCCCATATAGGTTACCTCCATGGTAACACATCCACATGCACTTAGAGATAGTTATCTATGGGTCTACAGGTTCATTATCATACCATGTACTTTTCACTTATCTTCTCAATATCCTATGAGACCTCTTTAGGTCACTTCAAAACCAACAGAAACTGGTGTACACCTTACAAAAGGGTCCTTCTCCCAGGATGGGAGGAAACTATCTTTTGACAACAAGGTCACTAACATCCTTAGGGTTTATATTCACATGAGCATGCTTAACCCTAGAAAGCTACTAAGGTACAAGCAGACCACCTATTAAACCATGCTAGGTCACACTTGTTCTCATCCTCAACATTGGATCAAGATCAAACCTTCCCATGTCATCAATTTAGCTGTGAGGGGTACATACCTTAAACTTAAGGGGTTTCCCTTACCTCTAACCATGAGGAGTACCATGCTCAAATCTATATAAACTCAAATCTCAACATGATCATTATGTACACCACTTCTCCTCTTAGGCCTAGGACCCTAGGTTCACTTTTGGGTGTCAAGGTGCATGCTCAATCTCTTAACCATGAATCAAGCATTTATAAGGCATGACTTGCACTTCCTATCATCCTTCTACTCGAGCAACACTTCATAGTTGAGTCCTCCTTAAGGACAACCAACAAGGTACAAGGCCTCACAACCTATTACTAAACCTCTCCAGGTCTAAGGAACTCTTCTTCCTATCTCAGAAGGTAAACACCTATACCATAGGCACATAGGTACCAGAAGCCTCATCCTCTCTATAGGGTTTGGTTCCTGTAATGGCAATAAAGATATCATCAACTTCTAGGGATCGAGCATGAGGCAACCACTATCATCCACTTAGGTCGCATCATCCTCAACTCCCACCATTCCTCATATCTCAGAGTCTAGGCTTCCAACCTTCTTGCTTGGGGTTCTACTCTCTCTCTAGAGCTAACCCTACAACCAGCCTCTCTATTAGAGGTCCTCTCTTCATGAAGGATCAAGCTCATAAGCATACCCATACATGGTGAAGCCTATGTTCAAGATTTTGTTTGCTCAAGGTTATCCATAACCCTCTATGATCATCTCATAAGCTATCCATCATACTCTCCTGGACAAGGTTTTAGCCTAATGTCAACACTACTAACGTATATTGGGTTCCTACTATGCCATGCTCATATAAGCTCATGGGGTTCCCATAGGTTCTTCTCTAACCTCATCAATGAAGGATCTATCCTTCACTCTAACATGCATGACCCTTCCCAGGGTTGGGTCATCAAAGATACTAGGTCATCCAACCTCTCATGGCTCATACGGGCATCCAAAAGCATGTCCACCCTCACGCTTGGTCCATCATGACATCTAAATCCTTGTGTCATCTCCTTCTCTAACCTTCACTTATGGTTAGGGTTAACACCATTCTCAGAGGAGGTGCTAGGTCTCTACTTATAATGGATATCTCTACCTCCAAAACTAACTCTCTTCACTTACCCTCCTGACAAGAAGGTCTAGCCTCAGGTCTCTCTTGAGCGCATGACAACTTATGTCATACGACCTAAGCATGTATCTATTCTTTTACGCTTAATCTATTAAGCTTATGTCCATGACATCTTATTTACATGCTTTTTATTAATTTGGTGGATGATTCCTTAAACCTTATCAATCTCACCCATACCTCAAGAGGGTGAGGAAAAGAGAGAAAACCCTAATCCTTATAATCCTTAACAACATTTGAATTGAGAAGGAATGAACAAGATGAGAGAGTCCTAAAGGTATCTTGTTTCGAGTCAGATCCTAAGGCATTGGCCAATCAGTCACACTAATCTGGGAGTCCTCGTATTCCAACTAGTGGTGTGGAGGAAAATCTTTCCAGCCCCCAGATGTGATCCTTTTCTAGACACCTCTGTCTTTCGAAAACTCCTCTAATAACTCCCTTGGGTTCTACGGAATTTGTAAAATTTAATCATTATTAAAGATTAAATGAGGAACCTACGCTCTGATACCAAATGTAACGACCCCGCCTCCCGGTAACCCCCAATTAAGGGAGACCAGAAGGTTAGAGCCATTGTCCTCATTTAACAGGATCAAAGGTTCCACAAATAATCAATAACAATTATCAAATTCTACCAACTATACTGAAATTTGGTATAAATTAAAACTTTTTGCATACCTTTGAAAAAACTTGGATTACTAAACTTCTTTCCATACAAGAGAATATTCTAACTAATCATCCTTGATTGTTAATCCTCATTTAATTCCAAATATGCCACTTTACTGTTTGTTCTTTTCATTTGTACCTAAAACGTCGACAAAAAAAATGTCAGTCAGCGTAAAGCTGGTATGTGGAGGAAACAATAATCGTGAAACTATGATAACAATGTAATCAACCAATTATCATTTATCAGCCAAAATTACGTCTTAAGCAATACTACTCAATCCTTACCTATCCCCTATCTTTGTGTTGTCCTTGCACTGGACCTGGATGCTACCTTCCTCATGGTAGATCCCCATTAAACCCAACATGATCCTACCTAACAGGTAGATCAATATCTAGGGTTGAGTCACATGGCACCGCCCATAGGTAGCCCAATTCCTAACTCATGGTGTGCTAAAGAGTCGCATGGCACTACCCATAGGTAGCCCAATCCCTGACTCAAGGTGACTTGATGGGCCTACCCCATTGGTAGCCATGTACTAAGTCATCCTATGACCTCATGGACCTACCCCATAGGCAGCAATATACTAGGTCAAACTATTAAGGAACAGAGGGGACTAGGATCTGAGCTAGTAGGCACATATCTTAAGTGATAGTCATATCTACATTATATTTTGCATGAATTAAATTCATCCAATAGTTAAATTCAAGTCATCAAGGAAAACTTCGAAAAACCTCGAAAAACTAATTTGAGATACTCATAAGCGTAATCACATACCTGTCAGGCTGATTTGAGACAGAATAATCAATGCAAGTAAGAAATCCAAGAAAGCAAGCACACATAACAAGATCCTAAAATAATCATGCAATTTCCTTTTATTACTCATGTCATCAAGATCTATTAAACTTAGCTCGCTTCCTAGGGTTTCTAGTCCACTTTTAGGGTTTACTTTACAATTAGGGTTTATCTTGTACTTTTATTATTACAAACCCTAGTTAGGCAAAATATCTCACAAACCCGAACGATCTTAACCTATTTCATCCAACAGGCTTAGGATCATCTTCTAATAGCTTATCATCACATATTTCAAATTAAATAGGATATTTTCTCTTTTTATTCTAAATTAGGGTATCTAAGTGCTTAATCATTCACATATCATGAAAAACCCTAAATCATGCAAGAAAGCATCTAAATCGGGATCAAGTTCATTATTAGCCATTCAACATGTTGAAATTACTCAATTTCATCAATTGAGTATCATGAACTTAACCATAATGTTCAGTTAGGGTTGCTAATCTAATCCATAAGCACTTTTCTTTAGATTAGCACACTTTTACAAATAAGAACTAAATTAGGTTCTCAAACCAATTTTATCGTGTTCCATGTATTTTTTCTAAGCAACTTTCATGTATTAATTTTATTCACCAGAGCTTCCTAGCAACAGTTATGATTTTTGCAAAGTAATACCTTTTTAGACCAATAGAAGATCGCCACATCAGCTGTGTATGTCTTTTTTTTTCTACTTTACTGGCTCGCGGATCCTTTCCTTGGATCTAGTTCCCACCTAACCCGGTCACCCCAACCAATCACCCTTGCCTTCTTCACAGCAGCCAGCGTGAGCGGTCTCTATTTCCACGGAGGAACAGAGCACCTTGCTGCTCTGTTCGAGTCGAGGGGAGATGGGCAGGTTGGTGCCAAGAACAGATCCTCGGGCCTCTACCATGCCTGAAGCTTCCACGCGATGCGTCCCTGTCCTCCAGGGACTCCAAGGAAGACCACGGCATAGCTGCTTGCAGTGTCTCCATGAAACAGAATAGAGAAGAAGGGGGGGAAAGAACTGCATCTTGTGAGCAATCCTCGGACCTCGTGGAGAGGGTTGTTTGAGTATTGTGATTCCCCGATGCATTATATATCTTTCAAACGGGTGCTAAGGGTTTATATAGGCATTGTTGTGCGGCCAAACCCTAATGTAGTACAACTCTGGCGGCAATTTGGGGAAACTCCAACCCTTGCGCCAAAATAGGAACATTTAGGGATCATCAGGTCCGTTTTGTACTCCCGAATCCAAAGGGAAAAGAATCGATGAAAAAAGAGAAATGGGGAGTGAGAACCGAGTGAAGGAAGATTCCAATTACTATAAACTCTTTCCTTATATGACTGAAGGAAGAAGATGACGGTGCACCATTGGATTTCATATCCAACGTTCCACATTGCACGCGCCCAGATAAAAGCAATTCTAATTCAATTAAAATCGTGACATTTACTATTATCCTCGTTACTTTAGGAAAACTTCCAAAAATCATATCTCTCAATCCGTTTATCTTTTTAAATCCAAATTTTAAGGGAGGGTCTATAAAGACTTAATATACGTATATTCCAAGTTTGAAACCGAAACTCAAAAGGAATAACTTATTTTCTTCATTTGCAAGTCAATGACTTATAAATCATGTATTATGTATAAAAACACATTTTTTTTCTCTATTAATCCTTTATTTTCTTTATTTTGATTCCTTTCCCCATTAGAAACTATGTGGAGTCGAAATCTCCTTTATAATGATTCAATTATCCATATTTCCACATATTTCTTATATTTTCATCATTATCTCAATTTTCCTTCTTAGAAATGGTTTATTTCATTTTATCATTTTCTTCTTCTATTATCTTTGCAACTTGGACTCCTTGTAACCCAAGAAATCCTAAAGATACGAAATCCCTTCTTGAAGGATAATTTTTAGCCTTCAAGATGCTTCCACATCTTTCTTTTCTCATTATCTTACTTAATTCTTTATTCTTTTTAAGGATTTCTCTTTATCTTTCATTTCCTTTTTCCTCTTTTCATATTTCTTTTATTAAAAATCATATGTAAACAAAATTTACTTGATTTTGGCCATTAATGCCACTTTCTAGATATTTCCAAGTATTTCTTATAAATACTTTGCTTAATATTCATTATCTTGTATCTTTTCTAATATTTGGACTTTTCTTCTTTTCTTCTCTTTTATATCCATTATTGGATTAACATAATAATAGGAATCACGAACTTCCTATCCAAAGGAATATTTGCAAAGAAACCCATCCTTTGAATAAAATCATACAACCTTTTTAATTAAGCCCAAAATCATAAAATCATTATATTTCAATTATGAAAACATATGAAAATTTGAGGTTGTAACAGTTGTGTTGTCATGTGATCCAATGACCTTCATTTTTTTGTGGACTTATTGGTCAACTAGCATCATTTCAAGGGCATAAAACCACTCGATCTCATATAAGCATTTATTTTCACAGCATGTCTCATGTAGCATCACCTAGAGTTTCATTGATTGTAGCCCCTTTAGTTGTTGGCTAAGCTACCATGATTTCCTTCAGAACAAATATCATGGTTTGTCTAAAAATCATGTCAATCTATGCATATATTGCTCGACCCACCCTACATTGAATTGTTGTGTCATCCATTTAATATAAATGTCTAAAAAGTAGAGAAATAAATTATCATGTTTTAGAAGAAAAAAGTATCAAAAAAATTAGAAATATGGTTACCTTTTAATGAAAAATAAGAAATGAATAAAATATACAAGATCATAACTACTAAAAGTCTATGCAAGCTAACAGAAATTATTAAACACGTCTAAAATCACAAAATTAACTAAGAAAGAAAATTCTAACTTTGTTTATAAAGATTATAAATTCAAAAACTTGCTTTGTCCCTGATAAGAACATCAAATTCAATGTGGATATTTATGTACCCTCAAATGTGCTAGGATATAAAATTCTAGATTTGACCTAAACTAGTAATATGAAAAACTCCACCAGAATCGGACATGCATTATTACATGTACATTTTAAAATAAAACCCAATGGAAAATATTTTGAATAACATTTTAGATTTTAATATGATGAATGAAAAGTGATTAATAAGGATAGTTAGTTGCTACTCTGTTGATTAAGTAAATTAACTAAGACAACAAATAAATTAAAGTAAATAAGAAATAAGTTTTAACAAATATGCACTACTTGTATATGCTCCCCACTAAACCACCACAAACATGAATGAATAATATTGAGATTGCACAAAATCCAATCTTTTGAGAATGAGGATTTTGCACAAGCACATATCCTCAAAGGCTCACTATCACATTTCTAAGGGTTGTCAACCCGTTGCCACATAGACCACCCTCTGAGGTTCTCATCTACAGTCCATGTAAATGAAATCAATATTCTTAACCTTGATTTCAGAGTTCTCAGTGTATAAGGTTAAATTAACATGCAAATGGGCTTATCAAACACGTATGCAAGAAATAAATGATTTATTCACAATAAAATCAATTCATACAAGTGGCGATACAAATAAGAAATAACAAACATGTGCAACAAGGATGCTTCGTACATCCCAATAAATGAATCTACTCTCTAATCATATTTATAATAAAAATATAGAAAGATAAGAAGAACTTCATGATGAAAAATTAGCATGGTAGAGAAAGATGTGTGATGTGTGTCACCACTCCTCGAACATTAGCTACAATATCATATCACATTTATAATAGATTGAATTTCCACCTTGAGTAGTCAAGTTTTAGGCTCACCCACATGATGTCTAGTCTATGGATGGGAGTAGATAGTTTGTGAACTCCTTGCCCTATATTCCCCTCTAGACTTTCTATACCATTGCCCAATATTGCAAGTCAATCTGAAATAACCCAATGGTTGTGAGTTATTTATTATATAGTTTTAGAACTCCACCATTCAATCGACTCAGGGGCTAGTATATCAGATAGACATGCATATATTCACTATGCGGATAATTGAATAAAAAATTTCTAGCTTATAAATCACTTGATTCTGAATTCAGATGTGGAATTTAGAGTTGTTTTGTTGACCTACTTTACTTGAATGATCCTAACTGCTATAATCTGATTTGGGAGTGAGGATTTGAATAATTTATCTATTTCATAGGAAAATGGTGGAGGTTTTATGACCTATTTCTTCTACTTGCATCAACCTACATATAAAACAAAAAATTTGAATACCAAATAAATTGCATAACTACGAAAAACCTAAAAGAAGTGAAATCTCAAGAAAAATATAAAGAATACAAAAGTAAATATGAAATGCAAATAGAGATATGATGAGTACACATTCATCAATGTAATATATGCTCAATTTGAGGATTTTTTTATTGATCAATATATAGTTTAATAAGTTTGTTAATCATGGTAAATTAATGAGAGAAAATGGATTATTCCTAATTTTGGTAAATTATAACCTTGAGTATTATTGATATAATAGTGCATTATCTTCTAGAAGAAATTACTTACATCTTGAATTTTCAAGTATGTCTCTAGATTCCAAATTATAAAATGAAGTATTTTTTATCATAAATAATGGGTACCACTACTTTTTCTAGTGAGTTACACTTTTAGATACATGTAGGACATTTGAAGAAACAAAATCTAATTATTGTATATCCAAGATAACTTAAATATTTGATATATAAAAATGATTAATTGAATAGAAAGTAATCAGATTTTTACTTTAAGATTTTAGTCTGCATATTTTCTATAATGAGAAAATTATACTCAAAGATTCTTTATAAAAAACGGTAATCACTGAAAGATCCTAGTGACCTACAAAAATTTGGAAAATAAATGACTATTTTCATTAATAATAGAAATATGAAAGTATCAAATTAAATTAGATTTTGAACAACCTAGAAATGTAGGAGGTGTGATTCAGACCCTAAGTGGCCACATGCCAACTGTTGGATTAAACATGCGATGATGTACGATCATTATCTATTTTTCTTCCTCTTGAAGAGGAGGGAAATAGTGATTCATCTCCTCCTCTTTTGCATTCTCTCTCCAACCACCACAAAACTTTGTAAAAATGTCTTTAATTGCCTTCTCTTTCCTAAATGAGCCTAACATTCCCTGATTCATTGGAATATGGCATTTGGGAGGAAAAATGATATTCTGATTGTTGCAATCTCTGAATCTATTAGTAGATAGGGATTTGGACATCTCCATGCCTATATAAATGCATAGGGAGCACCACTCAGACTCCTATGAGGATGTTTATGGGGAAATCCACTCCTGATCATGATGAGAAAGCCACTTCATACCCTAGAAAAGTTTGGAATAAAAGTAAATTAAAACAAATATAAACCTAGAAATCCAATGGGAAAAGGATAGGAAAAACTTGTATTTGATGAAGATTAGTTATTCAATCTAGCTAGCTTGTTAGAAAAAAGTAGATTCACAAAGTATGGTTAAAATATGGGTTAAAATGGACTTAAAATATGTTCATTTATGTTTGAAAAATATTGTCATATTTATTAGTATATTTTCATGATTCATACTTGTGCCCTACATACCACCATAGTAATATGTTGATGCCTGACTTTTTAAACATATTCGTTTAGAAGCATAATTCAAGACAAATAAATTGGAAGACTGAATAATGATGGGGAATAATGTAAGAACACCACAAATGATTTGATAGTTTCCATCAATTTTTATTTTTTGATTATTTAGATTTTTTCCTTTCGAAATAAATATTCACATAGATGCCTTGTGGATAACTTATTTTCGATCCTATATCCAATTTTGTTTTTTGATAGAAATATTATTATGCTTTATTATTGGTTCATTTCATGAAGAACTTGATCCAGAAAGTAGAATTACTACTGTTATCCCTTTTTTCCTCATTTTATGGGGATTATTAGATATGGGGTCGTTACACAAATCATGTTCTTTCTAGGATTTTGTTGATAATTTTTGAACAAATGATGCAAAAAATAATTGCTAGACTTTGGTTTTGTATAGTAGAGGTAACACATGTAGGTATGCCTCCCAACAACAAATTTCAAACTTTGTAGGGGTTATCGTGGCAACATGGGCCACAGCCTGTTACTGCCCCCTAATGTTTCTCTTTACAAAATTACATTATTAAGAATTTATATGAGTGAATTGACTATCAATGAATCTTATTATAAGTAGAAATTTATATTTTTTATATTTTCTAGCCAAATAGGGTTACTACAACCAGTTATTTGTATGTGAATATTGTAACAACTATCCATACATTAATAATTTTCAAGAAACCTTCATAGAATAATATTTCTTAGTTATTAAGAATAGTGCAATTTTATATATTATTGATATCAATAAGAAACGTTAATGTGCATTTATATAATATATTTTTATGAAAGAAAAAGATCTCTCCTCTTCTCTACCACAACTTGTGATGAAGACTAGACACTCATGAGAAGTGGTAAATCAAGAAATGTTTGTCTACACTATTCAAACTTGAGTCCATTCATTGAAGACCATTTTTGCTAACCACGCTATCCATTGTGTTGGCTAAATTGGACATTAGCATACCCTTTGTTTTGATGTTGAAAAACATTTCATTCTTGTGGATCTAATGTGCTACTTGAGTATTTTAGGGTTCAAGAAAATGAGGGCATCATACTAAGTGGATAGTTGAAGATCAATGTGCTTAAAATGTTTAATATTTTCATGATTGTACTCAATGTAAAAACTTATACAAGTATATAGTGTACAAGTACTTAAATATCATGTAAATCAAGCATTAGATATTCCCTATCCACCGAAAACCCTATCTTACACTCACATGAAGACTTTAGGGTTGATAGGTTTCATATGAGTCATCAATAGGACATCACATACATTACAAATCCTTGCAAAAATTTCCTTCTTGGTCGAAAATATTGTCGACCAAGATATAGCTGTTGTAATAGGTTTAAATAAGATAGAAATAAACATATAGCCATTAGATCCAGCTGAACCCAGACGGTCATCCGGTCAACAATATTGTAGACCGAGAGTCATCTGGTCGACAATATTGTCAACTGAGAAAGTTCTAGAAACTTCACATTTAATAAACATTTTAGCCTTTGCAACCCAACTACTTTCTACCTAACAGCTAGTTAAGCACTAAGAATATTTTATAGACTCCTTATAACGTCCCTATAAATAGGAGAAGTCATAGGACACCTAAAACACACAAGCTACACTTGAGCATCCATTCTAGAGAGCAACAAAGCTGAGAATCACTTATTATCTTCTTCCTTGTGCTCCAAAGTTGTATCCTATAGCTACTATATCCTAGCCACCACATAAAAACGTCCATCTTAAGTGTATAGGAGATCTACACGCCTGATATAGGAATTGAGGCGTTGTAATTCATTGCTTATGTATTTCTTTCTTCCAATCTATTTCTTTTGTATTGTACTTTGTTCTCCATAACTACTCCTAGGGTTGGGTGATGTTGAAAGGAGGTTGCTTGGAGATACTTCAAGGAGGTGAAGGCTGCTCCAAGGTGTGCTTGATATTACTTCAAGAATGCTTCTTCAAAGGAGGTAGGAGCTACTTCTAGGTGAAGGATATCTCAAGATGGTGGAGCTACTTCAAGGAGGTGAAGGCTGCTCCAAGGTTGCTTGAGGTTACTTTAAGAAGGCTACTTCAAGAAGGTTAAGGCTACTTCAAGTGGAAGGTTCTTGCATTTTTTGTAACATCCTTGCGAAGTAAATAAAATAAATCATTTTCAAAATCCCAATTGGAAATAATTAGGTAGTGGGCTGACAATCTTTGATTCAAAGTTTGGAACCACTCTAAACAGAAGTGTCTTCCTTGTTTCTCCTCCTTCTTTACTTTAAGTTTTTAATTAAATTTTAAAGTTCCTAAAAGCTCTATTAACCCCCCCCCCCTATATCTTTCATTTGATATCAGAGCGGGTCTTTAAGGAGCCCTAACAAGTCTTGAAGAATGAGGGACGACTTTCTTAGCAACCTCAACCTTGAAGGAACTTACGTGAGCCGGAAACCACCTTTTAATGGAAGCAACTATACTTATTGGAAA
Organism: Alisma plantago-aquatica; assembly: GCA_963693085.1. Classification (NCBI taxonomy): domain Eukaryota; kingdom Viridiplantae; phylum Streptophyta; class Magnoliopsida; order Alismatales; family Alismataceae; genus Alisma; species Alisma plantago-aquatica. Next base: position 390,289,932 of record OY856412.1, on the reverse strand, counting down.
AGAAGGATGCAATTTTACTTCCAAGAGATCAGCCTGGACCTTTGGAGGATGGTGTCCTTTCCCTATGAGCTTCCTATAATAGAGTTTTCAACATGGAATCCTGAAATAGTAAAGCAAGTTCAATTAAATGCAAAAGCGGTAAGAATTTTATATTGTTCTATTTCCTTTGATGAGTTATAATAGGATATCTTCATGTGCAAATGCTTATTAAATATGGCATAAACTTTCTATTACACATGAAGGTACAACTCAATTTAAGAATACCAAGATTAATATGCTTAAACAAAAATTTGAACAATTCTGCATGCAATCTAATGAGTCTATTAGTGAAATGTTTGCAAGGTTTTCTTCTATTGTTAACTGTTTGTGTGCATTAGGTAAGTATATAAGTGAGGAAGACCAGGTGTCCAACATCCTTAGATCCTTTCCTCCAAAATACAAGCCAAAAGAGACAGTCATTGAAGAAGCCAATGACCTTACCACAATGAGGATGGAGCAACTCATTGGCAATCTAGAGACTCATGAATTCTCCCTTGAAGAAAAATAAAGATTGGAGTTGGATATTCAAAATGGAAGAAAGAAGAACATAGCATTTGAAGCATCAACCAAAGAACAAGTTATCACTCAAGAAAGTGATGAGACAGGTGGAGAGGAAAATGAAGAGGATACACTCATTGTATAAGGTAAGCAATATAGAAGATTTAAACCTAACAAAAATTCTTGTGTTTCTTATTCTTCTTCCCTTAGGTGCTTTGAATGTGGCAAGAAGGGACATTCAAAAAATGAGTGTCCTAAATTCAAGAAGGGAAATAAATCCTCTCTCAAGAAGAAAGAAAAGGCCTACAAAGCAGTTGGGGATGATTCAAGCGATGATAGCAAGAGTAGAGAAGAAGAAGTAGAATGTCTCATGACTAAAGAAGATAACGTAAGTTGTTTCATTGCAACAACCAATGAAGAAGAAAATGAAGCAAGTCTTCTTGATTTATATAAAGAAGAGCTAGTCACTAGCATTAAAGAATTGCATGATAAATATGTTGATTGCAAAAGGAAATTAAAGAAGCTTACAAAAAACTAATGATAATTTGTATGCTTAATTGAATGATCTTACTTTTGAAAAAGAAAGCCTTATGTCTGAAAAAGATACTTTGAAATCATCTATTAATGATTACAATACCAAGTTGCTTGATCTAGAAACCAACAATAATATTCTTTCTCAAGAAAAGTTTGAATTTCTTGCTAAGATGAAAAATAATCAAACTCAACATGTTCTATGTTCTCATTCAAATTATGATATCATTGTTAGAGAAAGAGATTCTTTTCTTTCAAGTTTATATCAAGAAAAACTAGATATTGCAAAGAAAATTGATGAAACTAATAAGTTACAAAAACATGTTCATAGTCTAAAGAGTAATAATATTCTTGCTAAAATCTTGGAAAACTCTTTTTGACAAAAAGGAAGAAGGGGTCTAGACTATGTACCTCAAACGAACTTTTTTCAAAAGCCTAGAACAAGAAAAACACAAAAACCCAAATCAAAGATCGTGTATGTTCCCAAAGATAATCTATCCATAACCAAAATGCTAAGAAGAGAAATGAAATTTATTTTATTAGTTGTCACTATTGTCAACATATTAGACATTATTCACTCTCTTGTCCATACAAGAAAAAGAAAAATGTTGACATAGTTTGGGTTCCAAAACCCCCAACATAAAACTATTGGATATATTAGTTGAGACTTGACCTAAACTTCATTTCGAAACTCATAATGTCTTATCTCAACTAAAATAAGCTTTAACTTGTGTTTTTTTGTATGATTGCTTAATTGTGTTATCCAAAATTTATAGCATGATTTGTTTACTGTAGAAATGTTAAATTTATAGAAAATGCACAGAACTTCATCTCAGTCAACAAAAAGCTCGATCGAGATCTCTTCTGGTCGAAATAAAGTTCTACCGTAGGTAGTTCTATCAACATTGTTTTTACTGGAAAATCTTCCCGATCTAAAAATTATTCGACTGAGAAATCTTCTGGTCGAAGAAAAGTTTGACTGAAAATAGTTCTGTTAGAACCGTTTATTGAAAATAAAATCATCCAATTGCAATTAACTTTGTTGACTCAAAAATGTAATGGACTCTTCATATTAGATTGTTCTAAATATTCGAATGATCCTAACCAAAAGGACCACTATATGGGGACCAAAACTTTCATACTTTGTAGGTTTGGATGGTGTATAGAAATTGCTATGACTGGAAATAGGAAAATTTTCATACACTTGGAGGAAAGGTAAAATTGTTGGTTACATTTGGAGAAATTTTCAAAGGTAAAACTATTGTCATAGATGATGTTGGTACAAAGTTTTCAAATGTGCTATTTGTAAAAGAATTACATCATAAGTACTACGACAATGGATATGATTCATAGGAAAATATCAAAGTTGTTGATAAAGGAATAATGATTGTAAACATCTTAACTCTATGGACATTATTTGGAAACAATGAATTGTTTACGACATAAAAAGATTGCTCATACAATAAACTTGCTTAGAATATAATAATTACCTAAATTTTTGTAATAAATCTGAAATTTTTGTATTCTAGGAAAGCAAAAGTAAGATTTCTTTTCCAAACTAAAATTTTGCTCACTAGAACTCATTCCCATAAATGTGGATCTATAACAAAAAAATGATAAAGACAAATTTGATCTTAAGTCATAAAAAGGCTTTATCCAGTATTATTCAACATCTAGCAAATCGTCTAGGATTTATAAGTCTACATCTAAGAGAATTGAAGAATAAATGTGTGACAATGTGAGTTTTTCCCTCTTTTCTATTAATTATTTTATCTTTCACCTTTATAATGATCATTTATAATATCTTTTGACTCCTTGATCAATATAGATACCCAAAATCAAATTCTTTTGTATTCTATGAATTTTATGCACTCTGGGACACCTTATTTAACTTAATGCACCTGTTTGATCAAGTGATTGAATTGAACTAGTTAACTATATCTTTCGGTCTCCAAACTTGTACACATTATTCTACTCTTCATGTTGAAGTTATGGTCCAAATTTGAGAGCATTTGGACCTTCTCATGATTTTATACAATTTTTCTAAGATCCCAACATTTTCTTAGCTTTTTAGCCCTTTTTCCTTCCTTTTTCCCTCTCTTTTTCTTGTTGGGCCCGGCCCATCTTTGGCTTAGGGCAACGCTGGGAAAGGCTGGTGACCCATCAGCCTTGGATCTTGATCCAACGGCACTGGGGTCATCCCCTACCTTGCGCCTGGTTTGGCAAGGGTCCACGGTGGACCAGCCGGCCATGGCCCGACCCCGACCGAGCAGCTCGCGTCTTTGGCGCCCAATCACTCGACCGATGGTTTCACACCTCCTTCGCGAACCTTCCACGTGGCTTAATAGGGTGGAATCTTTCCTTGGAGGCCAAGGGAGCTAGCCAACTTTTGGAGTGCACCGCCCCCTTTAGCAACCCTAACCCTAGCCCCCAAACACTATATAAAACCCTCTTTGGGTTCGTCGCGCCCCCACGATCCCGAACGGCACCCTGTCTCCTCGCGTCATGCTCTCCCGCTCGCACCCCCCTTTTCTTCGGCCGCTACACTGCCGCGGAGCAACCTTCTCGCGGACGGGATTCTACTACTAGGGACGACCTACAGCGACCGTTAGATTTGGTGCCACGCTGGTCCAAGACGCGATCGACGGTCAAGGATCTCGCGCGAGCCCCCCTCACTTGCTCCTTGTCCGTGGGCACGTGCCTGGGAGCATGGTTCCTCCCTACCACCGATCAGCCTCATGAGACCACGGTAGATCATCAATCAACGGTTCCAAAATTTCAGTAATTCTGCTCTCTGCCCTAAATTCCAGAAAATAACCTAGATCTTGCAAAATCAATATCTTGAGATCCATAACTCCAAAAATAGTGAAATTATAGTCCTTTTTATCAGAAAAATCCAACTGACCTGTTAAAAATACTTGTGAAGCTTAATTTTCGATTTTCATCACTGATATGCCATGATCTTGTTCCTTTGCCTATTTAATTATCTTATATGATGATTAATCCTGGAGAAACTCTTATTCCTATTTCTGATGATCATTTTGAGACACCAAATCATTTTTGACAAAATAAGGGTTAGATATGATCCTCTTAATTCTTTACCCTAAAAATATGAATCATATACTTTGAAACAGGGTTTATTCTTAATATAATGATGCTTTACCTTAATCTAGAAAGTCCTCTTAATCATAGGACTCCCTAATCTAATCTTGAGTCCAATTGTACTATCTCATATTGGAAAAGATCTAGAGTTTTGAATAATGATATTGATAATTAGGGTTGACATGTATTCCTAAATATACCTAGGAAGGTCATCCATTCATGAAACATGTTTGATACTTGAATATTTGTTGGACTTTTGGGGAATATTGTTGATGACCTAAACCTAAGGTAGAAATAGGAAAATATAACCCTAATCTCAAATAACAAAGCATGATCTTTCTAAACTATAATCTTGACACTTGATCCAATATTTTGATCTAGGATCTGACTCAAAGGGTTGATCTACTCTCTCTCTTGGGATCTATACTCCAAATACTCTTTTAGAAAGGTACGCTATTATACAACTCCTCCTTGGTTGTATGATGATATTTTTCTTAGGTATCTCTTGAAATATGGTTGTCTAGTTATTTGGATGAAATATTGTTCCCTATGAATAGTCTTCCATTTTTCTTCTATATTATATGTTGAGAAACATGAAATGTAAATCACTAGACCAATTATGACTGCCCGTATATTGATGTTAATGTTGATAATGATGTTGGAAAAATTGATAATGTTGATGTTGGATATAAGAAAAACTCCTTCTTTAGAAGGCGGGATTTTGCACTTGGACCTCCTATCTCATATGATGAGAAGGAGCTTGGTGACCTCCCCATCGCGTTGGGGTAGTAGAGTCACCCAAACTAATATAAGCATGCTTCTTGAATTACAGCATAATGGGAAATTCGTAATAAAATTTGTTGTTGAATAACATTTTGGTTTTTGGAAATCGTTCGATAATGTTTTGAAGCATAAGTCCTGCCAAGCATACTAGTTTTCATTATAAAACTGCTTTACTTGTTTTTATATAGCGTACCGTGCAATTGCATTGACTTTGTGTCTTGATTTTCTCGATTTTAGGTAATGCAAGGAACTAGATTCATCTACTCTTTCATCTACTGCAATAAAGATTGCTACATCTTATGGACTCTACATGGGAGCTAATTGTAAAAGGGATGTAGTTGTAGGCTAGTTCTTATCTTTTTCTTTTTCCTGTTGCCTACGAGCCTATGTATTAAATTTTTTGGTTCATTTTAATAAAGAAGGATGTTATTTCATTTTTGCATATTATATGTGTGTGATTTTCGGGCCACTCAGGGACGGGCACTCTCATCCCTCTAACACTGCCCTTTTGGACAGTGGGATTGGGATTAGGGTAAGAATGGATTCGTGACAGTTGGTATCAGAGCCATAACACACTTCATATGCATTAGTGAAATGATGTTCTTAATCGCTGAACCAAGGAAGCCCTAAAATTCACTATGGTGAAAACCGAGGTGTCTAGAAAGAGCACAAAGGGGGTTCTGGCATAATTCCTCCTATCTGTCTTCACGGTGGTTGAGGTTCCTCCTGCTCCACCTAGCCTTAGTTGATCCAGAAATGGATGGAAGGACTTCCTATAACCCTAGAGAGTCTTCTAGCATCTTATCTCTTCTTTAAGGATTACCCAAGCCACCTATTAGAAAGAAGTAGGATGACTCCTCATCTTCTCATTCTCCTTAAGGTGTCGTGACTTGATCTATATACTCTCTCTATTTTGGGTAAATTAAGGATGGGAATAACTAAAATCTAAAAATAAATTGAGAAAACCCGTTGCAATATTTCCATGATCTATCATATTCTTGCTTTGAAGGTTATAAACAAGAAAACTTATATTAGTTGAACTCTTACAGATGGCCCCAAAAATTAGGAACAATAGGGATGGTGAAGGGACCTCTGGTACTAAATACAAGGGGAAGAAGCCCTGCATGGATGATGATGAAGATGTCGGTTCTGCCAATAAGACCAACAATATGAGGGAATGGGAACTAAAACAAAAGGCCATTATGGATGCCCTTCATGACCTAGCTGTTCGTACAACATCCCTTGTACCAACCCAAAACCCAAAACCCACCACTATCTAGGATTTTCTAAAACTCATCCCTGAAACCTTCTATGGGGAAGACAAAGATGATGTCCTAGACAAGATTGATGCATGGTTAGTGTCCATGGAAAACACCTTTAGGGTTTTGAGGTGCCCTGGACAAGACAAGTTTGGTTTTGCCACTTACCAGTTGAAGGGAGCGGCCAAATTGTGGTGGAAGAATTACATCCGGTCACAGTAGGTCATCCCTGTCAACTGGGAAGCCTTCAAACCCATTTTCACCAACCATTTCCAACCCACATCTGAGAGAAAGGAGAAACAAAAACAATTCCTCACCCTGACCCAAGGAACTAACACAGTGGCTGAATACAGTCGACAGTTCCGCTTGCTGGAGAGGCATGTCAGCAACCTCACTGAAGAACAAAAACTTGACGGTTACATTGATGGGCTTTTCATTACCCTAAAAGCTTTTGTATCCTCATCCAAACCCACCAATTTCCAAGATGACTATGACCATGCCTTGTCCATGGAGAGAACCTTGGGGATGGGACACGGGAAACCTTTACCTACCCTCGCCTATCTAGGTCTGACTGAAGCTGTACCTACAAAACCTGAATAGAAGGGAAAACCCCATATTGGTGGCAATAAGAACAGAAACCGACAGAAGAACCAGAGGAATCCTCCTACCCAAGGCCAGAACCAGAATTACAACCGTGGTCCTGCACAAAACCAGAATCATGGCCAAAACAGGGGTCCAGTCCAGAACGCCAATCTTCCTCGTTGTCATAACTGTGGTAACTTCCACCCTGGCCAGTGCAAGTATCCATCCACGGTCTGCCATTACTGCAAACAGGAGGGTCACTTCAGAGACAGCTGCCCCCACCCTCCTCCAGCATGGGCCAGGCAAGGTGAACATAGACAGGCTCGTGTCTTTGCTGTGAATGCAGATGAGGCGAAGGCCAATGAAAACAAACTCATGAAAGGTACCTTTTAAATTCAAGATTATTTCCAGAACTTTATATCATGATTATCTTGTACATTACCCTTACACAAAATATATGTATACGTAGGTATGATGCAAATCTCTGACCATTTTGTTGTTACTCTTTTTGACTCTGGGTCAACAAACACTTTCATGTCTAAGAATCTTGCCTTTATGTTGAATCTTGAAACAAGGGACTTAGGGTACGTACTTGATGTAACTACCCCAAGTGGGAAGATGAAAGTCTCCTACTATATTGTCGAGAAAGTCCCTCTATCTTATGTTGGACGTAGTTTTGAGTCAGATTTCATAATCTTAGACATGGAAGACTTTGACCTTATTTTAGGGATGGATTGGCTCCATAAAAATCATGCTCTAATCGACTGTCGTGCCAAGAAAGTCATTATTTCCAAACCCAATCTCCCTATTCTTGTAATTCCTGGAAGGAAAGATCGAAATCAAAATGTTGTCATTTCTCTGATTAAAGCCAAAAACTTGATAGCTAAAGGTTGCAAAGCCTACCTAGCAACTGTAACTATAGTCAATCCTGATACAAGTGCCCTAGAAAACATTGATATAGTGCAAGAGTACCCGAGTGTCTTTCCTGAGGAGCTCCCTGGGCTACCACCAGATCGTGATGTCGAGTTTTATATAGTTTTAGCACCTGGAAACACACCTATTTCTCGGGCAACCTTTCGGATGGCTCCTACTGAATTGACTGAGCTGAAAAAGCAGTTGCAGGAATTGCTTGACAAGGGTTTCATCTGCCCTAGTACATCTCCTTGGGGAGCCCCCATTTTATTTGTCAAGAAAAAAGATGGTTCCCTCCACATGTGTATTGACTATCGTATGATCAATCAAGCTGCTGTGAAAAACAAGTATCCGCTACCCAGAATTGATGACCTTTTCGATCAACTCCGTTCTGCCCATGTCTTTTCAAAAATTGATCTTCGTTCTGGTTACCACCAACTCAAAGTTAAGGATGAAGACATTCCCAAAACAGCCTTTCGAACCTGATACGGGCATTATGAATTCCTTGTCATGCCTTTTGGGTTGACTAATGCCCCTGGTGTGTTTATGAACTTGATGAATAGTGTCTTCCAACCTTTCCTCGATGAGTTTGTGGTGGTCTTCATTGATGATATATTGATATATTCGACTGATACTGAATCACACCGCATCCACCTTCACAAAGTTCTTGACATCCTCCAATCTCAGAAATTCTATGCAAAATTGTCCAAATGCGAATTTTGGATTTCTGAAGTCATGTTCTTGGGCCACATAATTTCTGGTGGGAAAATTTTTGTTGACCCCGCCAAAGTCTCGGCTGTTCTTGAGTGGCAAGCCCCAAAGAATGTTTTGGAGATTCGCAGTTTTCTAGGTCTTGCTGGCTATTATCAAAGTTTTATCCAGAACTTTAGTAGGACTGCCTTGCCTCTCACTAAGCTCACCAGGAAAGGAGAACAGTTTATCTGGTCAAAGGAGTGTGAGTCCAGTTTTCAAGAGCTAAAGACAAAGCTGAGAACTGCACCTGTCCTGACTCTTCCCTCGGGAAATGATGGGTTCGTCATCTTCACTGACACATCAAGGTTCGGTCTGGGTTGTGTCCTCATGCAAGAGAGAAAAGTAGTTGCTTATGCCTCTCGACAATTGAAGCCAAATGAGGTCAACTACCCAACCCATGACCTTGAGCTTGCCGCCATCATATATGCTTTGAAAATATGGTGACACTACTTGTATGGTGCCACCTTCGACATCCTCACCGACCACAAGAGTCTGAAATACATCTTGACACAGAAGGATCTCAATCTCAGACAGAGGTGTTGGCTCGAATACCTTAAATACTATGACTTCACCATTGCCTACCACCCCGGTAAGGCAAATGTGGTGGCCGATGCACTCAGCAGAAAGCAGGATAAATGTGCTTCCGTCTTTACTACGGAGTGGAAGAACATGGAAGTCATGTCACTTTGGGCCCCAAGGTGTATGGGCAATGTTCTTAGATTGGCCAGTGTCCATGTAAAACCGGGCCTCCTGTCCGAAATACTATCAGCTCAAAAGAATAGAAAGAGCCTTTATGATATAATTAAGCTATTAGAGAAGCCCCAAACTCATCTAACAGTCGGTATGGATGGTGGAATCCGATACAAATAGCACATATGGGTCCCAGAAGATTCAGTCATGATAGATATGGTGTTACGAGAAGCTCACGGGTCAAAATACACTGTGCATCCTGGATCGACAAAAATGTACAAGGATCTGCAAAGGCACTTCTGGTGGAGGAATATGAAGACTGACATTGCTACTTTCATCTCCAAGTGTCTGACCTGCCAACAGATCAAGGCTGAACACCAACGTCCAGGAGGTCTTCTACAACCCCTACCTATCCCCGAGTGGAAATGGGAAAACATCACCATGGATTTCGTGGTGGGACTACCCAGGACCAGGAAAGGGAGCGACGCCATTTGGGTTGTAGTTGATCATCTGACTAAATTGGTCCATTTTATTCCAATCAAGACAACAACCAAGGTTCCTGAGTTAGCAGAACTTTATGTTCGAGAGATAGTCAGGCTGCATGGAATTCCTATATCTATAGTATCAGATCGTGATGCAAAGTTCACTTCTCACTTGTGGAGACAAGTACAGGAAGAACTGGGAACTCAACTGAATTTCAGCACTGCTTATCACCCCCAAACTGACGGACAATCTGAGAGGACAATCCAAGTTCTAGAAGACGTGTTGAGATCGTGCGTCCTTGATTGGGGTGGTTCTTGGGACCACTACCTCCCTCTCGTTGAGTTTGCCTACAACAATAGCTACCAATCCAGTATAGGCATGCCTCCATATGAAGCTTTGTATGGAAGACCGTGTAGATCTCCTCTTTACTGGGATGAAGTAGGCGAAAGATGAATTCTGAAGTCTGAGGAACTACAACTCTATTCTGATAATGTCAACCTAATCAAGAAAAGGTTAAAAAGGGCACAAGATCGTCAGAAGTCTTATGCTGATGCACACAGGACTGACACTCAGTTCTTAGTAGGTGATCATATTTTCCTGAAGATTCGACCCATTCGAGCCATTGCAAAGAACAAAGGAAAACTCAGTCCTAGATATGTGGGTCCTTTTGAAATTCTGGATTGTATTAGGGAATGTGCTTACAGGTTGGCTCTACCTCCACAATATAGCATGATGCACAATGTCTTTCATGTGTCGAACCTAAAGCGGTATGTCAAAGACCCTAGCCATGTCCTCAATCATGAACCAATTGAATTAAAGGACACCCTTGTATACCAAGAAACTCCAATCAAGATACTTGATACTCGCACCAAGAAACTCAAAAATAAGAAAATCGATATGGTTAAGGTGTTGTGGAAGCACCATGGGAGTGATGATGCTACTTGGGAGTTGAAGTCCGACATGGAGGAACATTTTCCCGACCTCTTCAAGGAAGTTTGAATTTTGGGGACAAAATTCTTTATAAGGAGGGGAGGATGTGACAATGTGAGTTTTTTCCTCTTTTCTATTAATTATTTTATCTTTCACCTTTATAATGATCATTTATAATATCTTTTGACTCGATCATTATAGATACCCAAAATCAAATTCTTTTGTATTCTATGAATTTTATGCACTCTGGGACACCTTATTTAACTTAATACACCTCTTTGATCAAGTGCTTGAATTGAACTAGTTAACTATATCTTTTGGTCTCCAAACTTGTACACATTATTCTAATCTTCATGTTGAAGTTATGGTCCAAATTTAGAGCATTTGGACCTTCCCATGATTTTATACAATTTTTCTAAGATTCCAACATTTTCTTAGCTTTTTAGCCCTTTTTCCTTCCTTTTTCCCTCTCTTTTTCTTGTTGGGCCCGGCCCATCTTTGGCTTAGGGCGTCGCTGGGCAAGGCGGGTGACCCAGCAGCCTTGGATCTTGATCCAACGGTGCTGGGGTCATCCCCTACCTTGCGCCTGGTTGGGCAAGGGTCCACGGTGGACCAGCCGGCCATGGCCTGACCCCGACCGAGCAGCTCGCGTCTTTGGCGCCCAATCAGTCGACCGATGGTTTCACACCTCCTTCGCGAACCTTCTGTGTGGCTTAATAGGGTGGAATCTTTGCTTGGAGGCCAAGGGAGCTAGCTGACTTTTGTAGTGTGCCTCCCCCTCTAGCAACCCTAACCCTAGCCCCTAAACACTATATAAAACCCTCTTTGGGTTCGTCGCGCCCCCACGATCCCGAACGGCACCCTGTCTCCTCACGTCGTGCTCTCCCGCTCACACCCCCTTTTTCTCCGGCCACTACACTGCCACGGAGCAACCTGCTCGTGGATGGGATTCTGCTTCTAGGGACGACCTACATGGACCGTTAGATTTGGTGCCACACTGGTCCAAGACGCGATCGAACGTCAAGGATCTCGCGCGAGCCCCCCTCACTTGCTCCTTGTCCGCGGGCACGTGCCTGGGAGCACGACTCCTCCCTGCCACCAATCATCCTCACGAGACCACGGTTGATCATCAATCAACGGTTCCAAATTTTCGGTAATTCTGCTCTCTGCCCTAAATTCCAGAAAATAACCTAGATCTTGCAAAATCAATATCTTGAGATCCATAACTCCAAAAATAGTGAAATTATAGTCCTTTTTTATCAGAAAAATCCAACTGACCTGTTAAAAATACTTGTAAAGCTTAATTCTCGATTTTCATCACTAATATGCCATGATATTGTTCCTTTGCCTATTTAATTATCTTATATGATGATTAATCCTAGAGAAACTCTTATTCCTGTTTCTAATGATCATTCTGAGACACCAAATCATTTTTGACAAAATAAGGGTTAGATATGATCCTCTTAATTCTTTACCCTAAAAATATGAATCATATACTTTGAAATAGGGTTTATTCTTAATATAATGATGCTCTACCTTAATCTAGAAAGTCCTCTTAATCATAGGACTCCCTAATCTAATCTTGAGTCCAATTGTACTATCTGATATTGGAAATGATCTAGAGTTTTGAATAATGATATTGATAATTAGGGTTGACATGTATTCCTAAATATACCTAGGAAGGTCATCCATTCATGAAACGTGTTTGATACTTGAATATTTGTTGGACTTTTGGGGAATATTGTTGATGACCTAAACCTAAGGTAGAAATAGGAAAATGTAACCCTAATCTCAAATAACAAATCATGATCTTTATAAACTATGATCTTGACCCTTGATCCAATATTTTGATCTAGGATCTGACTCAAAGGGTTGATCTACTCTCTCTCTTGGGATCTATACTCCAAATACTCTTTTAGAAAGGTACGCTATTATACTACTCCTCCTTGGTTGTATGATGATATTTTTCTTAGGTATCTCTTGAAATATGCTTGGCTAGTTATTTGGATGAAATATTGTTCCCTATGAATAGTCTTCTATTTTTCTTCTATATTATATGTTGAGAAACATGAAATCTAAATCACTAGACCCATTATGACTGCCCGTATATAGATGTTGATGTTGATAATTCTGTTGGAAAAATTGATAATGTTGATGTTGGATATAAGCAAAACTCCTTCTTTGGAAGGCGGGATTTTGCACTTGGACCTCCTATCTCATATGATGAGAAGGAGCTTGGTGACCTCCCCATCGCGTTGGGGTAGTAGAGTCACCCAAACTAATATAAGCATGCTTCTTGAATTACAGCATAATGGGAAATTCGTAATAAAATTTGTTGTTGAATAACATTTTGGTTTTTGGAAATCGTTCGATAATGTTTTGAAGCATAAGTCCTGCCAAGCATACTAGTTTTCATTATAAAACTGCTTTACTTGTTTTTATATAGAGTATCGTGCAATTGCATTGACTTTGTGTCTTGATTTTCTCGATTTTAGGTAATGCAAGGAACTAGATTCATCTACTCTTTCATCTACTGCAATAAAGACTGCTACATCTTATGGACTCTACATGGGAGCTAATTGTAAAAGGGATGTAGTTGTAGGCTAGTTCTTATCTTTTTCTTTTTCCTGTTGCCTACGGGCCTATGTATTAAACTTTTTGGTTCATTTTAATAAAGAAGGATGTTATTTCATTTTTGCATATTATCTCTGTGTGATTTTCGGGCCACTCAGGGACGGGCGCTCTCATCCCTCTAACACTACCCTTTTGGACAGTGGGATTGGGATTAGGGTAAGAACGGATCCGTGAAAAAATGATGATTATACACAACAAGACTTAATCATATCCTAAAAAGAGTTGATTATTGGACAATTTCTATATTAGCTTACCAAGAATAATGCATAAGATTCAACTACTATACCTAAAGGAAAAACATTCATTGGAACTAAATGGGAATGATGAAATGAACTAAATAAAGCTAGGATATAATGAGAAGAAATAGACTTTGATATGACTTATGCATTAATTGATAAGACTTGAGGTCATTCATATGCCACTCATAAGGACATCAAACTCTTCACATGGATGTAAAAATTGTTTCCTTAAAAGGATCATTAAAGAAGAAATCTAAGTTGCTTAAACTCATGACCTGAAACAAGATAGAATATGCATGCAAAAAGAAGTTGAATGGTCACTTATGCCAATATAGAATAAAATGTTAGATAAAGTTGCATTAATTGGAAATCTATATAACTGTTTCGCAGCCGATAAGGAGTTCGACCTTGGGGTGCCCAGGTCGAAGTCATGGTCGACCAAAAATAAGCCTGACAAAAATGCTTATTTGTAAATCTAATCATTCACTTGCACCCAACATTGATATATTAAATCTATAATTTGCTCATCATGTTAAATACTCAAAATAAGAGAAATTTTAAAATAGTGCAAGAAACAAGATTGCTTATAAAAATTTACTCATAGTCTTACTAAATCAATTGATTTTAAAGATGATTATGATTTGCAATATCTTAGTACTTTTAAGCTCACTTTTATTATGATATTAAGGGGGATCTCACAGAAATTCTTGGATATAATGTGCATATATTTTTGATCTCGCTCTTAATTCAGATTCTCTACACCAATTCAGGCTTAACATCCCTTATATTTGGTTAGAGATACATTTATTTATTCCACTATGAGCCTAAAGGAATCACATATACTTTTAGGGTTTAACATCCCTTGTAAATGGTTAGGAAATGAATATAAAAATGCATTTATTGATCCAACCTTGATCCTAAAGGAATCTTATAGCATTTCATGGCTTAACATCCCTTGCAGATAGTTGAGAAATTTATATTAATTTTTGAATTGTTGCTAAATTTGACATTCTTTTTTAAGTAAACAACTAAGGGGGAGTAATCAATTAAGGGGGAGTCTTATTGACTTACACATATGATTATCTTTTTGAAATGACAAAGGGGGAGAAATAAAATAAAGTAAAATATCTCATGAGTTCCATGATCTCTTGGCTTGACATTGACTGGTGATAAAATGCCTTAAGAGATGGATATCATGTTCCAAATCTCTTTAAGTATATTAGCATACATTTTATAAGATCAAAGAACCAATTCATCTCAGGTATATCACAGGTATGAAACTTATTTCATTTCAAAATATTTTGCTTATGTTTTGGGAATGTTTGTCATCTTCAAAGAGGGGGAGATTGTTAGCTAAATTGGACATCAGCATACCCTTTGTTTTGATGATAACAAACATTTCATTCTTGTGGATCTAACTGCTACTTGAGTATTTCAGGGTTCAAGAAAATGAGGAGATCATAATAAGTGGATAGTTGAAGATCAATGCGCTTAAAGGTTTACTATTTTCATGATTGTACTCAATGTAAGAACGTGTACAAGTATATAATGTACAAGTACTTAGATATCATGTAAATCAAGCATTAGATCTTTCCTATCCACCCAAAACCCTATCTTACACTCACGTGTAGACTTTAGGGTTGATAGGTTACATATGAGTCATCAATAGGACCTCACATATGTTGTCGACCGAGATATAGCTATTGTAATAGGTTTAAACAAGAGAGAAATAGACATACAGCCATTAGAGCCAGTTGAAACCAGACAGTCATCTGGTCGACAACAGTGTGGACTGAGAGTCAATCGATCGACAATATTGTCGATGGAGAAAAGTTATGGAAACTTCATTTTTAACAAACATTATAGTCGTTGCAACCCAACTACGTTCTATATAATGGCTAGTTACGCACTAAGAACACTCTATAGACTCCCTAGAACATCCCTAAACACTTGCAAACCATTCCTATAAATAGGAGAAGCCTTAGGACACCTAAAACACACAAGATACACTTGAGCATTCATTTTAGAGAGCAACAAAGCTGAGAATCACTTGCTATCTTCTTCCTTGTTCTCCAGAGTTGTGTACCATAGATACTATCTCCAAGCCACCACATAACAACGTCCATCTTAAGTGGAGGAGGTATAAACACTTGATATAGGAATCAAGGTGTTGTACTTCATTGGTTAAGTATTTCTTTCTTCTAATCTTTTTATTTTGTATTGTACTTTGTTCTCCTTAACTACTCCTAGGGTTGGAGGTTGTTGAAATAAGGTTGCTTGGAGATACTTCAAGGAGGTGAAGGCTTCTCTAAGGTGTGCTTGAGGTTACTTCAAGAAGGATGCTTCAAAGGAGGTTGGAGCTACTTCTAGGTGAATGCTATCTCAAGGTGGTGGATCAACTTCAAGTAGGTGAAGGCTGATCCAAGGTTACTTGAGGTTACTTCAAGAAGGCTGCTTCAAGGAGGTTAAGGCTACTTCAAGGTGAAGGCTGCTTCAAATGGAAGGTGATTGTATTTTTTTGCAACATCCTTGCAAGTTAAATAAAATAAATCACTTTTAAAATCCCAATTGTAAACAATTGCGTAGTGGACTGGCAACCTTTGATTCAAAGGTTGGAACCACTCTACATCGAAGTGTCTTCCTTGTTTCCTCCTCCTTCTTTTCTTTAAGTTTTTAATTAAATTTAAGTTCCAAAAAGCTCTATTCACCCCCTCTAGATATTTCACATTGCTGACAAAATATTTCTTTATACCACAATAAATTGAAGGGTAGACTTCATTAACTTAAAATTTATAGCTAGAGATATATATATCTTCTTTTTAATATATGTATGTGATGGTTATCATTATAAGACTAGTTACTATATCTAAAGATGGGTATGTTTTCTTTCCTATTTAAATTCTACAATGCATATCTAGAATTAGGCATGAACTTGTTTGATGCATGGGCTCTTAAAAACATTACATTATTTTAGAACATTAAACTGGTGTGTTGACTATTCGTAGTTTGCTATTTCACTTCCCAAGTAGCTATTAAATATCAAGACAAATCATGGTAATAACCAGAAGTGGATCTGGGATCCATTGTGGGTGAGGGCACAAATTTATGGTCGGATTTGTTTGATAAATAAATAATTCCACTTATTTCATCTTAAAGAAAAGCTTTAGTACTGCAATTTGCTCATGCTTAAGAGAATATGGACACATGAAATACAAAAATAGTATAAGATAACTACAAATTCTTTTGAAGAGGGGCTATTATTTCCTATTGAGGCTTATGGATAGTTGAACTTTCTTACTTAGGACATCATAGTGCCACCTATTTCTCATGTTTGAGAGAGAGGCTCCCGATAATGTTGCCTAGCATTTGAGTACATACGCCAGAAAATACTGAAAGGTAAGTGCATAAACATTTTGAGCAAGATACATTTCTCAGTCAAAATATTGGGATGGGTCTTGCGTAAAGATAGTGAACTGATATGTAAATGACTATTTGATAGACATCTAACTAAAATAAACAATAGTTGGCTGTGAAATATATACCCAAATTTAAAAGTGACACAATTATTGACTTATTTTTTTTCTACCAACAATAAAGCATGTATTACTTTGGAAACACAAACATACACTCCCCAAAGCAACAATTATAGAGATTTTATCCATGCTCCTGGATGTTGGGAATAATGACAATAATTTTAGGCATCGAGCAACATGTCCAAAAGGCCCATATTTGATATTGCATTAAGGACTAAGTAAATACATCCATATAGTAATAGTACTATAGAAAGTACAACTAAATATTTACACATATTAGGAAATAATGTTCTATTCATTTTATTAGAGTTCACAATGGAACAATGCGGCTAGAAAACTAGTTGTCTACAAGGAAATCCATATCATTTACTTGAGTAAGATCTTTCACATCATCATATTTATCTTGCCAAGTTGGTTCATATATATGTTGACTTTGTTCAGTTGCTTAGTTACATTTTCATTACTAGTAGACATACAACCTAGTAAGTGGAAAAACTTACTTACTGACCTGAATGAAAGATAGTATAATATTTGCACAATGCATGGAGCATTATATCATATTAGTACATCACATGTAAAAATTATTTGATCGGAGTGAATATGAAGTTATCAATATCAATTTTGTAGTTGTATTAATATATGTGCACAAAAAGTGAGTGTCTCCTGGTCTCTAGTAGAAAACTTATAGACTATTGGGCAAATACAAGACCAACAATTTAATAGAGTTGTTGAAAATACAAATTATATTTGACAAGAACTTTGAAATAATTTCCTTGGTGTACAATCAAATAAAGTACACATTCGTATCGAATACCAACATCTATTAAGGTTATCAATTTTTGCTATCGGTGAAAGTTGCATTAGAGGTGCTAGTATATTTACTATGAATTTATTTAATTTTGAAATAAATATAATAGGGAAAGTTGTTCTAGTAATTAATGGCTATGTCCTGGGAAAAAAATCAACCGTCTCGCCAAGTTGATAGCTTGGCTCTAAGAAGCTTATCCATGTTTCTTTGTTCTACCGAGGCATATTGCGCGTACAGAATACCAAGACTTTTCATATAGTGGTCAAACAAAGGATCATGGTCCCTTATGCTCCCATGTAATCACCTTATCTAGTTGTCTTCTTGTAATTCTCCATGTGAAGGGTTAGAAAAATAAACATACTTAGTTTAATATGTTTTTGGTTTGTTACCTCTAATACACAATTGTAATCCCAACATTAGTGTTATATTTTCCCGTGGTTGACTATGTGTTTTTTTCCTTACACGTCGTGAGGGTTTTCCATGCAAAAATATGGTATTTCTTGCCCCTTTATCTTCTTGCAATTCTATTCTTGAGTTTACACACTCATCGATAACACTTTCACATATATTTATTTTTTTATTGCATCGTAGTTGCATAGTATAGATGCATATATTCCCCATCAACAAACTTATCAAGTAGTATCATAGTCAGGTTTGGTATATCTAGATCTAGGTGGGGAAGGATGATGATGTAACAATACTTAAGTTGAGAAGTACAAGTTGGCAAATCTGGAAATCCAAGATGGAGGATATGCTATATTGCAAGGACTTGTATGATCTGATAGAGGGGCAAAAGTCAGGGAATGTGTCTGATGTGGATTGAAAAAAATTAAATAGAAAGATTGTGGGAATAGTGTGGAAGTATCTTGATATTTTTGTGTTCCACCATGTCTTAGAGGAGACCGATGCCAATGATATGTGGAATATGTTCAAGAAATCATGAGCAGAAGATTGTCACAAATGAAGTTTTATTAATTAGGAAGATGGAAAACCTAAAGTACCAGGATGGTACAAGCATTTCTGAGCACATGAATGAATTCGAAAGGCTTGTAAATCAATTGGGGTCCATGAAGATAGTTCTTTATGATGAACTCGAGGCACTACTTTTCTAGGATCATTACCTGGCAGTTGGGTGATGCTTGTTGTAACAGATAGTAATTCTACACAGGAAGGAGAGTTAACACTTCATGTGAAGATCAGTCTATAGAATGAAGGGACTCGACGATGAGCCTCAGGAAAAAGTGGGTCAGAGATGCACTTCATAGAGAGCAGAGGATTGATAGAGTGAGAGACCATGGTAGATCTCAGAGCTGCAGTGAGTCCCAAGACCACGGGAAGTCTTATGGTAGATCTAATTTGAAGAATAGAGGGTGCTTCCATTGCAAAAAAGTGGGTCATTTAAAAAATGATTGTAATGTTTGAAAAAGAAACATTGGTCTAAAGCCAAAGGCAAGAAGGATGCCAACAAGAATACTATATTGACAATGTCAAAAGATAGGGACATTGATGACAATGTGGTCTTGACAGTCCAGGAGCACTGTGTGCATGTTGAGGGTGATGATTCTAAGCAGATTGTGGATACTGCAACTTCTTATCATGCTTCACCTAGTAAGGAGTTATTCACTTCATATACGAAGGGAGACTTCAGGAAGGTGAAATTGGGAAATTCCAGCTTCTCAAGAATTATCAAGGTTAGAGACATTTGTGTTTAGAAAAGTGTCAGTTGGATGCTCACACTGCAGGATGTTAGTCACGTTCCAGATTTGTGGTTGCGTTTGATATTTGGTTCTTTCTTTGATGGAGAAGGTGTTGGTATATATGCCCATAGATCCATCCCAAGCGATTGCATGGAGTCAGATATTAATTAATCAATTAATGTGATTATTTGGTTAATTAATGAATTCCAGAATATTCTAATAAACCCATGAGGGTTTTAATTAACGCAGTGTTTCTATTTATCGATGGGTTTAGGAAACCCTACTTCCCTTTGTATCCTATTTAAAGGAGCTTGACGGCCGATCTATATAAGATATTGAGAGAGGCTTTTCAGTTTACACTCACGTACGTAAACCCTAGTTGTCACTGTCCTCAGGAGAGAAAGGATAGCATCGCGATGCTAGCACGTCACCGCACAGAGATGACTCCTTCCCGCCATCTTAGGAAGTGTGATGTGGAGTTCCAGTCCATCCGCGTGGACGAAGTAGAGACGCAGACACTGAGACGCCTGCGTTCAGAGGACATCTACAACCATCTGAATGTGCTACAAGTGGCGTACATCACCGCACAAAGAAACGCCATTGGATCTTCCTACGACACGCTTGACGAATGGGAGAGAAGGTATGTCCATGTAGGCCAGTAGTGTTGCACACTGTCGTGCAGTAGGACATCGTCAGACTTGCTCCGTGATAAGGTATATCCCACAAACACTCCTTCCAAATACACTATTGTCGACGAGATCCTGTATCGGGTTGTGTGGATTTTTGTTTCTTCCACCACACATGTTTTCTCCACTAAACCCAATAGTGGTATCAGAGCAACGTCGATCTATGGCGTATTTGGATTCGTTTCGATATGATCGAATCATTGTATACTGTTTTCTATGTTGCATACGATGCGAATTAAAACTGCTAATATGCAAATCTAAACCTAATTCCACATACGTTGTAGGCTTCTGTTTTTGACGTTTCGGATGGGGTCGACTTTGAAAAATACTGATTTTTCTAAGTGCACAGAAGTAAAATTCCATAGACCTTTTAGGGGCTCTACCCCTGAGACCCCATGAGGGGCGGCCTCCCCTCACAGGGGAGCTTCCCCTATGTACCCCGCATAGTTTGTGTGGGAGTTAAAAATTTATTTAATGGGGAATGTCCCGCATTAAAAGTACTGCATTTTTAATATGTATATATGTATATGTATAAATACCTATGATAACATACATGTCACCATTAAAATTTTGTTTTATGTGGTGAATGCATGCACAGTTATGGCCTAGTATCCCCTTTTGTGAATCTTTTGAATTTATGTGGATGTCAATCTTGTGGATATGTTTGTTTGTGAATGTTATGGATGTATAATGGTTGCATATGGATCCTTTGTATAAAGTATTCAGCTTGCCTGCTGAGCCTCATCTCTTATTTCAAAGTGTAATTAATTCTTTCCCTTTATATTTGTACTCATATGATGTAATAGAGATAGGATTAGTTTTAGTCTTTGTAAACTTGATGTAAGGAGGCCACTTGAAGATCCAACTCCAAGGAGTGTCTGTGGAGAATCACCATGAAGATCTAATTCCAAGAAGCAACCTGAAGATCCAACTCCAAGGAGCGTCCATGGAGAAGAAACAAGAAGATCCAATTCCAAGAAGCACTTGAAGTTCCAACCTCATAAAGCATCCATGAATTTGTTCATTGTAATGTTGATCATTACAGGCTTACAAGTTGATTCACAAGTGTTGTATGAGATGCATAAGACCATAGGTGGACCGTAATCCTTTGTTTCTCCAAAGGATTACAATAGTATGGCCATAACCGATGTATTTGTGTTTGTGATTGCATGTCTATCGTTTGTGGTTGTGAATATAGTAGTATATGATATGTACTATAAGTATGTGGTGTTTGGATATGTATATGTATTAATAAATCCCCTCAATTAATAATATTAAGTTTTAGTTGCCTTCCATAAAGCAACACACATGAAAAGCTTGATCAACTATGTGTGGGCACACCTCCGCGTAGTACACTATCTATCTCGTGGAAATGTGATGGTAGGTGTGTGAGTCTGCCTCCGCAGGGTGCACACTCATCGTGTTGGCTTATGGGTTGGACTTAACTAGGGAACCTTGATAGGATCAAGTACCTAGAGGCACAAAGATGCATCATGGAAATGAATTGTTCATGATCATCTATCCAAGAGTTGCATATGATGCAATTGGAAAAAGTTGCCTACCTTAGTATTTGGTCTTTGACGCCAGTGTTGGCTGGGCATTAATCCAATTATTTTTTATCTTGGCTCACTAGAAGGTTGTTCAGTGCAATCTTCCAAGTTGATAGTGAGGGATATCAATTTGAATAAAATAGTGGGAGCGTAATTAATTAAAGGCCTAATTAATCTCGTTTATCAAATCTTTACAAGTCAAAATGTTTTGGACTAAATGCAAATTTTTCTTTTGTAGCAATCAAATGGCAAACAACACTCACACTTTCTCATTGCGATCGGTCCTTGAGAATGACAAACTTACCGGAACCAACTTTCAAAACCGGTTTAGGACACTGAGAATTGTTCTCACACATGAGCGTAAGCTCTCTGTCCTTGAAACACCAGAGCCAGCGGAACCCGCCGTAAATGCGCCCAAGGCTGAAAAGGATGCTTACAAGAAGCACCTAGATGATGTCGTGGATGTCAAGTGCCTGATGTTGTGATCAATGAAATATGAGTTGCAAGAGCAGCATGAGAACATGAATGTCATAGAGATGGTAACACATCTCAAGAACATGTATCAACATCAAGCAAGACAGGAGAGATATGATGTCTCAAAGGCTTTGTTCAGACGCAAGATGAAAGAGGGAGACTCAGTTGGCACCCATATACTCACTTTGATTGGGTACGTGGAAAGCCTATCCAAGCTGGGATTTCCCCTAGGTCAAGAGTTGGCCACTGATGTGATTCTACAATCGTTTCCTGAATCATATAGTCATTTTGTCATGAACTACAACATGAACAATCTTGACAAGCCGTTGTCAGAATTGTTGGGCATGTGGAGGACAGCTGAAGCACAGATGAAGAAAGACAAGCCCAAGTCTGTGATGATGATCACCAAGACAAAGGGAAAGTCAAAAGGAAAAGGCAAGGCTAAGAAAAGTTCTAAAGCTGGGCATAAGCCAAAGTCATCCGCACTCAAAGCTAAAGGTGGGATCTCCAAAGAAGGCAGTTGTCACCATTGTCACCAGGCTAGACATTGGAAAAGAAACTGTCCTCTCTACCTGGAGGAACTGAGGAACAAGAAGTAGGGGATAGAGATCTCCACTTCAGGTATATATATTATTGATATAAACTTAAATACTTCTTCATCATGGGTACTGGATACCGGATGTGGATCTCACATATGCTCTAATATGTAGGATCTGATAAGAAGTAAGCCTTTACGAAAGGGCCAACTCGAGCTGTGGGTCGCTAATGGAGCAAGAGTTGCTTCCACTGCAGTTGGAGTTATTAGTTTATCTTTGCCTACGGGCCATGTAATAGAATTAGAGAATTGCTATTATGTACATTCAATTAATAGAAATATTATTTTTGTATCTTGTATGGACAAGAGTGGACTTGAATTTCACATTAAGAATGGAATTATTTCTATTTCTAAAGATGAGATATTTTATAGCAATGCCCCAATGTCTTATGGTGTCTACTTATTAGAATTTGAGACTAGCATATACAACGTAAATACTAAAAGGTTAAAACTTGACAACTCAAACAAAACATTCTTATGGCATTGTCATCTTCGGCACATAAATGAGAAGCACATATCTAGACTCCATAAGGATGGTTATCTAGACTCTTTTGATTTTGAATCATTGGAGACATGTGAGGCATGTTTATTAGGGAAGATGACCAAGACTCCTTTCACTGGACACAGTGAGAGAGCTAGTGATCTGCTAGGGCTCATACATACTAATGTATGTGGACCTTTTAGATCAAATGCTATAGGAGGCTATCAATACTTCATTACCTTCACTGATGACCTCAGTAGGTATGGCTATGTATATCTTATGAAATACAAGTCAGAAACTCTTGAAATGTTCAAGACTTTCATGAATGAAGTAGAGAAGCAACTTGGTAAGAGTATTAAAGAACTTCGTTCAAATCGAGGTGGTGAATACTTAAGCTAAGAGTTTGAGGACCTTCTAAGAGACTGTGGTATTGTATCACAATGGACTCCACCTGATACACCACAACATAATGGTGTGTCAGAAATAAGGAATCGTACATTATTAGACATGGTACGATCAATGATGAGTTCATCCAAACTTCCAATATCATTATGGGGATATGCTCTTGAAACTGCAGTGTTTACACTTAACCGTGTACCTACCAAATCGGTTCAAAAGACACCATATGAGATATGGAATGGGAATCATCCCAATTTTTCTATGTTAAATATTTGAGGATGTGAAGCTTATGTTAGGAAACAATTTCCTAAAAAGCTTGGATCCAAATCAGAAAAATGCTATTTTGTTGGATACCCCAAGGAAACTCGGGGATACTACTTCTACACACCAACTGACAACAAAGTGTTTGTTGCTAGGACTGTTGTATTTCTTGAAAAGGAATTTATTTCCAAAGGAATTAGTGGGAGGAATGTAGAGCTTGAAGAAGTTCGAGACCAACAAGAAAGCAGAGAACCTGAGGAGGTACTAAGGAACATGAAGACTCACAAATTGTTGTGGAATTTCAAGTTCCAAATGTAACACAGGAACCTCGTATGTCTAGTAGGACATGACTTGAGCCTGAGAGATTTGGATTTCTCGTGACTCAAGATAGTGACAAATTGGGCATAGCAGATGAGCCAACTTCCTATCTAGAAGCTACTAAGGGACCACAATCTGAGAAATGGCTCGAAGCCATGAGATCTGAGATGGAATCCATGTACACCAACAAGGTATGGACCTTGGTGGATCCACCCAAAGGGGTAAAACCCATAGGGTACAAGTGGGTCTTCAAGAAGAAGACTGACATGGATGGAAATGTTCAAACCTATAAAGGTAGATTGGTTGTGAAAGGATTTCGTCAAATTCAAGGTGTTGATTATGATGAGACCTTCTCACCAGTTGCCATGGTTAAATCCATCAGGATCATGCTTGCCATTGCGGCTTATCATGACTATGAGATTTGGCAGATGGATGTTAAAACAACATTCCTTAATGGGAATTTACTCGAGGATGCTTACATGACACAACCTGAGGGTTTTATTGATCCAAAGGAAGCCAATAAAGTTTATAAGCTACAAAGGTCAATCTATGGATTGAATCAAGCATCTTGGAGCTGTAATCTACGTTTTGATGAAGTAGTTAAAAAGTTTGGCTTTAGTCAAAATGAAGATGAACCTTGTGTTTACAAAAGGGTTAGTGGGAGCACAATCATATTTCTCATATTGTATGTGGATGACATACTATTGATGGGAAATGACATCCCAACTCTTCAGACAGTAAAAGGTTGGCTAGGGAAGACCTTCTCTATGAAGGATTTAAGTGAAGCATCCTATATACTAGGGATCAAGACCTATAGAGATAGATCTAGAAGGCTTCTAGGCCTAAGCCAGAGCACATACATACATTGATAAGGTGCTAAAGAGGTTTAGCATGGAGGGTTCTAAGATAGGTAACTTGCCCATGTCCCATGGGGTTACAATCTCTAAAGCCAAATGTCTTAGTTCATGTGATGAACGGGCACACATGAGTTAGATTCCATATGCATCAGCAATTGGATCTATCATGTATGTGATGGTATGTACTCATCCTGATGTGTCGTATGCTTTGATCACGACGAGCTGGTATCAGTCAGATCCAGGTGAATGTTACTAGACAGTCATAAAGAACATCCTAAAGTATTTGAGAAGGACTAAGGATCAATTCTTGGTATACGGTGGTGACGAAGAGCTCGTGGTAAAGGGTTACACTGATGCTAGCTTCCAAACTGACAAAGATGATTGCAGATCACAATATAGATTTGTGTTTTTCCTAAACAACAGAGTTGTGAGCTACAAGAGTTCCAAGCAAGAGACGGTTGTGGATTCTACAAAAGAGGTCGAATATTGTAACATCCCTGACTTGGGATATGTGTTAATCCTAGATGTTTTGCTTAATGAGGTTGATAATATGCTTGCTCTTATCTTTTGAAAAGTAATTAAGGCTTAAGAGGAACTTATATTTCAATTTTAGTCCTTTTTGAATAATGTTGAAACAAAGTTTTGTTACTTTTGGACTAAAGTGCAAATTACCCAAGTTGAGGGGTTAACTTGCAAATTGTACATGAGAAAATGTTCCTAATATGTTGAAGCATCATAGGAATGAGTATGATGCAGAGTTATGGCTTCCACAAGCCTGAGTACCAAGAAAGAGCTTGTTGAGCAATGTTTGTGCATTAAAACCTAGTTTTGGTGTAATGTGCAATTTACCCAAAACATAGGGTTCAATATGAAAAATACCACTTCAAGAGGGTCCCTCATGGTTCTTGGCATCATTTATAGAAAATAATTTGAGAGGGGTGCCTCATTTGAATCATTTTGGAAGAGAGAGAATCTTGATATTAAAATAATCAATATTTAAGCATAAATGGAACTTCACTTCAATTTAATGCAAGAATAAATATATTAATTGAAGTACCCTTCAACCAAATTTGAAATGGTTGAATTTGCATAAGTTTGACGTCCTTATTCCTTGCAAAGGCACGAAAATATCTAAGTGAGTGGAGAGCCCACTCACATTAGTTAATTAAAAGTAATATCCACTAAAAATGGGATATTAGTATTATATGAATTATTGTGCTTAATTACTTTTCCTTTAAATTGTGGATAATGAAGAAGCATTAAAGGCAAAGGAGGATTCCTTCATATGCAAGGAGTAGAGGGGGTTAAGTGGCACCAATTTGGGGAGTTCAAGGATTGCTTTTCAACTTTCTCTCTCCTTGAAATTCCTTTATAAACACTTCATTTCCTACTTAACCAAAGACTCTTTTTTGGATTTTCTTTCTTCCTTGCTTTGGACGAGCACAAGGGAACTTAGGAGAAGAATGGGAACGAACTACAACCTGTAGGTAAGCTCCTTGATCATCTTCAACCTTGAATTCATGGTGGAAATCACAAATCAATGCTTGATTTCTTCTATTCTCCAATCAATCTTCAATCCTAGTCAATCTTTTTCACTCAAAGAGTTGAGAACGAGCTTGGGATAGTTGAGAAAGCTTCTTCCAACATTAGAGACCTGGAGTTTGGAGCTTTGAAAATTCTTTGAAGGTGGGTTATATAACTTGAACCCTTAAATGTTATTACTACATTCAATTCTTCATCATTTGTTGATTGTTTTGTTCTTCTTGGAATTCCTTTGATCAATTTGATGAATTACCACAAGAAAGACATTAGATTTTGAAGTATTGAAGCTTGATGATGATTACATCATCCTAAGCACACACCTTAACAAAGATCTAGTGCAAACGGTTTCAATGACTTCAGACCAAACGGTCTCAAGATCGTTTGAAACCAAACGATTTCAAAATCATTTGGGATCAAACAGTCTTAAGACTGTTTGAGGTCAAACAACCGAAAAACTGTTTAAGGTCAGGTGTTGTTATAAATTTATGATGATCCAATGGTTTTCAATTGAATTAATTTCAAAATGGGTCAATACTTTAGGGCTTCTTGATTGCAAACCCTAAATCAATTTGTTGAAGAAACCCTAATTGAATTCAATCGATTTTAGTGATTGGATGGGTCAAACGATCTCAAGACCGTTTGACACCAAACGGTCTCAAGACCGTTTGAGGTAAAACGACCTCAAGACCGTTTGAGGTCATTTGAGATCATGATTGAATGGTGATTCAATTGTTTCATTTGAAGTAATTCCAATGATTACAATAATTGATGGGTTGAATAATTGGAACCCTATTGTATTGATTGAAAGTAACCCAAAATGATTCATTCAATTTCAAGATGTTTTGGACCAAACGGTCTTGATACCGTTTGAGTCCAAATGGTCTTGAAACCGTTTGGAATCAAACAGTCTCAAAACCATTTGAATGACCAATTGGTTTCAATTTTTAAACGGTTTCAACTATTGGTTTGTCCAATCGATCTAAGTGAAGAATTGTTCAAACAGTTTCTAATGTAGAGTGCCCAAATGGTTTCAAAATAATTTGGAGGGCAAATGGTCTTAAACCTAGATGCCAAAATGGTTTTAAAACCATTTGGAGGTCAATTGACTTCAAACCGTTTGGAGATTCAAAGGTCAAAACCGAATGGAGGTTCAACATATACAAAATTGAGTGAAGACTTAAAGTGATGAAAGATATGTTGATACCATGATTGATAATGATGATTATCAAAGATAAGTACAATGTTTGAATCCCTAATGTACTTAGATGATTGGTACCCTTGGAAGTGTTAACCTTGATGCTTATGGAAGCAATGACTTAATACACTATGACAACCCTTTATTGAAGTTAAGTTGATTCAAGCCAATCAAGATTGGAATGATTAACATCCTAGAGAGGATGAGAGAGAGAAATTCATACATGTATAATAATCATGTAGCAATCCAGCCTCAACACATTCAATATATATAGAATATGTAATTAGGGTATGATCCTTGATAAAGAGATCATGAAACCCTAATTGAGAAGGTTGATGAACCCCAACCCTAATTTAGGGCAATGCTTGGTGTAACCCTAATCTAGGGTGATGATGTGAGGAATCTTAATCAAGGGTTATGTTAAGTGAAACCCTAATACAGAGATTTTTTGTAAAACCCTAATCAAGGGTGATGACATGTGAAACCCTAATTGAGGGTGATGTCAAGTGAAACCCTAATTTTAGGTAATGTTATGTGAAACCCATATATGGGGAGATGTTATGTGAACCTTAATTTATAAAAATGAAAAACCCTATTCCTAATAATGGAATAGTGACTAATATATTGATAAGTGAAACACCTAAAGAGGTTGATAATGGATATCTTTATGTCAATAGTTCCTTAATTTGAGATGAATCAATATCATTAATAATGGTTGCATACTTCAAATAAGTGATTTATGACCAATATATTACATGATAAATGTGATGAACTGGTGTATAAAGTATTAGGATGGGAGATACCCTAATACAAGATAAGTTGATCTAAAGGTGATGAGGGAAGTGATACATCAAGATATGATAGGTATCACATCTAGCACTTCAAGAATGATACACCTTGATGTATTCTAAATGTAATATACTTGGGTGATTAATACATAAAGTATGTCATGTCAATTGTTACATTGATATGTAATGCACTTTGATAAGTATAGGCTAACATATATGCCTTATGAAAAGATTAATCCAAATAAATAAAGTATGAGGTAATCATATTTTGGTAAAGTTGACAAAGGAACTTATATCTTGTGTTGATAATTCATTCAATGATAAGTGATGAGAATAAATAAGCATGATTAAATGCTTATGTTATCAATGTTGGCTCCTAGCTGTGTGAAGCAATGAAATAGGGCTTGATCATTAATATTATGATCTTGAGAACCTAAATGGTTATTTATGAAAAGCCCTAATGGAGGGTGATGATATGTAAGATAAATCCTAACCCTAAAAAGGGAATAGTGGTATTACTTTGTGTTTCATGGTGTTGATATGTAAACATTATAACAGTTATTATGAAGTACTAACCATGCAGGTATCATGAGAAGTTGAACATATCCAGGCATGAGCTATGATGTTTCTTTTATTAAAGTTGATAATGAGCCATAATATGCCTTGTTTCCTACTAAGAGGTAACAAGGGGTAAAATGAGCTTTGTGAGCTGTGTAGAATGCTTGTGTAGCAAGAATCATGATTACCTTGGTCAGATGACCTGAAGGTATTAAGTTACTTGATAAGTGGTAACAAGTATTCTATGATAAACTGAGGGTTTGAATACCCATATTCTATAATCATGATGATGAACTTGTTAAGAAATGGAAATGTACCTGATGAGATGAGGGATTAAGATCCCAATACTTCATTAAAGAGTTGAACAATACTTGATGAAAGTATTACCCATTCTTTATAGCAATTGTCATAATGTTTAATGTTTGGAAACTTGTTTGATGCTAAAATAATATGGTAATACACTTAATTAATCAAGTGATATCATATAATGTAGTTTCCCTAGCCACAGATCCATCAACGTCAGAATTTGTTGAATGGTGAAACAAGTTAAACTCGGAACGCATATTTTTGAATATGTGGGTGTAATTGAGTAATTATATCCTTATGCCCCATAGGGATGACTGTGTGTTATCATCTATGTACAGGATAGGTTGTGTGCCATAACCCTGAAAAGAGTATGGCTACCGGCCATGACTCCACAAAACAATACCAGGCATTAGTTGTGTGATCTAAGCCTGAAGAGAGTATATGCTACGGCTATAACTCTATAGAGAAGATGTCAATATACCCTGGCAAGCTAATTGTAGTTGACACATGATGTCTCTGTCATATAATCTCGTACTGACTGAGAAGGTTGATGTTACTCTACTTAGCATATCCTATAAGGATAAATGTTATACATGTACTTTAATTCCTCATTGGATAAGTGACATGCTGCTTCATCAAGTTATAACTGAAATGCTTTGAATAAGAATACTGCTCTAATCTATTTAGACATTGATCTATCTGTTGTTGAATATATATAATTCCTCTACACAGTTTTATTCAATTAAACTATAATAATAATGTTTTGGCAGAGAGTTATATCTCTCATTGGGGCAATTTACAATTGTCTCACCCCCGTGGGATCCACATTTTTAGGTGGATGTGGACGAGGAGGCAGGAATCCTTCAGTAGGTGAAGGACAGCAACTGCAGCAGTAGAAGAGAATGGTAGTGATTTCTCTAGTGGAAACACCGGTTGTCACATCTTGTATATATGTATAGAAAGTCCTATGTGTCATCTCTATACTCTCAGGTCCTCAGAGTAATAGTTAGTGCCTTTGAGTTTTTGTCTTAGTGCCTCGAGATTTTATATTGCCTGTGTATAGTTTAACAGGGCAGTTGATGCTTGTAATTCTCAGAAAAAGATGATGCAAGACATGTACTTGTGAACTAGTATGTAATTAAATTACTTTAGTTCTTTATGAAAGAGTTTTCCTATGTGTGGATCTCTCTGTAAAATGTTTTTAATTTTTAGTGATTTTCAATAATCTGATGCTAACAACGCTTCCGCTTAAGTAGATCTTGTTTTTGTGATCTGTATGCCACAGTTCAGTGGTATCAGAGCTCTAGGTTCGCTGAGTCTACAGAGACATAGGATTAAGGTTGTTGAGTCTGTTCTAAGTGTCTTCCAGTCTATCTGATAGTATCTTGTGCTCATATAGGAGAAGAAGAACCTGAAGATGTCTGGATCACATGAAGAACATGCTACTGAGAGCAGCGTTGCTGCACCAGGAGGATGTGCAAGGGATCAAGCTAGGGAGGAGCCAGTACCTGAACATCCCCAGTTTGACCCAGCTATGATAGAGAATCTAGCCTTCCATACCCTGTTCGGCCAGTTTATGGCGATTATGACACACATGGCTGATAGGATGCCACCACCTGCACCTAGGGCACCAGCCCACCATGATGGACATGGAGCCGGAAAGACATTTGAGAGGCTTCACCGGGTTAGAGCTATAGAATATGCTGGTACAGCTGATCCAACAGATGTTGATTTGTGGCTGACAGAGCTGGAAAAGGCTTTCAGGATCCTTGATATTCCTAAAGCTGAGAAGGTAAGACATGTTGTATACCTTCTAAATGGGAATGCTGGCCATTGGTGGACGATTGAGGAGGGCAAGAGGCCAGGTGAAGAAGTTGGATGGGAGGTATTCTGACGAGAATTTGTTAGTAGATACTTCCCTAAGACATATCTAGACGAGAAGATCTCTCAATTTGAGAGGATCACACAAGGACAGATGAACGTTAGCGAGTATGAAGCTAAGTTCATGGAGCTTTTGCGGTTTTGTCCACATATGGAAGCTAATGATGAGGAAAGAATTTGGCATTTTTAGAAGGGGTTGAACGCTGAACTAACCACTCTTGTGTCTGCTTTAGAGAACAGAGAGAGGTTTGCAATTTTTGTGGAGTCAGTAAGGAGGATACAAAGGTCTGAAATCGAGAAACGACATACCAGTGGTAAGAAGGTGTACACTCAGTTTCAAGAACAAAGATCCAAAAGTTTTAAGAAACCGAGATTTTCTACACCAGCAACACCATCAAGATTTAATACCCAGATGCAATGGACGTCGAGTAGGGGTGGGGGCATAGTTTTGTTCTGAATAGAGCCCCCAGTACATCATCAATATCGGTGATTGGACCTCCCAGACCTTATTCTGAGACCAAAGTCTGTTACCTATGCAGACAAATGGGACATGTAGCAAAGGATTGTCTAATTGGGAATACAATGGTGACTCAACCCTAGGGGTAGAGTCAGCAAGGCTCCTAAAGGAGGCAGTTTTCTAGTAACACTAGAGAACGTGGACAAGCATCCCAAGCTGGTTCATCAACACCCAACAATAGAGCGCAGCGTCAACAACAAGCAACTGTGAGGTTCTATGCAATGAATCAATCTGATGCAATAGTCAACCCTCACGTTGTGATAGGTTAGATGAAATAGATTCATTCTGATATTTCATTTCATGATCCTATGTGTTAAAAATAAGAAAGTAGTTGTTTTGAGCTTCCTTTGATTAGTCCTATGAGGACACAAGGAAGATGAGAATTTATATTTTGTTCAATATTCTTTTAAATACTTTATAATTTCTCTTATCTGTGTGAAAAAGGAAGAGGTATACATGTGGTACCTGGAGAAAGTCCAAGAATGTTAAATCATGTGATGATGATGATACAAAAGTAAGGAACATAATAGTACATAAAGTGCATGCCACCTAATCTCAGTACTTGTATACCCTGTCCAGGTATATAATTAATGGGGATAGGGTAAGTTTGGAACTCTTAGATTATTATCTTTCTGATTACTCTGATCAAGTAGTCATTCTGAGACAATCTAATGAGTATAATGAAACTAAAAATATGGCATGGATAATTGTATCACATCCTAAGAATGAGAAAGAGGACTCTGAGATAATTTCATATCAATCTGTGTGCATGAGGAAGAAAAAGAATATGATCCTCATTAAATGAGAATAAGAACAAGGGAGACGATCCCTATCTGATAAAGCATGTGTGAATAACAAAGATCTTTTCCCATGATGTGGAAATGGGAAATGTGATAAAACCACAAAATGTTCATGAACATGTTAGATAATAATAAAGAAAGGAATGAACTATATAGGGATTGCTAAGTGAACTTTCCCAACTATATAGGGATTGCTAAGTGAACTTTTCCAACTAAATAGGGATTGCTAAGTGAACTTTCCCAACTATATAGGGATTGCTAAGTGAACTTTCCCAACTATATAGGGATTGCTAAGTGAACTTTCCCAACTATATAGGGATTGCTAAGTGAACTTTCCCAACTATATAGGGATTGCTAAGTGAACCTTTCCCAACTATATAGGGATTGCTAAGTGAACTTTCCCAACTAAATAGGGATTGCTAAGTGAACTTTCTCAACTATATAGGGATTGCTAAGTGAACTTTCCCAACTATATAGGGATTGCTAAGTGAACTTTCCCAACTATATAGGGATTGCTAAGTGAACTTTCCCAACTATATAGGGATTGCTCAGTGAACTTTCCCAACAATATAGGGATTGCTAAGTGAACTTTCCCAACTATATAGGGATTGCTAAGTGAACTTTCCCAACTATATAGGGATTGCTAAGTGAACTTTCCCAACAAAATAGGGATTGCTAAGTGAACTTTACCAACTATATAGGGATTGCTAAGTGAACTTTCCCAACTAAATAAGAGTTGCTAAGTGGGTTTCCTCAACTAAATACATGTGTCTTCTTTGATAAATAACCCTGTGGAATGAGGGGGTGATAAAAGGAATATGTTCCTTTGTATCCTTTCCTTCAGGGACATGGCAATCGAATATAGGCTTTGTATGATAGATTCAAATGATAAGTCTGAGTAGGAGAACATGGCACTGGAAATATCTTTATGCAACCTCTATGACATTGAGATGATATCTCTATGACATTGAGATGCTATCTAGATATATGATGACATGAGTAACAACTATCTTCCTTTTCCTGGGATTTTGGGGACGAAATCCTTGATAGGGGTGGATAATTTGTAACATCCCTGACCTGGGTTATGTGTTAACCCTAGATGTTCTTTAATGAGGTTGATTATATGCTTGCTCTTATCTTTTGAAAAGTAATTAAGGCTCAAGAGGAACTTATATTTCAATTTTAGTCCTTTTTGAATAATGTTGAAACAATGTTTTGTTAGTTTTGGACTAAAGTGCAAATTACCCAAGTTGAGGGGTTACCTTGCAAATTTTACATGATAAAATGTTCCTCATATGTTTAAGCATAATAGTAATGAGTATGATGCAGAGGTATGGCTTCCACAAGCCTGAGTACCAAGAAAGAGCTTGTTGAGCAATGTTTGTGCATTAAAACCTAGTTTTGGTGTAATGTGCAATTTACCCAAAACCTAGGGTTCAATATGCAAAATACCACTTAAAGAGGGTCCCTAATGGTTTTTTGAATCATGTATAGAAAATAATTTGAGAGGGGTGCCTCATTTTAATCATTTTGGAAGAGAGAGAATCTTGATATTAAAATAATCAAGATTTAAGTATAAATGGAACTTTACTTCAATTTAATGCAAGAATAAATATATTAATTGAAGTGCCCTTCAACCAAAATTGAGATGGTTGAATTTGCATAAGTGTGGACGTCCTTATTCCTTTCAAAGGACATGAAAATATCTAAGTGAGTGGAGAGCCCACTCACATTAGTTAATTAAAAGTAATATCCACTAAAAATGGGATATTAGTATTATATGAATTAAGGTGCTTAATTGTTTTTCCTTTAAATTGTTGATAATGAAGAATATTTAAAGGAAAAGGAGGATGCCTTCGTATTAAAGGAGTAGAGGTGGTTAAGTGGCACCAATTTGGGGAGTTGAAGGATTGATTTTCAACTTTCTCTCTCCTCGAAATTCCCTTATAAACACTTCATTTCCCACTCAACCAAAGACTCTTTTTCAGATTTTCTTTCTTCCTTGCTTTGGAAGAGCAAAAGGGAACTTAGGAGCACCAGGGGAACGAAATCCAACCTGTAGGTAAGCTCCTTGATCATCTTCAACCTCGAATTCATGGTGGAAATCACAAATCAATGCTTGATTTCTTCTTTTCTCTAATCAATCTTCAATCCTAGCCAATCTTTTTTAACTCAAAGAGTTGAGAACGAGCTTGGGATAGTTGAGAAAGCTTCTTCCACCATTAGATACGTGGAGTTTGGATCTTTGAAGCTTCTTTGAAGGTGGGTTATATAACTTGAACCCTTAAATGTTATTACTACATTCAATTCTTCATCATTTGTTGATTGTTTTGTTCTTCTTGGAATTCCTTTGATCAATTTGATGAATTACCACAAGAACGACAGTAGATTTTGAAGGATCGAAGATTTATGATGATGACATCATCCTAAGCACACACCTTAACAAATATCTAGTGCAAACGGTTTCAATGACTTCAGACCAAACGGTCTCAAGATCGTTTGAAACCAAACGGTTTCAAAATGTTTTGGGATCAAACGGTCTTAAGACCGTTTGATGTCAAACGACCTCAAAACCGGTTAAGGTCAGGTGTTGTTATAAATTTATGATGATCCAATAGTTTTCAATTGAATTGATTTCAAAATGGATCAATACTTTAGGGCTTCTTGATTGCAAACCCTAAATCAATTTGTTGAAGAAACCCTAATTGAATTCAATCGATTTTAGTTATTGGATGGGTCAAATGGTCTCAAGACCATTTGACATCGAACATTCTCATGATTGTTTGCGTTCAAACGACCTCAAGACTGTTTGAGGTCAGTTGAGGTAATGATTGAATGGTGATTCAATTGTTTCAATTGAAGTACTTCCAATGATTACACTAATTGATGGGTTGAATAATTGGAACCCTGTTGTATTGATTGAAAGTAACCCAAAATGATTCATTCAGTTTCAAGATGTTTTGGACCAAATGGTCTTGAGACCGTTTGAGTCCAAACGGTCTTGAAACCATTTGGAATCAAACAGTCTCAAAACCATTTGAATGACCAAGTGGTTTCAATTTTCAAACGGTTTCAACTATTGGTTTGTCCAATCGATCTTAGTGAAGAATTGTTCAAACGGTTTCTAATGTAGAGTGCCCAAATGGTTTCAAAACCATTTGGAGGGCAAATGGTCTTAAACCTAGATGCCCAAATGGTTTTAAAACCGTTTGGAGGGCATTTGACTTCAAACCGTTTGGAGATTCAAAGGTCAAAACCGAATCGAGGTTCAACATATACAAAATTGATTGAAGACTTAAAGTGATGAAAGATCAGTTGATCCCATGATTGATCATTATGATTATAAAAGATAAGTACAATGGTTGAATCCCTAATGTAATTATATGATTGGTACCCTTGGAAGTGTTAACCTTGTTGCTTATGGAAGCAGTGACTTAATACACTATGACAACCCTTCATTTAAGTTAAGTTGATTCAATCCAATCAAGATTGGAATGATTAACATCCAAGAGAGGATGAGAGAGAGAAATTCATACATGTATAATAATCATGTAGCAATCCATCCTCAACACATTCAATATATATAGAATATGTAATTAGGGTATGACCCTTGATAAAGAGATCATGAAACCCTAATTGAGAAGGTTGATGAACCCCAACCCTAATTTAGGGCAATGCTAGGTGTAACCCTAATCTAGGGTGATGATGTGAGGAATATTAATCAAGGGTTATGTTATGTGAAACCCTAATACAGAGATGTTATGTAAAATCCTAATCAAGGGTGATGACATGTGAAACCCTAATTGAGGGTGATGTCAAGTGAAACCCTAATTTCAGGTAATGCTATGTGAAACCCATATATGGGGAGATGTTATGTGAACATTAATTTATAAAGATGAAAAACCCTATTCCTAATAATGGAATAGTGACTAATATATTGATAAGTGAAACACCTAAAGAGGTTGATAATGGATATCTTTATGTCAATAGTTCCTTAATTCGATATGAATCCATATCATTAATAATGGTTGCATATTTCAAATAACCGATTTATGACCAATACATTACATGATAAATGTGATGAACTGGTGTATAAAGTATTAGATGGGAGATACCCTAATACAAGATAAGTTGATGTAAAGGTGATGAGGGAAGTGATACATCAAGATATGATAGGTATCACATCTATCACTTCAAGAATGATACACCTTGATGTATTCTAAATTCAGTATACTTGGGTGATTAATACATAAAGTATGCCATGTCAATTGTTACATTGAGATGTAATGCACTTTGATAAGTGTAGACTAACATATATGCCTTATGAAAAGGTTAATCCAAATCAATAAAGTATGAGGTAATCATATTTTGGTAAAGTTGAGAGAGGAACTTATATCTTGTATTGATAATTCATTCAATGATAAGTGATGAGAATAAATAAGCATGATTAAATGCTTATGTTATCAATGTTGGCTCCTACCTGTGTGAAGCAATGAAATAGGGCCTGATCATTAATAATATGATCTTGAGAAACTAAATGGTTATTTATGGAAAACCCTAATGGAGGGTGATGATATGTAAGATAAATCCTAACCCTAAAAAGGGAATAGTGGTATTACTTTGTGTTGCATGGTGCTGATATGTAAACATTATAATTGTTATTATGAAGTACTAACCATGTAGGTATCATGAGAATATGAACGTATCCAGGTATGAGCTATGATGTTTCTTTTATTAAAGTTGATAATGAGCCATAATATGCCTTGTTTCCTACTAAGAGGTAACAAGGGGTAAATGAGCTTTGTGAGCTATGTAGAATGCTTGTGTAGCAAGAATCATGATTACCTTGGTCAGATGATCTGAACGTATTAAGTTACTTGATAAGTGGTAATAAGTATTCTATGATAAATTGAGGGTTTGAATACCCATATTCTATAATCATGATGATGATCTTGTTAAGAAATGGAAATGTACCTGATGAGATGAGGGATTAAGATCTGAATACTTCATTAAAGAGTGGAACAATACTTGATGAAAGTATTACCCATTCTTTGTAGCAATTGCCATAATGTTTAATGTTTGGAAACTTGTTTGATGCTAAAAGAATATGGTAATACACTTAATTAATCAAGTGATATCATATAATGTAGTTTCCCTGGCCACAGATCCATCAGCATCAGAATTTTCTGAATGGTGAAACAAGTTAAACTCGGAACGCATATTTTTTAATATGTGGGGGTAATTAAGTAATTATATCCTTATGCCCCGTAGGGATGACTGTGTGTTATCATCTATGTACAGGATAGGTTGTGTGCCATAACCCTAAAAAGAGTATGGCTACAGGCCATGACTCCACAAAACAATACCAGGCATTAGTTGTGTGATCTAAGTCTGAAGAGAGTATATGCTACGACTATAACTCTATAGCTAAGATGTCAATATACCCTGGCAAGCTAATTGTAGTTGACACATGATGTATCTGTCATATAATCTCGTATGACCGAGAAGGTTGATGTTAATCTACTTAGCATATCCTAGAAGGATAAATGTTATACATGTACTTTAATTCCTCATTGGATAAGTGGCATGCTGCTTCATCAAGTTATAACTGAAATGCTTTGAATAAGAATACTGCTCTAATCTATTTAGACATTGATCTATCTGCTATTGAATATATATAATACCTCTGCACAGTTTTATTCAATTAAACTGCAATAATAATGTTTTGGTAGAGTGTTATATCTCTCACTGGGGCAATTTACAATTGTCTCACCCCTATGGGATCTACATTTTTAGGTGGAGGTGGATGTGGAGGCAGGAATCCTTTAGTAGGTGAAGGACAGCAACAATAGCAGTAGAACAGAACGGCAGTGATTTCTCTGGTGGAAACACTGGTTGTCACATCTTGTATATATGTATAGAATGTCCTATGTGTCGTATCTATACTCTCAGGTCCTCGGAGTAATAGTTAGTGCATTTGAGGTTTTGTCTTAGTGCCTTGAGATTTTATACTTCCTGTGTATAGTTTAACAAGGCACTTGATGCTTATAATTCTCAGAAAAAGATGATGCGGGACATGTACTTGTGAACTAGTATGTAATTAAATTACTTCAGTTCTTTATGAAAGAGTTTTCCTATGTGTGGATCTCTCTGTAAAATGATTTTAATTTTTAGTGATTTTCGGTAATCCGCTGCTAAAGAACACTTCCGCTTAAGTAGATCTTGTTTTTGTGATCTGTATGCCACAAATATATTGCCGCATCTAATGTTGCAAAGGAAGTTGTGTGGACCAAGAAGTTCATTTCTAAACTTGGAGTGGTTCCAAGCGCTGGTGATGCAATTGAGTTGTTTTGTGACAACAACAGAGTAATTTCATAGGCTAAAGAACAAAGATCGCACCAACATTCCAAACATATTCTATGGTGGTTCCATCTCATACGAGAGATCATACAACGAGGAGATGTGAAGATTTGTAGAGTACCTACAGAAAGCAATGTGGTTGACCCGCTCACAAAAGCACTTTCACAGCAAAAACATGACGGACATGTTCGATCACTTGGATTGAGATTCATGAGTGATTAGATATAAGTGTAAGTGGGAATATAATGGTATGTATGCCCATAGAGACTATCATTTGATGATTGTAATGGGATACTATGTAAACAATTTGTAATACTACATTGATTATATCAATAAAGGCAAGTTTCCAATCTATATGTTTGTGTTTTATATTGTGAGATGACCATAAAACTTATAGATGTCTATAGAATAATATACTCAATGACATATGTCTTTGGGTTGATGACCTAAATAGTGAGATCATATGTATGCTAAGAGTATGTATTCTTGTTTTGTCCCTAATCGGTTGTTATTGTGGAAATATCCATAGACATCAATAACACATAAGATTAGAATGTATGTTGGTTGATGGAAGAATCTCATTATCCATGATATAGAGATATCAAACCAAATACATAGATACTTGTTAGAGAACAGTGTATCGGATAGACCCATCTTGAGAGTGACACATGGATACCATGATTGGTAGTTAGAGTCACATCTCATAATGATGGTGGTGATTGTGGTTATTAGACCTGAAGTCACTACACTTATCACATGTCGTTTGGTGTACTTTGACATCATCTACTGTGGTCCTGAATAAGGATTGCCATAAAGATGGTGCTTGGGTGCACTGTGACACATGGGGATGACTATGAGTGATGTAGATAGAATTTCCTACGGGATTTTGATATTCCGGCCACTTGATAAGCGAGACTGAGAAATGCATTGCCATGTTGATGTGAGTCAATATGTGATATTGAGCTTACATATATCTCAAATAGTCTTCTCTAGTTCAAGGAATATGGATTGAACATTGAAAAGGATAACAATTCCATGACTCAAGTTCAAACTGGATATCAGTGACAAAGGAACTATACAATCATTGTAACACCAGTCATGAATGATAGGTTAAGTTGTTCTCCAACTTCTCCAATTACTTGGGTGGCAATGAAGTCTTGCTATATACCAACCATTGCTTGTGAAATCATAATATGATTATGGATATCACTGCCAACGTAATTTGGAGCCTACCGGGTCACACACAT
Organism: Alisma plantago-aquatica; assembly: GCA_963693085.1. Taxonomy (NCBI): domain Eukaryota; kingdom Viridiplantae; phylum Streptophyta; class Magnoliopsida; order Alismatales; family Alismataceae; genus Alisma; species Alisma plantago-aquatica. The sequence continues at coordinate 390,249,644 of OY856412.1, read as the reverse complement.
AGGATGTGTTGGAATAGGAGTATAATTGTGGATTTGATTAGAATTGCTCCAAATCACATTGATTACTAAAATGTTTATGTAATCGATTAGAATAATATTAGAGTGACTGGTTCTAAGTGCAAGTGGGATTATGTTAGTATATATGACCATAGAGCCATCCCAAGCAATTGCATGGAGTCAGATATTAATTAATCAATTAATGTGATTATTTGGTTAATTAATGAATTCCAGAATATTCTAATTAATCCATGAGCATTTTAATTAACGCAATGTTTTTGTATGGTTTTAGGAAACCCTACTTCCCTTCATCTCCTATTTAACGGAGCTTGACGGCCGATGTCTATATATGATATTGAGAGAGGCTTTTCAGTTTACGCTCACGTACGTAAACCCTAGTTGTCACCATCCTCAGGAGAGAAAGGAGAGCATCGAGATGCTAGCACGCCGCCGCACAGAGACGAATCCTTCCCGCCGGCTTAGGAAGCATGACGTGGAGTTCCAGTCCATCCGTGTGGATGAAGTAGAGACACAGACTCTAAGACACCTGCGTTCAGAGGACATCTATGACCATCCGTATGCGCTACAAGCGGTGTACATCGCCGCACAAAGAAACGTTGTCGGATCTTCCTACAATGTGCTTGATGAATGGGAGATAAGTTCTGTCTGTGTAGGCCAGTAGCATTGTACACTGTCGTGCATTGGGACATCTTCGAACTTGCTCCACGATAAGGTATATCCCGCAAACACTCCTTATGAATACACTATTGTCAACGAGATCCTGTATCGGGTTGTGTGGATTTTTATTGCTTCCGCCTCGTATGTTTTCTCCACTAAACCCAAAAGAAGGATGTCGTCTGGATTTTGGTGGCGACAAATGTAAAATCACAAAGGGGTTTTTTATTTTTGTATGAGGCAAATTGTGTCGCACATGATACAAGACCCATTTTAAAGTGCTTAAAGGCGATGATATACATGTAGTTGAGGACCATCAAACAGTTCTATGGAACATATGGATAGGACAAACAAGTGGAAAATGGCATGCAGCTGCTATCAAAGTAAGGGTTGATTTCTTATGGCAAGGACAATAGTCTCAGCCATGTGATTCATGTCAGATGGGAAATCATCTATGAGTTTCTTTCAAGACAAAATCAAAGGTGAAGGCAAATGTTCTATAGTTAGTTCATTCAGATGTTTGCAGTCTATTTGAGGTGGATTCACTGGGTGAAGATATTTATTTTATCACATTAATTTATGATGTATCTAGGAAGGTGTGGGTCTACTTTCTAAGGACTAAGGATCAGGTCTTTCAATGTTTCTAGAAATTTCATGCAATGTTGGAACAAGACATCCAGAAAAAAGTTGAAGTGTCCCTACACAGACAATGGAGGAGAGTACACTTTTGTGGAGTTCTAGGATTACTGTGCACAACACATGATATGAAACATAGAGCCCAACACACCATGACACAATAGTACCATATTAGAGAAAGCCGGATGCATATTGAAGATTGCACAGTTGCCAAAGATATTTTGGGGCAAGGCAATGAGTACTACATGCTATATGATTAATCGATCTCCATCAACTTATTTGGGATTTGATATACCTGAGAAGGTATGGATGGACAAGGATGCTTCTTATACTCATTTGTTAGCATTTAGGTGCAAGGCATATGCACATGTTCCAAACAAAAAGAGGCAAAAGTTGGATGATGAAGCGGTGCCATGTATCTTTCTTGGCTATGGAGATTGGTGTTGGGATCTATGATGGGCCCTAGAGGGGGTGAATAGATCTAAAAACCACTTAAATAATATTCATTAGAACTTCCAATTATATCAAGAGGAAAGGTTGCAAATATGGAATCTAAGTGCAACTAAACATACATAGCAAGGATGAGAGAGATTGAACAAGCAAAAGAACACACACTATGTATAGTGGTTCCAAACTCCAAGCTAGGAGAGTGTACATCCAATACCTAGAGAGGTCAACCTTTAGGATTTTTCGACCATGTCTCACTCCTTGTATTCCATTATAAGAGTTACAACATATGACCTTCCTTTTTCAGGACAAGGATACCCCGCCTTCCCTTTAAGGACGGAGCCAACGACCAACCAAAGAACTTATCTATTCATGACCAAGAGTCTTTTACCTCACCAAGGTCTTACCCACTTTTGTGACGAGTCTTCTGACTTCACCAAGGTCGCACCCACTCTTGCAACAAGTCTTCCTCCTTGAGGATTGACCCACCCTTGACTTGGATTTTCCACCTTTGACTTCACCTTCACCAAGGAGAAGCTTTCACCAAGGGACTCCTTCCCTTCTTCTTCTTCACCTCTCTTAGCCAAGAGAGAGAATCTTCATCCTTGTGGTAGAAATGAGAGATTGGGAGGTGGATGAAGTGAAAGCCTCACAAGATGTACATGTATGAGTAGCATTCTTACAAATATCCTACTCACTCTAATGGATGTAGCAAGTTATTAAGCTTAAGAGTGGAAGGGATCTCTTGGAGGCACTAAACTATAATACATGGACCTTTATAGTGCTTGGATAACCATGGTGTAACACCCCTGACCTGGGTTATGGCTTAACCCTAGAAGTTTTGGTTAAGTAAGATACTTACAAACTGATTCTAATCTTTTGAAAAGAAATTAAGGCTTTTGGTGAAGTTTGTTTTCAAGTTTGAGCTTAATTACAAACTATGTGTGCATTATATGAAAGTCTGAGTGAAAAGTGCAATTTACCCAAAATGAGGGGTTACTTTGCAAATTACACATATGGAATGTGTTCTAAGTGTTTTGGTATCATAAGAAAGAGAGTGATGCTAAGAGGTGGCTTGTGGAAAGCCTAAATCCCAAGTTACAACTCGTTTGAACAATGCTAGTACCTTGTACACCAATTTTGGTACAATTTGTAATTTACCCAATATGTGGGGTTAAAATGTAAACTACCACCTCTAGAGTGTCCCTACTCCCTCTATAGGTAATATAAAGAAGTAAACACTATGTTTGAATCACCTTTGAGTGGTGATACTCTTGGTAATGAAGGACCAAGAATGAGTTGAAGGCAAGAGCCTTATATGTGTTGTATCGAGTTGTAGACTTGATATAAGGAGCCCTATCGGCCAAGGAACCAAAGTAGGAGCCTCCTATAAGTTTGTTGAGACTTGGAAAAGTCCATGATGGGTAGAGCACCTCAAGGAGGTGTCCCATGACGAGTTGCAAAGTTCCTTACAAAAAGTGTATTAGGTTGCTTATTTAATGAGATAAAGATGAGATAACTTGCCCAACAAGATAAGGGCCGAGATATTGTCTCTAGGTTATCCCCAAGACTCTTGCATGACAATATATACATGTGTGCATGCATGTCCATGTGTCAACCATGCATGGCCATGTGTCATCTAGTAGCATGAGGGGAAGACACCTCATATATGCTTTATCTCATGAAATCAAGTATATATGCTTCACCTTTCACCAACTTATGAAAGTTTATGATCCTCATAACCATTCCCCTTGGAGATATTGTGCAAAGACCCTTAGGTATCGTGAAAAGCAGCTCAAGGAGCTAGGAGAGCTCGATCACCAAGCTTTAGGTAAGGCTTTGGTCACCTACAACCTTGGTTGAAGTAGGATATCGGGTTATGGATATTCTTTTCTTTCCTTCTTCACCAAGTGATTAACTATGGTGATATCTTGTCCATGGAGGAGTTGTGAATGAGCCCTGGACCTTGGAGAAGTTCTTCTTCAACCTTAGGACGTGAAGCTTTGGAGCGTGGAGCTTTGAAGTTGTTCACAAGGTGAGTTATATAACTTGAACTCTATCATGTTATTATTCATCACCAAAATTGCTATACTTAATGAACTACTTTTAATTCCGAAAATCTTCTAAAATAGTTGATGAAATTATGAGTTCTAGTAGTTTTTTAGACCTGTTTCCATGAACTATAACAGTTAGAACGAAGTTTTAGAGCTTTAAGAAGATAATATCACTTTATAAAGTGATATTGGGTTCAAGCATACACACTAGTAGCTCGAACCTGATATGGGTATGTGCAAATATCACTTGCATGATATGAATTGAAGATTTCATTTCCTTGCATGATGTGAAGGTGAAGTTCATATCTTGGAACATGATATGGTGTTATCCATAAACCTCTTGCACAATAGGAAGTCAAGTATAGACTCCATACACGATACAAGATTTAATGTATACTTGTAAGATTAATATGAAACCCTAGTTTGGGTAACCCGATATGAGTAAGTTAGCAAGTATCCCTTGCACAATATGATCATGTAATATACACTTGTACATGATATATTAAAGCATACATCTTATGCACAATATGATGGATTGAGTATACATTTATGCACAAAATAAGATATGGATTAAAATATAAGATGTAACCTGATATGGTTGGAACACCTCAACCCGATATGAAACCCAAGATGGGATTAAACTGATATGCAAATATATGATAGATCATACACAATATGGGTGTGTACTTGCATGATATGGGAGATAACCATTTACCCCTTATGCACGATACAAGTCCAAGATTATACTTTTTGCACGATATAGAGATAATAAGTACTCTAAACAAATAGAGTTGGAAACCCTAGGTCATGGGTAAGTTGATACAAGTGGTGAGTGATACCACATGGATGATATGAATGATATCCCTTGGATGCTAGGAATATCACTTACTCCTACTTGGTGAACGATATGAGGTTTAATTCATACTTCATGAATGATATGGCATAATTTACCCAAATTGATGGAAAACCCTAGTTGAGGGATTGAAACCTGATATACCCTACCCCTTTTGTGTAATGGATTGTGATATGAAAATTTAATAAGACATCTAGCTTGTCAAGTAATTATATGATAAGGTTGATCCTTGAAGGAATGAAGGGGTTATGAGTTTCAGGTTCTACCTAAGATGGTAACCTGATATGTTACCCGACATGGACACCTGATATAATAATCCTGAAGGGAGACCGATATAGTATCTTGTATATCACTCAAACTATATATGATGAGACATATGTTTTATACCCAATATGATGCCCAATACATATGCTTGATATGATTCCCAATACATATGCCCAATATGGGGCACATCTTGTGCACGATATGGCACCAAGTACATAGCTTATACCCGATATGGGGTCAAGCACCTAGATCATACCCGATATGAAGATGTCTTGAGATGATAAGAACTAAGTGATAGTCAATTCGATATGGGTACATGATAGGATGATTAGGGGATACATCCTAAAACATAATATGGTGATGTGGTACCTATCTGATATGGATACACTATGTGAAATAAGAATGTATCTTAAACCAATACATGTTAACATACACACATCTTGATACCCAATATGGTAGAGACACTTCAATAATATGTGATTGATTGAGTGACACATGTTGAATGTGGTGTTAATTAAAAGATGATGAGAATTGTTAATGATGAAGTAATATCCCTCAAGAGGAGGATAGAACCAAAAGTATGATGTAATCAATATCCTAGAGAGGATAAGAGAGAAACTCATACTTTGTGTTGATAATCATTTAAATGATAAATGATGAGAATAGATAAGCATGATTGAATACTTATGATATGAATATATGCTCCTATATGTGTAGAGTGATGAATTAGGGTCTGGACTGATAATATGAACTTGAAACCCTATTCAGCTATAAAAGGAAACACTAACCCTAATAATGGGGAAGGTTGTATTTCTCTTATTGCATAAGCCTTGTGAGGCATGTCAAATACTTATATGATAAGTAAGATGCTTAATGGCCTTGTGAGCCATGTGAATAGTTGTTGCCTAGTGAGAGGTGACACGATACTTAATGGCCTTGTGAGCCATGTGAATAGTTGTTGCCTAGTGAGAGGTGACAAGATACTTAATGGCCTTGTAATCCATGTGAATAGTTGTTTCCTAGTGAGAGGTGACAAGATGTGCAATAACATGTGTGAGTATTGTTGCCTAGTGAGAGGTGATAAGATGTTCAATAACCTGTGTGAATATTATTGCCTAGTGATAGGGGACAAGATAGTTAATCAAAATGAATACCTTGGTCTGAGGACCAGGAGGTAATAGTTACCTGTTACAGAGGTAACAATGCTATGTGATGATCTAGGGGTTTGAATACCCAAATATGATAATCATGATTATAATGATGTGAAGGGATGAGGATTACCAATAGTGTGATAAGGGACTAAGATCCCAAGTATCTAAATGTGTTTTAAAGACTTGAAAAGTACATGATAGATGTATTACACTTTATTTGTAGCATTTGTTGTGATTAATAATGATAACTTGTTTGATGCTAAAAGAATGATGTAATGCACGTAATATATCACTAGAAACCATAAAACATTGCCCTGACCATAGATCCATCAGTGTCAGAATTTGTTGAATGGTGAAACGGGTTCCCCACGGCATAACCCAGAATGCATATATTTGAATATGTGGGGGCATGGTGCCTAAGTGACCATGACTCGGTAATTTCATAAGAATGTCTCAATAGATCATGGTGAACTGACCCGTGGCTCATAGTATGGTGCATATGTGACCATGACTCAGAGTATGGTGCCTAAGTGACCATGACTCAGTAATTTCATAACTGGGGACGGTTGTTGTATATGTTCCCCTAAGAGAGAACAGTTGACGATGTATCTCTAAGCAAGGATGCCTTTATACCCTATCACAGCTATATTGTAGATGACACATGATGTCCTGCTAAGCCTAAGTGGTCTTGTACTGACCGAGACAAGGGAGGTCATGGCAACTAACTCTTCCATTGACCTTGTATGGTACTGACTTGTGAGAAGTTTGTTGTCGGTTGGAGATGAACAGGGTATGCTTCATCTCGTCAGGGCATAAGTGTGATTGTAAAATATGTTCATCTGCATAGCATATTGCTTAAGGATTGATTATGAAAAACATAAGTTGATGTGCAATTCAGTTATACATATTAGTTGATAGATGTTATTTATGTTCCTTTACATTCCTTGCAAAGCAGATAGATGATTTATAACTCTACCATGGGTAGATGTATTTTCTCCTTAAGAAAGGAGATTATCTTATTCTATTCATACAATGATTAATCTTGCATTTTATTATAAAATGAACCCCTACTTAGTTTTTATAATGTTTATCTACAATAATAATATGGTCGGCGGAGAGTTATATCTCCCGCTGGGACAATTGTCTCACCCTATGGGATCTACAATTTTTAGGTGGATGTGCACGAGGCGGTGGAGACCTTTTTGCGGAGGAGGAACAACAGCTGAGGCAGCAGTGACAGCTCAGGTTGAGTGTATTTTCAATCATGTCTTGTAGATAGAAGTCCTATGTGTCGTCTTTGTACTCTCAGGTCCTTGGAGTCAGTTTGTAATGATTTCATGAACAATCTGAGGTTTTGTCTTGTAAGCCTCGAGGTTTAATGTTGCTAAAGCACATGTGTTGATAGAGTAACTGTTATATGTTGTCCTCGAGATGAGATCAAAGAAGTATCCAATCAAAAGATTTATCCTCCATATTCACTTCTTCTCATCCTTGAAGTACGCATGGTTCATTTTGATTAAGTCAATGAGGGCATAATCTAGTTAATTGTGATAACAGTGAGGGAGTTGACTTTTCTTGCTAAGGTAAAGGGAAGTATTTGTTAAATAAGAACCACCTATTTCTCTAGAGATATGCCCATTGTCAAAGTAGGGGTAGCATCTGATGGGGAGCCTAAGCTACAACTGTTCGAATTAGCTATCAGAGGAGCTTTATCTACAAGGGTCACTAGTAAAATAACCATTGATGGAATCTCATACCTTGAGTTTTTGGGTGTCTAAAACCCAAATACATCCTTGTGGGGTTTAGCGATCATGTCACCTCCAAAAAAATCAGGGATTCTACACAAGGTAAATGTACAAGGTATGAATAAATTAGAGGTTATGAACATGCCATGGGAAATCAAATTGAAATAGAAAAAGAACTAACTGCCTTGGATCTAATATCATACTTGTAAGGTGTGTGGTCCAAAAGGGTAGCCATTTAGTTATTTTCCATAATAATCAAAACCCTCTAAGTGCCAAACATACACCACTTTTTTGTAATATAAGAGTAAAATATTATTCATTGTATCAAGTATGTTTATCAAAAACCAAAATATAAGAGTGGGTTGAGAAACATTTAACAGTTACAATTTATTGTTCCAAAAATTTCAATACCCACGTGCATGAAAATACAAAGGCTAACTAGTATTTAGATATGTCTAGTTGTAGAGGGAAATGTGTCCATTACAATCCTCTCTCCAAAGAAGTTAGCTTTACTTGTACATGTCCATGAACCTAGTCAACTCCTTATCCTTCACCCAAGGGGTTGGAAGCAAACCCCACAAAAGATTAGATAATAGAAATGTCAACAAAAACTCATATGTACATGTTGATATAAATGGTGAACTATATTGGAGAAGGGGCAATATTTAGGATGAAAGGTTCCCATAAAAATAGATACTAAGGAAACCATCCACATGCATATGGAGATAATATGTTCACCTTGATGATCTATGATTACATGTAGAAACAAAGCATATCTTGACATAATTTAAAATTTGATTTAAGAATATATTGAGCATGTTGTGTATTATGAAAAGACCATAATAAGAAAAACACCATATTACCTCAAGCTAATGGGTATCACCACCCATTATAAAACAAAAGAGGCATCACCACTCAATATTAAGTAAAGAGCATCACCAACCAAAAACTAAGGAGGATGCATCACCAACTAGTTCCAAAAATAAGATATTGGGTATCATCATATACTTATATGGAATGGGACAAGAATAAGGTATTGGACTTCACCACTCACATATATGGAATAGGCATTTCCACTAAATTATATTATAAACAAAACATAAACAACAGGAATCACCACCTAATGTGTTATTGTTGATTATATCATACTAGTCATCATGAAAAATACATACTAATAGTAAGACAAGATTAGGTATAGTTTGATACATCACAAGGATTTTTTAGGCTTACTCAAGAGGAATAAACTAAAGTTTTCATATCACAATGGATTATAACATCATTCTGATTTCAGTATTAAGATGCACTATAATACAATAAATGGAAATCATATCACATTTAGGATTTCATGTTCACAAATGGAAACAATATAGTTTTCACTTTCACAAATAGGGGTATTGTTGGACCTACTATGAATAAAGTACTGTTTTTCAAGCTCAAATTGATAAGACAACTGCAAAATGGAAAAGGTGACCAATTCCAAGATTGGTATTCAAAGTAGGTCAAATAGACATAAATGGAGAAATTCCCACAAAGATACTTTAGTTAGGTTAATGTTGGAATACGTAGATCATTATCCCAATAAGTGAGATGTACAGATGTTATATACCATGTTAAGAGATCAACCTACTAATCTTTAATAACTCATAGACCACATGTTAATAAGATTAATCATAATAATTCCCATACGAATCATTTCCCTATCCCTAAAATCACTTATTTATTGTTAATGACTTGGTTACCAAAAGCACACCATCTTGTAGAGAAAAATACCACATTCTTAAACATCTTTTATTATATTTTTCTAAGTGTATATTAGTGTCATGAATTTCTAGAAGTTACTAGATGTAATCAATTATTAAAACTAAATCCTTCTCAAGGGTCTATGATTTCCCCTTTATCACGTATTAGAATCTACATGTGTGATAGGGATATATAGTGAAACTAACTACTTAAAACATGTTGTTCCAGAATGAAGTAACAGAGAGGTAATGATGACAATGACCATCCCATGCATGACAATATATAGATATGATGAGGGTGAAATTGGAAAACAACCGCTCCTAATGTTTGAAGTAAGTAATTCTAGAACTACAGTACAAAAAGACAACATCCAATCGACCAAACTCAAGAAACTTGGTGACAAATCAATCCTAATCATCCCTGAGAGATCCTTATTGTCCCCTTGAACCCATAGATCTCTAGCTTGAGGTCTTGGCATATCTAGAGGCACAAAGGCAGCCCTTACCTCCATGTTTACCTTGGGGGAGGAGGTCATATGTGACTAAAACATCAATCACGAGTAAAACCATCCCAAGAATATATCGAGAAGCCCAAGAAAAGCTTTATGTGAAGCAATCAAAGGAAATGAGTGAAAATAAAGCCAAAATTGTTGTTGGATACATAATCATGGTAGGTGAAGGTGAGAAGAACTTCAAGGTGAAATACCCATGTAGTTTACTAATTGAAGGGGACTAACACAACCTTGTGGTCTTCAAGAGGAGATTTAGATTGATATTGGTCTTCTCTATGGTTGAAGTTCCTCTTCCAACCTTGTCCTACCTTAGGGAAGAGGATGGAGTTCTTGAGACTACCTTGCGAATGAAAGATTACATGATCTACGAGAAAGGATTGAAAAACCACTAGAGGGGGGTGAATAGGGTTTTATAAATATTTTAATAATATTTCAACTCAAACAACCACCATTGAGATAATAAGAAGGAGACAAGGTGTTTAGAGTGGTTCCAACCTTAGTAAATACTAAGGCAGTCACTCCACTACACGGTTGCTTACCCAACTGGGATTTTGAAAGTATTTAATTTTATTACCTCGCAAGGATGTTACATAAAATTACAACACTTTCAACACCCTTTGGACAGCCTTCACCTTGAAGTAGTCTCACCAACCTTGAAGCTGCCGTCCTTGAAGTAACTTCAAGCTCCCCCTTGAAGTAGCCTTCCTCTTGAAGTAGCTTCCTGTTGAGACAACCTTCTTGAAGTAGTCCAAAGACCTCCTTCTCCACCAAGAAGATCAAACCCTCTCCAATCCGCAGCCTCCAACCCTAGGAGTAGCAAGGAGAGTACAAGTAATAAGAAAGAACAAGAAGGGAAACAGAAGTTACAATTACCACTTGTAGCACAAGGCTTGATTTCTTATATCAAGTGTTTTGATCTCCTAACCAATGAGTATGGAAGTGTAAGTTTAGTGGGTATGTGATGCTATCCTATAGGACATGAATTTAGAGCAAAGGAAATATGTAGCAAGTACTAGAGTTGCTCAATTGCTCAAGAACAAATTGCCAATTGGAAGTATGTAAGCTCAAGGATTGCACAAGTGTGTTTTGGGTGTCCTAAGGCTTGTCCTATTTATAGGAATGGCCTATGAATGCTTAAGGACGTTCTCGACACTTTCTAGGGGGTTCTAAGTACTCAACTAGCCGTTAGGTATCCATTAGTTGCTTTAACAACAGCTAGTTAATTAATTCTGAAAAGTACAGACAGAGACATTCTCGGTCGAGGAATTGTCGACCGAGATCCCAGTCGGTCGAGGTTTTTTTCGACCGAGGGACAGTCTGGAGAAAGTTTGTATAACGTTCTAATCCAACTCCCAACTACTGTGTCTGCAGTGTCTAACGGCTACTTGGGTCATTCTCGGTCGAGGAAGTTGTCGACCGAGAGTGTCTCAGTCGAGAAGTTTGTCGACCGAGAATGACTTTGTTTCAATATTTTAAACTAAGTACTAAGTGTATGTATGAGTGTGCAATTGTGACACCATTGTAGGGGATGACCTATCTAAGTGTTGTGATTGGCTAGGGAAGATCTAAATGCTTGATTTACATGATGTCTAAGTACTTGTACATTATATACTTGTACAAGTTTTTATATTTGATTACAATCATGAAATTAAAACATTTTGAGCATATAGATCTCCCAAGAGTTTGTCATCCACCTAATTCCTACAACACTCAAGTAGCACGTTAGATCCACAAGAATGAAATGTTTTTCATTATCAAAACAAAGGGATTTAAATGATGTCCATTTAGCCAACAATCTCCCCCTTTTGAAGATGACAAACATTTCCAAAATATAAATCAACCAATCTTTAAAATTACTTGAGTTTCATACCTAAGATTTACTTTAAAAATTCTTTCTCTTGTTATATAAAATGTGTGCTTATTATTCCCAAAGAAGTTTGGAACATGAATTCCAATTCTTAGAGATTATAGCAACTTTTAATGTAAAGCCAAGAGATTATGAAGATTATGAAACTCATTGATTGAGTTTTTACAACTATTTAAGATTTACATTTATTTCTCCCCCCTTTGTCATTTCAAAAAGACATCCTTTTAAAATAAATGTTGAAAACTCCCCCATAATTTGTTCTCCCCTTAAAAAAATAACCATCAAATCATTAGAAAAGATGTCCATTAGAAGCCAAAAATCATTTTAAGAAGCACAAATGTCAAAGAAAACATCTTCGAAGGGAGTGATGAGTAGTTGCTTCCTTATTTTATTGAATTGATCTAGCGGAAGTGGTTTTGTGAAAATATCATCCAATTGATCTTCCGTATCAACATGATGAAGGGATACATGATTTTTAGAGATATGATCCCTTAAAAAATGATGACGGATTTCAATATGTTTGGCACGGCTGTGTAAAATAGGATTATGTGCTAAGTTTATAGCGGTTGTATTGTCACAAAAGATAGGTGTGGATGAAAAAATAAAGCCATAATCGTTTAACACTTGTTGCATATAAAGCACTTGAGCACAATAAGATCTGGATGCAATATATTCAGCTTCAGTTGTAGAGAGGGCAACCATGTTTTGTTTCTTGCTAAACTAAGACACTAAAGCTCTTCCTAGCAAGAAACAACTACCACTTGTGCTCTTGCGATCAATTCGACAACCAGCGTAATCGGCATCGGTATAAGCCTTAAAGTCCAAAGATTGTCCTTTAGGATACCATAGACCATAACTTGGGGTGTCGGCTAAATATCGTAAAATTTGTTTGAAGGTTTGAAAGTGAGTTTGCATAGGTTGTGATTGAAAATGAGCACAAATACCAACAGAAAACATGATGTCTGGTCTAGAAGCGGTTAAGTAAAGCAAGCTACAAATCACAACTCTATATAAGGAATCATCAATAGGTTCCCCATTTTCATCCTTATCAATTTTAGTAGAGGTATCCATTGGAGTGGTAGCATGTTTGCAATGGTCCATTCCAAAAATTTTAAAAGTTCATTGGTATACTTCTCTTGGATGATAAAAATCCCAGCGAGCGTTTGCTTTATTTGAAAACCAAGAAAGAAAGTCAGTTCTCCCATAAGACTCATTTCAAATTCTTTTTGCATAATATCACTAAATTGTTTGCACAAAGATTCATTTGATGCACCAAAAATAATATCGTCAACATATATTTGAACAACTAGAAAGTCAGAGTCATATATTTTGAAAAATAAAGTAGAATCTGAATTTCCAATAAGAAAATTGTTATCAAAGAGATAGTTCTTGAGCCTTTCATACCAATTTCTAGGTGCTTGTTTTAAACCATAGAGTGCTTTCTTAAGTTTGTATACATAGTCACCTTTTTCTGGTATTTCAAAACCAGGTGGTTGGGCAACATATACTTCTTCTTGTATTATTCCATTGAGAAATGCACTTTTGACATCCATTTGGAACAGTTTAATGTTTTTGTGGGCGGCTATAGATAGTAGCATTCTAATGGCTTCAAGTATTTCTACTGGTGCATAAGTTTCATCAAAGTATATTCCTTCTTGTTGATTATATCCTTGTGCTACTAACCTATCTTTATTTCTTACTACTTCCCTGGCTTCATTTAACTTATTCCTAAAAACCCATTTAGTTCCAATAATGGTTTTATCTTGTGGTTTAGGAACTAAGTCCCATACATCATTTTTAGTGAATTGGTTTAATTCTTCTTACATTGCCATTATCCAATAGTCATCTTTTAGAGCTTCAGTCACCTTCTTAGGTTCAATTATAAAAACAAATGCCATATTTGCAACATCTCTAAAAGATGAACGGGTTTTGACTCTATCATTAGGATTTCCAATGATTAGTTCTTGAGGATGATCTTTAATGAGCCTAGGAATAGTTTTTTGTGTCTCAACTTGTTGATTATTAGTAGCATTTTTGTCATCATCAGTTGGTATGGATAAATTTTCTAATTGATGAGTGCTATCAACTACTTAAAGATTTTTAGTTTGTAGTTCTTCATGAAAATTAATGTGAATGGATTCCTCAACTTTTCTAGAGATAGTGTTGTAAACTCTAAATGCTTTACTAGAGGTTGAATATCCCAAGAAAAAGGTTTTTTTTTTATTTAGAGTCAAACATGTGTCTATCATCTTTTATGTTCAGGATATAGCAAGTTGATCCAAAAGTATGAAAATAGTCAACCCTTGGTTTCTTAGTATATATGATTTCATATGGTGTTTTCTTCAAATAAGAGTGAACGGTTACTCTATTTAGCACATAGCAAGTTGTGTTTACTGCTTCAGCCCAAAATGTTTTAGGTATACTATGTTCAAGCATCATAGTCCTAGCCATTTCTTGTAGTGATCGATTTTTTCTTTCAACTATGCCATTTTGTTGTGGAGTGTGTGGAGCAGAAAAATTGTGAGTGTAGCCTTGAGATGTGCAAAATTATTCAAATAGATGATTCTCAAATTCTCCACCATGATCACTCCTAATTGTACATATCTTGTTTTGTAGTAGATTTTCAATCTTGGAACAAAATTGTATGAAAACTAGAATCGTATCATCTTTATTTGCAAGAAAATGAACCCATGTATATCTACTATAATCATCAACAATAACAAAATAATATCTTTTCCCGCCAATAGATTGTGTCCGCATAGGTCTGAATAAATCCATATGAATAAGTTCTAGTGATCTACAGGTGCTAAGTACATTTTTGGGTTTAAAAGAGGTTTTAATTTGTTTACCCAAAGTACAAGGTTCACAATTTTCAGATTGATCAAAAGATAACTTAGGTAAACCACGAACAAGGTCATATTTAACTAGCTTTTTGATAGCATGTGAGCTAGCATGACCTAATTTTCTATGCCATAGTTGTAAAGAAATTTCTTTTGCAAGTAAGCATTTTCCAACTACATATTGCATAGAGTTAGGTCTAAGAATATAAAGATTTCCAACTCATTTTTCTTCATAAATAACATTTGTAGTATTTTCTATTAGTAACTTGTAGCAATTTTTGTTGAATAAAACATCATATCCACTATCACATAATTGACTAACACTTATTAAATTATGGTGCAAACCATCGACAAGTAAAACATTCTTTATTTCAAGGTTTGTACCAATATTACCTATTCCAACGATTTTACCTTTACCATTGTCTCCAAAAGTGACTGTTCCGCTTTTCTTTTCTTCAAAAGTTTGAAATGCATCCTTGTTCCCAGTCATGTGTTTGGAACATCCATTGTCGACTACCCAATCCTGCATTAAGATATAGGTTTTGGTACCCATGTGATGGTCCATTATGGTTAAGTACATTTAATAACAAACTGAGCATGTTTTAACAAAGAAAACTGAACAGAACTTCATTCGTTCGACAAAAGTTCAACCAAAAAATGTCTCGATCGACCAATTTGTCGATCGAGAAAGTTGTTGTTTTATAGGTTAAAACGGAACAGAAATAGAAATCTGCTTGGTCGACCATTTTTCGACCAATTTTTGCTCCGATCGACAATTTTTCGACCGGAATAGTTTATGTTTTCGCCATAAATTCTGCTGTAGAATTTGATTTGTCACAGGCATTCTCTCGTTCAAAAATTTTCTCGATCGATAATGTCTCGGTCAAACTATTTGTCGACCGACAATGTTTCTGTTTGTTTCAGCAATTTGTTTGTATCAGTTCTGAATTTAAAAACAATACATGAAGCTATATGCTTAGTTGAGATAAGATATTTAGATGTTCAAAACAAGTATTAGATCATATCTCAACTAAATTACATTCAAGTATTCTAATTTTTAGGTTTGGGAACCCAAACTAACTCAGAATCCTTCTTCTTATAAGGACATGAAAAGGAATAATGTCCAAGATGCAGGCAATAATGACAAGAAATAGAGTCAATTTCATTTCTCTTTCTAGGATTTGGAATTGTGTTCTGGGGTACAAACATGGTCTTGATCTTGGATGCTTAAGATCTTCTAGGTTTAGGTTGATAGGATTTTTCTTTTGTAACATATACTAAACCTCTTCTTCCATTGTAACTAGAAGAAAATTTCAGAATATTATCAAGAATATCATTGCCCTTTAAACCATTAATTTCTCTCTGCAGCTTTGCAATTTCATCCATCTTTTTATTGATATCTATCCTTGTTTGATCTAGATTAGATAGTAAAGAGTTTCTTTCCTTAACAACAATATCATAATCTAAATGATTACATAGAACAGGTTGGGTCTGAAAAGTGTTTAGTTTTGCAAGCAAATCATTCTTTTCTTGAGAAAGAAGATCATGATTTTTTTCTAAAGTAAGTATCTTCATATTGCATTCGTTTAAAGATGATTTCAATGTCAAATTTTCAGAAGCAATATTTTCCTTTTCAAAAGAAAGTTTATTTAATTTAACATATAGATCCCCATTAGTTTTAGTAGCCTTCTTTAGTTTCTTTTTGCAGTCAACATATTTGTCATGAGTATCTTGTAAACTAGCAATTAGATCTTCTTTAGGAAAATCAAGAAGGCTTACCTCTTGAGAATCGTCACTATCATCTTCTTTTTCCATGAGACACTCCACATTCTCTTCTCCACTTTCACTATCACTTGACTCATCCCATGCAGCTTTATAAGCTTTTTCTCCTTTCTTCTTGGATGAGCTTTTCTTTCCTTTCTTTGCTTTAGGACATTCATTTTTGAGATGTCCTTTCTTTCCACATTCAAAACACCTAGGAGGGGAAGAAGAAGAACCAACAACTTTGTTAGATCTAAATCTTCTATATTACTTACTGTTAATAATTAGGGCTTCTTCTCCTTCTCCATCACTTATTTCATCACTTTTTTGCGTGATGATCTTTGAAGCTTTTAGAGCCATATCTTTCTTTATTCCTTGTTGAAGTTCACACTCTCGTCGTTCCTCTTCCTCCAAGGTTGCCTCATGTGCTTCTAAGTTTCCAATGAGTTGCTCCATCCTTAGTCGAGTGAGATCATTTACTTCTTCAATAGCAGTCACCTTGGGCTTGTACTTGGGAGGAAGAGACCTAAGAATTTTGTATACTTGATCTTCTTCACTAATCACTTTACCTAAAGCATTTAAACCATTCACAATAGAAGAACAATTTGCATACATTTCACTAATTGACTCATTTTGATCCATACGAAACTGTTCAAATTTTTGCTTAATCATTCCGATTTTAGAGTTCTTAACTTGAACAGTTCCTTCATAAGTTATGGAGAGTCTATGCCATATTCATATGTTGTTTCACAATTTGATATTATATTGAATTCACCAATGGAAATTGAACAATAGAGTATACTTATAGATTTTGCATTCATTTGAGCTGATCTTACCGTATTAGCATCCCAAGTTGCATACTCTGTTTGAGGAAAGTCATATGGATTTGACACCATCCTCCATAAATCCCAGCTAATTCCTTGGAAATAGAATTGCATCCTCCTCTTCCAATAGGTGTAGTTAGTTCCATCAAATGGTGGAGGTCTAGCTACAAGTGTCCCTTCCAAGTTGAGGTTGTTGAGTACCCGTCACCCATTCTTCAAGACTTTGTTAAAGTTCCTTGAAGCCTTGCTCTGATACCAGTTGAAAAACTACTAGAGGAGGTGAATAGGGTTTTATAAAGATTTTAATAATATTTTAACTCAAACAACCACAATTGAGATAATAAGAAGGAGACAAGGTGTTTATAGTGGTTCCAACCTTAGCAAATACTAAGGCAGTCAATCCACTACCCGGTTGCTTACCCAACTGGGATTTTGAAAGTATTTAATTTTATTACCTCACAAGGATGTTACATAAAATTACAACACTTTAAACACCCTTTGGACAGCCTTCACCTTGAAGTAGTCTCACCAACCTTGAAGCAGCCTTCCTTGAAGTAACTTCAAGCTCCCCCTTGAAGTAGCCTTCCTCTTGAAGTAGCTTCCCATTGAGACAGCCTTCTTGAAGTATTCCAAAGCCCTCCTTCTCCACCAAGAAGACCAAACCCTCTCCAATCCACAACCTCCAACCCTAGGAGTAGCAAGGATAGTACAAGTAATAAGAAAGAACAAGAAGGGATACAGAAATTACAATTACCACTTGTAGCACAAGGCTTAATTTCCTATATCAAGCGTTTTGATCTCCTAACCAATGAGTATGGAAGTGTAAGTTTAGTGGGTAGGAGATGCTAGCCTATAGGACACGAATTTAGAGCAAAGGAAATGTGTAGCAAGTACTAGAGTTGCTCAATTGCTCAAGAATAGATTGCCAATTGGAAGTATGTAAGCTCAAGGATTGCACAAGTGTGTTTTGGGTGTCCTAAGGCTTGTCCTATTTATAGAAATGGCCTATGAATGCTTAAGGACGTTATAGACACTTTCTAGGGGGTTCTAAGTGCTCAACTAGTCGTTAGGTATCCATTAGTTTCTTTAACAATGGCTAGTTAAATAATTCTGAAAAGTGCAGACAGAGACATTCTCGGTCGAGGAATTGTCGACCGAGATCCCATTCGGTCGAGGTTTTTGTCGACCGAGGGATAGTCTGGAGCAAGTCTTTATAACGTTCTAATCCAACTCCCAACTACTTTGTTTGTTGTGTCTAACGGCTACTTGGGTCATTCTCAGTCGAGGAAGTTGTCGACCAAGAATGACTCTGTTTCAATATTTTAAACTACGTACTAAGTGTATGTATGAGTGTGCAGTTGTGACACCATTGTAGGGGATGACCTATCTAAGTGTTGTGATTGTCTAGGGAAGATCTAAACGCTTGATTTACATGATGTCTAAGTACTTGTACATTATATACTTGTACAAGTTTTTACATTTGATTACAATCATGAAATTAAAACATTTTGAGCATATAGATCTCCCAAGAGTTTGTCATCCACCTAATTGCTACAACACTCAAGTAGCACGTTAGATCCACAAGAATGAAATGTTTGTCATTATCAAAACAAAGGGATTTAAATGATGTCCATTTAGCCAGCAAGAATTTGAAGAGGTCATATCAAAGGTTTTAAAACCAACTCTTATAGGATGGGGTGGCAATGTAAGCAATGAGAATCAATGAGGTAAATGGGTAAGTGGGATTTGTCTAGGTGGTAGAGAAAATAAAATAGTGTAAGATTTGGGATCACCAAAATTGAAAACAAGCAAGTAAAGTGAGGAGAAAGGAATCGAATGGCAGGGGTGATTGGAGAGAGATAGATAAGAAGAGGGAAATTGGTTAGTGTCACAATAATAAAAGATGTAGGATGGACAGAGAATACAAAGGTAACATTAATTTCCACTTTCACATTATCACTTAATTTATGTAATATATTGGATTTAAAGATATCTTTGTGTATTTACCATATTATTTAACATCCACCATTAATATTCTAGAGTTAGGTTTGCTTTTAGTATCATATATACATTACTCACAATCCTTAGCACCAATTTCTTTCTACCTCCACTATATTATTCAAGTTTCCATTTAGAGGAACTAATATTATTATCACTTAAGTAACCATAAACAAGATCCCAATTATTATATATTATACCATATATGTATATTAAGGAAAGGCAAACGCCACAGATCATTAATATACACTATGTTTTAATTTAAGAATTGTTTGAATTATTAATTGAATTAGTTATATTACTTGGGGCTCTACGATATTATTTTCATGTATAGTTCATAATATGAGAGCTATGGTCATATATAATCTCTTATTATGAGTCTTTAAAAATACATTTTTCACCTCACTATTGCATTTATACACTTAGTTGTATTGGGTGCTCACATCGTGTGGGTTAATTATTATCAGTATTCATCATTAAGCCCCACTCAACTTAGCCTTCATTATTACTTTATTGAATAATTTGGCTTACTAATGATATGTATACCCTATAGTCCTCACTATATCTAGTCATGCAGGGTACCCAATCCATTGAATCAAATGTTGATGTATTAGGTAACCAAGGTTCATCACATATGTATGCTAGGGGTGAGGGTTTTCCTTCAATTGTTCATTTTAGGTTCAAGATGTTTTATCCTACACCATGTTTGGAAGTTTCTCTAGAATTAGTTACAAGGACAACCAATTCATGAAATTAGGATTTATATGCTTAGGGAGTCATGTTTTTGTGTGTTACATCCTTAGTTTATGAATGAATGTTGATTCTAATACACTAATCAATCTAGAGTAATGAATATTTATATGGTTTGTGCTCAAGAAAAAGGTTTAAGGGTGTAATATAAGATTAGTTTATCTAGATCCTTGCATCATTTCATAAACTCATGACATAATTGTGTTTGTGAGATTGGGTGTGATATCTTACACTGCAGCATTCATAGCCACCTAGATCTCCACCTCCCTACAACACTATAGGATGCCCTCGCATATGCTCCCCACCATTATCTCTTCAAACAACACACATTATCTATTATCACCTTCTTAGAAGTGAATTTTGGCACTATATGCACCTTTTCATGGAAGCCAACACCAACAACTATCTCTACCGCTCCCCCTCTCTCCCCTCACACAAACACATAAAATATTGTCCCCAGCATCTACATTGTCAGTGCATCATGCAACACACACAATGATGTAATAACCTACATCCTATGTTCCCATTTCACACAAATAGACATATCATACACCCTCTCCAGTTGTGTAGGTTCATTTCACAACACCATCCTTCCCATTCCAACCATGTATTCAATCACTAACCACCACTAATGTTGAGTTGAAAAAAGGACTACAAGCATATGTCAAGTTGTGGTTGAGAGAAATTAAAATAAGTAGTGGAAACAAGGAGTTAAATGCTACAATAGAAAAGAGGATGAGGAGGTGTAGTTTCATCCACATCTAAATTTCTTTCCCGCAAACTAGATATACAATGGGAGGCAAAAAAATATATAGTTCCTCGTGAGTAATAGGAACAATCAATGTCATCACCACCCTCATTTTGGTAGAGGAATGTTGTAAGGCTCCACAAAAAGAAGATAATAGAAGGTGGTGATTATTAGGGAAAATAAATAAGGAGGAGGAAGAGAGAGTGGTGGTCATAGAAGATGATAATGAGAACAAAAGTGTTGCAAGGGTAGCAGGCTTATGTATATTGGACTCAACCCTAGTGGGGTAGTCCAAAAGCATTTGTTTGTTCTCTTAGGGGAGTAAGCCTCGGAATCTGACAGACAAAGAGAGAAGATGAAAAGGTAGTTGCAACATCTATTGGACCTTATATTGCTATATAGTATTGCCTCGCATACGGGAGCATGCATGAAGGTTTAGATCTGAGCCAAGGATGTCCCACACACAATTAAGAGATAATCATGTTCTCATCCAGCCCAAGTGACCTTAAAATGCTAGGAAACAAGACAACATTGAGCTAAATCCCAAATTTTTCCCCTCTTATCGATACTTTTAACGATAGTGAAAAACTTGAGGATAATAAAATGCATAATTTCAACTATACAAAAGGATGGCATAAATATGTTTGGATGTCACCACATCTTATTCCGTATTAAATGTTATGTCTATTATTATTTGGCAATAAACATGTGTGCCATAGTAAGAAAAAACATTAGCCAGTGAAACTTGATAATCAACAAATTGAACATATATACATATCAACACAAAGAGAATCATATTATCTTTATGTCATCCAAAATGGGTTAGCGGTGCAGTTTTTGGCCATCAACCTTCCATCTTGATGTAAATCTTTTGTCCTGTGTCATTTAGAATTGAAAATTCTTAATTATTTGAAGCATAATTGTGTGGATAGTATATTATCATTTGTAACATTAATAGGCTAATTTTCTAATTTGACTTTGAAAAACCTTTCTCTCATTAGGAAAAATTGGCATAGTATCACACTAGGTTGTTGGCTAATATACCATCTCAAAGATATCTATTAAACCTTCTAGGACAATGTACTACATGCATAACATAAATGTTACACAAATAATGTGTACATCAAACAAAGTGACCAATTTTAGAGTAAAAAAATTGTATTCAATGTATCAAGCATTAGTAAACTTTTATTGAAGAATTTTGTGTCCATTTAGACTCAATCAAAGTGTCTTTAACTTATCTCAAAGGATGGTAGCTAAAATTATTAAACATAACTCAAAATATGCATATATCAAAGCAAGAATATATATCTCAATCAATAATAAGAAATGATTTTTCTATGATTAAGACGCCATGTAGAAATTTAAAATAACAGTATAGATATTGAGAATGATATACATAGCATAAAATTTATATTGGACTTCAACTTTTAGGTGATCATCATGACTAATTGTACCAATTCATAAAATTTTGAGGTAGTGTATAGACATTTGAACTTCAAAGTAGTCATGTTGCATACCAAACGGTTGACAGCCTCACTGGTCAAGTTTGGTGATGCCTCATTAAGCATTCCAAGTTTGAATCACAATGGGTGACTAAGGCTGGTTTACCTATCTTGGGAGCATCTTGACTCTACTTCCCGGGTTAAAGAGAGGGAGAAGGAACCTTCTCTTAGATCCAACACATGCAAAAATATGTGGAAAGTCTTATTCAATGTAAGTCATATGTAGGGTTTGGATGAAAATCTTATTAAGTTTTCCCTTCCCTTTTTGTTCAGATTAGTCATGTTGCATATGAATAATTCTAAAACCCCATTCAAAAGCCAACTCTAGTTCGACATACGATAAAATAACAAGAATTCCATCACTACTTTTAGGTATGGGTGGGAAGAAAACCATACCATACCCAAACCGAGTAGTAGGGTTTGGTTTGAAGAGGTAATTGTTCTACTGCAATCCTAAAAGTCTACAGACTAAGTTTTACAATCTGGTCCTAGTTTGAGGGATCAATATGACCATTCTGATTGGGAAAAACCTATAATTGATAGTGATATAATATTACATCATATATGTATACATACTAATATAACTAGAATGATATACAATAATATACAACATCATGAAGGATTTTCCATATAAGTTGAATTTTGTTGAAAAGCCAATAAAACCAAATATTATAATGAAAATATAATAAAGGAAATCTCATTTGGGTCGTTCATAATAAATTTGGTAAATTAGTCTATTACGAAAAAATGTATTCCTGAAATATTGTTACACGCACATTGTGACTCTTTCGTTGCATTATGTGTTCCATGTTCTAGTGCATATTCGTAACTTGAATCAAGTATATTTTTATCTCAAAATTATGTACTTTTTAAATTCATATGTATGTATCATCTAGATTTTCTCTAAATGTGATTGTGGTTGCATCAACTCTCTTTTTTAATATATTCATGTATCTAGTTAAACGAATAAGATACCCAAGTAGTATTTGTTTTATAGTCTCAAACAGGGGCGTATACAAGGGGGCTGTCGGGAATGCACAAAAAAGCACAATGACATTGGAAAAAGATAAACAAGTAATGCACTAGAAGCACGATGCTTGGAATGAAGCACCACAAAGATATCAAATGACACTAATACATAAAATACTTATTACAATGATAAAAACACAACAATTCTACTAGTTATGTTGTAGTTAGCATATGTATTACAAAAATTATATTTTTGTGTTGTTTATTTTATATTTTATACATCACAAGTTATATACAATGATCTAGACTCGTTGTGGTATACATGATACTACAACATGCGCTAAACTGATGTAATAGATTGTAATATCACAACATACTCAAACCCAATGTAAAAGATCATGATTACATAGCATGCTCTAACCCGTTGTAATAGTCATGTATGCTAACTTATTGTAGTAGTCAATAATTACATAGCATACTTTAACCCATTGTAATATACCAGAATCACACAAAGGGTTTTCACCTGTTGTAATAGATCATTGTCACACAATAGGTGCATACACAATTCGTTGTATATGTACAACAAAGAATGCATGTGGAGCATAAAATAAAATTGGTTAAGTGATTTGAGTTTTGCTTTAATTTCATGTAGTCTCAAGTTCAAAACATGTGTCTAGATGTATTTTCTTTTTTCTCTCAACATGTTGTATAAAACACTCCTATTACAATGGGTGTGATCAGTGAACTACAACATGCATTAACTATTGTATAAAATATATATATTACAACATGCCCAACGGCTATTGTGTAAAGAACCCCCGCATAAGACCATGTGATCTAATACAACAGTTCACACTTGTTGTAAAATGAAAAAATGAAATGCTGCAAAAAGCATTTTTTGTAGTAGTGTGATAGATGTAAGGAATAATAAGAAGTCCTATAAAGATAAACATAGCCTATACTTATACATATCATCTAATTTCATTCTTCTTCTCATCATTCTTTATCTCTCTCTCTGAATCCTATCTCTCTCCTTTATATCTTCCCTGATGTGCCTAAATCACACGTCCAAAAACAAAGTAGATCTAGAGTAATCGGACTTCTAAATTTATAACCTGACACTCAGGCTCTCACAATGATAATAACAGAATTTGATATAGTAGATCGGGGTCAAACTACAGGGACAAGGGTGGTAAGTGTTAAGATCATTTAAGCCTTGAATTAGTTACATCAAACAAAATGTATGGTAAGGTTTGTGTTCCTTATGGAACGGTGGTTCTTCAATAAACAAGTAAAATAAATGAAAGAGCAATATAAAAAGAACAAGAATGTCAACAGATAAGATAACAAGTATGAAAGGAATCTTGGATTGGATTTCATCATATAAGGTCTCTCACCAACATGCCATACTCACACTCATTTTATACCATTAGCAAGTTTACAAGCAATCACCATAGGGGTCTATTGCCTCCTCTCTTGAGCTTATGATAGATATAGATTATAAGGTTGTCTCTCTTCTGAGATGGAAAACAAACAATCACAAATAAAAACATATGATCATTAGCTTAAGTATTCCAACATTATAATGTATTCATACAACTCCATAACCCTTAACTGTAGGTTAATACTACTCTCTCGTGTTATTAACAATCAAACAACACAAGATGGTATCTAGTCATGCAAGTGAAGTATTAAGAACAGGAGTATCGAGATAAACATTTCTAAGAGCATATATCCAATGGACATTAGTATTTACATGTTGGGATAGCCTTAGTGGCTACTCCCAACCCAATTTATGTGACTAGCCACTCATGGTGATGAGTAGCATGGCAAATTACAAGTATGGTGAGACATGGAGATGGAACATGAGATGGGGATGAAGGGGAATGAAGGGATATGAGAAAATTTAGAGAATAAGGAGATACAAACACTAACAGAAACCCCAAGAAAGTTGGGTCGATGGAAATCCTCTCCTCATTGAATCTGGCATCGGCGGTGAAGATGGTTGCTCCATCTCCCTCCTTCTCTCGAAATAGGAACTAGAACTTCTTAGTGGAGATGGAGGTTCATTGTTCCTTGGACTCTCATCCTTAGAGTATCTGAACCAATGAGTGGGAGACACAAGTCGAAGGTCAATGGAGGGGTGGTTGGCGGCAGCACTCCGTCATCTCTCTTATGTCCCAGCCTCCTCTCAGTTTTAGGGGGTCTCCTATTTATATATCTTGAAATGGGACTCGAGACATTGCTTTGAGGTGTTTTACCTGCCCCATAAGTCCTCTAAGCATGTGCCTTGGAGCACATGCTTAACAGTCTAAATGATTGATGTGTGTAGTGTTTCCATCGGTAAGTAGATCATGCGGGCCAACCATTGTTTTTTGCCATCGATCCGCTTGGCTATTGGTTGACAAGCTCCTTGTCCCTCCATTGGAAACTCAGGTGGGCCATCGATAGAGTTTCCCCTTATCTAGATGTTGGTTCTTCTTGGGCATCAATTGGTAGGATCCTAGTCTAACCATTGGTCGGCAGGTCAGCATTTGCACCATCGGTAGAGGCATCTGTTGAGCCATCATTTGATGACTCACTAGTCTACCCACGTGTCTTTAGGATGGCCATCAGTTTGGGAACATATCGTTGTTTTGTCCATCTTCTGATGGTTGGGTAGTAAGTACTAGTGGAGGCCATTGGTTTTGAGAACCGATGGGTAGTCAGCTCAGTGGACCTAGTGGTTTCTAAGGACGGATGGTCACCATCTGTAAGAACCCTGAGATAACTTAGTGCTTGATCTTGCTTGCTTTTTCTTAATATGATGCTTAGACCTTAATCTAATCTCTTGAGATGCTTTAATAACATGTTACATGCTTATGTCTTTAGTTTGGTCATGTCTGCATGATGTTTGAGCTATTTATGCTATATGTGTGGTTGTTTTGGACCAAGTTGCAATTTACCGATGTTAAGGGTTTATCTTGTAATTTGTCACATATTGGATGTGCCTCCTATGTTTTGGCATCATGAGAGAGAGAATGATGCTTCAGGGTGCCTTGTTACACCTTGGTTGATGAGGAGAGAAGTGGTGGCATCTTGTGTGCTTATGTATCTAGGGTTTGCTTGGATGCCATAGTTTGGTGTTGACCAAGTGTTGACCGCTTGAGTTCTTGGTTTTTCAGCAACCATCCTTGTGTTTTCTTGGCTTTAATCCCTACGGTCGATGATGTTTTGTGTGTGCCTATCCCCCTTCGATCAAAGATTCTTGGTTCTTTCTCTTGGGTCGATGAGAGACCTAGGGTGTGGATCTATTTTAGTCTTCGACCGATGAGCCTTATATGCCATGATTCCCTTTAACCGATGGTCCTCTAGGACCAAGTGAGGTCATTGAACCACCTTGTTTTTCACGACCCTTCTTGCATGCATGGTTTTAGTGTGTTTGTAAGGACCCTGACCTCCATTTAGGGTTTACCCTATTTGCTTTGCTTAGCCCTGATGCCTTGTTGCTTTCTAATCACCTCTAGTGGTGATTAGGGTTTGTTTGTGCTTTGTTGAGAGTTGGAGGTGCTACTTGCAATTAACCCAAGTCTAGGGTTTGTGGGAAAGTTTGCCATCTTTGAGGTGTTCCTCCCTCTCCTTGCTTCCTCTAGAGTAGAGAGGAAGGTTTGGGCTCGTTGCTTGAGTTCCTTTGGGTTTGGTTGAGCTTGTTGGGCCTTGTGGTGCCTTGTCTTTGCTTGGTTGAACCTTGTGTCGGGCAAGAGGGTGCGTGTGTTGCCCAGGGTTGTATCGCCCAAGGATGTGTCGCCCATGGTGGTGGTGTATCATCCAAGTATGTCGCCCATGGACCTTTGACCATCTTTGACCTCGTTTGTGTCACCACTAGTGGACACTTGGTGCTTGATGCGGGCATGTGGCAATGGCCTTGGACATGTGTTTTAGACATGCTAGAGTGGTGGTTTTTGCACATGGACAAGTGTCCCTAGGTGGGCGACACCTTGCTTTGCTTTGCTTTGGTTTCTCCTCCAGCCCCTTCTATATATGAGTTTCCCTTCTCTTTCTAAGGATCCCTTTAGTTCCTTAGACTCCTTCTCCTTGGTGCACGGCACACTCTATTCTCTTGCAAGCTTGGTGGTCGATCCTCCTTGGAGTCTCCTTCTTCCTTGGTGGTGCTTGGAGCTAGGAGCTTCGAGCTTGCTTAAGGCGGGTTACATAACTCCTAACCCTAACTATATTACCATCTTCTATGTTCTTGTTCTTGTTGTTTATGATCGGCTACATTGTTGTTAGTTTGGTTTCCTTGCTTAGTTGCACCTTGTTGGTCGAACCTATGTTCTAGGGTTTCTTGGTGGGCAACACTCTCTTCTCTCCTAGGTCTTGAGGAGTGAGCTTGAGTTCTAGTATCATGAGCAACACTCCTCTCTCATTTGAGTTGAGAGGTGAGCTTGTGTTCTAGCAGCTTGAGCAACACCCTCCTCTCACCATGGACTTGAAGGGTGAGCTTTGTAGTAAGTTGTGAACCTTGTTAGAGTTGTCCCTTGTGTTGCCCGATTGGTGGCAAGAGATGTGCAAGACCCCTATCTCTTAGTTGTTGAGAGGTGAGCCATCTTCTTGACCCATTAGGGTTTGGTGCTCTTATGCTTGAGGTTGGTGATGACCTTGGGGAGTTGTATCTTGACCATTATGACTTTAGGGGAGGTGATGCCTAATATCCCTCTTGACCTTGAGCTTTAGATGACTAGTTGTGATGGACGATACCCATGGTCTCTGACCTTGTGACGGACGTCACACTATCACCCTATTTTGTGGCGGTCGATAGGCCATGGGTTGGTTGGCTGAACGATAGGTCCCTTGGCCGACTGTTTGAGATATACCTTCAGACGTTGCCTCTTGTGGAGTACTCTGCCCGACACATACACACATACACACACACATGACCTAGATGTAGCTTGGTGTCGTTGTGCTTTGAGGTGGAAGTTGCTAGTTAGTTCTGTGACGGACGTCACACTAGTCCTATGTGTGTGTCGGGCGATAGCCCTGCACCTGATGGGCGTTTCTCTACACCCCATCACACGATCTGCTTCTTTGTTTAGTTGCACGCTTGGTTGCTCACTACTACAGAATAGGGCTTTAGCGTCGGTTGTTTAACCCCTTTTAGCAACGGTTCTCCAGCGACGCCTATGTGGGCGCCGCTAAAGGTCGAACTCTTCAGCGTCGGTTTTATAACCGATGCCAAAAGGCTTCGTGCCACCGAAAACATGCCAGCAGGGCACCTATCAGCGTCGGTTATTTATAGTACGCCAACGCTAAAAGGGTTCGCGCCACAATAAGGGTGCCATCTAGGACAGTTTCTGCGTCGGTTTACAACTAAAACACCGACGCCATATTTGCAGACGCCAAAACCATGCTTCCCTGCACGGCCATGTTTAGTACTATAGGCATCAGTTTTATACTAATAACTGACGCCATTTACCGCCACGGTCGTGCTTTCCTGCACGGTCTGGTTGTTTGTCACTTTAGGCGGCGGTTTTTATCCAATAACCGACGTTGTAATCTTTTGATGACGGTTTTCTGTAAATAACCGACGTCTATGTTTTAATTTTTTTTTGCTAATCAGTTTGCAGGCCTGTTGTGGATGGTCAGCAGGATGAGAACTTGTAGTTCAGTTTTGAACTGCAGGTTTACGACATCCATTGATATCAGCCAACAAACAGGCCACAAACCTGCAAAATCAACAAATATACTTTTCACACAAGTAGATGCATTCAGACATCAATTCAATTCTCACATTCACACATGTAGAAACATTCAAATACATGTAGTAACATTCAAACATGTATAAACATTCAGAAATATTCATTTACAAAATATCATTCAACATCGCTATCAACATCCCAATTATATTTTACAGTTGCCACTGCTTGAATGGCTCTTGCCCATTCTTCTCTTACTTCATTTAATACTTCCATCGTGTATGGAGCATGTACATCTTTTAAGTATTTACCTATAGTGTGGTCAGTTTTAAACACCTGCAAAGAGAATGATGTATATATATAAGTAATAATATAGAAATAAGATTGATATATTTCATACTAACTAATGAGACTATATATAATACCTCATGTATGGTATCGATGTCCAATGCGGCATATTGGATAATCATTTTCATAAATCGCATCACATAGTATGTGCATGCCCAGTCGTTGTCTTGTCTAGCGCACTATAAATTGAAACATACAAAATATTAAAAAATACAACTAAGCACAGTTCACATAAATAATATATACATTGGAGTCGGGAACTTACTTTCACGTTCTCCCAAATTATTGGCTGGTTCTTTTTCCTGGGGACATTTCCTCCAGCCTTTTTGAATGCATCTAAACCCCTACATGTTAATGTAACACCGTAAATTGCATAATTAAATAGTAATGTAATAACATATGTTAACGGATATAAAAATAAAATATTTCTCACCAGAATAAGGGCATTCTCATTACGTGTCCAATTTTAGTATTCAATGTACTCCCCATAGGATCTAGATAATAAACAGTGAATGTACTGGGGAGAATAACTAGTAACTCCCAATGCCTACCGCTAGAGGTAAAAAAGTTAAAAATTAATAACTCAAAATCCACAATAAAAAATGTAATTTTCTTAAGTCTAAATTATAAGTAAAGTAAACTTACTTGACATTGAATGGAGCTATTATTATCGTCTTGTTTTGCTGACTGAAAACTGTAAAAGCATTTATATAGTATTGTTGAACACTATCGGGGTCTTTAGCTACCATACTAATCAATGATGGAATCAAAAATCCCACATGGTCAAATGCAAATTGTTTACATTGATTTTCGACTAAGTAGCTGCAAAACATGTATTACGTTTGCATTAATATATAAGAAACCAGATCACTGGATCTTACACAAGGTATATGGATGTATAAACAAGATCTCACCTTATCCATGTCTCTATCATTGATGTATTTAGCCAATCATATAGAAATAGCTCAATAATATCTTGTATAAATAAAGAGCTTTTGTATGATTGACCTGCATAATTTGCTTCTAAAGAAACAATTATAGGGAAATGTATATTATGTGCCCATAGCCAACATGCCATTCCCCTACAAGCAGGACCTAACGGGAATTTTAGGGTAGTTGGAACCCAACTCGGTAATGCAGGAAGTGGAGGTGGAGGCCTAGATGCTCCGGGTGTCTTCTTTTTAACCTGTATATATAATTTCAGATCAATTGACCTCATACATACACATTAACAATATAAAGTAATGTAAATTTATCTGACAATTTCAGTAGTGTAGACGACATCTGCTTTAGGCCACAATATCACCCCGCCTTCTGCCTCAGCAAGTGTATCAATATCCGGGTGGGCATATGGCAATGTAGCTTCCCTCCAATCAAGGAATACACGTATCGAGCTCACACGAACGTAGACCTATGGCATTGGAGTCCCGTAAAACGTTGCCCTAGGAAGGGACGGGTAAGCCTGTGCCTCTGCAACAATATAGTCTTGCACTCTTAAGCGGCATGGCTTCAACGCCTACAAATTTACATAAAGAATGTTATACATATATACATATCATATTGAAAACATATCATCTTGAAAAGACTAGCTACAATGTAATAAACAATACTTACAGCAGACGTGTTAGGTGGCGGTGGGTCTACAGGATTACTCTCAGTCTGTGCATCAGGAGAAGAGTGGGTCGCCATAGGCTGATTGGAAGCCTGAGATGCCTGCCACCGCAGCATTTCTTCCCTGACCTTCTTAGCAACGATATCCTCGACTCTTTTATTCTCCTATACATGGATAAAAGAAATATTAGCTTCTTATTATCAATTTCCCTTTTGCAGTAATATTCTAAAAAAAGAATAGGTTACCTCTTCTTGTGAAAGTCCCACTCTGGGTTTGCGTTGGGATGGCCCAAAGAATGCTTTGATGCCCACACCAGCGCCTACACCCCTAACATGTCCAGGATGCTCTGGGTTACCCAGAGCAACTGTCAATTCATCCCTTGGGCCCTGAGGGATGAGCGTGCCTTGTTTCCTCTGCTCGTGCAGCTCCCGCTAATCACCATCAACAGAAATTGGTAAGTTAACACCACAAATAATCAATATTCAAACTATTGTTCTAAGTGTTGTATTTTACCATTTTCACAGCCGCCTCGACAGTTACGGGCTTCTTTATTTCACCCTTCTTGTTTTGCCTCCTAGCTATCCAGACATCATGGCGAGGCATGGGTGTGGCAGACTCCTGAGTCACAGCAGACTCCTAAGTAGCAGCAGACTCCGCTTGTAGTCTTTGGCGAACGCTTGCATAGCCCTTTGGACCCATAGTGTGGTCATGCACATTCAGTGCACGCCTTGATTTTTGTGCCTCACTGAGGGCCTAGTTAGTATGCACATTAATGATTTGGTTAGTAGCACTAAATGTTAATCTTGAATAGGTGAATACAACGTATATTAATTAAATTGGGAGTGACACCTAATACCTTGAATTCTTCAGATTTTCTTGAAGCAACAAAATTGTCCCAATCTTCTCTGTCCAAGAAGTTCCACTATTCAAGGGCTGACTTCTTCTTCTTATCACCATCTTTTATGTATTCTCTATTGAGATTTTTCCTATAGTTCCTAAGCATCTTTCCAGCGCATTGCATCACGCTTTTACGATGCAGCTTCTCATCCAATGCAAACAAATTCTATAAAATAGAATTGTTATTAACTAGTATCCAAAAATAGAATTGCAAATAATAGAATTTGTAATCTACAAAATAGAATTGCAAATAATAATAACTCACACATAAATCCTTCCATATCAAGTCTTTCTTCGCCTGAGGAACTTTATGCCAATTATCATACTTAACACCACAATGGCTTCGAGTGACAACCCCAAGATAGTTTATAAAATTATTGCGGTTCACTCCAATTGCATTTCCTCCATTATCAAACTCCACAACCAATTTGGATCCACTGCCACTTAGCGCTATTAACTTGTTCAACAGAGTGATGCCCCTTTTCTTGTTAACTTTTTGGTGATGCGCATCAAGTTCCTGCAGTGCTTCAGTGGGTACATTTACCTAAAATTTGACAAAAATAAACACACTGAATTAGCCCAATATAGAAATATAGGATATATGACATAACTAGAAGATAATGAATTTTATAGAAATACAGGATATGTTTTTAAAACTTACATTGGTATCCTCGCCATGCTCATCATGGACAGCATGCTCATCATGGACTTCATGCTCATCATGGACATCATGCTCATCATGGTCAGCCATATGAAAATGTCATTAAAAAGGCAAACATTTAGCATTTGTATTAACTACAAGATAATGAGATATCAAATCTGAAAATGATATTGATATTAAAAAAGCAAACATTTAGCTTCAATAAAAAATATAAACATGCATGCCTCTAAAATTATGATCTTTTATCAATTAACAATCCTTCATTGTGATCTCCGGGGACATATAAGTCATCATTAGCTTCAATATTTTGTGGAGTTGGCAACCCAACTGAGAATGGACTGGAGTCATCATACTTATCATAGTACTCTTCTTCGTCTATAGGATCTTCAATGAACCATCTTTTACCATGAAGAACAACTGACCATTTATCATTTGCAGGATCATCGATATAGAATACTTGTTTCTCCTGTGATGCCAATATGAATGGTTCACCCTTCTCGCCAATCTTTTCAAAGTTCACTAAAGTGAAACCCAATTCATCCACTATAACGCCTTTGGTGTTATCAACCCAATTACATTTAAAGAGCAGAATTCTAAAATCTATGTAGTCAAACTCCCATATGTCTTCAATGACACCGTAATATGACATTTTAGCTTCACGTGGACTCTTATCCTTTGCACTTGCAAAATACATAGTCGACGCTTGAAGAGTGACCCCACTATTTTGGATGACACCCTTATCATCTTGGCGCTTTGTGTAATATGTGAACCCATTAATGTCAAACCCTTCATAAGACATAACATTCGGTTTTGGTTTAAAGGCGAGGCATTTGATAGTTTTCGTAATATCATCTGGTATTTGAGATAGTTGATGTAAGACTTTATCTTCAAACCACTTAATAAATGTCTTGTTATGCTCTCTAGCAAGCCACATTGTATTGGCTCGAGGATATTGTATCTTGATGAAATTGGTATGTTCCTCGATATAAACACTCACTTCGTCCATGTTGTGTAAAATATACAAGTGAGCTTGTTCCAACTGCTCACAGCTGATTATTTTCACCCGTGATCCCAAAATTCCTTTTCCCTCCTAAATATTCTTGTCATTAATAGGAGTGTTATTACCATTCAGAAAGTCATTGCAAAAATCCATAACCTCTCTCGCCACATAACCTTCAATAATACTCCCTTCAGGCCGATAACGGTTTCGAACATCACCTTTAAAAATGATCATGTGTCGTTCAAAGGGATACATCTGATGCAAGAAAACTAGTCCCAACATTTTCACTTCCCTAGTCAAGTGGACAACAAGATGTACCATGATATCAAAGAACGAAGGAGGGAAATACATCTCAAGCTGACATAGGGTAACAACCACTTCTCTTTGCAAATTATCAAGAGTATTAGGGTCAATAACTTTGCTGCAAAGACTGTTGAAAAAGAAACAAAGTCTGGTGATTGCAAACCTTACATGCTTCGGAAATATAGATCGAATTGCCACGGGCAATATATGTTGCATTAGAGTGTGAAAATCATGAGATTTAAGACCTATCAACTTCAGATCTTTCATTGATTCCAATCTACGGATGTTGGATGAGTAACCATGTGGCACCTTAACATTTACCAAGCATTCACACAAAGCTTTCTTCTCCTTTCTAGACAACGTGTAACAAGTGGGAGGTAAGTATGTTCTTTTATTACCCATTTCATGTAATTTTGTTAATTCTGACCTTATTCCCAGTTCACGTAGGTCCAGTCTGGATTTTATCCCGTCTTTAGTCTTACCTAGTATATTTAATAGAGTACCAATGATGCTATCACATACATTTTTCTCAATGTGCATTACATCGATACAATGCCTGACTGTCAAAGAACTCCAATAAGGAAGATCCCAAAATATTGACTTCTTCTTGAATGAAGACTTGTCTCTGTGTGGCCATACTACATTGTGATTTCTTACCAAATTCATTGACAATGTCTTTTACTCTTTCATAAACAACATCCCCTGGTATAGGTTTAGGTGCACTCCATTTATCATTCCATCCATTGAATGATTTGCGCTTCCTATGATATGGATGGAATTTTGAAAGAAACCTTCGATGACCAAGATATACAGTCTTTCCGCCATGTTTTAGTCTTATTAAATCAGTGTTTTCTTCACATATAGGACACGCTTTAGCTCCTTTGACACTATATCCAGACAAATTCTCGTATGCTGGAAAGTCATTAATAGTGCAAAACAACATAGCGTGCAAACGAAATGTCTCTCTTACTGAAGAATCGTAGGTCATCATACCTTTAGCCCAAAGTTTCTTTAAGTCATCAATCAGAGGTTCAACATAAACATCGATATCATTTCTGGGTTGTTTAGGGCCCGATATCAACAACGACAGCATAACGTACTTATTTTTCATACACAGCCAGGGAGGTAGATTGTATATAACAAGCATGACTGGCCAAGTGCTATGTTGGCTGCTCAATGTCCCATACGGATTCATCCCATTTGTACAAAGCCTAGGTCTTAGATTCCTATCTTCTTCACCAAATTTGGGGTACAATAGATCAATCTTCTTCCACTGTGGGGAATCAGACGCATGTTGTAGGATCCCATCATTATTTTTCTTAACATCTGTATGCCACCTCAAATTCTTCGCATCTTTCAAATTTGCAAACAAGCATTGAAACCGTGATATTATAGGTAGATACCACATCACCTTGGTAGGAGAACCAGTTTTGGACTCCCCCGAAGTCGTCAATTTATACCGTGACGCACCACATTTTGGACAATCTTTCAAATCCACATAGTCCTTTTGAAATAATACACAATCATTTGGACATGCGTGTATCTTCTTGGCCTCCATTCCCATTGGGCACAACAATTTCTTTACCTGGTATGTTGAGATTGGCAGCTCGTTTCCTTCAGGAAACATTTCTTTCAAAAAAGTCAACAATGAAGTGAAGCTTTTGTCGCTCCATCTATTGTTAGCTTTCAACTTATACAATCTCAACACAGCTCTAAGCTTCGTAAACTTAGCACAACCTATGTATAACGGTATCTCAGCATCATGCACAATGTTTCTAAAGATAGGAAGTGGATCAGTGTACTCTACCCTACAACTATCCAACATCGCATCAATGATGTCTACTGGAACTGGTTCGTTCACATCTACGTCATCGGAGGCAATTTCTTCTTCCACCCAAGCACTGCTATCGACATCCACTGGTTTCGAGTTTGAAATCTCTCCATGTCAGTTCCATTATGTATAGCCTTGTACAATCCCATTGCACATGATATGACTTTTGATTTCGTCATCAGTGCTGACTTTCAAGTTGTTACCGCAATGCCTACATGGACAGTAGAACCTATCTCCAGGTTCTTTCCTATGTTCCTTGGCAAATCTAATAAACTAATCAAGACCAGATATAAACTCTGGGGTGCAGCGATTGCGAATGGACATCCATGATCTATCCATTCTATGATCAAAGAGGAAACAAGTATATATTAGGACAAGATTAGGGTCTACGGTTAACAAACACATGTGTACCACCTATCCCATCCTTGAACACCTAATCTCACTAGTAAGTGTATAATGTATATTGGGTTTTCTAGAAAATTTTGACAGCATTTCCCCACTATTCTCTAAGTACATATGTACTTAGAGAACAAACGGGGAAATGCTACCGAAATTTTCTCGAAAACCCAATACACATTATACACTTACATCCTAAGTGAGATTAGGTGTTCAAGAACAGTCCCAAACTGGGGACTATCCAAGATTTACTCCTAATGAGTAAATCTTGGATGGGTTTCTAGGCCAACAAACACAATAATAGATATGTACATGTTAGGGTTTCATCACAATTAATGTTAGGGTTTCATCACAATTGATGTTAGGGTTTCATCAATGTTAGGTTTAATCAAATCAAATTAGGATGCTACAATTGACAAGTTTAAATTTCATTTCAACATGCATCAAAATTTACTGAATTAGGCCAAACATTACGATTAGAAGCACAAATATATGACAAATATATGCAAGCAAAAGATTTGTTCATATCCTAGGATTTACATACAGCATTACATAAAAATGTGTTCATATCCTTACCAACAGCAAGCACGGCGCCATGGTTGTGTTGGCCTACCACGGTCGTGCTGTCCAGCACGGCCGTGGTAGGCCAACACAGCCATGGCCGTGATTGCTGTTGGTAAGGAGCTAGGGAGAAGGAAGCAAAGAGGCTAGGCTACCTGGAGCTAGCGTGGAGAAGAGCGGCAACGAGTGGCGGCAGCAGTGGCGGCGAGCAGGTGAAGAAGCAGAGGGCAGGTGGCGAAGAGAAGTGGCACCGGGAGAAGCAGCAGCAGCGCCAGCCGGAGAACCAACAGGCAAAGAAGCAGCAGCGGCGGGCAGCGGCGCCGGCGAGCAGAAGAGCAACAACACCAAAGAAGCAGAGGGGCAGCAACCGACGTCGCGATTTTGGGAGAGTGGCGGTGAGCAGCAGCACAGGAGAATATTGTCATGAAACAGATAGAAAGTGGAAAGAGCCAGGTGATCGGGTCTATTAAGTTGGTCAACGGCGTCGGTTATCTACAAAACTGACGCCTATTATGCTTTAGCGTCGGTTGATAGTAAAACACCGACGCCCAACTAAACAACCTTTACCCTAAATTATTTGGTGGGAACCATTATCAGTGTCGGTTATCGAAGGATAAGTGACACTGAAAGTGGGACTTTTCATGCAAATTTTCATTTTAAATAGGTGTCGTTGAATAGTTAAAAAACCGACGTTGTAGGTGACCTAAAATGTTCTCGCTCAAAAATTGGATTTCACGTGCAATTTTAGGCGTCGGTCTGTTATAACCAGCTGACGCTGAATACAAAGTGGTACTCGTGTCTGGCTGGTCTTCAAATATAGATGTCGGTTTGCATAAATAACCGACATCTAATATTATAGGTGTCGGTTTTCCTAAATAACCGACGCCCAGAAAAGCGACACTAAATGTTGTTTCTGTAGTAGTGGTTGTTACCCTTGGTGCTGACGCAGCGTTGCATGATACCACAGTGCACAGCACTGGTGAGTGCACAACATGCCTGACGCAACGTTGCACGTTACATCCTTGTGTTGGTCGTTGGACACTGGTGTGCTGACCGTTATGAGTTGGGCGATAGATGAGGGTGCCCTGCCCGATATTATTGTGGTGAGGGTAGTGGGTGCTTTTAGTGAGGGTCCTACCCTTATAGAAACTGATATGTTGTTCTTGCATCACGTTTTAGTTTTGATAAGTAACCATGGATGTGCACGATATAGTAGACCACATCTATGTTAGAACTTGTGTATATATCACGTTTAGACATGATGATGGCCCTTAATATGCTGGATGGTAATCATTATGGTAAAGCGTGTCCATGTAACTTATCATGACTTTACATATGCATGTGATCATCCTGAATCATCTATATAAGTGCTAAGGAAATGGTAATCACATAAATGCTCTGCTTAAATAATGTGGCCTATGTTTATATGTTGAGGCATGATTGATAAAGCATCAACGTCACCCTATGTTGAGAAAATGAACTTCTAAGCTATTCATAATGATTATGTATACTAACCATGCAGGTCTCATACAGATGTATAGCCAGACAAAGGGCTATGAGGTATATATGTTGAGTAAATCTGTTGTGATGGTGACTCTTGATAATGAGATAACATGTATGATGTATTTGACTAAAGTGCTTGGGATTGCTATCCCATGTTGATGATGTAAGCCTTGAGAGGCAGTGGCACTATGTGATAAGGGATTGAGATCCCATGTCAATGTGATGATCCTTGAGATGAATCTAGATGATTGGCAAGAGGGCAAGTGATAACATGTAATGTTGGATCCTTGTGATGGATCAGGATGATGTTGACTACAATAAAAGCATAATGTTGAGTCTTATGTTATTTATTCTTGTTATAGTTTACATGTTATATAACTTGGTTGAATCTTGCAAGCCATATAAAAGATACTAATTAATCACAGTTGAATATATCATGTAGTTGCCCTGGCCATAGATCCATCATCATCAGGAGCTGGTGATGGTGAAATGGGTTCTCCTACGGGTTAACCCGAAAGCTCATATTATTGAATATGTGTGGTTTCTCCTAGCCGAAAATGAGGAGGTATGAGTGCAACTTTGGTTGTAGACTCCAGAGTGCAGATTCAGGCTCGTAGCTCAGTATGTGAAGAGCATGGTGAACAGGCCCATGGCTCAGGATATGTGATATGTGAGCACGAATGTGTTCATGGCTCAGAGCACGGTGATCAGGCCCATGGCTCAGTTTCACTAGCGTCGATACCTGTACCGAGGCAGGCTAGGAAGAGGGTAGTCTGACCCTGTGGCTGAGGCCACTTTAGCATGAGACTGCGGTCCTGCTTGTGTTGTACTCGTGCACTGACCACGAGGTGGGAGGTCGTGGAGTCCGGCTCTTCCATTGACCTTGTATGGAACCGACTTGGGTTTTGCAACCGAAGGTTGGATTTGAGCGGTACGGCTCACTTCCTTAGGGCATAAGAATACGTAATCAAGCCATATAGTATTTATTACATAAGGCAAAACACGGAACATTGGTTGAGGCCTTGCTTATACAGTTAATCTTGTTATACATGCAGTTACTTATACATTCCTCATGTTATGTGATAAGACCTTATAATCTTATCTTGTCAATCATGTTCCATAACAAGATAATTGGTGATATGCCTTCCGTACAACCTGGTAAGCTTGATGGTACGCATAGCTTTGCTATATATATTGTTATTAATTCTACGTTTTACTGTTTATCTACTATTGTTGCTTTATCCTTCTTGGTTTTATAGTTTTGGCGGGGAATTATGTTTCTCGCTGGGACAATGTTCAATTGTCTCACCCCGCTGGCTTTTAGGTGTTCGAGCTAGACATCATGGTGGTCGCGGAGTTGCGGCCGAGTAGCAAAACGAGCAGTAGAAGGTAAGAGATGGACATGCTGCTGTTTTGGTCATTTTGTAGTAGAGTCTTAGAGTCATCCATGTACTCTCAGGTCCTTGGAGGTGTTTTGACGTTGTTTCACGATGTGTAGCTGTTGATGTTTGTATATCCTATTGTTGGCCGGATGTGGTCCGTTAGGTATATATATAACAGGTGATGAACTCTGGTGGTGGTTAGACAGCTGTTCCTCTAAGCTGTGGACACGTATCAAGACTTGTATATGCTTATATAACATGTTTGACTTGCAGGATGAGGACTTAAATGTAATACTTTATCAGTTTATCCTCTTTCCGCAATCGGTTTTAATTAACCCATGTTTTGATAATCTGTGGTTATGGTGATTTCCACACGTTTTCGCGTAACACCTCATTGTCTGTGTGATAGTGGGATGTGTTTCCATAGTGGTGGAGAAGTGGCATGTTTAATTGGACACCTAAGCTCTTTCATCTCTCTCCTACCCTTGAGTATGTATACCTCCTATAACGTCCCAGGATTTGAGACCTCGGATAACATGATCTTAAATGGAATAATTGGACTGCCCATATCACCAAGGTGCACCTCCTTTTCTGAAAGCTTGTCACTAAAGAACTCCATAGTTAAGCGTGCTCAGCTTGGAGTAGTACTAGGATGGGTGACCAGTTGGGAAGTTGACCCCAGCTTGCGCGTGAGTGAGGAAAAAGTGTGCAGTTAAGGCTAGTGGTTATCTGTGGGGCTAGACGTCATTCCTAAAACTCTACTAGAGCCTAGGGCAGTGGGCCTAGGCATTACAAATGGCATTAGAGCCAATTCTCCTCTAATAGGTGGGGCCCAAATGGGCATGTGTCATGCCAATCTTAAGTCGTGCGGTCCAGGCAAGTTAGAAAGGGCTACCTGCTGAGATGAGATGGAGCTACCCTTGCGTTGGTAGCCGTGGATGGGAACTGGGTGTCCATGGGCCATTCTGGGTCTACACTGAAATGGGGAAGTGACTATGGAGTCGTATAGTTGATCCTTGACGAGGACGTCAAGAGTCTAAGTGGGGGAGATTGTAACGTCCCAGGATTTGAGGCCTCGGATAACATGATCTTAAAGGGAATGATTGAAATACCCATATCACCAAGGTGCACCTCCTTTTCCTGGAAGCCTGACACTAAATAACTCCATAGTTAAGTGTGCTCATCTTAGGGTAGTACTAGGATGGGTGACTGGTTGGGAAGTTGACCCCGGCTTGCGCGTGAGTGAGGACAAAGTGTGTAGTTAAGGTTAGTGGTGATCTGTGGGGCCATTCGTCATTCCTAAAACTCTACTAGAGCCTAGGGCAGTGGGTCCAGGCATTACACTTCCCTCTTTTCATTCATATGAAATTTTTACATCCTTCCTTCCTCTCTTCTTGCTTAGAGTTTTTCCCTTGTGTGCTTTTTGGTGAAGAGGAGCTTGACCTTGGAGCTTTAGTGGTCGATAACTTAGTGGTGGAGTTAGGATTCGGTGAAACCCTCCCCCTTGGTGATCTTTGACCCTGGTGAGTAATCTACCTTCTTGATCTCATTTTCTTGAACCTTGCTCTCTCTTCTTCTCTTAGCCAAACTCGTGGTTCTCCATGGTGATCTTCTTGAGAAACTCCTCTCCTATATAGGTCATGTCTATGGTTTTCCATAGTAGTACTTATGTGAGATGGAGATTCCCTCCTTATTCCTTTCTTTTTCAGCTTAGGGTTTTTACCCTCTTCTCTTGAGCTTTCCTTTGACATTGGTTGCTCTTTTTCTCTTGAGGTGATCTTTCTTGGCCATGCGGTTGATCCAAGTTGTGGTTTCTTCTCTCTTGGAGCTTTATGGTTTGGGATTTGATCTTCACCTCAAGGCAGATTATATAACTCTCTCCTCTAATATTAATGCACCTTTATCTTGCTTGCATGTTACTTATTAATCTCTAAAATATGATCATAAGTTGCTAGATAATGCTATCTTGTTTTAGGTTTTAAGATTATTAAGTGTTCTTTTATATATTTCTCTTTCTCCTAAACCCTAATTCTTGTACCCGAAATCGATGTGGTGGTGGAGTTGTTGTTTCTTACATGCATCTTGATTGTTAGTTTTGCTACCATGTTTTGGTTTGAACTCTACACGAAGATGGAGATTTTGGTTCATTACATGTGTTTTGTGTATGGTTTTCTCCTATTATCATGATTTGGTTTGCCTATGTTTGATGATTGGATTTATAAGGTTCTGAATGATTCTTTCTATCAGGAACCCATCTTCATGCTTGGGTTTGGTTTCATGGTGTTGATCACCATGGTGGCCTTGGTTTTGAGATGTTTCCTCTCTCTTGCTGTTTCTAAGTAGCATCTCCTTCGGTCGATGAAGGTTGAATGTACTTGGGTCATTGTGTGGTTTCCTTTGAGTTACTAAAGGCTTGGTGGTGGTTCTTGGTCGATGAGAATGCTTTGGGTCATTGACCTTGTTGTTTTTTTGGTCGCTTAGATGGTTGTTTTTCTCTACAACCAATGACCCTTACCGTGTTGGTTGGTCATTGATCTCCCCTCATGAATGGTTGCTAAAATGACCATCTTCAACAATAGTTGGATGCATGATCATCAGTACCGATGATCATATGGTAGCATAGTTTTCAGTGACCATGCACTTCAATTTTCAACAGTCCACCCTAATGTTTAGTGGTCAACTATGTGCATGACCTTTAGCGACCAACTACCTAAGTTTCAGAGGTCAATATGGAGTTGATTGTGATGAAAATAATGTTAACCATATATGTTCCAATAATATGGGGAGTAATGATAGTTAGGGTCGATGTTATATGTTGTTTGGAAACCCTAATCAGCTAGCTATGAAAAACCCTAACCTTGAACACATGGTGATAATGCTTCCTTGCTTGAATGATTAGCATGTAATAAAGTATTCTCTCTTCTACTTGTGTAACCCTAATGTGTTGGTTGAGTGAACATCATAGCTTGTAGTTGTCATGGTATCTCTATTACGACACAGGGTGATTATTATGAGCATTTATGAGGCATGTTGAGATAATGAAGATGTGCAGGAACTATATGATTGGGTCTTATGACCTGGTAGAGGCTTTGTTCCTAGTTTGAAGTGATATCATATAGTGATGAGATGAGGGATTGTTATCCCCTAGTGATGTGATAATGTTGATGGACTTGTATGGCAGTGATCTCATGTGATGATGTGACAGATTTAGACCTCATACATTTTATATCTTCTGTAGTTGTAATCTACCCTATGTTTATAGAATTGGTTAAAGGTTTATATGTTGTAATTTGATTGATGCTTAAAAGATACATATTGGCTATAACTCATCAAGTGGAACCCTAATCATGTAGTTGCCATGTGCCATAGATCCATTCTAATGTCAGGACTTGTTGGATGGTGAAACGAGTAATTCCTAAGGGAAACTCACAGCGCATATTTTTTAATATGTGGGACAGCTAGTTTGGGATATATTCTTGCGTCCACAATTACAAGTTGTGGAGGATGATTGTGGTCATGCCTCAAATATTATGATATGTCAAAGGCAGCAGTGAGTACAACTGTAGGGTGCTTTAGATAGAACAGGCATTTGTGACTTGTTCTCTAGTGTTGTTACATGTACCAAGGTGGTCAAGTTGTTTTCATCTTGACTATATGACACTTTTGGCATATGAATATTATGTCTTTGCATTGTCTCTCATATTGGCCGGGAGTTGTGGGTGAGATCATTGTAACATCCCTGACCTGGGTTATGCTTTAACCCTAGATGTTTTACTTAATAAAGTTAATTATATGCTTGTTCCTATTTCTTGAAAAGTAATTAAGGCCCAAGAGGAACTTATGTTTCAATTTTAGTCCTTTTTGAATAATGTTGAAACACTATTTTGCTTATTTTGGACTAAAGTGCAAATTACCCAAGTTGAGGATTTAACTTGCAAATGTTCATGGTAAAATGTTCCTCAAGTGTTGAAGCATCATAAGAATGATAATGATGTGAAGGTATGGCTTGTGATAGCCTGAGCACCAAGAAAGAGCTTATTAAGCAATGTTTGTGCATTAAAACCTAGTTTTGGTGTAATGTGCAATTTACCCAAAACCTAGGGTTCAATATGCAAAATACCACTTCTAGAGAGTCCCTAATGTTTCTTGGCATCATGTAGAGAAAATAAAATGAGAGGGGCGTCTCATTTGAATCACTTTGGAATGAGAGAGAATCTTGATATTAAAATAATCAAGATTTAAGCATAATTGAAACCCTAATGCAATTTAATGCAAAAATAAATATATTAATTGAAGTGCTCTTCAACAAAAAATGGGATGGTTAAATTTGGATAAGTGTGGACGTCCTTGTTCCTTTCAAAGGCAACGAAAATATCCTAAGTGAGTGGAGATCCCACTCACATTAGTTAACTAAAAAGTAATATCCACTAAATATGGGATATTATTATTATATGAATTAAGGTGCTTAATTTCTTTTCCTTTAATTCATGGATAATGAAGAGGAATTCTAAGGTAGAGTTGATAGCTTCATATGAAAGGAAGTGAGGGGGTTTATTAGCACCAATTTGGGGAGTTAAAGGATTATTATAAGACTTTCTCTCTCTTAAAAATTCCCATACATATACCTCATTTTCCACCCACATAAGGACTCTTTTTTGGATTTTCTTTCTCTCCTTCCTTTGGCCAAGCACAAGGGAGCTTAGGAGCAATAGGAGGACGAACTAAAACCTGTAGGTAAGCTCCTTAAT
This sequence comes from Alisma plantago-aquatica, assembly GCA_963693085.1. Lineage (NCBI taxonomy): Eukaryota > Viridiplantae > Streptophyta > Magnoliopsida > Alismatales > Alismataceae > Alisma > Alisma plantago-aquatica. The sequence continues at coordinate 390,205,395 of OY856412.1, read as the reverse complement.
CATCTTCAACCTTGATTTCATGGTGGAAATCTTTTCTCCATGCAATCTTCAATCCTAGCCATTTCTTTTCACTCAAAAGCTTGAGGACGGACCTTGGGAGGTTGAGAAAGCTTCATTCACCATTAGAGACGTGAAGATTGAAGCTTGGTTTCAACTTTTAAGGTGGGTTATATAACTTGAACCCTTAAATGTTATTATGTCATTCAATTCTTCATCACTTGTTGATCGTTTTGTTCTTCTTGAAATTCCTTTGATCAATTTGATAAATTAGCATAAGAATGGCAGTAGATTTTGAAGGATCGAAGCTTGATGATGATGATGACATCATCATAAGCACACACCTCAACAAAGTACATCAGAAAATGGTTTCAACATTGGAACCAATCGATTTCAAGATCGATTGAAACCAAACGGTCTCAAGACTGTTTGGTAGTAAACGGTCTCAAGACCGTTTGAGATCAAACGGTCTCAAGACCGTTTGAGATCAAACGGTCTCAAACTGTTTGTAGGATCAATGCTGATGTGGATGGATGATGATCTAGTGATACTAATTTATTTGATTTTAAAGGTTCCATGTATGGATGATCCACTAATTGCAAACCCTAATCGATTGAATTGAGTGAAACCCTGGTTGAGGGAATCGGTTTTGAGGTGGTTTGACTCAAATGGTCTCAAGACCGTTTGGAGGTCAAACGGTCTCAATACTGTTTGGAGGTCAATGGTTGATTGTGGTGGATGGTTGGAGACCCAAGGGCTACAATCTGATGTACCTTCAATAGTTTAATCGATTGATGATTCAATGAGTACAAACCCTAAATCAAATTGATTCGAGGAACCCTAATTGGTCCATTCAGTTTCAAGGTAGTTTAGACCAAAAGGTCTTGAGACCGTTTGAGTCCAAATGATCTTGAGACCGTTTGGGGTCAAACGGTCCTCAGATCATTTGGAGAGCAAACGATCTCAAACCTTTTGAATTGTCTAATCGGTTTCAACACTCAATCAGTTTTAATGTTGGGATGTCCATTCGGTTTCAATTCAAAGGTCGATGATTCCGTTTCAAGACCGGATGGAGGATTCTATTTTAAGACCGAATGGAGGAATTGTTTTCAAGACCGAATGAATGATTCGGTTTCAAGATCAAATGGATTGGATTTCAAGATCGAATGGATGATTCGGTTTCAAGACCGAATGAGTTAATTCAATTGCAATTGATCAAGACCGTTTGAAGGTCTAATTGATTCAAACCATGTAGGTACAATTAATCCCATTATTGTTGATCAAAGGTAATTACAATGGTTGTACCTTGAAAGTACTTCAGTGATTAGTACCTTTTGAGGGGTTAATCTTTTATGCTTATGGAAGCAATGACTCAATACACTGTGCTAACCATTCATTCAAATTGATTTAACCTGATCAAGATTGAAGTAACTAACATCCTAGAAAGGATGAGAGAGAGGAACTCATACATGAGTGATAATCATGTAGTGATTAATCCTCAACACTTTCAACATGATTAAAATATGTAATTAGGGTTTCATTCATGATGGTGAGATCATGAAACCCTAATTGAGAAGGGTGATGAACCTTAACCCTAATTTAGGGCAATGCAAAGTGAAACCCTAATCAAGGGTGATGGTGTAACCCTAATTTAGGGTAATGATATGAGAAACCTTAATTCAGGGTATTTTAATGAAAAACCCTAATTTAAGGGTATGCTTCATGAAAACCCTACTATTTGGGTAAAACTACATGAAACCCTAATTTTAGGGGAAACATTATAAGAAACCTTAATTCAAGGTAAGGATGTAATGTGAAACCCTAATACAGGGTGATGTAATGTGATATGAAACCCTAATTTGAAACCCTAACCCTAATACATGGTAAAGGCATGAGAAATTATAATTATGGGTTACAGTACATGAAACCCTAATTTTGGGCAATGAGATGATTAACCATAGCCCTAATGATGGATAATGGGATGAGTATCCCTAATTGACAAACCCTAATCCTAAAAAGGGAATAGTTGTGTTATCCTTGTATTGCATAGTGCAGATAAGTATTTGATATAGTTGCTATCATGATTACTAACCATGCAGGTATCATGAGATGATGAGCATAGCCAGGTATGAGCTATGATGTTTCAATTATTATTTGTTAATGGGCTTTGTGAGCCATAACATGCTTTGTTGCCTAGTGAGAGGTAACAAGTGATGAATTAGGCTTTGTGAGCCATGTGAGATGCTTGTGTAACAAGTGTCATGTTACCTTGGTCAGAAGACCTGAAGGTGTTTAGTTACCTAATAAGTGGTAACAAGTGTTCTTTGATGAACTGAGGATTGAATACCCATTTTCTATAATCATGATGATGAGTTTGTGAAAGGATGAGAATGCTCATGATGAGATGAGGGATTGAGATCGCAATGCTTTATTGAAGATTTGAACAGTATTTGATGAAAGTATTACACATTCTTTGTAGCAATTGTTAAAATAACTGATATTTGGAAACTTGTTTGATGCTAAAAGAATATGGTAATACACTTAATTAATCAAGTGATATCATATAATGTAGTTGCCCTGACCACAAGTCCATCAGCGTTAAAATTTGCTGAATGGTGAAACGAGTTAAACTCGGAGCGCATATTTTTTAATATGTGGGGGTAATTGGGCAATTATATCCTTATGCCCCATAGGAATGGTTGTGGGCTATATCCTATGTACGGGATTGGTTGCGGACCATACCCCAGTTTGAGTATGGCTAAGGGCCATGACTCCATGATATGATACCAGGCATTGGCTACGGGCCATAACCCTAAAGAGAGTATATGATGCGGGCTATAACTCTATAGCGAAGATGCCAATATAGCCTAGCATTGCAATTTGACACATGATGTCTCTACCATATAATCTCGTACTGACCAAGAAGGATGAGGTCTTGGAGTGTGGCTCTTCCATTGACCTTATGTGGTACCGATGTTTTCCGTAATCATGGTTGGTTGGAGCATGAACGATATACTTCATCTCTTCAGGGCATTGAGTATGGTTGTAAAATGTAATCAGCCGTGTAGCGTATTTTCTTAAGTTTGAAATATGAGAATCATTGGTTGATGTTATCTTGATTAGTATATCCTAGATGCATAAATGTTATACATGTTCTTCATATTCCTTATTGAATAAGTAACATGTTGCTTATCAAGTTATAACTGAAATGTCTTGAATAAGAATATTGTTCTAACATGTTTAGACATTAATTTAACTATTGTTGAATATATATGATTCCTCTGCTCAGTTTTATTCTAATAAACTGCAATAATAATATTTATGGCAGAGAGTTATATCTCTCGCTAGGGAAATTTCAAATTGTCTCACCCCTGTGGGATCCAACTTTTTAGGTAGATGCGGAGGAAGAGGCAGAAACCCTACAGCAGAGGAAGAGCAGCAGTAGCAGCAGGGACAACAGTGAATTCTCAAGTGGAGACACCGGTTGTCATGTCGTGTATATAGAGTCCTATGTGTCATCTCTGTACTCTCAGGTCCTCAGAGTCAGTAGATGGTTTTTAATGAATCGGTCTAAGATTTTGACTTAATGCCTCAAGGTTTTTATGTTTCCTGTGTACAGTTTAACAGAGCAGTTGATGTTGAAATATTGAGATGAAATGATACAAGAGATGTACTTGTGAACCAAAATGTAATTGAATTACTTTGGTTCTTTTTGAAAGAGTTTTCCAAATGTATTGATCTCTTTGTGAATGGTTTTAATTTTTAGTGATTTTCAGTAATCCGCTGCTAATGAACGCTCCCGTTTGGTTAATAATGTTTTGTTCGAACGGCACGTCACAGTTTTGTGGTATCAGAGCCCTAGGTTCACTGAGTCTACAGAGACATAGGATTAAGTCATTGAGTATGTTCTAGTGTCTTCCATTTTATCTGATAGTGACTTCTTCTCATATAGGAGGAGAAGAAGAACTTGAAGATGTCTAGATCACACGAAGAACACACTGCTGAGAGCAGTGTTGCTGCACCAGGAAAAGGTGCAAGGGACCAAGTTAGGGATGAACCTATACCTGAACAGTCCCCGTTTGACCCAGCCATGATAGAAAACCCAGCTTTTAATGCTCTATTTGGGAAGTTCATGGAAGTTATGATGCACATGATGGATAAGATGCCACCACCTACACCTAGGGCACCAGCCCATAATGAGGGACAGAGAGCTGGTAAGACATTTGAGAGTCTTTGTTGGGTAGGAGCCACAGAGTATGCTGGCACAGCTGACCCAGCAGATGCATACTTATGGTTGACTGAACTGGAGAAGGCTTTCAGAATCCTCAATATTCCTGAAGCTGAAAAGGTGAGGCATGCAGTGTACCTGCTGAAAGGGAGTGTTGGTTACTGGTGGACAATTGAAGAAGGCAAAAGGCTAGGTGTCGAAGTCAGGTGGAAAGAATTCCGACGAGAATTTGTCATTAGATACTTCCCTAAGACTTACCTAGATTAGAAGATATCTCAGTTTGAGAAGATAAGACAAGGATCAATGAACATTAGCGAGTATGAGGCTAAGTTCATGGAGCTTTTGTGATTCTGTCTGCATATGGAAGCTACTGATGAGGAAAGAATTTGGCATTTTGAGAAGGGGTTGAACGTTGAATTGACCACTCCTGTGTCTGCTCTAGAGAACAGGGAGAGGTTTGCTACCTTTGTGGAGTCCGTCAGACGGATAGAGAGGTCGGTGATCGAAAAGTGACAGACCAGTGGTAAGAAAGTGTACACTCAGTTCTAAGGACAGAGGTCCGAGAGCTTTAAGAAGTTAAGGTTTTCTGCAAAGGCAGCACCATCAAGATTTAATACCCAGACACAATGCACATCAAGTAGGGGTAGGGGCCGTAGTTTTGTTCCAAATAGAGCCCCCAGTACAGCGTCAACATCGGTGACTGGACCTCATAGACCCTATCCAGAGACCAGGATCTGTCATCAGTGTAGATAAGTGGGACATCTGGAAAGGGATTGTCCAGTCGGGAACACAATGGTGACTCAACCTCCGAGGCATAGTCAGAAAGGCTCTCAGAGGAGGCAGTTTTTGAGTGGCACTCGAGGACATGGGCAAGCGTCCCAAGTCAGTTTGTTGGCACCCAAAAACCGAGCACAGGGTCAATAGCAAGCGACGGTGAGGTTCTATGCGATGAATCAACCCAAAGTAGTAGTCAATCCACGGGTTGTGACAGGTCATATGGAACTATTTCATTCTGATATGTCTTCATCCTACTTCGTATATGTTTTAATTGATCTGGGTGCTATGCATTCCTTCATCACTAGAGAAGTGATTCTTGACTGCAATATGACAGTTGGTCATAGGGCAGAGAGTTTGATGTTGCAAACCCCTTTGTTGCGATCTGCAGTGCTGCGGGAGGTGTGTTCTCCCTGCACTTTTTCCTTTTCTAAACATCGCATTCAGGTGGATCTTATACCACTTGAGATGCATGGGTTCGATATAATTCTTGGAATGGACACTCTAGAAAATTATAAGGTTGTCTTGGATTGTAGTTCCAAGCAAGCTGTGTTCACAGATGATAGTGACACATGGATCTTTTAGGGAGATAGAAAGATTCTTCCAACCTGTCTTGTGTCAGCTATAGTAGCTGAGAAGTTGATGAGACAAGGATGCTTTGCATTCTTGGCCCATGTGGTAGACATCACTATGGAGAGTTCTAATCTTTCATAAGTTCTGATAGTTAGGGAGTTTGAAGATGTGTTCCCTGAGGAACTTCCAGGTGTTCCTCCGCCCCGAGAAATTGATTTTAAGATTAATCTCGGGCACGCAACCAATAGCACAAACACCATATAGAATGGCACCTACTGAGATAGCATAGCTCAAGAAACAACTGCAGGAGTTGCTTGAGAAGGGTTTTATCTGACCAAGTACTTCACCATGGGGTGCTCCGGTTCTCTTTGTTAAGAAGAAGGACGGATCGATGTGGTTATGCATTGATTACAGGCAGTCGAATAAAGTAACTATAAAGAACAAGTATCCTCTGCCGAGGATCGATGCCCTATTTGATCAGTTGCGTGGTGCAACTATCTTTTCTAAGATAGATCTGAGGTCGGGATACCATCAGTTGTGTATCAAGGAGAGTGACATACCTAAGTCTGCCTTTAGGACAAGGTATGGTTACTATGAGTTCATAGTTATGTCGTTCGGACTGACTAATGCACCAGCTGCATTCATGGAACTCATGAATAGAATCTTTCGACCTTTTCTTGATCAGTTTATAGTAGTCTTCATAGATGACATCTTGGTATATAGTAGAGATGCTCAACAACATGAGCAGCACCTTCGTCAAGCTTTAACTTTTCTAAGAGAGTATAAGTTGTATGCTAAGTTTAGCAAATGTGAGTTCTGGTTACCAGAAGTTTCGTTTGTAGGACATGTAATATCTGACTTAGGTATCTGTGTTGATCCTAAGAAGGTAGAATTTGTCCTGTAATGGGAACAATTGAAGACACCAATGGAGATACGCAGTTTCCTAGGACTGGCAGGCTACTACAGGATGTTCATTAAGAACTTCAGCTCTATAGCTTTACCCCTAACCAAGTTGACAAGGAAGGAGGTTCCTTTTGTCTGGAATGACAACTGTCAACATTCTTTTCAGCTGTTGAAAGAAAGGTTAACAAGTGCATCTATGCTAGTGTTACCTGAGCAAGGGAAGGGGTACATAGTTTTTTGTGATGCATCTAAGAATGGCCTAGGATGTGTGTTGATGCAGGATAATCAAGTGATTTCTTTTGCTTCTCGACATCTTAAGAAATATGAGGAGAATTATCCAACACATGATCTAGAGCTACCTGTTGTGGTCCATGCTTTGAAGGTCTGGAGACATTATCTCTATGGAGAAACATTCCAAACTTTCACAGACCATAAGAATCTAATATATAACTTTTCACAACATGAATTGAACATGAGACAACATCGCTGGATGGAGTTAATTAAGGACTACGATTGTACAATTGATAATCATCCAGGGAAAGCCAATGTAGTGGTTGATGCATTAAGTAGGAAATCATCATCACCATCCCTAGATAAAGCACAATTGAACTCCCTAGTGTGCTTTAAAAGAGATATGCTTATCTCTATGAGGAAAAACAATGTACAGTTTAATGTATCATTGTTAGTCGGGTTGTTAGCTGAGATGCATGTGAAGCCTACTCTGAGACAACAGATTAAAGAAGCACAGCTAGCTGATACGGTGGTTCAGTAGATCAGGTCAGAGTATGGTAGTGAGAAATGGGATGGCTTTCATGAGTCAGAGGATCAGGTAGTCTGTTACCATGGTAGGATGGTAGTACCTAATGCCAATGACTTGAGGAAGTTAGTCTTGGAAGAAGCTCATTTTTCAATGTATGCAATGCATCCAGGGAGCACCAAAATATATCATAACTTGAAAGATATGTATTGGTGGCTTGGACTGAAGAAGGATGTAGTTGAGTTTGTTATGTGGTGTCTGGTGTGTCAGCAGGTTAAAGCTGAACATCAAAAACTCACAGGAACAATGCAACCTTTGCCTATACCACAGTGGAAATGGGATCATGTGACCATGGACTTTGTGGTTGGTTTACCTAGAACAACCAAAGGTCATGATTCCATATGGGTGATAGTTGATAGGTGGACTAAGATAGCACATTTTCTTCCTATCAAAACAACCTACACTACTGAGAAGCTGGCACAGATATATGTAGATGAGATAGTGCGGTTGCATGGGGCTCTAGCTACTATAGTTTCTGATAGAGGTCCCCAGTTCACGAGTCATTTTTGGGAATTACTACATAAAGCTTTGGGTATATAGTTAAGGTTTAGTACAACCTTTCACCCACAAACAGATGGACAATCTGAGAGGACCATACAAACTTTGGAGGATTTTCTTAGGGCATGTGTCCTTCAGTCTGTAGGAATTTGGGATCTACACCTGAGCTTGATAGAATTTGCTTACAATAATAGCTATCATCACAATATTGATATGGCACCATATGAAGCATTATATGGTAGACATTGTAGATCTCCTTTATGTTGGTATGAAATAGGAGAATATCAACTTTTGGGTCCTAAGCTAGTGCAGTAGACAACTGAGAAGATTAAAATAATACAACAACAATTGAAGACTGTACAGGATAGACAGAAGTCATACGCCGACAAACGGCGAAGAAGTTTAGAATTCCAAGTTGGAGACAGAGTATATCTCAAGGTCTCACCTTGGAAAGGTATTCTTAGATTTGGAAAGAAGGGAAAGTTAGCTCCTAGATTTATGGGGCCTTATCCAATCATTGAACGGATTGGAAAGGTAGCCTATAAGTTGTAGTTGCCACCTAAGCTACATGAGTTACATCTAGTGTTCCATATCTCCATGTTGAGAAAGTTTCATCCTGACACAGAGTTGGTTTTGCAACCTATGGAGGTAGAATTAAATGATGATATATCATATGTTGAAGGACCTGTGATGATCCTTGATAAAAGAATTAAAAAGCAGAAAAAGAAAGACATATGTCTTGTGAAAGTTCTCTGGCATCACTGTGGCATTGAAGAAGCTACGTGGGAACTTGAGGAAGAGATGACGAGGAAGTACCCTTCTCTTTTCTCTTGATGATTTTGGGGACGAAATCCCTATTAGGGGTGGATAATTTGTAACATCCCTGACATGGGTTATGCTTTAACCCTAGATGTTTTCTTAATAAAGTTAATTATATGCTTTTTCCTATTTCTTGAAAAGTAATTAAGGCCAAAGAGGAACTTATGTTTCAATTTTAGTCCTTTTTTAATAATGTTGGAACATTGTTTTGCTTGTTTTGGAGTAAAGTGCAAATTACCCAAGTTGAGGGGTTAACTTGCAAATGTTCATGGTAAAATGTTCCACAAGTGTTGAAGCATCATAATAATGATAATGATGCGAAGGTATGGCTTGTGATAGCCTGAGCACCAAGAAAGAGCTTATTAAGCAATGTTTGTGCATTAAAACCTAGTTTTGGTGTAATGTGCAATTTACCCAAAACCTAGGGTTCAATATGCAAAATATCACTTATAGAGAGTCCATAATATTTCTTGGAATCATTTATAGAAAATAAAATGAGAGGGGAATCTCATTTGAATCACTTTGGAAGAGAGAGAGAATCTTGATATTAAAATAATCAAGATTTAAGCATAATTGAAACCCTAATGCAATTTAATGCAAAAATAAATATATTAATTGAAGTGCCCTTCAACCAAAAATGGTATGGTTAAATTTGGATAAGTGTGGACGTCCTTGTTCCTTGAAAAGTCAACGAAAATATCCTAAGTGAGTGGAGAGCCCACTCACATTAGTTAACTAAAAAGTAATATCCACTAAATAGGGGATATTATTATTATATGAATTAAGCTGATTAATTGTTTTTCCTTTAATTCATGGATAATGAAGATAAATTCGAAGGTGGAGTTGATATCTTCGTATTCAAGAAAGTGAGGGGGTTTAGTAGCACCAATTTGGGGAGTTAAAGGATTATTATAAGACTTTCTCTCTCTTGAAAATTCCCTTACATATACCTCATTTTCCACCCACATAAGGACTCTTTTTCATATTTTCTTTCTCTCCTTGCTTTGGATGAGCACAAGGGAGCTTAGGAGAAACAGGAGGATGAACTCCAACCTGTAGGTAATCTCCTTAATCATCTTCAACCTTGATTTCATGGTGGAAATCGAAAATCAATGCTTGATTTCTTCTTTTCTCCAAGCAATCTTCAATCCAAGCAAGTTGCCCTGAGGGAGAAGCACCCTACTATGAATAACAACAGTTCCTATCCCATGCAATATTCAATCCTAGCCATTTCTTTTCACTCAAAATCTTGAGGACGAACCTTGGGAGGTTGACAAAGCTTCATTCACCATTAGAGACGTGAAGCTTGAAGCTTGGCTTCAACTTTGAAGGCGGGTTATATAACTTGAAGCCTTAAATGTTATTATGTCATTCAATTCTTCATCACTTGTTGATCGTTTTGTTATTCTTGAAATTCCTTTGATCAATTTGATAAATTACCATAAGAATGGCAGTAGATTTTGAAGGATCGAAGCTTGATGATGATGACATCATCATAAGCACACACCTCAACAAAGTACATGAGAAAACGATTTCAACATTGGAACCAATCAGTTTCAAGATCGATTGAAACCAAACGGTCTCAAACTGTTTGGAGGATCAATGTTGATGTGGATGGATGATGATCCAATGATACTAATTTATTCGATTTTAAAGGTTCCATGTATGGATGATCCACTAATTGCAAACCCTAAACAATTGAATTGAGCGAAACCCTAGTTGAGGGAATCGGTTTTGAGGTGGTTTGACTCAAACGGTCTCAAGACCGTTTAGAGGTCAAACGGTCTCAAGACCGTTTGAGACCAAACAGTCTCAAGACCATTTGGAGGTCAATGGTTGATTGTGGTGGATGGTCGGAGATCCAAGTGCTACAATCTTATGTACCTTCAATAGTTCAATCGATTGATGATTTAATGAGTACAAACCCTAAATCAATTTGATTAGAGGAACCCTAATTGGTCCATTTGGTTTCAAGATAGTTTGGACCAAACGGTCTTGAGACCGTTTGCGGTCAAACGGTCCTCATACCATTTGCAGAGCAAACGATCTCAAACCTTTTGAATTGTCCAATCGGTTTCAACAGAAAATCAATTTCAATGTTGGGATGTCCATTTGGTTTCAATTCAAAGGTTGATGATTTGGTTTCAAGAGCGCATGGAGGATTCGGTTTTAAGACCGAATGGAGGAATTGGTTTTAAGACAAAATGAATGCTTCGGTTTCAATATCGAATGGATTGGATTTCAAGATCGAATGGATGATTCGGTTTCAAAACCGAATGGGTTGATTCGGTTTCAAGACCAAATGAGTTAATTCAATTGCATTTGGTCAAGACCGTTTGAAGGTCTAATTGATTCAAACCATGTAGGTACAATTAATCCCATGATTTTTTATCAAAGGTAATTACAATGGTTGTACCTTCAAGGTACTTAAGTGATTAGTACCTTTTGAGCGGTAAATCTTTGATGCTTATGGAAGCAATGACTCAATACATTGTGCTAACCATTCATTCAAATTGATTTAACCTGATCAAGATTGAAGTAACTAACATTCTAGAAAGGATGAGAGAGAGGAACTCATACATGAGTGATAATCATGTAGTGATTAATCCTCAACACTTTCAACATGATTAAAGTATGTAATTAGGGTTTGATCCATGATGATGAGATCATGAAACCCTAATTGAGAAGGGTCATGAACCTTAACCCTAATTTAAGGAAATGCTAAGTGAAACCCTAATCGAGGGTGATGGTGTAACCCTAATTTAGGGTAATGATATGAGACACCCTAATTCAGGGTATTTTAATGAAAACCCCTAATTTAAGGGTATGCTTCATGAAAACCTTACTATTTGGGTAAAACTACATGAAACCCTAATTTTAGGGGAAACATTATAAGAAACCTTAATTCAAGGTAAGGATGTAATGTGAAACCCTAATACAGGGTGATGTAATGTGATATGAAACCCTAACCCTAATACATGGTAAAGGCATGAGAAACTCTAATTTTGGGTAACATTACATGAAACCCTAATTTTGGGCAATGAGATGATTAACCATAGCCCTAATGATGGATAATGGGATGAGTATCCCTAATTGACAAACCCTAATCCTAAAAAGGGAATAGTGTTGTTATAGTGAAGATAAGTATTTGATATATCTATTGTCATGATTACTAACCATGCAGGTATCATGAGATGATGAGCATAGCCAGGTATGAGCTATGATGTTTCAATTATTATTTGTTAATGGGCTTTGTGAGCCATAACATGCTTTGTTGCCTAGTGAGAGGTAACAAGAGATAAATTAGGCTTTGTGAGCCATGTGAGATGTATGTAACAAGTGTCATGTTACCTTGGTCAGATGACCTGAAGGTGTTTAGTTACCTGATAAATGGTAACAAGTGTTCTTTGATGAACTGAGGATTGAATACCCATTTTCTATAATCATGATGATGAGTTTGTGAAAGGATGAGAATGCTCATGATGAGATGAGGGATTGAGATCCCAATGCTTTATTAAAGATTTGAACAGTACTTGATGAAAGTATTACACATTCTTTGTAGCAATTGTTAAAATAATTGATGTTTGGAAACATGTTTGATGCTAAAAGAATATGGTAATACACTTAATCAATCAAGTGATATCATATAATGTAGTTTCCCTGACCACAGATCCATCAGCATTAGAATTTGTTGAATGTTGAAAGAAGTTAAACTCGGAGCGCATATTTTTGAATATGCGAGGGTAATTGGGCAATTATATCCTTATGCCCCATAGGAATGGTTGCGGGCTATATCTTATGTACGGGATTGGTTACGGACCATACCCCAGTTTGAGTATGGATACGGGCCATGACTCCATGATATGATACCAGGCATTGGCTACAGGCCATAACCCTGAAGAGAGTATATGTTGCGGGCTATAACTCTATAGAGAAGATGCCAATATACCCTAGCAAGCTAATTGCAATTTGACACATGATGCCTCTGCCACATAATCTCGTACTGACCAAGAAGGATGAGGTCTTGGAATCTGGCTCTTCCATTGACCTTGTGTGGTACCGATGCTTTCTATAATCATGGTTGGTTGGAGCATGAACGGTATACTTCATCTCTTCAGGGCATTGAGTATGGTTGTAAAATGTAATCATCCGTGTAGCGTATTTGCTTAAGGTTGAAATATGAGAATCATTTGTTGATGTTATATTTCTTAGCATATCCTAGATGGATAAATGTTATACATGTTCTTCATATTCCTTATCAAATAAGTAACATGTTGTTTTATCAAGTTATAGCTGAAATGCCTTGAATAAGAATATTGTTCCAACATGTTTAGACATTAATTTAACTGTTGTTGAATATATATGATTCCTCTGCTCAGTTTTATTCTAATAAACTATAATAATAATATTTCTGGTGAAGAGTTATATCTCTCTCTGGGGCAATTTCAAATTGTCTCACCCCCGTGGGATCCAACTTTTTAGGTAGACGCGGAGGAAGAGGCAGAAACCCTACAGCAGGGGAAGAGCGGCAGCAGCAGAGACAACAGTGAATTATCATGTGGAGACACTGGTTGTCATGTCTTGTATATAGAGTCCTATGTGTTATCTCTGTACTCTCAGGTCCTCGGAGTCAGTAGATGGTTTTTAATGAATCGGTCTGAGATTTTCACTTAATGCCTTAAGGTTCTTATGTTGCCTGTGTATAGTTTAACAGAGCAGTTGATGTTGAAATCTTGAGATGAAATGATACAAGAGATGTACTTGTGAACCAGAATGTAATTGAATTACTTTGGTTCTTTCTTAAAGAGTTTTCCAAGTGTATTGATCTCTTTGTGAATGGTTTTAATTTTTAGTGATTTTCAGTAATCTGCTGCTAATGAATGACCTGCTTGGTTAATAAAGTTTTGTTCGAACAACACGTCACAATCATGGAGTCTGGGTCTTCCATGGATCTTGTATGGCAGTGATTTTGACTTAGCAGTGATCAGTTGGATTTTGGTGGTACGACTCAAATACTCAATGCATAATAAAAGATGTAATACAACTATGTACTATATTTGCTTAGGGTTGAAACGACTCACATTGGATGACCCTATGTCTTGTTTCTTATACTACTTAGTTGTTATCTTTTGTACATGTTCTTCATATTCCTTATAAAGGTATAATATGTTCTACTTATCAGTTGTAGTTGCTTAAACTGCCTAATATGTGTTATCGGCTTCAGTTATATCATTTAGTTGAATCTACTCATCCTACTAGTAGAATTACTTTGCTTCTATATAATCTATCTGTGATTAATAATGGTTGTTGGTAGAGAGTTATATCTCTCATTAGGATGTTAGTCTCACCCCCGTGGGTTTCCATATCTTTTAGTGGTCGTGCATGACGTGGTAGTGTTTGTGCGGTTGAGGAAGAGAAGTAAGGAGAGAAATAGTTGTTGAAGTTTGGATATGTTGCTAGTGTTTTGTAGTAGATCCCAAAGTGTCGTCCCTATACTCTCAAGTCTTTAGGGGTGTTTGTAGATGTTGTAATGTCATGATTGTACATGTATGGCATGTAAATATAAATAGGTTACTTCTGTGACATGTTGTGGCAAGTTGGTCAGTGAACATTGATGTATATACCTTTTTGGTATGATATGTAATATAGGTGGCACAGTTTGTGGACTTGAATGTAATATGTTTTAGCTCGAGATATATATATAAGTGATCGGTTGTAATTTACCATGATTTCTGGTAAAATGGATGTTTAGTGTTAATTTTGTGCTTTGTTTTGAGTAATCTCACTCATGTGGCGTCGGGTTGTCACATCATAGGTTGTGGAAATTGATGGGAGATCTACACAATGGTTAATACCATTGTTTTGTGAGTTACCTGCTTATAAATGAGTGGTTAACTTTGAATCAAGACAAAAATTGTAAACATGAGCAAAATGGTATAAATTTAAGGAAATTTTGCATAAAGAGAGGAAACTAGGGATAAAAGAAGGCATGAAATATCCACAAAATTGGATTTTATCAACCCCCCCAACTTAGAGTCTAGCTTATCCTCAAGATAATAAATAGAATCAAGGCATCAAGTAAATGTAAAGTGCTTTATTTGTTTAGTATTTTTTATTATTGATTGTGTCCTTATCCCATCCTTAGGTCAAGACCTCTACATAATGGTTCAGTCTACTTACTATTCTCCTAGTTTTCTTCCTCTTCAATCTATAGTGGCATGACCTCTTTCGTCTCGTGTATCCTCTTCTCAGGAGGAGTGTCCCTTCACGAAATACAACCTAATTTTGTTTCCAAACTGTACTCATGAAAAATACCATCATAGGTAGCTTTCACACCCAACTTTTATTTTTTAGATAGTCCTAATTAACAGTGTAAAGGTGGACTAAGGATGGTTGTGTTTCCTGTCTTTTTAGGGTTCACTCAACCATGAATACTCAGTTGTTAGTTATGATGTAGTTTCAGGTGGTGAGGTTTCCATCAAAAGGAAGGTGGGTTTTTGTTTGGCTTCCACATTCCACTATCGGGTACGATGTATTTACATTCTTAAGTGTAGTTGTACACCGGCCAGGTGGAGCCTTTAGACATCTTTCCAGGTACAACTCTAATGCTTTTATTCTTACTCGGCTTTTATTCAACTCGTAAGGTTTTAGGTCATGGGATTTTTAGGGGATTGTGGTTTCCATGCCTTTTTTGTTCCTAAGAAGGGATTAAGTACTAAAAGGAATAGTTGTTTCATTTTTGCTGGCACTTGCACTTTCTAACCTATACTTAGAAGCTAGGTTGACAATTAGGGATATGATAGATGGGACCCTCCTTATTTTAGATGGTTTTTTTGGGATAGTAGTGTTCCTTTTCTACCTGCAGTATCTTGAGATAAGAATGATGTAAAGACATAATCAAGTGGGTGTTTATTAGGTGAATTAATAGCCCAAAACATCACTCTTGGGGTGATTATGCTAAAACGTAGCTTAAAGACAAGAAGTCATATGGTAATAATGGTGACAGTGCCTGAGAAAATTGGATTCAAAAGTTACATTCAAAATTTCCTATTCATTATAATGTTTCCTTCTAAGATTAAAAGGACTAAAGTATATACATTGGAAAATTTTGTCATCTAACTTTTCAAAATTTTGGCAATTTTTTTGGCATGAAGAAGGTAGGGAAGAAGTAAAATGAGTAATGTATAAAATTGAGAAATTGGGTAAGTAAACGTACCTAGCTTGCCTGTTCAGACCCCCCCCCCCCAAACTAATCATGTACCATGTCCTCAAGGTGTCATAGAGTGAGGTAGAGTAAGAACAGGCGAGTTAATGTTGAGACTTTGTCAATGCCAAATTTGATGTTAAGATCTGCATTGTGTATGCACCATGAAGGTAGTGGTAATAATCGTCCTGATAATATTCCACCTTCAAATCTGATATAGCCATCGTATGTATTCAAAATAGTACGTAGAAACCACATTTGTTGGATCCGGATGCTTGTTGAGGGCTCCTGTGATAGAACTCCAATTTCTCAAACTTCAAGCCTTCATCTGGGAGGCCCCTTCCAAACATTCATATTAGCTTGACGATTCGTGTAGCCACATGTGTGGCTTTCTATTTAGTAGTGTTTTTTGATATTTTGTGGTATATTGTTCTTTTCAAGCTAAACATAACGTCTGAGGTATTGCATGATATTGTTGTTTGAACCTTTGTATTAACTTATAGAAGTGTCCAATGTGCATCATGCAGAGTAGGTACAAATATAAAGTGTGGGACATTGTAATTTAAGTGATTTGTAAGTTGTTGGAGCTCTCCCACATCCTTCTTCTGGATTATGTCCCTGATGTTATTGTAGAAGGCCATATACACATCATTGTGCTTATCAGCTAAAGTAGTTGAGATGTCATCATGAAATTAACTATCATATAACCTCGAATGGTAATTATATCGAGAAGTTCTGGCTGTAGGACTTGAACATTGTCCCATTAGAAAATGGTGATTATTTCATCTTCTTGCAGCCTCAGTTCTTCCATGGTGAAAATCGGATCTGCTACCAACAACCCATATAAAGTAGTTTTGTTAAAATTTTCAAATGTGGATGGTATCAGATTAGTCGATGCTAGTTCATTTGTAGTGTTATCCTCTGGTTCATTGGTTGTGTCATATTTACCAACCCCTTCATCTTCTGCCTCTTCATTGGAGGGGACTATGGCATCAACTTCTTCATAGTTTTTTGCTTCCTCTTATGCCTATAGATTTTTGATACTGTCTTGAGGTGGGGAAGTAGCTCGTGCATATTCATAAGCAGTTGCAAGTTTAGCAGTAGTTTTGGGAGCCACTTATTTGACTTCCAATTCTACTACATGTGGGTTGAGTGGGATGTTTATTTTTGTGCAAGGATGTGTTAGCGGCTATGATTAGGAGGGAGGAAGCACCAAGTTATTTGTATTGTCTTTCAGAGGAGGGGCTTCTGTTACCTTCTCTAAACTTTTCAAAATTGTTCCCTCCATGGGGTTTGTTCTGGGAGGGGAATGAGAGTGTACACCCTTCTTGGTATGTATGTCATGTGCTCATCATAGAAGAATCTTCTATCATGGATGACCTCCATGATGTACTTCCCTCATAGGGCATGGAAGTCTTCATTTGTAATTTTCTCGAGAGGAATTCATCTAGTCAGTTCTTCAATTGTTCTTAGCACTATGAATGCATTATCTCATGAATCTTGCATTTTTTGGGGTATGTTGCAAGCTATGTATATCTCCTTCCAGCTGGGATGATACCAGCCTCCTACACCCTGTATACGGTGTTTTAGGTGTGTGGGGATTTCTTATATCATCCTATGTTTTGGCTTCTAGAAGACCATCCTTCCACATGGTAGGCCTTGTATATTGTAATTATATGTAACAACCCACCTAGTCGAAAGATCCTCCCGGTAAGAAGTAGTGGTTGAAGGCCTTGAAAGGGATAGTTAAGAACTGTGACTTCTTTGTCTTTTGTGAAATATCTTGTAGCTCTTAAATTGAAGGAGCTTTGTAATTTTCTATGTATATATGAACAACAAGAGTTGATGTGGCATTAAAAACAGGGCCTATTTTGTCCTTGTACATGTATTCTTCGATTATAGTTCCATAGAGGACCTTGAAAAATACTATGTTGATGGATGCCTAATGTTTAAAGGTTGATTGTAGATCGTCCCTTGTCAGATGGAATATGTTGTTGTTGTAGATTATTTCATCCCCTAGTTTATCATCATCAAGAGTATCTACCAGGACATGGATATCATAAAGTAACATCCCTGACACTGATGTCATATCCATGTCCTTCATTTTATATGGCAATGGTAGCGGTGCTTCTAGGTTTATATTGGCTATCGGTGATGGTTTGAGGAACACTGGATTTTTTTGGTTTCCTTGGGACGTTATTGAACATCTAGTTCATGTTGTCCTTATCTTGATCAGCAATCTGCTCATCTATTTCCACCTCAAAAGGATTTGGTTAAACTCCTCCTTTGATCGGTTCATTCAAAAGAAAGTCATTGATACAGTCTTCATAGTCAATTGAAGGTGGTGAAGCATTGTATTCAAATAGAGGATTTAGTCCATTCATTACATGCTCAATCATTTTTGGTGCCTTCTCCCTCACCTTTGGTGAATTCAGGGGTGACATCATTTTTGTTAGTTGCTTTGAGGTTTGCAAAAGGCACTACTTGTTATGATATTTATGTGAAACCCTGATCTTCCTTGTTAATGGATTCCTCTTCCTGGTGTTTGTTAGTGGAGTGTCCTAGCGAGGCTGGGGAATCGGTATTATCGTTCTCCCCAGTGGGCACTTCCATGTTTCTCAGAAAGTTTCTTCCTCCTATTCAACAGATTGTTTTGTTGTGGCTTCTTGTTCTGGGGGTGATACAGCCTTGTTGATGTTCAATTTGGAAAACATACCTGCCTTCAACTACATGTCCAACACTTTTGCAAGCGAGGAGGCTTCCTCATTGGCGATCCATTGTTTTTTGGATGATGCTTCTTCATAGAAAGGTGATGTTTTTGGTGCCTCCTTCGGTTTCATGTCTTTGGCTCATATATGTTCATTCTCCTATCATAGATCATCCTGCTCCTAGCGTAGCAGGGCAACCTCTTTGGTCATGCATGCTGAGGCTTCCATACCTGCATTTGGCTTGCATCTAGGAGCTACATCTATGTGGCAGGCCCAGCAATGGTTGCATATCAGTTGTTAGCTTCTCAACCTGTGAAGTTAGAATAGACATATTTGAAGTCCAATTTAAAATATTTAAGATAGAGTTAGAGATGATCTCACAGTGGTTTTCTACTTCTTTCCCAATCTCCATAAATTTTTTTCTGGAGGATCTAGTTGTGGTTGCTCTTTATGCTTCCTTGAGCTTGCCTCTTGCTCATCTTCCTTCACTTGAACAGAATTTTCTTATTCCATGCTCATGTGTAGGCTTTGATCAACTGCATAGCTTGAAACAGGCTGTCCCTTTTCAGAGGTCACCGTTCTGGTGGTTCCCTTTTGGATTTATAGTTTGACAAGGGCTTGTTTCTTGTTGGACTTGTTGTTTCCCTATCAGCCCCTTGGATGGATGGATGGATGGTGTATCATCCAGTACATTGTTGTTGGTTGTCTTAGAAGTAGTGTGGTGTGATGCCACACTTGCATTGATGGAGGGTTTTATGGTCTCCTCCTGCTCTAGCTCTGCTGGTATCTCCGATATAACATTTTTGTTAGTATCAATGGAGTTCTATATTGGGTCAGCAACAGGTAGAACCTCTTCAGGTATCTCTAGGATACTAGCAGTAGTTGTATTCAGTGAGGGTTCTACCTCTTCTACTTCTAGATTTACTACCTCAGGTGTGGGGGATTTCTTGCGTTTTGGCTTAGTCTCCATCTTATTTGAGATGTGGATTATTACTCTTTTTTGTGTCGGCTTTGTAGTTGTATCCTTTATATGTTTCATCAATGGCTCAGTCGATGCTTGTACACTTAGATGTGGAAGGGGTTTGGCTCCACCTTTCATTTTTAAATGTCATCCTCCCTAAATAGGAGTTTGTCATAGTCATAATTGCACATTTTGGGTAGGGGAGAAGGTCCTCTGATCTGTAGAATTTGTAAAAGAATTTCTTATTCTGGACCGCCAAGATGTTTGTAACAATTAGATACTTGGCGTCAACTGGAATTTCCTCAGAAAATTTAAGGAAGAATTCCATATCACTAGAGCAGCCTAGACAATGAGAAATATATGTAATGAGGCCACCCATGTAGAAACCACATGAGCCTTCTAGTCCCACTGTTGTTGCTAGGATGTCAATCAATATTCACCCAATATTGACTAGCTTCTTTTTCATGATGCTCCACAGAATGTCAAGCTCCATCCTGGACACATTTCATGTGTCTATTTTGAAAAATAGGGCATTGGTGAAGATCTTATGAATGATAGGCATGATACCTGAGTGCATCTTGCTAGCCTTTGATTGCCCTCAGTTGTATCAGTCTTCTCTCGACAGCTTCTCCCATGTTTTGGTAGTGAAAAAGCCTCAAACTTCTCTTTCTCTTTTTTCTTTATTGGCTTTTTTGGCTTGTTCATGTTGAGTCCATGAAGATTGAATTTAGCCATTTCTCAGTAAGTATGTAGTCCTCCTTGATAATTTGTACTGCCAATTTAAAATATCTCCCACACTCTTTGGCTTTTTCCTTTGTCACTGGTATCCTTCTTCAAAGACGACATGAACTCCAAGTTGAGTTAGTCGAAGGAAATGTGGTTGTTGAATCAGATTTTGTGCATTCCTACTTTTCTAGAATTTCCTTCCCCAATTTCTTTAGGGTGTTTACATATCTGAACCTTGTGGCATTAAAGTTTTTGTTGGCGTACATCTCTTCCCAGACATCTAGATGGTCATCATCTTTAGGTAGGATATAGTTATCAGGTTGTTCCTTGTAGAGGACATTTGTTGCTTGTGGAACAGTCCTGGTGAGAATTTTCAGTAGTGGTAGTAACTACTGGTAGTGGCATTGCCTATTCTCTAGTATTGTCCTTCTCTGACATCTCGGTCACTTTACTTGGTTTGTCCTTGGGAGAGGGGCTTAGTGCCACTCTCTTTCTGGGATTTTGGATTTCAATATATGGTGTATATTCAAAAATATATGTCTCCATAGACTCATCAGATCTAGAGGACTCTTTGGGAATTGACTCTACTAGACTTTTTATCATGTTTGCTACTAGCATGGCCCTAATACTTTCTAGGGTAGGATCATCGTGGATTTTGATGTATGTATAAGTTTCATCCTTTAATCTCTCTATTATCTCTATCTCTTCCTGAGTCATTGAGTCTCTGATCCTATTGGTCTTGTTCACTCGCTTGACCTGTCCCTTATGGACAATCTGCTCTTTACTTGTGTTACCTGCCATTTGAATCCTAGTTGCAATGTAGATGTTGATATGTCTCATGTAGAGTTTAGGCCAACAAGAAATTTTAAAAAGTCTTAAGAAAGGGAATATGTAATTTGAGTGGTAGGTTAGAGAAATCTCAAAATTGATGGTTTGCAAAGAAATTCAGATAATCGTGATTTGCTATAGGGGCAAACACCTTCTGATGGTTCCACTAAGGGCGGTTGTCTTCCAACGTTTATTGAAGCGCTATCGATAGTAGATGTAAAACTGATGGTTGCATAGAGGATTAGGGAAGAATCAGTCTTCTGATGGCATAGATTTGATGGTCTCTAGAATTGATGGTTCACATAGGCGGGGTGAATGTCTTCTTATGGTTAGCAAAGACAGATAGAGGTAGATGGTGTAAACTAAAGTTAGCAAAGAGATAACAAAGAATTGTGGTATGAAAGGGCAAAAGGATGGAGGGTCGTCTTCCAGTGGAAAGGGACAGAATGAATCAAACAAACAAGGAAGGTGGTAGTTGGAATCCTAAATCAAATGAATAGGAGTGAAATGAAAAAGGGAGCAAAGAGTGGAGATTACCATTCAGTGGTGGTGGCGGAAAGGTGTGAGCTCCTTCTTAGAATCCTCCACCAAGCTATCAGACCTTCGTGTGTCTGCTTCCCATTTGAGCTCCTTCATCCTTCTACATTGTTGGAGATTTAGCTCCATTTTTGTTGTGGTGTGGTGTCTGACCTAGGCTCGTACACATTGTTGGCGCTAGAGATATCCCCTTCTAGTTCATTGTCTTCTGATGGTTGGAGGTTGAATATGACGAGCATCTTTTGATGGCTTCAGAATGGTGAAGTTAATCGCTTTAGCTTGATGGATTTAGGTGTCTAGGGTTTACTTTCACTCTGCCACCTTTATTCTCTCTTACGATTGTAACTATATTATTTTCGGGGGCCCTTTCACTTTTATAGCGAGTTCTCTTCAGTGAATGTGGGACCTGCGCAACCTTTAGATGGAGCTCTTCATCTACTCATGGTTAGCACCATTTCCCTTCTATTTTCATAATATACCTTTTCTAATGGCATGATAGTTGTTGTTCCTTCTGATAGTTTCACACACTTTGGGATCCGATGACTAGGTGGGCTGCATCTCCTAATGGGAAGACTTGATGTCCCCTTTCTGATGGTTCATCCATCATGTCTATCAATGGTTTGGTAGTGTTTGTAAACTCAATGGATGACGGTCTATCTTAAATTCCAATTAGTTGATTGACCACCTTCTGATGGTCGGTCGGTTCTCATCTAAGTGTGAAATTGATTATTCTCTTCTTTTGTCAACTGATGCTATGTGTAATAGAGACCTATATTAGATTATTCATTAACTTTATTTGTATACACTCAAAATTAATTAATAAATGCAATTAAATAGAAATACGATAAATCCTAGGATAGAAATTAGTAAAATCTAATGACTTGAATTCAAAAGGCATGTTCAAGAAATCCTTGGGTTGCCTCTGAACAAGCAATAATTGTATTCTTTAGCTTGACTCTATCTAAGTAGCATCATCATTCTTCCGCAGGTGGTATTGGTGGTGGTTGATCTAATTGCACCTCGGTTCTTCTTGTAAATGCTTCATCTTCATAGTACATCTTCACTCTATGCCCATTTATAGGGAAAGTCAATGTCTTTTCACTGAAGAGTTCCATCACCCCTAATGGATATATCTTAGACATAGTGAAAGATCCTGACCATCTTGATCTTAGATTTCTAGAAAAAAAAGTCTAATACTTGAATTGTACAAAAGAAAATTAACTCCTTCAGACACGTCCTTTCTTTATAAGTGGGCATCATCCACACCTTAGTTCTTCATTTGTAAATTCTAGCATTTTCATAGGAATGGATCTTAAGTTCCTCTATTTCGTACTTGGAGGAAACTCTTCTTACCGCCTAGCTTTGGGTCCATATTCAAAATTTTACTTCCCAGAGGGCCTTGTGTTCTATATCAACTTGAAAATGACATGCCTTGTCATAAATAATCTATAGGGATTGGTCCCTGCTGGAGTCTTGTATGACGTACGATATGCCCATAGGGAATCATTGAGTTTCATTGACCAATCTTTTTGGGTACATCCGACTATCTTTTTTAGGATATGCTTTATCTGTCGATCTGAAACCTCAACTTGACCCTATGTTTTTGGGTGGTAAGGGATGGTAACTTTGTGCCTAACTCCATACTTTTTTAGTAATGCTTCAAACTGTCTTTTCACAAAGTGGGATCCCCCATTACTAATGGTGGTGTGAGGGACTCCATATCTGGGAAAGATAAGCTTTTCAAAAAAATTGATTATAGGTTTTGAATCACATGAGGGGTATCTATAGATTCTACCCATTTAAACACATAATCAACAATGAATAAGATGTATTAATTTCCTCTTGAATATAGGAAGGACCCCATATAATCAATCCCCCACACATCAAAAAAATTACTTCTATCCAGTTAGACATGGGCATCTCACTCCTCCTTGATATATTTCATGTATTTTGGCACTCTTTGAAGGATTTAACATAAGCATGTGCATCCTTGAATAGTGTAGGCCAATAAAAGCTAGATTATAGAATCTTGGCGGTTGTCATGACTCCACCTAAATGCCCATCGTAAGGTGAAGAATGGCACTCATGAAGGATTTTTAGCACTTCTTCCTCCAGAATGCATCGGCGATACAGATTATCAATACACTTTTTGAAAAAGAGAGGTTCATCCTAATAGTAGTTCTCCAGATTAGAAAATAACTTTTTCTTCTCATTGTAGGTGATTTCTGGTAGCAATTGTCGACAAGAAAAGTAATTACATATATCGGCAAACCATGGGACTTTGAGATCGATGGTCTTTTCCATCGTCAGAGCTTCATCTGGGTAATTGTCATTAATCGGTAGTGAGTTATCCTTGGCTAAAATAATTTGGGACAAGTGGTTGGCCACAATGTTTTATGTCCCTTTCTTATAGATTATCTTGTAGTCAAACTCTTGCAGTAGGAGTTCCCACCTTAGGAGTCTCATCTTTGTATCTTTCTTTTGCATAAGATATTTGATGGATTTGTGGTTCATATACACTTTCACTTTTGACCCTATAAGAAAGGATATGAACTTGTTGAAAGCATAATCTATCACCAACATTTCTTTCTCAATCATGGTATAGTTTACTTGGGATTTGTCAAGGGTTTTTATTGCTTTGTAGATCACATGGTGTTTTTTATCTTTCTTTTGACCGAGCACCATTCTGATTGCATGGCCGCTCGAGTCACATGCTAATCCAAAGGG
Source organism: Alisma plantago-aquatica (assembly GCA_963693085.1). Taxonomy (NCBI): domain Eukaryota; kingdom Viridiplantae; phylum Streptophyta; class Magnoliopsida; order Alismatales; family Alismataceae; genus Alisma; species Alisma plantago-aquatica. Next base: position 390,181,095 of record OY856412.1, on the reverse strand, counting down.
GATGTCCCTATCTAGATCTTGAAGGATTAATGATGTTGTTGTGCATTCTTCAAGGTTTCAAAATCCTTAAGGCATTCGTCATTGAATTCAAACACATCATCTTTGACAAGAAGGTTTGACATCGGTTTGGATATTTTCGAAAAGTCCTTATTGAACCATTTGTAGTACGTCCTAGAAATTTTCTTACTCCCATTACATATTTAGGGTTTGGGAGTTAGAAATGGCTTCCATTGTGCTCAAGTCAACTTCAATACCTTTTTCTAAGATTTTGTGACCTAATGCAATCCCTTCATGTACCATGAAGTGACATTTTCCCCTTCAACACTAGTCATTTTTCTTTGTAGTGTTTCAAAACTCGGGACATATTAATTAAACAACCATCAAAACTAGTTCTTTACATGGAGAAGTCATCCATAAAAACCTCCATAATGTATTCAAAAAAGTCTGCAAACATTAAAATCATGCATCTTTGAACATTGTCGGTGTATTGCAAAGACCAAACAGCATTCTTCGGAAATCATATGTCCCATAGATGCAGCTAAAGGTAGTCTTTTCTTGGTCATCTGGATGAATAGGGACTTCATAAAATCTCGAGTATTCATCTAGGAAATAGAATTATGAGTGGTTGTCTAGACGCTTTGAAACTTGGTTGATGAATTATAGTGAGAAGTGATCCTTCTTGGTTGCAGCATTGAGTTTTAAGTAGTCGATGAACATCCTCCAACCTGTTATTGTCCATTCTGCAACTTCATCACCATTCTCTCCCATAACCATTGTCATATCACCTTTCTTAGGCACAACATGAATGGGGTTAACCCAATTGTTGTCTCTTATAGGGTATATTATGCCTACATCTTGAAGTTTAATCACATCTTTCTTAACTACTTCTCTCAAGTTCCGATTGAGCTTTCTATGGGGTTTGGCTAGAGGTTTTGCATTCTCTTCCAAGTGTATTTTGTGCATGTAGTTGGTTAGACTCAAGCCTCCTATATCTTCTATAGAATACACAATGACCTTCCTTCTCAGCTTGAGTTCACTTAGTAGCCTTTCCTACTGATATTTTGTCAAGGAATAATTTATAATGACATGATTTATTTCTTCCATGTTGAGAGACTCATACTTTAAGCCTTCAGGGAGCTACTTCAGCTCTGGCTTAGGTTTTGGTGCTTCTTTCTCTTCTGGGGCTTTCTCCAAAGAGGCATATTTCACAGTCTCTATAACTGTGTCTTCCTCCTCACTTAATTCAAATAGTCAATAATTACCACTACTTTTGGGTCTTCTACATCTGGAGTGGGGTTGTTCAGAGATCTCTTTACTGGGTCAACTATAGAATTCTACTCCTGAACTTCCTCACAGAATTGGTTTTAATTATCCATGGAGTAAACTGACTCAAAGAGAGAAGATCCTCTTATGGAGTCTTGAACATGAAAATCAATATGTTTGTTTCCCACACTTATAGTGATTATACTACTTCAACATCAATTAAATATCTTCCCATGGATAGGAACAGCATCCCAAATATCATTGTACATGATGGATCTTCTATGGTGTCCTTTTGTGACTATATCACATGGGATGAAGAATCTTCCCACACAGATGGGGACATCCTCTACTACTCTGGTTGATTTTGTGATGGAATGGTCTACAAGTTGAATACACATTCCCATTTTAACCATGTGTGTAAGGCCTAGAATTTGGACTCAAGTGAGTGGCATCAAACTTATACTCACCCCCAGATCAACTAGTCCTTGTCTTACCTCATTATCCCCTACATTGAATGGAATAATAAAGGCTTTGGGATCATTCTGCTTGGTTGGCATTTTCTCTTATACAAAGGTACTAGACATCTTAGCAAGTTGAACGGTTTATATTTCACTCCCTTGCCTCCTCTTCATGATGAGGTCCTTGAAAAACTTGGCATAGGTTGGCATTTCTTCTATCCCATCAAGAAACATGATCTCGATATGCAGTTTCTTCATAGCTTCAATGAATTTTTCATATCTCTTTTTCAAATGAGCCTCAATCAGCTTGTACGGAAATGGGATTCTTGGTTCATACAGGTATCTGTTGGCTACCACCTCTTCAGATACATCAGGCTTCTTCTCTATTGCTGGCTTCTTTCCCTTATTGTTAGTTTTTTACTTTCCCATCTTGGTGACAACCTCCACCTTGGTTCTTCTCATATAAATTCAACTTTAGGTAGCAGCTCAGTGATAGGAGTATCTCTTTGACTAGCCTTTCTCTTTAACTTCTTTGGTACTTTTCCTATCAGAGTGTAGCCATCTTTGCCCACTCATTGGTAGAAGGGAGTTTCCATAGTGGATTCTTTATCAACTCATATAATTGTGCTAGTTGTTGGTCAATCATATTGATGTGAGTTTTCATATCAGCCATTTGAGTAGTGACACATCCTAATTGGGTTAGCATTGTGCTCAGTAGTCCCTTGTTGTTGATATCACTTTGGCTCAGTTGCTCATCTATCATTGCTTACCTTTTGTAAAATCAAACAACTCAGAAATCAGATCTTGTTGATTAGAGTTTATATTTTGACTTTGACCTTGACTTGATCCTCTTGAGTTTCCATTTTCACTCTGGCCTTGTCCCTAGTAATTATTCATGTTTTGTTGATAATTTGTGTTACATGTGAACAGTGGTAGTCTGCTTCCTCTGTCAAACCATGGCGGTCTCTTAGGCGGGTCATTTAACTTGTGAGCATTTTTAGCAGTCTTCATTTCTATAAGAGAATCTAAGATGATCTAGCCTCATGAAGTTAATATAAGCAATGTTCTCAGTATCATCTTCCTTATTATATTCTTCCAGTTGGGTATAGATACAATTATCCTGTAACGACTATCATCAAACCGACAAAGAAATCGTTACTAATTAAGCGGAATTAAACATAATCAGCAGATTAACAAAAATCACTAAAATTTAAAACCATTTTTCAAGGAGATCCTTGTCCAGAAAACTTTTACTGAAAGATCCAAAACTCATACATATTATGATTTACATTGTACAACATTATTTTATCTCATCTCGAAGACAACATATAACAGTTGCTCTACCAAAACACATATTGGAGCAACATAAAACCTTGAGGCATTCAAGCCAAAATATCAAATCATTCATGAAACCATTACAAACCAACTCCAAGGACCTAAGAGTACATAGATGACACATAGGACTTCTATCTACAAGACACGACAGTCAGTACACTCAACCTGAGCTATTATTGCTGCCCCAGTTGTTGTTCCTCCTCTGCAAAAGGATCTCCATTGCTTCGTGCTTACTCCCACGGGGTGAGACAATTGTCCCAGTGAGAGATATAACTCTCTACCGACCATATTATTATTGTAGATAAACATTATAAAACTGAGCATGGGTTCTTTTATATTTAACAGGCAAGATTAATTATTGTATGAATAGAATAAGATAATCTCCTTTCTTAAGGAGAACATTGCATCTACCCATGGTAGATTTATAAATCATCTATCTTCTTTACAAGGAATGTAAAGAAACATAAATAACATCTATCAACTAAGACATATAACTGTATTGCGCATCAAACAATGTTTTCCATAATCGATCCTTAAGCAGATATGCTACATGGATGAACATATTTTGCAATCACACTTATGCCCTAAGGAGATGAAGTATACCGTTCATGCTCCAACAGACCACAAGCTTCTCACAATTCAGTACCATACAAGGTCATCGGAAGAGTCGGCTACCAAGACCTCACTTGTCTCGGTCAGTACGAGACCACTGGCAGTGGCATATCATGTCAATCTTTGAACAGAGCATGCCAGGGTATAGTGGCATCTTCGCTCAGAGCTACAGTGTCAACTGCGCTCTCTTAGGGGAACATCTACTAACAACCATCCCCAGTTATGAAATCATTGAGTCATGGTGACACAAGCACCATACTCTGAGCCACGGGCCAATTCATCATGCTCAATTGAGACATTTATTTAGAGTAATCATAAGGGGATCAGCTCACACATGGTCGTCTGTTTAGACTTACGCCCCCACATATTCAAAAATATGCACTCCGGGTTATGCCGCGGGGAACCCGTTTCACCATTCAGCAAATCCTGATGTTGATGGATCTATGGTCAGGGCAATGTTTTATAGTTCCTAATGATGTATTACATGTATTACAACATTCTTTTAGCATAAAACAAGTTATCATTATTAATCACGACAAATGCTACAAAGAAAGTTGTAATACTTTTATCACGTAGTTTTCAACTCTTTAAAAACACATGATACTTGGGATCTCAGTCCCTTATCACATTATTGGGAATTATCATCCCTTCACATCAATATTATCATGCTTACTGGATCTAGGTATTAAGATACCTAAGGGTATTTGCATGATATCTCCAAGGGGAGTGATTATGAGGATCGTAAACTTTCATAAGTTGGTGAAAGGTGAAGTATATATACTTGATTTCATGAGATAAGCATATATGAGGTGTCTACACCTTAAGCTACTAGACGACATGTGGAAATGCATGGTTGACACGTGGCCATGCATGAACACATGTATATCTTGCCATGCAAGAGTCTTGAGGATAACCTAGAGACAACATCTCAACCCTTACTTATCTTGTTGGGCAAGTTATCTCGTCTTTATCTCCTTAAATAAGCAACCTGATACACTTTTTGTAAGGAACTTTGAAACACGTCATGGGCCACCTCCTTGAGGTGCTATGCCCATCATCGTCTTTGACAAGGCTTAACAAACTGATAGGAGGCTCCCACTTTGGCTCCTTGGCCGTTAGGGCTCTTTATATCAAGTCTACAACTCGATACAACACATATAAGGCTCTTGCCTTCAACTCATTCTTGGTCTTTCATTACCAAGAGTATCATCACTCAATGGTGATCCAAACATAGAGCCACCTTCTTTCTATTTCCTTTAAAAGATACATAGAGGGAGTAGGGACACTCTAGAGGTGGTGATTTACAATTTAACCCCATATATTGGGTAAATTACAAATTGTACCAAAATTGGTGTACAAGGTACTAGCATTGTCCAAACGAGTTGTAACTTGGGATTTAGGCTTTCCACAAGCCACCATTTATCATCATTATCTTTCTTGAGATAGGAAAACACTTAAAACACATTCCACATGTGTCATTTTTCAATATAACCTCTCATCTTGGGTAAATTGCAGTTTTCACTCAGACTTTCATATATTGCACAAATAGTTTGCAATTAAGCTCATACTTGAAAACAAACTTCACAAGAAGTCTTAATTTCTTTTCACAAGATTAGAATCAGTTTGTAAGTATCTTACTTAAGTAAAACTTCTAGGGTTAAGACATAACCCAGGTCAGGGGTATTATAATTATAGACCCCTAACCAGGATTTCGTCCCCGAAATCCCAGATGAAGGAAGACAATTGTCATTCATGCCTCATGTCATCAAATCTCCACATAACATCTTGATGTGATGGAGATAGCATAGAACTTTGACCATTACAAAGTCCTTCAATTTAGGGTTATCATTTGAATCTGACATACAAGACATATATTCAACTTCCTTCTCATTATTGACTTGCAGTATATATACTGTGTTAGGTAACACCTTCTATATCAAAGAAGTGTTATTCATACTTTCAATGATTCAGATGTCAAACCCCACTTAGTTTTAACATTTCTCTTTCATGGAGAGATTATGGTTATGTTTTGTCACCCACTTGGGACTACAAGTCTTATCATACATTTTTAGCTTTGATAAGCTTTTTCTAAGAATGATTCTATAATTGTTCCTTCAATTAATACATCTTTATCAAAGTTATGTTTATGTAGAGCATAAACCCCTAACATATGATTTTTCTACTAGAGTTATCTCAAGGTTGACCCTTCTAGATAAACAAACATTATTCATCTTATCAGAAGTCATATTCTCACTTCCCCATATCACTTGGCACATCTTGGATACCAGAATTTCTTACCTTGGTATCCTTCACATGTGTCAAAAACACATCATATTCATTTCTCTATTGTTTATACCAAAGTCAAATTTACAAAAGGATCTTTCTTTCATCTTAAGTCATGTTACACATATCTTTATCTTGGAACCAAAGTCCAAGACAAACTAATACTTTACAAAGAAACATATTCCTTTCATCACCCCATCATTACCCAGGGTTATTCGTCAAAGAGGAGACCTCATCATCTCCTAGGATTATTGCATGAACTTTTACTGTTCATGAGTCATTTATACTTGTTGCATCTCAGGTTCCTTGCCATCTGCATAGGAATTATATGGATGATTACATGTCATCATTCCTTTCTTTATTATTGTCTAACATATTCATGAAGTTTTCATGGTTTTATCACATTCCCCATTTCCACATTATGGGAAAAGATCTTTACCATTCACACAAACTTTATCAAATAGGGATCACCTCCCTTGTTCTCATTCTCATTTCATGCCTCATCCCGTAGTTTGTTTACTGCCTCAGGCTGATTCTTTTCATACAATATTGTCATTGCTTGATTCCAACGTTGTGCTCTATTGCTTAGTACAGATGGACCTGCTTGGGACATCTACCTACGTCCTCGAATGCCACTACTAGACCACTGCCTTTGAGGGTCTTGTTGATCTGCCTCAGCGGTTGGGCCATTTCCTCCATCTTTTTGGGACAAGAGGATCTAATGTGCCCAATCTATTTACATTTATAACACATCTTATAAGCATTCCCCAGCTTTGTCGACCTTACAATCGATGTAGAGGCTAAACTAAGAGTTCTAACTGGTGGAACATCAGGTCCTTTACCCTTTCTAGGTAGCCACTGCCCTGGTGCACTAGACACTGGTTGTAGTGGTGGTACCAAAAACTTTCCCTTTTTGGAACTACTAGGCCTCTGTTCCCGAGTTTGGATAGGCCTTTTATTAATTCTTACCTCATTATCCTTTTCTGGATAGTCTTTTATGATATGTCCAGACTGCCTACACCTGTAGCAAACCCTAATTTTAGGTTGTAACCTATTTCTTTTAACATTTTCTATTGCTCCAACATGCTGATGTTGATCAAGAATCTTGTTGGAGTCTAAAACTTCATCATTGGGGGCTGGTAATCTGGGTTGTGTTGCTCATACCCAGTCCACTATACACATCATTTATGTCCTAACTTGCCCAGCAGTGATATCAAAAGAAGGATTCCTTATCATAGTTGGATTATCTTGGGGATTCTCAGGCAATCGTTCTTCTCTCACTTGATCCCTTGCACCTTCTGTTGGTGCAGCAACATTGATTTCAGTAATGTACTCCTTGAGTTCTCCAGACATCTTTAAGCTTTACTCTATCTTTTGCATAAGCAGAAGTCACTATAAGATATATTGGAGGACATTAGAATAGACTCAAAACCTTAGTCCTATGTCTCTGTAGACTCAGTGAACCTTAAGCTCTGATACCAAACTAGTAACGACTGTCATCAAACTGACAAACAAATCGTTACTAATTAAGAGGAATTAAACATAATCAGCGGATTAACAAAAACCATTAAAATTTAAAACCATTTTGCAAGGAGATCCTTATCTAGAAAACTTTTACTGAAAGATCCAAAACTCATACATATCCTGATTCACATTGTACAACATTGTTTTATCTCATCTCGAGGACAACATATAATTGTTTCTCTACTAAAACACATACTGGAGCAACATAAAACCTCAAGGCATTCAAGCTAAAATCTCAGATCATTCATGAAACCAGTATGAACCAACTCCAAGGACCTGAGAGTACAGAGACGACACGTAGGACTTCTATCTACAAGACATGATAGGAAGTACACTCAACCTGAGTTGTTACTGCTGCCCTAGATGTTGTTCCTCATCTGCAAAAAGATCTCCACCACTTCATGCTTATCCACCTAAAAATTGTGGATCCCACGAGATGAGACAATTGTCCCAGTGAGAGATATAACTCTCCGTCGACCATATTATTATTGTAGATAAACATTATAAAACTGAGTAGGGGTTCTTTTATATTTAACAGGCAAGATTAATCATTGTATGAACAGAATAAGATAATTTCCTTTCTTAAGGAGAACATTTCATCTACCCATGGTAGAGTTATAAATCATCTATCTTCTTTGCAAGGAATGTAAAGAAACATAAATAACATCTATCAACTAAGATGTATAACTATATTGCACATCAAACAATGTTTTCTGTAATCGATCCTTAAGCAGATATGCTACACGGATGAACATATTTTATAATCACACTTATGCCCTAAGGAGATGAAGTATATTGTTCATGCTCCAACCGAACACAAACTTCTCACAAGTCGGTACCGTACAAGGTCATTGGAAGAGCCAGATACCAAGACCTCACCTGTCTCAGTTAGTACGAGACCACTAGTAGTGACATCTCGTGTCAATCTGCAAACAGAGCATGCTAGGGTATAGTGGCATCTTCGCTCAGAGCTACAACGTCAACTGCACTCTCTTAGGGGAACATCTACCAACAACAGTCCCCAGTTATGAAATCACTGAGTCATGGTGACACAAGCACCATACTCTGGGCCACGGTCCAGTTCACCGTGCTCAATTGAGACATTTATTTAGAATTGTAAGGGGATGGCTCACACATTGCCATCCGTTTAGACTTACGCCCCCACATATTCAAAAATATGCACTCTGGGATATGCTGCGGGGAACCCATTTCACCATTCAGAAAATCCTGACGTTGATGGATCTATGGTCAGGGCAACGTTTTATAGTTCCTAATGATGTATTACATGTATTAAAACATTCTTTTAGCATCAAACAAGTTATCATTATTAATCACAACAAATGCTACAAAGAAAGGTGTAATACAGTTATCACATACTTTTCAACTCTTTAAAAACACATGATACTTAGGATCTCAGTCCCTTATCACATTACTAGGAATTCTCATCCCTTCACATCATCATTATCATGGTTACTGACTCTGGGTATTCAAACCCTTGGATCATCACACAACATTGTTATTTCTATAATAGATAATCATTACCTCTAGGTCTCAGACCCAGGTATTCATTTTACTTGTTGTACAAGTATTCCATATGGCTCACAAGGTCGTTACACATCTTGTCACCGCTCACTAGGCAACAACTTATTCATATGGCTCACAAGGCCATTACACATCTTGTCACCTCTCACTAGGCAACAACTTATTCATATGGCTCACAAGGCCATTACACATCTTGTCACCTCTCACTAGGTGACAACTTATTCATATGGCTCACAAGGCCATTACACATCTTGTCACCTCTCACTAGGCAAAAACTTATTCATATGGCTCACAAGGACATTAATCATTATACTTGTTATACAAGTATTTAACATGCCTCTTAAGGCTCATGTAATAAGAGAAATACAACCTTCCCATCATTAGGGTTAGGGTTTCCCTTTATAGCCGAATATGGTTTCATGCTCATATTATTAATCCAAACCATAATTCATTGCTCCACACATCTAGGAGCATATATTGATATCATAAGTATTCAATCATACTTATTTATTCTCATCATTTATCATGAAATGTTTATCAACATAAAGTATGTGTTTCTCTCTCATCCTCTCTAGGATATTGATTACATCATACTTTATTATCTTGGCTTAACCCTTTCTTAAGGTATGTTAGTCGACACTTATCAAAATGCATTATATCTCAATGTAACAATTGACATTACACACTTCATGTGTTACTCATCCAAGTATATTGGATTTAAGGTGCATCAAGGTGCATCAACCTTGAGGTGATGGATGTGGTATTTATCGTGCCCTGATGTATCACTTCCCTCATTGCTTTTAACTTACTTAAGTTCATCAACTTATATTGCATTAGGGTATATCCCATCCTAATACTTTATGCACTAACACATCACATTTATCATGTAGTGTATTGGCCATAAGTCACACATTTGAATTACCTAACTATCATCAAGTGATATAGACTCATTTTTAGGTGTTTTACCTATCAAGGTATTAACCAAACCACATCATTACTTTTGATTCAATCCTCCTCTTTGAGGAATATTAGTCCATTATTAATAATTCACATTATCTTTCATCTAACACCGCGTTCAACATATGTCACTCAATCAATCACACATGATTGAAGTGTCACTTCCATATTTGTATCAAGATGCGTGTGTTATCATATTATACTTTAAACCACATCCTTTACTTTATGTCATATATTCATATTGGGCATGTGGTATAACCACATCACCATGTCATGTTTTGAGGGTGTAAACCCTAATCAGCATATTATGTACTCACATCAGATGGACTATCACTTAAATCTTATTACTTCATATTAGTTTTGTATCGGGTATGAGCTAGATGCTTGACCCCATATCGGGTATAAGCTTTGTATTTAGTGTCATATCGTGCACAAGATATGCCACATATTGGGCATCCATATCGGGTATCATATCGGGCATCCATCTTAGGTAGCATATCGGATTACCATTTTAGATAGACCCAAAACCTCATATCCCCTTCATTCCTTCAATGATCATCCTTGTCGTATAATTACTTGACAAGCTAATGGTCTTATTAAATTCTCATATCACCATTCATTACACAAAAAGGGGGTATATCGGATCCCAATCCCTCATCTAGGGTTTTCCACTAAATTGGTTACATCATGCCATATCGTGCATGAAGTATGAGCTTGAACTTCATATCGTTCACAAGATAAAAGTAGGTGTTGTTCTTTATCAATCTAGAGATATCATTCATCTCATACATGTGGTATCATCCACCACTCATCTCAGTTTACCCAACATCTTGGGTTTCCAACTCTATGTTGATTAGAGTGTTCATTACCTCTATATCGTGTAAGAGGTGTAGTCTAGACTTGTATCATGCATGAGGATAAGTGGAGTATCTTTCATATCATGCAACAAACATGACTCATATCATGTATGAGCTGGCATCCATCTTCATATTGGGTTAACCCAATCTAGGGTTTCATATCGGGTAGATGTATTCCAACCATATCGGGTTACATTTTGTTCTTGAATCCATACCTTGTATCGTACATTAGGATTTACTTAAGCATTCATATTGTACATCGGATGTGTGTACTTCAAGGTATCAAGTACCAAAGATACATTACATGATCATATCATGCAAGAGCACTTGCTATTCTTTACTCATACCGGGTTACCCAAATTAGGGTTTCATATCGGTTTCCAAGTATACTTTAAACCTTATATCGTGCAAAGAGTCTATTCTTGACTCCATATCGTGCAAGCATATCATGCAAGCATATCATGTAAACATATCAGGCAAGGAAAGTCTACACATACCCATATCGGGTTAGAGCTACTTGTGTGTAAGCTTGAAACGGATATCCTTTATAAAGTGATACCATCTTCTTCAAGCTCTATACCTCCATTCTAACTGTTATAGTTCATGGAAACAGGTCTAGGCAACTACTAGAACTCATAATTTCATCAATTATTTTAGAAGATTTCGGAATTAAAAGTAGTTCATTTAAGCATAGCAATTTAGGTGATGAATAATAACATGATAGGGTTAAAGTTATATAACCCGCCTTGTGATCAGCTTCAAGGCTCCAAGATCTAAAGCTTCACATCTTAAGGTTGAAGAAGAACTTCTCCAAGGTCTAGGGCTCGTTCACAACTCCTCCATGGACAAAGAGATCACCATAGTTAAGCACTTGGTGAAGAAGGAAAGAAAGAAATATTCATAACCAGATATCCTACTTCAACCAAGTTGAAGATGACTAAAGCGTTACCTAAATCTTGGTACTCAAGCTCTTCTAGATCCTTGAGATGATTTTCATGATACCTAAGGGTCTTTTCACGATATCTCCAAGGGGAGTGGTTATGAGTATCGTAAACTTTCACAAGTTGGTGAAAGGTGAAGTATATATACTTGATTTCATGAGATAAAGCATATATGAGGTGTCTACGCCTTAAGCTACTAGATGAAATGTGGCCATGTGTGGCTGACACATGGCCATGCATGCACACATGTATATCTTTCCATTCAAGAGTCTTGAGGATAACTTAGAGACAATATCTCGGCCCTTACTTATCTTGTTGGGAAAGTTATCTCGTCTTTATCTCATTAAATAAGCAACTTGATACACTTTTTGTAAGGAACTTTGAAACCCATCATGGACCACCTCCTTGAGGTGCTATGCCCGTCATGGTCTTTTCCAAGGATTAAAAAACTGATAGGAGGCTCCCACTTTTGCTCCTTGGTCGATAGGGTTCCTTATATCAAGTCTACAACTCGATACAACACATATAAGACTCTTGCCTTCAACTCATTCTTGGTCTTTCATTACCAAGAGTATCATCACTCAATGGTGATCCAAACATAGTGCCCCCTTCTCTCTTTCCTCTAAAAGATACATAGAGGGAGTAGGGACACTCTATAGGTGGTGATTTACATTTTAACCCCACATATTGGGTAAATTACAAATTGTACCAAAATTGGTGTACAAGGTACTAGCATTGTCCAAATGAGTTGTAACTTGGGATTTAGTCTTTCCAAAAGCCACCACTTATCATCATTCTCTTTCTTGAGATAGTAAAACACTTAAAACACATTCCACATGTGTCATTTTGCAATTTAACCCCTCATCTTGGGTAAATTACACTTTTCACTTAGACTTTCATATATTGCACAAATAGTTTGCAACTAAGCCCATACTTGAAAAAAAACTTCACAAGAAGCCTTAATTTCTTTTCACAAGATTATAATCAGTTTGTAAGTATCTTACTTAAGTAAAACTTCTAGGGTTAGGCCATAACCTAGGTCAGAGGTATTACATATCCATTCCATGGCCTCCTTCTCGGAAAGTGACACACTTCATTACAGATTTGGCTTTCTTCTTCCCCTTATTTCCAGAATCCTACAACTATCTCACATCTGAAGTGGTCTTTTAAATCCGAGAAGTTATATCCTCTAAAGCCTTAGACTCAACATTTGTCCCTTTGTATGATACCTTCTACATTTTTTTGTCATATACCAAACTAGCTTATAGGACAGCCATATTGTCAATTATCTTCATGCTCTTCTTTGGGTTCTAACCTAGGAAATCACTACTTGCATTTGCAATCAGTGAGGTCCTTTTAGCAGAGGTAAGTCCATTATAGAAGGTTGTAACCAGGAATCCTTTATCACAGTTGTGGTGAGGGGGTAGTCATTCTGATATTCTTAGAATTTCTCCCATGCTTCATATAAATTCTCACCAGGCTTCTGCATGAAGTCGGTGATCTTGTGCCTATTTCTAAGAGTCTTCTCCACCAGACAGAACATGGTGACAAAAGTGTCAGCCAGAGATGCCCATCCATTGATGCTTTTATCAGGAAGGGAAAGGTACCAAGATAGAGCTTTATCCCTTAGAGAGAAGTTGAATCATTTGCTACAGATGACTTCATGCAGAACCTTGTTCATCTTTATGGTGTCATAGATGTTTTAAAAAACATCAAGGTGGTGATAAGGGCTTTCATATAAAGAGTTTCCTCCAAAAGTTTTGTTTTGAATCATACTAATGATTGTTTGTTTCAGCTCAAAGTTTGGAGCGTTGAATCAAGGAATGATGATTGAGATTCTTCACTCATTTTCCTTTGTAGCAACCAGATCTCAAAGTAAAGGGCTTCCATCATCAATTTTTGTTGTTCCTCTTGTTTCTTCTTGCTCTATCATGTGGGATTTTTTATCTATCATGTGGGATCTCTTCTTCTTTGTGGTGTTCATCATGCTCCTCTTCTCATGATACTCTTCATCATGATCCTCCTCATGTTCCTCATGGGGGTCTTCCACCCTTGGGTTGGAGATGACTACCCTATGAGGAGCCATGATTCTTGTAGGTGGTAGTGGTTGTAATTTGATTCACTTAAACAACCTGAATTAAGTCACACAATTGAGTAAGAAACTAGACGTGTGATACAAGATATTCAAGATGATTAGAGTTATCATATTTAAAATGTGCAATCAAGCCTATTACTAGACTTGAGGAAATGGTGTATGCTAAGTAGACTTGGGTTCTTAATAGTATCGTTGTCTTGTCCCCAGCAATAGAGCCAAAAAGTTGATTGACCTAAATCACATGTCCAGAAAAAGAGAGGATCTAGAGTAATCAGATTTCTAATTTATTACCCAACACTTAGGCCCCCGCAATTATAACAATGGAGTCTGATGTAGTAGATCAGAGTTGAACAATAGGGACAAGGGTGGTAATAAGATCCTTTAAGCCTTATCTTAGTTACACCAAACAAAAGGTACACTAAGGTTTGTGTTCTTTATGGAATGGTGATTCTTTAACAAACAAGCAATAAACAAGTAAAACAAATGAAAGAGAAAAATAAAAGAACAAGAATGTCAAAAGATAAGATAACAAGTATGTAAGGAAACATGGATTGGGTTTCACCATCTAACGTCTCTCACTAACATGCAATACTCACATTCATTGTATACCCTTACCAATTTTACAAGAAATCATCATAAGTTTCTATTTCCTCCTCTCTTGAGCTTAGGATAGATCTAGATTATAAGGTTGTCTCTCTCTCGAGATGGTAAACAAATAATCACAAGTAAAATCATATGATCATTAGCTTAAATATTTCAACATTCTCATGCATTGATACAACTCTATAACCCTTAGATGTAGGTTAATACTACTTTCTCAAGGTATCAACAATCAAACAATACAAGATGGTGTCTAATCATGCAAGTGAAGTATTTAGAATAAGAGTATGGAGATAAACATTGCTAAGAGCATATATTTAGTGGATATAAGTATTTACATATTGGGATAGCCTTAGTGGCTACTCTCAACTCAAGTTATATGACTAGACACTCATCGTGATGAGTAGCATGCCAAAATTATAAGTATGATGAGAGATGGAGATGGAAAATAAGATGGGGATGAAGGGGAATAAAGGGAGATGAATAGATTCAGAGAAGAAGGAGATAGATACACCAACAGAAACCCCAAGAAAGTTGGGGTTGATGGAAATCTTCTCCTCACTAAATTCGGCATCAACCGTGAAGATGGTTGCTCCACCTCCCTCCTCTTGAAGAAGGAGCCTGGAAATGCTCAGTAGAGATGGAGGTTTGCTGCTCCTTGGACTCTCATCCTTTGAGTATCCAAACCAATGAGTGAGAGATGCAAGTTGAAGGTCAATGGCAGGGTGGGTGGTGGCAACACTCTGTCATCTCTCTTGCATTCTGACATCCTCTCAGTTACATGGGGTCTCCTATTTGTAGTGCTCAATTTGGGACTCGAGGAAGTTCTTTGAGGTGATTTGCTTGCACTGCAAGTCCTCTGAGCACTTGCCTTGAGCCACATGCTTAACTGTCTGAATGACATATGCATGAATTGTTGCCATTCGGTTAGGCAAATCATGTAGGTCAGCCATCATTTCTGTGTTGGGTTTTAGGGGAGACAAAGAAGGCAGTGGAAACAAATATTTTCTTCTCTCAAACCTAGAATAAAGGAATCGTGTCAACATCTATACAATAGGAAATATGGTTTGTAGAGGCATACCTTGTCCCAAGGCTTGCTCGACGACGTTACCTCATGGCTTGCACAGTCTTCACCTCCGGTCTTGGACGGTGTCTGTGCAGCTCCTGATCTCACCGGGACTATCGGGATTGACAGCTGTCCTCTGAGCGGCAGAAGTCTCCCACCTCTGTGATAGTCCACACGGACCACCTGGAACTTCGATCTCCTTGTCCCATAACGAATCGGAAGGATTCGCACCCTCCTATCGGCATACTAGTCACTGACACACTCTCCTGCAACCAGTTGCCTTTCTGTAGTTGTCTTTCCCTTGTTGTGCCTCCCTTATCGGGTAGCACTTTCTCGGGCTCTCTCAGTTACCACAACCAGAGAGAACGACAACTTTGCAGAGCAACTAGTGTTCTGAGTTATTGTATCTAAGAAGCCCCAAATACCCCTATATATATAGGAGGGTCATGGGACAGGGTTCTCTACCTCAGGCAATGCGGGACTAAAGCAGGAGTAGAAGGTCTGGAATTTCCACAAAACAACCAATTGCGCCAGCTGAACCGATTGTTTCAAACATGAAACGGTCGGTTGGGGACCTGAGCCGATCGATTCACACCTGAATCAATCGGTTGGGGCACCTGAGCTGATCGGTTCACTTCTGAGCCGATCGGTTCGTGGTCCTGGTCAGTTCTCGATTGACTTTTCCTCTTTTGTTTCGAATTGATCCAAATACCAATCCTTGTTCCAATCAAATTGGACAAGTGAAATGAAAAGAAATTTCTCACCAACCTGACTTTCCCAACTTGCTTGTTTGGACCAGTTGAGCCGATTGGTTCAACCCTTGAACTGGTCGTCTCAACCTGTCCTGAGCCGATCGGTTCATCAAGCTGAGCTGATCGGTTCATCACATGAGCCGATCGGTTGGGAGTGCAGACTGCGCAGAATTAGTCAATTGTAGTTTCAATCAATCGGATACTCTAATGAATTGGTCCAACACCTTGAACACTATGATATTGAGATATCAATTGATTTAGTGTTTAAATGAACTACTAAACTCCTTTAGTAATCAATCTAAACATCATTTGTGGATAAACTCCTCTTCCAAGTTAAATTATATGTGTGTGACCCTACATGTCCATTTCATGTTGGCAGTAAAAGTCCATAACACTTATGACTTCACAAGCAAAGAGAGGTGCCTAGTCGCACATCAGTGCTGCCCAAGTGAAAAGGAAAGTTGGAGAACAACTTTCAATCCTACAATTCGTGAATGGTGTTATAGTAAATATATAATTCCTTTGTCACTGATATCCCGAATGAACTCAAGGCATGGAACAGTCATCCTGTCAACGTTCATTCACTTTCTTGATCTCTGAGTAGATTAGAGGAGATAAGTATGACATCAATATCATATACTGATTCACACATGTGTGTGCACACCTATCTCAATCCTAATCATCAAGTGGCCATGGATATCAAACTCCCTCAGGAGGGACAAATCCCATATCTATCACTCACCCCTCAAAAGCCCCATGTGTCAAAGCCACCCAATCATCACCTTTATAACAACCCATGTTTCAGGACTGTGTTTGATGATGTCAAAGTGTACCCAATGAAATGTGTTGAGTGTAGTGATTTTAGGTCAAAGAATCACACTCACCACCATCACTGTGAGAACTGACTGTGACTACCATGTCATGGTTCCATGTGTCAAACTCATGGTGGGTCTGTCCGGTACACTTGTTCTCTATCAAGTACCTATGTGTTTGGTTTGATATCTCCATATCATGACTAATGAGATTTTGTCATCAACCAACACCACAATCTAGTCTTGTGTATCATTATTGTCTATCTACCTTCTGCAATGACATCCGACTAGGGACATACCAAGAATGTACAAACTCTTAGCATCTGTATGATCTCATCGTTCAGGTCCTAAACCTGAAAGCATACGTCATTGAGTAATGTCATTCTCTAGACATTCAATCTATTCTATCATTATCTCATATGACTGAATCGGAAAGAATTGGAAGCTTGCCTTTGATGTTTATCAAATCAATCTTAATGTATCCCACCAATCATCCCATGATTGGCTCTTTGGGAATACATACCAACAGACTCCCACTTGCAATGTGAGCCAATCACCCTTGAATCATATTCTTAGTGATCTTCAAACATGTCTCATATGTTACTGTGCTCTAGTGCTAACACAGTGAGTTATGGCAACACCTTGCCAACATCGGTATTAACTACATGTCTCTCATCTCTTCGATGTACGTCACACGTATGAGATGGAGTTGTCGTAATATGCGATCTAGTATTCCTTTGCTAACCTTTAGCCACATTGCATGACCAAGCACTCCTAACTTGTCATCAATGACCGGAATATCTATAAGTTCATCTCATGAACTTCTAGATCCATATAGTATCCACTAATGTTCTTTAACACACATATACTTGACTTTTCCTTTTAAACGGCTTTATTGGAATGTTTCCATTTATCAAAAAACATTCACTTTTATATATCCCATATATATTTTGCGATTAATTTTCTGTCCTTTTCGGAAGTTCGCATCAGTGTAACTCTTTACAGTGAACCCTTCCTTATTTCCATAGAACTAGTACTTCTCAAGTACTTATCAATTTCTTATGGTATTCTAGTAACCCTTACTGGAACTAGACAGACATCCACTCATCATGTCCCACATACGAGTTATCAGGATGAGCACATCATATTGTCATGTCCTACATACAAGATGATGAATGCATTTTATTCTTAATATGTCCATACATGCAAGATAATGGGATGGTTACATACATGATAGATCCATATCTATTCTTAGTGTTCCCATTCTTTATAAGAATTGGACACTTGGCCTTGGGATACTAACTCCATGTAACACGGACAAGTTTTCTCCCACTGAATTTGTGCACACTGAACCCTTCAGTATAGATTGCCAATGTATGCTTTCTCTTTTTAGGTCAAGAGGTTTTCAAGAACTATCTCTATAGATCTATATTCCTATCATATAGGAAACGTATCTATCTTCCCTAAAGATAATTTCCATTTTGTATTTCCATTCTAGAACATTTCCATTTCACATCAACGTGTGGAATGCAAATACGCTCCCACTAAATCACATATCCCTTCTTTATCTTTAACATATCAGTCAACCTTTGACTATATTATCAAAGTAAAGATCACAATTTCGAGTTGCTTGTACTCAATCAATCACATTGATTAGTCCATTGTAACTTATAGACTTCATTTGCATTAATGGATTCATAAACCTTATAGGTTGTGTCATGTACACATCCTTGTTTTTATTCCTCATAGGAATGTGGTTTTAGTATATGTATGCCAAACCTCTTAGTCATTAAGTTGAAATCAACAAGCATCATCCTTCTCAAAATGTTATCCATGTGTCTTAACGATTAAGACTCATTCACACTTATGGATTCCATCCCAATGGGTGCTACCATCAAGGTCATACCTTATGGTTCACATGGAAGTCATTTAGGATGTAATGGCCATAAACCATAACTCAAAAACTGGTTCATGATATTTATCTAGATAGTTGACTCATCATATGACCAACTCATCACATAGATAATCGAGGTGTATCTGTCAAGGATATAAGAACTCACAAACTTTGTGATTCTTAATGTCCTTTATTAGTGTAGGGTATTCTTTATTTAAGAAGAAATTAGTTATTTGATAATCATCCTCTAACTCCTTAGAGTATGACACCTTTTGATTTAGACATCACCATGCCTTAATCACAAGTTCACTATGATACACTATCATAATCACTCATAAGGTTCTCAAACATTTTGTTCATGAATTGGCACTTTACCAAATTCACACTTCATCTATGATATTCTTGAACACTTCAAGATATTCATATTGGTATTTCTCTAAACACCATTTGAAATACTAGCATTTGCTCCAATAGGTATTTAAATACATCACATGTATTATACCTGATGGGATAATCATTCTCCCACTACCACTAGTGAAGATTGATTAATCATGTCTAAGAGATTCATGTCTCTTACTGGTTCTCTAACCAAAAAGAGTCTAGCTTATCCATCATATGGAAACTAGAAATGAATTTCTCATGATTTATGCTAGTTTAATTGTTTGAGTTAACAATAACTTTTAGATATCATTTTATCTTATGCATACCAAGTACCACAAGATAAACAAGGCATTGCCACAAAGATCATATCTTTGAAACATCAACTATATTGATAGTCATCTTGTCACTACAAGATGCAACAATAAAGTGTTTCTATTGGCAAATTGAAATAGCAGTTCTCAATTCTATTTCGTGCCCTTTAGGCTGAAATAAACTGAAAGGTACTCCTATCTATGGCAGCAACACTTGCTCCAATGATGGGTACTCCTTTCTTTGTCCTTTCGTAAAGGCCATCACTTCTTTGTAGATCTTACATATCGTATATGTCAGATCTTCATCTTGGTATCATATACCTCAGATGTGGTTCATTTCATGATACCTTAGGTGGAGATCTCTATCCCCTCCTTCTTCTTTTGTTCTTCTATATATAGAGGGCAATTCCCTCGTTCACCCTCCCATGTGCCTTGAGGTTGAAGACGACTTGGGCTACTGGCTAGCATCATAACCCTTCTTAACTTTGCCCTTGCCCTTGTCCTTGGACTTGCCGTTCTTTCTGTTGATCAACATCACATACTTAGGTTTGTCCTTCTTCATTTGTGCCTTGAGGCTGAAGACGGCTTGGATTGCTGGCTAGCATCAGAACACTTCTTTGCTTTGCCCTTGTCCTTGCCTTTAAGACTTACCCTTCATCGATCACATTAAAGATTAGGGTTTGTCTTTCTTCATCTTTGCCTCTACTGTCCTCAACATGTCCAAAAACTCTGTCAATGCTTGTCAAAGTTGTTCATGTTGTAGTTCATCATGAACTGTATGATTCTCACAACATTTGCAGTATCATATCAGTAGCCAACTCTTGGCTCAGAGGGAATCCTTCTTAGTCAGGTTTTTCCACATACCCAATCACATTGAGTGTCTGAATACCTTACTAGATCTCCTTCTGTCATGACATACTAGGATAGTGTCTTAGAGACATCATATGTCTCATATTGTCTCTGCAACTCATAGTTCAGAGAACACAACATCAATCACTCCACATCAATGGCATCCTCGGTATGTTTCCATAAGCATACTTTCAGTCATTGGTGTGGTGGGATCAAGTTCATCTAGTTCTGGTATAACTAGGACTTAGAGCTTTCTCTCTTCGATTGAGAACACTTCTCAACGTTCTAACCAGTCGTGGAATTATTCTCATATAATTTTTTGGTCTCAAAGATCGATCGCAAATAAAGTGATTATTGTTGATTAGTCATTTATTGTACAAAAAGAAATATATACAATTTAGTCCAAAACTCAATTTTGACTTATTTGATTGATTTAAAAGGTTGATGATATAATTAGGACTTTAATTAATTATCGCTCCCACTATTTTTGTTCAAATTGATAGCCCTCACCATCAATTCAAAAGATTGCAGCGTATAATCTTCTAGTGGGTCAAGATCCTGAAATCCTCTAAGTCAAGGATTAGCTAGGGTTGTCACCTACAACTTAGATCTTCCAGGTAGGCAACTTTTGCCAATTGCATCATATGCAACTCTTGAAAGATGTCATATGAAACTCCTTACCATGATCACCTCCATGCCTCAAGGTGCTAGATTCTATCTAGGTCACCTTGTTAAGTTCGACCCAAAGCCAACATGATGAATATGCACCCTGCTAGGGCAGACCCACATATCCATCCTTCACGCTTCCACGAGATAGATGGTGCACCACGCTAGGGCGTGCCCACACTTGGCCGATCAAGCTTTTCACATGTGTCGCATTTGGAAGGCATCTAAAACTTTAATATTTAATGAGGGATTTGGTTTATTAGGTACATATACATATCCAATCACTACAATACATAGTATGTATCATATACATGCTATATCCCACAGAAAACATGCAAAATGATAAAAGTGATGATTATGGCCATCTTAATGTGATTCCTTGAGCCAAAAGGAATCACGGTCATATAGGTCCACATCACATGCAACCTGCATAAGATGAACTTTGTGCTTTGCCGTTCTAGGTTTGATCAACTCATCTCCATGATTGATCGGCTCGTCATCAGGCCGGTCAGTTAGGTGCCACCAGCCGATCGACTGGCGCCTCCATCCGATCGGTTCACTGGTCGTCGTGCATCTCCTTAGGTCACCACCCGCTCATCTCGCTCCTCGAGCCGGTCGTCTAGATAGCCAACCGATTGGTTCACGCCTTGAACCGATCATCTCAGTTGTCGTCAGAATGTCCTCTGTTCTTTGACATAACAGGAAATAAAATATCTATCCTATTTTACACTTGAAAAGGGAAACCCTGAGTTACATTCAGGGGGAGCAAAGGTAGGAAAGAAATCTCGAGTTATCTCAAGTTACATCAGGAATAAGGAGGAAGCGAATCAGTGCGCAGACTGAGATGCAAGCAACCACATTCAACCAAGCACACATACATAGGGTTTATTGGCCATAACCATGCTATACATCCATCACAAAACTCGTTTAAGGGTGATGCATATCAAGTGCATTCATATTACATATCATATATGTATATTGGGATTTGTGGATTTAGGATTGGCCATGCATAAAGCCAATTTTATTCGCATCGTATGCAATAAATAAATGTGACAAACCAAAATCGATCACATCGATAATCCTAAAGTATAGAGCAGTTGACGTGGCTCTGATACCACTGTTGGGTTTTAGGAGAGACAGAGAAGGCAGCAGAAACAAAAAATTTCTTCTCCCAGACCCAGAATAAAGGAATTGCGTCAACGTCTATATAATAGGAAAGATGGTTTGTAGAGGCGTACCTTGTCCCGAGGCTTGCTCGGCGACGTTACCTCACGACTTGCGTGGTCTTCACCTCAGGTCTTGGATGGTGTCTGTGCAGCTCCTGGTCTGACCAAGACTGTCGGGATTGACAGCTGTCCTCCAAGCGGTAGAAGTCTCCCACCTATGTAGTAGTCCACACGGACCACCTGGAACTCCAATCTCCTTGTCTCACAAGGAATTGGAAGGATTCGCACCCTCCTATCAGCGTACTAGTCACCTACACACTCTCCTGCAACCAGTTGTCTTTCTGCAGTTGTCTTTCCCTTATTGTGCCTCCCTTATCGGGTAACACTTGCTCGGGCTCTCTCGGTTACCACAACCAGAGAGAACGACAACTTTATAGAGAAACTGGTGTTCTGAGTTGTTGTATCTGAGAATCCCCCAATACCCCTATATATATAGGAGGTTCATGGGATAGGGTTCTGTATCCCAGGCAATGTAGGACTAAAGTAGGAGTAGAAGGGTCCAGAATTTCCACAAAACAACTAATTGCGCTAGCTGAACCAATCATTTCAAACATGAAATGGTATGGGGACCTGAGTCGATCGGTTCACACCTGAACTGATCGGTTGGGGCACCTGAGCTGATTGGTTCACTTCTGATCCGATCGGTTCGTGGTCCTGATCAGTTCCTAATTGACTTTTCCTCTTTTGTTTCAAATTGATCCAAATACCAATCCTTGTTCCAATCAAATTGGACAAGTGAAACGAAAAGAAATTTCTCACCAACCTGACTTTCCCAACTTGCTCGTTTGGACCAGTTGAGCCGATCGGTTCAACCCTTGAACCGATCGTCTCAACCTGTCCTGAGCCGATCGATTCATCAAGATGAGCCGATCGGTTGGGAGTGCAGACTGCGCAGAATCAGTCAATTGCAGTTTCAATCAATCTGATACTCTAATCAACCGGTCTAACACCTTGAACACTATGATACTGAGCTATCAATTGATTGAGTGTTTAATTGAACTACTAAACTCCTTTAGTAATCAATATAAACATCATTTGTGGATAAACTCCTCTTCCAAGTTAAATCCAATGTGTGTGACCCTGCAGGTCCATTTCACATTGGCAGTGAAAGTCCATAACACTTATGACTTCACAAGCAAAGAGTGGTGCCTAGTCACACATCAGTGCTACCCAAGTAAAAAGGAAAGTTGGAGAACAACTTTCAATCCTACAATCTGTGAATCGTGTTACAGTGAATGTATAATTCCTTTGTCACTGATATCTTGAATGAACTCAAGGCATGGAACAGTCATCCTGTCAATGTTCATTCAGTTTCTTGATCTCTGAGTAGATTGGAGGAGATATGTATGACATCAATATCATATACTAATTCACACATGTGTGTGCATGCCTATCTTGATCCTACTCATCAAGTGGCCATGGATACATAACTCCCTCAGGAGGGACAAATCCCATATCTATCACTCACCCCTCAAAAGCCCCATGTGTCAGAGCCACCCAATCATCACCTTTATAACAACCCATGTTTCAGGACTGTGTTTGATGATGTCAAAGTGTACCCAATGACATGTGTTGAGTGTAGTGATTTCAGGTTAAAGAATCACACTCACCACCATCACTGTGAGAACTGACTGTGACTACCATGTCATGGTTCCATGTGTCAAACTCACGGTGGGTCTGTTTGGTACACTTGTTCTCTAACAAGTACCTATGTGTTTGGTTTGATATCTCCATATCATGACTAACGAGATTCTATCATCAACCAACACCACAATCTAGTCTTGTGTGTCATTGTTGTCTATCTACCTTCCGCAATGACATTTGACTAGGGACATACCAAGAATGTACAAACTCTTTGCATCCGTATGATCTCATCGTTCAGGTCCTGAACCTGAAAGCATACGTCATTGAGTAATGTCATTCTCTAGACATTCAATTTGTTCTATCATTATCTCATATGACTGAACCAGAAAGAATTGGAAGCTTGTCTTTGATGTTTATCAAATCAATCTTAATGTATCCCACCAATCATCCCATGATTGGCTCTCAGGGCATACATACCAACATTTTGTCCATTGATTCTACCTGGCCATCGGTTGACAAGCTCCCTGTCCCTCCATCGGAAACTCGGTTGGGCCACTAGTAGAGTTGTCCCACGGCTAGCCATCGATTCTGCTTGGCAATCTATTTGTAGACTCCTAGTCCAACCACCGACAGTAGGTCAGTAGTTGTGCCATCAGTACATTCATATGTTGAGCCATCAGTTGATGACTCACTAGTATATCTATAGGTCTTTAGGGTGGCCATCCATTTGGGAATCAATGGTTGTTCTATCCATCTTTCCATGGTTGGGAAATGGGTACTAGTACAATACATCGATTTTGAGTACTAATGGGTAGTCAGTTCAGTGGACTTGGTGGTTTGTGAGGGCGGATGGTCATCATCGTTTGTGGAAACTGATGGGAGATCTATACAATGTCTAAGACTATCATTTTGTGAGTTACATGCATGTAAATGAGTGGTTAACTTTTAATCAAGAAAAAAATGGTAAACATGAGCAACATGTGAGAAGTTAAGGCAATTATGCATAAAGAGAGGAAACTAGAGATAAAAAGGTGTGAAATTTAAAATTTTGGATGTTATCGTCTCCTTAATACAACTATTTTTGTGAGTTGCTTAGCCCCTTTTTTGCATACATGCATTTGAGTTGTGGTCGTTTGTGACCAACAGTGCTAAAAACATATTCATTGTCGTACAATTTACCCTTGGATGGCACTTATTTCGTAATGTAACCATGTGAGTAGGGGATAACCTTCCTTGACTCGGTATCATTCAGGTTTGGGTGGGCACTTGGTTCATAGTGCTACTTATTTACATTGCACTATAGTTTTTTATTGTTGTTCATTCAGCATTTTCCAATGCATTGATGCATTATGAATTATTAAAGACATAAGAAAATTAAGACATAATAAGGTCAAATAATGAAAACTTATTTTTAGGTAAATCCATTGCAAAACATTTTTGTAGAATGAATTTTATTTGATTTGGCACCAGAATTCACATATTCACATGGATATCACTTCACATACATAAATGGCATATCTTGACTCTAGTAGACACAATGGTCTAGTTCTCTAGTGCATAGATTATGAGCCTAGACAAGCATATATGTTTCATTTAAATTTTACATATTATCTTAGGATGTGTCAAGGTTAGTAGAACTAGCCTAGCCTAGCACTGATTATTAGTGATAGACCTAGCCTACATAACTTTACACCATGAACTTAAGAAGAGTCATTTTGACCAGGAACCTAGAAGACTCAACTCCACAATGGTTGTGATATACTATATCATATGATCTCATTTTAACTATGTTTCATTGTAATTCTTGTACATCCTAACCTAATTCTTGGATTATTCCTTGTTTGTGTAAGGAGAACAATGAGAATGAAACCCTATTTCCTTATGAAATGTGTTATATACAATTAGGTCAGAAACAGTGGTCAACAAAAATTTAATATATCATGCATATTCTTGTCTTCTTTAAATAATCATGATTCTCTAGTCTATAAACTTTAGTATATCATTTATTTACAAGTTAAGAATTTTGGATGTGTCATTTTGGAAGAGAATGTCGTGTGTGCATTTCTAATCATAAGATATACATATCCAAGCCTATTATTGAGGAAGTCAGCTGATATTAAATTAGGACTTACTGTGTGTAAACATGTTTAACATAGAAAATTGTGTACTAGTCCCAAATTTAGCCAATAACACAAAACAAATTGACATTAATTTTTGTGTAAGGCATCATGTTAGGTTTAGTCTAAAGGTGTTGTATCCATGCTGATATAACGAATCATTTTTAATGGGAAGACAAGTCAAATGGAGCACTGGACATAGTGGTAGGATGTCTATAATATGTTGACTGAATGTGTGCCCTTCTCTACGTCAAGCTTGGCGTGATGTCCTTTGTGAATGTTGCACATTAATAGAGAGGATTGGCATCAACATGAACATGTTTAAGGTGAGGTAGAAAGTGTTGAAACTTATAGATTCATTTGCACGCTTTCTAGACTAGTATTCTTACTTACCCACCAGGCCTACAACATCAATCATACCATCTGTGAAGCTCTCAACCACATACAACATTTTCTGATGATGGAGTTACTTGCATTTTAGTGATAGAGTTATTGCATCAAATGATGTTGTTGGATGTGTTGATGGTGAAGACAATGAGTAAATGTCAGACTAATGACTACCCAAAATGATGTAACGAACTTTATGCAACTTAATTTCATAGTTAACAAATGTTTTATGATTTTCTTTGTCATGTTATGTACTAGTGTTAATAGTTTCACAGTAGTATTTTGTATCGCATGTTTAATTTTACTTATAAGTTTACATGTATTTATGTTGTATTTTTTGGTTGTTATATGCCTGCAGCAACATAGGTTTCATGTATTGTGTGAATACAATTAAATGAAGTCATTATTATTTAATAATATAGATATAATTAAACACAAATACAACAACTCAGATTTCACGTATTATGTCAATATGTGGATAAAATATTGTTGATTTTTAAATGTACACGTCAACAAAATTAGTTGTACTCATAATTTAAATAATCATAGTTATAAATTATTTATTTTATAAATGCAAACTTTATATTGAACTGAAATATAATATCAAAAGTAATCATATTGTAGATTATATTATACAAATAGTTTCATATTACAAGTATACCAGAACCAGATCAGGTCCTGACTAGGTTGCCAGATAAAATAAGACTATAGATAGATCCAGACTGGTTTGTGAAATAGAATCAGATTGTATCCTGATCCGACAATCAGAACCTAATTGGATTGCCAAATAAAATTAGACTAGATCCATACCATCTAACAAATACGGACTAACTCAATCCTAACTATATAATCTCAATCCCTAACCAAATTGGGGATCGGAGTTCTACCAATAAGCTTCGTCAACCCAATACACGCCAAAAAAAATTGATCCTAAATCTTATTCTCTTCAGCCATCAACTAACTTTCGGTTTTGTCTAAGGAATCTGTTACGTGGACTCAAACTCACACACAAAATTGTACACATTTCGTTTTTATGTATCTATAGAGACAAAGAAGAGAAAATAAGTAACAAACGAATCTCTCTTCCTTTGTCTTTATGCATACATAGTGACAAAATATGTGCAACTTTGTGTGTGATTTTTAGTCCACATTGCATATTCCTTTTGTCAATTTATTTATCTCACCCTCCTAGCTAACTTCTAGAACATCATTAGTTGTGCGGGATTTCTTAGTGCTCATTAGGGACACGTTTGGTTTGCTGGATTTTCAAGAATCCTTCATTTATGTCATTTTGTATTTGTTAAATACTGCATTGACAAAATCCTGCAAACACAAATTTTATGTTTGGTTTCCCGGATTTGTAAAATACATGATTTAAATTTTTTTTTGGTCCACGGGTCAGCCACAACTGGATTTTGGCGTCCGGGAGAATTTTGATGGAAACCAAAATGTGAGATTCCTATTATGTTCAGAAATCCCGGGATTAACCCCGTTTCCAGAATCCTATAAACCAAACATAAACTTTCTACAAATGGATGCCAAAATACAATCCAATACGGTAAAATCCAGAAAACCAAACATGCCCTTAGAAAACAACCGTTGTTTCAGAATTACTAGCTAGCAGACTTAACTTCAAACTTCAAAAAAAAAAAAGCTAGCAGACTTTCGTGGTTGTTTCCTGTTGCTTATGATAAGTGGGGCCATGTGGAACAAATCCTAGGAATGCTGATTTTCATATCCATAGCAAGTAGCAACCCGCCGCGCCGCCGCCCTTGTTCGGTCTTATAGCGATCCGTATAGATGGGGCATCTGTTTCTCTTTGACTGAACGTGCAAAGTTGAAGGCGACATTTATCATTGTTGCCACCTACCATCGACGACGCTTACATTCCACAAGGAAAAACGATAACCCCATTGCAGAGCACTAGGTGGAAGACCTGGTCGTATGATGTATTGGGGTAGCCAAAACACAAACGGTACATACAGGCCACACAAGCCATATATGCTTAAATACAGCCAGCTTCGATCTGATGCTAGCTGAGCATATATATACGGAGGGAACTAACTAGGTAAGCGACAGCACCAGAGATAGAGATATTCAGACACACAAAGAGGTTCTAAATATCGTTTTCCGGATCATTATGGGTGGCAGCGCAGTGGATACCCGCTTGTCTCATCTGGGAGGTTCTCTCCCAGTGCCCAGCGTGCAGGCTATGGTAGATTCCGGGCGCCTGACAGAGGTTCCCAGCAGGTACATTCGGCCAGAGCTCCACGATGCAGATAATGAAATCAGTGATGCCGTTCCGGCGGATGTTGACGACGTATACATCCCCGTGGTTGACATGGCGAGGCTGTTAGATCCTGGGTCATCGGGAGAAGAGGCGGCCAATCTTAAAATGGCCTGTGAGGACTGGGGGTTCTTCCAGGTGAGATTTCGGAACTCGATATAGGTTCATAAACTTGTGCTGAAGATATCTGGTCGATCGGCAACGATGTCGATCGTTATCACATCTTTAATCAAAATACTGAAGAGAAACAACGTAGCAATGACTCACTCAGCGGTACCGCAGCCAGATTAATTCATAATCTTGCTTTCTGCAGCTGATAAATCACGGAGTACCAGATGAAGTCGCAGCTGGTATCAAAGATAACATCCAGAAATTCTTCAAGCAGCCCTTGGAGGTAAGGATGAAGATTGCGCAACCACCTGGCGTGATTGAAGGCTACGGCCAGGCTTTTGTTTTCTCCGAGGAGCAGAAACTTGACTGGGCAGACATGCTTTATCTCTACTCGCTGCCGTCTTCAGTCCGGAACTACAACCTATGGCCAAAACAACCTCCTACTTTCAGGTAGGGGAATATTTTTTTTCTTCTGAACGGTACCGAACATATATTATCAAAATGAAGGATCTATCTACATGAACAACACGACCTTTCGCCCGATAGTAAGATGTAGCATAATGTTAGTTATATTACTCTAATTACATATATTATATGGTTAATTGTTATATTTGACTGATAGGTAAAATATTGTTATATTTGTTATATTGTTATTTTTTTAGATGTAGACATACGTATCTAGTGAGGCCATAACATCTAAGGAAGTAATGTGACTAACATGAAATCAGAGTATATCGCTCTACTTCCAAGTAGGTCAACACTAAATACAATCCCTTCTCATCTCAATTGTAGGCATGTACATCTAGGGATCCAATGATCAAATATAATACAAACGTTGTTGCATCTTTATGATTCCATGGTATTACCAATTCTGGTCTCATGGTTGTGTGTGTCCTTCCATACATGAATCTTAATAACATGATGTAATGTATATATCGACATCCATCAGAAATAAAAAGCATACGAACTTTCACTTTAGCAAAAGCTTTACCTATTCCATCACTAAGTGTAACTCACTACATAAGTCTCAAACCCAAGTACCATTGTACCAATGGAAGGACACATTACTGCAAATGAAAGGATAGGTAATGTTTTTTCACTTCAAAGTAAAAAAACTCCATTGCCTAACTAGGTTGGGTTTCTGGAGGGCACTGATCCAACACCAAGGACTACCCTTTAAATGGTGGAATGGTATTAAACTAACCAATTTATCTGAAAATTCACCTGAATCTACTTATCACAAGACAATATCTCAATTTAGTTGGCTTGAATACCTCCTGAGTTGTATGAGATGCTCTTGAAAAAGATCATGTTTGTGTGTCTATTTGAAAAAGCTTTCTCATGCTTCTAGAACACCTTTTTTCAAATTGGGCGGTGAATAGATCGATTCACCATGTCAGCATCATGCTAAATTTATAGTGTTGGCTTCTAGAACATCAATAAGTACAGAGGGATTCGTATATCATTGCCTATGGATTCACAAAGCAATTCAAAACAATTTGGTTTGGTATCACTATATCTATGTTTTTGGTAGTCTTATTCTGAATAATAGTTATGATTCTTCATTATGCAGTATTACATCATAAATGACATCAAGCCATGAAGGATGAACCTAGTGAAATGTCGTAGAATACATAATTTGAACCCATATGGTTTAGAACTTGAAATGTTGGTTAGATAGCTCCATTTAAGACTATAGAACCTAGATTATTGTGTAAGGCTTGAATGGGTCCTTAGTTTTGACATCATACATTCTCAATGAACGATCCACTACCCCTCTTGTTCTCTTGTTGACTATGTAGTTGGAACTTCACTATACTACATTAACAATTATTTTCTTCATGACCCTTAGAAAAAATGGTATTTACATTCTTCAATTTATAGTTTTATTGATAAAAAATAAGCTCATCAACTTTTGAGACTTTATAAAATCATTTATGATTTTTTTGAGATGTTCCTTGCCTGTGACATGTTTTTTTAGCTTACTTCTATCAATAAACATGCTTCTTTGAAACAAAATGTGTCTTTCTCTTCATTAAGTATTGTATGTAGCCTACTCTATCATATCTCTTGTGCCATGTTCTCCATCATCACTATGTATGTCACAACATCATATGATATTACATTCCCAACCTAATATCACTAAACCCAGTTCACAAATCCATTTTACTATTTCTTTCCTTGTACAACCTATCTTTCTTGTCAATCACTACAACATCCTAATGATAAGCCATGACTGGTGGAGTTTCATTTTGGTTTCTCAAGGTCCTAGAATTCATATTCTGGGCACCAAGTGGATTTGCAAATTGATGTGTTGGTCATGTAACTACAGACATATCAAAAGACAAGAGAATTAGAAAAAAAGATTCAACTAAATTCATTTTATTAACTTTAGAAAAACCTTCACCCCAATGCTTAAAAATTGTCACCTACCCTCTTATTATCTTTTTACTTGTTATGCACAGTTGGAGCTTCACCAAATGAACATATATAATGCTTTTCTTTTGGTCATTTATGATATGACATATATTTTGTTCAAAATTTGGGGGGTTTTAATCATTAAACTCTTATTACATATAAAAGATTCATACATCCCTCTATGGTCTTCGTCATTTCACATTTTTGGTACAATAGTTTCATCTCATTTTCCTTTCATGTTGGTTTTCACTATCGTACAATGGAGCCGTCATTCTTCACTTACAATCATAATGGCTCCAACCGTTATAAAGATAGCCTCATATGTCCTACTATATCGCACCATATTCTTCACCACTACCCTAAATACTTTAACACACTATCATGTTGCGATAACATGTTCCTAGTTTAATATTGACAAACACAATCCATAGTTGTCGGTGCCAATCACTCCTAGTATAAGCTATATTCATGTTCCATGCATGATGATATATTATATGGTTCAAAAGAAGAAGAAAAAAACATCAAGGATCCTTGATGTTCTAAATAAGTTTATTTTAAACCCCAAATAAGTTTAGAAATTAAATTGTAGATCAAAAGGAACCCCTAAAAGTACAAAAGTGGTATAATATAAAAATATGCAATTATCTTCCTTTTTTCAACTTTTGTGAACTCCATGATGATCAAGAAGGTTGTTCTTCCTCTTGATCTCTTCCTTATATGTGTTGATAGGAATGTACCCAATGGATGTCCATAGAGCTATTATCTATTATGTCTTACAAGATTTCATCTATCTTCGTCGATATTTTAAATGCATTGCTTATGAACACTTTTATCATGTCTAGAAGCTCATAAACCCCAATGGTCATTGAAAAGCTCTCAAACCTACAATAATTTTTTTTCTTACTCCAACACAAGTCTGATGGAGTGTGAAAATGATCACTCATTGGTTCTCTCAGGGATGTGTTTCCTATGACCTAGTCACCACCAGTAAATATCGTATTGTCATAAGTTTTTCATTTTTTAGGTTGCTAAAAATCTTGACTTCATAATTATATTAGTCCTTTTAATTTATGTATCTCAGTAATATCATGTGTGTTGCAAGTTTTTTTTGTTAATGGTGATTTTGTTCATGTCGTTATTAGGGCATGAACTTGAAACCTCTTGGTAACAAAATACAGATCTAACTATTGGGCCCATCTTAGACATAAGATTTATATATACATGAATAGAAAATATTATGCATTTTCTTTATTTTTGTAAGGCTTCTTTTTTCTTTGAAGTTGTTATTTCAAAAACTGATAGAGTAACTACACTACATGTTACATGTTTGAGGAAATTTAGAAGGTGCAACTTTTCCTTAAACATTATCCACTTTAGCATAAAAAAGAATTCAGTTTGGAAATTAATATTACAACTAAGCACAAGACGTGTTGTCCTATAACGTGTTGTCTAAATTATGACATGTCATCTTTTTTGGTGACTTGGCCCACTTCAATATCATGTTGAACCATTTTTAAACACCATATTGATAAAAATGTAAAATAAAAACAAAAACAAAAGAATACATTTCTTGTGTATAGTTAGATGTCATTTTATTTATTTTTTTGGTTGTTTTAATATAATATAAATTTGGTTTATTTATATGAATTTTTTTTCTAAAATCTCGCTTTATTTTCCTAAGATCTCGTAAACCCTTTACTTTTCTTAAATTTCATCCAGTCTTCAATACTAAATAGTTAATCACTTGTTAATTTTCTTCTTCAATCATCCACCATCTCTCGTAGCTCTTTTCTTTTTCACTTTAATTTTTCATTAAATGGCCAATGAGGGTTATAAATAAATCTTTTGGCATGCTAACGCATTGGAGTCGAGCTTTTATCAACCAAAAAACTGACCAAATTTTCTCATTGGCTCGTCCAAAACCAAAGTGAAGTGTTGTGAGTCAGTGTTCAGAAAAGCGGTAATCGGTGTACGGGCGGATAGGGTACCAATTAGAGTATATACAGTATGCGGGAGTATAAACGGGAGTATATTCAGTTTTAATCGGTTTTCAATTTTTTTTAAAATTAATTATATATTCACATAAATTTAAAACTTGGCCCTATATAATTATATATATTAATTAAACTATAACAAATGAGGATGTAACAAGAAACATAGATCCATTAAGAATGTTAATTAAGCAACATACATCACAAACATGAAGATAGTTTAACACACGTCAAAAGGTTCAAAATAAGTAAACAAACACCAAATAACCAAGCAACTCATGTCCAAATTACAGAAAATAATACGTCAACAATCAATACAAAGATAATAAAGGTAGCCATCTTCATCCTCGAACTCTGCAAAGACGGGCTCAACATCATCATCTAGAGCAAGATCTTCTTCATCAATTTGAGACATTGATGTAGAAGTAGCAAGATGTGTAGTAGCACATGTTTGTGAACGTGTGGCCCTATCTTATAGAACATCATCAACACCTGCTGCAGCTGCTACATTTCCCCAAGTAAGTCCATCACTGCCAGGAGCCTCATCATTCTCAGTTGTAGCATCTCCCATCCACTCCATGACATGTGTCCTATCACTTGTTAGAAGAGGATCTTTGGCCTTTCTCTCTCGTTGCTGTTGCAGCTTGGCATTAAACTGGACATAGATCAAGTCATTAAGTCTTTTCACCTCAAGTTTATTCCTCTTCTTAGTGTGGATCTGCCATTAAGACATGGACATTTT
Source organism: Alisma plantago-aquatica (assembly GCA_963693085.1). NCBI lineage: Eukaryota > Viridiplantae > Streptophyta > Magnoliopsida > Alismatales > Alismataceae > Alisma > Alisma plantago-aquatica. The sequence continues at coordinate 390,147,034 of OY856412.1, read as the reverse complement.
AGAGGGGAATAGTCTATAACTCTACACAAATGAAAATAAGTATTTAATATATAAATAGTCAAGTACCCCTTCAAAAGTACTCCAATTCCTCTCACATCCAGAGGAGGAGGATGTTAGGCTAAGAATTTTGATGGCCATTTCTTGCAAATGTGGTGCCGCTCCACCATGCATACGCCACCACATAGCTACATATAGATAAGTTTAATATTTTATATCACCATTATCCTAATAATCAAAATAAAGTAAGTTTTATATACCTGGTTTGTACTCATCATCATTAATTAAGCATTGTCTCATAGCTAATGTCTTGCCAAATGAGCCTAGCTTCATCATATAGAAACCCAACTCTGTCCTGCTGATCTTGTCTTGAATATCAACATCAGTGAAAAAGGTCTCAATGCACTTGATCAAGCCATCCATCAAATCAGGTTGTTTTTCTATCTCATCCTGATTCTTGTAGAAGTAATATGGATTTAGAAAGTAGGCAGCTTTGTGAAGAGGACTATCTAATCTGTCTTTGGTTTTAATTGTAATGGCATTGATGAATGGCCTAAAGGAGGCTTCAACTCCCTTGAAGAGGGTCTTGATCTCTTGTTTAGCAGCTTCTAATTCACCATATACAAATCCCATTGATGGTTTTTTTATCACCATCAATGATTCTCAGCAAATAGATCAAAGGGGTACACAATTTGATGGTTGATGAAACTTGATTCCAAAAGGTTGGAGCCAAAATTATCGTTGTAGCTTTGGCACCTGGTCTTGTCTTAGACCACTTGCATTGGTTCCATTCAGCAAAAATGAACATAAGCCTCAACTTGTCCTTCTTGTCAAGGAGGCTCTACAATGTCAAGAAAGAAGTAGAAAACCTGGTGACTCCAGGTCTCAAAATCTCCCCCTTTTCAGTGAATTTGCGCATCAAACTCAGGGTTTTTGTGTGAGAATAGATGAAGCCAATCAGCTCCCTTGCCTTTGTTATGGCAGTCTTAATTCTTTGTTCTTTGCCAAACTCTTCAAGTATCAAATCAATGACATGAGATACACAAGATGTCCAAAATATGTGAGGATACTTATCCTCCAACATTCTTCCTACTAATACAATTGCAGAAGCATTATCTGTAACAATTTGAAGCACATTCTCCTGACCAACCTCCCGGATGCATCCATCAATAAAAGACATGATATACTCCCCTGTGTGAGACTCAGCAGAGGCGTCAATTGCCTTAAGAAAGCAAGTGCCTAATTCACAATTTATAAGAAGATTCATCAAGCTCCTACTTCTCCTATCACTCCAAGCATCTGTCATAATGGTGCACCTATATCTCCTCCACATTTCTCTATCAGGTTGCAGATCATTTCTTGTATTTTCAACCTCCACTTTCAATAGAGACTCACTCACCTCATAATAAGATGGGGGATTGAGGTTCTTTCCATATTGGCCAATAGCCTGGCACATTGATAGAAAAGCATTGTTGCAAACTGCATTAAAAGAAATTCTAGATTGATAAACCCACCTAGCAATATATTGATTCACCCAATCTCTTTGCTTCTTGTCTATAGCCTCCTTGATTCCTACTTGGCGCATTGAGGAATCTGAGCTAGGGGTGGTGTTGAGGTGGGAATCATCAATCTCCTTCCCCTTAGCCATAGCAAGGTCAACTTCTTCTCGTACACTTGCTACAACTTTTGACTTGTCTGCCTTCTTCTTTTGAATCTCCTCCATGTACTGCCTAATTTCCTGCTTGATGGCATTGTCAACTCCAGGGCATGCTTGCGTATTACCCTTTATGTGAGCTAAGTGTTGCTTCAGGCGATTCACACCCCCCTAATTTCTTTCGAGCACAAGTCACATATAACAACACTAGAGTTGTTTTTATCTTTGAGCGTGCCATACTTCCAAGCTGGATCAGTGGATCTAGGTGGAATCAAGTGTGACTGAGGCGTTTCTTGTGATTGGGTGTTAGTCCCAATTGGGGCTGATCCAAGACTCTCCATGATTCACTGGATAGAATAAACAAAATCACATCAAACCAAACACACAAAACTAGAAGACTACAAGCACAACAATATATGGCTATGATAATGCCTAATGTATGAAAGAAAAGATTAATAACACATTACTGTATCTAAAAAGAATATCACATTACAGTATGCTGATATGAAAGACTGACATAAAAATAATAAGAATGCTAATATGAAAGACTGACATAAAAAATAATAAGAAACACATTGCTAATATGAAACTGCAGTAGTATTATTTGAAATAGAGATGGTCAGTAAAGGGAAATAGCGTAAAGGGAAATGGAACATGGAGAGATTTCATTAAAAATGTGAATACTTATATGTGAAATGTTCATAGCATTAGGAAATTAAGTATAATACAGAAACCTATTGAAATGATGACATATGAGGAAAACATTCAACAATAATGCACTTTTTAAAATACAAAATGTAGATGCAATGTGGCAACACATCCCATTATCCCACAGATAATGAGGTGTTACGCGAAAATGTGCGGAAATCACCATAACCACAGATTATCAAAACACGGGTTAATTAAAACTGATTGCGGAAAACTGATAAACTGTGAAACTATTACTTTCCAGTCCTCATCCTGCACAGAAACATGTCATGTAAGATTTACATACACAAGAGCTGACACGTGTCCACAGCTCAGGAACAGCTGTTCATCCATCTCATGAGTTCACCACATGTTCATATATTTACATAAAGGCCCATATCCGGCCAACAACAGGATATATAGATATCATCGAACGATCTTCGTAAAACATCGTCAAAACACTGCCAAGGACCTGAGAGTACAGGGATGACTCTAGACTCTACTACAAAACATCCAAAACAGCAGCATGTCCAACGCTTGCCTTCTACTCCTCCTCAAGCTGCTCGTCCGCAACACCACAACCACGAACACGTCTACCTCGACCACCTAAAAAGGGTGTAAACCAGCGGAGTGAGACAATTGAACAATTGTCCCAGCGGGAAACATAGCTCCCCACCGCAACTACAGAACCTCAGCAAGATAGCTATAACAACAATCATAACATGAGCAGATATATCAAAAGCAGTTATATATATATGTAGCAAGATCATTCTTACCGACAAACATACCAGCTGTACTAAAACTTATAACCAGATGTCCTTCAAAAGAATATGATTATCAAGATAAGGTATATAAACATGTAACAGGATTATTAGAACAGAATATAATGTCACATAACTTGATTATCAAGATAAGACAGATTACCACATGACCTGCAAGATATAACAGAGATATTACACAAACAAGGCCTCAACCAATGTTCCGTGTTTGATTTGATCAGTAAATACTAAACGGCTGTATTACATTTTATTATGCCCTGAGGATTTGAACCGTACCATTCAAATCCAACCTTCGGTTACGAAACCCAAGCCGGTGCCATACAAGGCCAATGGAAGAGCCGGACTCCACGAACTCCCACCTCATGGTCAGTACATGAGTACAACACAAGCAGGACCGCAGTCACATGCTGAAGTGGTCTAAGCCACAGGGTTAGCTCCACAGGCTACCCATTCTCTAGCCCGCCTTGGTACAGGTCACAGCGCTAGTAAAACTGAGCCACGGGCCTGTTCACCGTGCTCTGAGCCATGAACGCATTCATGCTCCATACATCACATATCCTAAGCCATGGGCCTGTTCACCATGCTCTAAACACATATCTGAGTCTGCAACCAAAGTTACACTCTTACCTCCTCATTTTCAGGCTAGGAGCAACCTACACATATTCAACAATATGCGCTTCCAGGTTAACCCGTAGGAAAACCCGTTACACCATCACCAAGTCCTGACGATGATGGATCTATGGCTAGGGCAAACTACATGATATATTTCACTGTGATTAATTAGTATCTTTTAGATGGATTGCAGGATTCAACGAAGTTGTATAACATGCAAGATATAACAGAAAGTAAAGAACATTATATGATGGTCTAATCATATCAACCTGATCCATCTTAAGGATCCAACATCACATGTTACCACTTGGCCTTTTGCCAACCATCCAGATCCATCTCAAGGATCATCACATACTGCAGGATCTCAATCCTTCATCATGCACTGTCACTGCCTCTTAAGGCTCACATCATCATCAAGGGACCAACACATCACATACACAATCTTATAGGGCAATTATCAAAGCAATGTTACTCATTACATATGTCACATAGCCCTTTTATGGCTAAGACATCACCTGCAAGGTTAGAGTACACAATAATCGTAGATTCAACATAAGGAATATGCTCACTATCATGAAATATCATTCAAAATATTGTACTTATCAATGTGACACTTATTTGGTAACCAGGTATATTAGTTACATCTTTATCAACCATACTGATGCTTACTCTAAATCTCAGGATTATACAAACAATCGAGGCATATGGAGATCATGTTGAGTATACAGAACCAACACTGTTATTGTCAAAATCATTATTATTGCCATCAACTGTTGTCATCTTTATCATGAAGCAACCTTTAACATAACTGTCACTTAGCATCTTTATTACCATCATTATCATCATTAAACAAACTACTAAAGTAGTTATCGTCACCTTCATTATTATTAATAATTAAGCATAAAGGTCACATCATGCACCTAATACATGAGGGCTATCAACATATACATTACTATCATTAGCATCCTGTTTGATGATAAATATCACCATCATTTCCTTGGTTAATTAGCTAATTATTTCCATCACATGAGGGGCCGTCACCAAAGCACCTCAAACCCTCACTAAAACTTCACAACCCTCACTTAAACCTATCTATTCAGCATGGGTATCGGCCACCATCCTAAACCCTATCGACCATCACCCATTACTAACTCTATCGTCCTACACACTAGCTAATAGGGTAGGGTATCATTCAACTGGACTATCGGCCACCAAGGCTATCAGCCATCACACTAAGCTCACCCTATCGCCCATCATGGGCAAGGGTATCGTCCAACAAGGTACTAACCAAAACACAAGGGACATCACTATGTCTCCCATCATATCGGCCAACCAGACCATCAACTATATCGGCCAACATGGGTAGGGTATCGCCCATCATGACTATCGCCCAACATGACCCTATCGCCCATCATGGGCAAGGGTATCGTCCAACAAGGTACTAACCAAAACACAAGGGACATCACTATGTATCCCATCATATCGGCCAACCAGACCATCAACTATATCGGCCAACATGGGTAGGGTATCGCCCATCATGACTATCGCCCAACATGGCTATCGGCCATTAGGGTATCGCCCACCATGGTCAACATGTCGTCCAACACACTAGCTAGGTCAACCTATCGACCTCCAACTCAAGGAACTCAAACCCTAAAGCATCATATCGTTCAACATAAGGGCAAGTGTGTCGCTCAACACACTCACAAGGAAAGGGGGGGGGGGGGTATCGCCCAACCCTGGGTCATCTTCAACCTCCAACACCAAGAGCACAAACCCTAAAAAGCAAAGGTACACTAGAAGCCCTAAACCCTAAGGGGGATATCGGCCACCAAGGGAAGCTAAGGAAAGGTACAAAAGCAAGGAGCTAAGCTAGTCCACTAACATGCATAAGATCAAGCAAGAGGTAAAGGAGTTAGGGTTAGAAGCTATGCAACCCGCCTTAAGCTCCAAGCTCCAAAGCACTTCAGGGTCCAAAGCTATTGTCCACCAGGCTGCTCCAGGAGGGTGTATCGGCCACCACTTCAGCTCCAAGGAAGTGTATCGGCCAACACAAGCAAGATGGAGAGGGATATCGTGCACCAAGGGTGGAGGGGAGACCAAAGGACCAAAGGAGACTAAGGCAAGGAGAAGAGCTACCTATATAGGAAGAAGGGGAGGAGAAACCAAGGTACAACCATGCTATGTGTCGTCCACCCAAGGGACACATGTCCACCAACTCAAGCCACCTCTCATGCAAGCCATAAGGCACTTGTCCAAGATGTGCACCATGTGTCCACCACACCAGATCAAGCATCATGGGCGACACAGGCAGCAACTCTGCTGGGCGACACACCAGCCTGCTGGGCGACACTCCTCCTGCCCTGGGCGACACAAAGCTCAAGCAAGCCCAAACATGGAACCCCAAGGCCCAAACAAGCTCAACTTAGGCCCAAAGGACTCAAACAACAAGCCCAAGCCTTCCTCTCAACCCTAGAGGATGCAAAGGGGGAAAACAACTCACAAGATGGCAAACTTGCCCACAAAACCCTAAACTTTGGTTATTTGCAAGTAGCCCCTCGAACTCACAACAAAGCTCAACAAAACCCTAATCACCACTCAAAGGTGATTAGCGAGCACCAAACCACTAAGGTTAAGCAAAACAAACAGGGTAAACCCTAAACACAGGTCAGGGTCCTTACAGCCATAAACCTCTACAAAAGGATTTTGTCCCCGAAATCTGAAGAGAAAAGCGAGGGATACTTCCTCCTCATCTCTTCCTCGAGCTCCCACGTGGCTTCCTCAATGCCACGGTGATGCCAAAGAACCTTCACAAGAACCAAATCCTTCCTCTTCAGCTTCTTGACTCTTCTGTCAAGGATCATCATAGGACCCTCTTCATAAGTCACATCTCTGTCAAGCTCAACCTCAACTGGCTGTATCACTGTCCCTGTATCCGGATGGCTTTTCTTCAGCATACTGGCATGGAACACTGGATGTAACCTGCGCAACTCTGGAGGCAACTCTAACTTGTAAGCCACTTTGCCAACACGTACTAAGACTGGGTAAGGCCCCATATATCTGGGAGCTAACTTACCTTTCCATCCAAACCTCAGCACACCTTTCCACGGAGAGACTTTAAGGTAAACCTTGTCTCCCACCTGGAATTCCAAAGGTCATCGGCGATTGTCTGCATAAGACTTCTGCCTGTCTTGAGCCGCTTTCAACTGTTGTTGTATCACCTTGATCTTTTCTGTCGTCTGCTGTACTAACTCAGGACCCAAAAGCTGATATTCACCTGATTCATACCAACACAAAGGAGATCTGCACTTCCTTCCATACAAGGCCTCATAAGGAGCCATGTCAATGCTCCACTGATAGCTATTGTTGTAGGCAAACTCTATCAAACTGAGATGTACGTCCCAACTGCCTAGGAACTGCAAAACACAAGCACGAAGGAGATCTTCCAAAGTCTGAATAGTCCTCTCAGACTGTCCATCTGTCTGCGGGTGAAAAGCGGTACTGAAATTCAACTGCGTTCCCAACGCCTTGTGCAACTGCTCCCAGAAATGACTCGTAAACTGAGGACCTCTGTCAGAAACTATTGTCACTGGCACACCATGCAAACGAACTATCTCATCCACATATACTCGAGCGAGCTTCTCAGCTGTATACGTGGTTTTCATAGGTATGAAATGGGCAGACTTCGTCAATCTGTCCACTATCACCCAAATGGAATCATGATTCCTAGTTGTCCTGGGTAGACCAACTACGAAATCCATGGTTATATGATCCCATTTCCACTGTGGTATAGGCAAAGGTTGCAACGTACCTGCCAGCTTTTGATGCTCAGCCTTAACTTGCTGACATACCGCACACCTAGCCACAAACTCAGCTACATCTTTCTTCAAGCCGGGCCACCAATACAAGTCCTTCAGACTATGATACATTTTGGTGACGCCTGGATGCATAGCATACATCGACGTGTGTGCTTCCTCGAGCACCACCTTCCTCAGATTATCAGCATCTGGAACCACCATCCTATTATGATAGCAAACCACTCCATCCTCAGACTCATGGAACCCATCACGCTTGTCGCTGCCAAACTCTGATTTGATTAGCTGTACTGTATCATCCGTTTGTTGTGCATCTTTGATCTTCTGTCTCAACGTAGGCTTGATTTGCATCTGTGCTAAAAGTCCAGCTATCGAGGAAACCTCCATCTGTACGTTCATCTGCCATAAGGAGACTAACATGTCCCGCCTATGGCATACCAAAGAACTCATCTGTGCCTTCTTGGGAGTAGAATACTTTCTGCTAAGTGCGTCTGCTACCACATTCGCCTTACCAGGATGATACTCGATAGTGCAATCATAATCATTGATCAACTCCATCCATCGACGCTGTCGCATGTTCAACTCTTGCTGTGAGAAGATGTACTTCAGATTCTTGTGATCTGTAAAGATCTGACACACTTCCCCATAAAGATAGTGTCTCCAAATCTTTAACGCATTAACCACTGCTGCCAGCTCCAAATCATGGGTCGGATAGTTCTCCTCATGTTTCTTAAGCTGTCGCGAAGCAAAAGAAACCACATGATCCTCCTGCATCAGCACACAACCCAAACCTTTCTTGGACGCATCACAGAAAACAACATAGCCTTTTCCAGATTCTGGCAAGATCAACACTGGAGCACTGGTTAGCTTTTCCTTCAAACTTTGGAAAGCTTGCTGACATCGATCATCCCAAACAAAAGGTACATCCTTCCTGGTCAACTTCGTCATCGGTAGAGCTATCGAACTGAAGTCCTTGATAAACCTCCGGTAGTATCCTGCTAGACCAAGGAAACTACAAACTTCCGTCGGCGTCTTCGGCTGTTCCCAATCCGCAATGGATTCCACTTTCTTCGGATCTACTTTGACTCCTTCAGCAGATATCACATGACCTAAGAAAGTCACTTCATCCAACCAGAACTCACACTTACTAAACTTAGCATACAACTGATGTTGACAAAGGAGAGTCAACGCTTGACGAAGATGTTGCTCATGCTCTAGCCGGCTCCGACTATAGATCAAGATGTCGTCTATAAAAACTACAACAAACTGATCTAAGAACGGACGAAACACTCTGTTCATCAAATCCATGAAAGCAGCAGGTGCATTGGTTAATCCAAACGGCATAACCACAAACTCAAAATGACCATACCTCGTCCTAAAAGCTGACTTTGGTATGTCATCTGCCTTTATCCTCAACTGATGATATCCAGACCGTAGATCGATCTTCGAAAACACTGTAGCACCACGCAACCGATCGAACAGGTCATCTATCCTCGGTAACAGGTACTTATTCTTGATCATGACCTTGTTCAACTGTCGGTAATCTATACACAACCGCATCGAACCATCCTTCTTCTTAACGAACAACACGGGAGCACCCCACGGGGACGTGCTCGGTCGGATGAAACCTTTCTCCAACAACTCTTGTAACTGCTTCTTCAACTCTACCATCTCTGCTGGAGCCATCCTATACGACGTCTGTGCAATCGGCTGCGTTCCCGAAACCAGATTGATCTCAAAATCGATCTCTCGTGGTGGAGGGACACCAAGAAACTCCTCAGGAAACACATCTGCAAACTCTCAGATTATCGACACCTCTTAAAGGTTAAGGCCTTTCTCCTTGGTATCCACAACGGTATCCACAACGTGAGCTAAGAACGCCTCACATCCTTGTCACAACAACCTATCTGCCACCATAGCTGACACCAGACACGTTGGAAGAATCTTCCTATCTCCTTGGAAGATCCACTTCTCTCCAGCAACATCAAACATCGCCTGCTTGGAACCACAGTCCAAGACAACCTTATACTTCTCTAAGGTATCCATCCCAAGGATAACATTGAAACCATGAATATCAAGTGGTATGAGATCCACCTGAATGCTGTGTCCCGAGAAAGACAAGACACAAGATGGACACTCTTCTCGAAGCAAAGAGGAACCACCAAGAGGGATTTCTAACAACAAACTATCCTTCTTACAACTAACAGGTAGACGACAGTTTTCAAGCATACTACAGGCGATAAAAGAGTGTGTAGCACCCGGGTCAACCAGAACAGATATAAAGCAAGAAGAAGACATATCAGAATGAAATAACTCCATCTGACCAGTCACCACTCGCGGGTTGACTATCGCCTCTGGCTGATTCATGGCATAGAATCGAGCCGTAGCTTGCTGTCCATGACCTCTGCTCCCTTGAGCAGACGATCCAGCTTGAGACGCTTGACCGCATCCTCGTCCTCTGCTACCACTGGGTTGTGGTCTCTCAGACTTCTGGAAACTCTGCCTCGGTTGCTGCGTCACTTCAACATCTCTATTTGGGCAATTGAACTTCCAATGCCCGACTTGTCCACAGAGATGACATGCTCTATTGTCAACTCGTGGCCTAGATGGCCCTGTCACTGCCACAGAAGCTGAACTGTGCGCCTTGAATGGTGAAGAAACATAACCTTTTCCCTTACTCGGAGACCACTGAGATGGTACACCAGAACTTTTCATCACTGACGGTGCTGAAAATCTGGGCTTCTTGAAGCCACCAAACCTTCGTCCTTGATACTGAGCATGTCTTTTAAGAGACACAGACTCTCTTTTCTCCCGTACTGTCCTCTCAATCCGTCGAACTGATTCCACAAACGTGGCAAACCACTCTCGGTTTTCTAGCGCAGACACAGGTGTTGTCAACTCAGCACTCAAACCCTTCTCGAAACGTCTGATACGTTCATCATCTGTCGCCGCCATGTGAGGACAGAACCTCAACAGATCCATAAACTTAGCTTCATACTCAGTGATGTTCATCATTCCTTGCCGCAACTTCTCAAACTGACTGATCTTCTCATCCAGGTACGTCTTCGGAAAGTATCTGGTGACGAACTCGCGTCGAAACACCTCCCAACAGATCACCTCACCAGGCCGCTTCTCTTCCTTGATGGTCCACCAGTGACCAGCACTACCCTTAAAAAGGTAGACAGCATGCTTTACTTTGTCTGCTTCAGGGATGTCGAGGATCCAAAAAGCCTTTTCAAGACTTGTCAGCCACAGATCTGCATCCGCTGGATCAGCCGTTCCAGCATAATTCGAAGCTCCGACTCGGCGAAGCCGCTCAAAGGTCTTCCCAATACCCGATGCTTCTCTATGGGGAACATGTGCTCGTGGAGGAGGCACTGGTAATCACTCAACCATGAGATTCATCGTAGCCATTAACTGCACCATAAGCTGTTGGTAGGCAGGGTGTTCAAGTATGGTTGGGTCAGGTTGGGGGACCTCAGGCACCCGATCTTCATGTGCCCGTCCATCAGCTCCATCAACCGATGCAGCATCACTGTGCTCAGGAGCATGTTCTTCATGGTTTCCAGACATCTTGGCTTTTCTCGCGCTGAGGGTAGAAGATTTTTGTAAGATAACCTGGAAGACTCATAAAAACAGACTCAACCTAGTCCTAGATCCCTGTAGACTCAGCGAACCTAGAGCTCTGATACCAAGCTTGTGGCAACACATCCCATTATCCCACAGATAATGAGGTGTTACGTGAAAACGTGCGGAAATCACCATAACCATAGATTATCAAAACACGGGTTAATTAAAACCGATTGCGGAAAACTGATAAACTGTGAAACTATTACTTTCCAGTCCTCATCCTGCACAGAAACATGTCATGTAATATGTACATACACAAGAGCTGACACGTGTCCACAGCTCAGGAACAGTTGTTCATCCATCTCATGAGTTCACCACCTGTTCATATATTTACATAAAGGCCCATATCCGGCCAACAGCAGGATATATAGATATCATCGAACGATCTTCGTGAAACATCGTCAAAACACTGCCAAGGACCTGAGAGTACAGGGATGACTATAGACTCTACTACAAAACATCCAAAACAGCAGCATGTCCAATGCTTGCCTTCTACTGCTCCTCAAGCTGCTCGTTCGCAACACCAAAACCACGACCACGTCTACCTCGACCACCTAAAAAGGGTGTAAACCAGCAGAGTGAGACAATTGAAAAATTGTCCCAGCGGGAAACATAGCTCCCCACCGCAACTACAGAACCTCAGCAAGATAGCTATAACAGCAATCATAACATGAGCAGATATATCAGAAGCAGTTATATATATATGTAGCAAGATCATTCTTACCGACAAACATACCAGCTGTACTAAAACTTATAACCAGATGTCCTTCAAAAGAATATGATTATCAAGATAAGGTATATCAACATGTAACAGGATTATTAGAACAGAATATAATGTCACATAACCTGATTATCAAGATAAGACAGATTACCACATGACCTGCAAGATATAACAGAGATATTACACAAACAAGGCCTCAACCAATGTTTCGTGTTTGATTTGATCAGTAAATACTAAACGGCTGTATTACGTTTTATTATGCCCTGAGGATTTGAACCGTACTGTTCAAATCCAACCTTCGGTTACGAAACCCAAGCCAATGCCATACAAGGCCAATGGAAGAGCCGGACTCCACGACCTCCCACATCATGGTCAGTACATGAGTACAACACAAGTAGGACCGCAGTCACATGCTGAAGTGGTCTAAGCCACAGGGTTAGCTCCACAGGCTACCCATTCTCTAGCCCGCCTTGGTACAGGTCACGGCGCTAGTAAAACTGAGCCACGGGCCTGTTCACCGTGCTCTGAGCCATGAACGCATTCATGCTCCATACATCACATATCCTGAGCCATGGGCTTGTTCACCATGCTCTAAACACATATCTGAGTCTGCAACCGAAGTTACACTCTTACCTCCTCATTTTCAGGCTAGGAGCAACCTACACATATTCAACAATATGCGCTTCCAGGTTAACCCGTAGGAAAACCCGTTTCACCATCACCAAGTCCTGACGATGATGGATCTATGGCCAGGGCAAACTACATGATATATTTCACAGTGATTAATTAGTATCTTTTAGATGGATTGCAGGATTCAACAAAGTTGTATAACATGCAAGATATAATAGAAAGTAAAGAACATTATATGATGGTCTAATCATATCAACCTGATCCATCTTAAGGATCCAACATCACATGTTACCACTTGGCCTTTTGCCAACCATCCAGATCCATCTCAAGGATCATCACATACCGCAGGATCTCAATCCTTCATCATGCACTGTCAGTGCCTCTTAAGGCTCACATCATCATCAAGGGACCAACACATCACATACACAATCTTATAGGGCAATTATCAAAGCAATGTTACTCATTACATATGTCACATAGCCCTTTTATGGCTAAGACATCACCTACAAGGTTAGAGTACACAATAATCGTAGATTCAACATAAGGAATATGCTCACTATCATGAAATATCATTCAAGATATTGTACTTATCAATGTGACACTTATTTGGTAACCAGGTATATTAGTTACATCTTTATCAACCATACTGATGCTTACTCTAAATCTCAGGATTATACAAACAATCGAGGCATATGGAGATCATGTTGAGTATACAGAACCAACACTGTTATTATCAAAATCATTATTATTGCCATCAACTGTTGTCATCTTTATCATGAAGCAACCTTTAACATAACTATCACTTAGCATCTTTATTACCATCATTATCATCATTAAACAAACTACTAAAGTAGTTATCGTCACCTTCATTATTATTAATAATTAAGCATAAAGGTCACATCATGCACCTAATACATGAGGGCTATCAACATATACATTACTATCATTAGCATCCTGTTTGATGATAAATATCACCATCATTTCCTTGGTTAATTAGCTAATTATTTCCATCACATGAGGGGCCGTCACCAAAGCACCTCAAACCCTCACTAAAACTTCACAACCCTCACTTCAACCTATATATTCAGCATGGGTATCGGCCACCATCCTAAACCCTATCGGCCATCACCCATTACTAACTCTATCGGCCTACACACTAGCTAATAGGGTAGGGTATCGTTCAACTGGACTATCGGCCATCACACTAAGCTCACCCTATCGCCCATAATGGGCAAGGGTATCGCCCAACAAGGTACTAACCAAAACAAAAGGGACATCACTATGTCTCCCATCATATCGGCCAACCAGACCATCAACTATATCGGCCAACATGGGTAGGGTATCACCCATCATGACTATCGCCCAACATGGCTATCGGCCATTAGGGTATCGCCCACCATGGTCACCATGTCGGCCAACACACTAGCTAGGTCAACCTATCGACCTCCAACTCAAGGAACTCAAACCCTAAAGCATCATATCGTTCAACATAAGGGCAAGTGTGTCGCTCAACACACTCACAAGGAAAGGGGGGGGGTATCGCCCAACCCTGGGTCATCTTCAACCTCCAACACCAAGAGCACAAACCCTAAAAAGCAAAGGTACACTAGAAGCCCTAAACCCTAAGGGGGATATCGGCCACCAAGGGAAGCTAAGGAAAGGTACAAAAGCAAGGAGCTAAGCTAGTCCACTAACATGCATAAGATCAAGCAAGAGGTAAAGGAGTTAGGGTTAGAAGCTATGCAACCCGCCTTAAGCTCCAAGCTCCAAAGCACTTCAGGGTCCAAAGCTATCGTCTACCAGGCTGCTCCAGGAGGGTGTATCGGCCACCACTTCAGCTCCAAGGAAGTGTATCGGACAACACAAGCAAGATGGAGAGGGATATCGTGCACCAAGGGTGGAGGGGAGACCAAAGGACCAAAGGAGACTAAGGCAAGGAGAAGAGCTACCTATATAGGAAGAAGGGGAGGAGAAACCAAGGTACAACCATGCTATGTGTCGTCCACCCAAGGGACACATGTCCACCAACTCAAGCCAACTCTCATGCAAGCCATAAGGCACTTGTCCAAGATGTGCACCATGTGTCCACCACACCAGATCAAGCATCATGGGCGACACAGGCAGCAACTCTGCTGGGCGACACACCAGCCTGCTGGGCGACACTCCTCCTGCCCTGGGCGACACAAAGCTCAAGCAAGCCCAAACAAGGAACCCCAAGGCCCAAACAAGCTCAACTTAGGCCCAAAGGACTCAAACAACAAGCCCAAGCCTTCCTCTCAACCCTAGAGGATGCAAAGGGGGAAAACAACTCACAAGATGGCAAACTTGCCCACAAAACCCTAAACTTGGGTTATCTGCAAGTAGCCCCTCGAACTCTCAACAAAGCTCAACAAAACCCTAATCACCACTCAAAGGTGATTAGCGAGCACCAAACCACTAAGGTTAAGCAAAACAAACAGGGTAAACCCTAAACGCAGGTCAGGGTCCTTACATGCAACCTATGCCGGATCACCAACATCTAGTTTATACTTAACTACTGATATAGCAAAATTAAAACTGGAATATCATTCTGCTGAATATGAGAGAAGAACTTAGAAGTTTATTGTCTATAGCGATGAGACCGTATAAGTTCTAAGCATGCAAGACTTTGCTGTATTTCCAAGAATATAGAAAGCAATAGATTGCACAAGTGAAAAAAAAACTAAAAGATATATTTCAGGGGGGAAAGTTCATGAAAAGGAAGAAAATTGTTGATACTTAATATGTACATTGTTCATATCATTCAGGATACTCAGGTGAGTAATTCATACTGCTGGGAATTCAGGCACTACTTGATTATGAGGTGAGCACAGACGCATCAGGATCTGGGTAATAGCAATGAAGCTGCTCAATGTCGTGAGCAGTAGCTAGGAAGGTGAAGCAATCATGTGAAAATGGATTTTGACTTTACATCATGTGAAAGCAGAACACGCTGGGGTCTTGGACAGGTTCGTACTAGAGTAAAGGATGCACATTGGAAGTGCAGACGTTTTGATAATCAGCAAAGTGAAAGGGGTCAATACCGTTGACAGATATGCGCAAGGTTATTATATATATCACCGCTTCCAATCTTCTTATACTTGGTGCCATGGGGATCGAGGCGCAGATTCTGGATTGTGACAATGTGACTCATTGTGTCTAGCCTAAATGTTAGAAGGAGGAAGAAAACCTACCTGGTGGAGAACTCAAGCCGGCGCCGCCAGCCTGCTATGAAGAGTCGCCGCCGCCGCTAGGTTGGTCAGGAACTCGACCTTGCTGCTTCCACATCGACTGCAGCAGTTGGCACCCACGACAATAGTTGGCGCCCAGAGAGGAGGAGATGGAAATGGAGGCAGCCGACCAGACCTAGAGAGCATCGGGGAAGGAGATCGCGCTACTGGAGGAGGAGATTGCCGCTGAAGAACCGAGGGAGAGTCGCGCCCTAGCGCTGTTGCGACCGCTTGCGGTTTCACGAAGGAAAGAGTCCAGAGAAGGGGGGGTATCGGGATTGAGGGTGGGGAGTTGGGTTAGAGTTTTAGGCCCTGTGGTTTTTTTTTCATTTGTTGGGTCGGGTTTAGAAAATCGCCGAATAATCAACCATTTAAGCGCCCAGGCGGCCGAGTAATCGGTCCATGGCCGAATATAGCTCCGATTTGGCTTAGGTGGTTCGGTCCACCTACGAAACCGAATATTCGGCCGATTAGGCCGATTTTCTGAACACTGTTGTGAGTTCATATAGATCACCCATTTAACCTAAACATCCTTAGACTTTTCAACCATATAGAACTATTTAATTATATAACACCATACATACAAAATTACTAAATTTCATCACACAGATATGGATATAAAATAAAGAGTCATATCTTTGATGTCACACCTTTATGTATATTATAATATTTTTCACCTTAGAAAAAGAAATATTTATTTTGTTGTGATATAGTGAGTGGTTTTAAATAAATATTTTAGGATCAAATCTTTTTTGTGTTTATATTGTTCAAGTGATTTTTTTCACAACTCATCGGCAGTTTCTATTGTGTGGATTGATACGGTCAGAAAATTGAGCTATGAAACATAACGCCACCTATAATGATATCAACGAAATCACATGTACAAGCCGTAAGATTGAGAAGATTTGAGTCATAGCTAAATTTAATTAATAAAAGTGTGGTCTATACTATGATTGTAATAAGTTTATCTTTAAAATGTATTTGTAAAGTAGATTCTGGTCAAATTTTGCTCAACTATGGTGTTATAGATATAAACTTCATGGGTTTTGTACTTTCCAATAAATCTCCCAACATGAGATTAAGAAAATTGGAAAAGGATAGATACATCATCTTATATCGTATTCAAGATGT
Organism: Alisma plantago-aquatica; assembly: GCA_963693085.1. Taxonomy (NCBI): domain Eukaryota; kingdom Viridiplantae; phylum Streptophyta; class Magnoliopsida; order Alismatales; family Alismataceae; genus Alisma; species Alisma plantago-aquatica. Next base: position 390,130,130 of record OY856412.1, on the reverse strand, counting down.
TACTTTAATGTGAAATACACATTTTGCTTTTCAAAAGTTATAATCTGTCACCTTTTATCATTTCTGCTTTGCTTAATCAACAAACTTTATTATTTGATCTATTATGGGATTCAAACGAGTGATTCATAAATATGTTTATATATAATGAGTCGCGTTCATATTAAACGAGTTTAGAAAAAAACTTACAGCAATTTCAATCTGGTTCCATTTCAAATCCCTAAAAACTGAGTCTGGTGGGGGTTGATAAATATTCAATCGCACTATTATGACAAGCAATTGATCAGGATTCATAGAAGAGTCAGTCATTAAACATATGAAGGTAAAACAAAATGGAGCAGGAATAGTGTAGCTGCATTAGCTGCGTCGAAGAGGGAAAAACAAATTTATGGAAATCACATTTGCAAAAAGTATACATCAGTCCAAATTGGATTGGACTGGACCGAATTTGACTGAACAGAATCGGATTAGTGAAATTATTTAAAAGTGAAATCAGACTGGGCCGGACAGTTTCGAAGAAAGACTAAAACTGACTGTTTGGACAGCTTGATTTTGTTACTTAAAATGTAATAAAATTAAGTTCATGTTAATTACTTATAACACTAATATAAAATTAATATCAAATATTACACTAGTATTGTCCATGTCTGTGAACTATTTATATTTTTTATTTAACATAATATAAAATAGAGGTATCCGTATTATATACATACCTAAATTAGTCATCAGCTCGGTCCAAAGTCTGATCGAACTGTATGGACTGTACATCGAAATTCTAAAACTTACAGACTGGACTGCAGAGCAAATCGAACTCGAAGCAATTAAAAACTATAACGGATTGAATGGACCGATAACTGATATTCGCTCATCCCTAGCAAAACTAATCTCGGACATTTAATTCAACCCTCCGAATGATACCCCCGCTCTATAGATAAATCGCACGAAGCCTTAATTGCCCTATTTTTATTAGTGGTCCAACTGAAATTCAGAATAACCTTTTTAAATTTTGTCTTCAGTAAGTTTCTTACTATTATGTATATCTGCTATATCCAGAATAACTAGAAATATAACCCTTAAAATAGAAAGACGAGCACGAATAAAAGACGAACTTGACGTGTTTCCATTAGGAGGCTATAAATGCTAGCGACATCCTGGATGAGCAGTCTACTGCATCACAAAGTCTCGACCTTGTAAGGTTGGTAATGTCAGGGGGTTGTTTGCTAGGATTTTCTAAATTTGGTGGGAATTTATGGGGTTTGAGAATAATACAGGGTGGGAATATATTTCTAGTTGAAGGCGTTTAGTTTGAATGTTTTTCAGCTTCACTCATTTAGTTTGAAAATTTTCCCTATAAAGCTTTGCTACACGAGACATATATATCAAACTTAGTTGCCTTGTCCAAGTGAAACACAAGTATGAAAAACTAAGCTATGTTTGCAATTCACAGGGCGGCATTTGAGGCTTACTCCCATGAGATGAAGAGAGTTTCAGGTTTCCTCTTCCAGCAGATGGCCAAGAATCTTGGGCTGGACGATCCGGAGAAGCTGACGGGCATGATGAAAGACGGGGTCCAGTCAATGAGAATGAGCTACTATCCTCCATGCCCTCTCGCCCATGACAAAGTGATAGGCCTCTACCCACATTCAGATGCAGCGGCTCTCACCTTGCTCCTCCAGGTCAATGAAGTGCCCGGATTACAGATCAGGAGGCATGGGAAATGGCTTCCTGTGTATCCACAACCTGGAGCTCTCATAGTGAACGTAGGAGATGCTATTGAGGTGCGTATACGCCACTTTCAGGCTAGCTGTTCGCTGTTTGCTTTCTTGGTATTTTCTCTTTCCCCTCTCTCTTCAACTGGGCAGTCGATCTGATCATTTGTAGTGTATGTGTTCTGGTTCAGATATACACCAACGGAAAGTACAAGAGCATCGAGCACAGGGCCATGGTAAACAAGGACAAGGAACGGCTCTCCGTCGCAACATTTCACATGCCAGCCATGGATTCGACAGTTGCTCCACTCCCTGATTTATGCAAAGAGAGTCTGCCTCGTTTCAAGAGCGTGGGTGCTGTTGAATATACCAGACTGCTCCTTACTTCAAAACTTGACGGGAAAAACTTCTTGGATGGGATGAAGTTGGATGTTTGAATAATAGTTTTATTCAGCTTGCGCACTTTGTTTGTACATCCCTAAAGGTTTTTTTTTCTGCAAAAGAAAGGTCATATATATTAGCTGATGTCAATCATGTACTTTTGTCCTCAATGTTTGCAACTTTGCATCCTTCCTTATCCATCTGTAGCGAGAATTCAAGAAGGAATAGTAATCACTTTGACGATTGAATAATATGTTGCCCTTTGTTGTATCCAACAAGTCAACATGTTATATATATATCGTACTGCTTGGTATTGCAATTAAACGCGACTCGTTGCAATGAACAGTAGTAGGTTTCTTTCTTCCTGTTTTTATACTTCCAATTTAACGGACATTATCCTTATGGTGTCCGGGACGCCTTGCACTTGATTGAGAAGAAACTGGATCTTCGCTTCATCATCTTGGGGCGTGAATGGTATGGTCTAGGTATCCCGCTTCAGCAGGACCGTAGGTACCAGAGGTGGCAACCGGCACGTCATGTCGATTGCCCTCCGGAGGAAATGCAAGAGGAGGGACTCCAGTAAGGAGAGAGCGGAGAGAAAGACAAGGTAATGTACAGATTTTCATAACAGACGTCCTTCAGAATTTTTGAGGTTTTCTTTCCGAAATTCCCCTCATTTTCTTTACAAGTTCAACGCTCACTCCTAATTCTAATAAACCCACTCAGCCGTCAAGTTCCGAGGCATAAATTGTCAAATTCGAACTGAATTTTGATTTGTTAGTTCTTTTCTTCACTTTTCACAATGCTCGCCTGATCCTATTAAAAAATTAACCTGCAATCAAACCGGTTCATTTTCAAACAACCATGTCAAAACCCAAAGCCTACAGGTTTTCACATAGTATCTATTCAAGAAACCTATATTCCAGTTTAACAAGGTCGGGTTCACAATTACACAAAAAGAAGCCATTGACACTGTCAAGATATGTTTGTAGTAGACACATAAAAAGAAAAATTGAAAAAAAATCACACGAGCTGCGAGTGAGCTAAACTAGAGAAGAAGGTAATGACACGTATTCAAAGAGCATATCTCAACAAGCATCCTCAGCAAGCTGTCACCGAGCTGCCTTTCTGAGGTCGTTGGCCTCCCGATCTCACATGAAGTATGGCAAGCTAGCCCTCCAATCTGCGCACGCCACTGACAGCACCGAGCGTCGCTTCCTCCTCCTCCAGAAATTAAAGGACCTCCGCAAGCAGCCCACCACCTCCGTCCATGAATACATATCCTCCTTCAAATCCATCTGTGATGATCTAGCCCTCATCAACAAACCCCTTGAGGATAACGAGAAGGTCTTCTACCTCCTCAATGGCCTTGGCGACACCTACAACCCTTTCACAACATCCAAGATCAAGCCACCCATTCCGTCCTACTCGTCCCTTATCCCTCAACTCATCAGCTATGACACCCGCACACAGGCAACTGAGACATCGGTTGTCACCCCAGCCTTCACCGCCTCATGCTCCCCTACCTGCGGTGGCCGTAGTTGTGGCCGGGGCTCCCCAACACGTGGCGGCTACAACCGGTTCAACTCCCGTGGACGCGGATTTTCCCAACACCATCAGGCCAGCCGCCAGTCTTACCCTCCACCAAACACCAACTCTACTGCTAGCCACCCTTCTCTGTGCCAGATCTGCAACCAACCCAACCACTCTGCCATTTCCTGTCCCAAGCGGTTCAACCATGCCTATCAAGATGCTCACATCCCTGCGGCCCTCCATAACCTCCACCTTGCCCAGGAAGCTGATACCCAAGCCTGGCTTGCAGACACTGGCGCCGGTGCGCACATGACACCACTTCCAGGTTTGCTTGACTCTCCTTCACCCTATCATGGTTCTCAATCGGTGGTGGTTGGCAACGGGTCTCAACTCCCGATCTCCCACGTTGGTAATGTCACCGTGCCCATTTCCGGTCATCTGCCTCTACGCCTATAGAGAGTATTGGTTGTCCCACAACTCTCACACAATATACTATCTGTTAGCCAGTTAACAAAATCATCTCCTGTTGCTTTTGTGTTCTATTCTAATAGCTTTTACATCTTCAACTACCTCACCCGTCAGGTGATCGCAATGAGGACGCGCTTGGGGGACCTCTACTTCCTACGCCACAATATACTGGTGTCGGACTTCACTGTAAGGACCCTGACCTGCATTTAGGGTTTACCCTGTTTGTTTTGCTTAACCTTGGTGGTTTGATGCTTGCTAATCACTTTTAGTGGTGATTAGGGTTTAGTTGTGCTTTGTTAAGAGCTTGAGAGGCTACTTGCAAATAACCCAAGTTTAGGGTTTTGTATGCAAGTTTGCCATCTTGTGAGATGTTTTCCCCTCTTTGCTTCCTCTAGGGTTGAGATGAAGGCTTGGGCTTGTTGTTTGAGTTTCTTGGGCCTTGTTTGAGCTTGTTTGGGCCTTGGGATGCTTTGTTTAGGCTTTCTTGAGACTTGTGTTGGCGAAGACTTGTTTGTGTCATCTAAGGTGAAGCTTGTGTCGCCCGACATGGTGGTGTGTTGCCCAGAAGCCTTGGTGTGTTGCCCAGTAGAGCTGATGCATGTGTCGCCCATGTTGCTTGGTCTTGGTTGGTGGACACTTGGTGCACATCTTTGACAAGTGTCTCATCGTTTGATAGAGTGTTGGCTTGAACCCTAGGACAAGTGTCCCTTGGGTGGACGACACTTAGCATAGATCTACCTTGGTTTCTCCTCCCTTCCCTTCTATATAGGTGGCTCTTTCCCTTGCCTTAGCTTCCTTTGATCTTTTGGTCTCCCCTCCACCTTGAGTGCACGACACTCCTCTCCTTCCTTGCTTGTGTTGGCCGATACACTCTCCTGGAGTAGAAGTGGTGGTCGATACCCTCTCTTAGGGAAGCTTTGGTGAACGACAACCCTTGGACCTTGGAGTGCTTCTTCTTCCTTGGAGCTTGGAGCTTAAGGCGGGTTGCATAACTTCTAACCCTAACTCCTTTACCTCTAGCTATGATCTTGTTTGCTTGTTAGTAGCTTAGCTTAGTTCCTTGTTTTTGTACCCTTTCCTTATGTACCTATGGTGGCCGATCCTCCTTAGGGTTTAGGGTTTCCTTGCGACCTAGTGTACCTTGTGACCTAAGGTTTGTGCTCCCTTGAGTTGGAGGTTGAAGATGACTTAGGTTGAGCGATATCCTCCCTTGTTTGGATGAGTTGGACGACATGATGTGTACCTTGTGATGGACGATATAGTGTGTTCTTGAGGATGGATGATATGGTGTGTTCTTGAGTTGGACGTTACCCCTGCCCTTGTGATGGGCGATAGGGTGTGTTAGAGTAGGGTTGGCCGATATGATGGTGACGAACGGCATGATGGTCTTCTTGTGATGAGCGATATCCTTGTTCTTGATGGACGTTAGACCATGTGTAACATGGTGATCCTTGTGGTGGTTCTCGTGGTGGACGACATGGCTAAGTATGGTATGCGTGCTTGGGGTTGGACGAGAGGCAAGTATGGTGATCGGGCGATACACCTTGTGGTGTGACGGCCGATAGGCTGAGTGGTGTCGGTCGTCATGCCCCTCTCCTTGGGATGGTGTCGGCCGATAGACCTGGTTTGTTGGTAGCACGTTTTGTGGAAGTCTGCTCTCTCTCCTGGTTGTTACAAGCGTAGTGACCTGGCCGTCTTGGTAGGAGCATCGGGCGATATGGACAAGCTGTATCGGGTGTTGTTGCCCGATGAGCATGGGATGCCCGACACCCCGCCCCATGACGCGTGTTACTCCTGGTAACACAGTGTCGCGCGGGTTAGTAGTTGTGGTAGCAACGCATCGTTGCTGCATTCCTTTGTGCTAGCCGTTGTGAGCTATGTATGGGTGAGGGTTATGATGAGGAGTAGTGACGACCGATAGGGCTGGGTGTGACGGGCGTCGCGCCCTTGGTTTGGTGTGTGTCGGCCGATGGACCTTGATGGGTGTTAGTGAGGGTTGTATGATCCTATAATGACGATCCCTTGTGTTTTGAAAGTGGTTAGTTATGCACCAATAAACAATGGTGGTGTCTGATTAGTAATAACAACAATGATTATGATGCTTTACAACAATAACATGCTAATGATAATAATGATGTTGATAATAGTATATGATGATGATGAGAAAGGTAGTAGTAATGACATATATGAAGTTATCCTTATGTCTACCTGTTAATGATAATATTAAATGGTAGTTACACTAATGGTTGCTTAATGATAAAGATAATAATGATGATAGTGGATGGTAACATTAAGACATTGGGAATATTAGTGTTTGTTCTGTATACTCAACATGATATCTTACTTGATGTGAACATCTTGATTATTCATATAATTCCGAGATAATGATAAGTAGAGTAACTTGAATGGCATTTCATGATATTAGCATATCCCTTATGTTGAAGCTATAATTATTGTGTACCCTAACCATGCAGGTGATGATTAGCCATGAAAAGGCTATGAGATATATGTAATGAGTAACATCACTTTGATAATTATTCTATGAGGTTGTATGTATGATGTGTTTGTCCCATGATGACAATGTGAGCCTTGAAAGGCGGTGGCATTACATGAAGAGGGATTGAGATCCCATGGTACGTGATGATCCTCGAGATGGATCTGGATGGTTGGCAAGAGGCCAAGTGATAACATGTGATGTTGGATCCTTGAGATGGATCAGGTTGATGTGTTTTCAATAATAATATAATGTTGTTTACTTTCTGTTATATCTTGCATGTTATACAACTTGGTTGAATCTTGCAATCCATCTAAAAGAAACTAATTAATCACAGTGAAATCATATCATGTAGTTGCCCTGGCCATAGATCCATCATCGTCAGGACTTGGTGATGGTGAAATAGGTTCTCCTACGGGTTAACCTGGAAGCGCATATTGTTGAATATGTGTAGGTTGCTCCTAGCCTGAAAATGAGGAGGAAAGAGTGTAACTTTGGTTGCAGACTCAGATACGTATATAGAGCATGGTGAACAGGCCCATGGCTCAGGATATGTGATGTGAGGAGAATGAATGCGTTCATGGCTCATAGCACGGTGAACAGGCCCGTGGCTCAGTTTTACTAGCGCCAAGACTTGTACCAAGGCGGGCTAGAGTGAGGGTAGCCTATGGAGCTGACCCTGTGGCTTAGACCACTTCAACATGTGACTGCAGTCATGTTTGTGTTGTACTCGTGTACTGACCACGAGGTGGGAGGTTGTGGAGTCCGGCTCTTCCATTGACCTTGTATGACACCGGCTTGGGTTTCGTAACCAAAGGTTGGAATTGAACGGTACGGTCCAAATCCTCAGGGCATAATAATACGTAATACAACCATTTAGTATTTACTGCTTAAGATAAATGCGAAACATTGATTGAGGCCTTGTTTGTGTAGTTAATCCGGTTATATCTTGCAGTTACTTCTATATTCATTTGGTATGTGATAATATGTCATATCTTGATAATCTGATTATGTTGTAATATACCTTGTTCTGATGATCATGTTACATAGTGATATATCTTATCTTATTAATCATGTTCCATCGAAAGATATCTGGTTATATGCTTTGTTCAGCTGGTAAGCTTGTCGGTAAGAATAGCTTTGCTTTATATAGACTGCTCTTGTTATACCTATTATTAGTTACCTTCTGTTATAGTTTATCTTGATGAGGTTCTGTAGTTGCGGTGGGGAGTTCTATTTCCCGCTGGGACAATTGTTCAATTGTCTCACCCCACTGATTTAACCCCTTTTTAGGTGGTCGAGGTAGACGTGGTCGTGGTCGTGGTGTTGCGGCCGAGCAGCTTGAGGAGCAGTAGAAGGCAAGCGTTGGACATGCTACTGTTTTGGATGTTTTGTAGTAGAGTCTAGAGTCATCCTTGTACTCTCAGGTCCTTGGCAGTGTTTTGACGATGTTTTACGATGAACGATTGATGACGTTTGTATATCCTTCTATTGGTCGGATGTGGGCCTTTATGTATGTGAACAAGTGGTGAACTCATGTGATGGATGAACAGTTGTTTCTATAAGCTGTAGACACGTATCATATCTCGTGTATGTATATATATATGACATGTTTCTGTGCAGGATGAGGACTGGAAAGTAATAGTTTCACAGTTTATCAGTTTTCCGCAATCGGTTTTAATTAACCCGTGTTTTCATAAGTTGTGGTTATGGTGACTTCCGCACGTTTTCGCGTAACACCTCATTATCTGTGTGATAATGGGATGTGTTGCCACAAGTTTTGGTATCAGAGCTTTAGGTTCGCTGAGTCTACATGGATTTAAGACTAGGTTGAGTATGTTCTTATGAGTGTCCAGGTTTTCTTACAAAATCTTCTGCCCTCAGCGGAAGAAAGACCAAGATGTCTGGAAACCATGAAGAACATGCTCCTGAGCTTAGTGATGTTGCATCGGTTGATGGAGCAGATAGACAGGCACATGCAGATCGGGTGCCTGAGGTTCCCCAATTTAGTTCCCCAATTTAACCCATCCATACTTGAACATCCTGCTTACCAACAACTTATGGGGCAGTTAATGGCTACGATGAATCTCATGGTTGAGCGATTACCAGTGCCTCCTCCACGAGCACAGGTTCCCCATGGAGAAGCATCAAGTATTGGGAAGACCTTCGAGCAGCTGCGCCGAGTTGGAGCTTCGGATTATGCTGGAACGGCTGATCCAGCAGATGTAGATCTGTGGCTGACAAGTCTCGAGAAGGCTTTTCGGATCCTTGACATCCCCAAAGCAGACAAGGTAAAGCATGTTGTCTACCTTCTGAAAGGTAGTGCTGGTCACTGGTGGACCATCGAAGAAGAGAAGTGGCCTGGTGAGGTGATCTGTTGGGAAGTGTTTCGATGTGAGTTCGTCACCAGATACTTTCTGAAGACGTACCTGGATGAGAAGATCAGTCAGTTTGAGAAGTTGCGACAAGGAACGATGAACGTCACCGAGTACGAAGCCAAGTTTATGGATCTGTTGAGGTTCTGTCCTCACATGGCGGCAACAGATGAGGAACGGATCATACGTTTTGAGAAGGGTTTGAGTGCTGAGATGACAACCCCGGTGTCTGCATTGGAGAACCGAGAACGGTTTGCTATGTTCGTGGAATCAGTTCGACGGATTGAGAGGACAGTAAGGGAGAAAAGAGAGTCTATGTCCCTTAAAATACCTGCTCAGTTTCAAGGATGTAGGTTTGGTGGCTTTAAGAAGCCCAGGTTTTCAGCACCGTCAGCGATGAGAAGCTCTGGTGTACCATCTCAGTGGTCTCCGAGTAAGGGGAAAGGTTATGTTTCTTCATCGTCTAAAGCACACAGTTCAGCTTCTGTGGCAGTGACAGGGCCAGCTAGGCCACGGTTTGAGGACAAGGCATGCCATCTGTGTGGTCAGGTCGGGCATTGGAAGTTCAATTGCCCGAATAGAGACGTTGAAGTAACGCAGTAGCCGAGGCAGAGTTTTCAGAGGTCAGAGAGGCCACAGACCAGTGGTAGAAGAGGACGAGGATGTGGTCAAGCATCTCAAGCTGGATCGTCTGCTCAAGGAAGCAGAGATCGTGGATAGCAAGCAACGGCTCGATTCTATGCCATGAGTCAGCCGGAGGCGATAGTCAACCCGTGAGTGGTGGTAGGTCAGATGGAGTTATTTCATTCTGATATGTCTTCTTCTTGCTTTATATCTTTTCTGGTTGACCCGGGTGCTACACACTCTTTTATCGCCTATAGTATGCTTGAAACTTGTCGTTTACCTGTTAGCTGTAAGAAGGATAGCTTGTTGTTAGAAACCCCTCTTGATGGTTCCTCTTTGCTTCGAGAAGAGTGTCCATCTTGTGTTTTGTCTTTCTTGGGACACCGTATCCAAGTGGATCTTATACCACTTGATATGCATGGTTTCGATGTTATCCTTGGGATGGATATCTTAGAGAAGTATAAGGTTGTCTTGGACTGTGGTTCCAAGCAGGCAGTGTTTGATGTCGCTGGAGAGAAGTGGACCTTCCGGGGGAGATAGGAAGATTCTTCCGACATGCTTGGTATCAGCTATGGTGGCAAATAAGCTGTTACGACAAGGATGTGAGGTGTTCCTAGCTCACGTGGTGGATACCGTTGTGGTTTCCAAGGCGAAAGGTCCTAGTCTTGAGGAGGTGTTCGTAATTCGAGAGTTTGCAGATGTGTTTCCTGAGGAGTTTCCTGGTGTTCCTCCACCCCGAGAGATTGATTTCGAGATCAATCTAGTTCCTGGAACACAGCCTGTTGCACAGTCAGCGTATAGGATGGCTCCAGCAGAGATGGCAGAACTGAAGAAGTAGTTGCAAGAGCTGTTGGAGAAAGGTTTTATCCGATAGAGTACGTCGTCGTGGGGTGCTCCCGTGTTGTTCGTTAAGAAGAAGGATGGTTCGATGCAGTTGTGTATAGATTACCGGCAGTTGAACAAGGTCATGATCAAGAATAAGTACCCGTTTCCGAGGATAGATGATTTGTTCGATCAGTTGCGTAGTGCTACAGTGTTTTCGAAGATCGATCTACGGTCTGGATATCATCAGTTGAGGATAAAGGCAGATGACATACCAAAGTCATCTTTCAGGATGAGGTATGGTCATTTTGAGTTCGTGGTTATGCCGTTTGGGTTAACCAATGCACCTGCTACTTTCATGGACCTAATGAACAGAGTGTTCCGTCCGTTCTTAGATCAGTTTGTTGTAGTCTTTATAGATGACATCTTGATCTATAGTCAGGACAAGCTAGAGCATGAGCAACATCTTCGTAGAGCGTTGACTCTTCTTCGTCAACATCAGTTGTATGCAAAGTTCAGTAAGTGCGAGTACTAGTTGGAAGAAGTGACTTTCTTGGGTCATGTGATATCTGCTGAAGGCGTCAAAGTAGATCCGAAGAAGGTGGAATCCGTTGTGGATTGGGAACAACCGAAGATGCCGATAGAAGTTCGTAGTTTCCTTGGTTTGGCAGGATACTATCGGAGGTTTATCAAGGACTTCAGTGCAATCGCTTTACCGATGACAAAGTTGACCAGGAAGGACGTACCTTTTGTTTGGGATGATCGATGTCAGCAAGCTTTCCAGAGTTTGAAGGAGAAGCTGACCAGTGCTCCAGTGTTGACCTTGCCAGAGTCTGGGAAAGGCTATGTTGTTTTCTGTGATGCTTCCAAGAAAGGTTTAGGTTGCGTGTTGATGTAGGAAGATCATGTAGTTTCTTTTGCTTCGCGACAGCTCAAGAAGCATGAGGAGAACTACCCGACTCATGACTTGGAGTTGGCCGCAGTGGTTCATGCGTTAAAGATTTGGAGACACTATCTGTATGGGGAAGTATGTCAGATATTTACGGATCATAAGAATTTGAACTATATTTTACACAACAAGAGTTGAACATGCGACAACGACAATGGATGGAGTTGATCAATAATTACGATTGCACGATTGAGTATCATCCGGGTAAGGCGAACGTGGTATCCGATGCGCTTAGCAGAAAGTCTTCTTCTCTTTCTTCAAAGAAGGCACAGTTGAGTTCTCTGGTATGCCATAAGCGAGATATGTTTGTTTCTCTTCGACAGATGAATGTGCAGATGGAAGTTTCTTTGTTGTCTGGTCTTTTCGCACAGATGCAAGTTAAGCCTACGTTGAGACAGCAGATCAAGGATGCACAGTAGACAGATGATGCGGTATAGTTGATCAGATCAGAGTTCGGCAGCGACAAGCGTGATGGGTTTCATGAGTCCGAGGATGGACTAGTTTGCTATCATGATAGGATGGTGGTTCCAGATGCTGATGATCTGAGGAAGTTGGTGCTTGAGGAAGCACATACGTCGATGTATGCTATGAATCCAGGTGTCACCAAGATGTACCATAGTCTAAAGGACTTGTATTGGTGGCCCGGTTTGAAAAGAGATGTAGCCGAGTTCGTGGCGAGATGTGTGGTGTGTCAGCAAGTGAAGGCTGAACATCAGAAGCCGACAGGAACGTTGCAACCTTTGCTGATACCGCAGTGGAAATGGGATCACGTAACCATGGACTTCGTAGTTGATATACCCCAGACAACTAGAAATCATGATTCCATTTGGGTGATAGTGGACAGATTGACTAAATCTGCCCATTTTCTACCAGTGAAGACGACGTATACAGCTGAGAAACTAGCTCGAGTATATGTGGATGAGATAGTACGTTTGCATGGTGTGCCAGCAACGATAGTTTCTGACAGAGGTCCTCAGTTTACGAGACGTTTTTGGGAACAGTTGCACAGGGCGTTGGGAACGCAGTTAAGGTTCAGTACAACCTTTCATCCACAGACAGATGGACAGTCTGAGAGGACTATTCAGATTTTGGAAGATCTCCTTCGAGCTTGTGTTTTGCAGTTTCTAGGAAGTTGGGATGTACATCTGAGTTTGATAGAGTTTGCCTACAACAACAGTTATCAGTGGAGCATTGACATGGCTCCTTATGAGGCTTTGTATGGAAGGAAGTGCAGATCTCCTTTGTGTTGGTATGAGTCTGGTGAGTATCAGCTTTTGGATCCTGAGTTAGTACAGCAGACGACAGAAAAGATCAAGGTGATACAGCAATAGTTGAAAGTGGCACAGGACAGGCAGAAGTCTTATGCATACAATCACCGACGACCTTTGGAGTCCAGGTGGGAGACAAAGTATATCTAAAAGTCTCTCCGTGGAAAGGTGTGTTAAGGTTTGGACGGAAGGGTAAGTTAGCTCCCAGATATATGGGGCCTTACTCAGTCATAGCACGTGTTGGCAAGGTAGCTTACGAGTTGGAGTTGCCTCCAGAGTTGCCCAGGTTGCACCCAGTGTTTCATATCAGTATGTTGAAGAAAAGTCATCCGGATTCAGGTACAATGATATAGCCAGTTGAGGTTGAGCTTGATGCAGATGTGACCTACGAGGAAGGTCCTGTGGCGATCCTTGACAGAAGGATCAAGAAGCTGAAAAGGAAGGACCTGGCACTTGTGAAGGTTCTTTGGCAGCACCGTGGCGTAGAAGAAGCCACGTGGGAGCTTGAGGAAGATATGAGGAGAAAGTATCCCTCGCTTTTCTCTTCGGATTTCGGGGATGAAATCCCTTAAAGGGGGTTAGCTTGTAAGGACCCTGATCTGCATTTAGGGTTTACCCTGTTTGTTTTGCTTAACCTTGGTGGTTTGATGCTTGCTAATCACTTTTACTGGTGATTAGGGTTTAGTTGTGCTTTGTTGATAGCTTGAGAGGCTACTTACAAATAACCCAAGTTTAGGGTTTTGTATGAAAGTTTGCCATCTTGTGAGATGTTTTCCCCTCTTTGCTTCCTCTAGGGTTGAGAGGAAGGCTTGGGCTTGTTGTTTGAGTTTCTTGGGCCTTGTTTGAGCTTGTTTGGGCCTTGGGATGCTTTGTTTGGGCTTTCTTGAGCCTTGTGTCGGCCAAGACTTGTTTGTGTCGTCCAAGGTGAAGCTTGTGTCGCCCGACATGTGGTGTGTCGCCCAAAATCCTTGGTGTGTCGCCCAGCAGAGCTGATGCATGTGTCGCCCATGTTGCTTGGTCTTGGTTGGTGGACACTTGGTGCACATCTTTGACAAGTGTCTCATCGTTTGCTAGAGTGTTGGCTTGAACCCTAGGACAAGTGTCCCTTGGGTGGAAAACACTTAGCATAGATCTACCTTGGTTTCTCCTCCCTTCCCTTCTATATAGGTGGCTCTTTCCCTTGCCTTAGCTTCCTTTGATCTTTTGGTCTCCCCTCCACCTTGAGTGCACAACACTCCTCTCCTTCCTTGCTTGTGTTGGCCGATACACTCTCCTGGAGTAGCAGTGGTGGCCGATACCCTCTCTTGGGGAAGCTTTGGTGAATGACAACCCTTGGACCTTGGAGTGCTTCTTCTTCCTTGGAGCTTGGAGCTTAAGGCGGGTTGCATAACTTCTAACCCTAACTCCTTTACCTCTAGCTATGATCTTGTTTGCTTGTTAGTAGCTTAGCTTAGTTCCTTATTTTTGTACCCTTTCCTTATGTACCTTTGGTGGTCGATCCTCCTTAGGGTTTAGGGTTTCCTTGCGACCTAGTGTACCTTGTGACCTAAGGTTTGTGCTCCCTTGAGTTGGAGGTTGAAGATGACTTAGGTTGAGTGATACCCTCCCTTGTTTGGATGAGTTGAACGACATGATGTGTACCTTGTGATGGACGATATAGTGTGTTCTTGAGGATGGATGATATGGTGTGTTCTTGAGTTGGACGTTACCCCTGCCCTTGTGATGGGCGATAGGGTGCGCTAGAGTAGGGTTGGCCGATATGATGGTGATGGATGGCATGATGGTTTTCTTGTGATGAGTGATATCCTTATTCTTGATGGACGTTAGACCATGTGTAACATGGTGATCCTTGTGGTGGTTCTCGTGGTGGACGACAGGGCTAAGTGTGGTACGCGTGCTTGGGGTTGGACAAGAGGCAAGTATGGTGATCGGGCGATACACCTTGTGGTGTGACGGCCGATAGGCTGAGTGGTGTCGGGCGTCACGCCCCTCTCCTTGGGATGGTGTCGGTCGATAGACCTGGTTTGTTGGTAGCACGTTTTGTGGAAGTCTGCTCTCTCTCCTGGTTGTTACAAGCGTAGTGACCTGGCCGTCTTGGTAGGAGCATTGGGCGATATGGACAAGCTGTATTGGGTGTTGTTGTTGGGAGGTGTGACGGGCGTTGCCCGACGAGCATGGGATGCCCGACACCCCCCCTCCTTGACATGCGTTACTCCTGGTAACACAGTGTCGCGCGGGTTAGTAGTTGTGGTAGCAACGCAGCGTTGCTGCATTCCTTTGTGCTAGCCGTTGTGAGCTATGTATGGGTGAGGGTTATGATGAGGAGTAGTGACGGCCGATAGGGCTGGGTGTGACGGGCGTCGCGCCCTTGGTTTGGTGTGTGTCAGTCGATGGGCCTTGATGGGTGTTAGTGAGGGTTGTATGATCCTATAGTGACGATCCCTTGTGTTTTGAAAGTGGTTAGTTATGCACCAATAAACGATTGTGGTGTCTCATTAGTAATAACAACAATGATTATGATGCTTTGCAACAATAACATGCTAATGATAATAATGATGCTAATAGTAGTATATGATGATGATGATGAGAAAGGTAGTAGTAATGACATATATGAAGTTATCCTTATGTCTACCTGTTAATGATAATATTAAATGGTAGTTACACTAATGGTTGCTTAATGATAAAGATAATAATGATGATAGTGGATGGTAACAGTAAGACATTGGGAATATTAGTGTTTGTTCTATATACTCAACATGATATCTTACTTGATGTGAACATCTTGATTATTCATATAATTCCGAGATAATGATAAGTAGAGTAACTTGAATGGCATTTCATGATAGTAGCATATCCCTTATGTTGAAGCCATAATTATTGTGTACCCTAACCATGCAGGTGATGATTAGCCATGAAAAGGCTATGAGATATATGTAATGAGTAACATCACTTTGATAATTATTCTATGAGGTTGTATGTATGATGTGTTTGTCCCATGATGACAATGTGAGCCTTGAAAGGCGGTGGCATTACATGAAGAGGGATTGAGATCCCATGGTACGTGATGATCCTCGAGATGGATCTGGATGGTTGGAAAGAGGCCAAGTGATAACATGTGATGTTGGATCCTCGAGATGGATCAGGTTGATGTGTTTTCAATAATAATATAATGTTGTTTACTTTCTATTATATCTTGCATGTTATACAACTTGGTTGAATCTTGCAATCCATCTAAAAGATACTAATTAATCACAGTGAAATCATATCATGTAGTTGCCCTGGCCATAGATCCATCATCGTCAGGACTTGGTGATGGTGAAATAGGTTCTCCTACGGGTTAACCTGGAAGCGCATATTGTTGAATATGTGTAGGTTGCTCCTAGCCTGAAAATGAGGAGGAAAGAGTGTAACTTCGGTTGCAGACTCAGATACGTATATAGAGCATGGTGAACAGGCCCATGGCTCAGGATATGTGATGTGAGGAGCATGAATGTGTTCATGGCTCAGAGCACGGTGAACAGGCCCGTGGCTCAATTTTACTAGCGCCGAGACCTGTACCAAGGCGGGCTAGAGTGAGGGTAGCCTATGGAGCTGACCCTGTGGCTTAGACCACTTCAGCATGTGACTGCAGTCCTGCTTGTGTTATACTCGTGTACTGACCACGAGGTGGGAGGTCATGGAGTCCGGCTCTTCCATTGACCTTGTATGGCACTGGCTTGGGTTTCGTAACCGAAGGTTGGAATTGAACGGTACGGTCCAAATCCTCAGGGCATAATAATACGTAATACATCCGTTTAGTATTTACTACTTAAGATAAACGCGAAACATTGATTGAGGCCTTGTTTGTGTAGTTAATCCGGTTATATCTTGCAGTTACTTCTATATTCATTTGGTATGTGATAATATGTCATATCTTGATAATCTGGTTATGTGGTAATATACCTTGTTCTGATGATCATGTTACATAGTGATATATCTTATCTTGTTAATAATGTTCCATCAAAAGATATATGGTTATATGCTTTGTTCAGCTGGTAAGCTTGTCGGTAAGAATAGCTTTGCTTTATATAGACTGCTCTTGTTATACATGTTATTAGTTACCTGCTGTTATAGTTTATCTTGCTGAGGTTCTGTAGTTGCGGTGGGGAGTTTTGTTTCTCGCTAGGAAAATTGTTCAATTGTCTCACCCCGCTAGTTTAACCCCTTTTTAGGTGGTCGAGGTAGACGTGGTCGTGGTCGTAGTGTTGCGGCTGAGCAGCTTGAGGAGAAGTAGAAGGCAAGCGTTGGACATGATGCTGTTTTGGATGTTTTGTAGTAGAGTCTAGAGTCATCCCTGTACTCTCAGGTCCTTGGTAGTGTTTTGACGATGTTTTATGATGAACGATGGATGACGTTTGTATATCCTGCTGTTGGCCGGATGTGGGCCTTTATGTATGTGAACAGGTGGTGAACTCATGTGATGGATGAACAGTTGTTTATGTAAGATGTAGACATGTATCAGATCTCGTGTATGTATATATATATATGACATGTTTCTGTGTAGGATGAGGACTGGAAAGTAATAGTTTCATAGTTTATCAGTTTTCCGCAATCGATTTTAATTAACCCGTGTTTTCATAAGCTGTGGTTATGGTGACTTCCGCACGTTTTTGCGTAACACCTTGTTATCTGTGTGATAATGGGATGTGTTGACCAATTCACCGCCCAATGCCTGCCTTCCGCCGACATCAGTACATGGCACCTCCACTTGGGACATCCCCATGTTGCTCTTCTCTGCCGCCTACAACAACACGGCCTACTGCAGATTTTTGCCGCCTCCAGTTCCACTGCCTCCACCGTCTCCGACAGTTGCCACATCAATATAGCTCATCGCCTTCCATTTCAACCCTCTTTACATCATTCCAACAATGTTTTTGACAAGATCCATTGTGATCTATGGGGCCCTGCGCCGGTCACTTCTATTCATAAATTTCACTTTTATGCTTGTATTGGTGATGACTGTTCCCGTTTCATGTGGTTCATCCCACTTAAAAATAAAAGTGATTTCTTTGAGAAATTTTGCCTATTCGATCGCTATGTTGAACGACAATATCAAACTCACATCCGCATCTTCCAATCTGATGGTGGCGGCGAATTCACCAGCACGGCCTTTCGCCAATACCTGTCCGCCCGCGGCATTCGCCATCAGCTTTCCTATCCCAACACGCCATAGCAAAATGGGGTTGTGGAAAGACGCCATCGGACCATACGCGAACATGGTCTAACTCTCCTTCACTCCAGCGGCATTCCATAGACATACTAGGTCGAGGCTTTTACCACCGCGGTCCACCTCCTCAATCGCCTCCCATGCACCCCTGTACAAGACACCAGCCCCTACCGTGCTCTCCACAAAAGGCTCCCAGACTACTCCAGCCTACACACTTTTGGATGTCGCTGCTTTCCTTACATCTGGGATTCTCAGTCGCATAAATTCTCACCTAAATCACTCCCATGTGTTCTTCTCGGCTACAGTGATCGTCACAAAGGATACCAATGTTTGCATCCTCCAACAGGAAAAATCATCATATCTCGGCACGTTGCCTTTGATGAACAACACCTCCCTTACAAACACCGTGTACAACCCCCCATGCCCACACCCCTCGTCACTGAAATCACCAGCTACCGCAAATGGTTTAACCAACCTGCTTCCCCCCTCTCCACCTCCAACCTACCAACATCCGTCAAGATCCCCGTCTTCTGGATTCCGTCCACGTCGTGTCACCACCCTCATATCCTACACCACCCCTACCACCCACCATTCCACATGCCGACCCACCACCTTCCACTACAAACGCATCCCCCCTAGACCCTGTTCCCACCAGCATGCCACACCCACCTAAAACACATGCCAGTCCCTCCACTCCTCCAACCAGTCCAGCCATCCCCCCCTCCAATCCACCCCCTCACCCCATGATCATGCGTTCTCATGCTAGAACACACAAGCCCAACCCACACTATGCCAACCCTGTCACCATTGCCATGCACACAACCCTCCCAAGAACCGTCCAACAAGCTCTTACCCACAACAACTGGCTGCACGCCATGCAAGACGAGCTACATGCCCTACACAAACAACGCACTTACACTCTGGTTCCCCGGCTACCTCACATGCGTGTTCTACCCACTAAATGGTTGTGGAAGCTAAAGTATAACGTCGACGGAAGCATTGTTCGCTATAAAGATCGTTATGTTGCCAAAGGATTTAATCAAGTTCCTGGTATCGACTTCAGTGAAACGTTCTCCCCTGTCATCAAAACTGGCACCATTCGTCTAGTCCTTTCCATTGTGACAATGAATAAATGGGAGGTTCGTCAGCTTGATGTAAATAACGCATTCTTGCATGGCCCCTTGGATGACGACATCTACGTTCAGCAGCCAGCTAGTTTCATCGACCCTCAACATCCCTCTCATGTATGGAAGCTCCACAAAGCCCTTTATGGCCTCCGACAAGCCCCGCGGGCTTGGTTCAACTGCTTGAGTTCTTCCTCCTTTCTTTGGGCTTTCGATGCAGCTCCGCCGACCCATCCTTGTTCATTTGGCACCAAAATGGACATCACATATACCTTCTCCTATACGTTGATGATATCCTCCTTACCTCCTCTTCTCCCTCACACCTTGAGCACCTCATTCATCGCCTTTCTGCACAGTTCTCTCTTAAGGATTTGGGTGTCGCCCATAACTTCCTTGGGATTGAACTTCGCCCAACTCCCTATGGCCTATTTCTCAACCAAACCAACTATGCCTTAGACATCCTAACCAAGGCCAACATGCTCCACTCAAAACCAGTCAGCACGCCCATGCAAACCAAGCATTCTTCACCCTTAGATGACGCCCCATACCCAAATCCAACCGACTATCGAAGCCTCCTCGGTGCACTCCAATACCTCACACTCACCAGACCTGATATCACCTTTACAGTTAACTATCTAAGCCAATTTATGCATGCCCCCACCTGCACTCATTTCCTTCAACTTAAACGCCTACTTCGCTACCTCAGTGGTTCCTATCACATGGGTTCTCGCATTTATAATACCCCCTCATACCAGCTCCGGGCGTTCTCAGATGCAGATTGGGGTGGCTGCCCATAGACACGGCGATCAACCACCGGCATCTGTACGTTCCTTGGAAAAAATTACATTACCTGGTCAGCAAAAAAAACAACAGACATTTGTGAGGTCCAGCGCCGAAGCCAGAATATCGTGCCATGGCCTCCGCTACTGCAGAACTAACGTGGCTAACTACTCTGCTTCGAGAACTCGGCATCCAACTCAGCAGCCCGCCGTGCTTACTCTCAGATAATCTCAGTGTCTTGCATCTAACCACCAATCCGAAGTTCCATGCCCGCACGAAGCACATTGAAATAGACTACCATTTCATCAGAGAAAAAGTCGCACAAGGAGCCCTGATTACTCAGCATGTATCCAGCAGTTTTCAACTAGCAGACGTATTCACAAAGGCCTTACCGAAAGCTCAACACTTCACCATCATGGACAAGCTTGGCCTCTGTTGCCCAACCATGCCAAGCTTGTGGGAGACTAATAATACGTATTCAAAGAGCATATCTCAACAACCAGGAACTGGTCATGCTCATCATGTGCTAGAATAGCGGATCTGCAACAACCATGTAACAACTCAGCCCCTGTTTCGGCTACACGTCTACACTTCTCTCCTCTAATCTCTTCTATATAAGACATTGTATCTACATTCAGTAATATAATAGAAAGAGAGATTTCTCTCACAGTCTCATCTTGCATTTCTTTAGAAGGGAAGAACAAGAAAAGAAAAATTATGCTTTTAAGTATTTGTGATGGAAGTTGACGGATGGCAGGGAGGGTTTTCTAAGGATTAGCAAAGGTTGAAATGATATTTTCAAATTTCAACGCAAGTCAGGGCAGTTTGGAGTAAAAGGTCAGATTCCAAGGTGTCTGTTAGGGTCTGTTTGGCGGGTACTTTGTTGTTTGTGTGCTAAACAACAAAATAGAGGAGGGAAACCAACAAAGTTTCTCTCATTTGATCTCCCATTCTGCCTCTAGCATAACGGCAATATCACCAGGCTCCGGGCAGCAAAGTGGCAGCTATCATATGGCCGGTCAAAGTTTACGGAGGACCGTGATGCATGGGTTTTGAATCCGCTGAAATAGGTGGCCTTTCAAATTGAACTATAATAAAAAGCAGAACAAATGCAGCAGTATTTGGAGATCATTCATTTATATAGTGTCTATGTATATAACTACTGGTATTTTAAAGGATCTTACCCAAACGGCTCCTTAGTCCCAGTAGAATCCACTTATCTCAACAAGGCTTGCTTACTTTATTCTCAATGGCATTGTTAGTATTTCTTTGTCGAAGGCGCATATTTTTCTCACCAGTCCATATAGGAACTCCACACATCAAGTTGTCATCCAAATGCAAACTGGAGTCCTCACAGTTGTTAGATAACTGATTACGGTAGTTTTTAGCTACTGTAGCTGTTGTAGCTATTAGTTAGTTATTGTAGCAGCTCGTTACTGTAGCTAGACTATTGTGGTAATCACTTATTTATCATGGGTTAAGCCCAATGTAGTGCAGCAAGTACATGTGAGAATGTAGTGTTGTTTCTAGTGCAAATGGCAAAGAAGTTTTATCCCATATTGCTCACACCTAGAACTTTTGTGGTCCTCATATGTAGGATCACATGGGGCACTAGTGTCCAAAGGAGTCCTAGGAAGGAGGTATGCTCACCTCCTTGGTGGGTGGGATTGCCACATCACAACACACGCACGCACGCGCGCGCGCGCCACGCCACGCCTCGCCTCGTCTCGCCTCGCCTGGCCGGGTCGGGCTCGGGCTTGGGCTTGGGCTTGGGGCTTGTGGCTTGTGGATTGTGGATTGTGGAGAATGTCTTCCGTCTTCTTTTTGCACTAGGACAACTACATAATTAATTACTCGTGTAATTAATTGTTGCTTTCTTATTCGGATTTCTTAAATCCTAATTAGAAAGTGTTTCTCTTTTATGGATTATTCCATATTGTGTACGAGAGCAACCGAGTGTTGCGTCTAACTGGGAATAGGATTAGGGACGTGCGTGACTATTTATATGACTCCGGCCATTAGGGTTAAACACACCGAAAACAGTTTTTCTGCTGCCGTGTGTTTTGTGAGCCCTAATCCCGAGTGCGAAAGTCTTCGTCCCCGGAGTTGCTTTGCGGAGTTGTCCTCCTGTGCAAAGCGAGACTCGTCCTTTTCTTCAGACGCAGCTATCAGGCGGTGGTACCTACGGTGGCTGTGCTGCACTGGTAGCAGTGCGACGTGCGCGAGCAAGACATGCAACTTCCAGGTTCGTGCCGGATCAAGACTGGGAGAACGGTGCCTATCCGCGAGGATTGCCGGGAACTAGTTTCTTTAAGTAACACGTTCGTTTCTCAACGAACGATCTGGTTTGCGAATCTAACTCCTGTTTTCTATTCTCCTGCTTTGTTTGTTCTTCGATTCTTATCTTGGATCTGCCTGCACTGTTAATTATTTTGCACCTGTCGCTGTTGCATGAACGACGATAACCTATATTAATAACAGTCTTAAAGAAACCATTTTTTGTCATTAATTAACAATGGCCGGTCAGGGTAGTTCGGGATGTAAGATTGATACAACCAATATGCCTGAAAAGTTTACTGGTTCGAACTTTGCCCGTTGGCAGAGTCGTATGGAAATTTGGTTGAATATTGTGGGTTATGATCAGTATTTAATTGAAACTGAACTTGTATCTGATGAAACAATTCCTGATAATGCAAATATAATTGCTAATTGGAAGAAGGGTGATAAAACGTGCCGCGGGTTGATTCTGTTTGGTTTAAATAACAAACTATATGATTCTTACTCAAAGCCGCCAGTCACTACGTCCAAGGTTTTATGGGAATTGTTCATTAAGAATTTTAGCACTGAAAATCAGGGTGTTGAAAAATACTGTGTGTCTAAATTTCTTAAGTTTCAGATGGTTGAGGGTAAGTCAGTTTTTGATCAAACACACGATCTACAACTCCTAGTTCATGAACTCTCAGATGCCAAGATGGTGTTGCCTGAGAAATTCGTTGTTATGTCTATCATAGAAAAATTCCCTAAGTCTTGGGAATCGTTTGGTATGTCTCTGAAGCATCGCAAAGGGACACACACCATGGATGAATTAATGATGGATATTAATATACAAGAAGAACACTTAAAGGAGAAAGGGGTCAAGGTGCCTACTGATGTTAATCCAACTGTTAATCTTACTTCTATGAAAAACACCAAAGATAAGAAATCTAAGAATGCACATAAACCCAAGGCAAAGATCCAAAAGAAACCGAAGAACAAACCTTGTTGGACTTGTGGACAGGTTGGCCACTGGAACAAGGATTGTCCTACTAAGAAGGCAAAGAAATCTACCGCATCTGCAACTGAGGAGGCTGTGGTCAACATGATGACTACATCCTTGAACCTCAATGATGGGTACGTGTCTATTAAACCTGAAGTTCTTTCTATATTTGAACCACTTTATTGGATAATTGACACTGGGGCTAATGTACATGTGTGTGCTGATAAATCCCTGTTTGTGTCTTATCAGGCCTCTCGAGGTCGGTCTGTGACTTTGGGCGATTCCAGCTCTGCAGAAGTCAAAGGCAAAGGACAGGTGGACTTGAAGTTCCCTTCGGGGAAGGTTTTGACTCTTAACAGGGTCAGACATGTTCCAACCATTCGGCGCAATATCCTTAGTGGCGTCATATTAGCTAGAGAAGGTTATAGAGTAGACTGTAAATGTAATAAAGCTATTATTACACGCCTTCGTGATTCTTTGTTTTTTGTCAAGGGGTACTTATGTGATGTGGAGAACTTGTTTAAGATTCATGTTGAACTTGTTTCAAATTCCGTTTTAAATTTGAATGATTATAGTTCTGTTTGCATGAATCTTGTTTCATTCGATGTATGGCATTCACGTTTGGGACATGTTAATGTTGCCTCAATGAAGCGTATGATGAATCTAGATTTGATCCCTAAATCTGAAGTTAGCAACAATAAATGTGAAATCTGTGTACAAGCTAAATTTCCTAGGAAGCCTCTTCATTCTGTGAATAGGAATTCGGAAATTTTGGATTTAGTTCATACAGATATCTGTGAATTTAATGGTGTTGCTACGAGGGATCAAAAGCGTTATTTTATAACTTTTATTGACGATGCGAGTAGATACTGTTATGTCTTTTTACTTAGAAGTAAAGATGAGGCATTAGATAAATTTCAAATTTATAAGAAAGAAGTTGAAACTCAAACCGGTAAAGTACTTAAACGATTAAGGTCTGATAGGGGAGGAGAGTATACATCGAATTTGTTTTTGGAATTTTGCCAATTGCATGGTATAGTTCATGAGGTAACTGCTCCTTATTCACCACAATCAAATGGGATAGCTGAACGTAAAAACCGAACCTTAATAGATATGGTAAATACCTTACTCCAAACATCTGGATTACCCAACTTTATGTGGGGGGAAGCTTTGAATACGGCTTGCCATATTCTGAATAGAGTTCCCCATAAACATTCAGAAAGTAGTCCGTTTGAGTTATGGAGAGGAAGGAAACCGAGTCTTAAATATCTTCGAGTGTGCGGGTGCCTTGCAAAGGTACTTGTCCCTGAACACAAAAGGAAGAAATTAGGACTGAAAACGGTTGATGCCATATTCTTAGGTTATGTAGAGACAAGCTATGCTTATAGATTCCTGATTGTAAAATCAGATATCTCTGACATTGAGGTCAATACAATTGTGGAATTACATGATGCGACATTCTTTGAGGATGTGTTTCCTATGAAAACTGGTGTGCCCAATGAAGTCTCTCAAGAAGATTCATTTACCACAGGTTCCATTCCCGAGCACGTGGAAAGGATGACAAATGTGGGGGGTGACTCAGAACATGCTATTTCTGAATCTGATGATTCTGAAGAAATAGTTGAACCAAGGAGAAGTAAACGGCCTAGGACATCAAAGGACTTTGGAAGTGAGTTTCTCACTTACAATGTTGAGGATGATCCTGTTACTTTCAAACAAGCTATGGAATCTCCAGAAGCTAAGTTTTGGAAAGAAGTCGTTAATGATGAAATCCAATCCATTCTCTCGAATGGAACTTGGGAATTGGTGGATTTGCCTCCTGGTTGTTTTGCAGTTGGTTGTAAATGGATTTTTAAGAAGAAACTTAATGCAGACGGGACAATCAATAATTATAAGGCTAGGTTAGTTGCTAAGGGTTACACACAAAGGGAAGGAATAGACTATTTTGATACCTATTCACCTATTTCCCGTATGACCACAATCCGAGTACTTTTAGCATTGGCTTCCATTTATAATCTCTATATCCATCAGATGGATGTGAAGACCGTGTTCTTACACGGTGATCTTCAAGAAGAGATATATATGGAACAACCTGAGGGATTTGTGGGTCGTGGGAATGAGTCCAAACTGTGTAAACTTGTTAAATCATTATATGGATTGAAACAAGCCCCTAGGCAATGGCATGAGAAGTTTGATTCTGTGATATCATCGTTTGGCTTTATTTCTAATGAATTTGATAAGTGTCTCTACTGCAAGATTGTCGATAATGGATTCATTTTGTTATGCTTATACGTCGATGATATTCTTCTTTTTGGTTCCGATATGAAAGTAGTAAAAGAGACAAAGTCATTCTTGTGTAGTAAGTTTGAGATGAAGGATATGGGTGTCGCTGATGTGATTTTAGGGCTTAAAATCATAAGGTCTACTGATGGTATAACTCTCTCTCAGTCTCACTATGTTGAGAAGATACTGGAGAGGTTTGATTACACATCATGTAAACCTATTAAGACTCCATATGATTCATCCAAGCCTTTGTTCAAGAATGAGACTGGAGTTCCAGTGTCTCAATTATGATACTCTCAGATTATCAGAAGTTTGATGTATCTTATGCACTGTACACGTCCAGACATTGCGTTTGCCATGAACAAGTTAAGTAGATACACAAGTTGTCCCGACAAGACCCATTGGGAAGCTCTTGACAGAGTTCTGAGGTATATCAAGGGAACATGTTCCCTTGGGCTGCATTATGGTAAACATCCTTCCGTAGTCGAAGGATATAGTGATACAAGATGGATTGCCGTGAATTCTGGGAGTAATGGTGTCTCAGGATATGTATTCCTGTTGGGAGGAGGGGTTGTTTCCTGGAGGTCTAAGAAACAGATCATATTGTCTCGGTCCACTAATGAAGCAGAGTTGTGTGCTTTAGATGAAACTGGATTGGAAGCTGAATGGCTACATGGACTTATGTCTAGTTTACCTATGGTAATGAAGCCGCTTCCTGCAATTTCAGTTCACTGTGACAGCACTACAACTATTGCTAAGATAAAGAGTTCCAAGTACAATAAAAAACAGCGTAGACACATCCAAGTCAGATTGAAATCTGTAAGGGAGTTAGTGTCTAATGGGGTCGTGGCTGTGGACTACGTCAGTACCAAAGATAATACAGCTGATCCTTTCACTAAAGGTCTTACTTTGGCTTTAGTGGAAAAATCCAGGTTGGGAATGGGACTGAAACCCCTATAGATTTGCAGGCAGTAGCAACCCAACCCAAAAGAGTGGAGATCCCACAAATTGGGTTCAATGTGGTAATAACAAGCTGTCGGGTAAATCGGATGACACTATGTATTCTTGTGTGATGCTTCTTGCATCTGTGTGTCTATTCCCTGGGAAACCTGTTAGTGTCATGACTGTAAGTTAGTAAGAGAGTAGTCTCTTAATGATGTCAAGTCTTAGGACAGGATGTTAGCAGTACATCCTTGGAGACTCCAGCTAAGTGATTGATGTTGTGTAGGCCGCAACAGGAGAATTGGGTTGTTCTCTATTATCAATCATGATTTATATTTTGTATGCATGGCCTTAATGCATTGTTTTCTTTTCTACCATGTCTTTATTGTGTTGTTACCAACCTATACTCTTGTACCCAAGGTTCAGGTTCAAGACTTTTTTTCACCTAGTTCCTACGAGGGTCACAGTTGGATAGCTCAGGTAGATTCAAACCGAAAGGTATATGCTGAAAGCACAGTATGGAGGACTGAATGGTAGAGCACACTACACATTGGACTTTGTGGGGGATTGTTAGATAACTGATTACGGTAGTTGTTAGCTACTGTAGCTGCTGTAGCTATTAGTTAGTTACTGTAGCAGCTCGTTACTGTAGTTAGACTATTGTGGTAATCACTTATTTATCATGGGTTAAGCCCAATGTAGTGCAACAAGTACATGTGAGAATGTAGTGTTGTTTCTAGTGCAAATGGCAAAGAAGTTTTATCCCATATCGCTCACACCTAGAACTTTTGTGGTCCTCATATGTAGGATCACATGGGGGCACTAGTGTCCAAAGGAGTCCTAGGAATGAGGTATGCTCACCTCCTTGGTGGGTGGGATTGCCACATCACAACGCATGCACGCACGCGCGCGCGTGCCACGCCACGCCTCGCCTCGCCTCACCTCGCCTCGCTCGGGCTTGGGCTTGGGGCTTGGGGCTTGTGGATTGTGGAGAATGTCTTCCGTCTTCCGTCTTCTTTTTGCACTAGGATACAACTACGTAATTAATTACTCGTGTAATTAATTGTTGCTTTCTTATTCAGATTTCTTAAATCCTAATTAGAAAGTGTTTCTCTTTTACGGATTATTCCGTATTGTGTACGAGAGCAACCGAGTGTTGCGTCTAACTGGGAATAGGATTAGGGACGTGCGTGACTATTTATATGACTCCGGTCATTAGGGTTAAACACACCGAAAACAGTTTTTCTGCCGCCGTGTGTTTTGTGAGCCCTAATCCCGAGTGCGAGAGTCGTCGTCCCCGGAGTTGCTTTGCGGAGTTGTCCTCCTGTGCAAAGCGAGACTCGTCCTTTCATTCAGACGCAGCTGTCAGGCGGTGGTACCTGCGATGGCTGTGCTGCACTGGTAGCAGTGCGACGTGTGCGAGCAAGACGTGTAACTTCCAGGTTCGTGCCGGATCGAGACTGGGAGAACGGTGCCTATCCGCGAGGATTGTCGAGCACTTGTTTCTTTAAGTAACACGTTCGTTTCTCAACGAACGATCTGGTTTGCGAATCTAACTCCTGTTTTCTATTCTCCTGCTTTGTTTGTTCTTCGATTCTTATCTTAGATCTGTCTGCACTGTTAATTATTTTGCACCTGTCGTTGTTGCATGAACGACGATAACCTATATTAATAACAGTTGAACTCAAAACGGAGTCCTCAAATGTTTAAAATTGTAAATGCCGATTTCCTCGTTTGTAACTTTAACTCTACCGACTTCAAGTTTGATAATCGAGATCTTTTCTTAATTAGCCTCTGAAGTTGGGTGCGTTTTCTTTTATAGAACAACCCCAATAATATAATATCTGATGCATCAGACATTTCCTTTCTGGATGGCAAACTAACGGCACTGGTATTGTACAAGTTGGTTTTTACGCCAAACAGAGCTAGTGATATATTAAACAGCAACGAGGCATGACCTTATAGACAAGGCTATCTTGTAGTACAAGAAAACATAATAGATTGTGGTGCCATAAAACATAGAAGAAAACAACAGAAATGCAAGAAGTCTGACGAGAAAGTAAATAAGAAAATGAAAATTTTGGGGGTTGAACTGACCTCTGGTACAACGTTGATTTCACTACAAAACTGAGGATTATTGTTTGTGAAACTAACTAGCTTCAAAGTCAGTGTCCGTTTGATGTCACGGGAAATATAGCTACTTTATAAAATAACTTTTGAAAAGTGTGCTCTTTCAGAAAGACTTGTTATACTTTTGTTATCAAAATTCGTTAAACAACAGTTCTCCAAAGAGGGAAAGGTTTGCCATAATCTTAAAACGTCTACCTGTTTGAACCTCCAAAAAGAATGGATCAGCACATGTTCTCCGCAGTCTCTGATCGTGAAACGTGTAGGACACGCATGGGTTGGATAGTAGTGCTATTGTTTTCCAGCCATAGTTCTCTACCGATTTTTAAAGTCGTTTGACAAACAGCATATTTCAACCATTTTAATTGAATTTGTCGTTGACACAACATTATTTCAAGTGGAGATACTACAATTCGATAGAAAAAAGCATGCAATAAGACACTGCTTTTTGCATATTATTTGGAGTAATGCATATAATCATAGTTAAATGCAGTTTCTATTGACCTATATACATTCATTCCATTGTCACAACACATTTTGAACTGAGATGGAAGCCACCTTCTACGGAAACCAAACTAGGCATTATAACGCCCCATCCAGTCACTCAGATAAAAATGAGACGAAACATTTTGAATATACAAGTATGCCCATCCAAAGCAAGCTGCATATGGTGGTCAACGGCATGTCCTTTAGGCTTGCCGAGAGAGAGCTATCATAGCATCCAAGATGATCATGCGAGAGCCTGTAACAGCTAGTTGGCAGTCCCTCCAGAGAAACTGATTTAAGTGCCCAACAAATGTACTCAGTATGCGTCAATTCGTTCCAGTTGTAGATCCATCAGTTGATTGGTCTGTCTGAGAGAGGTGAAAGAATAAGCAACGTACACATTCTGGAATAAATACATGACGAGAATTTTCAAAACATACTACTGAGGGTTTTACCAACTAGATTTCACAGAAAGTAAGCACAAAAACCGCCAGCAGCAACAAAATTAAAACACTGCCACCACACCAATTACGTGAGACATGGAGGGGGCGATAACAGTAGGAGATAATATCCAAGGTTGTGGGGTCAGACTATGTATTCCATGGTTTATAACTCCAGGGAATACCGTCAAATCTCTGGTGTTCCATAGAATAAGCTTCACGCGGACACCAGCTATGAGCACCCAACTTCCCAAAGCTGTTGAAAATGGCGTCGTGTTGATGTCAATGGTGTAGTGTTGATGTCAATGGCGTAGAGGCCATTGAAGCTTGAGATAGGAGGATGTGTAATATTTTCTGCAGAGAGACCATGATAGTGACAGAAAAAATGATAGAAATAGTCCCAGAAACCTTTCCCCAAAGCTTCTGAGGCTGACAGCTTAACGTGAGGCAACCCACTTTCTGCACTGGGATTGCGTCTCATAGTCCCTTCCTCAAAACTTGGACATGTTTTCTCTGAGGAGTGCCTCAAGGCGAGAGAAAATGAAGCACTCAAGACAAATTTCCCATATCCAACAGGAGCTCCCATCAAACAGTGGCCCCAATAAGAGCAACATATTAGTCAAGGCGCACACCTAAGTGGCCGCTCACGTATCAAGGCATCAAAGGGGTTGTTAACGGATGCCCCAACCTGTTTGCCGCATTGGCTTTTGTTGTGGAACCCTGGGCTATAAGGGTCCTAGTATTTAAATCTTTTAGTCCATATTAGTGGCATAACACCAAATTTATTAGGGATTAATAACCCTAAAGTCCATTATCCGGTTTTGGAGTTTGAGCCTTGAATTTGGTACTTGTGCAAGACAGCAAGAGAAAGTAATTCTTATATTTCTAATGAGGTACTTGCTCTCCTATATATACAAGTCTATGGATACATTGGTACACTTAAGTGGGTAAACAGATCCTCTCTTAAGTGTACTAATAACAAAAGTTCAATATAAAGACAACGGGCCTAAGCCCACTTAACCAATAACCACTTATACTAACACTCCCCCTCAAGCTGGAGAGTAAACATTGTGCAGTCCCAGCTTGACACCCATATGTTTAAAAAGAGCTGGAGGAATTGGTTGTGTTGATGTTAGCGATCTAATCAGCAGTTATTACGTGAGGAGTTACAGTCCGTTTCGCTTTGACAAGGTCTCATACAATACGGCAATCCACCTCAATGTGTTTTGTATGCTCGTGAGATACTGGATTGTCGGCAATGTGGATGGCAGTCTGGTTATATAGTAGCTAGAGTCTAAACAAGAATTCCAAGCTCAGTTAGAATGGACTGTACCCGCTGCAAATCACAGCACGCATGAGCCATAGCCCAATATTCGTCTTCAGTAAGTGACCACAAATTGGTTCTTGCTTCTCCGTGTCACAGGGTGATTGCCTAACATAATGCACAAAATAGATGTGGAGAGGCGATATTAAGCATCACTTGCCCAATTTGCATATGCATAGAAATAGTAAGTCTACTACTTAAGATGACTGTACAATAGTCTGATTCCTAGAACGCTATAGCATAGGCTCCGTTGAATGATATACCAGTGAGCTTGAAGTGGTGCACTCATATGCTTGCTGACTACTTTGACTTATGTCAGGTTGAGCGATCATTAATAAATTAATTTTCCAACTATACTTGACGATACTTTTTTGGATCAGGAAAGAGCTACCCCTCATGTGGAGCCTTCGTGTGATAGTCCATCGAAGTGGAGACCGGTTTGGTATTTGTCATCCCAGTCTCATAAAGTCCAAGACATAACGTCACTGTGACAAGGTGATCCCAAATGGTAGAGCAAAAGACATCTATGCCAAAAAAGCACCACAGATTTCCCATATCCCCAAGGAAGCACGGACACGGACCCAGGACACGATGATTTTCAAAATTTTAGGATACGGACACGGCAATATATATATATATATATATATATATATATATATATATATATATATATATATATATATATATATATATATATATATATATATCTGTGTGTGTGTGTGTGTGTGTTTGTTTGTATAAAACGTAATTGTGGAATTTGTATTTCATTCACAAAAACCATTCATCCAAATAGAAAAAAGAAATCCATCAAATACAACAAACATGACCTAGTTATATTAATTAATTCAGGTATACACATTTGTGCCCATACTTGCAATTAATCAAAGCAATTTAACAATTTCAATTATAAAGCAATAATTGCTCCAAAGCAAAAAAATTACAATCAAGAAATCCAATACAGAGAATGATATTAAAAAAATACAACAAAAGTTACATTTTAGTATATCACAATTAAACCAACAACAGGGGTTCTAGCTATCCTCAGAAGGGAGCTGCTCCATCTTGTCTATTTATTTTCAGATCATGAGGCCCATTGTCTAAGGGGTGCCTCCCCCAAAACTTTCTTTTCACCAATGGTGTGCTCTTTAATTTCTGCAGTTTTTATGTTGAATCTTATATGGCACGTGAGGCAACACGCGTCTGGTGTTGACTCTGATGATGCTACATCTTGTACGCTGTTGTTTACAGACGTCTTTGTTTGTAAACATTATCTATCTATTTGATCTTTGTTAATATATATTCCTGTTTTATATATTCTGTTAGTTGTTTTGTTATTTCCATATTATATGTGGACCTCTCTGTAAATGTTTTAGTGTTATATATATGAGGGTGCACACATTGAGCAACCCTACGCTTCCCAAAACTGCTTTGTGTTTCACATGGTATCAGAGCAGTAGATCCAGCCGCCACCCTCCCACCCTTCTCTCTCTTCTCCAGCCGGCCGTCCCCCCCTCTCCCACCCGCACCGCCCAGCAGCCACCCAGCCGTCGGGCAGCTGCCGCCGGGGCGCCGCGCCGCGTCGGGCAGCAGCAGCCGCCGGGGCCGGGCGCCCACTCCGCCGCAGGGGGCCGGTGCGCCTCCGCGGTCCTAGCCGCCGGTACGTTGGCTCCGTGAAGTCCTACAGCGATCCGGTGGCTCGAAGTTGGTGTGACGTAGACTGTTTTTTTTTTCGATCTCTTGCCTGCCTGCCCGTGTAGGCCGTTGTGCCACCGGGTTCTGTTCTGCGCTTCGGCATAGACCGTATGTGAGAGGTCTTCTCTGTGTTTTTTGTGCCTGTTGTGCCTGTCTGACGGCGTAGACCGTCTCCTGCCTGATCGTGCCTGTTCCTGCTGTGCCTATTGCTCCCATGGCGTCCTCGTATGATGACTTCTGCCGTCAGGTTACCACTGTGAAGCTTGATGGGCGCAACTATCCGCATTGGGTCTGCTCCATGACGATCTATGCCAGATCCCAGGGCAAGTACTCACATCTTACCCGTGCTGGTCCGCCAGCACCCGCAGAGGACGCTGATGCTAAAGATGTGAAGGCGTATGACGACTGAGTTCGTGACGACTCCATTGTGATGACCTGGATTCTCAACAGCAACATTGAGAAGATTAACGTCACACTTCTTCACCTACCTACGGTGAAGCAGATGTGGGATCAGCTCGCCGGTACTTACTTGCATAGTCAGAACCCCAAGAAGGTGTTTGACATCACCAAGCAGCTGGGACGTCTACAGTTCACGGGGACGGACATTGCGGATTACTTCTCTGATTTCACTGGATTATGGGGTGAACTGGAATCCTATCACCCTCTCTCCACGGACCTGGCTACCATGCAGTGTCAGCGCCAGGAGCTTCAGTTGGTCCAATTTCTATGTGGATTGCCCGAGTCCTACGCTGGAGTTGTGGACCAGATCTTAGCCAGTGACCCTCTGTCGTCACTACAGAGTGCCTACAAACGCCTTCAACGTTTGCCTTCGTCTTCCTCGTCTCTGACTACTGATGTTGGGGACTCTTCGGCTCTTACTGCAGCTTCTGGTCGTGGCCGTGGTCACTTTACTGATAGTCGTCCTCCCCTGGGTGGAGGACGAGGACGGGCTTCTCCTGGTCGTGGAGCCTCTTCTACTGTCCCTACTGCTGGTGCGCGTCCTCAGTCAGGACAGCGCCTTTGTACCTTCTGTGGCCGGTCCAACCATATTGAAGAAAAATGTTGGGAGAAATATGGTAAGACGGCGTGGGCCAATACAGCTGCTGACTCCACTACTACTACATCAGAAGGAACGACTCAGCCTACTGACTCTGCCTCCTCGGGTGCGACTACTGACTACATCCGTGCTGAGGTGGAGCGTCTTCTTCTTGAGCGAGCTGGTGTGTCGTCTCAAGCTTCGACTAGTGGAGCTCATGCCGCCACTTATTCTGGTTATGACACTGCCTTCCTGAGCTCCTCTTCTACTCCTGGTAATACTAAGTGGGTCATCGACTCCGGTGCCTCTTCACATATTTCTGGAAATCGATCACTGTTTCACAAATTATTTAAACCTGCTAGACCCTCATATGTTATGTTGGCTGATGGTTCCAAGTCTGCGGTGTCTGGAGTAGGGGATATTGTTTCTGACTTTTTACTGAAATCTACCTTATATGTGCCTAGATTTCTTTTGAATCTGTTGTCTGTTAGCAAGATATTGTGAAGCCTACAGTGCAGTCTGACTTTTATTCTTGGTTCATGTGTTTTTCAGGACCTTCGCACGAGGATGAAGATTGGTGGGGGGTATGAAGGTGCTGATGGACTCTTCTATCTGGATCATTTGCCAAAAGCAGCTAAAGCATCTGTGACTCCTGCATTATCTACCTCAGTTTCTGCATTACAGTGGCACTATCGGCTGGGCCATCCATCATCTGAAAAGCTTCGACATTTAGTGTCTGATCTTGGCATTTGTAGTTTTCAGTGTGAGTCATGTCAACTTGGAAAGCAGACTAGAGCTGTTTATCCTAGACGCAGTCAGATTAGCAGTAAAAATATGTTTGATATAGTGCATTCTGATGTATGGGGACCCTGTCATGTGCTAAGTCTATCTGGTCATAAGTATTTTATTCTTTTTATTGATGATTTTTCAAGGACTACTTGGTTGTTTATAATGAAAAGTAGGTCCGAAGTTTTGTCTGTTATCAAGTTCTTTTTTGCTGAAATAAAAACACAATATGGTATGCCTGTAAAAAAATTTCGTACTGATAATGCACTGGAATTTGTTAAAAAAGATGTGGATGTTTTTTGCAAATCTGTGGGTACAATACATCAGACCTCCTGTGTTTATACACCTCAGCAAAATGGTGTGGCTGAGCGTAAAAATAGACACGTGTTAGAGGTTGCTAGAACTATTATGATGCATGCACATGTTCCTCGCTCGTTTTAGCCTGAGGCTATATTGACTGCTTGTTTTCTGATAAATCGAATGCCATCATCTGTGATTGGAAACAAAATACCTATTCAAGTTCTTCAACCTGATATTCAGCTATTTATTGTGCCTCCTCGGATCTTTGGATGTACCTGTTTTGTACGATTAGTTGGACCTACTTCTGATAAACTGTCTCCTCGTGCTGAGAAGTGCATTTTTTTGGGATATTCTCATACCCAGAAGGGATGCATGTGTTACAGTCCTACTGCAAGAAAATGGTATACTAGCAGTGATGTAGTTTTCTTTGAGGATACTCCTTATTATTCGACTCGTGGTGACAGTTTACAGTCTGATCTTATTGCCTCACCTCTACCTGTTACTTCTGATTGTGTGCCTGATACTACTAACAAAGTCACTACTGAGGCTGATAAGCCTCCTCTTATAGTTTATCAACGCAGGAACAGAGCACCTTCTACTCAAGAAACCCCCCATGAAAACCAATCTTCACCTCCAGAAGGTTCTACTACACCTGAGGTACATTCTAATCTTGATTTACCCATTGCTCTTAGAAAGGGTACTCGTTCCTGCACATCATACAGTATTGCTCAGTTTGTTTCTACTGATCATCTGAATGTTCATTCTAGCAATTTTGTATATGCCTTATTTGTTGTTGCTG
Organism: Alisma plantago-aquatica; assembly: GCA_963693085.1. Classification (NCBI taxonomy): domain Eukaryota; kingdom Viridiplantae; phylum Streptophyta; class Magnoliopsida; order Alismatales; family Alismataceae; genus Alisma; species Alisma plantago-aquatica. The sequence continues at coordinate 390,094,929 of OY856412.1, read as the reverse complement.
TTCCAAAAAATATCCAGGATGCTCTACAGAGTACTGGATGGTTGTCTGCTATGAAGGAGGAGATGTTGGCCCTTGCTGAACGAGATACTTGGGAGCTGGTGGATCCACCTCCTCAGTGTAAACCTGTAGGTTGCAGATGGGTGTATGCTATGAAATATCAACCTGACGGCACTGTTGAAAGGCTGAAGACACGTTTAGTTGCTAAAGGCTACACCCAAACGTATGGTATTGACTATTTTGAGACTTTCTCTCCTGTTGCTCGTCTTAATTCTGTCATAATTCTTCTGTCTGTTGCTGTTAACCTTGACTGGCCACTGTTGCAACTAGATGTGAAAAATGCCTTCTTGTATGGTGATTTACAAGAAGAAGTCTATATGGAGCAACCTCCTGGGTTTGTTGCTCAGGGGGAGTCTCACAAAGTTTGCAGGTTAAAGAAGTCTATTTATGGGCTGAAGCAGAGTCCCCGTGCATGGTTTGATAAATTGAGCAAAATTATGATTGATTTTGGGTTTCTGCGTTCTCAGATGGATCATTCGGTTTTCACCAAGAAGACTTCAGCTGGTATTATTATTCTGATTGTCTATGTTGACGATATTATCATATCTGACAGTGATTCTCTTGGTATTCATGCTACTAAATCTCATCTAGGCAAACACTTTGCTACCAAAGATTTGGGCAAGCTTAGATATTTTCTGGGCATAGAAGTTTCTAGAAATTCTAATTCTCTTGTGTTGTCTTAGCGAAAATATGTCCTAGACATACTGCAGGAGACTGGTATGTTGGGGGCGAGACCTGCTGATATTCCTCTAGATCCTAATGTAAATTGGGATGGTGACTCTTCTCCTCTCTTTGTTGATCATAAAAAGTACAGGAGGCTGATTGGTAAACTCATTTATTTGACTGTCACCAGAGCTGACATTTCTACTGCAGTGGGTCTTCTTAGCAGGTACCTTGATAAACCCAGACAGTGTCACTGGGATGATCTTTGTCAGATTCTATGATATTTGAAGAAGTCTCCTGGCAAGGGACTTCACTACAGGAAGCATGGACACTGTTCTCTTGAAGGGTACTCTGATTCTGATTATGCAGGCAGCAGAGTTGACAGAAAATCTACTTCAGGGTATTGTACGTATGTTGGAGGTAATCTTGTTACCTGGAGGAGTAAAAAATAAAATGTTGTGGCCAGGTCCAGTGCTGAAGCTGAATATAGGGCCATGGCCCATACTGCCTGTGAATTGTTGTGGGTGCGCTCTCTGTTAAAGGAGTTTGGGGTTGATTCTTCTTCTGCTATACCAATGCACTGTGATAATAAAGCTGCTATCTTCATTGCAAATAATCCAGTTTATCATGAGCGCACTAAACACATTGAAGTAGATTGTCATTTTATTTGGGAATCCATTCTGACTGGCAAGATATGCACTCCCTTCACTCGTTCTGAAGACCAAGTTGCTGACATCTTCACCAAGCTGCTGGCGAAGAAGCAATTCTGCACATTGACGGACAAGTTGGGCATGATTGATATCTATGCTCCAACTTGAGGGGGAGTGTTAATATATATTCCTGTTTTATATATTTTGTTAGTTGTTTTGTTATTTCCATATTATATGTGGACCTCTCTGTAAATGTTTCAGTGTTATATATATGAGGGTGCACACATTGTGCAACCCTACGCTTCCCAAAACTGCTTTTGTGTTTCACAATCTTCATCACAAAAAAAACAATTGAACCAACAACAATAATTATGTGCAACATTATAACAAAACACAAAAAAGAACTAAATAGAAAAATAAGGCAGAGGTCGTAGAGGGACATGGCAGCAAGAAGAAATAATGGGGATTTGAAGTAAAATTGGGAGAAGGGGGAGGAGACATTGGTGGGAATGAAGAAAAAACAGGAGTTGGAAAGTTTGTACATAATTTATTTGGGGATGGGGAGGAGACGTTAGTAAGGATGGAGAGAAATTGAGAGGGGAGAATCACGAAGAATGGAGACGGAGAGTGAAACGTCGGTACTTGATAGTGGAAGGAAGAAGAAAGCTGGACAGATAGGGAGAAGGGAAAGAATCATCAGGAAGCAATATAGAGGAGGAATGATCAGACGGAAGAATCAATGGGGAGACGAAAAAGTTGGTGGAAAGATGGCAACATACAGGGGGTTGACAGGAAGAAGAATGTGGAGTGGAGAGAAATTGAAGGAACAGAGAATCGAGAAGCAATTGAGAGGGGGAAGAAATAGGATGAAATGGATAGGGATACGGAGTTGCAGTTTCCATTGTGGAGGGGGAGTGGAGGAGAAGGACGAAGAAGCGAGATGATTTTGGAGAGAGAAGCACAAGAAGAAGTGGACTGAGAGGAATCATAGGTTGAGTGTGATGAGAAAGAGGTAGTAGAAGCTGAGAAAGAAGAGGAGGAGGTGTACCTTGCGGTGGTAGAGACCTCCAATAGCATCGTGATCTCCTATGTGGAGGCGGAGTGGAGAAGGATGAAGAAGTGAGATGATTTTGAGAGAAGCACAGCAAGAAGTGGACTGAGAGGAATCATAGGTTGAGTGTGATGAGAAAGAGGTAGTGGAAGCGGAGAAAGAAGAGGTATACCTTGCGGTGGTAGAGACCTCCAATAGCATCGTGATCTCCAGCAGTAGCGGCAACAACAGGTGTTGTAGCGGTGGCTCGATCTAATGGTGACCAACAACTAAGAAATTAAATGACCGATATCGATGCCGTTTCGATAGCTTGGATATAGATATTTACCGGTATACCGACCGAAATATCAATAGATGATTTTACAGGTGTAATCTCTACACCTAAATGCATCGTTTTATGCAATAAAATTCTATAAGGGGTATGTGGGGGGTGTCCATTATGTGGGAGGTAGGGAACCTGTCCTGTTTTCTACAAATTTCGATGAAGGATTTGGATGACAAAATATTGGAATTAAGATTTGAAATTTTACTAGCACAATCCAACAAACATAAATACACACACTCACGCAATAATATCTGATTTACAACACATGAATAGCATAGTAACTTACTAACTCATATCAGTTGTATGTCGAGTTACACATTGATTCTCCATAAAATATTGAGTTGATATGGTTGACATATTGCTCCCATGACATGTACATTATGTAAGGTTGGAGGTATGAAGTTACGTGTTGCTCATACACGTCATGTACAATATTATATAAGTGTATAATACTCGTTCGTATTATGTAATTAAACACGATATTTTTAGAATTTTACAGTACTATATCTCCATATCAGATTTTGAAGGAAAATATACACCAGGGCTTTCTATTGCTTTTCTTCAATGTGTGACCTTAACAATTAACTTCATGACTGTCAAGGAAGTTAGGTGCCATCAATACTGTGACGCCTTTTCTCCGCCGTTGTTTTTTGCACAGGATCTTGATATGCGGTAGTGAGTTTCTCCATGGATTATGCAGAATAGAGGGATAAGTATAAAAGCCAATATTACCATGCCCACTATCTGCATGTCGTGGGGATGCAATAATATAAAAGTGTAGTTACCATGTCAACCATGTACTTGTTGTGTAAACATGCAATCCCCTAATTTAGCATATAGAGTGCTCAGCCATGTGGGGCTTAGCAGAACTACATGGAGAGGAAAAGAAACAGTTAGTGCTTTCCCCCCTTGTTCTTTTCTTTGGATTCTTTATAAGACTAGCATCGAGGTCTTTTATTCATTTTTTTATGTTGGTTATAGGGAAACATGTAAGATAGAAGAGAAGAATGGAGACGAATGGGTCTGACTTCTGATCAACCTCTGCTATAGTATTGAGGCTGCTACGATACCGTCGTTAGTGTTGTGGTTGTTGTAGTACACTGCTACAGTGCGGCAGCTATAGTGTCACTGGCAACTAGGGTTTTAAGAGATGCACTACTCTGATACCATGTGCAAGAGAAAGTAATTCTTAAATTTCTAATGGGGTAATGGATCTTCTATATATAGGAGTCCAATGATACATGAGTACACTTCAGTGTGTAAACAGATCCTCGCTTAAGTGCACTAATAACAAACATAGAATATAAAGATAATGAGATTAAGCTCACTTAACCAATAACCACTTATACTAACAATATCAACTTTGATGACTTTCTTTATTCTTGTTAGGGATTTTATTGCAATGTAAAAGGATCATAACACTAAAATTAAAGCCTCTTGCTTATTTAGAGAGGAAGGGGTGAGCTGCCTAGAGAGGAAGGGGTGAGTCAGGAAGGGGTGGTCGTCTGGTGGCTTTTGATGTGGAACACATCATGAAGAAGAACAACAAAGGAGATAAATTGAAATACTCTAGTTTCAAATCATAATCAACTGCCTAGACAAAGGCCCCAAGGCTGGCTTTTGTAATACTACATGAATTGACCGACAAGTATGGAAATAAACTCTAATTTAATAGAATTCGGAATTAAATAAAACCTAAAATAAAAGAAAGCATAAAAGATTTACGACTACAACTAAATAGTTTGCACTTAAGTCCCTAATTTTTTTTTTACTGCTTACTAGCAGCCTGGAGGCGGATAGATGGCTGCAGAATGTAACAGTCGGTGCTGAAAGGCGTTGAGGCACAAGGGAATGAAAGGCAGGTTGCGGTCGCTTTGTTGGGCGGTCACGGAAGTGAGCAGCTTACTGGTGGAAAGGGGGGGCTAAAGGAGGAATGGAAAAAGATGTGTGGCTGGCTTGCGGAAAATGATGCGAGCGGAAGATGAAGTTGGGATTAGGAGGGGCGGATTAAAGGGAGCCCTGGTTGGAGGGGGCGCGTTGGGGATCGTCTAGGCTGAAGGTTTTGCGTGATGGCAATGGTGGTCTGTTGGGTCATTGAGGCCGGGTGAGGACTTGCGATGGGGTGGGTGAGGGAGAAGGGTCCACGACGGTGGAGGAATGACCTAGTGGCTACTGGCTTGCGAGGAAGTGTGGTGGGTGGCTATTGTATGTAGAAGCACGGAGGAATAAGTGGGGGACTGGGTTTTAAAAAGCGCCCGGAGCGGCCGCCTCAAAACAGGCCGGAGCGGAAATTAGGCGTTTGGGCTTTAAGCGGGCTGAATTGGCCGCTTTGGCGGACTGTGGGCCGCTTTAGCGGGGTCACGCTTCAGCGGATGGAGCGGCCGCTTTTGTTTTTTTTTTACTTAACCCGGACTGGGTCCTTAGCCCCTGTTTGGTTCAGGACTGGCTTTATCCAAGCCTGCCTGGCTTGGACGGGTTTAGGCCTGCTGGAGTCTGATTCTGTTTGGCAAACCAGTCTGATTCTGTTTGGCAAACCAGTCTCATTCTGGGGGGCTGGAGTCATTTCAGACTCGTTTCAAGCTGATTCTGTTTGGCTGTGCAGGCTGGGTTTAGTCTGATTCTGTTTGGCAACTGTAGGCAGGATTAGCTGAATCTGTCCTATTCTCGCAGAACTGTTGTTAGAAATGTGACCTTGTGACACCGTTTAAACAGAAGTTTTTAAACTGAAAAAAGTAACTGAATAATAACATAATTGTTATCAATATCACTTTGGTTTAAGAACTCTCATTTTGTTGTTGAGATGTGAGTCAGGCGTGTTACCCTTTTGTGGGGTGTTTATGTGGGTGTTTTGATTGTTTCGTTGAGGTTGAATATGCCTAACATGCTATGTTTAATACCCCGTCAGACCAAGAAACACGTTCCAAAAATAGCCAAACATGAACATCATTTTTAAAGTAAAACATATTCAGCTACTGAAGACTAAATATAAATTGTCTTAGTGGGAAGGCACCCATAACAAGCCTGTAATGTATATAAACAACATAAAGATAATAAAGAAAACAAAAAACTAATGATTTTTTGATCCAAGTGATTCAACATCAGTTTCATCATCCGTAGACGAGATCAAGATTGGTGGTTGGTGGCAATCTCTGACAAACAAGGCATCCGCCGAGTCCGAAGTAGATGATATGTAACCATCTGGTCTCGGGAAAATAAACCTTAGCAAATCAGAGTTGTCACCTTCAAAATAAATCCACAACAAAAAGCATGTAGGACGACTGTCATCCTTGGGTTTGGGTTGTAGGGTCACGGTCCATTCTGGTGTGGCTTTGAGGCTGTCCAACATTTCCGTCCAACCTTCATCCATGATTAAATATTTACTTTTCTTGTTCCATATACTTTCTTCAGGTGTAGACCACCTGATCTGTACATCAAAACTGATTCTGCCTACCTCCACCATTGCATAGCCAGGAGTTATCATGAATGGCTCGCACCTCCAGGTAACGGGAAGGGGGACGCGTCTCATGAACTCCCTGTTTGAGAGATCGTACTCCTTTACAGGGAAACGAGATCCCATGTTGCCTGTAATAAACAAGAAGAACAACAACAACAAGAAGATAAGAAGAAGAACAGAAGAAGAAAAATAACAAGAAGATAAGAAGAACAAAATTAAAAATAAGAAAAGAAGAACATTCATAACAAGAAGAACAATAATAACTCTTATGTTCACCTAAGTTCACTACTATCATGTATTAGGTTTATTATCATTTTATGATTTTGCCTCCATCCAAGCCTCTGTCGTATACACTCCATCAACACACCTTCGTATACAGTCCATCATATCATGCTCTGAACAACACACAAAATGAGGAGGCGTCGAATGACTAAGCATATTAGTTAATATGTAAGTTCCAAACAACAGAGCATGGCATATCCTTTTTTAAAAAACAATCAACAACACTTAACACAGGAACTTCCAAACAACAACACTAAAATGGAAAACCGATGACGCGAATGAAAGGTATGGCCGCCATTCGACGTTACGGCGTCGTCGGGGGTGAAGGAGTGTCCAACAGAAGCCTACATTGGTCCTCCAGTTCTTCTACGTAGCGTTCTAGATACTCATGCTCATACTTTTTGTTGGTGTAAACATCATGGTGGTTGTGATGAATTTCAACAAAATCTTTCAAGTTCATTGTCTGACCCCACAATGACTTGCACTCGAGCGTGAGTAACGCAATCTCAGCTTTCAGAGAATCAATTGTAGGACTGAGATCGATTGCCCAGCGAAAGTAACTGCATCGATCTTTTCCCTAAAAAATATTATGAAGTTTACGTAAATGACAATGAATGTGTAACGTACACAGTGGCTACATAATATGTGTGTACAAGCGCACCTCGCGAGAAGGACATATGTAATACATTTCACCTGGTCTTTCACTGAGAATTCCAAAGTCATACAACCCTGCATCGTCAGTGTTAAGTCGCAAGCCTGCCTCTAACCCACAGTCACACCGCACAACTTCAGTTGTATTAATAGACATCTACACCATGCATTTGAATCAGTCAAACGATTTTTGGCAATGGAGTTAGATTGAAAATCAAAACAATAACATACAAGACAGACCTCATAATAATTGTTAAATCTATTACAGATAAACTTATGTTATGAATGTTGGACAGACATCAATGATGTTATACATCTATGATGTATTGTAACCGTCCTCATTGGAAGTGTTGTCGTCGCTAGTTATGTGAAGACGTTGGCGAAGATATTGGGACCGCGATCGAAGATCGGTAATTTCTACTTGTAGCCTATCAGTGTCTGCTCTGCTGGAACAGACAAAGGCACACTGGGAAGACCATAGTTGACGTTCACTGCGTACATATGCAAGTTGTGAAAGCATTGCAGCCCTAACGGCAGTTAGTGTGGCAATTGTGGGTACAACCCGTTGCGCGGGCAACCTCATATGACATCTATTCTGATTTTGAAGACTACCGCACGTAAAATATGGCATGTGTGGGTTCTTGTCTTCGAAACGTCCGTTTTGTGCATCCTTGGCATCCATATAAACGCGTACAGTGGATTGAAGGCCGCATTGACAACGAGGCATTCCGTTCTCCATTTGAAGACAACCTATATTGACACAATGTGTTGATTCTGATCAGGTTCGAAATAAACAATTCGGGAATCAATCTATTACAGATACTCTACTAACGAGTTTCCCAAATGAGATTAGCAATGGATTCACGTAACACTTCGCCCTCCCTTGAATCGGCCTGAGTTGAACCTTGACCTGAACTCGGGGGAACGACGCCTGGGGGAATGGCAGACGATGAATTCTCATCTGGGAGTTCATCCATTATGGTGTCGCCGTCATTTTGCCGTCGGATGTAATTGTGTAGGATACAACAAGCAAGTACGATGCGACACTGCAAATGAATAGGATATGTCGGCCCCTTATTAAGGTATGCAAACCGTCTCTTCAGCACCCCAAATGCTCTTTCTACAATATTACGTAGTTGAGCATGTCTGTGGTTGAACATCTCTTTCTTGCTGGTGTAGGCATGTCTGTTTCCTCGGTACTCAGCAATATGGTATGCTGTGTTGCGATAGGGTGCAACAAATTCACGAGTGTTGGCATACCCTGCATCTACCAGGTAAAACTTCCCCGGCGGAACTGTAAACCCGCTATGGTTCCTTGCCGATTGCAGGACCCTTTGGTCGGCAGCCGACCCCTCCCACCCAGTGAGGACATATGTAAACTCCATGGAGAAGTCTACTACAGCCATGACATTGAGAGAGACATTCCCTTTTCTGTCACGGTATCGATTTTGTTTGTCTCTGCTGACCAAGACAGGGATGTGTGTTCCGTCAATAGCCCCTATGGCATTCTATACACCAAAATAATGTTGTAAACATACACAATGTTTGAAAATAAATTAAATTTATTAGGGGGTTAACTATTACCTTGAAGTATGGGTAGAACCTTGCGTTATGTAAAATGCGAGTATGTGTTGCTGTGCATGTAGTTGCGGTTTGCATGACAATGTAGTCATGGGTCAACGCACAAACAACGTCCAACACTTCGTTGAACTTTCTGCTAATGGTCTCACCGGAGTGAATGTAGTCCTCCGCCAAAGCACGATTTGTGTGTCCATGGCCAACCATCTGCAGGAAATAGCATACGGCCTCAACTGAGCTGACGCCTCTAGTACCTCGCAACAAGCCACGACTCTCAAGCTTGTCGACAAAGGTCATTATAGTTTGTGGACGCATCCGGTATAGGTCATAAGCCCTTTGTTCGTGACCGGTCAATATTTCTAAGACCTTTATGTGGCCACTCCTGATGCTAACTGACCTAGGGATACGAGGTGGTGTGGAGGCATCAACGTCTACTGCGTCCATGATTGAGTATGCAATAGAGTCGGCAATTAAATCACCAACGTGAATCACTGGCCACAACAAGGAATCTAATAAAAGGTTGTTGAGCATGTCTTCTGTTTGCGGTTGGTCATTGCCAGACATGATGCCTACATGTACAATGCAAACAACTACATAATAATTGCTACAACATAAGACAATCTAATTAACGTGCGAAAAATAAATTATTACAACACTCAATCAAATGAAATTGTACGGATATGTAATGTGTGTGCGGAAAGTAAATTATTACAACAGTCAATGAAATATAAATGTTTGGACGGAAAATAATTAACTTCAAATGCATACAAAATAACCCCTGCAATTATGTTCCCGATGGGCCAGCATCACTGGATGAAGGAAACCACATCGGTGGCACGCCTGGGAAGTTGGGTGGTGGGATAAATGGTGGCTGAGACGATGTGCCTGGGAAGTTGGGTGAAGAGGAAGACGACATAAATGGTGGCTGAGACGACGTGCTGCTGAAGTTGGGTGAATGTGAAGGGAATGGTTGCGGAGACGGGAAATAATATGAAGGCATTGGAGGTACAGATGTGGCAAAACCGAATTGTGACCTTTGACAAAGGTCGTTTAACCACAAGGTTATCTTTGCAGGGGTGTTTTGGAGGCCAAGGTAGATGTTGCGGTTGGTAGAGTCCTTGATGGCGTTCACAAGTGTAGTAAAAACGGAGGTGGGGGCATCGGGGAAATTGACATTAAAATGTTGTAAAATGTTTGACAACTCTTCCTTTTCATAGGATTTGGTCATCATGGATGTCCCTAACTCGTGAACCTTTGTGTAAACCTGTGTGAACTCAGCCAGAACTTCATTGGAAAGACTACATCGCTCTTGCGGCGTTGATTGGCGTCTCCTGCGCGTATGGGTAGAAGGACTCCTGCCCCCAACTGACGGGTTATCCGTTCGCACAGGCCGCGCGCTTTCACCCTCACTTTGCCTGGTAGTTGCGGGTACGCTACGCTCGTCTGTTGCCGAGTGTGTGTACATGGGTGTATCAGGCGCGCCTAGGTCGACACTTACATCATCCTCAGACGCAACATCTGCAGGAATCTGAGTGTCCGCCGAAGACATTGCATGGTGTCCTCTAGCAATGTTCCTCCCCGCCATTAGCTCTATGTCGTAGTAGTGGGGAAACGGGCGCCTAAGCAACCTAGTCAGGTCCCTGTCTGCCTACGCTTAAAAAAAAAATGTGGTTGGCGATAATCATGTTTACATGTACAGTTACAATTTGTTAGGATAAAAGTTATGTATAGTGTGCGTACCGCAATGGCCTCTTTCCACTCAGGGGTGTCCGGTACAATGGGCTTGTGCCTTTCTTCATCCCATCCAACGCCACTCTTGTTGGTCAAACCCTTCAAATGGACGTAGTCCCTTTTAAGGTTCTTCCAGCGACATCTTATTTGGTCTAACTTAAACACGACGGCAACCCTATTATTGACATCAGAAGTTATTTCCCTCCAAGAGTCCCTAGTAAAATTACCATCAATACACCTGCCTAGGTCATATTGTCTACGCAATGCTGTCACCACAGCGACATCATACTCTCTTGTCCATACCATACGGTTGTTAGGGTCGACGGGAGGCATACTCGTGTAGTTGCTGCAATATTTGATGACATAATCAGTGTAAATGTTTAATTAAATTCAGTCACAACAGAAACCATTTATGTTTAATCAATACACAAGCTGCATTGATTAACACCGAAAAACAAATAATGAAACACCAACGAGCATATAGGCAAGTTACAAATTATTATTGGCCCCAAGTTTTAGTTAAACAAGTACCTGCTAATGGTGACTAATGTAGGCAAAAATTAGGTTCAACCATGGTATATATTGGAGGATTAATAATGGTTACTCTAAATACAACATAGAGAGGAAAGTAAAACCAATGAAAGCTGAAATCCATAGCTGAAATCAATGAATGATCTTTCCCAGAATACCAATTTCTATATCCAATTTCCAGATTTATGAAATCCATAGCTGCTACTATTATGATATCATAATAGTATCACAAAAAACATAACATCAAAATACAGAACATTAAAACAGAACAAATAACAGAACATTCATAAATATGGCAAACAGATATGTCCAGGCATCACTGTGTAGATGCAGGGATTCACCTAACCTGTTTCTCACACTGATTTAGATAAACAAGTTTTAAATCTGCTGTTATTTCCCCTATTAACCTAACCTAGACCTCACACTGATTTAGATAAACAAGTTTTAAATCTGCTGTTATTTCCCCTATTAACCTAACCTAGACCTCACACTGATTTAGATAAACAAGTTTTAATTCTGCTGTTATTTCCCCTATTAACCTAACCTAGACCTCACACTGATTTAGTTTCACACTGATTTAGATAAACAAGTTTTAAATCTGCCATTATTTCCCCTATTAACCTAACCTAGACCTCACACTGATTTAGTTAAACAAGTTTTAAATCTGCTGTTATTTCCCCTATTAACCTAACCTAGACCTCACACTGATTTAGTTTCACACTGATTTAGATAAACAAGTTTTAAATCTGCTGTTATTTCCCCTATTAACCTAACCTAGACCTCACACTGATTTAGTTAAATAACTTTTAAATCTGCTGTTGTTTTAAACCCTATTAACCTAACCATGACTGCTCCCGCATTCCAAATCAAACATAGTACCTGCTAATGGTGAGCTAATGTAGGCAAAAATTAGGTTCAACCATGGTATATATTGGAGGATTAATAATGGTTACTCTAAATACAACATAGAGAGGAAAGTAAAACCAATGAAAGCTGAAATCCATAGCTGAAATCAATGAATGATATTTCCCAGAATAGCAATTTCTATATCCAATTTCCAGATTTATGAAATCCATAGCTGCTACTATTATGATATCATAATAGTATCACAAAAAACATAACATCAAAATACAGAACATTAAAACAGAACAAATAACAGAACATTCATAAATATGGCAAACAGATATGTCCAGGCATCACTGTGTAGATGCAGGGATTCACCTAACCTAGACCTCACACTGATTTAGATAAACAAGTTTTAAATCTGCTGTTATTTCCCCTATTAACCTAACCTAGACCTCACACTGATTTAGATAAACAAGTTTTAAATCTGCTGTTATTTCCCCTATTAACCTAACCTAGACCTCACACTGATTTAGATAAACAAGTTTTAAATCTGCTGTTATTTCCCCTATTAACCTAACCTAGACCTCACACTGATTTAGTTTCATACTGATTTAGATAAACAAGTTTTAAATCTGCTGTTATTTCCCCTATTAACCTAACCTACACCTCCACTGATTTAGATAAACAAGTTTTAAATCTGCTGTTATTTCCCCTATTAACCTAACCTAGACCTCACACTGATTTAGTTTCACACTGATTTAGATAAACAAGTTTTAAATCTGCCGTTATTTCCCCTATTAACCTAACCTAGACCTCACACTGATTTAGTTAAACAAGTTTTAAATCTGCTGTTATTTCCCCTATTAACCTAACCTAGACCTCACACTGATTTAGATAAACAAGTTTTAAATCTGCTGTTATTTCCCCTATTAACCTAACCTAGACCTCACACTGATTTAGTTAAACAACTTTCAAATCGGTTGTTGTTTTAAACCCTATTAACCTAACCATGACTGCTCCCGCATTCCAAATCAAACATAGTACCTGCTAATGGTGAGCTAATGTAGGCAAAAATTAGGTTCAACCATGGTATATATTGGAGGATTAATAATGGTTACTCTAAATACAACATAGAGAGGAAAGTAAAACCAATGAAAGCTGAAATCCATAGCTGAAATCAATGAATGATATTTCCCCGAATAGCAATTTCTATATCCAATTTCCAGATTTATGAAATCCATAGCTGCTACTATTATGATATCATAATAGTATCACAAAAAACATAACATCAAAATACAGAACATTAAAACAGAACAAATAACAGAACATTCATAAATATGGCAAACAGATATGTCCAGGCATCACTGTGTAGATGCAGGGATTCACCTAACCTAGACCTCACATTGATTTAGATAAACAAGTTTTAAATCTGTTGTTATTTCCCCTATTAACCTAACCTAGACCTCACACTGATTTAGTTAAACAAGTTTTAAATCTGCTGTTATTTCCCCTATTAACCTAACCTAGACCTCACACTGATTTAGATAAACAAGTTTTAAATCTGCTGTTATTTCCCCTATTAACCTAACCTAGACCTCACACTGATTTAGTTTCACACTGATTTAGATAAACAAGTTTTAAATCTGCTGTTATTTCCCCTATTAACCTAACCTACACCTCACACTGATTTAGATAAACAAGTTTTAAATCTACTGTTATTTCCCCTATTAACCTAACCTAGACCTCACACTGATTTAGTTTCACACTGATTTAGATAAACAAGTTTTAAATCTGCCGTTATTTCCCCTATTAACCTAACCTAGACCTCACACTGATTTAGTTAAACAAGTTTTAAATCTGTTGTTATTTCCCCTATTAACCTAACCTAGACCTCACACTAATTTAGTTTCACACTGATTTAGATAAACAAGTTTTAAATCTGCTGTTATTTCCCCTATTAACCTAACCTAGACCTCACACTGATTTAGTTAAACTTTTAAATTTGCTGTTGTTTTAAACCCTATTAACCAAACCATGACTGCTCCCGCATTCCAAATCAAACATAGTACCTGCTAATGGTGACTAATGTAGGCAAAAATTAGGTTCAACCATGGTATATATTGGAGGATTAATAATGGTTACTCTAAATACAACATAGAGAGGAAAGTAAAACCAATGAAAGCTGAAATCCATAGCTGAAATCAATGAATGATATTTCCCAGAATACCAATTTCTATATCCAATTTCCAGATTTATGAAATCCATAGCTGCTACTATTATGATATCATAATAGTATCACAAAAAACATAACATCAAAATACAGAACATTAAAACAGAACAAATAACAGAACATTCATAAATATGGCAAACAGATATGTCCAGGCATCACTGTGTAGATGCAGGGATTCACCTAACCTAGACCTCACATTGATTTAGATAAACAAGTTTTAAATCTGTTGTTATTTCCCCTATTAACCTAACCTAGACCTCACACTGATTTAGTTAAACAAGTTTTAAATCTACTGTGATTTCCCCTATTAACCTAACCTAGACCTCACACTGATTTAGTTTCACACTGATTTAGATAAACAAGTTTTAAATCTGCCGTTATTTCCCCTATTAACCTAACCTAGACCTCACACTGATTTAGTTAAACAAGTTTTAAATCTGCTGTTATTTCCCCTATTAACCTAACCTAGACCTCACACTGATTTAGTTTCACACTGATTTAGATAAACAAGTTTTAAATCTACTGTTATTTCCCCTATTAACCTAACCTAGACCTCACACTGATTTAGTTAAACAACTTTTAAATCTGCTGTTGTTTTAAACCCTATTAACCTAACCATGACTGCTCCCGCATTCCAAATCAAACATAGTACCTGCTAATGGTGACTAATGTAGGCAAAAATTAGGTTCAACCATGGTATATATTGGAGGATTAATAATGGTTACTCTAAATACAACATAGAGAGGAAAGTAAAACCAATGAAAGCTGAAATCCATAGCTGAAATCAATGAATGATATTTCCCAGAATACCAATTTCTATATCCAATTTCCAGATTTATGAAATCCATAGCTGCTACTATTATGATATCATAATAGTATCACAAAAAACATAACATCAAAATACAGAACATTAAAATAGAACAAATAACAGAACATTCATAAATATGGCAAACAGATATGTCCAGGCATCACTGTGTAGATGCAGGGATTCACCTAACCTAGACCACACATTGATTTAGATAAACAAGTTTTAAATCTGCTGTTATTTCCCCTATTAACCTAACCTAGACCTCACACTGATTTAGTTAAACAAGTTTTAAATCTACTGTTATTTCCCCTATTAACCTAACCTAGACCTCACACTGATTTAGTTTCACACTGATTTAGATAAACAAGTTTTAAATCTGCTGTTATTTCCCTATTAACCTAACCTAGACCTCACACTGATTTAGTTAAACAAGTTTTAAATCTGCTGTTATTTCCCCTATTAACCTAACCTAGACCTCACACTGATTTAGTTTCACACTGATTTAGATAAACAAGTTTTAAATCTTCTGTTATTTCCCCTATTAACCTAACCTAGACCTCACACTGATTTAGTTAAACAACTTTTAAATCTGCTGTTGTTTTAAACCCTATTAACCTAACCATGACTGCTCCCGCATTCCAAATCAAACATAGTACCTGCTAATGGTGAGCTAATGTAGGCAAAAATTAGGTTCAACCATGGTATATATTGGAGGATTTATGAAATCCATAGCTGCTGCTATTATGATATCATAATAGTATCACAAAAAACATAACAGCAAAATACAGAACATTAAAACATAACAAATAACAGAACATTCATAGATATGTCCAACATATTAACGATCTATATCCAATTTGTATATCCAATTTCCAGATTTATGAAATCCATAGCTGCTACTATTATGATATCATAATAGTATCACAAAAAACATAACAGCAAAATACAGAACATTAAAACATAACAAATAACAGAACATTCATAGATATGTCCAACATATTAACGACGCCAAATAATGCTAGAAAAACAATTACAAAGTCACAGAAACCAGAAACCAGCAGAGGATGAATCGGCCATTACTACCCAATCATGTTGGAAAAACAAAGACAAAGGCACACAAACCACAAACCAAAGGATGAAAAACAAATGACAGAAAACGAAATGTAGGACAACACTACTCTATGGTCTACTAACACATATCGATATCCTCAAAATAACCTTGCCGGGAAAAATCAAGAAAATCAAGCATGGTAGTGCCTTTTATTTGCTTTAGTACTATAACTTACCACACAAACACACATAATAGCGGTAAATTGATGCATTTCTAGATAAAAGTAGTAGTAAGAAGTAGAATAAATCAGTGTCATACACAACGACTGTTTGCAGGTATTGTCGGCTCATTTGCCACTTAATCGATACACATGCCTGATTCTTGTACTTCTGCCCTAATCGACCTCACAAATAAAGCACCGTCTACCCTAATTTGTGACCAACCTGAGCAGAAGGGGGCGAGAACGAAGACAGAGTGCGGAAGCGGAGGTCTGGGCAGGGCCGCCGGAGCCGCCGGAGCACGATTGAGGAACACAATTCAGCAACAAAGGACGACCACCAGCTTCTGTGAACAGCTCCTCCAAAAGGCGTATGTGGAAGTGAACAACCTCGCAGCAGAAGGAGAGGAATAAGAAGGCACACGGACTAGGGTTTCTTCTTGCCTTGGACGAGCCAGGGTTTCTTCTGTGCGTCGACAAGACAATTCAATGTCAAAGCAGGTAGTACAAAATAGCAGGGTAGGGCATGGGTACCTTGCTTTCGAGGGAGCTAGCCGCCCAGGTAGACCGGCGTTGGCAGGCGGCAGCATTGATGATGGTCCACGCTTCTCCACGGGTCGACCAGTGCACTTCATCTGCGACCTCGAGCAACACTCCATCTGCGACCTCGAGCAGCTTTCGCTTTTACTTCTCACGGACAAACAGTAGTGAAGATGCGCCGAGAGAAGATGGGCGAGATATCGTCTGGCGAGAGGTCGTCTGGCGAGGGGGAGAGGGAGGGTTGCGGGGTTGCGAGGGGAGGGTTGCGGGGTTGCGAGGGATCAGGGAGGGTTGTCGGGCCAAACCGGATTGGAAATCCCAATCCTGCCTCGATGGGGATTGACTTAAACCTGATATTGGGATTCCGTTAGGCCAAAACGGGGCTCAGACTGGTACGCTAGCCAAACAGATTTCTTGCCCAAGCCGGACCGGATTGGGCCGCCGTGGAGCAAAACGACAGCGCCCAATCCCGGTCCAGGCCGGAACCAAACAGGGGCTTAATTCCCACGCACCCCGATAACCGAACCCCTCGACACGGAGACCCTCATCTCCCCGACTCTTCATTCCTTTCCCAGTCGGGATGCTACGCAGACTTCCGCTGCCCTAGCATTAAATCCCGACGACGGTAGGATGCCTCTACTAAACCGCTGCCGTCTTCGTGTTCTTATAAGACCACGACTCCCGCGCTATTTCGTTCACAACGCTCACAAAGAGGAGAATCAACGACTGAGTTTGGGAGCTTCCGACGTTAAGGAGCAGCGGCGGAAGAGGACTTGCTTGCGGCCATCCACGTCTTACGGACCTTACGGTTGAAGGCTTCTCAGCGGTAGAGGACTCGGTAGCTTCTCAACACAGACAGGTATGTTCTCTACCCTGTACTTCCTTGCGCCGACCTCCTCTCCATTGCTCTGTGCTTCTCTTCCTTGCTCTGTTCTTCTTTGCTGTTAGTTCTTCTCAGTTTTCTTCCACAGAGAAACGTGTTTGTGTAATCTGCTCCGCGCACAGTGAACATTCCACACTGTTTGTTCTCTACGCCCAACACAACAGTAATCCCTTATTTTATTGTTCTCCTTCTTTTTGCCCAAACGTGTTTGTGCAATCTGCTCTGCGCACAGCAGCAATAATATACAACCACAGTGAAATATATTAGCAAGATCACGGATACAGTATTAAAGATCACGGCTACAGTTCAAATTAATAGATCGATACTTGTCAGTTATCACAATAAAATAGTTCTGAATTCCCTCATTTTTTTTCCATATGCACGTATTCCAGTACAGTAATTCGTTTGTTATGATATTACAGTACAAATAAACAGTTCTTTGTGTTCTAAGTTCTTTACCAGTAGTACTATAAAGTCTTAATTCATGCCTGCAAAGTATTAATTAATTAACGATGTAGTGAAATAAACAACAGTAGCATTATATTCCTGCCTGCAAAGTATTTATTAATTGCCAATGTAGTCAAATAAACAACAATAACATTATGTTCTACGTGCAAAGTAATTTTTAATTAGCAACGTAGTCAAATAAATAGCAATAACATTGTATGTAATAAGGCCAAACTGTATTTATCTCTGCAATATGCAACAAGTAAATCCGTTCTTGTAAATATCCAAAATAAGTAATCAAATTGCAAACATGAGTTCTGATTTCTGAGTAATAAATAATGTAGTTTATTCTTAGTGTATGATTCAAAAAATAACTTTTTACATATCCTATCATAGCATGGCTGAGTGCAATGACAATCAACCCGACAATACTCAAACTGTGGTCAAATCTGGTGACCCCGGGTGGAAGTATTGCACACTTCCCGATCCAGCTAGGAGGGAACGGGTGAAATGCAAGTTTTGCAGTCATTTATCAACCGGCGGAATATTTAGGTTCAAAAAACATTTGGCGGGTAAGCGTGGCGATGTTGATGCGTGTAAGAGTGTCCCGCCTGAGGTGAAGCGTGAAATATGGGATTACCTGAATAAGTTTTCTGAAAAGAAGAACAAGAGGACACAAGAATTACAAGATCTTAGGGGTGAGGTTGACATCAATAACCGTGATGAGTCACCCTACATGGTTGATATTGGGGATAGAGAGAAAAAGAAGGTTAAGATTATCGGTAATCTTGATCAGTTTGTTACAAGAAACCCAGAGGAGATTGTAAATGAAAGGATCGCTTCCAAACAATCAACAATAAAAGACAAGTTGGGAAAAGAAAGAAGGGACAAGACATGTCAATACATAGCACATTGGTTTTATGAAGCTGGTAAGATATGTTTTATTTTATTTTATTACAATGTCATATGAAAATGTTAATAATTTATTAATAATAATACTAGTTTATTACATTGTCACATAAAATTATGTTTTAATATTGATTCATTATGTTCTATAATCTGTCAATGATAATAGGAGTCCCTATGAACGTTGTCAACCATAAGAGCTTCCAGGTCATGATGGAAGCAATAAGACAATATGGTGCTGATTTGAAGGGGCCCTCTTACTATGAACTTAGAGAGCCCTTACTCATGCAGGAAGTTGAAGCAACAAAGGATTCACTTAAAGAGCACAGGGAAGAATGGAGAAAAAGTGGCTGCTCATTGATGACAGATGCTTGGACTGATAAGCGCAATCGAAGTATTATGAACATTTGTGTAAATAATCAATTAGGGACATATTTCTTGAAGGTTGTTGATTGTTCAGGTGAGGTGCACAATGCTGACTATATCTTTAATCTTATTGATGTTTCTATTGAGGAGGTAGGAGAAGAAAATGTTGTGCAGGTGGTGAGTGACAATGCTCCGGCCAACATTGCAGTTGGTCAACAATTGCATGATAAGAGGCCAAAAATCTTCTGGACTCCATGTGCGGCCCATTCTATTGATCTGATGTTGGAGGCCATTGGGAGGTTTCCTAGGGTGAACAATGTAATAAAAAAGGCAAAAGCAGTTACGATATTCTTATACAGTCATCATATCACTCTGAGTATAATGAGACGATTTTTAGGGTGTGACTTGGTAAGGCCAGGCGTCACTAGATTTGCTACAACATTTTTGAGCTTGGAAAGTATTTTCCATAACATGAATAAGCTTAGGAAGATGTTTGTCTCTGATGAATGGGTAAATTGCAAATTTTCTAAAATAGCAGAGGGAATTAGAATTGCAGCCACAATAGGGGGATCACAATTTTAGAAGAGAGTTCAGTTGGTGCTGAAGATTTTCAAACCTTTGGTGGCAGTTTTGCGGGTTGTTGATTCTGAGAGAGTTCCTGCTATGGGCTACATGCATTTAGGTTTGTTGTTTGCACTCGACAAGCTTGAGAAGTATTTGGCAAATGATGAGCCACTTCGCAAGCAAATACTCAAAATATTTGCAGATAAATGGGATGGAAGGCTTAATCGCCCCTTAGTTGTTGTAGGTAAATATTTTGTTACAGTGTTACCTAATAAATTTGGATGAATGTGCTTGAAACAAAACACTTATTGAGTTTTTAATATTGTAGGATACTATTTGAATCCATATTTATATTGGAGAGATGATGACATAAATAGTACGAGCATCATAACGGATGGTCTTATGGAGTGCATTGAGACATTCTATCCTGAGCCAGACATCCAAGATGGTATCGTCATGAAGAAAGAATTACCTGCATACATGGATGCCTCTGGATCCTTTGGAAGGCCAGTTGCTATTCGACAACGAAATACCAATGATTGTAATCCAGGTGAAAGGCACAACTTTAACCAAATTGTTATATGTACATTGTTAATTGTTGCGAGTATGACAATTGTAAGGAATTTGAAATCCTAGATTTTTAACTAAATTTGTCTTGGAAACACAGTGCAATGGTGGATTAACTATGGGGCAGCTACTCCGTATTTGTAAAGAATGGCACTACGCATTCTAAATTTGACTTGCTCATCATCTGGATGTGAGAGAAACTGGAGTGCATTTGAGATGGAATGTCAAGGGAAAAAAATTGATTGAAAGTGCATAATTATGCTAAATATAGAATGACATTTTTGGGTGTTTTATTTTGCTATCTAGATTCATACTAAAAGGAGAAATAGATTGGATGTTAAGAGGCTTGAAGCATTGGTGTTCATCCAGTTTAATGCAAAATTAAAGGAGAAGGAGAGACACGAGAAGGTGACGTGATTGAGTCTCAAGATAATGACAAAGCAAAAGATTGGATGGTAGAATTGGATCCAGATGAAGAAGAAATCTATCCAGGTGCTGGATTAAATTGGGGAACAGTTGTTGAAGCTAGTGGAGCGGCAGAAGCATCACAAACAAGGAAAAGTACAAGGGTCGCCAATCTGAAAAATGATTTCAAGATAGCTGATTCCAATGTTGGAGCCAAATATGAGTGTGAGGATGCGGCTTCTGATGATGATAGCTTGGACTTGGATTTTGTCGAAAATATTGAGGATGCAGAGACTACTGAAGGGGATAATAGTGATAATTTAGCGGGTGATTCGAATGATGATTATTGATAGTTTCTTGGTTGATTTTTAATTTATGTTGCATTTCATTTTGTAAGGACTCCTTTTTATATGTGAAAGACATTTTATTGCATTTAGAATGATTGATTATTCAGTATTGTGACATTATGTTCGTATCTAACAGTAACTAGAATTTGTTTTTTTTTAAAACAATAATGCCCGCTTTTTCAAAAAGCGCCCGCTTTAATCCGCTTCACGCTTAAGCGTTTTTTGCGGTCAATCCGCTCGCTTCACGCTTTCCAAAACCTTGGCGGGGGATGTTAAACCTTGTGAAAGGCTGAGAGGGCGAAAGCGGTGTGTGGAGGACAGGCAGGTGTCGACTAGGTTCGTTGTTGGGCGGATTAGCATCTTAGCGGATGTGTGATGGTGGTGGGCAAATTGTGAGTGGCTGAAGGGCGGAAGTAGGATGATCAGGCGTTGAAGGGAGTAGCAGGCTGAAGGGTGGATTAGGGAGTGTAGTTGCAGGCAGCGTGAAGGTGGCCGGAAGGGCATATTCAACGAGGATTATGCAAAGAGGGATGTCGATCTGGGAAAACAGAATGGCGGCAGGAGCAGTTGATCTGGGAGTCAGGAGTATGGGAGAAGGTTTGTGTGACAGTGGAAGGTTTGTGGGGAAGAAGACAACATAAGAAAAGGATGAAGGTGGTGGGAGAGAGAAGGGAAGAGTAAGGGGTTGTACCCTAATGGTTTAGGGTTTGGCTCTGATACCACTTGATGTGGAACACGTCATGAAGAACAATGGAGATAAACTGAAATACTCTAGTTCTCAAATATAATCAACTGCTTGGACAAAGGCCCCAAGGTTGAATTTTATAACACTACATGAGTTGACTGACAAGTAATGGAAATAAACTCCTATTTAGTAAAATTCAGAATTAAATAAAACCTAGAATAAAAGAGAGCATAAAAAAATTATGACTAAATGCTTTTTTTGGTCAATTATGACTAAATATTTACTTTATATTTGCTTCACTTCTTTTAATCCCACATTTGTTAGTACACCTATGAACCTTATTACCGACTTATATGAGTAAGTCCTTGTAATCTTGTTTAGTTTTCAAATAAGAAAGATTGCTTTCTAACACTCCCAAACAATTCAGTCTTTTATTCTTTATATGCCATAATAATATCATATTTGACATGTATATTTGCTTATTTAGGCTTCGACTTCACACTTATATGACTATTTAGGGTATAGAACATTAGATATATTCATGAAATACCTTATATCTATGAAGTATATTATATATTGCATTTATCAAATATGTAAAACAAAAAGATAGTCATGCACCTAGGTCCCATAGCGGTCTAGGCGCCCATCCAAATCAGGCCACCGCCTGGTGACCTTAGCAACCATGTTATTCGTGTATAATTTTTGAATCATTTACGTTTTACGTTATTTCCCCTTATACGTTTTATTCCTGTTTTTACTAGCTTAAGTCTCTATGTTGATTCACAAGTTTATATTTGTTTCATGGAAAAATAGATGGTATTAGATTAATAAAGGTCATACGACATCTACATAATGAGCTGGATCAACACCAGATCGGGAACAAAGATATAATAAGTTAACAAGGATGCAATCGAAAATAAGTAGAACGCTTATGTCTAAATTCCTAGTTTCGTGCAAATAGCAGCTTTCGAAGGAATTCCACCTTGATACATATGCATTTTTTGTCTTGATGAAATCATAGTTACATGTGCATAAACTGGAGACACAGTCACTACCTCGACCTCCTATGACCTTCCCTGGATACTCACATAATTGATAGATGCATACTTCATCCGCATCCAAAAAAAAGGTATCGCGGGGAAACCCCGATACTGGTCAAGACACCATGGAAAACCCAAAAGTTGCCACCTTCCGCAAAGGAAGGAGTGAACGCCTTAACAAAATAAGGAGATGGAACAACGATTGACGGCAAGAAACATGACCAAAAAGCCCCTAAAATAAACAAACAAGAAACATAAGGAAACAAACAACAAAAGGAGGAATAGAGAAGGAAGGGAACTTGTCGAAGGGGAGCAAAAACCCTCTAGGAATGGCAAGAAATAGTACCAAAAGGCCCCTAAAATAAACAAACATGAAACATAAGGAAACAAACAGCAAAAGGAGGAATAGAGAAGGAAGGGAACTTGTCAAAGGGAGGTAGAAACCCTCTAGGACTGGAAACCAGGGACAAACGATACTTGTAGGGTCGATCATCTCCAACACTAACCAGGATAAACTCATTGTGCCATGGACGCACCATTGAGAACCCACTAGCTACAGCCGAAAGGAGACGGCCATGGCCAGAAGCCACGATGCCATTTCTAGACGTAGGTATAGGGAGTCGTCGAGGCTCGAGCTTTGAGAGGTGGTGAGGAGCCCAAGGGGAGAGGTAAGGAGGCACGCCGACCCCCTCAGCACGTCCCCGAGCTTGGAGAAGACCGCCACAGGGAATCCCCTGGAAGCAGTCATATTCGCTAGATGTAGAAGACGCGAGAGTCGTGTTTGATTGTGTGTGTGTGTGTATATGTATGTATCGAAATTGGGTAAATATATTCCGACTTCCCTCTAAAATTATAGAGGGTCAAGAGTTACATATAGCCCAGCGCCATACATCAAAAAGAGTAAAAACTCACACTCCTACCTAATGTGCAACTTGCGTTTGACACATTTACAATTTTTTACAACAATTATGGTTAGATTTGTGGTTGAACCTCCATCTCTCCGTGCATTCTTTTCCTCCCATATGTGGTAGCGTAGAGCAGCAAACAAGATCCTCTTTCTATCACTTTTCCCACAACTAGACAACATTCTTTGTGGCTCTTCCTTCAACTGCATGTTCAGGCTAAATTTTCCACATATAATCTCCCATACCTCCCTTGTAAACATGCAACAACTATACAGCTGCATATGAGATTCATCCTCCTCTTTACAGAGTAGACAAACAGCAGCAACATCTTGATACCATTCACGTATTTTATCTAGCGTAGCCAAAGTGTTGTGCAGAATTTTATAGATGCACATGCTCCACTTTGGAACCTGATACCAGCCCATATCTACTCCATGTGCCTATCCTTTGTTGCTCTGGATTGCGTTACTTCCCACAGATTGATCTTTGTATCTTTTGAGATTCCATCCTCCCACTTCATGTGGATCAAACAAATGTTTAATATGTTGCCACATTTCTGTCATAACATTGATGGTGCGTGAATATCCTTCTCTTGTTTTCGGTATGAAGTCCAGTCCTCTAGGATATCTTTCTCTCATCCATTTTCCTCAAGTAGATGTGCCCTCTTGATATATAATAATTCTTCTCATTGTTCCCCACTTTGCTATATCTCTTGATGCTTTTAAGTCCAGCCCGCATTCATCTTTCGGGAGTGCCAAGCTTGCATATTTCATTGGATGGTATGTACTAGCCCAAAGGAAGTTTGTCATCTTCATTTCCATTCTATCTAGCACTACCCTAGGAATCTCTCCTTGTACCCAGAAGATCAGAAGTCCCTCAACTGCCACCTTCAACAGAGTGGCTCTTCCAGCCATTGACGTTTTCTGCATTGGCCATTTGTTTGTCATTTTCTCCAATCTATCCATGCAATCAGTAAAGTCTTTGACATGTAGATTACCTCCCGCCAAAGGAAATCCTAAATATTTAGTAGGAAACACCCCCAGCTCTGCTCCCATGGCTTCCTTCAGTCAGTCTTCCATTAGGTAGCAATTTTTGGATAGAAAAAGATGAGTCTTGTGAGCATTAACACGCAGCCCCGTCCGTTCCCTGAACCTCCTAAGCAGATCCTGCAAATTCCCTAGAGTATTTTGTTTGGCTTCCACAAAGACAAGGACGTCATCTGCAAAGATCAGGTGTGTCATCACTTTAATGCCATGCACTATATAAGGTCTAACCGTATTACTTCTTTCTGCTTCTTGCATCTTCTGGGTAAAGTACTCCATGACAATCACAAAGAGCAAAGGAGAGAGTGGGTCCCCCTGACGCAGTCCATTGCCTCCTTTGAACATACATGCAGAAGTGTCATTAACCAGTATAGAGAAGCTAGTGGTCCCCACACACTGTTTAATCCATCCAATCCATTGCTCGTTGAACCCCATATGCTTCATGATCCACCATAGTTTATCCCATCTCAAGCTATCATAAGGACACATAAAGCTTTAAGCATGCCTTCCTACTCCCTCTCATAACATTGTAGTCTTGTAAGAACTCGCCTGGTAGCAAAGCACAATCACTAATGCTCCATGTCACAAACGACCCCTGGTTCACAGAAATAAGATAGGGAAGTACTGTCTTCAATCTAGAAGTCAAGATCTTTGCAATGATTTTATATTGTACCGAACAACATGTAATAGGTCTGAAATCAGCAAGGGAAGCAGTCACTTTCTTCTTGGGAATGAGCACAAGGAAAGAGTGATTAACCCGTATGATCATATTTCCTCCTGCTAAGAACCATCTCACATATGCCATCATGTCCTCCTTTATGATATCCCATGATTTTCCATAGAAAAAAGTATTAAAACCATCCGAACCTGGTGACTTGTTGCTGCCAATACTCCAGAGTGCATCTTTGACTTCCTGCTCATTTGTTTCCCTTGTGAGGATATTATTATGAGTACTTGCCAGTTTAAACTTCCACTCCATCTCCTCCTCTTCCAGCTCATCATCAAACTCCTTATTGTACAGAGAAGAATAAAATTAGATAGCCTGTTCTTCCAAATCCTCCTACTTGTTGGCAACATTCCCATCACTATCAATAAGCTCTAAGATGATGTTGCCGACCTCTTTCTTCTTAACAGTTGAATGATATAGCTTGGTATTTCTATCACCATATTCCCATCCATTTCTCTCTACTCCTCTGCCAGTAGAACTTTTCCTCGGCCTTCTCTAAGTCTTCTAGCATCATTTTTAGCTCATTATCTTTCTTTATCAACTCTTCATTTAGTGGATCATGTAGCATCATCAATCTTCTGACCTCCTTACATTCTTCTTTGGTTTCCTTCAGCATATTGGGAATTTTCACCTTCTCCTTGGCCCAACTTTTGAGTGCACACTTGGTATTAGCCAGTTTCTTTGCAAACACATACATTGGATTCCCCGTCACTTTGATGTTCCAACTTTCTCTAATGACATCATTGAATCCCTTCCAATCAGCCTAATAGTTCAGGAACCTGAAAGGTCTTCTCTTCTATTTCTTTTCTATGATTTGCACTGAAATTGGAGCATCGTCGCTCAACTCGGATCCGCCGGCTTTAACCTGTTGATGTAGCCAAGCTACGGAGAAGAAGAAAGGGGAGAAATAAATTTGCAATCGGCAAATAAAATTATAATTCATAATCGACTGCCTGGACAAAGGTCCCAAGGCTAGCTTATATAAGACTCTATGACTTGACGTGCAAGAAAACAAAATAGGAAATTAAATCCTAATGTAAAATAAAACAAGGAACAAAAAAAGAAATTCAGAAATTAATAAAACGTAAATTTCCTAAATGCATAAAGAACTAAATAAAAACCCAACTTGAGCCCAATAAGCTCTGATCAGGATTGTCTTGGATCTGGGCTTGCTTCTTATGCAAATTCCCTTTTACGGGGTGCATCACCTATACATTAGGAAATATCTGCAACCACTCCTCATTTATTAAAGCTCTGTCAAGCTTGCTTGCAATTCTGTCCTCTGACTTCCTCTCATTGTTCCAAGTGAACAAGTCCCCACCAACCATGGACAATTCAAAAAGTCCAGCCTGATCAATGGTATGATTGAAAACATTATCACTGGATTCACGCTGGTTTTCCACCTGTCTTCTCAGCTTGCAGTCGGACATTATTGAAGTCACCAATCACCAACCACGGGATAGATATTTGTCTAGATGAATTTTTCAGTTCCTGCCATAAACCATGTCTCCTATTTGCATCATTATGAGCGTAGACATCTGTCAACCACATATGTAATCCACCTGCATTCTTGCACTCCATTGTAATATATGTTGATCTGACATTTGTATCACGGTAACCTGCCATGCATTTGGTTTCTATGCAACACAAACTCTGGCCAACTCAGAATGCTCCATATTCGACACATGCTCCCCATCCTTGAGGAAATAAGTATCTAATGATGTTACTATTTTGCCTCCTTATTTTTGTTTCCACTAAAACTACCAAGGAATGCCCACTAGTAGCAATCCACTCTTGGATCTCCTTTTTATACCTATCACACCCATCGTTAATATCCATAGGAGCATGAACATGTCAAAGGTTCTTGTTTGCCCTGGTACGCCTGCCCGACAACTTTCTGTGGTCCTTCTTTTTCACCTCCATTTCCTTCTGTTCTTTTGTTGCTCCATCTTCCTTGTTAGAGTCAGAAAGAGCTTCAAAGTTGTTTTTGTATCTAGGATGGTGCTCACCCCCACATTCTTAGGAATATCAGATCTCTTGGGACCTTTCTTCTTAAAAGTAGAGATGAATTCTCCTTCTTCCCTTGTAGTTCCTCCTGGGCTATTCAGACCCATCTTTGGCGTGCTACTGTCATCCACAGAATCAAGGCCAACATCAGTGTTAGGAGTTGCTTGTCTGTCGACCTCCATGTGTGCCTCTTCATGTGTCTCTAATGTTCCACCAGAAGGCCCAGTGTCTGGCACAACACTAGGGCCTTTCTCCTTCCAGACATGTGTGGGCGCCTATGTCTTCTTCTCCGCCTTGTTGTTTGTCTTCTCTTTTCTACCTATCTCGCACTGTTGGTTGCTATGCCTGAAAGCACAACATCAGCTACACTTCGTCGGCGGCCCATCATAGGAGATATCCACCAGGATTGGATCACGACCTCAGATGTTCAGTCAAACTCTCTCTGGTGCTTCGGTCTCCACTTTCAATTCAACCAGGACTCGTGCCTCATCTGTCTCCAATGAGTGATTGTCAATGTGCAACACCTTCCCCGCGCCAGCAGCGATAGTCCCCGCCACCCTCCGGGTCCAGGCGTGGCCAATCGACTTGAGGGTGATCCAATTGGGTATTATGGAAAAGAGATCACATCATAGTTCATTTCCATGTTGGTAATCCTTCGTCACCACAAGCTGTGTGTCGAACCAGCGAGGTCCTAGGTTGATGACCTCTCTAATGTATGTATTTATGTATATCTCCCAGGAGTGGCATAACTAGTTGACGATAACGCCTCCATGCCAGGCCGCCTGGGTTCGATTCATGTTGAGAGCAAACTCGAAGAAAAAAACAACTAGCAAGTAGGTGTTAAGACCAAGCAATGTTGTGACGGCACAACACGCTATCGGGTCTAGAGTGGGGGTGAGTGACCACCGCATGTTTGACTTCGGGGTTTGACCTGCTAGGGTGAGTCCCATTAGTGGCATGTCTGTGAGGGGTTCCTCGTCATCAAAAAAGATATATACTAATACATAGTTGTGTGCAGTACGTACATGCACACAGACACACATATACACAAGTACTCTTTGTAACAAATGTCTAATTTTTTGTGATTTCATAGGCTCTTGAATGCTTACCACGATTAATACGTCGTTCGTCGATTTTTTGTGCCTTTTCACGACTTTTCCCACTTTTTTATTTATACAATTTTCTAAGATTTTTTCACAATTTTACACGATTTAGCCTTCTAAGTCGCTTGCTCTTTTTACAAAACCACTTGTAAAGAACTTCCAATATACATTAAACCCCCAAACCCCACTCCCTTGGCAACTCATGTTGCATTATCCTTTTCCCCATTACTTCCCTTCTTCTCAGATGTTATGTCTCATCATTTTCCTCTTCCCAACTAGTACGTCATCTTCCTTTTTTTATTCCTTCACCCCCACCCCCTCCCTTCTACTACAATGTGTTGTGTCCTCCTCCTTAGGTGATTTTTCCTCTTTCCTATTTTTTGTGTTGTAACTTCTTACGTTCATCTCCCCTTCTTCCTACTGCCTCCGTATCCTTATTCCCCTTCTTCCCTACAACTACACTTCTTCCTCTACTTCTCTTAATGTGTTCTTTCATGCTTCTTATTTCTAAAATGTGGTGACTTGTAGCTTCATTTCATCGACCAAGAGGCATCAACTCTAAGTACTCGTAAAAGACTTCCTTCCTCCTTTTCAATTCTCCTTTTTGCTACTAAATATTTCTTGTTCTCCCCTCTTTCCCTCACTCACATCCATATGCATCCTAAACTCTCAACGCATCCTTGACTTAATATTCTTCTCTCTTCAATCAACATACAAGCAAAGCAATCCTCCTCTAATTTTCTATACTTTTTTCCTATTTGACTCTTATTTGTCATTACCATTACCATGTATACTTAATGTTTCTTTAATCAATATTGTTGCTTCACATGTTTCTCTCAAATTGTTTATACATTGTTACTGTTCAACTTTTATTTAACTCTTTTCCTTCTTTTTCACTCAATAAAATTGTCTCGTACGATCTTAATAGTTACATGTATGTGATTACACACACACACACACACACACATATAGATGTCGACTTATTCCCGATTATTTCCGAAACAGTTGACCAAAAGCTATCAATGTTTTCTTTAATTTTCCGATTTTTTTCCCGAATTTCGCTTTTTTCATCTGAAAAGTTGTTGAATCATGAATTTGTTACTATGCATATATTTACCAAGATTTCTTATATGTATACACATTATATACTTAACTAGTAAGCATATATATTAACACATGTATATATACATATTAACACACATATATACACATTAACACATATATATATGTAGATATGTTATAGACGCGTGCACAACAATATATGCACATACACACACACATGTGTGTTCTGGTGTGTGTGTGCGTGCGCGCATGTTAGGTACACCCACATATTAGACACCGACATATATATGTACATATTATAGGAACACTTACATATATGTTACACATATATACATAAGCATATGCGTGTAGAGGTTAGGAAGTTTGTATTACATTTTGATTTATGTATATCGGTCATCCAAAGGCACATGAAGAACTCATTCACTAAATCCAACCATTCGAACTGAAAGAACATAGTGTAGAATATGTGTTTAAAAAATCACAATCATATCTCATGTATATTATGAGATATAACTATTGTTATAAGAACCGAACCGAAACAGCCGGTTTGTGGTTGGGACGGTTCAGTTCTCTCACAAACTTGGAAACAACATCAACTGGCCAAAGCAGATCAACTGACTGGTTGAACCAATGAACTGGTCTCAGTTTTCTTCTACCGGCCAGTTCTTGGCCGTGTATACCTTGACCCCTGGACCCAATTTTATGTTTATTCTCACTTGCTCCTTCGATGTTCTGATCCCTCTTTGCTCTACCGCTATAGTTTGCCATATGAAACGTAGTATATGATTGAATTATTTTTGTTTTATGTTGTTTTATATATTCTCCTTGATATGTATACATTTCCTTGATTTTTCATATATCATAGGGTTTTTTAAGTAATTTGTGATGTCACCAGTTGAACCAGTCCAACCACGGGTTGACCTAGTGAACCAAGAACCGGAAGCCTCACCGGTTCGCTCACCGGTCTGGTTCTGACAACCTTGAAGATAACTAAAAATCATTCAACATTCCGCAACATACCCTTGGTTAGAAAATACACCTCCCATTGCATGATCCAAAAATATCTAATTAAAATGATTTTTGAAACACATGTGTGAGAAGAGGTGAGGAGAGGAGACGAAACACCGAGAGATTTTTCGGCTGCAAGGAGCAGCTTTCTTGAGAGGGCAATATCCGTCTCTCTTCTTTTTATATATTAGGGTAAGATACATTGTGGTACAAAGGAGAAAATAATAGAAAAAAAAATAAAACAAATAATATAATAAAGATAGAACCAGGAAGCAGATCGCCAATTTCCGCCATTGTTCGACTGTCGATACCATCGACTGGACTGTCGATGGTATCGACAGAATGATGTTCTGTCGCTGTGATAATCTCGATACCATCGACCTCCTGTCGATGGTATCGATGGGGATTCAGGTTGTTTCACACTCCCCCTCAAGATGGAGAGTACACATCGTGTATGCCCAGCTTGCCACATAATCTCTGAAAAGTTGCAGGACCCAAAGGCTTTGTCAAGATATCCGCCAGTTGATCTTCAGACTTGACGTATGGCGTCACAATAGTGCCATCTTTGATTTTATCACGAATAAAAGGGCAATCAACTTCTATATGCTTTGTACGCTCATGAAAGATAGGATTCCTGGCAATGTGTATAGCAGACTGGTTGTCACACTTGAGCTCCATAGAAGACATAATAGTGATTTTTAACTCAGAAAGAACAGATTTGACCCATTGTAGTTCACAACATGCATGGGCCATAGCACGATATTCAGCCTCAGTGTTGGATCTAGCTACCACATGCTACTTTTTGCTTTTCGAAGTAATCAAATGATCACCTAGGAAAGTACAATAGCCTGATGTAGACCTTCTATCAGTATGATCACCAGTGCAATCTGCATCTGAATACCCTGTGAGAGTCAAAGTAGATGGAGGCACCTTGGGTTTAGAATATGTGATCCCTTTACCGAGAGCACTCTTCAGATATCTCAGAATCCGACAAACCACTGTCCAGTGTACTGTCGTGGTGAGTGTGTATACTGACTCACGACTCCTACAACAAAAGAAATGTCAGGTCGTGTAACAGTCAGATATATTAGCTTGCCAACTATTCTCTTGTAATATCCTGGATCTGAGTACTCAACATCATCAACCGTCTCCTTGATGTGATAATCCATAGGAGTAGATACCAGTTTAGATTCAGTCATGTCTGTCTCCTGTAGTAAGTCAAGCACATATTTCCTTTGAGATAGATTGACACCTGCATGAGATCTAAGCACCTCAATGCCCAGAAAATATCTCAGTTTATCCAGATCCTTTGTTTGGAAGTGTCTCTGCAACCCTTCCTTCACACAAGATATGCCTGTAGAATCACTGCTAGTAATCACTATGTCATCAACATATACAACAATAATGATAGAGCCACAAGAAGAGCTAGAGTAGAATAAAGAGTGATCAGTCATGGAGCGAGAAAAACCCATCTAGAGTACAACATCACTGAACTTGTCAAACCAAGCTCGAGGAGACTATTTCAGCCCATATATGGCTTTCTTCAATTTACACACCTTCTGACACTCCCCCTGAGTAACAAACCCAGGAGGTTGCTCCATATATACTTCTTTCTGTAGGTCACCATGTAGAATCATTTTCTGTCTGAAAATTGATTCATCGAAATAATGAGTCAGTGTATAGATCGCACGGATACACTCAAGTGTGTTTGCATATCAACACTACTTTTTACAAGATGTAAACCATTGATCTTCACCGTCATACTATAACTAGGCTACATACAAATTTTGAGCCCATTTGGATGAGTGTAAGTCACTAATCCGAGGGCAACAAAATCGACGCGTGAAACTAATTTGAAATGCATAATTTTTGCAGTCTTTATAACATAACCTATAAATGTCCAAATGTGCTCAAACTTTGTGTATGAGGTATTCCCAAGATGTTTAAGAAGATCAACGGATTAGATTTTTGAAAAAAACATTGCATCATGAAAAACTACTTGAGTGTATTCTGCTCCGAATACACTCGAGTGTATTCTAGCCAGACTCTCTCTCTCTCTCTCTCTATATATATATATATATATATATATACTTGGTTAGAAAATACATATCTCCCATTGCATGATCCAAAAATATCTAAATTAAAATGATTTTTGAAACACATGTAATATAAGGGGTATACATCAACTCTATAATGTTGGATTATGTAGTAGAGCATTTTTTTGCTGAACAATTATGTATTAGAGCATTGAAAACATGATATATATATATATATATATATATATATATATATATATATATATATATATATATATATATATATATATATATATATATATGAATGGGTATATATATTTATTATATTTTTTTCCGAACACATGTATATGATATATCATAATATATTATATGATTTTTTTTGGAATAGTTCATCTTTACATTCACCATATTTTACCGTTTTAACCCGTATTCTCGCATAATTCTCGAAGGGTGCTTTTTTCATCTTGGTCTAACCAATCTCAGATACCGCATTTACTGACATGTAAATTGCATGTTATTTGAGAAGCCTATCAGTGACAATTACGAAGATGAGACAACAATTTCACAATGAATACCACTGGTTTCAAGTTGGAAGTGGATGATGCACCAAACATACATATAGTTATTAAAAAAAATCCATGTCTGGCGCAATGTTTGTGTCCTTTGTATAGAAATTGGTGTATCTAGTATATGCATTTGTGTCCAGAAGCAGTGACCATGCTTGGTAGGTGGGCAGAATCCTGCATGCAAGGCCAGGGGAACATGCTGGGGGACGAAATTGTTCCTTCTTAGACATCCTACGATGAATTTTATGTGTCTGTTATATAGATGCAGAATGTGATTCTTCTGAAGTCTGCCCAGTTTTATTAACAAAAAATTGAAACTGTCAAACTGGGGATGTCATTTTCAAATCTATACTTGGCAGAAAACTTGTCTAACACATTTCCAAAATCTGGAAGTTAGGTAAAGAAAAAATTATACCTGAAATGGATGATGAACTCGAGAAATCTTCTCTAATTGGTATTTCTCCATATTAGAGAGCAATTGGGATACAATCTTCAGATGAGAAACACTGAAAAACAAACGTTACAGGGTAAACCTTCTATCAAGATCAACAATGAACTCATTCGACTCTACAACAAAAGTATGTAAAAAGCAATAATAACACAGGATCTGCAATTAGGGATGTAAACAAAAAAGAAACTTGTAGGGTGAAAATGGAATTTCATCTTAATACTGCATAGATTGCTGGGATATGGATGTAAGCCTAAACATGATTATTGACAGTAGTTATAATCATACAAATGTATATTCAAAAACAAATCATACGTAATTTAACCATCAGACAAGTTATATTGTTATTCTAAAAAGTAAACTTTGCACATTATTACATATTACAGTGACTGCTGCAAACTAAATATATGACAAGCAATCTAATGACTGATTTGTGTTTTCATTAGGCACTCACTTTTTTTCTTTCAGGAAACTGATGCTATTCCCAAGTTTTTCATCATTATTTTATGTGAGGTAAATAAACACAGAATTGAAATCATGCTTTACCCAATGAGGTAATCAAGGTGCAGTGGCACTATGTTGTTTATTAGAATTTTATGTTTGTTAGATCACACAATTGTTTCAGTTTCACATTAGATGTTTCCTATGTTCTTCTAAAATAGGGTCCAGTGTTTCTCTATATTAATCTTATAGTATACTTTCTTGTTGGGTACAGGATTATTTTTTCTCTGAACCGTATATTATGATACATAAGCAACAGAAAGACAAAATGTGGCATTGGCATTCTTTTCGTTATTTTGTATTGAGTGAAATTCCATGCAAGTACAAAAGCATACAATAATAACAGTTTTTGTGCTCGCTTTTTGACCGAAAAGAATTCCGCGTTCACTTTTGCATGTAGCTGGTTGGGAACAAAACCAGGCCAACCGGTCGGCCAGAAAAAACATAGTCTGAACGATCCAACAGATTGATTTGATCTGCAGAAGTTTCTAAATAGAGAGACTGCACTCTAGCCCCTATTTGAGGATTTGGTAAAAAATGAATCAAACCATATACTAAGCAGATATCGAACAATATGAATTCAACATATATTAATATAACTAACATGTATATATAAATACATACAAGCATATAAATAAAAGTTTCATATAAATGCACTCTGATACAGTAAATTGTCATGACATCTTTCTTATCCTTCATATTTCACAACTTGACAGGTTTGCTGCATTGCACAACCCCAATAAGTTTGACATCAATTAAATATGGTGCTTAGTAACAAGTACTTTATCACGATGAAAGTGAGGGATATCGTAGATTATAAGCACGAGAAGACCAACAAGCACGTCATTAAGGCTGTCTTCAGTGAAGGTTGAGGATAAAGACCCAAGTGGTCCAACCAGGTGGGGTAGTATGTTTCTCAGAACATCTCCTCTTTTGGTGTAACTCATTTAGGAGAGAAGATTAGAATGGAAATGTGAGATATGGAGTGAGAGGTCAAACAAGGCATCTTGGCTTTCTTTCAGCTCTATACCAGAATTTTTTTAGATAATTTTTCAATTCTTTGATCACTAACAAGAAGGCAGATGATTATGTGGAGGATTTCAAGCCTACTTGCCTGTTAACTTCTCATATAAATTATTATGATACGTGTTGGGATCAATGATAAGGCAAGTGCCATCAGCATGTAGGAAATTTAAGCATACTGGTTTTGTTTCAAGCATTCATATTCTTGGATACATTTTGGCAAAGAAAAAGGCCTTACCATGCTCAGTGTGCAATGAAAGCTGGGTCCTTAAAATTGATTTCCACTAGACTTGAGTAATCTTTATTGCTTTCCCAAAGAGTCAATTTTTGGACAGGCAAACTGATTGAATTTAGAGCCTACTTGGTTACAATGATATTCTCAATGATGATAATGAACAACTACTGTGGAGCTCTAAATCTTATAGAATATTCTTCGGGGGACATCACTATCCAATGATCAAGGAATTTAATGACTGATACCGATGCCGTTTTGACAGCTTGGATATAGATATTTACCGGTATACCGACAGAAATATCGACAGATGCAATCCTGGCCATATCGACGCCAAAACGAACGAATTAAATCATGAAATTTTACAGGCGCGGTCTCAACACTTAGATGAAACGTTTTATGCAATAAAATTCTATATTGGGTATGTGGGGGGGGGGTCAATCATGTGGGAGGAAAGTAATCTGTCCTATTTTTTAGAGATTTCGACGAAGGATTTCGATGACAAAATGCAAGAATTAAGATCTGAAATTTTACTAGCACAATCCATAAACTCATGTTTAGACACTTATGCAATAATATTCAATTTACAACAAGTATATAACAACATAGTAAATTACTAACTCACATCAGTTGTATGTTGAGTGGCGCGTTGGTTCTCTATACATTATGTTGTTGATATGGGCCACATATTGCTCCCATGTCATGTAACTTCGGTAAGACTTGTTGTAGGAAACAACATGCTCCTCATACACTTCAGGATTGGCAAACGGTATCATCCCAAACTTTGGAAAATGTTCTTCCAAATCTTTGAGATATTTTTCCTTGGTTGGTGAAATTAATGGAGGTTGAGTTGAAGCAGGAGGAGGTGCCCATGCTCGAGGAGCTTGATGTTGAGGAGCTTGAGGTTGAGTATAAGCAGGAGGAGGTTTCCATGCTCGAGGAGCTTGAGGTTGAAGAAAAGGATGGTGTAATGGTACACTGGCAATAGGATAAACTGTAGTATGTCCACCACTCCATGTTTGACCTCCATCACCAGAGTATGCTTCAGTGTTCACCCGAAAGCATCCATAAGGGCTACAGACAGAGTATGCTTCGTGATATCCCAAGCCTACTTCTAATCTTGGTGGTGGTTCAACTTGATATCCAGAATACCCATGTTGGGACTGAGATGGGTATGGAAGTGTCTGCCCAAATAACATATCTCCAAATGAATGTTGAGATTGAGAGTCAGATATGCTCATGGTATCCATTGAATCAACAAGATCATAATAATAATCACTTTGGCTCTGGTATTGTGGTTGTGGTAGAGGTGCATTGCTGTAATCTTTCCCAATTTGAGTTTTTCTCCTTTGAAATGTTTACTTTTATTAGCCATGGGATATCCCTGTTCTGGTGGAGGTGCAGCCCTAGTAACATGACTAACATAAGGTCGGTCATCATTTTGAGGATCAACAGCTCGAGGATATTCTGGAGAACATTGGCTGCGATTATCACCATCATTGCCACCATCATCAGATTTAGATTTGGAACCAAATGTAGAAGAAGAAGAATCTGAGCTACCTAATTGTTCTTCCACTTCTCTATTGATTTCCATATCAATATTAATATGTGCAGCTTCAGGATCAAGTCTTTCTGGCGGGGTATCAATAATAATATCATCACCATTATTTGCATCAAATTGCTAATCTATATATGGATCTGGACGTCCATCTAAATCATCAAGAACAGGATGACCTATCTCATTCATCCATTCTTCTAAAGGATTTTCTGAATCATCCTCCAGTCCTCTACGTCTTTCTGTGTTAAAAAGTATATGCGGTGTCAATGGGATCATGGACAACAGCAAAATCCACTTCCTTGTAGTTGGCATCTCGTATTGCTCTAGCCCTCAACCGCATGTCGTAGTGAATGTAGATAAAATCCCTCAACCTGTTTGCACCAAGTCTGTTCCTTCTCTTTGACTGTATCAATTGAAAGTGCTCCAATTTCTTTCACAACCCCCTGCAGAAGTTGTTTGAGCTAGGATGCAAATAGCCACTTTTCTTAAATGGGGGGCACTTGTTCCATTCCAAACCCACCACTCACAAGGATCACCTGCCTCGCGGTCAACAACCGCATTTGGATGGCCAAAGCATCCAGTGCTTTCACGAAACTGGCACAACTGCAAAAATAATATATACGATGTTGAGATGATGAAATCAAAGGAAAGACTAATGAGAAATTAAGAATGTAAGTTATATAGTTATATACCTGTTCCAGTACTAGCAATCACTCTTCTGGAGAGGTAATGAACTTGTTAGTGACATCTCTCACTGCATCCATTAGAGTCGCATTCAAGCCCCGTGTTCGTGAGTATTGGAACCTCGGATTCAAATAGTAAGTTGTCACAAATTTAAATAAGGAAATAAGAATGACATTTTATTTGTTGACTATGAGTTAGACCAATAACTTAGAAGTTAGAATATAATTGAGATATATACTTACTTTATGCAATGGATGCAAAATCATATTTGTCCAACGGTTCTCATAAATTCTTATGTATTGCTCATTGGACCTAGGAGTTGTTTCTTTGATATTGTCCATCATTGAGGTCATTGCATCATATAGGAAAGACATTGTTGCAGTTTTGTCACCATCTACCAACCTCAATACTTTGACGATGGGTTCCATTATTCGCAGCACTCTAGTAACCTTATCCCAAAAAGGTCGGCTGACAATCAACTCAATTCTTCTGCCAATCGGGGTGTTGTGCTCCTTCATGGAGGTACACTCCACTCCATTGAATAGCCTCTAAGTCCATCCTTTTTGGACTTTAACGATTGTAAGGCAAGAAAATTTGTTGCAAATCTAGTTGCCCCTGTTCTAATTAGATCACTACCACAATACTCAGGTCGCCTCATTGCATTTAGCAGAAAAGAATGGTTGTAGATGAATCTCGTGATCAACCTACCATCAATGATAACAGATTTGATGAAATCAATTGAGCCCATGTCCTTAAGAATGAGATATATGCAGTGGGCAGCACATGGTGTCCAATAGACCAGATAGTTCTTTATTGAACTCTCGCCGACCTTCTTGAAGACAGAAGCATTATCAGTAACTATCTGCACCACATTCTCCACACCAACCTGCTTCATGTATGTCTTCATTAGTCTCTTTATGTATCTGTGGTTCCTGACCTCACCTGAAGCATCAACAGAGTCTAAAAAAATTGTGGATCCACGACAATGTACAAGAAAGTTGATCATTTGTCTTCTATTTCCACTAGTCCACCCATCACACATAAGTGTGACACCATATTCAGACCACATGTTTTTTGTCTGAAATTCATGCTTGTACATCCTTCTT
The DNA here is from genome assembly GCA_963693085.1 of Alisma plantago-aquatica. Lineage (NCBI taxonomy): Eukaryota > Viridiplantae > Streptophyta > Magnoliopsida > Alismatales > Alismataceae > Alisma > Alisma plantago-aquatica. The sequence continues at coordinate 390,056,045 of OY856412.1, read as the reverse complement.
CTCTAGTAGAAGATACTTGTTCATTAATTCATATGAATTGGGGGCCTTGATGCCCCTACCAGACTCCCCTATCACATCTACCATATGCTGCAGATAGGATTCAGTTGCAACATGTGCAGGTATACCATGAGCAAAGAAGAACTTGCCCACTGTCTTGCCAACCTTATCTTTTGCATCAATGAACATTGCTTTGAGGCTTTTTTTCCTAGCCTCTGGTTTCCTAACCCCTGGCTCATCAACATTCCTCAATCTCACACTAGCAGAACAGAAAAGTGTATCAATGCCTCCTTCGTTTTACCATGACCGACTCAGTCTTCATCGTCATCTAGGTCAACAACAGGAAGGTGTGTAGTCCCACTGCCTCCACCTGCACCAGATGGCCCATACCTCCTTGTAATTTGAGTCGCATCCTCCCTTTCCCACTCACTTTTGCGAGATTTTCTGATAGAACGTCTATACATACGACGTGAATATGTTGTATCACATTCAGGAGGATATCCAATATCATCATCAGATTCAGCAGAAGAACTTGTAGGCCTAACATCCAACAATGTATCTGTGTAAGCCTTGTCAACCTCCTTCATCTTTTGTTGTTTTTGTTTCTTTGCACCCATAAGTTTCTTGAAATCATCCCTAACACTTTGGGGACACCTTTGGCACATTGCTACATTTTTTTCACCATCGGTAATGTGACGTTTAAATCTAGTAATCCCCCATCCACCAATTGTCTTCTTACAGTAATTGCAAATTATCTTTCCCTTGTTCCCATCAACAGGCATGCAGTGATTCCATGCAAAATCCACATCCTTAGATCCAACATTAGCGGCCCTAGTACCCTCACTATCGCTTGAAGACATCTTCTCAAAAGTCAAAAGTCAACACTGCAAAAAGACAGACAAAAAAAATAGGTGTATGAAATCAAAACCATTAAGTTGCAAGAAATTAATCTATTTGATGTATTATAGAATCAAACACAATACTTTAAGTGTATAAATGTTAAATGTATTTATAGAATCAAACACAATTTTTTTAAGATTTTTATTACCAATAAAAAAGGGTTAAATAAAAAAATAAAAGTCTGAAATTATTTAAAAAAAATATATATATTTTGATATTTATCTAGTATTAAGGCAAGTGATGTGTTACAAATTACTCATTCCATCTTGTTTAACACTAACACACATATTTCTGTAGAAAAAAATGTAATTTTTTTATTTTCAGCATTTTTAATAAATGAAAATTCGAAAAATATAAATATTTAACTGTATTTTTGTTTGTATTTGTTCATATTAGTATTTGGTACAACTTCTTCTACTAAACCTGAGTTAGATACCTATTATTAATAGTACTTATTGTATTATTACGAATTTAATATTAATTAGTGAAATTATATGATAATATTAATTAATAGTAGTAAATCTAGTGATAAATTAGTAGATCTACATAATATAATCATAGATCTATTGTTAAATAGCATTAATTCTAAGTTTTTTGGAGTAGATCTAGGATTTGGGAGTATTTAGAGAATTTTAGAGAACTTATATGGTGAAAATAGGAGGAAATAGAGAGGGGAGGGGTTGGAAATGATGAGAAATGAAAGAAATTAAGAAAACATACCTTGATTAGGGCTGATTTGAGCTCCAAGGAAAGAAATCGCCCCAAATCTCCAACTTTCTCCACTCAAACAGCAGCAACAGCAACATGTTTGCAAAAATTGGTATGTCGGGGCGACATACCGCCGATATCGCCCTTAAGTGGGGCTTTTTGCATACGACACCCCCGATATTCGCCGATATCGGGCGGTTTTACCGGTAAGTCCACCAGTTTACCAATATTTGCAATCCCAGCGGCAGACTTGCTCAAACCGATGACCGATGGCGTCGATATCGGTATATCGGTCGGTATACCAACTGTACCATCGATATCTCATCCCTTGCCAATGATGACAGAGGGAAGAAGGGAGCAGTTTTGGTCTCTAGGTAGACATAGGTCGGACATATTGGACTTGATTTACAAGACGTCGAGGATGCCACTTTTTTGTGTAGAATTTCATGTTTTGTGCATTTTGGCCCTACTCATCTGAGGTCAAACACATCTTTTGTATATGGTTTCAAAACCCAGTGATTAGTTAAATTTTAACTACAACATGTGCTGGAATTTGCACTGTAAAAACGTGAGATTCAAAGTTCTATAGTTGTAGTAGACTTCATACTTGTCGAGATGCTTACCCATGCGACCATCTCGACATCAAAGAACCCAAGGGGTTTGCCTTGGTCTACGCCAATACCTACAATGCTTTGGGTCCTTTCCTAAGCCCTATTTTTGGGTCTTGATGCTCATTTCCTAGTGTTTGGATTAAAAGAAGTTGTTCGTATTTGGGACCTAATCAAAGTATTAGGCATCAATGTACCAAGTGTCTAGTTTTGGGGGTCGACTCGGTGCACCTTGACTCTAGTTTCCACGTAAGGAATATGCAATCCATTGTAGGGCTTTGATTGTAATGTGAAAAAAACATAATACCTTTACTAGAATCTCTCTTTCTAATAGTTCGAAGTCCAAATGCCCAAAATAGCCATAATTATATGTAAATTATAGAGAAATGTCCTTAATTTTGTATAAAAAAATTTCAGTAGTGGACTAGTAAATTGTTTATTTTGCACCAAGTAGAATTCCAATCTGACAGCTACTGTTCAGTTTTCAGTTTATTGGTACTAAAAACCAAGCCGGACTATGTTGACCCCTAACTGAATCTACATGTTATTTAGGAAGGTAAATAAATAAATTCAGAACCATATGGATTGGCTTATATAAATAAATTGGTTACGCCAGGAAAATTAATTATTGACTTCCAAACCAGAGATTTATTACTGGTATTGTGATACAGAGAAGAAACAGTTCTGTGAATGTATAATGTCGTTACTAAAATTAAGAATCATGTCATATGGTTGTTCTATAAAAACATATTTCTTGGCAGCTCTTTTTTGGGTAGCCAATTCCTAATACAAGAAACATTCAAATCATCGTTTACTTCATTAGTTGGAATTCCTAATACAAGAAACATTCAAATCATCGTTTACTTCATTAGTTGGAATTCCTAATACAAGAAACATTCCAATCTGACAGATACCGATCCAATTCCTAATACAAGAAACATTCAAAACATATTTCTTGGCAGCTCTTTTTTGGGTAGCCAATTCCTAATACAAGAAACATTCCAATCTGACAGCTACTGTTCAATTTTCAGTTTATTGGTACTAAAAACCAAGCCGGACTATGTTGACCCCTAACTGAATCTACATGTTATTCAGGAAGATAAATAAATAAATTCAGAACCATATGGATTGGCTTATATAAATAAATTGGTTACGCCAGGAAAATTAATTATTGACTTCCAAACCAGAGATTTATTACTGGTATTGTGATTCAGAGAAGAAACAGTTCTGTGAATGTATAATGTCGTTACTCAAATTAAGAATCATGTCATATGGTTGTGCTATAAAAACATATTTCTTGGCAGCTCTTTTTTGGGTAGCCAATTCCTAATACAAGAAACATTCAAATCATCATTTACTTCATTAGTTGGAACTGAGGAGGAATGCAGAAAAAAAAGTCCAGCTTCAAAATTTCACCTCTGAAGGCCGGCTTCCAGGTTGGTGTCTAGAGACGAGATCAGTTGAGGAAGCTTCTCCAAAACCTTCCCCAAAAATAACGATCTTGAGCAGCCAATTCATTCCATGGGTGAGGAAGACAGATACTGATCCAAAAAAAAGGCACCCACACATTGCCTGTATTCTGGATGACAGAAGCCTTTGTGACCAGATTCTTTGGGAGCTGGGCTAATTGGACCTTCGCAGTAACAACTAACCATTGAAGTGATCTACATCGAGCTGAAAACGGAGAAAAAGATAAAGCATAATAGCACATCGACTACCTGACCGGGGGAAGATAGCTGCATGAGATGGAGAAGGTTGGAGGTGGACTTGACGACAACGCATATCTGGTCTGTCACAATCGACGTAGCCGATCCGGTACCACCACCTTTGCCTCCGCCGCCGCCGGCTTCACCAGGTGACGCCATTTCGTTAGATCGACGCAACTGACGAAGCTGAGGTGGAGCCCTCGGCTGCACGAAGGCTTAGGGCCAGTTTGTTTCTGTGCAGTTCCGCTGCACATCAGGAATTAAAGGGCTTGTCTAGTTGGACTGAAAATCAACTCGTGCAGCTGCAACTGCACGGTAGTTTGTTTTCCTATGGTTTGGTTCAGTGAAGCTCAAACTCGCCGGTTGAAATTGAACCACACAGTCTTTTTTTCATTCTATACAAATTCAAGGAAAACCAACCACACGAAAATAGTGCGCGGTTGCAACTCCATGATTCCTTGTGCGGCCATTAGCATGTGTGGTCAGGTGAGAAGAACGTAAATTCTAGTCGTAAAACTGATTACAGATGTATAGTACGCCGAACCAAATAAAAACAAATGAAAGTATTGAACTGGAAACACATTCAACCAAATGACTGCAGTTGGAGTTTAATTTCCTATTTTCTGTTTCCTGTTTTTTAATTCCTGATGTGCAACGGAACTGCACAGAAACAAACTGGCCCAAACAGGAAACAAAAAATAGGAAATTAAACTCCAACTGCAGTCATTTGGTTGAATGTGTTTCCAGTTCAATAGTTTCATTTGTTTTTATTTGGTTGGGCGTACTATACGGCTGTAATCAGTTTTACGACTAGAATTTGCGTTCTTCTCACCTGACCACACATGCTAATGGCCGCACAAGCAATCATGGAGTTGCAACCGTGCACTATTTTCGTGCGGTTGGTTTTCCTTGAATTTGTATAGAATGAAAAAAGACTGTGTGGTTCAATTTCAACTGGCGAGTTTGAGCTTCACTGAACCAAACCATAGGAAAACAAACTACCGTGCAGTTGCAGCTGCACGAGTTGATTTTCAGTCCAACCAGACAAGCCCTTAGCCGGGGTGAGGGAAGAAGTTGCCCATGTAATGTTCGGCGGCACTGTTGAGGAATCAACCTACTGGCGCACGGAAATTACAAGAGCGTCATCGAGTATCCCAAAAACACATTAATATTTACTGAGGTCAGATCACAAAATCACTTGACCTTTAATTTTTCAAGCTGCAAAATACTTGACCTGATTGTAATAAGTATTTTGCAAATTTGTCTCATCTCCATTTGCATATACACCATTTTCAAAATTTTCAAATCAACAACATTGTAGTAGACATGATAAATTTAATTAGGTGAGATATTTTTCCAATATTTAGGATTTCACTAAATAATGTAGTTTTAACCTAATGCTCTTGGCATGACAACCCAAATAAACAACCAAATATTGACAGGGTAGTGTTGAAAGAGATAAGAGTACACAATCTTGTAGCTTGGTATGATACCACCAAAGTTGTAAAAAAGGATGACTTTAGATATTAAATCTTTCTTTCGGGCATACTTTTATCATACAGGTGTGCATTTAAATCTTTCTCTTTCTTGTTACATATCAAATTTCATGAAAGACTTAGAATTTTCTCCACAAACGTGTAAATGGTCTTCTTAATATCTAAATAGTATATTGTAAACTGTGGCGATGTAGTTATAAGATTCCAAAGCAGTTGGACCAACATGTTATATCCATATTGTATAAGAAGGAAATGACGGAGTCAGGATTTTTGATAGGGGCACCATATAATATAATAGTAAAAAAGTGCATGCCCTGCAAAGATAAAATATAAGAGACATATTTGAAAAGAGAGCCGATTTTGAACTTTTTCTTATCTATGAAATATGAAAAAGTAAATCAGTCGATCATAAACGGTTCAGAATTATCTGCGACAGCTAGGCATCCCTTGAAAACGGTTTATAATGATTTCATTGTCAATAGTAGAGAAAATATCCTTTTCAATGTAAGGAAGGAGACAATCATTGAGACAATTATCCTCCATCTTGTTACGCAATCGACTCTTTATAATCTTCGTGGCAGAAAAAACTCTTTCTACTGTGACAGTTGCAGCTGGTAGAAGTGAAGCAAACTTGAAGCTTAAACACTAGTGGAAGGTCAACTTGTCACTATGGTGCACATATACATATAAGGGTCTCCTTTACTTACAACCTTGGTGGTTTAATTACAAAGGTATTTCTTATAATATGATTATTCAAATGAATTGCCTCCTTCATTATTATAACTTTAAATGATGTCAAAAGTCATAAAAGATTTTCTAGAAAGTGTATATCACAAGTTGCACCCCTCATTTTGGGTAAATTGCACTTTACACCAAAATTAGGGTTTTAAGCACAAGGATTGCTCCACAAGCTGCACCTTGGTGCCCAAACTTGGGAAATCCATCATACCTCATCATATTCATTCATATGATGTCTCTTTGTTAGAGGAACATCTTAACCTGTGTAATTTGCAAGTTAACCCCTCTAATTGGGTAATTTGCACATAGGTCCCTGTATTACCAAACAATACTACAATCATTGTTTTAAAAAGGTCAGAATTGAAAATGTATGTTCCTTAGGAACTTAATTACATGCCAAAATATAATCACAAGAATTTATTTACATATTTAGGCAAAACACCTATGGTTAATTTATAACCCAGGTCAGGGATGTTACAAATTATCCACCCCTTACAATGATTTCGTCCCCGAAATCGATAAAACATATTAAGAGAAAAGAGCAGGGTATTTCCTTCTCATCTCTTCCTCTAGTTCCCAAGTGGCTTCTTCAACACCACGGTGATTCCAGAGGACTTTTACAAGACTTATATCTTTCTTCTTTAGCTTTTTAATTCTATTATCAAGGATTGACACTGGTCCTTCCTCATAAGTTATATCTTCATTCAATTCTACTTCTATAGGTTGTAGAACTGACTCGGTATCGGGATGACATTTCCTTAACATAGAAATGTGAAACACGGGGTGTAGTTTTTGTAATTCTGGTGGTAACTCTAGTCTATAGGCTACCTTTCCAACCCGTTCAATGATTGGATAAGGCCCCATAAATCTAGGAGCTAACTTTCCTTTCCTTCCAAAATGAAGGACTCCTTTCCAAGGTGAGACCTTGAGGTACACTCTGTCTCCAACCTGGAACTCTAAAGGTCTACGACGTCTGTCAGCGTAAGACTTTTGTCTATCATGTGCAGTCTTAAGCTGCTGTTGGATTACCTTAATCTTTTCTGTGGTTTGCTGCACAAGATCAGGACCTAACAATTGATGCTCACCAGTCTCATACCAACATAAGGGTGATCTACAACGTCTATCATACAAGGCTTCATAAGGTGTCATATCAATACTATGTTGATAGCTATTGTTATAGGCAAACTCTATCAAGCTTAGGTGCAGATCCCAACTTCCTATGAACTGGAGAACACATGATCTCAACAAGTCTTCCAAGGTCTGTATAGTCCTTTCCGACTGTCCATCAGTCTGTGGATGAAAGGCTGTACTAAACCTTAACTGGGTGCCTAGTGCGCTATGTAACTGTTCCCAAAAACGACTTGTGAACTGAGGACCTCTGTCAGAAACTATAGTGACAAGAACCCCGTGCAACTGCACTATCTCTTGAACATACAACTGTGATAACCTCTCATCAGAATAGGTTGTTTTGACAGGTAAGAAGTGCGCTGTCTTTGTCAACCTATCAACTATTATCCAAATAGAATCATGTCCTTTGTTTGTCCTAGGTAGGCCAACAACAAAGTCCATGGTTATATGATCCCACTTCCACTATGGTATGGGTAAAGGTTGCATTGTTCCCGCAGGCTTCTGGTGTTCAGCCTTAACCTGCTGACACACTGGACACCTCAGAACAAATTCATCTACATCCTTCTTCATCCCAGGCCACCAATACATATCTTTCAAGTTTTGATACATCTTGGTGCTCCCTGGATGCATAACATACATAGAAGAATGAGCTTCCTCCAGGACTAACTTCCTCAGGTTATCCATATCTGGCACTATCATCCTCCCATGATAGCATGTCACTTGATCATCTGATTCATGAAAACCTTCTCGCCTCTCATCACCATACTCAGATCTGATCTGCAGAACTGCAGCATCAACTTGTTGTGCCTCCTTAATCTGCTCTCTTAGGGTGGGTTTGATATGCATCTCAGCCAACAACCCGACAATCCATGACATCTTCATCTGTACATTGTCTTGCCTTAAGGAGATAAGCATATCTCTCCTAGGGCATACTAAAGAGTTTAATTGTGCCCTATCAGAGGATGATGTTGCTGATTTCCTACTCAAGGCATCTGCAACTACATTGGCCTTCCCTGGATGGTAATCTATCGTACAATCAGAATCCTTGATTAACTCCATCCAGCGACGTTGCCTCATGTTAAGGTCATGCTGAGAGAAGATATACTTAAGACTCTTATGATCAGTGAAAACCTGGAATGTTTCTCTATATAGATAGTGTCTCCAGATTTTCAAAGCATGAACCACAACAGCTAACTCTAAATCATGTGTCGGATAATTCTCCTCGTGTTTCTTAAGTTGTCGAGAAGCAAAAGAAATCACATGCTTATCCTGCATCAGCACACATCCGAGTCCATTCTTGGAGGCATCACAGAAAACTATGTATCCTTTGCCTTGCTCAGGTAGCACAAGTACAGGTGCACTTGTCAACCTCTCCTTTAGTAGCTGAAAAGATTGCTGGCACTTATCGCTCCAGTCAAAAGGAACTTCTTTCCGAGTTAACTTAGTCAAGGGTAGGGCTATAGAACTGAAGTTCTTAATGAACCTTCGATAACATCCAGCCAACCCTAAGAAACTACGAATCTCCGTCGGTGTCTTCGGTTGTTCCCACTGTAGAACAGATTCTACCTTTTTAGGGTCAACACGAATTCCCGAGGCAGATACCACATGTCCAAGAAAAGATACCTCCGGCAATCAGAACTCACACTTGCTAAACTTAGCGTATAACTCATGTTGTCTTAGCAAAGTTAGAGCCTGACAAAGATGTTGTTCATGTTGCTGAGCATCTACACTATAGATCAGAATGTCATCTATAAAGACAACAACACACTGATCGAGGAAAGGTCGGAAGATTCTATTCATGAGTTCCATAAATGCAGTCGGTGCATTAGTTAGTCCAAACGACATAACTGTGAACTCATAGTGACCATACCTTGTTCTGAAAGCAGACTTGGGTATGTCACTGTCCTTAATACGAAGTTGATGATATCCAGACCTCAAATCTATCTTTGAGAAGACGGTTGCACCACGCAACTGGTCAAAGAGATCATCAATCCTCGACAGAGGGTACTTATTCTTTATCGTTGCTTTATTTAGTTGTCTATAATCAATGCACAACCACATTGATCCGTCTTTCTTTTTAACGAAAAGGACCGGAGCACCCCAAGGTGAAGTGCTTGGTCGGATGAAACCCTTCTCAAGCAACTCTTAAAGCTGCTTCTTGAGTTCTGCCATCTAAGCAGGCGCCATCCTATACGGTGTCTGGGCTATAGGTTGGGTATCTGGGATCAAATTGATCTCAAAATCAATTTCCCGAGGCGGTGGCATACCTGGAAGTTCTTCAGGAAATACATCTTCAAATTCCCTGACTATAGGAACTTCAGCATGGTTAGGACTTTTCATGGTGATATCTATCACATGGGCCAAGAATGCATAACATCCTTGCCTCATCAGCTTATCAGCAACCATAGAAGACACAAGACAGGTGGGTAGAATCTTTCTCTCTCCTTGAAAGATCCATGTGTTGCTTTCATCAGCAAACACAGCCTGCTTGGATTCACAATCCAAGACAACTCTATACCTTTCCAAGGTATCCATCCCAAGGATTATATCAAATCTTTGCATATCAAGTGGTATAAGATCCACTTGAATGCGATGATCAGAAAAGAAGAGAATGCAGGGAGAGCATACCTCTTACAAAACAGCAAAACCTCTCAACGGAGTCTCAAGCAACAAGCTATCTGCCCTATGACTAACTGTCATATTGCAGTTACAAATCACTCTTTGAGTGATAAAAGAGTGTGTAGCACCCGGGTCAATCAAAACAGATACAACACATGATTTAGACATATTAGAATATAAAAGTTCCATCTGACCTGCCACAACCCGTGGATTGACCACTGCTTCTGGTGGGTTCATAGCATAGAACCTCGCTGTCGCCTGAGGTTGAGTTGGTGCTGACGATACAGCCTGAGACGCTTGCCCACATCCTCTAGCTGCTCCTTGAGACTGCCTTCTCTGTGATCCCTGTTGATTCTGCCTCTGAGGTTGTGTCATACTGACAGGCCTAGACCTACAGTCCTTCATTAGATGTCCCACCTTCCCACAGTTATAACAACTTCTTTCCAGTTGTTGTGGTCTTGGTGGTCCTGTGACTGACATTGATGCTGAACTGCGAGTCGCTTGTGGCGGTAATCCTCGTCCTCTACCTCTACTTGGGGACCACTGAGTCTGAGAACTAGATCTGGGTGGTGGAGGTGTAGGTGCAGAGAATCTAGGCTTCTTAAAGTCTCTAGATGAAGAACCCTGGAACTGTGGATATCTCTTTTGGGTTTGTCTTTTCTCAACTACGGATCTCTCTATCCTCCGGACTGACTCAACGAAGGTAGCAAAAATCTCCCGGTTCTCTAGGGAAGACACGGGAGTAATCAAATCAGCATTTAAACCCTTCTCAAACCTTCTAATCCTCTCTTCTTCTATGGTAGCCATGTGCGGACAGAATCATAGCAACTCCATGAACTTAGCTTCGTACTCGCTAATGTTCATCATGCATTGTCTTAATCTCTCAAACTGAGAGATCTTCTCGTCCAGGAATGTCTTTGGAAAGTATCTGTTGACAAATCCCCGACGAAAATCTTCCCACAAGACCTCCACTCCAGGCCTCTTCTGCTCTTCCATGGTCCACCAGTGACCAGCACTACCTTTGAGAAGATAGACATCATGTCTAACCTTCTCACCTTCGGGGATGTTCAAGATTCTGAAAGCTTTCTCTAACTCGGTTAACCACAGATCGACATCTGCATGATCAGCTATTCCAAAGTACTCGGTTGCCCCGACACGACGAAGTCGCTCGAACGTCTTACCGATACCTTGACCCTCAGACTAGACAGGTGCCCTAGGTGTAGGCATGGGCATCCTGTTGGTGATGTGTGTCATGGCAGTCATAAACTTCCCGAACATAGTTTGAACAGCTGGGTTTCCCATGTCAGCTGGGTCAAACTGAGGTGGCTCCATAGGTGGCTCAGGTACAGGTTGCTCTATTTCTAGGTTCCTTGCACCTTCTCGAGGTGCAGCAACACTACTTTATGTCTCGTACTCCTCCTGTGGTCCAGACATCCTTAATTATCTTCTTCTCCTGAGGAGCAGAAGACTCTATTAGATAAGAAAGAAGTACTAAGGATAGACTCGACATTCTAAGTCCTATGTCTCTGTAGACTCAGTGAACCTAGAGCTCTGATACCACTAATTGTGGGCTCTGATCTCTAAAACACAAGATAAACGTAGCAGAAGCGGTTCGATTAACAGCGGAATACGAAAAATCACAATAAATTAAAACCTTTCGAAAATGAGATCTTGAAAACTTGAAACTCCTTTCATAAAAGTAAGATGAACTGTTTACATCTCTGATAAATCACTTCTCGAGTGATTATATACATCATGATACAAAATCTCAAGACTTCAAAATTCTCAGATCAACAAACTCCTAGGACCTGAGTGTACATAGACGACATAAGACTATTCTATCTACAAGACTAGACAACACAATGTTTCCACCTGAAATCACTGCTGCTCCTGGTTTTGCTGTTGTTGCTGCTGTCCACCTGCAGATCGGTTCCTTCGACCTCGACGTCCACCTAAAGGTAGAAATCTACGGGGTGAGACAATTTTAAATAATTGTCCCAGCGGGAGTTATAAATCTCCGCCAGAAAATTTATTAAAAGCTATCAAAGGAATATCATGAGTAGGTAACTTAGATTACTCACAGCAGGCTTGATAACAATTACTTTCCTTTATTAAGGAATATGAAGAACATGTATACTAATACTTGAACAGGATATTAAATGCAAGCGATGTAATAACAATCAATGTTCTTCGTAGTTCAACCTAAGAAGTTAAGCTACGCGGTTGATTATGTTTTACAAACATCATTATGCCCTGCGGAGATGAGATATACCGCTCATGCTCCAACCGATCACTTGTAAGTCGCATCGGTATCATACTAGGTCATCGAAAGAGCCGGATTCTCATGACCTTCAACTACCTCAGTCAGAATGAGGATAAACATGCAGGACATCTAGTGTCTCTGCTATTATAGCTCACCAGGGTATTCTGGTACTTCACTATTAGAGTCACAGTGGCATTCTGCACTCTTTTTGCTATCGAAAGATTTCATGTTTATCTCTCATCGATGCGGTATAAAAGATTTCCTCGGGAGAATAGTGTTACATCACCCCGGCATAAACACATAGTGATGGGTTGATGGATTAAGATATATCCACATCAACTTCTACACTAGGATGTAAGGGTATTCACATCCATATTCCCCACATACTCAAAAGTATGTGATCTAGGAGTTCCCTTAAGAAAACCTGTTTCACCATCATTTAACTCCTGACAATGATGGATCTATGATCAGGGCTCTACATGATATGATTATACTTGGTTATTAGGTACATTTCATTATTCTTTTATCATCATACATGTTTCCAAACATTCAAGTACTAAACATGGCTATAACAGAAGAATACTAAATGTAACAGGTATTACTCATATCAGTTATCAGATGGATATCAATTCTTAATCATCTTATCACTAGGATTCAGGAACATGGTTACTTACACCCTTATATCATCATAACACTTGCTATCAAGTGACATGTCAGCATCAAGTCATCTATTAGCATGACCTTGATGTCATTCATGGCCCTCAAGGCATATCAGTTTCATATGATGCCACTTGCATCTAGGCAACATAGTTATTTCGGTTCATAAGCTATTGACATACTTTCAATGGATATGATGTCATGATCCTTACCTGGATATGATTATTCTCTTATAAGAATCTGCATGATTAAATCAATTGATAATAATGAACAATTCATAGTCATATTAGTAGTCAATAAGACAGAATCAACCTTTCAATTCAAGGTTATACTTTTATGTCCTTACAAAGGGTAAGATTCCCTTATTTATATCATTTAGGGTTATTCAACCCTTTCATTATGATTAGGAATAATGGTTCCTCATCTCATATCTTGATCATACAATTCATGCTTGAAGGAATAGCATGAGTTTAGAGTTTATTGTTCATTTCAACATATTACTATGAACTAGGGTTTACTATTCACATTACTCATGATTACCCTAAAATTAGGGTTTACTATTCACATTACTCATGATTACCCTAAAACTAGGGTTTACTATTCACATCATAGCGAAATGAACTCATAGTATCATCATGAATGAGAAACATCATCATTGATGCTTTCAAATTAGGTTAAGACTCATCAATCATCTTAATTAGGGTTTTCATGATCTCTCATAAGTGGATCATGCCCTAATCCTGCATATTCATATACATTGAAGGTACTTTATTTGAGTTTTAACCATAAATGGTACTTTCTCTCTCTCTCCTTACTAATAGATGGTGATTATATCACTCTAGATAGGGTTGGTTTAAGTCCTCATTGATTAACATAAACCAAATCATCACTATCAAGCGATTAAGGTTTGATTAGAACAAGGTATCACTCAAATTAACCCCTCAAGGGCATTTTGGTAATTTACCCATTGATCATCATGGGTCAATTCATTAGTCATTTAGTCCCTTAATGTCTTAAGTTACCATTAGAGTTTAGATTAGATCATCATTGAACCATTTACACCTTCAAGTGATTAAGTATAAACAACCTTTAAAATCTCCAATTGGTTTAGGGTTTAACCTTCAACCTTCAACCCATTTAGGTTTTAAACGACCTTGAACTCGTTTAATCTCAAATGACCTTGAACCCATTTGAGCCTTAAACGAGTGTGGACCCACTTGACCTTAAACGAGTGTGAACCCATTTGACCTTAAACGGGTGTGATCCCATTTGACCTTAAACGGGTGTGAACCCATTTGACCTTAAACGGGTGTGAACCCATTTAACCTTAAACGAGTGTGAACATGTTTGGGCTTAAACGAGTGTGAACCCACTTGAGCTCAAACGAGTGTGAACCCACTTGAGCTTAAACGAGTGTGAACCCACTTGAGCTTAAATGAGTGTGAACCCACTTGAGCTCAAATGAGTGTGAACCCACTTGAGCTTAAACGAGTGTGAACCCACTTGAGCTTAAACGAGTGTGAACCCACTTGAGCTCAAACGAGTGTGAACCCACTTGAGCTCAAACGAGTGTGAACCCACTTACAAATTGAGTCAATTAGGATTAACCTTAACCAATTGGACACCAAATTGACCCTCAATTGAAAGCCAATTAGGGTTAAGTCTATCTCAATTAGGGTTTCAATCGGATAATCATCAATGTTCCACAATGTGAAATCAAATCAAGGTTGAACCTATCAATTGACCTCCAATTGGGCCCAAACTTGGCACAAACGGTCTTGAGGTCGTTTGGGTGACCTCCAAACGGTCTTGAGACCGTTTGCCCAAGGTTTGACAAAAAACCAAGTCGGTTGGATAAGGGTTAAACCCTAAATAGATCTAAAATCAGCATTTTTATCAATTCATCAACCTATTGAAATTGGACCCTCAAACCATCAAATTTCCTTAACCCTAGACCTCCAAACGGTCTTGGGGTGTCATTAAACGAGTGTGAGACCGTTTGGATGAACCCCCAAACGGTTTTGAACCCGTTTGGGTCCTTCAACCCAAAACTCAACAAGATCTATACTTGAAATCAGCAATTTCAACCCGATTAGGGTTAGGGTGTTGAAGTGCCTTCAACTCTCAATTGGTTAGGAATTAGATTATCGTTCTTTGTAGAAATGAAATTCAATATATTATGAACAGACTCTCAGACGGTCGTCCCTTGGTCAACCCTATCAAACGGTCTTGAGACCGTTTTGATCCAAACGATCTGCAAGATCGTTTGAGATCAAACGGGTTGAAACCGTTTGACCTTAAACGGGTTGCAACCGTTTGGACCAAAAGGGTCCAAGGTCGTTTGATAAAGTTACCTAGGAATCCACGCCCATCATCCTCAACCTCTGTTCAGGTCGGTTACACCACCGTTTTGCTTGCAAAAGTGCAAGGAAGAAGGGAGGTAGAAGAAGAACTAAGCACAAAAAGTAAGAACAAAGATATGCATAATAAAGCTAGGAGTTTAGAGTTATAAAACCCGCCTCAAACGTGGTTCCTAGAGCTCCAAGATTCCAAGATTCAAGCCTTTAATGACATCTTGAGCTCCACAGGTCATCCAAGGTTGTTTCTTCAAGGAAAAGTTGAGAAGGATCGGCTAGGAAGAGAAAACTAAGTAAGATAACCATGAAACCAACCTTGTAACCTGGTTTCCTCCATGAATTCGAGCAAGATGATGATAAAAGCTTACCTAGATGAACTTGGTCATCTTCCTCTACTCCTGAGCTCTGTCCTAATTCGGTATAAGCAAGGGAATAAGAAGGAAAGAAAGGAAACGTTGCCTTTGGTTGCAAAGGAAAGGATCATATATACTTTGAGGTTATTTTCATCATAAGGACAACTTACTCCTCCTTTTCACAACTAGGTCCTTACTTTATTTTAGGCACGTCCCTCCTCTTCATATCTAAGGTAAAACTTCTTCTAATACCAAGGACTAAAGGCAAGGAAGGTCAACTTGTCACTATGGTGCACATATACATATAAGGGTCTCCTTTACTTACAACCTTGGTGGTTTAATTACAATGGTATTTCTTATAATATGATTATTCAAATGAATTGCCTCCTTCATTATTATAACTTTAAATGATGTCAAAAGTCATAAATATATCACAAGTTGCACCCCTCATTTTGGGTAAATTGCACTTTACACCAAAATTAGGGTTTTAAGCACAAGGATTGCTCCACAAGCTGCACCTTGGTGCCCAAACTTGGGAAACCCATCATACCTCATCATATTCATTCATATGATGTCTCTTTGTTAGAGGAACATCTTAACCTGTGTAATTTGCAAGTTAACCCCTCTAATTGGGTAATTTGCACATAGGTCCCTGTATTACCAAACAATACTACAATCATTATTTTAAAAAGGTCAGAATTGAAAATGTATGTTCCTTAGGAACTTAATTACATGCCAAAAGATAATCATAAGAATTTATTTACATATTTAGGCAAAACACCTAGGGTTAATTTATAACCCAGGTCAGGGATGCTACAACCGCCATCACTGTGAGAGCTGATTGTGACTACCATGTCACGGTTCCATGTGTCACTCTGATAGTGGGTCTGTCTGATACACTGTTCTCTAACATGTATCTATGTGCTTGGTTTGATATCACATATCATGACTAATGATGTAAGGACCCTGACCTCCGTTTTGGGCTTACCCTATTTGCTTTGCCTAAACCCTGTGTTTAGAGGCTTGCCTTATCACCTGAGTTGTGATTAGGGTTTGTTTGTGCTTGTTAAGAGGTTGAGGTGCAACTTGCAAATTACACAAGTTCTAGGGTTGGTGTGCAAGTTTCTCACCTTAAGAGATATCTTTCTCCTCCTTGCATCCTCTAGGGTTAAGAGGATGGGTTGGGCACCTTGCTTGGTTTGCTTTGAGCCTTGTTTGAGCTTGTTGAAGCTTAGGCTTGTTGTTGGGCTTTCTTGGGCCTTGTTTGAGCTTGGTGCTGCCTCCTTGCTTGGTGTATCGGGCAAAGGTGTATCGACCAAGAGTGTATCGAGTAGTGGTGTATCGACTAGGGAGGTGTATCGGCCAGAGGGTGATGGTGGGTGTGATGAGTTGCCATGTTGGGCGACACACACCCCTCCACCTAGCATCGTTTGTGTCACCCCTTATGGATACTTGGTGCTTGTTGCTAGCAAGGTGGCAAAGGCTATGGACAAGTGTTCTTAGGGAGGATGACACCTTGCTTGTTCCTACCCTTTACCCTCTTCTATATATGTGTCTCTTTTCTCTTGATTGTGATCTCTTTGCCCCTTAGCGACTTGCTCTCCCTTGCTGACTGAGAACGAGAGAAAGGAGAGGAGGTGGCCGATATAGCTGTTGTTGTTGGTGCTTTTCCCCTTGGTGGTCGATACATCTTGCTGCTGCTGCTACTTTCTTCTTCCTTGGTGGTGGTCGATACATCCTGCTTAGGTGGTGCTTGGAGCTTGGAGTTGTGCTTAAGGCGGGTTACATAACTCCTAACCCTAACTATACTACTTCCTTACCATGTTGCCTTGTTATATGCTATCTTGATCGACCATGTTATCTTGCTAGATATGTTCTTGCTCTAGTATGTTCCCTTGATGTTGTGGATATGATGATATGGTTATATGCTTATATGTGTTCTTAGACCTTGTTGGCCAAACCGTTGGATTAGGATTCTTTGGGAAAAACCCCTCTCTCTTAGTTCTTGAGAGGTGAGCCTAGGGTTCTCTTAAATCCATGGTACGTGTGGTGTGTTCTTGGGGCAAAACTCCTTTCTCTCCCTTTGGTTTTGAGAGGTGAGCTTAAGCTCTAGTGGTATAGGAAAAACCCCTCTCTTCCTTAGTCGTTGAGAGGTGAATCTATGCTCTAGTTGCTTGGGCAATACCCCTCTCTTACCATGGACTTGAGAGGTGAGCCTTTAGTTGGTCTTGACCTAGTTGAGGTTGGAAGGTTGACTGATATGGGATGACCCACCTTGCTGCCCGATATGTGATGGAAGTTATGCAAAACCCCTCTCACTTGGTTGTTGAGAGGTGAGCCAACTCTCTTGATCTTTAGGGTTTGGTGGCTGTCTTGAGGTTGAAGATGACCAACCCGATATGGCCTTTGGACCCTTACCCGATATCCCTTGCTACTCGATATCTTTGACAACCCAAGTTGTCCTGCTGATATCATTCTATATTGGGTGGTGCCTGATATCCCTCCCCTAGGGTTGAGCTTGGACGATATGCTAGATGGGTGTCTTGTTGACCCCTTTGACCGCTATAAGTCTTTACCCCTAGATGTCTTGCTACCCGATATGATGGGATGGCCAATATGCCTTGTGGTCATTATCAGCTTGATGAGGTGACACGATGTTATCCGTTGTCTTTGGGAGAGGTAGCCCGTTATGAGTGATAACCTAGGAAGGGTGTTAGATGTTGTGTTGGTCCCTTGAGCTTTAGGTGGTCTGTGTTGGGTGTCATGGCATGTCGGCACCTTGCACGACATCCTCTTGGATGGTGTTGCCCGACACCCTACTGGATGCTGCCTTGCCCGTTAGACCTGGATGACAGATATGTCGGATGGCCGTTATCGGGAGAGTAAGGTGACGTTGTGTTTGGGCTGGGCATCGGGCGTTGTAGTTTCCTTGCACGATATGATGGTGTGTTGCCCGACACAGTGCTTCATGGGCGACAAGGGTGTGCTGTTTGGATGACCTAAGTGGTTGTTATGGTGTTGCCCGACATGGGGTGTTGCATGCCTTGGGCGTCACAGGTTGTGTGCTGCCCGATACCAAGGTGATAGTGGTCAGTCGATATGGATGTAGCCCTAGAAGGGTGTTGGACGATACAGTAGGTGGTGAAGAGTTACATGCTTAACCAATATAGTGTTGGGTGTCACACTCTTTGGTGAGAGGCGTTGTGCCCTCACCCGATATACCTTTGGTGAGGGTTGTCCCTTGCCCGATATACCTTTAGTGAGGGTTGTATCTTGTAGTAACCTTAATGCTTGTTATGCTTTAAGTATATGCGGCTATTAAGCTTGATATATATAAGCATGCTATGCTTTGATACATTCTTCTATTTTGCATGGTGAACTCTCATAATAAAGTAAGGAGTTGTAAATGTTCCTTGTACAAGTACCATTGTTTCTCTATGATTATGCTAACCATGCAAGTTCCATGTGTATGGATATGAAACCAGGTAATAGCCATAATGATGGCATGGCAACGATATGATGTTAAACATCAAGGGTTATGATGAACCCAATAATATATGATGGGTGTTACCCATGGGATGGCAATGTGTGCCTTGATGATGGGATTGAGTCCATGTGATGTTGATCCTTGAGATGGATCTTGATGATTGGCAAGAGGCCAAGTGGTAACATGTGACGTTGGATCCTTGTGATGGATCAGGATGATGTTGATGACACTAAAGGCCTTAGTGACAATGTAACACAAGATAATGTGTTTTATGTTTATTCATTCTTATTATAGTTGCATGTTACATAACTTGGTTGAATCTTGCAATCCACTTAAAATGCATTAATTAATTATAGAGGAACTTTTCATGTAGTTTGCCTTGGCCATAGATCCATCATCGTCAAGAGTTTGGTGATGGTGAAACATGTTCTCCTAAGGGTTAACCTGGAATGCATATTGTTGAATATGCGGGGTGCGCATACGCCCTAAGTAGCATTGCATGTTTAGAGCACGGTTTCAGGCCCGTGGCTTAGTGTGGTTAGAACATGGTGAACAGGCCCATGGCTCAGTGTGGTTAGAGCATGGTGAACAGGCCCATGGCTCAGTGATGATGGAGCACGGTGAACAGGCCCGTGGCTCAAAATTTCTAGTGCTGATACCTATACCAAGGTGGGCTAGGCAGAGGGTAGCCTAACCCTGTGTGGCTGAGGCCACTTAAGCATGAGACTGCGGTCCTGCTTGTTGGTTCTTGTGCACTAACCACAAGGGAAGTGAGTTCATGGAGTCCGACTCTTCCATTGACCTTGTATGGCACTGGTTTTGGGCTTCACAGCCGAAGGTTGGATTTGAGCGGTACGGGTCACTTCCTCAGGGCATAATAAATTATTAATCCAACCATATACTATATATTGCTTAGGGAAAAACATGGAACATTGATTGAGGCCTTGCTTGTATGGTTTCCCTAGTTATATCTTGTAGTTAATTGCATATCTTATGATGAGTTCTTATATAACTTGTCTTGTCAATCATGTTCCATAAGAAATACCTAGTTATATACCTCTTGGATATCTTGGTAAGATGTTATAACAAGTTGGTTCTACTCAGTATGCTGCTCATATACGATATGCTTATATTAGTTATCTACTTATTCTGTTCTAGCTTTCTTGAAGTTTTATAGTTTCGGCGGGGGTTATGTTTCTCGCTGGGACTGTGTGTATCACCCCGTTGGTTTAAACCTTTTTAGGTGATCATGCTAGATGTGGTGGTGGTCGTGAGGTCGCGACCAAGCAGCAAGAAGAACAGTAGAAGGCAAGAGATGGATATGCTACTATTTTGGTAGTCTTGTAGTAGAGTCCTAGAGTCATCCATGTACTCTCAGGTCCTTAGATGTGTTTTGACGAGGTTTCACGATGTATAGTTGATGTAGCTTGTTTATCCTGCTATTGGCTTGATGTAGTCTATTTTGTATTTAAACAGATGGTGAACTCTTGTTCTTATGGGACAGTTAGATCCTATGAGATGCAGACATGTATCAAGTTTATGTATATTTATATAACATGTTTCCTTGCAGGATGTGGATCTGGATGTAATAGTTCTTTTCTTATCTATTTTATGCAATAGATTTTAATTAACCCATGTTTTTGGTAATATGATGTTTATGACAGTTCCGCACGTTTTTGCGTGACATTTTGTTGTCTGTGTGATAGCGAGATGTCACAAATGAGACTCTATCATCAACCAACACACACTCTAGTCTTGTTGTGTCATTGTTGTCTATCAACCTTCCACAATGACATATGACTAGGGACATAACAAGAATATACAAACTCTTAGCATCTGTATGATCTCATTCTGTAGGTCCTTAACCCTAAAACGTACGTCATTGACTACTATCATTCTCTAGACATTCATTCTGCTCTATCATTATCTCATAACTCATTGAACCAGAATAAATTGAAAGCTTGCCTTTGATATTTATCAAATCAATCTTAATGTATCCCAATCCAATCATCCTAT
Organism: Alisma plantago-aquatica; assembly: GCA_963693085.1. NCBI lineage: Eukaryota > Viridiplantae > Streptophyta > Magnoliopsida > Alismatales > Alismataceae > Alisma > Alisma plantago-aquatica. The sequence continues at coordinate 390,035,012 of OY856412.1, read as the reverse complement.
GATTGGCTCTCAGGGCATACATACCAACAGGAGCAACAAATCCACTCTGTTTTTCTATGGAACTAAGTGCTCTAAGGTAGAAGACAACCTCTTTTTGGAGAATAAGGTCTCCTAGAGCTCCATCTAGCCCTACCTATTCCAAGGTCATCTTCTAGGGATTTCGACCAAGACAAGTTGTTTTCTTCCTTCCTTCTCTGTTTATCTAACTCTTCTCCTTCCTTAGACCTTCCTCTAGGTCAGAACCTTTCTGTTCCATTTTAGAAATAGCTCTAAATCTCTAAAACATTACCTTTCTTGCTCCTTATAGTTAGGGTTTATTCATTTGATGAAGAAAGGTGCTAGATGGACGAGTTCACAGCTTATTCTTGGATTTTCTACCCTACTTCCTCATGTTTTGTTCTGTTTGGGAGTTTATATTCTAATTAGAGTCAAGTTTTATAACTTGCTCCATGTTTATTGCTTACCATAAGCTTGCTAGCTCATGTTCTTGCTTTTAATGATGATCTATGCACTAAAAAGCTATGCATGTTCTAATTTCAGTTCTAGATGAACCTGTGATCATGTGTACATTATTTCTAAGGTATAATATGACTTGGATCAGGTTGGTTTGACAACCTATGGTGCTAAGCACCTATCAACCAGTGGTCAATTTTAGAGTTTTAAGCTGATTTCTTCTATAAACCCATGACCTGATGGTGGTACCTTTGCAACAACCGATGGTGTTGTATTCATGACAACTGATGGCGGTGACCAAGGGTGTAAACTAATGTTCACCCATTGGTCAAGTTTTGGCTTTATTAGAATCTTAATGATCAACAACTAAGTACCCTAAGGGTGCTACTAGTCAATGGTGACAATAGCTTGATATTCGATGGTGATTAATAAATATAGTGTTGATATAACAACCTATGGTGACTTAATGGTCACTAGTGATGGTGGATTAGGTCTCCACAACCTTTGGTGAGTTAAGCATGTAGATGTAGCATCAATTAATCCTTAAACCAATGGTTTCTTGGGTCATTTGATGAAACGATCGGGCCTATACTCCAATTGATGGTTTTAATATATGAACTTGACCTAATGGTTAAGATCTAATGTTTCTTCATCCAATAAATTGGAATGATGCCTAAATGGAATATGTTGGTCCTAATAAAGTGATTTAAATGATTTTCTTTATGAGATCAACTTAATATGCTCATTTACTAATGGCTTGTTTTAAATAAATAATCGCTTGTGGGTTTTACCCTACTCTCAATGGAACTTTTTATGTTGTTAATCAAGGGATGTCTAGGGTTAGATGATGACTATTTCTAGAGAACAACTCAATGACTTCATAGGTGGTTTGTTCTAGATATTTACTTATGTAAACGACCAATGGATTTACCTTTTCAACATTTAATGGTTAGAAGTTGATGCCTCAATATTCCCATTATTTTGGGTGAAGCCTATCATGTAATGTTATGATTATAATGATGAGAATTTCATGGTTCAATGCCTTAAACTTGTAGTGTTACCCTTGCCCTCATATGATTATGATTGATAATCACCATAATGAATTAATGGGCAACCCTAATGAGGCAAATCTTGTTATACCTAGCTTTAATATAACTAAATGATGGTAATTAGGTATGAATAGTCCTTGAATGATTAATACAATCATGGAGTACTCTCTTATTGTTGTTGAAACCCTAGTAGGCTATAACCTGATGGTTAGACCTTGATTTATGTGTGGGTTCATACTTGAGAATAGTATGAAATGTGATGGTGATGCTTCACCTTATGTATCCATGATTCAATGGCAATGCCATGAGTTAGGAGTTGGGTACAAGTGTTGATTAGTAACATTAATATAATTTATCTTGTTGAACCTAACTCTAATGCAAATAGATAAAGATTAGTATTCATGTTTAACATTCTTATATGATGGAATGATGGTGAAATAATCTCCTTAGTATGATCAAAACCTTAATATGTTAATTGGTGGTTATCATAGCCACATGGTTGATACTTTCTTATGCTAAACATGTGCATTATGAATATGATGAGTGTTAATCATATCTAGATTTCTTGCATGTTGATGTAATAAAGGAATGTTCTTAATGTTAATATAATCCTTCTATGATTGTTTATGAATATCTCCTAGCTCATTAATGCAATATTGTGTTGATTCAATGTATTATAGTGATGTTGTTGAGCCTTGTTATAAGGCATGCAAAGATAATGATGATCTTGCAGGGAATAGTATGATGGTCTTAATGACCCTTAGGCATGGTTGAGCCCTGAATGAGGTATTATCCTCTTGTGTTGATAAGGGTTGATACCCTATGATATTGTGAAAAGAATTTATATCTTGTGATAGTATGATGACTAGTGTGGTCTCATAAATGGCAAGTAAATAGTACCATGTGATGACGAGATGAGAAATTATGTTTCACACATTTTATATCTTTTAAAGTTGTGATATTTATATGCTTGTTAGAAGTGAATTAGGGTTTGTATGTCCACTTGTTTGATGCAGCCTTAATTCACCCAATTGGCATAACTAATCAAGTGCAACTCTAATCATGTAGTGCCCTATGTCGTAGAGCCATCTTGAGTGTCAGAACTTGTTGCATGGTGAAACGAGTATTCCTAAGGGAAACTCAGAGTGCATACTATTGAGTATGTGGGGGTGGCAAGTTGAGGATATATCCTTGTCATCCACAATGTAGGTTATGGAGGATGGCTATGGTCATGCCTTTGACATTTGATGTGATTGAGGACAACTACAATTATACCTTGAATTAGAGGGTTTTGTGTATCCTGGTTTCTAGTGTCATGACCTGTAGCAAGGGTGGACTAGTGGTTAGCAGCTTGACTATATGTCACTGTAGTGGCATCTTTGACTAATATGTCATTGCCTTTTTACTCGTACTGATCGAGGGGAATAGATCTTAGGATACCGACACTCCTAGATCTTGTACGGAACTGCATCACCCTTCACAGGGGTCGGTTGGACTTTGGATGGTACAATTCAAATTCCCCAGGGCATAATAAAAGATGTAAGACATCCGTGTAGCATATTTGTTTAGGGTTATACACAACGATTCATATTAGATGATAACCCTTGTTTGCTTTCTTTTCACTGAGATCATCTATAGTACAATAAGAGATAATGGATATGCTTATGTTGTAGTTATGCTCATGTTGTAAACTTGCTTATGTTGTCAAATACACTGACACTGATGGTTAAGATGATGTTGCTAGCTATGTTTGATATTGTTAGCCATGTATATGTAATTATAAATGCTTAAACTGCTAATCATTCATATGTAGTTAATTGTTCTATGATGTTAGTTCTACTTATGATATAAATCTGTTTCCTTTATTTGAGATGCCAATATTAATAGCCAAGTTATGTTACTAGACATATTCATGATGTCAAGGATGCTTATGCTGCTAGATTGTTAGTGTTGTTAGCAAGGAATATGTTGATAGTCATATTAATGATGATGATTGTTATTAGATGCAATTTGACGAAATTTGAGTAGATATCTATCCAGAGAAATGGATTTATTTGTTACCTATATTTACATTGATAATCACACTTGTTTCTAAAATTATTTGCTTATTTGTTTAGCATACTTGAACTATTCAATCTGTTCAATTGATTATTAAATACTCCAACTGTTTAGTTATCTACTATTTAAAATGTTGTAATCAATAAGCATTGTTGGAGGGTATATCTCTTGCTGGGACATGGGTCTCACCCTTATGGTTCACAACATATTTTTAGGCAATTGACAGTGAGGCAACAAAACCATGGAAGTAAAGAGGAACTATAGTAATGATTCTTTGAGAAAGTTGATTAGATGTCTAGTGTGTTCTAGAGTCATCCTTGTACTCTCAGGTCCGGGCAGGAAAAGTTTGTATATGGTGTTTCAAATGAATCGTAATTTTGTTAGCATGTTAATGCTTATTTGTGTGGCATATACAAATATTTTTATCCTGTGTATATATGTCGTGGCTAAGGTGATAGAACAATTTTTATCAAATTTTTGTCATAGTATGGATACAAGAAAGATATTGAGCTCTTATGCAAATGTTTCTGAGTGAGTGTTGATGTTGAAATCAGTTTTAATTTACCCATATTTTTGGGTATGTGGTTAATTGGTGATTGATTGTGTTTTATTTTTTGAGTAATCTCATTTAGTGTAACGAGTTCTCACAACAAGTTTCTTCTTCGGTGCAAACCCAACAATCTCCCCCCTCTAGCTAAATGGGAAAATTGTTAGCACAAAATCAAAGCCAAATGGGAAAGCTGTCAGTACAAAATTATCATCGGGAATGTATATCACGGAGCTCTTTGTAGAGATCTAGCTTGTCTCATGTCACCACCTTGATCATCAATTTAGAAGTATTCTTCTCAGTATGGATCTTTGATAACACTCAAATTTAGGCATCTATGCTAAGTATTTATTTATGATTTTATGTCATTATAGCCTTAATATGCCCAAAATAACCCTATCTCCTTATCTTTTAGTAATTTACATCTTGTCATAGATAAAGTTGCTCAACTAGCCAATTTTGGGACTTGTAGGCACCGAACCTGAGAAGACATCTATTCTCTAATATTTTTCCCCAACACATGGTTTTTGCAGTAGCTAGACTTCCATCTGCCACGACTGCGGTGGACTAAGCATCACACTATGTGCACCATCTTAGGAAATGGTGGTCCCGCTAACCGACTAGCGGGCCTAAGAAACTTTTGATATATGGAACCCTATTTTCGATGGCTAGTCCTTTATCAGGATGCATCCTCGCCAACCAGAAGGCTCATCGATGTGGGCCCAAGAAACTTTTGATATCTTAGACCCTATTTTTAATGGCGAGTCCTTTATCAGGATGCATCCTCGCCAATCAGAAGGCTCATCAATGTGGGCCCATCGACCACCAGTAATAGCCCCCCTGTGGGGGTGGGTTTGGGCCATGACACCGTGGCTGTGACCGTAACCAAGTAGAATGCCACGACCATGGCCAAGAAGACAACGCCATGACCGCGGACAAGACGTTGTGTTGACCAACACTCGACACGATCAGGTCGAGGCTTGGCACGGTCAGGCCGAAGGCACGACTGCAACTGCGAGATCCACTTTGATTGTGGCACGACCGCAACTGTGGAATCTACCTGGACTACAAAGTTTATCTCGACCACGACCGTGGGGCCTCGACTGAGGCATCTATCTCGACCGCGGGATCCACCTTGACTGCGGTATGACCTCAACCATGGAGTCTATCTTGACCACGATCGTGGGATCCACCTCGACCGAGGCATCTACCTCGACCGCAGAGTCTACCTCGACTAACACTAGGCACGGCCAGGCTGAGGCTAGGCATGGTCGGGTCAAGACCAGGGCCGCGACCGAGGTAGGTGCAGTGACCATCTACCACCTTCACCTATAAATACCCACCTCTAGCGACCTGGAGGGGGTTCCAAATTTTTGGAGGTTCCACATTTTGGTTCTGACCCATTTTGATTCCTAGAGCCCCATGGGAGAGTTCTAAGGTCTGGAAAGGCTGAAGTACTCATCCTACGTCTGTCCCTCCTATTTGCTTCCATCTCCCACCATTCACCGATATCCCACCATTCTCAACCATCTTTCACCTCCATACACCCACCAAGATGTTGTTTGGGGTGGAATCAACGAGTAAGGAGGCCAAGGAGTCCAGAAGACCAAGGAGGACGACCCAAATACAAGATCCGGCCTATACAGAGGCTAAGGAGTGAGAGCCACTTCTCCTCTACGGGCTAAATCTCTTCTTATTCTCATTTCTTTTACTGTTCTTCTTTGTTTCTGTACAAATAATGTTCTTCCATCTTTGTTTGGTGCCAACTATGCTTGTCCATGGCTAGTTGAACTCCTTCTTGACCCGTTTTGGGCATGTTTATGTACTTTTACCTTAAGCAAGCAGTTTTTTTCCAGATCTATTATGTTTACTATTCTATCTTCTCTTTCTGGTTATGATTGCGAGTTTGGTTGGTCTCTTTCTTGCTTGAACTTTTATATCTACCTATATCAAGAGATTCATTGTAGAAATAGATAAGAGAAGGTAGTTTGGATCGAAATCTGAAAGGAGGATGCTTCAAGGTGATATGTGCAGAACTGTAGACCTGGGCACGGCCGGGCCCAGCCCGGCACGGTCGAGCCCACTAGCTGGATCTATCCAGATCACACCTGTTCCTAGCACCTCAGAACATTCTAGACCTGAGTGGGTATCTAGAATATTCTAGGATGCTGATTCATCATTCCTCGAGAGAGGTTTCATATCATTGATGAGTTTTAGTCATGCTACGTGAGAGCGAGTGGGATGACCCCTCAGGAACAAATACCACAATGCGTACCATGTTTGGATGTAGGTTGCTTGCTCGGGTGTTCAAGGGTTGTCTACTCCCGAGAACGGGTGCATAGACTACCCAAATTGTGGTTACATAACCAAGAACTCCTTCTCTCTGATTAGTAGAATCCTACATACTCTATTTTCTTTTCTTTTCTTTATTTTGTTTTATTTCATGACAATCTTCTAGACTAGTTCGAGATCCATACTTTAATCGACTATCAGATTGGCTTATCTGACTTAAGAATGAGATCTTAAGCGTCCTAAGTGTCCCCATGTCCCTATGTTCGACCACATATATCTACTTTGACCCCGTAATAAAGTTGTGAGGGTCCTTGAAGGTTTCGAGTTATAAATTTAAAGTCTGACCCATCCTCTTGTGGACGCATCAATCTTCTTTAGAGTCATTAACTTCTTATTAATCACATCACCAAGTCAATGATATATCACATCAACGTGCTTTGTCCATGCATGATTCATTGTGCTTATGCTCAAATGAATAGCATTTTGACTATCATAAAAAGTTGTCAAGTCAACATGATTCATGCCTAACTTCCCCACAAATCTCATAATCTATAATATTTCTTTTCCTACTTTTGTTGTTGCAATGTACTTTACCTCTATTATAGAAAGTGAAACACACTTTGCAACCTAGATTACCAAGACATGGCTCCCTCTAAAGAAGTGAAAACATACTCAAAGGTAAACTTCCTATGATCAGTATCACCTGCCATGTCAGCACTAACAAAGCCTTTCAAAACTAGTTCAGAATTATCAAACATCAAACATGTGCTACTAGTATCTTGCAAATATCTAAAGATACACTTAACTGTCTCCTAGTGATCTTTCCCAGGGTTTGAGAGAAAGTTGCTCACAACTCCAACTGCATGAGCAATATCAAGATGAGTACACACCATTTTGTACATCAAACTCCCTACAACAGAAGAATAGGGAATCCTAGCCATCTCCTCCTTCTCCTTATCAATATATGGTCATGACTTCTTACTTAGCTTGAAATGACTTGATAGTGGAGTACTCATGGCTTTTTGACGTGCTCATGTTGAACCACTCCAAAATCCATTCAAAATAGCTCTCTTGTGACAACCACAACATGTGTTGCTCCCTGTCATGTGTGATTTGCATCCCCAAAACATGACATGTTGGACCCAAATCATTCATGTCAAAGGCTTTAGAAATCTCTATCTTCAGTTTTCCAATCAAACTGACACCTTGTCCCATAATCAACATGTCATCCACATCAAGTGACAAAACAATGAACTTTTCATTGGGAAACTTCCTAATGTAAACACATGGATTTGCACTTGTCATTGGGAAACTTTGTGATGTAAACTCATGAATTTGTACTTGTCCTCTGGTACTTGTGAATTTGCATGAATGAATCAAATTTCTTGAACCAACCATTACTTAGGAGCCTATTCAATCAATACAAACTCTTCTTCAATTTGTAGATGAAGTGTTCCTCCCTATTGACCTAGAAACCTTGTAGCTGCTCCATGTAGATCTCCTCAACTAGGTCACCAAGAAGAAACAATGTCTTTACATCCATCTACACAAGCTATAGATCTAGGCTAGCAACCAAGCCTAGAACAAATCTAATAGAAATCATATTCACAATGGGTGAAAATATCTCATCAAAATCTACCTCTGGTCTTTAACCAAAGCCCTTGACAACTAATGTGTTTATTTATCAGATATCCTTGCTACTGTAATGTCTCTTCATCTTGTAGACGCACTTGTTCTTTAGTGCTCTTGGCCCCTTAGAAAGCGCCACAAGCTCATATGTATCATTCTTCTACAAAGAAGACAACTCCTCCTACATCGCATGATGCTACTATGCTTTGTCTCTATAAGTTTGTGCTACCTAGAATGTCTCTACCCCCATCAGTAAGGAGAATATAATGAGATGTTGGATGTCTGGATGAAGGATGACATACTCTAACAAACCTCCTCAATTTTTGCTCTAAGGACTCTGTCGAGTGATGATCTTGCTCCCCTTGCCTAGATGTCTCTGGACATGAGTCTAAATCACTCAATATGCATCTAAATGTGCTACTAGTCTTTTTCTTAGGGTGATCATGTTGCTCTTCTTCGTCATCTGAAGACTGCAATTGTGACGAAGTTGAAGCATTCTCATACTCATCATCATAAGAACTGTCACCTGACTTTGCAGCCTCTAAATCATCACTGTCATGCTTTGTAACTATCTTACTCTCACAGAAAGACACATCTCCATTGTGATCATGGTCTTTTTCATAAGATCCCATAACCTTTAGCCAAAATGTTGATTGTTGGCTCAGGGTCTAAATTGAAACCCTGGTCTCAATTGACTAAACCATTATTTTGATGATGAATAACCACTCTACTTATTTGTGTATAATGATTGTACTTGAGTGATTTCAGATTAAGTGTAGACACACTCCAACTTCCCTTACTTATGCATCCTAATTTGAAGAAAGACAAGTCAAAATCAATGCAAGTGCTCTTTTGTGGAAAAGACCTCAAATCCATTAGAATCATGTTGTAAATCACTTGTAATAATTATATAACTTGTAATTAAGCTTAGAAAAAATCAAGAACACTTAAATTGAATATTTAAGCACTTTTATGACACTTTCTAAAATTCATCACAGAGACCTTGATCGGCCTACTTTCATGTAGGATAAACTCAATCGACACTGTTAATGGATCTTGGGAACTGTCGAGATTAGAGACGTTTTCCCTAGGACAAACTCCACCGACACCATGCACATGAAAACCATATTTAAGCCATCAATCGAGTTTCATCCAGGATAAACTCAATCAACAACTCAATTTCGATTTGTTGCATAGTGCTATCGGCTAAGTTTCCCAAAAGTAAACTTGATCGACTGCACTGTACAGAGTGTACAGAAAAAATCTTTCTAGTCATTGGAGTGTTGCAAACATAAAAAATAGATCCATTGCAACACCCCAAATTACTACAATTCGCCCTTAAGTGTTTCTACTGGCTAGTAGGCATCCCCAACTATAAATAGGACCCCTTGTGTTTCATCCAATGTGTAACGACCGTCATCAAACCGATAACCAAATAGTTACTAATTATGTATAAATCGCTAAAATTTAAAACCATTTTACAAGGAAATCCTCATCCAAAAAACTTTTACTGAAAGATCCAATACTCTTACATATTATGATTTACATTGTACAACACATACCAAAACCTTACTCCATAATTCTAGAAATTAATTCCATGAATTGGTTACCCCTGGAATAAATTTGTGAGAAAAAAACCAAACATGGTGTTGGGTAAACCTTGGTGAACCTAAAATAAAAAATTGGAGGACAATCTTTACCCTGACGTGCATCTATTATGAACCTTGGTTACCTAATACATGGATTCAATGGATCTGGTACCCCGTATGACTTAAAGAATGTATTGTGATGACTATAATCAATAGAAGAACGTTGTTTTAGAGAAGCCAAGAGTCAATTCAGAACTCCTCCTAGAGACCATGCAGTTGTATGACAGTCATGAATTGGGATCCTATGTGGGTACTGATTGTCACCCACTTTGCACCTTCACCTATTATTATTTTGTGCCCGAAAACAACTATGTCTTTATTATCACTCATTTAATTTGATTTCTTGTAATGCTTTACTCGACTTCTGGATTCACTATGTTTGGATGGATTTAGTCTTGATTGACATTTTGGTCACCTGTGACCTCCTCCTTGAACTTGCATGGAATTGAGGGTTGACTTGGCACTTGTAGTCATGCCAAGCTGGAAGTCTATGGATTGGGGACGATAATGAATCTCTCTAGGATGAGTATCATCGATGTGCTACTGGGTTTCTCAAGTTTGTTCTACTAGTTATCAACTTCATGTGAAATGTTTTGAGCATTAAGTGCTCAGAACATTAGGAGTGGGGGTTCTAAAATTCCACCATCATGATATATATATCTTGTCATGCATGGGATGGTCACTGTCATCATTCTTTCTCTTTTATTTTTTCCTTATGAGGTTCTTTAAGTGGTTGTTTTTACTAAGTATCACAATTACACATTTAGACCCTGATGTTTGGTATATGGGGACACAATCTTTTGACAAGGTTTTCAGTTTCAATAATGCATTAAGTCTAGCAATCTTTAAAAATCCATTCAAATTAATATACAAGATAAAAAATAAAATGTAAGTTTTCTAGAATTGTGATATTCCTCTACATAGCTAAGTGATTTTAGGGCTAGGGTGATGATTGAATATGTAATAATATCATTAATCTTATTAAAAGAAAGTTTAGGAAATCATGATTAATTTAGGTTGATCTCTTGAAAAGGTATGTTGCGTCTCTATGTCCCTCGTATAGGGCAAATGATCAATATATCCCTTCTTTGATCTAATAAGTATTCACGTTGGAATTTCTCCACTGGATTTTTTACACTATTTTGAATACCAAGCGTGTACTTGATCACATATTGTCCTTTCAATGTTGTATTTCAAAATTGAATTCTGAAAAATCTACCTTGTTCAAATGAACTCCAATATTGCCGCTAGTTTGTGAAATTAAAAACCATATCCATATGTGAGATGGAAACCCTAAACTCCATCCTATGTATTTTATTGTCTTATAATGCACCATAATTGTAAAATTATAATATAGTAATCTATAATGATATGGAAACCATAATTTGATCCTTCTTGAAGTGTAACATAGGATCAAGTTAGGGTCCATAAATTTGACCCTAAAATCTATCCTAAAAAAGAATCCATCCCAATGTATCCGAACAAAGATAATCTTGCCTCCCTATTAGTATGCATGTGTTTGTGATGATTACTATAATATAATCAATCATAGCATGTGTTGATTCCTATTGTGTGTGTTCTTTTATATTGGAATTTAGGTGACACTTATTACACATATGCATGTGGTGATGTCAAATACCTTATCGTTGGAACTAGACATATATGCATGTTTGTTAGTTTTTGCGTGTTATTCCTATTACTAATTATTGGTTGGTGATACCCATTATTTGTGTGGTGATGCCTCTTTTCTTTTATAGTCTGGTGATGCCCATTATTTTGCAGTGGTAATTCCATGACATGTTGTTTATCTTTGTCTAGTCTTTTCAAAAAATACACCACATGCTAATTATATTTTGGGTTTCATTTTTTAATTATGGGATATACACTAGTACATCATCACCGCGAATAGTCTCTCTCAATATCCAATGGGATGGTTTCATTTATATCTCTTCGATGGGAGCATTGCATCCTAATTATTGTCCCTTTTCCTTATATTGACCAGGTTTTGTTGAGATACAAAAACCATATTTTGTGGAAACTTCTATTATTTATTCATTTTGGGGTTTGTTTCCAGCCCCTTAGTTGAAGGACATAAAGGATTCGACCTGGTGTGCCTTGGACATATGCAAGTATAGTTGACTTCTTTGGAGGTATGATTGATGTAGCCAAGTTTCCCTCTATAGGAAGACATATATAGTTACTAGTTTACACTTACGCTTCCATCCATGTAGGTCTTAGACTATTTGGAACAATGAATTGTAACACTTAGATGTTTTGCAATCAACTTGTATAGGTTGGTTTTGATAAACATACTTGATGCACTAAACAAAAATTTATTTATACATTATGAAAAAGTGGTGTATTTTGGCACCTAGATGGTTGTCATTATTCCTTTAAGTAAATGAGTGGCTCCCCGTTTGTGTCCCACTCCTTAAAAGGACATGCCTAAAGGAACTTTGCTCAACATTTACATATATTGGAGAAGAAGTAAATGAGTGGCTCCCTTTTTTTGTCCCACTCCTTAAAAGGACATGCCTAAAGGAACTTTGCTGAACATTTACATATATTGGAGAAGAAGTAAAGGAACAACACTTATACAAATCAAAACTTGATATACAAACTATTGGACCTAGAGTAAAATGGACCCTTATCTAGTTATGACTTCCTCATATGCTAGATTTGTGGTAGGAATACACTCAAGTAATTTGTATCTTGATATCTCTATGTTAACCTAGTTTTTAAGTAGATGGTGAGATATTGGCTTGAAGAATGGATCCTCTATTATTCATAATTAGGGAGAGAGGTAATTTATTTAAACAATAAATAAGAGTAATTAAAACATCTTTAGTTGTATTTTCATAATTGTGGAATTAAGTATCTAAAAATGGAAAATAAACTAGAAGAAAACAGTGTAGTGAATATGCAAAACAAATAAACATAATGTGAAATAAATCATTAAAATATCTAAACCTACTTGAATGGGTACTGTTTGAACCTTGTATTCTAATTATGATGTCCTTGAGCTCACATGAAGTGTCCCATAGCATGTAAAGCATCACAAATAGGCCACGAACCCACCATAAAAGTCTTAGGGTACACCCAAATGACTTGTATATTAACTCTATAGCATGCAACACAACTTGCCACACCTAACATATGTGGCAAAATAGCTGGATGGTAAAAGAGAAATTTATGCTTATATGTGTACTGAAGTGGTATGTGTAGCCTCTCTAGCATGTACTACATTCAACATAAGTTCCATAAGGGCTTATCACTATGAAATTGGGTACCATCATGCTATCTGGTTATTATTGGGCACCTCACTAGCTACTATAAGGTTATCTAGGTTTTCTGGGGGTACTCTTACAATATCTGAGACATAGTCCCAATTGGGATTCATCCTTCACATGCCAATATAAATACCTCCACCTTAGATTCTTCTAGTGGATAAGGCGTTTCCTCCATCAGAATTCATACCTTTATATCATATTCTACAATGTTCATGGCATCTATTGTGTAATGTTTTGATGCAGACGAATCCTCTTAGATTTAGCTACATTGAACCAAAGACAACAAATGTTACTTAAGAATTTTTATGCGGGGAATATGTGGCCCCATGTGTGGTGCAACTCTCTTTCCATACCACATATGCATAAGCGGCCCCATACGCGGTCATGACTGCATATGCGGTCTTGTGTGAAACATAAGCTGGGTATATGAGACCGTTTTTCTATTAGAAGTTATGCATACTTTTTTTCCAATTTAATTTACTTCAATTTAATTTAAACTACTTAACTACCTAGACACACACATATGTATTACCACCTTTCAATATCTATCTATATCTATATATATTGTAGTAATATATCAATGGCATACTTACATATAATACACAAACATCATCAAATGTGTAATATTCTATTTTATGTATATGTATTTTGATATATATGGACTTGCATATGTGATATATACTGGCATATACATACACACATTTCAACATATATGCATATAATTTATATATGTTTACATGTCAATATGTATATACCCCACATTATTTTTCTGACAGAAAAAAGTATATATCTACATATAATTGGCATACATATTTCACATATGCTATTTATGTGTACACATATATGAATATTTGAATATATTATACATCTATATTTGTATGTACACTTATAAATATTCATAATTTTGTGTTCTACAAATAAAATCTATAATCTATATGCTTAATACATTTTTATGCTATACATTACTAATTTATCAAAAAATTCCAAAAACAAATATACATCCACACACCACATATACTTTATACAATGAACTCCCTACATGCATAACACAAGCCAATTTTTAAAACTACTCACTAGAGTAAATCTCGACACCAAATACGTGGTGGTAAGTCACTCCCATGCCATGTTCAATAGAGTGAACTTCCATTGCAAGGATATATCCTAGATAGAGTGTCTATAGGAGGTTTTCCCCTAGAATTTGTCCTATAGGGGACTCAAACCCATGGCATCCTTTTTAACAGAGCACCCTGTGTCTTGGTATATCCAACCTTGTCTTGCTATTTATAATGTATTGTTAAATTTCACTTTTCAATACACCATTCATTACATAAAATTTCAACATGTAGGAAAGCATGATATTATCATGTACCCATTTTGATTCTCATTGTATGATTCTTAACAACTAAAAACATTTAGGGTTCCATCCTTTACATAAAATCATAAATTCTCATATTCCAATACATGAAACCCTACTTAAAATTAATAATCATATTCAAAACTAGATGGACATTTCAAGACAACTTATTTGTAATTTTCTCTCTCCTTGCACAATGTGAGACATATAAATTATGATATTAATATGCATACAAAAATATAATTATGAACTTGATGAAAAATGAACACTCAAAAAAGTAATACTCATGAATTTCATTCTTTTGACATTGGGAAAATCTTGGGTAATCTAGTGATTTTTAGTTTTACAAGGTCGACTAGTTTTCACGACAATAAAATAAATCAACAACATTTAGCATTGGAAAATTCAAATACAATTGACTAGATTTATCTTAAGGAAATCTAGTTGAAACAATTTTGGCTTTGACCAGGATACATGGCTTACAATCTCAATCCTAAAAAAATCATGTGACAACACTTATTGGATAAAATCAACTTTTAATTGACTGTCTTTTTGGGATTGAGAATTAGCTTACACACAAGTTATTCTCCACTCATATGGATCTTCGTGTCGAATGGATTTCTTAGTAAGAAAATCAGCCAACCACAAAATCACAAAACTTAGTTTTAAAGTTTTAACATTGGCGCTTGATACTTCTATAAGCCATCTAGTCAATTCAGAATTAGTTTAGCAAACATGTCATTGTGTGATTATCACAGTCATCTCTATATTACAAAAATATATTAATACAATGAAAGAAATTTAATGAATGAATAGCAACGAGAATTAAAAGAGGTTTGATTTATCTTCAATCACATAAATCTTATTACATGCCTTGAATTTCTTCCAATTAGGCTTCATCAATTTTGGAGCTTGGAGTATGTCCAAACTATGTAAAATATCTTCAATAAATTCATTAGACACAATTAAATGGAATAATTAAGTTATCACATAAATATTGAATTTATAGCCATGGGTGTGAATATCATTAAAGTCCCATATTACTAAAAACTTTAAGAATTTAATGGTCCACATCTCAAAATGCTATAGGGTGGTTCATCAATCATGAAGTCCAACCTAGATGAATCACGATGCCCTATATAGAGGTATGTTGCTGGATAAAGGCTCTTTAGTTTATCATAATGGTGCTTAAAATTTAGAGTTCAAGAGAGTTAGACTAGTAATAGGGTACCGAGTTAAAGGAGGACACTTACACATCAATGGCCATAATTAGATGAAATGGATTATTGAAAATTTCAGTCTTTATTACATTTTAATCAATATAACGTATAAAATTTTTATTCCACACACACAAACAAACACATAGAAATGCACACACACAAATATATGTATATATACATATACATATGTATATATGTATATATGTGTATATATATGTATATGTATATGTATATATATATGTGTATATATATGTAAATATATACGCATATTCATACATAAATACATGCATATATACATGTATGTATATACACCCCCCCCACACACACACACAGATATATATATATATATATATATATATATAATATATATATATATATATATATATATATATATATATATATATATATATATATATATATATATATATATGGGTTTATATTGGTTGCCCGCACGGGTACCAAACTATACTACCCGTACCCAGCGTAGCGCGGTGGCACTTCTCGTAAATATTTTTCCTGTATGTGATGCGTGACTCGGCCGTGCAATACGTCGTCTTTTGTTTCTTTGTCTGTGAGCCCCCTCCTCCGCCACCATGGTCGTTTGCATTCTGAACGTGATGCTGCTTCTTCCCATTCCCGCCTCCACTCACCCTGACTTGTTGTTTGGAGTCCCGACAGTGCTGTTCCGTATCCCCAACCCCACTCCCTTGAGTGTTAGCGAGCAGTGTGGTTCCCGCGTCGACAGAGTAATACGACGACGTGGTCCTGTAAAGCTTAAGACTGATATCACCCCTGATGTGGGAAAACAAGCTCCTCTTCTCCAGAGTAAACAGTTGTGGCACGACGTGCGCCGGAACACCTACGTCGTGGGTCCGACCATCTTCACCCGGTTCTCCACGTTCGGCGTCTCTGTCATCACACATGCATTCATCGGTCACGTCGGCCCTACGGAGCTCGCCGCGTACGCGCTCGTCTTCAGCGTGCTCACACGCTTCGCCAACGGCATACTGGTAAGAACACTCGTCACGGGCCGGCTCTACCCGACCCGTTGGCTGCTACACTTGTATGTTTCCACAAGTCTCTGTTTGTGTCTCTGCCACCCTACCCGTTGGCCGCATCGAATGGTTCCCTTTTGGTGTCAGTTTCTATTCTGTTACTTTCACGCCGCCGTGGATCTGTCCGGACCGTCGCCCGACTTGCCCGAGCTACTACGTGCCATCTCTGGTTCTCAGAGAGGGGCGCCGGGTAGCACCAATGGCCGTACGCCTACAGGTTTTCGTTCTCAAGTCTTCGTTTGCCGTGGTATGTTATGAAGCTTATGGCCTTTGTGCGAAATGTGTGGATAGCGGTAGTGAATCCATCCAGCCAAGGGTATAAACCGACCAGAAACGAAATGAGCACTAAAACCGTTGGTTACTACACTATTAATTCCAGAGGTATCTGTTTGTGTCTCTCCTGACTGATTCGCCCTGCCGCATCCATCGATTCTTCGGTTTATGTTATGTTGCTTCCCGCCTCCATGGATCTGTTGCCCGAGCCCCCGCCGCCAGCGATGCCGACGCGGTCATCAGCTTCATGCGGTTCAAGACGTTGGCGACAGATCCGCCATCATGCCGTCAGCTTCCGTCGGCAGGTCCGAGGTCCTTGACGTTGACGGAGCATGCAAGGGACTGCGCGCGTCAGTTCTGATGTCCTAGCCTTGCAAAGCTGGTCGGCCCCGAGGACTTGTAAACGCGGTTAAAAGATCAGAACCCATGGAGACGGAACCAGAACATAGAAACACGTAATCAGGTTTACTTAGAAGATCGCCGACGGGACTCAGCGTGCGAACGGGTAACGAAGCTAATCTACCCGCGCGGGCAGCCAATAAATATCATATATATATATATATATATATATAATCAATCAATGTTGCCCTATGTTAATGATATGAATCTTCTGATATCCATGATGATTGTGCATACTAACCATGCAGGAACAGATGAATAGCCAGGTAAGGGGCTATGAGATATATATGTATGAGTAACACTGCTTTGATGGTTACTCTTGATAATGAAATGCATGATGTGCTTTGGTCTAAGGACCTGAGTTTGACTAAAATACTGGAATTGCTATCCATGATGATGATGTAAGCCTTGAGAGGCAGTGAGACTATGTGATGAGGGATTGAGATCCCCTGGCAATGTGATGATCCTTGTGATGGATCTAGATGATTGGCAAGACGCCAAGTGATAACATGTAATGTTGAATCCTTGTGATGGACCAGGATGATATTGATTACAGTAAAAGCATGATACTGGGTTTTCCTGCTATTTATTCTTGTTATAGTTTGCACATTATATAACCTTGGCTGAATCTTGCAATCCACTTAAAAGATACTAACTAATTATAGTGAAACATATCATGTAGTTGCCCTGGCCATAGATCCATCATCGTCAGGAGCTGGTGATGGTGAAATGGGTTCTCCTTCGGGTTAACCCAGAGCGCATATTTTGAATATGTGAGGTTTCTCCTAGCCTAAAATAGTGAGGATTCGAGTGCAGCTACGGTTGCAGACTCAGGGTGTGTATAGGAGCATGGTGAACAAGCCCATGGCTCAGAATATGTGATATGGGAGCATGAATGCGTTCATGGCTCAGAGCACGGTGAACTGGCCCGTGGCTCAGATATACTAGCACTGAGACCTGTACCGAGGTGGGCTAGCTGATGGGTAGCCTATGGAGCTGACCCTGTGGTTGAGGCCACTTAAGCACGAGACTGCGGTCCTGCTTGTGTTATGCTCGTACACTGACTATGAGGTGGGAGGTCGTGGAGTACAACTCTTCCATTTGACCTTGTATGGCACCAACTTTGGGTTTCGCAACTGAAGGTTGGATTTGAGCGGTATGGATCACTTCCTCAGGGCATAATAATACGTAATCCAGCCGTATAGTATTTATTGCTTAAGACAAAACACGGAACATTTGTTGAGGCCTTGCTTGTGTAGTTAATCATGTTATACATGCAGTTACTTATACGTTCCTCATGTTATGTGATAAGATCTTATAATCTTATGTTCCATAAAGAGATAATTGATGATATGTCCTCCGTACAGCCTGGTAAGCTTGATGGTACAAATAGCCCTGCTGTATAGACTGTTATTATTCTATGTTTTACTGTTTATGTTTTGTTGTTGCTTTATCCTCTTGGTTTTATAGTTTTGGTTGGGAGTTATGCTTCTCGTTGGGACAATGTTCAATTGTCTCACCCCGCTGGTTTTCAGGTGTTTGAGCTAGACGTGGTGGTGGTCGCGAAGTTGCGACCGAGCAGTAGAAGGCAAGAAATGGACATGCTGCTATTTTGGTCGTTTCGTATTAGAGTCTTAGAGTCATCCCTGTACTCTCAGGTCCTTGGAGGTGTTTTGACGTTGTTTCACGATGTATATCTGTTGATGGTTTGTAAATCCTATTGCTGGCCGGATGTGGGCCGTTATGTATAAATAATAGGTGATGAACTCTTGTGATGGCTTGACAGCTGATCCCCTAAGCCGTGGACACGTATCAAGGCTTGTAAATGTTTATATCACATGTTTTCTTACAGGATGAGGACCAAAATGTAATAGTTTCCCAGTTTATCCACTTTCTGCAATCGGTTATAATTGACTTGTGTTTTTGGTAATCTGTGGTTAATGATGATTTTTGCATGTTTTTGCGTAACACCTCACTGTCTATGTGATAGTGGGATGTGTTGCCGCAAGTTTTGGTATCAGAGCTCTAGGTTCACTGAGTCTACAGGGATTTAGGACTAGGTTGTGTCTGTTCTTGTGAGTTTTCCAGATTTTCTTACGATCGTCTTCTATTCTCAGTGGAAGAAAAGTCAAGATGTTTGGAAACCATGGAGAACATGCTGCTGAGAACAGCGATGCTGCATCAGTTGATGGAGCAGAAGGACAGGCACATGGAGATCGGGTGCCTGAGGTCCCCCAACTTGACCCAGCCATTCTTGAACACCCTGCCAATCAACAACTTATGGGGTAGATGATGGACACGATGAATCTCATGGTTGAGAGACTACCAGTGCCTCCGCCAAGAGTACATGCTCCCCATGGTGAAACATCGGGTATTGGGAAGTCCTTTGAGCGGCTTCGCCGAGTCAGAGCTTCAGATTATGCCGGAACGGCTGATCCAGCAGATGTAGATCTGTGGCTGACAAGTCTTGAAAAGGCTTTCTGGATCCTCGACATCCCCGAAGCAGACAAAGTAAAGCACGCTGTCTACCTTATGAAGGGTAGTGCCGGTCACTGATGGACCATCGAGGAAGAGAAGCGGCCCAGTGAGGTGATCTGTTGGGAGGTTTTCCGATGTGAGTTCGTCAGTAGATACTTTCTAAAGACATATCTGGATGAGGAGATCAGTCAGTTTGAATTCTTGCGCTAAGGAATGATGAACATCACTGAGTATGAGGCTAAGTTCATGGATCTGTTGAGATTTTGTCCTCACATGGAAGCAACAGATGAGGAGTGGATCAGACGTTTTGAGAAAGGTCTGAGTGCTGAGATGACAACACCTGTCTCTGCGTTGGAGAACCATGAGCAGTTTGCTACGTTTATGGAATCTGTCCGGAGGATTGAATGATCAGTAAGGGAGAAAAGAGAATCCATGTCCAAGAAGAGGCCTGCTCAGTTCCAGGGACAGAGGTTTGGTGGCTTCAAGAAGCCAAGATTTTCAGCACCTTTTGTGATGAGAGGTTCTAGTGTACCGTCACAATGGTCTCCGAGTAAGGGAAGAGGATATGTTTCTTTGCCATCTAAGGCACATAGTACAGCTTCAGTGGCAGTGACAGGGCCATCTAGGCCACAATTTGAAGATAGTGCATGCTATCTTTGTGGTCAGACCAGGCATCTCAAGTTACATTGCCCGAATAGAGATGTTGAAGTAACGCAGCAGCCAAGATAGAATCAACAAGGATCAGATAGACAACAGCCCAGTAGTAGCAGAGGGCGGGGACGCGGTCAAGTGTCGCAAACGGGATCGTCTGCTCAAAGAAACAGAGGACGTGTACAACAAGCAACAACTTGATTCTACACTATGAATCAGCCAGAGGCGATAGTCAACCCACGAGTGGTGACAAGTCAGATGGAGTTATTTCATTCTGATATGTCTTCTTCTTGCTTCATATCTATTCTGGTTGACCCGGGTGCTACACACTCTTTTATCGCCTATAGTATGCTTGAAAATTGTCGTTTACCTGTTAGTCGTAAGAAGGATAGTTTGTTGTTAGAAACCCCTCTTGATGGTTCCTCGATGCTTCGAGAAGAGTGTCCATCTTGTGTCTTGTCTTTCTCGGGACACAACATTCAAGTGGATCTCATACCACTTGGTATGCATGGTTTCGATGTTATCCTTGGGATGGATACCTTAGAGAAGTATAAGGTTGTTTTAGACTGTGGTTCCAAGAAAGCTGTGTTTGATGATGGCGGTAAGAAGTGGATCTTCCAAGGAGATAGGAATATTCTTCCGATGTGTCTGGTATCAGCTATGGTGGTAGAAAAGATGTTACGACAAGGATGTGAGGTGTTCTTAGCTCACATGGTGGATATCGTTGTGGATACCAAGGCGAAGGGTCCTAGACTTGAAGAGGTGTCGGTTGTTTGAGAGTTTGTGGATGTGTTTCCTAATGAGTTTCCCGGTGTTCCTCCACCCCGAGAGATTGATTTTGAGATCAATCTGGTTCCAGGAACACAGCCAGTTGCACAGACACCGTATAGGATGGCTCCAGTAGAGATGGCAGAGCTTAAGAAGCAATTGCAAGAGTTGTTGGAGAAAGGTTTCATCCGACCGAGTACGTCGTTGTGGGGTGCTCCAGTGTTGTTCGTTAAGAAGAAGGACAGATCAATGCGGATGTGTATAGACTACCGACAGTTGAACAAAGTCACGATCAAGAACAAGTACCCGTTGCCGAGGATAGATGATATGTTCGATCAGTTGCATGGTGCGACAGTGTTTTCAAAGATCGATCTACGGTCTGGATATCATCAGTTGAGGATTAAAGCGGATGACATACCAAAGTCAGCTTTTAGGACGAGGTATGGTCACTTAGAGTTTGTGGTTATTCCGTTTGGGCTAACCAATGCACCTGCTGCTTTCATGGATTTGATGAACAAAGTGTTCTGTCCGTTCCTAGATCAGTTTGTTGTAGTCTTCATAGATGACATCTTGATCTATAGCTGGGACAGGAAAGAGCATGAGCGACATCTTCGTCTAGTGTTGACTCTTCTTCGCCAACATCAGTTGTATGCCAAGTTCAGTAAGTGTGAATTCTGGTTGGAAGAAGTGACTTTCTTGGGTCATGTGATATCTGCGGAAGGAGTCAAAGTAGATCCGAAGAAGGTGGAGTCCATTGCAGATTGGGAGCAGCCGAAGACACCGACAGAATTTCATAGTTTCCTGGGTTTGGCAGGATACTACCGGAGGTTTATCAAGGACTTCAGTGCAATTGTGTTGCCAATGATGAAGTTGACTAGGAAGGATGTACCTTTTGTCTGGGATGATCGTTGTCAGCAAGATTTCCAGAGTTTGAAGGAAAAGCTGACTAGTGCCCCAGTGTTAGTGTTTCCAGAGCTTGGAAAGGGCTATGTTGTTTTCTGTGATGCTTCCAAGAAAGGTTTAGGTTGTGTGCTAATGCAGGAAGAACATGTGGTTTCTTTTTCTTCACGAAAGCTTAAGAAACACAAGGAGAACTATCCAACTCATGATTTGGAGTTGGCAACAGTGGTTCATGCGTTAAAGATTTGGAGACACTATCTTTACGGGGAAGTGTGTCAGATCTTTACAGATCATAAGAATCTGAAGTACATCTTTTCGCAGCATGAGTTAAACATGTGACAACGTTGATGAATGGAGTTAATCAATGATTACGACTGCACCATCGAGTATCATCCTGGTAAGGCGAATGTGGTAGCTGATGTGCTTAGCCGAAAGTCTTCCTCTCTTTCTTCAAAGAAGGTACAGTTGAGTTCCCTGGTATGCCTTAGACGGGATATGCTTGTTTCCTTGTGGCAGATGAATGTGCAGATGAAAGTTTCCTTGCTAGCTGGACTTTTAGCACAGATGCTGGTCAAGCCTACGCTGAGACAGCAGATCAAAGATGCACAACAAGCATATGACACAGTACAGTTGATCAGATCAAAGTTCGGCATCAAAAAGCGTGATGGGTTCCATGAGTTCGAGGATGGACTAGTTTGCTATCATGATAGGATGGTGGTCCCCGATGCTGATGATCTGAGGAAGTTAGTGCTCGAGGAAGCACACATGTCGATGTATGCTATGCATCCAGGAGTCACCAAGATGTGTCATAGTCTGAAGGACTTGTATTGGTGGCCCGGTTTGAAGAAGGATGTAGCAGAGTTTGTGGCTAGATGTGCGATATGTCAGCAAGTTAAGGCTGAGCATCAGAAGCCAACATGTACATTACAACCCCTACCGATACCGCAGTGGAAATGGGATCACATAACTATGGATTTCGTAGTTGGTCTGCCCAAGACAACTAGGAATCATGATTCCATTTGGGTGATAGTAGACAGATTGACGAAGTCTGCCCATTTCATACCAGTAAAGACAACATATGCAGCCTAGTAGCTTGCTCGAGTATATGTGTATGAGATAGTGCGGTTGCACGGTGTGCCAGTAATGATAGTTTTCGACAGAGGTCCGCAGTTTACGAGTCATTTCTGGGAACAGTTGCAAGAGCGTTGGGAACGCAGTTGAGGTTCAATACCGCTTTCCACCCACAGACAGATGGACAGTCTGAGAGCACTATTCAGACTTTGGAGGATCTCCTTCGAGCATGTGTTTTGCAGTTCCTAGACAGTTGGGACATACATCTCAGTTTGATAGAGTTTGCCTACAAGAACAGTTATCAGTGGAGCATAGACATGGCTCCTTATGAGGCCTTATATGGCAGGAAGTGTAGATCTCCGTTATGTTGGTATGAGTCTGGTGAATATCAGCTTTTGGGTCCTGAGTTAGTACAACAGACAATAGAGAAGATCAGGGTGATACAACAACAGTTGAAAGCGGCATAGGACAGGCAGAAGTCTTATGCAGACAATCGCCGATGACCTTTGGAGTTCCAGGTAGGAGACACAGTGTATCTTAAAGTCTCGCCATGGAAAGGTGTGCTGAGGTTTGTCCAGAAGGGTAAGATAGCACCTAGATATATGGGGCCTTACCCAGTCATAGCACATATGGGCAAGGTAGCTTACAAGTTAGAGCTGCCGCCAGAGTTGCACAGATTACATCCAGTGTACCATGTCAGTAAGTTGAAGAAAAGTCATCTGAATACAGGAACAGTGATACATCCAGACAAAGTTGAGCTTGATAAAGATGTGACCTACGAGGAAGGTCCTATGATGATCCTTGAAAGAAGAGTTAAGAAGCTGAAGAGAAAGGACCTGGTTCTTGTGAAGGTTCTTTGGCATCATCGTGGCGTTGAGGAAGCCACGTGGGAGCTTGAGGAAGAGTTGAGGAGGAAGTATCCCTCACTTTTATCTTCGGATTTCGGGGATGAAATCCCTTTGTAGAGGGTTAGTCTGTAAGGACCCTGACCTCTGTTTAGGGTTTACCCTATTTGCTTTGCTTAAACCTGATGCTTAGTTGCTTGCTAATCACCTTTAGTGGTGATTAAGGTTTGGTTGTGCTTTGTTGAGAGTTGGAGGTGCTACTTGCAATATACCCAAGTTTAGGGTTTGTGGGCAAGTTTGCCACCTTGTGAGGTATTCCTCCCTCTCCTTGCTTCCTCTGGTGTTGAGAGGAAGGTTTAAGCTCGTTGCTTGAGTTCCTTTGGGCTTGGTTGAGCTTGTTAGGCTTTGCTGAACCTTGCCTTTATCTTGTTGGACCCTTATGTCGGCCAGGAGTGCTTGTGTTGGCCTGGGTATGTCGCCCAGGGTGGTGTGTCGCTCAGTGTGGAGGTGTGTCGGCCTGGAGGAGTGGTGGTGTGTCGCCCATGGACCTTTGACTCTCTTTGACCTCGTTTGTGTCACCACTAGTGGACACTTGGTGCTTGATGCTTGCATGTGGCAATGGCCTTGGACATGTGTTTAACACATGCTAGAGTGGTGGTTTTGCTCATGGACAAGTGTCCCTAGGTGGGCGACACCTTGCTTTGCTCTACCTTGGTTTCTCCTCCATCCTCTTCTATATATGCGATTCCCTTCTCTTGCTAAGGATCCCTTTAGTTCCTTAGTCTTCCTTCCCCTTGGTACATGATATCCCCTCTTCTTCTTAGCTTGGTGGCCGATCCTTGCCTTGGAGTCTCCTCCTTCCTTGGTGGTGCTTGGAGCTTGGTGCTAGGAGCTTGGAGCTTTCTTAAGGCGGGTTACATAACTCCTAACCTTAACTACATCACCATCTTCTATGTTTTTGATCGGCTAAGTATGTTGTTAATATAGTTTCTTGCTTAGTTTCCTCTTGTTAGCCGAACCATGTGTTCTAGGGTTTCTTGGTGAGCAATACTCCTTTCTCTCCTTGGTCTAGAGGAGTGAGCTTGAGTTCTAGTAGCATGGGCAATACCCCTCTCTCGTGTAAGTTGAGAGGTGAGCTTGTGGTCTAGTTACTTGAGCAACACCCTCCTCTCACCATGGACTTGAAGGGTGAGCTTTGTGGTGGTTGTGAACCTTGCTAGGGTTGTTTCCTTTGTTTCCCGAGTGGTGATAAGAGATGTGCAAGACCCCTCTCTCGCTTAAGTTGAGAGGTGAGCCATCCTCTTGATCCATTAGGGTTTCTATGCCCTTGTGCTTGAGGTTGATGATGACCTTGTGGTGTTGCATCTTCTTGACCTATATGGTCTTGGGGGAGGTGCTTCCCGATACCCCTCTTGTCCTAGAGTTGTGGACGTTCTGTTTTGGTGGATGTGGAAGGCGATATACCTTGGTCCCTGACCTTGTGACGGACGTCCCCAGGGGTCCCTGCCTTGGTGTGTGTCGGGCATCATCCCTTGATAAGTAGCCTGCACAATACCTTAGCCTCTGTGATGGTTTGATGTCGTGGTGCGTGGAGGTTTGTAGTTGCTAGATAGTTGGTGGTGTAGTGTCGGGCGTCACATAACAGGTCCTTGTTGCCCGATACACCTAACTTGAGAAGGTAGCCTTGTGACCGTTGCCATGAAGCACGACACCCCGTCGCACAATACCACAGTGCACCTCTGGTGAGTGCACTACATGACGATGCAGCGTTGCCCATCACATCTAGTGCTTGGCCAATAGGATATGGTGTGCCTGGATGATATGTGTTGTCTGTTATGTGCTGGGTGATAGGTGAGGGTGCCCTGCCCGATACCACCTCTGGTGAGGGTAGTGGATGTTTTAGTGAGGGTCCTGTCCCTTATAGAAACCAGTATGTTGGATGTTGTTCCTCTATCATGTTTAACCCTGGATGTGCACGATATAGTAGACCACATCTATGCATCTCAATACAACATCTCATATGTATGTGATCATCTTGATGTTATGTATAATGATGAGATAATGATAAGCATGTAAGATGCCTTTCTTGGTGATATGACTACAGGTTGAGGCATGAATGATATCATATATATATATATATATATATATATATATAATCAATGTTGCCCTATGTTGATAATATGAATCTTCTAATATCCATGATGATTGTGCATACTAACCATGCAGGAACAGATGCATAGCCAGGTAAGGGGCTATGAGATATATATGTTTGAGTAGCACTACTTTGATTGTTACTCTTGATAATGAAATTCATGGTGTGCTTTGGTCTAAGGACCTGAGTTTGACTAAAATACTGGAATTGCTATCCATGATGATGATGTAATCCTTGAGAGGTAGTGAGACTATGTGATGAGGGATTGAGATCCCCTGGCAATGTGATGATCCTTATGATGGATCTAGATGATTGGCAAGAGGCCAAGTGATAACATGTAATGTTGGATCCTTTGTTGGGTTTTGTGGAGAAAACATGCGCGGTGGAAGCAATAAAATCCACACAACCTGAAATAGGATCTCGTCGACAACAACATATTTAGAAGGAGTGTTTGCGGGATATACCTTATCACGGTGCAAGTCCAGCGATATCTCGTTGCACGACGGTGCAACACTGATAACCTACACGGACGGAACTTCTCTCCCGTTGGCTATCACAGGTTGATCTGGCGGCGCTCCTTTGCGGCAGTGATGTACGTCGCTCGTAGCGCGTACAGGTGGTGGTCGTCGACGTCCTCCGAACGCAGACATCAAGGCGTCTGCGTCTCTACTTCGTCCACGCGGATGGACGGAACTCCACTTCACGCTTCCCATGCCGGCGGGAAGGAGTCGTGTCTCTGTGGCAGTGTGCTAGCGGCATGTTTCTCTCCTAAGGATGATGACAACTAGGGTTTATGTGCGTGAGCATAAACGGAAAAGCCTCTCTCTATATTATATAGATATCGGTCGTCAATCCTCCTTTAAACAGGATACGAAGGGAAATAGGGTTTCCTAAACTCATCGGTAAACAGAAACGTTGCGTTAATTAAAACGCTCGTGGATTAATTAGAATATTCCAGAATTCATTAATTAACCAAATAATCACATTAATTGATTAATTAATATCCGACTCCATGCAATCGCTTGGGATGGCTCTACGGGCATACATATACCAACAGACTCCCACTTGCACTTAGAGCCAGTCACTCCAATATTATTCTAATCCATTACATAAACATTTTAGTAATCAATGTGATTCAGAGCAATTCCAATCAAATCCACAATTATACTCCTATTCCAACACATCCTATGTGTGTGACCCGGTAGGCTCCAAATTACGTTGGTAGTGATATCCATAATCATATTATGATTTCACAAGCAATGATTGGTATCTAGCAAGACTTCATTGCTACCCAAGTAATTGGAGAAGTTGGAGAACAACTTAACCTATCATTCATGACTGGTGTTACAGTGATTGTACAGTTCCTTTGTCGCTGATATCCGGATTGAAATCGAGTCATGGAATTGTTATCCTTTTCAATGTTCAATCCATGTTCCTTGAACTAGAGCAGACTGTCTGAGATATATGTAAGCTCAATATCACATATTGACTCACATCAGCATGGCCATGCATTTCTCAGTCTCGCTTATCAAGTGGCTAGAATATCAAACTCCCGTAGGAAGGACAAATTCCATCTACATCACTCACAGTCATCCCCATGTGTCACAGTGCACCCAAGCACCATCTTTATGGCAATCCTTATTCAGGATCATGGTGGATGATGACAAAGTACACCGAATGACATGTGATAAGTGTAGTGACTTCAGGTCTAAGAACCACAATCACCACCATCATTATGAGATGTGACTCTAACTACCAACCATGGTATCCATGTGTCACTCTCAAGGTCGGTCTATCCGATACACTGTTCTCTAACAAGTATCAATGTATTTGGTTTGATATCTCCATATCATGGATAATGAGATTCTTCCATCAACCAACATACATTCTAATCTTATGTGTTATTGATGTCTATGGATATTTCCACAATAACAACTGATTAGGGACAAAACAAGAATACATACTCTTAGCATACATATGATCTCACTGTTCAGGACATCAACTCGAACACATATGTCATTGAGTATATCATTCTATAGACATCTATAAGTTTTATGGTCATCTCACAATATAAAACACAAACATATAGATTGGAAACTTGCCTTTATTGATATGATCAATGTAGTATTACAAATCGTTTACATAGTATCCCATTACAATCATCGAATGATAGTCTCTATGGGCATACATACCAACAGATTCCCACTTACACTTATACCCAATCACTCATGAATCTCAATCCAAGTGATCGAACATGTCTGTCATGTTTCTGCTGTGAAAGTGCTTTTCTGAGCGGGTTAGCCACATTGCTTTCTGTAGGTACTATGCAAATCTTCACATCTCCTCGTTGTACGATCTCTCATATGAGATGGAACCGTCGTAGAATATGTTTGGAACGTTGGTGCGATCTTGGTTCTTTAGCCTGTGCAATTGCTCCATTATTGTCACAAAACAACTCAATTGCATCAATAGTGCTTGGAACCACTCCAAGTTCAGAAATGAACTTCTTGATCCACACAGCTTCCTTCGCAGCATTAGATGCGGCAATATATTTGTCCTCTGTTGTAGAATTCGCAACCGTCTCTTGCTTGGAACTCTTCCAGCTCACAACTTCGTTGTTCAGGAAAAACACAAATCCAGATTGTGATCTGTAGTCATCTTTGTTAGTTTGGAAGCTAGCATCGGTGTAACCCTTTACCACGAGCTCTTCCTCACCACCGTATACCAAGAATTGATCCTTAGTCCTTCTCAAGTACTTTAGGATGTTCTTTACAGCTGTCCAGTGACATTCACCTGGATCTAACTGATACCGGCTCGTCATGCTCAAAGCATACGACACATCAGGACGAGTACATAACATCGTGTACATGATAGATCCAATTGCTGATGCATATGGAATCTTACTCATGCGTGCCCGTTCATCACATGAACTAGGACACTGGGATTTAGAGATCGTAACCCCATGGGACATGGGCAAGTTACCTCTCTTAGAACCCTCCATTCTAAACCTCTTTAGCACCTTGTCAATGTATGTGCTCTGGCTTAGGCCTAGAAGCCTTCTAGATCTATCTCTATAGATCTTGATCCCAAGTATATAGGATGCTTCGCCTAAATCCTTCATAGTGAAAGTCTTCCCTAGCCAACCTTTAACTATTTGAAGAGTAGGGATGTCATTTCCCGTCAATAGTATGTCATCCACATTCAATATGAGAAATACGATTGTGCTCCCACTAACCCTTTTGTAAACACAAGGTTCATCTTCATTTTGACTAAAGCCAAACTTTTTTATTACTTCATCAAAATGTAGATTCCAGCTCCGAGATGCTTGCTTCAATCCATATATTGACCTTTGTAGCTTACAAACTTTATTTTCTTCCTTTGGATCAATAAAACCCTTAGGTTGTGTCATGTACACATCCTTGAGTAAATTCCCATTAAGGAATGTTGTTTTAACATCCATCTACCAAATCTTATAGTCATGATAGGCTGCAATGGCAATCATGATCCTGATGGATTTAACCATGGCAACTGGTGAGAAGGTCTCGTCATAATCAACACCTTGAATTTGACGGAATCCTTTTGCAACCAATCTACCTTTATAGGTTTGAACATTTCCATCCATGTCAGTCTTCTTCTTAAAGACCCACTTGCACCCTATGGGTCTTACCCCTTCGGGTGGATCCACCAAGGTCCATACCTTGTTAGTGTACATGGATTCCATCTCAGATCTCATGGCTTCGAGCCATTTCTCAGATTCTGGTCCCTTAGTAGCTTCTAGATAGGAAGTTGGCTCATCTGCTATGCCCAATTCGTCACTGTCTTGAGTCACGAGAAATCCAAATCTCTCAGGCTCAAGTCGTGTCCCACTAGACCTAAGAGGTTCCTGTGTTACATTTGGAACTTGAAATTCCACAACAACTTGTGAGTCTTCATGTTCCTTATGTACCTCCTGAGGTTCTCTGCTTTCTTGTTGGTCTCGAATTTCTTCGAGCTCTACATTCCTCCCACTAATTCCTTTGGAAATAAATTCCTTTTCAAGAAATACAACAATCCTAGCAACTAACACTTTGTTGTCAGTTGGTGTGTAGAAGTAGTATCCCCGAGTTTCCTTGGGGTATCCAACAAAATAGCATTTTTCCGATTTGGGTCCAAGCTTTTCAGGAAATTGTTTCCTAACAAAAGCTTCACATCCCCAAATCTTTAACATAGACAAATTGGGATGATTCCCATTCCATATCTCATATGGTGTCTTTTGAACCGATTTGGAAGGTACACGGTTAAGTGTAAATGCTGCAGTTTCAAGAGCATATCCCCAGAACGATATTGGAAGTTTGGCTGAACTCATCATTGATCGTACCATGTCTAATAATGTATGATTCCTTCTTTTTGACACACCATTATGTTGTGGTGTACCAGGTGGAGTCCATTGTGATACAATACCACAGTCTCTCAGAAGGTCCTCAAACTCTTGGCTTAAGTATTCACCACCTCTATCTAAATGGAGTGCTTTAATACTCTTACCAAGTTGCTTCTCTACTTCATTTATGAAAGTCTTGAACATTTCAAGAGTTTCTGACTTGTGTTTCATAAGATATACATAGCCATACCTACTGAGGTCATCAGTGAAGCTAATGAAGTATTGATAGCCTCCTCTAGCATTTGATCTAAAAGGTCCACATACATCAGTATGTATGAGCCCTAGCAGATCACTGGCTCTCTCACTGTGTCCAGTGAAAGGAGTTTTGGTCATCTTCCCTAATAAACATGCCTCACATGTCTCTAATGATTCAAAATCAAAAGAGTCTAGATAACCATCCTTATGGAGTCTAGATATGCGCTTCTCGTTTATGTGCCCAAGACGACAATGCCATAAGAATGTTTTGTTTGAATTGTCAAGTTTTAACCTTTTAGTATTTACGTTATATATGCTTGTCTCAAGTTATAACAAGTAGATACCATAAGACAGAGGGGCATTGCCATAAAAGATCTCATCTTTAGATATAGAAATAATTCCATTCTTAATGTGAAATTCAAATCCACTCTTGTCTTTACAAGATACAGAAATAATTTTTTTATTAATGGCAGAGGGGCATTGCCATAAAAGATCTCATCTTTAGATATAGAAATAATTCCATTCTTAATGTGAAATTCAAATCCACTCTTGTCTTTACAAGATACAGAAATAATTTTTTTATTAATGGCAAGTACATAATAGCATTTCTCTAATTCTATTACAAGGCCCGTAGGCAAAGATAAACTAATAACTCCAACTGCGGTGGTAGCAACTCTTGCTCCATTAGCAACCCGCAACTCGACTTGGCCCTTTCGTAAAGGCTTACTTCTTATCAGATCCTGCATATTAGAACATATGTGAGATTCACATCCGGTATCCAGTACCCATGATGAAGAAGTATTTAAGTTTATCTCAATAACGTATATACCTGAAGTGGAGATCTCTATCCCCTACTTCTTCTTCCTCAGTTCCTCCAGGTAGAGAGGACAGTTTCTTTTCCAATGTCCAGGATGGTGACAATGGTGACAACTGCCTTCTTTGGAGATCCCACCTTTAGCTTTGAGCGCGGATGACTTTGGCTTCTGCCCAGCTTTAGAACCTTTCTTAGCCTTGCTTTTGCCTTTTGACTTTCCGTTTGCCTTGCTGATCACCATCACAGACTTGGGCTTGTCTTTCTTCATCTGTGCTTCAACTGTCCTCAACATGCCTAACAATTCTGACAACGGCTTATCAAAATTGTTCATGTTGTAGTTCATGACAAAATGATTATATGATTCAGGCAACGATTGTAGAATCACATCAGTGGCCAACTCTTGACCTAGGAGATATCCCAGCTTAGATAGGCTTTCCACGTACCCAATCAAGGTGAGTATATGGGTGCCAACTGAGTCTCCCTCTTTCATCTTGCTTTTGAACAAAGCCTTAGAGATATCATATCTCTCCTGTCTTGCTTGATGTTGATACATGTTCTTGAGATGTGTTACCATCTCCATGACATTCATGTTCTCATGTTGCTCTTGCAACTCATAGTTCATTGAGCACAACATCGGGCACTTGACATCCATGACATCATCAAGGTGCTTCTTGTAAGCATCCTTTTTAGCCTTGGGTGCATTTACGGCGGGCTCCTCTGGCTCTGGTGTTTCGAGGACATAGAGCTTACGCTCATGTGTGAGAACAATTCTCAGCGTCCTAAACTAGTTTTGAAAGTTGGTTCCAGTAAGTTTGTCCTTCTCAAGCACTGATCGCAACAAGAAAGTGTGAGTGTTGGTTGCCATTTGATTGCTACAAAAGAAAAATTTGCATTTAGTCCAAAACCTTTTGACTTGTAAAGATTTGATAAACGAGATTAATTAGGCCTTTAATTAATTACGCTCCCACTACTTTATTCAAATTGACAGCCCTCACTATCAACTCGGAAGATTGCAACACACAACCTTCTAGTGAGCCAAGACCCAAAATAATTGGATCAATGCCCAGCCAATGCCGGCGTCAAAGACCAAATACTAAGGTAGGAAACTTTTGCCAATTGCATCATATGCAACTCTTGGATAGATGATCATGCACAACTCCTTGCCATGATGCATCTATGTGCCTCTAGGTACTTGATCCTATCAAGGTTACCTAGTTAAGTCCAACCCATAAGCCAACACGATGAGTGTGCACCCTGCGGAGGCAGACCCACACACCCACCATCACACTTCCACGAGATAGACAGTGTACCACACGGAGGCGTGCCCACACATAGTCGATCAAGCTTTTCATGTGTGTTGCTTTATGGAAGGCAACTAAAACTTAATATTATTAATTGAGGGGTTTTATTAATACATATACATATCCAAACACCACATACTTATAGTACGTATCACAACCATAAACGATAGACATGCAATCACAGACACAAATACATCGATTATGGCCATACTATTGTAATCCTTTGGAGTAACAAAGAATTACGGTCCACCTATGGTCTTATGCATCTCATGCAACACATGTGAATCAACCTGTAAGCATGTAATGATCAACATTACAATGAACAACTTCATGGATGCTTCATGAGGTTGGAACTTCAAGTTGCTTCTTGGAATGGGATCTTCTTGTTTCTTCTCCATGGACGCTCCTTTGAGTTGGATCTGCAGGTTGCTTCTTGGAATTAGATCTTCATGGTGCTTCTCCATGGACACTCCTTGGAGTTGGATCTTCAAAGGGCCTCCTTACATCAAGTTTACAAAAACTAAAACTAATCCTATCTCTATTACATCATGTGAGTAAAAATATAAAAGGAAAGAATTAATTACACTTTGAAATAAGAGATGAGGCTCGGCATGCAAGCCGAATACTTTATATAAAGGATCCATATGTAACCATTATACATCCATAGAATTCACAAACAAACATATCCACCAGATTTGCATCCCCATTCATTCACAACATTCACAAAAGGGGATACTAGGCCATAAGCGTGCATGCACTCACCACATAAAATAGATTTTAAAGGCGACGTGTATGGTTTCATATGTATATCTACATATACGTATATACATATTAAAATTGCAGTACTTGTAATGCGGGACATTCCTCATTAAAAAGTTTTTTGACTCCCACGCAGACAATGCGGGGTACACAGGGGCAGCGCCCCTCTACGGAATTTCACTTCCGTGCACTTAGGAAAATCAATATTTTCCATAGTCGACCCCGTCCAAAACGTCAAAACCAGAAGCCTGCAGCGTATGTGGAATTAGGTTTAGATTTGCACATTAGCAGGTTTAATTCGCATCGTATGCAACATAAAAACAGTATACAGTGATTTGATCATATTGAAACTAATCCAAATACATCGTAGATCGACGCTGCTCTGATACCATTGTTGGATTTTGCGGAGAAAACATGCGCGACAGAAGCAATAAAATCCACGCATCCCAAAACAGGATCTCATCGACAACAACGTATTTAGAAGGAGTGTTTGCGGGATATACCTTATCGTGGAGCAAGTTCGGCGATATCTCGTTGCACGACGGTGCAACACTGCTAACCTACACAGACGGAACTTTTCTCCTGTTCGCTATCGTAGGTTGATCTGGCGGTGCTCCTTTGCGGCAGCGATGTACGCCGCTCATAGCGCGTACAGGTGGTGGTCGTCAACGTCCTCCGAACGCAGGCGTCAAGGTGTCTGCGTCTCTACTTCGTCCACGCGGATGGACGGAACTCCACGTCGCGCTTCCCAAGCCGGCGAGAAGGAGTCGTGTCTCTGTGGCTGCGTGCTAGCGGCACGTTTTTCTCTTTTCTCTCCTAAGGATGATGACGGCTAGGGTTTATGTGCGTGAGCGTAAACAGAAAAGCCTCTCTCTATCTTATATAGATATCGACCGTCAATCCTCCTTTAAACAGGATACGAAGGGAAATAGGGTTTCTTAAACCCATCGGTAAACAAAAACGTTGCGTTAATTAAAACGCTCATGGATTAATTAGAATATTTCGAAATTCATTAATTAACCAAAGCATCACATTAATTGATTAATTAATATACGACTCCATGCAATCGCTTGGGATGGCTCTACGGGAATACATATACCAACATCCTTGTGATGGACCAGGATGATATTGATTACAGTAAAAGCATGATACTGGGTTTTCCTGCTATTTATTCTTGTTATAGTTTGCACGTTATATAACCTTGGCTGAATCTTGCAATCCACTTAAAAGATACTAACTAATTATAGTGAAACATATCATGTAGTTTCCCTGGCCATAGATCCATCATCATCAGGAGCTGGTGATGGTGAAACGGGTTCTCCTACGGGTTAATCCGGAGCGCATATTGTTGAATATGTGAGGTTTCTCCTAGCCTAAAATAGTGAGGATTCGAGTGCAGCTACGGTTGCAGACTCGGGGTGTGTATAGGAGCATGGTGAACAAGCCCATGGCTCAGGATATGTGATATGGGAGCATGAATGCGTTCATGGCTCAGAGCACGGTGAACTGGCCCATGGCACAGATATACTAGCGCCGAGACCTGTACCGAGGCGGGCTAGCAGATGGGTAGCCTATGGAGCTGACCCTGTGGTTGAGGCCACTTAAGCACGAGACTGCAGTCCTGCTTGTGTTATACTCGTACACTGACTACGAGGTAGGAGGTCATGGAGTCCGGCGCTTTCATTTGACCTTGTATGGCACCGACTTTGGGTTTCGCAATCGAAGGTTGTATTTGAGCGGTACGGCTCACTTCCTCAGGGCATAATAATACGTAATCCAGCCGTATAGTATTTATTGCTTAAGACAAAACACAGAACATTTGTTGAGGCCTTGCTTGTATAGTTAATCTTGTTATACATGCAGTTACTTATACGTTCTTCATGTTATGTGATAAGATCTTATAATCTTATGTTCCATAAAGAGATAATTGATGATATGTCCTCCGTACAGCCTGGTAAGCTTGATGGTACAAATAGCCCTGCTGTATAGACAATTATTATTCTACATTTTACTGTTTATCTTCTGTTGTTGCTTTATCCTCTTAGTTTTATAGCTTTTGCGGGGAGTTATGTTTCTCACTGGGACAATGTTCAACTGTCTCACCCTGTTGGTTTTCAGGTGTTTGAGCTAGACGTGGTGGTGGTCACGAAGTTGCGGCCGAGCAGCAAGATGAGCAGTAGAAGGCAAGAAATGGACATGCTGCTGTTTTGGTCATTTTATAGTAGAGTCTTAGAGTCATCCCTGTACTCTCAGGTCCTTGGAGGTGTTTTGACGTTGTTTCACGATGTATAGCTGTTGATGGTTTGTATATCCTGCTGCTGGTCGGATGTGGGCCGTTATGTATAAATAACAAGTGATGAACTCTTGTGATGGCTTGACAGCCGATCCCCTAAGTTGTGGACACGTATCAAGGCTTGTAAATGTTTATATCACATGTTTTCTTGCAGGATGAGGATCAGAATGTAATAGTTTCCCAGTTTATCCGCTTTCTGCAATCAGTTTTAATTAACCCGTGTTTTTGGTAATCTGTGGTTAATGATGATTTCCGCACATTTTCGCATAACACCTCGCTGTCTATGTGATAGTGGGATGTGTTACCGCATAAAGGTTTAGGTGGTGTTTGTTCCCTGAGTACATAATGCATGTGGGGTCAAGAGAAAGACATCTATGATGTAATAAGTCCCATGTGGTCATGAAAATGGCCTAATTAGGTAGGTGATCCCTTTTCAAGGGTTAGAGTTTTGCATGCTTTGGCCTATATGATCTTATATTAACCATTGGGTTGTTTGATCTTAGTAATGGTTGAAGCTGGTAACATTAGAGTAATCTCCTTAGTTACACCAACCACCTTTGAAAAGGAAAAGAAAAGTTAAGTAACCCAGTGATCTAGATGGTTTGATTTTTGGATGAAATCCCCCTATAAGAGGTAGATTTGTAACATACCCAACTCTAGGTACTTACCCTAAATCCTCACTTACCGTATTCCCTTTTTAATAAAGTTTTCCATAACAACCTTGTTCCTAAATTCGAATATATTTGATTAATAGAAATCTAAAAATTCATTGGTCTAATTATTAACCATCTTATTTGAGACTTAACTGTTGGTGATTAGGATAATGTTATAAAGGTGTTAGTTATGTAATTTTACCATCATAATATATTCTAATTTAAAATTACTTATCTAACATCTTTTATAGACTAGGTGAATGAAAGATAAATTCCAAAGGTAATTTTTTTTGGAAATAAATTGATTGAAAAAAGAGACATTCTTTAAAAGGGTTACTTCACTTAAAAGTTAAGATTTAATATTGGAAAAGGCTTGAAAAAAAATGAGAGAATTAGATATCCCCTTCTTATTTTTCTTGGAGTTCAATTTTCATATTTTTGGCTAATTCATAGAAGTTGTGAAACTTAAGTTGTTTATCCTGAGGAAATTGGAATAATGAGACATATTTCCAACTTGGAGGAAATTAGGTATCTTAGGAATGAATAATTATGAGATACCCTACAGTAATAATATAATATTAAGATGAGTCAAAATTTAAAATGTGAACAATATTGATACTTATATATAGTGATAAAAGGTATCAAATCATTTAAAAGACCTAATAAACATCACTAAAAATATCTCCTAACATTAATTTTAGGTTTAACACACCTTCATTGTCTTAGATATATATTTACATTAGAATCAAAATCTTTTAGATGCCTTATTAATTTAGTAAAGAAAAGGATGAGAAAGGGATTAAAAATCCATCACAGTTAATTGCTTTGGCAGCTGGGGCTACGATAAGTAATGGGACATTGATTTTTCCATAGTTTTCTCAACATTTACTATTCTACAATTTTATGTGCCCTAGATCGTTGATTTGACAACTTATTTTCATACTCACGCTAACCATCTTTCCTTTTTCTTGTCTTGTATAGTGTGCACCTGACCACTTTCTTATATATCCCTCTATTCTCACCTTCTCCTACCAAATCTTTCTCTTCACCTTCCTCATACATTTTAACATCTTTAGACCCTAAGTTTTCTAGTGTTTGGTTGTACTGAATCCTATAGCAACCTTTGACCTTGCCTCCTCTATTTCCGTCTCCATATCCCTTTTTCACCTGTCTAGGCATCCATTCCTATTTAATCCCTTGGAATACCACACACAAACCCTTATCAACTCAACAAAACAATTTGAACCACATTTTCTAATTAGTCATTTTAATTTTGAACATCCCTTCTATTATTTTGCAACCAAGGGTCTGGTGGTCCTTTGACCCTTCAATGATCCAAAAGGAGTAAAAAAACCTTTCTGTACTCCTCCACATATGTTTATCTTCCTACAATTTCCTACTAATCTAGATTTTTTTCCTATCCACTTTTCCATATCCTTCAATACCCAAAATCAATTGCTAAGTTCTAAGCTTCCATTTCTCAATATGTCTCAGGAATTGCCTTTGCTTCCTCATTATTGTGCATTTTCTCAAGGTTAGGGAATGTTCTTTTGAGTTCTACCATGCTTCCAAGTAGCTTCCTTATTCTATCCAAGGTATCAGAGGCTTGTGTGAGCTTATGTCAATAGTTGGACAGAGTCGGGGCCTGTTGGGACTGTAGGTACTCCGAAAATATCATGAAGATGTTTTTTATGCTAGTGTTATATCTCACCAAGATTTAGTCAACCATTAGGGGTTGCTAGGATCTATTATTTTTCCAGTCATGTTGATAAATCAAGACCTATGTTTTAAACTCATACCCTCACATGGGTTGACTTCTTCTGACATGCACTCTGGCGGTCTTTTTGTCATATTGTCGATTCTATTTTGTGGAACAACACAAGCTGTGGTATGGATTATTGCATCTTTTACCCATGTCACACTCAAAGTTTGGGGACCATGATGTTGAGCATATTAGTCCTTTTCATGATTATAGTATATCATATTCACTAACTACATCAGTCTAAATAAATTCATAACTATTTGTTAGAATGATAGAAACATAAAACAAAATAAGATCTATATCAGAAAAATGAGATCTTTCAATCTAGACTAGTTTTAGGGTTTAATTTGAGGATATTCAAGAATTGAACCTTAGGGTTTCTTACTTAATGAATACTTGACCCTACTTTGTGAAAATAATGTGTATTAGTGTGTCGATACCCTAATTGGTGGATGGCAGTAGTTTTTCCTTGATCCATAATCCAAGTTGAGGTATGTGCATCCACTCGATTCCTTGTGGGAATTATGATGAATGAAACTCTAGTTTTCCATATGCGGCATCTCTTTTGAATATGTTTATCTTCTGGTTAACTCTTGTAATCATTTAAAAAACCTTTCACCTTGATAATTCCTCTCGAATTTGTTACTGCTATTTGCAAAATCATTGTCGTTGGTCCTTTAACATCAACTTGATATTATATGGATGGTTTCATTTCCTTTTTTGAAATAACTTTTGTTGACCTTTTATTATGCATCATGTGGTGTCCAATCATCATGATTCAATTTTGTTTTGATGTGGCACATTCCAACACCTAATAAATTGCGTAGAGGTATGATTCCTATAAATGAATTTCAAAGAGCATATGTGTACCATATCTAGCTTAGAGAAGAAGATTATCTTTTCCTCCTCACCCATATTATAGAGAGGATGTGTATTTTTACTTCTTGTTCCATATTATAGAGAAGTATATTTTCCCTCTCCATATTTATGGTAAATGTGATATTTCTAGCCTACATGCCTTATTTTTATCTCATAGTCAAATATTTGGAAAGATCTCTCTATTGATGTTATTTATTTGTAAATGAAATGCTTCATCTTTTGATCTGCATATTCTCTTGAATGAAGTTCCTCTTAAGCTACCTATATTTGTTGAAACACCTTTTGTTTGGGAATTTTCTACTTATTTTGTTTATTTGTATTAAATTACCAATCATTTATATTTGGCACATACTCAATTAGTACCAATTCATGATTATCTTTTGTCATTTTTTTCATAGGTGTTATTTTCAACCCACCAAGGAGACAAGTATCCAGTCGACTAGGAGTTTGGAGAAGCTACTCAAGTTTAGTTGCTAAGAAGTTCTAATGTGCTCTGGTTGCCCTATGTGTCCAATCTACCTAGTTTATATTTCCTTTTCCTTTTAGTTTTTCCTTTGAGGAAAAGTTGTTGAACAATGATAAATCTTGTAATAGTCTAGTTTAACTCCATTGCTACAATACTCTTTGTTCGTTACGATATTTACTGAGAAATTTCATGCACCTCTTTGTATTTGCAAAATTTATGTTTAGGCTGTTTTGATGGGTTTTTGTATGCATTTTAGCAAGCTAGCATGAATCATTTTTTTAGAAGAAACTTCTATTAATATCCTTATCAATGGGATATGAATCCAAGGTCTCTATAATAACCTAATTTTATCTTAACTAAGTAAGTAGATTTACTTAGCTATTGACTTGGCCTTACGTATTTCTATTGAATACAACTACTATGAGGTTATAATAGAGATTAATTATCAAATGGTTGGTAACATGATTCTGAAGGACCATACACCAATCCTCTACATGCCGATTGGATTGTAGGAATCCATAAGAATCTCAAGGAGAATCAAAGAGTGAAGTTTTAAAGAAGAGAGGAAATACTATGGCAAATTGTCTTGCTAATATCACCTCAAAAACAACAAGGATCATTATGCTTATATAAGAACCCCTAAGGAGACGGAAAGTATCCCCTCTAAAGATATGTGTTATGATAGTAGTACTACCACATTTACTTTCCTGCAAAACCCTACTTTTGTAAATCTTTTATGAATTTTCTTGCAAGTGGAGAGAGGTGAATAAAACTTCCTCCTGACAACCCTAAAAAAGAGTTTACTTGGCTATTTTTTATGCTTAACTTGTTTAACCTATTTCATCTTGATAAATGAAAAGTTGTTTTAGATATAATGTTTCTAACTTGTAAAATACTTAACCCGCTTTGACTTGAATTAGTTAGGATATGTGACAAAAAACCCTAGTTGTAACAAAAAGTAGGGTTTGGTTCTTTTTGAGTAATATGAATGCATGCATTAAAATGGTGATGACATCCCCATATATAATCCATTTTTGTGATAGAATTAATTTATTTTACTGGTATAAGAGTTAGGAAACATATACCTAAAAGATATACATCAACTGATGATACATTTAAGGGGTTGAATTTCCAAATTGTAGAGAGAAACCAACTAAATTCTTGTAGGATAAATTTAGTTGACTAAAACTACTATTTGAGATTACGAGAGAGGGATTTCTCCACCTTCCATATCCCATAGGAGGCCAAATTCCCAGGAGGGTGGTAACTAGAAGAAAGCGTGTCTATGTGGTTTGAAGTCAGATTCCTTCAGTTTGGAACATCAAACTCCATCAAATGCTCTATTCCTTGTTGACAACCATAACTACCCATAAATACTAAAATTTATGAATGAATTTATTTATTTTATGGCCATAATTTAGAGAAAAATAATTGAATGCCTGGTTGGTTAAATTTATTCCTCAACCTACCATACAATTTGTAAAAAAAAAGGGACTTTAGGGGGTTAAAATAATTGTCCTAAGTAGATAAATTGTTTATATTGAATAAAAATGAACCAATAACCTCTGATACATTTTCTTATTATATAGATCTCTAGAATTTATATAGATATAGGAATACGTAGAGTTTTATAAATGAATTGAAGATGAAGATATGGATTAGGGTTCTTTCTTCCTACATGAGGCGGAATCAAGTAAGTTCTTTCTCCTTATCTACAATTTCTTGATATGTATTCTCTCTATTAGTGGAAAATCAGTCTTGATATAATTTATTCCAGTTTGGATTAAGACCTAAGATTTTGATCCTAAAAATAATTTTCATGAGTTTAGAGTTTGTCAAAACTTTTTGTCCTGAACACCTTCAAGAAAACCCGTAGACCAAAATATATTTGTCAACCTAAAAAATTCTCTATATCCCTTTGAAATTACTTTTATGATACTATAATGTAAAATCATTGTATTTCTATAATATTGGCCTATAAATTTCATTTGAAGAACTGGAAACATAGAGGTTCTCTGTCACCGTCAAAAGGTAATCACACTATCAATAAGGCAGGAATCATCAAGTACAATATTGCAAAACATCTTGGCTCCTCCATATAATATGACATTTGACATAACATATGTTGATATATAAAGCATATTAAAGATGGTGGAAACATAATTTACACAATATATTGAAGATAATGAAACCACATATATCAACATTTTATTATATGACTAAACATAATTATCTACATAAGAATGGACTCACCTCTTCATTTTTTTGAAAATTAAATGGTTTCATATAGCCAAAAATAATTACCAAAGACACCTATTCGCTCATAATCATATACACCTCTTTTTAACATAACTTATACACATATCTGCAAATACAAACCTCCACACACTTTTTTATATACACCATCCATCTTATATGCACACCATTATACATAACTTCAAAACATCTCCTTATATTGCAACATACACACCAATTAATAGAAAAATATGTGTTGAAAATCTAAATATATTCCTTAATGACATCTCCAATCGACACCCATTCGCACAATGTATTTTGCATTAACTTTCAATATATCGTTTGATACAAAGTTTAAAACACCAAGTGATTCTAGAAACATACAATTCTTTAGACAACAAATATTTACTAAATTATGTCTTGATTTAACATACTGCTTTCATTTTATGTCTTTGATTTGAAATCATCCACTTTGGAACATTAAACTTTGGACTGGAACACAACCTCATATGTCCGTTGATTCGTTACAATAAAAAGTCAAGAGAAAATTCGGAAATGTGTCATCTTCTTTATACATAAATTTTTGAACAAATATTAAAGTTACCGCAGCTTACTATGATTATTTTGTTTAGTGTGAAACTCCCGCTTCAGAATATCCGAAATGTCTGTCGACAATATTTGTAATTCTCATAGATATGTTGTCCGACATAGTGCCTGACACACATCTCCTCATATTCAACTAACTACTACACACTTTATAATGCATAACTTGTTAAATCATATTAAGTGTGGCCCAAAATTAATAAATTAATATTATCAGTGCACTTTTCTGAAAGGATGCGTCTGTTACGGTTATGAAGAAATATCGTAACCACCGTGTCTCTTCACGATGGCTGAGAAGATAATACACGGTTTTATAAATAAAGACTGGTCCTCTCTCCGTGGTTTCTTTACAGCAACTGGAATCCCATCTTACAGAGAACCCATAAGGAGAGAGAAACCTTTCCCCTAAAAGAACACTCAGATGGAAACTCCGTCAAATCCGGGTATGGTTTCTCTATCAATTGGCATCAGAGCCCTCGTTTATGATTTGTTCTTTGGACAAGACGAACTGTTTTCTTGTTTTAATCTCAAAGTCCATTCAATCCATTCAATCTTGTCGACTCTAGAATCTGATTTTAATTACAATGGAAACATTGCGATTAACAAAAGGGAAAAGGTTCCGCAAAGTATTCTGGGGCATCGCCTGCTTCCCCTTTACTATCATGTCATTAACTGCAGTCGTTCTGACATTAATTAAAGGACTATTTTCATTTGCTTCAATTCTGACGCAATGGTGTGCGGGCTGTAGTTGTCGTCATGCACGACTTCAATAGTTTGTCAATTAAAAGCACAACGGCACTGCGAACTGCAAACCATAACGTCAGATTCAAACATGAATCAAATATATCATCATTTGTGGATTTTACATGTTTGCAAATTAAGTCCTTTGCCCAGATACTCACGATGATTATTGACGGTTCCATAGAGAATGTCATGACAGTTTCAATTGTTCTTCTTATACTGCCTTCTTTTTTTTTGCTCCGCCAGACCAATTGTTAAATATAATTGTTGTTTTAAGTATGAAAGCCACGATGACTGTTTTTCATCGTGCCTATGAAAAAGGATATGAATACTCAGTTTTATCACATTATGGAAAGAGTACTCATGAAACAATAATAGTAATGATGATGGTTTACTATGAATGTTGTTCTCGTCTTATACATATGTTAATGACCTGTGGTGTTATATCACAAACTTTGAACAAG
The DNA here is from genome assembly GCA_963693085.1 of Alisma plantago-aquatica. NCBI lineage: Eukaryota > Viridiplantae > Streptophyta > Magnoliopsida > Alismatales > Alismataceae > Alisma > Alisma plantago-aquatica. The sequence goes on along the minus strand of OY856412.1, from coordinate 389,991,297 downwards.
AAGAATCTGACAGTAAATTCAGGTTGCGTATTTTATATCACAATTTTCCTTGTTGTGAGTGAATGTGCTAAGATATGTATGTCATACGTCATTTGTTCACTCGTGACTTATTGAACAATGGTGCATGTGTACTTAGAACGGTCCAATTTGTGATATTAGTGCACATTGAACATTATATACAATGTGATATGTGTATTTTCTCATAAATTAAAGACTAAGTAACATCATGCATGATTAAAAAGATAAAAATACCACCCAAAGGTGGATCATTTTATAAACAAACAATATTATGTCTTGAGATTAATAAAAATGTACTCAAAAGTGAGATATTTATTATTTCAATGCATATGTTACGTTTTGTTTTGTGTATGGGATGCAACATCCAAAAATATAATTCGACTTAGCATTACAAATTTATCCAAAGATAATTTTCAATGACTAGTTGTGATTAGAATTAAAAAAGTAAATAAAGTAGACCTCAGAAATTACTTTTATATATCAATTGTGGTTTTAATGTTAAATTTTTATTATTGTAGTTATTTCCTCATCTTTATTTGCTGAAAATAACAACATTCTGAATCTAAATGGTTCAAACTTTAATGAATGGAAAGAAAAGGCCATGTTTACATTAGGGTGTATGGACTTAGACTTAGCTTTCCGAGTGGAAAAACCACAACCACTAACAGAGGAAAGTAGCACTGCTGAAAAAGTCAATTATGATAAGTGGGAATATTCTAATAGGCTTAGTTTGTTGCTTATGCAAGTACATGTAGGAAAACATATTAGACGGTCTATTCCTTCTTCAGAATTGGCAAGAGATTTTCTAAAAGTGGTGGAGGAACAATATGTTTCTTCTAGTAAGTCTAGGGCTAGCACCTTGATGGCTAAGATGTGCTCTATGAAGTATAATGGTTCTTGTGAGATCTGTGAACACATCATGGAGATGAGAGACATTGTTGCCCAACTTAATGAGATGGAGCTATCTATTTCTAATGCATTTCTAGTTCACTTCATTTTAACTTCTTTGCCTAGTCAGTATGGATCATTCAAAGTCTCTTACAACACACAAAAGGAGAAATGGTCAATAAATGATTTGTTGGCCATGTGTGTTCAAGAAGAAGAGAGACTTAAGAATGAAGGGATCCCTACTGCACATCTGAGCATCAATGACAAGCATGGATGCAAGGGTAAAGGAAAAATGAAAGGACCAACTCATATATCAGGTGGTGTGTCCAAGGAAGGAGATGACAAGGCTGGGGGAAGCAAGGCTAATGAAATGCTTCTTCTGCCATAAGAAAGGACATGCTAAAAAGGAGTGCTTCAAGTATAAGAAATGGTTGGAAAAGAAAGGTATTATGTCTCTTATTTTATATGAATGTCATCTTTCTAATGTTCCTTTATATAATTGGTGGCTTGACTCTGGTGCCACTGTGCATATTTCCAATACATTGTAGGGATTTATGAATCAAAGGAAACCAACGGAGCGTGAAAAAGTCCTTTATTCTGGAATTAAATTGGGCCCGTGTGTAAAGGCTGTTGGCACATATAGATTAATCCTTGATAATGGAAGCTTGCTGGATTTAGAAAATACTTTCTATGTACCAAACTATAGTAGAAATGTAGTCTCTGTTTCTAGATTAGACAAACTAAATTATGCTTTTATTCTTTAAAGTGGATGAATCTCATTGTATAAAAACTCTAGCATTATTGGTACTTGTCTTTTAATAAATGATCTTTATCAAGTTCAATTAAGCCCTCATTTTGAGCAATCACTTATAGTCCAACATGATATTATTGGAAATAAACGTACATTACTAGATGAAAAGTCATCACTACTTTGGCACCGAAGGTTGGGATACATATCCAAGGAGAGAATCCAAAGATTAGTAAAAGAAGGCATTTTAGAGCCTTTTAGATTTTGCCGACTTTGGAACGTGTGTTGAATGCATAAAGGCTAAGAAAACCAACACTTCTAAAAAGGGTGCTAAGAGGAGTAGTGGAACACTAGAAATAATTCACACAGATATATGTGGACCATTTACACCTTGTTTTACATGGAAATAATATTTTGCAACCTTTATTGATGACTATTCACGATATATGTTTCTCTACTTATTAAATGACAAAAGTGAGGTTTTTCAAGCCTTTAAGGACTTTAAAGTTGAAGTGGAGAAACAATTAGGAAAGGTGATTAAGATAGTTAGATCATATGGAGGAGGCGAATATTATGGAAGGTTCACTGAGATGGGACAAAGAAAGGGACTATTTGCACATTTCCTTCAAGAAGAAGGTATTGTACCTCAATATACAATGCCAAGCACACCAAGTCAAAATGGTGTAGCTGAAAGAAGGAATCAAACATTAAAGGAAATGGTTAGTGAAATTCTTTGTAATTCATCCCTTCCTTCTACAATGTAGAGTGAGGCTTTAAAGACGGCAGTACATGTATTAAATAAGGTTCCTAGCAAGTCTGTCCAGAAAATCCCATATGAATTATGGATAGGAAGGAAGCCATCCTTTAACTATATGCACATATGGGGATGTCGTGCAGAAGCTAGAATATACAATCCATATGAGAAGGCATTTAACCCAAGAATCACTAGTGGTTTATTTATTGGTTACCCAGAGAGGTCAAAGGGATATAGGTTTTATTGTCCATATCACCCACAAAAGATAGTCGATACTGGTAAGGCTAGATTTTTGGAGGATCATCAAGTCAGTGGGAGTGATCTACTTCAGAATGTAACTTTTGATGAAGTACAGGATAGTGTTGTCACACCTGCACCTAGTCAAACTCGGATAAGCTATCCAATTAATGTTTCCATGAACAATTATCAAGTGGATGATCCAACAAAAGTAGATCATGCTCCTAGTCAGGTTGTAAATGAACAAATTGATCATGTTCATAATGAAGGACAACCTGAAGAGCCTATAGAAAATGTAGAACCCAATGCTGAATTACAAAGATCAACCAGATCAAGGAGGTCTGCCATTCCATATGACTATGTTGTATACCTTCAAGAGCCAAATATGGACTTTGAAGACATTGATCCCTTGTCTTTTTTAGAAGCAATGGATTGTGAAAATTCTTCTAAGTAGCTTGATGCCATGAAGGAGGAACTAGCATCCTTGAATAAGAATCAAGTATGGGACCTTGTACCTTTGCCAAAGAGTACTAAACCTATTGATTGTAAATGGGTATTTAAGACCAAAAGAAACTCAAATGGTGCAATGGAGCGGTACAAGGCAAGGCTTGTTGCCAAGGGTTTCACACAAAAAGAAGGCATTGATTACAAAGAGACCTTTTCTCCAGTCTCATCAAAGGACTCCTTTAGAGTAATCTTGGCCTTAGTGGATCACTTTGATCTTGAGCTACACCAAATGGATGTGAAAATAGCATTTTTAAATGGGGATTTATCTGAAGAAGTCTATATGGAACAACCAGAAGGTTTCATTGATTATAGTAGAAGTCACATGGTTTGCAAACTAAAGAAATCAATTTATGGACTTAAACAAGCATCTTGACAATGGTATATAAAGTTTAACACCATTATATCAACTTTTGGGTTTAAACCAAATATTGTTGACCGGTGTACATACCTCAAGTTCAGTGGGAATAAGTTTGTAATATTGATTCTTTATGTAGATGACATTCTACTAACAAGTAACAACATTGTTATATTAAATGAAACTAAAGAATTTCTTTCCTCTAACTTTGAGATGAAAGATATGGGAGAAGTTGCGTATGTACTCGGGATGGAGATTCATCGAGACCGAGCTAAGGGCATACTTGGTATATCCCAAAAAGTTTACATATCTCAAGTTTTAGAGAAGTATGAGATGAAAAATTGTTCACCTGGACCTGCACCTATAGTGAAAGGAGATAAATTTAACTCTAAGTAGTGTCCTCGTAATGATATTGAAAGGAATGAAATGAGGAAAATACCATACACATCTACAGTTGGGAGCCAACAATATCTTCAAATTTGCACCCAACCGGACATTGCTTTTTCTACTGGAATGCTTGGTCGTTACCAAAGTGACCCTGGTATGGACCATTGGAGAGCTGTGAAGAAGGTGATGCGCTACCTGCAAGGAACAAATGATTACATGCTTACATATAGAAGGGAAAACCACCTTGAGGTTATAGGATTTTCAAATGCAGATTTTGCTGGCTGTCTAGATAGTAGTAAGTCTACAACAAACTATATCTTCCTACTAGCCGATGGTGCAGTTTCATGGAGGAGTGTCAAACAAAGGACTACAACTTCATCCCCCATGGAAGCTGAACTTATAGCTTGCCATGAAACATCATCACATGCAATTTGGCTTAAGAATATGATACAAGATCTTAAAGTTGTTGATTCAATTCATAAACCACTACAAATATATTGTGATAATGAAGCTGCAGTCACTTTTGCTAATAATGATAAAAGCACAATGGCATGCAGACATCTAGACATAAAGCTCTATGTTGTTAATGAGCGAGTTGACAACAAGATGATACAGATTGATCACGTTGGTACACAATACATGATATCAGATCCTCTTACTAAAGGGCTAGCTCTAGGATTATACATCTCATGTAAAGAATATGGGTTTGAGAAAGTCATTTGATGTGTAATGGTTAATCTGATTTGATAATGTACTATTTATTGTGTGATCACATATTTAACTCACAATTTCTGTTTTAATACTAGTTATGACAGAATGTATGTTTTTGACATAAAGTTGGACCTGAGAATAAGTTTGAGGTCAATTTATTCATAAATTTTATCTCACTACATATACGATATTATAGTGCATAGAAGGAAGATCCCACCTATTGGGTATTAACCACTATGACTCATATTATTCGCTTATATGAATGTGTTTATGCTAAATCATCAATGGAAAATAAATAAATTTCCGTACTCCTCCACATATATTTCTCTTCCTACAATTTCCTACTAATCTAGATTTTTTGCCTATCCTCTTTTCCAAATCCTTCAATACCCGAAATCAGTTGCTAAGTTCTAAGCTTCCATTTCTCAATATGTCTCAGGAATTGTCTTTGCTTCCTCATTATTGTGCATTTTCTCAAAGATAGGGAATGTTCTTTTGAGTTCTACCATGCTTCCAAGCAGCTTCCTTCTTCTATCCAAGGTATCAGAGGCTCATGTGAGCTTAGGTCAATAGTTGGACAGAGTCGGGGCCTGTTGGGACTGTAGGTACTCCGAAAACATCATGAAGATGTTTTTATGCTACTATTAGATCTCACCAAGATTTAATCGGCCATTAGGGGTTGCTAGGATCTATTATTTTTCTAGTCAAGTTGATAAATCAAGACCTATGTTTTAAACTCATACCCTCACATGGGTTGACTTCTTCTGACATGCACTCTGGGGGTCTTTTTGTCATATTGTCGATTCTATTTTGTGGAACAACGCAAGCCGTGGTATGGATTATTGCATTTTTTAACCATGTCACACTCAAAGTTTGGGGACCATGCTGGCGAGCATATTAGTCCTTTTCATGATTATGGTATATCATATTTACTAAGTACACTAGTCTAAATAAATTCATAATTGTTTGTTAGAATGATAGAAACATAAAACAAAATAAGATCTATATCAGAAAAATGAGATCTTTCAATCTAGACTAGTTTTAGGTTTAATTTGAGGATTTTGAAGAATTGAACCTTAGGGTTTCATACTTAATGAATACTTGACCCTACTTTGTGAAAATAATGTGTATTAGTGTGTCGATACCCTAATTGGTGGATGGCAATAGTTTTTCCTTGATCCATAATCCAAGTTGAGGTATGTGCATCCACTCGATTCCTTGTGGACATTATGATGACTGAAACTCTAGTTTTCCATGTGAGGCATCTATTTTGAATATGTTTATCTTTTGGTTAACTCTTGTAATCATTTAAAAAACCTTTCACCTTGATAATTCCTCTCTAATTTGTTACTACTATTTGTGAAATCATTGTCGTTGGTCCTTTAACCTCAACTTGATATTATATGGATGGTTTCATTTCCTTTTTTGAAATAACTTTTGTTTACCTTTTATTATGCATCATGTGGTGTCCAATCATCACGATTCAATTTTGTTTTGATGTGACATATTCCAATACCTAATAAATTTTGTAGAGGTATGATTCCTATAAATGAATTTTGAAGAGCATATGTGTACCATATCTTGCTCAGAGGAAAAGATTATCTTTTCCTCCTCACCCATATTATAGAGAGGATGTGTATTTTCACTTCCTGTTCCATATTATAGAGAAGTATATTTCCCTCTCCATATTTATGTTAAATGTGATATTTCTAACCTACATGCCTTGTTTTTATCTCATAGTCAAATATTTGGAAAGATCTCTCTATTGATGTTATTTATTTGTGAATGAAATGCTTCATCTTTTGACTTGCATATTCTCTTGAATGAAGTTCCTCTTAAGCTACCTATATTTGTTGAAACACCTTTTGTTTGGGATTTTTCTACTTATTTTGTTTATTTGTATAAAATTCCCAATCATTTACATTTGGCACATACTCAATTAGTACCAATTCATGATTATCTTTTGTAATTTTTTTGCAGGTGTTGTTTTCAACCAACCAAGAAGACAAGTATCTAGTCAACTAGGAGTTTGGAGAAGCTACTCAGGTTTATTTGCTAAGAAGTTATAATGTGCTCTGGTTGCCTATGTGTCGAATCTACCTAGTTTATATTTCCTTTTCCTTTTAGTTTTTCCTTTGAGGAAAAGTTGTTGAACAATGATAAATCTTGTAATAGTCTAGTTTAACTCCATTGCTACAATACTCTTTGTTCGTTATGATATTTACTGAGAAATTTCATGCACCTCTTTGTATTTGCAAAATTTATGTTTAGGCTGTTTTGATGGGTTTTTGTATGCATTTTAGCAAGCTAGCATGAATAATTTTTTAGAAGAAACTTCTATTAATATCCTTATCAATGGGATATGAATCCAAGATCTCTATATAAACCTAATTTCATCTTAACTAAGTAGATTTACTTAGATATTGACTTGGCCTTAAGTATTTGTATTGGATGCAACTACTATGAGGTTATAATAGAGACTAATTATCAAATGGTTGGTAACATGATTCTGAAGGACCATACACCAATCCTCTACAGCTGATTGGATTGTAGGAATCCATAAGAATCTCAAGGAGAATCAAAGAGTCAAGTTTGAAAGAAGAGATGGAAATACTATGGCAAATTGTCTTGCGAAATATCACCTCAAAAACAACAAGGATCATTATGCTTATATAAGAACCCCTAAGGAGATGGAAAGTATCCCCTCTAAAGATATGTGTTATGATAGTAGTACTACCACATTTACTTTCCTACAAAACCCTACTTTTGAAAATATTTTATGAATTTTCTTTCAAGTGGAGAGAGGTGAATAAAACTTCCTCCTGACAACCCTAAAAAAAGAGTTTACTTGGCTATTTTTTATGATTAACTTGTTTAACCTATTTCAGCTTGATATATGAAAAGTTGTTTTAGATATAATGTTTCTAACTTGTAAAATACTTAACCCACTTTGACTTGAATTATTTAGGATATGTGACAAAAAAAACCCTAGTTGTGACAAAAAGTAGGGTTTGGTTCTTTTTGAGTAATATGAATGCATGCATTAAAATGGTGATGACATCCCCATATATAATCCATTTTTTTGATATAATTAATTTATTTTAATGGTATAAGAGTTAGGAAACATATACCTAAAAGATATACATCAATTGATGATACATTTAAGGGGTTTAATTTCCAATTTCTAGTGAGAAACCAACTAAATTCTTGTAGGATAAATTTAGTCGACTATAACTACTATTTGAGATTAAGAGAGAGGGATTTCTCCACCTTCCATATCCCATAGGAGGCCAAATTCCCAGGAGGGTGGTAACTAGAAGAAAATGTGTCTATGTGGTTTGAAGTCAGATTCCTTCAGTTTGGAACATCAAACTCCATCAAACACTCTATTCCTTGTTGACAACCATAACTACCCATAAATACTAATATTTATGAATGAATTTATTTATTTTATGGCCATAATTTATAGAAAAATAATTGAATGCCTGGTTGGTTAAATTTATTCCTCAACCTACCATACAATTTGTAAAAACAAAAAAGGGACTTTAGGGGGTTAAAATAATTGTCCTAAATAGATAAAATGGTTTATATTGAATAAAAATGAACCAAGAACCTCTGATACATTGTCTTATTATATAGATCTCTGGAATTTATATAGAGATAAGGATACGTAGAGTTTTATAAATGAATTGAAGAGGAAGATCTAAATTAGGGTTCTTTCTTCCTACATGAGGTGGAATCAAGTAAGTTCTTTCTCCTTATCTACAATTTCTTGATATCTATTCTCTCTATTAGTGGAAAACCCGTCTTGATATAATTTATTCCAGTTTGGATTAAGACCTAAAATTTTGATCCTAAACATAATTTTCATGAGTCTAGAGTTTGTCAAAACCTTTTGTCCTGAACACCTTCAAGAAAACCCGTAGACCAAAATATATTTGTCAACCTAAAAATTTCTCCATATCCCTCTGAAATTACTATTGTGATACTATAATGTAAATTATTGTACTTCTATAATATTGGCCTATAAATTTTATTTAAAGAACTGGCAACATGGAGGTTCTCTGTCACCGTCAAAAGGTAATTACACTATCAATAAGGTAGGAATCGTCAAGTACAATATTGCAAAACATCCTGGCTCCTCCATATAATATGACATTTGAGATAACATATGTTAATATATATAAAGCATATTAAAGATGGCGGAAACATAATTTACACAATATATTGAAGAATATGAAATCACAAATATCAACATTTTATTATACGGCAAAACATAATTATCTACATAAGAATGGACTCGCCTCTTCATATTTTTCGACAATTAAATGGTTTCATATAGCCAAAAATAATTACCAAAGACACCTATTCGAACATAATCATATACACCTCTTTATAACATAACTTATACGCATATCTGCAAATACAAACCGCCACACACTTTTTTATATACACCATCCATCTTATATGCACACCATTATACGTAACTTCAAAACATCCCCTTATATTGCAACTTACACACCAATTAATAGAAAAATATGTGTTCAAAATCTAAATATATTCCTTAATGACATCTCCAATCGACACCCATTCGCACAATGTATTTTGCATTAACTTTCAATATATCATTTGATACAAAGTTTAAAACACCATGTGATTCTAGAAACATACAATTTTTTAGACAACAAATATTTACTAAATTATGTCTTGGTTTAACATACTGCTTTCATTTTATGTCTTTGATATGAAATCATCCACTTTGGAACATTAAACTTTGGACTGGAACACAACCTCATATGTCCGCTGATTCGTTACAATAAAAAGTCAAGAGAAAATTCGAAAATGAGTCATCTTCTTTATACATAAATTGTTGAGCAAATACTAAAGTTGCCGCAGCTTACTATGATTATTTTGTTTAGTGTGAAACTCCCGCTTCAGAATATCCCAAACGTCTGTCGACAACATTCGTAATTCTCATAGATATGTTGTCCGACATAGTGCCTGACACACATCTCCTCATATTCAACTAACTACTACACACTTTATAATGCATAACTACCATAATCTTTTCAGATATACTATCATACTTAGCATCCAAACATCCTTTCATGCCACAATCTAAACACATGTTTAAACTGTAAAGTGCATCACCCACCGCCATGAACTTATTTACACAAAATATCTACTATCAACATTTATACTATAAATTAGCAGCATAATACTCAACCATCCCGCTTCATCTGGTGCAAAATGTTTTTCCCATCAAGTTTAGAATATATTGTGATAATGAAGCTGCAGTTACTTTTACTAATAATGATAAAAGTACAATGGCATGCAGACATCTAGACATAAAGCTCTATGTTGTTAATGAGCGAGTTGACACCAAGATGATATCGATTGATCACGTTGGTACACAATACATGATATTAAATCATCTTACTAAAGGGCTAGCTCCAGGATTGTATACATCTCATGTAAAGAATATGGGTCTGAGAAAGTCATTTGATGTGTAATGGTTAATCTGATTTGATAATGTACTATTTATTGTGTGATCACATATTTAACTCACAATTTCTGTTTTAATACTAGTTATGACAGAATGTATGTTTTTGACATAAAGTTGGACCTGAGAATAAGTTTGAGGTCAATTTATTCATAAATTTTATCTCACTACATATAAGATATTATAGTGCATAGAAGGAAGATCCCACCTATTGGGTATTAACCACTATGACTCATATTATTCGCTTATATGAATGTGTTTATGCTAAATCATCAATGGAAAATAAATAAATATTATTGCCATGGCATTTTGGGCCAAGTGAAAAAATGTTAAATCTTATTTAGTGTGACCCAAAATTAATAAATTAATATTATCATTGCACCTTTCCGAAAGGATGCGTCTGTTATGGTTATGAAGAGATATCGTATCCACCGTGTTTCTTCACGATGGTTGAGGAGATAATACACAGTATTATAAATAAAGACTAATCCTCTCTCTGTGGTTTCTTTACCGCAACCGGAATCCCATCTTACGGAGAACCCATAAGGAGAGAGAAATCTTGCCCCTAAAAGAAGGCTACTCCGTTCGCTTCTCGCTCTTTCTCTGCAGACTGTTCGACACTGCCTTCAAGAGAGGAACAAGAACACTTAGATGGAAACTCCATCAAATCCGGATATGATTTCTCTATCATAACTACCATAATCTTTTCAGATATACTATCATACTTAGCATCCAAACATCCTTGCATGCCACAATCTAAACACATGTTTAAACTGTAAATTGCATCACCCACCGCCTTGAACTTATTTACACAAAATATCTACTATCAACATTTACACTATAAATTAGCAGCATAATACTCAACCATCCAGCTTCATCTGGTCCAAAATGTTTTTCCCATCAAGTTTAGAAGCAAAGAGCAGTCTGGTGTACTCCAGAGAACTCAACGTCTTGTAACGCGGGGGGCTCTCTTGACAGAAATCAGGAAGTGGGCCAACAATAGCATCCGAGTTGGAAGTGTGAAATGCTGCAATGGATAGCCGTTCCTTCTCTTTGTCTATCACAGCTCTGTGTTCAATGCTCTTGTACTTGCCATTGGTAACTATCTGAAAGAAAATAAGTACCAGATGTTGGACAGCCTAAAAGACCAGAGATGGGAGAAAGCTAAAACAGTACTAGCAGGGAAAGCAGAATGTTTCTTGGTACGATACCTCGATCACATCTCCTATGTTTACAACGAGAGCCCCTGGTATCGGGAACACGGGTAGCCATTTCCCCTGCCTCCTGATCTGCAATCCAGGTATCTCGCTGACTTGCAGGAGCAGCGTGAGACCCACTGCGTCGGAATGCGGGGAGAGTCCTATGACTTTGTCATGTGCGAGAGAGCAAGGAGGGTAGTAGTTCATTCTCATCGACTGGACCACATCCTTCATCATGCCTGTAAGCTTATCTGGGTCGTCCAATCCCAGGTTCTTTGACATCTGATGGAAGAGGTTCCCTGCAACTTTCTTGGTTTCCGTTGAATAAGCCTCTAATGCTGTCCTGCGTGTTGGATAAGCAGCTTTGGTTTTAAAGATTGTGGACAGGAATTCCTACTCTCGGTTAGCATGACAACCTCATTATGATTATAATAACATTTTGCTCAAAATTTAAAAAACAACTACGAGGTACCCGAAGAAAAAGATATGTACCTACCGAAAAGCGGGAGGCTGTTCCGGCCACAGATTGTAGTTCCTGGAAGAAGGCGGCTGCGTGAAGAGATATAGCATGTCTGCCCAATCCAGTTTCTGGTTGTCGGAGATAACAAAGGCCTGACCGTAGCCCTCGATCGTGCCTGGCAGCTGGGCGCTCTTCATCCTTACCTCCAAGGGTTGCTTGAAGAACTCACGGAGGTTGTCCTTGATGCCCGCCGTGATCTCATCTGGAATTCCGTGATTCACAAGCTGCAGGATACGCTTAGAGTGAACAAAATTACCTAGTTGTTGCCGTTTGATTCCGTCTGGATTACTAAAACTAGAATCTTGTTGACTGAAACTGTTACTAGATTTCATATAGTTGATAACACAAGTTGTGGAAAGTACATGTAGTTCATATGGATTCTAGATTTATGTGTGGTGTGCACCTAATTCCAGACGAAGTCAGATCAAAAACTTGGTCTCTCACCTGGAAGAAACCCCAATCCTCACAGGCCATTTTTAGCACAGCCGCCTCCTCTTCCGATGACACGGGATCCAGCAGCCTCACCATGTCCACCACGGGGATGCTCACGTCGTCAACAGGCGCGGTTCCATCTTCACCTGCTAGGAGCGTATCGATCATGTCACGGCCTGCCTCGAACTCCCGGCGGATGTACCTACTGGGAACCTCCGTCAGGCCGCCGGAATCCACCATGGCCTGCACGTTGGGCACAGGGAGAGAACCTCCGAGTTCAGCCCACCTGGTTTGTGTAGCTCTGCCACCCATAATGATGCCCAATGCCTCCACCGTCGCCTCTGCCTCCTACCGGGCTGGTTCCTAGCTTAAATGCTCCCTATCCAGCTGCATCTCAACATGGACTATAACAAAAGTAGCCTTTCCTGTTTTTTTTTTAAGGAAAGCTTTATATATAAATAGAAGCCAAAATACCAAAATGGCACATTTGCCATATTTTATTTCTTAAATGATACGTTCTTAAACTTATTGTCTAAAATGACACATTTGAGGTGCAATGCGTCTCCCGCGAGGCAATGCGTCCCGGAAGCGGACGTATTGGCCCTACAGGAGGGCAATGCATCCCGAACCGGGACGCATTGTCCTCCTGTGGGGCCAAAGCGTCGCGCGCGGAGACGCCCCAACAACTAAATTTTGCCACGCGAGCAATGCGTTCGGAACGGAGACGCCTTGCTCCCTGGACAGACGCAACCCAACGGCTATTTTGCCGTTGGGCCGCGGCACGGTGCCATGTGGGGGCAATGCGTCCCCAACCGGGACACATTGCTCTCCTATAAATATTAGGCAAAATTAATCTCCAAACTCACACCCTTCTTCATTTTCTTACTCTGCTCTCTACTCCCATTGCTCTGAAGTTTTTGCTTGGATTTCTACTGCTTGGAGGCGATTTCTAACTTATTTTGGGCGATCTTGGAGCTGCTATCTTCTTCACTTCTTCTACTGCTTGGTTTCTCTTCTCGTATTCTTTGATTGACAAGGGAGAACTCTCTACAAAAATTTTAATTTCCAAAACTTGAACTTAACATTAGTATGCAATATTACAACTGAAATAATTGTATTGCTACTCCTTAATTCCACATTACTAAAATAATAATGTAGAAAATGACAATTGAAGGTTAATTAATACCTAAAAAATTATTGTTCGGAATTGTAAAATTATTGTTCTGAAATGTTAATGTTACTGAAAAAATAGCAAAATTGTTGTTCTGAAATGTTAATGTTACTGAAAAAATAGCAAAATTGTTGTTTTGAAATGTTAATGTTACTAAAAAATAGTAGAATTGTTGTTCTCAAATGTTATAGAAAAAGTAGTAAAATAAATTTAATTCCAAATTTAAAATTATTATTCTAAAATCTTAACTACTCTTTTAAAAATGATGTCATTGTTCTAAAATATTAATTCATGTTAATATAATGTTCTAAAATATGAATTATTGTTTTACAATGATAGGAACATGACATCTAGTTCAAATTCACAAATTGTCAAGATGAGACATGATGGCCAATTTCTCTCTGATGGGTCTAATTATAGTCGATTTGTTAGACCCATAAACATTTCACTTATTAATACCCTATCTGAACTAAAATCATATATCTATACAACACTTGACATCAATCCTAACCACTTCTCTATCAAAATATCCTATCTTTTCCCTGGAGAAAATCATATGCTCGTACAAGTTGATGATGATGATACATACATAACCTTGTTATCACTTTCAACTGATGCCTATATTGATGTGTTTCTTGAGAAAACATCTATCCACCAACAACCTTATTTCATGGGTCTATTGAATCAATTTCAATCTCAATTCCCTCATAATCATTTATGGAGTCAACCACCTCAATTCTCTCAAAGTCATTTAACTTCTGAATGGAGTCAACCACCTCAATTCTCTCAAAGTTATTTAACTGTTGAATGGAGTCAACCACCTCAATTCTCTCAAAATCCTACTACTGAGAATGTTGGTGTTGAGGTTGACGAGGGAGATAATAATAGTGATCATGAAGGTGATAATGATGGTGATCACGAAGGTGATAACAATAGTGATATTAAAGGTGGTAATAATAGTGAACCACCTGAGGAGGAGTCATTGACTGAAATCGATGATGAGCACACACATCCATTCCCTGACTCTATTGCAGCATTGAGTTCTATTCCATCCATATTTGACAACCAATGGCCCCAACATGAACACATTGATTCCAACTATGAAGCTTTTCAAGATGATGACTGGGTGGAAGATTTTCGTCATGAATTCCGTCTCAATTACAATCCTTCCAGCATTGTTATATACGAGGGTGCTTTATTTGCATACAAAGTTATACTGGTTGAGACGCTCCAAAAATGGTCGATATAAAAGAATGTCCAATACCGTACATTACACTCAAATAATCGTCATCTTAAACTTGTTTGTATCCATGATCAACGATGTCCTTGGAGATTGACCGCTTGCCAGTCCAAAAGAGCAGGTGGCATGTGGAAGATAAAACATTGTAAAGCAGGCCACAATTGTGAATTAACTGTTATGAATCATGATCATCACCAAGTCACAACATCTTATATTGCTCGAATGATAATGCCAATCCTAGTATCACGATTGGATATATCGACACAAGAAATTCATGACAAGGTGAATGATGAACTAAGGCTCCATATATCTTACAAGAAGGCATATCTAGCGAGGAGAAAGGCTGTATGTAAAATATTTGGAGACTGGGAATCATCATATCATAGTTTGTTTCCGTTCTTGATTTCTCTGACACAATATATTCTAAGAACTATATATGCCCACCTTATTGATGATTATACCCTTCAAACTGAAGGCACTCGTAGATTCAAGCGGGTGTTTTGGGCATTTGGTCCAGCTATGAGGGGTTGGGCCTATTGCATGCTTGTTCTTACTGTTGATGGCACATTTTTAATAGGAAAATATATTAGCATACTTCTCATTGCATGTGGCATATATGCTGATAATGGTCAATTTCCACTTGCTTTTGCTGTTGTCGAGAAAGAAAATAAGGACTCCTGGGAGTGGTTCTTTGGTTGTCTACAAATTTGTATTCCAATCATTCCACGATGTACACACTTGTGTATTATTTTTGATTGAATGAGTGAGATTTTTCCAGCACTTGAATCAAAATTTGATTGGGCTCAACATCATTGTTGTCTTCGACATCTTCGGGAGAACTTCCATAAGCAGTTCAAGTCCCAGGAGTTGAGGGAGCTTTTATGGAAGGTGGGATCCACAACGGATACACATGAATTTGATCATCATATGACTGTTATAGAAACCATAGAACCAGATGGGATGACTGTAACACTTCAGGATGTTGCAGTGATTCTAGGTCTTAGGATTGATGGCCCACCTGTTATAGCTTTTTATACGATAGGTGTAAATGAGGGGCAATTTTCTTCTTGGTCTTACCTTTGTGAGAATTTCTTAGGAGATGCACCAGATGGGATGTCTAAGGGGCATATCTCCTTGATTTGGCTGCGTGAGAACTTCATGGATATGGATCTGACCGTGGGTGATGAAGAGTAACAACTAGAACTGAGTACAAGGTACACCAGGGCATATCTCATATACTTTTTAGGTAGTTACCTTATCCCAGATAGTACCGGGGATAGAGTGCATGTTAGGTACCTCCCTCTTGTGTCTGATTTTGCACGTTGTGGCACTCTATCTTCGGGTGCTACAACTCTAGCTTACTTATATAGGGAGTTGTATAAGGCTACCACCCGGTTCAGGAGAACTGCCCATCTGTCAGGTTGTGTCTGTCTATTGCAGCTGTGGTATTGGGAGAGGTTGGGAATTGGACGCCCAGGTTCAATTGTTATGCACTGGGGGGGAGTGGCCAGAAGATGTTCCCTTGGGTTATAGGTAAAGATCTACATAATTAATTTTTATATATATCCAAACATTATGTAGTGTTTATCTAAATTTAGTTTGTCAATTTAATAGGTGGCCTACCTTTGTCCAAAGGAGTGACACTATCAGGGGAACAGTTCTGTTTTACAATTCATCATTTGACCAGATTTTGCCCTCGCAGGTATAACTTACTTACCTCTACTAACATGTTGTATGGTATATGTTTTATTTATTTACAGTTTACTCCATTTTATATGATACATGTTGTCTATATGAATAACATATAAATTTGACTCCTTACACTGCTGATGTTCTTGAGAGATTGTTTGCCATTTGTAGAGAGGGTAGTGATGTTTGGTTGGCACGAGTGCCTTTGCTGTGCTACACAATAGTGGAGTGACACTTCATCGATAGAGTACTTGGACAGTTCAGCTTTGTTCAAGTACAACCTACTCTTGAGCTGCCGCGACTTAGCCAGATAGATGGGAGGGGTCATGCGGCTGAGGATTGGCTGCTTCATTATAGGTGGGAGGTGCAACTATGGAACAATAGACATGAGAGCTTAGTTCCCGCTCCACCAGCTGATACAATCTTTAGTCCTTAAGTTCACTACGCATGGTATCATCCCCAGTACATCGTACCCCCTTCAGCTATGCCTCCGACCACATACTACCTGCAAAGTTATCGCCATCAAGAATTTGTGAGTATCATTATTATTTCTTTTATAAACTATTATTTTTATCTTTGTTATTTGTAATTGGTCTTTATTATGTGTACATACTTTGTTTTACAGGTGCAAACATAGGTGGCGATCTGAGCGGCTTTAGAGCACGCCCCTACACAGATCAGAGACAACATCTATAGTATCCAGAGGGCTTACTTTGATAGTCTTCCCGACTATGCTGGGTCATGGGATCCAATACCCACTCATACCACAACCCCTGAGCCCACTCCTACTCCTACTCCTATACTTACTTCTCCTGAGCTCACTCCCACTTCTCAGTTCATGGGATGGGGACATACAAGCCCATACTTTAGAGCAGCTGGTTCTTATTCTTCATTCATCACCCCAACTCAACCAACATCCTACCATGGAGCAAGTTCTTCTTCTGTTCCATACACTCCATTCCCACCACCAGTTATTCATGAGAGTCGACCACCACCTTATGCCACATATTCACCTACTCTGTTTGATTTCTCAGGATGCACCCCACCTGATGCATCCTATTCTGGTTTTCAGAGACCCCTCACCCCACCTCCACCTTTTCATTTCTATGATGCTCGCCAGCATCCTCCTACGCAGTTGTCCCCAGTTCAGACATCTCCAGATGACATTGGTACAAAGGAGCCAGATGTAGAGGGAGGTGGGCGAGGTCGTCATGGGCGAGGAGGACGTGCTTAGTTTTTTATATATTGTTCTATGTTGTATGTATGCTTTTGTGAAGACATCTATTGTATGTGGATCTATCATATTATGATATCATATTGATTCATTTTGGATCTATCATATTGTTCTGTTGTGTGTTGTGTATTATTTTCTCGTCATGTTGGTTCATGTTTTAACCTTGTTTTTAATTGCTCTCTCATTTTTTTGGAATTAAGTTCTTATTATATAATCAATTAGGAACCAACTGATGTTGCTTGCAATACCACTTATATATTCCATATGCATGTTACGAGCTATTGAAGTGGACAAATTTATAATAATTGGGTATATTATAGACATCCAAATACAAGTGAACGAATTGTAAATGTATAAATACAATCAATATTGTTAATATACATATCAATAACCATGAAAGAATATCAGTGACTGCAAAAATATTTGAAAAAAAAATAATGCGTCCTGCATGGGGACGCATTGCTGCAATGCGTCCTCGACTGAGACTTATTGGTGCAATGCGTCCCAGCAATAGACACATTGATCCCACAAGAGGACAATGCATCCCAAATCGGGACGCATTACACTCTTGTGGGGCTAATGCGTCCGCTTCCGGGACGCATTGCCTCGCGGGAGAGCAATGCGTCCCAGAAGGGGACACATTGCTCCCCAAATGTGTTATTTTGGGCAATAAGTTCAAGAACGTGCCATTTAAGGAATAAAATATGACAAATGTGCCATTTTGGTTTTTTGGCCATAAATAGATATAAACATTTGCATACAACCACATGCAAATGAAGAAAAGTAGCCTTTACTGTGCTAGCTGTCAACGGTGAGCCAACCGAAATCAGCCCGTAAAGTATGGAAGGTAAAATTTACAACACACTTACACACGCTATAGCATTGGGATCAGACCCACAACGATCAACTAACAGTCCAATTTGTGCAATAACGTGCCTGCAACAGTCCGTTAACTATCTTCTTTAACGACCCTCTAAAAGTTAATAACAATCCGTTTGGATGTATGTTGCATACATTGTCTGTTTTTTTGTACATATACATGTACTTTCGTGTAGTGTACGTTGTCTCTTTGTGTTTATCTTTTTTCACATCAAATTTTTTGAATGCTTTTGAATTTTAACGGCTATAATTTTATAATACACATCATGCTAGACTATACACGTTATTATGCAACAATACGCACACATACGCACATAATGGAACATATCGAGATTGACGGTTAGATAATCATCATTGGACCATATCTGAGTACAATTCTAAATTTTGTGTGGTTATGTATCAAGTTTTAGTCTTAATAGGGACATATACTAATAAGAAGAAATGTCAAATCGGGCTAAAATTTGTTGGCACCCATGGGTTGATTTAAGTCAAATTTCTATGACGAAATTAGATCTATATCCTTGGTTAGTTGCTAGAGTTATGAGTTATCTTTTGGCACCCACGTATAATCCTATTAACTATAATAAATATACAAATATAAATATAAATATCGTACTAAATATATTATTTTAAATATATTAAAATAATAAATACTACACATTTTATTAGACAATGTATTTGTTGATGCAAGTAAATCCATAGCAACTTTATTTTTGTTTTAACTATGCAAACGGTTGCTAATTTTTTTGTTGCTTTTTGTTAACAAAATCAACATAGCGATGTTCTGTATTGTTATTTATGTTAATGATAAAGTAATGTGTTGCTTAATTATGTTTTATATTCAATCACAATAATTACTTCTATCTTTTTTCTTTTTATGTCGTAGACAACCATAAGTACTTGTCATAGTAAGTATATCTAATGTTAATTAAAAATATATAAATTTTTGTGTGGTACTTTATAATAATCACAACAACTATATTCTCTTTACCCATTTACATCACAACACAAGTACTAGTTATAGTCATTTTTTTTATTTTACGTCAAAGCCAATCAACAAGTAATTTATTGTATATGGTATCAAACACAACAGTTGGTTGCTCCCTTTTTGCTAATCATGGTCTCAAAAAATAGCAAATTCTTCTTATTAATATAGTTAACATTACAATGTTGGTTATAATGTCTTTTTGATTGAACACGTGTTACATGGTTACCCCCAGTTTAACATGTAACCTACAAGGTTGGAGTTGAATGTGCTTTTATTCCACCCATTTGAAATTAGTTTTTTTTACTTACACCCATGAGATCCACTCTCATAGTGATCAGGCCCAAATCTAACCCATCCATTCATTTGACATGTCTACTGACAAGTGTCTTGTTGCCCTAGAAAATGCATTTACAAAATCGACATGAAGCATATAAAAGTTTTAGCATTGAGGGGATACTTCTCGTCATGTCCTTAGTTGATACGACTCATGGACACTATTTGATGAACAATTATCGTTTCAGACCCTTGACAAAATTTACAAGGCACATCATGTCTTTACACAGACATGATGTGATGTCTCAAATTTTAAAAGAAACATAAATATTAAGATAGAGGTTTTGGAGAGGGATCTTTCATTTATCAAATTCCAACTTTGAGAAAATAATAACATGCGACTTAGAGGGTAATTCCACTCAAACAGAAGCTAAAAGGAAGAAGAAGAATGAAGAAAAGGTGGAATCCTATCTCCTTTGTAGGAAGAAGCTTCTACTTCAAATCTATTGTAGAGGATTTATGCTTACAAGTGTTATATTTTTATTTCTTTACCTTTTATATTTTGTTTCTCCTTGCTTATTGCATGGAACTTGTAGGGTATGTGATTTCTAACCTTGTTTCTAAAAAACTTATAGATATGGTTTCCCTTGTATTTGGGACCTTTCTAAGAACCCATCATCCTTGTTATGAATAACTCTTTGTTTATTTAAAAATTGCATTCTTTGTTTCTCTAGTTACTTATAGTTTCTTATGTGCATCTATGTCCATGGTACCCAACATCCCTGATTTCAACATATTATAAATGGTTTACAAATTTGCTAAATAATGTTGACCTATCCAAATTTTGATGATGACTTAGCCATTTTGTTCATGTGTATCTAAATATCTACTTGATATCAATTTTTGATATATAGGTACACCAAAATGATGAAATTCAAATGCCACTTTACCAAAGAACAAGTCAAATTCAACATAAATTCAAAGTTTGAAGAATATAGAGGTGCTCTATTAGAATTTTGTTGTAAGCCATTCATTTTGACTGTATTTGTATTAAGCTTCATGGATCATTAGAGTCAATTAAATTAAAAATATATATGCACTTCAAAGGATTTTGACTTAGCCAAAAGAGAGAGGTTTGTTGGCAGATATTTTCCTTGGGTTAGCTCAGTCAACAACCAATTTATTGGTATAGAATCATTTTCACCCAAGTTTGCCCTTGGGGTAACTCAACTAACAATCAACACTGACATGCACTACAGGAAAAGTTAACAATAACGACGGAAAAAGTTGGTCGTAAATGTGAATAAGTTTGTCGTTAAAACTATTAACGATGGAAAAAAAAAGTTGTCACGTCTTGTCGTTATTGGTCTTGCCGTTAATAAAGATAACGACGAATAATTTCAGTTCGTCGCTATTACAAATCACGACGACTTATATAATTTGTCGTTAATAGTTTTAACGACTATATAAAATGTCTGACGTTGATACTAGTTGCGACCACCCAATCTTGTCGCTGATACTAGTAACAACAACTAGCAGGCTTGATCACAAAGGTCAACAACAACGTTCTTTTTCCGTCGTAAATAGCTATAATGACAAAAAAACCAAATTGCTAAATTTGTCTTTCATGTTTGCAACACACTTGGATCCTAACCTAGGAAACACGAACTTGTACACGAGCATGGATTTATCGACAGACTAAGAGGCACCACAATTTTCAACAATGCAGGACATGACACGACAATGGGAACAATTAACTTATTATTATACAAGTATGTATATTTATATATGAATATTTTGGCATACAATAAGCTTTATGTATAAACACACAAATTGATCTAAATCAATCATCTATGATGGAAATCTCCATGAAATCTAACCAACAATCAACATATAATAATATATCCACAAGTCAAAGTATGAATTAACTCACAACATATATCAAGATCCTTATATAATTATTGTAGTAAGAATATATGGAATGATAAAATCAAGGTTAGTAAAATTTTAGAGACATTAGTTTTTGTTATTTGTGTAAGTCATACTTGTCAAGGCGTGAAGGCGGCATGGCGTTCCAGCTGAACGCCTTATGACTAGGCGCGACTAGGCATCGCTTAGGTGACCTTTAAAAATAATAGTTTATGTATATATGCATGTGTCATGGTTTTCCCCCACTCATATACACACATTGCATAGTTATATATGTAGTTATCTACATATTTATGGTCGACCTCCTCATATATATATATATATATACATTTAAGTGTTACTTAAGATGCATAAGAAAGAGATAAGGAGGGGAGATGGAGATGTAGAGAAGCTAGAAAAGTGGTAGGAGGAAGAATGAGAGGGTGTAAGGAAATATGTTGGTGGTGATGGAGAAGATGAAAAATAAGGTGCCTTGGAGATTGAGAGGGGAGAAAGAGAAGAGGCATACATTTAAGTGTTACTTAAGATACATAGGCAATTTGGAACTTCTGCCTTGTAGGAAGCGGCCGCACTGGCCACTTTCTTAATCGCTGGTCGTGTTTTACAGAATTGTTCAATGCATTTAGTTAATTATAAGGTCCAATATCTTATGATTTAGATAGCTATGTTCTGAACAACTAATTAAAATGTGACTAAAAAATTATATAGTGTAGACAATTGATACGTGCAGCTAAGTGTATTCAACATAGATTATTATAATGTTACAATACTAAATTTATATCAATTCTGATAGGAAAAAAGAATGAGAACTGACAGTTGTATTTTTTAATGAGTAAGAAAAGAATACTTACCTTTTGATTGCACATATTTAGTTTATCTTGATCCAAAGACAATGAGACACTCGTAGTGAAGAATAAGTGGAAGAAGAAAACCATTTATAGCTAAATCCCATAATAGAGTGTAATATATAATCTGAATACCAATCATCCATCACCATAAATGAAACCTACAAAAGAGATTTTAAGTCTTAGAAACACAATTCATGGAATGCACATATCTCCGGATGTGCGTCAGACACATAAAGCCGAATGTAAAATGAACACATATCTCCGGATGTGTAAACAGACACATTTTCCGCATGTGCAACGGATACATATCTCCGGATGTGCAACAGACACATTTTCCGCATGTGCAACGGGGCATATTTTCCATATGCTCACTCGAAAACCAAAACAACATATACATTGTGCGTTGAAAAACAAAACAGCATGTGTTTAGAAGTTTAGGGGATAGGGAGGGGTTTCCAAGAAGTGTTTCAGTACAAGACTCCACTCAGTCTTTTAATGGATGTGGCATTCTTTTCTTGCATCAAAGAATTTACTGTGTTAATCGAAGAATGAATCGAGAAGAAAATAATATATAGCTCTTTCCATAATGAGTGTGCACATATCATATGAATAGAAATCATCATCACATATATATAACTATGTACCTACAAAAAAATAATATATTAGGGGCACATATCATTGAATGTGCAACAAACATATAACTTCAGATGTGCAACAAATACATTTTCCGCATGTGCAACAGATATGAATAGATTATACCGATATAACTAGTACTCACAGTTGTATATTTTAATGAGTAAAAGAGTACTTACCTTTTGAACCAAAGACAATGAGACACTCGTAGTGAAGAATAAGTGGAAGAAGAAAGCCATTTATAGCTAAATCCCATAATAGAGTGTAATATATAATCTGAATACCAATCACCATCACCATAAATGAAACCTACAAAAGAGATTTTAAGTATTAGAAACACAATTCATGGAATGCACATATCTCCAGATGTGTTTCGGACACATAAAGCCGAATGTGCAACGGACACATATCTCCGGATGTGTGAACGGACACATTTTCCGCATGTGCAACGGACACATATCTCCGGATGTGCAACGGACACATTTTCCGCATGTGCAACGGGGCATATTTTCCATATGTTCACTCGAAGACCAAAACAACATATACATTGTGCGTTGAAAAACAAAACAACATGCGTTTAGAAGTTTAGGGGATAGGGAGGGGTTTCCAAGAAGTGTTTCAGTACAAGACGATGCGGCATTCTTTTCTTGCATCAAAGAATTTACTGTGTTAACCGAAGAATGAATCGAGAAGAAAATAATATATAGCTCTTTCCATAATGAGTGTGTACATATCATATGAATAGAAATCATCATCACATATATATAACTATGTACCTACAAAAAAATAATATATTAGGGGCACATATCACTGAATGTGCAACAAACATATAACTTCAGATGTGCAACGAATACATTTTCCGCATGTGCAATGGATATGAATAGATTATACCGATACAACTAGTACTCACAGTTGTATATTTGAATGAGTAAGAAAAGAGTACTTACCTTTTGAACCAAAGACAATGAGACACTCGTAGTGAAGAATAAGTGGAAGAAGAAAACCATTTATAGCTAAATCCCATAATAGAGTGTAATATATAATCTGAATACCAATCACCATCATAACAGAGTGGGAATGTACATATCTCCCAAGATATCAATATTGTGCAAATCGAACTCATCAATTTGAATAACCTGAATTTAGAGCAAAACATATGAAGATGAGGACAATAAAAGACATAAAGAAATATTGATATCAAAATAAAGTGAAAGAACGAACCTTGTGAAATTTCATCCATGAGTATGTTGTAACAAAGAATGTTCATTAGTTTCTTCCAATAATAATTGCAGATTTCATTAGAGCATCCTTACATTCAGCAACATTAATAAATGTTGCATGAATGAATTTCAAACTCGGGGATGCATTTTATCCATGAGTATATTCTAAAAATAAAGGCTCAATAGTTTCCCATATCCCTAGGAAATCTGGCTGTAACAGATCATCATTCTGCTAGTGTAAGATCCTTTAATCTGGCTGTTGGTGGAACAAACCTGAAAAAAGCGTAAGAAACTTGATAACTCTTTCATCTTCTTATTCACTTGGAATAATTAGCATAACCCAAGCTGTAAAAGAAAACAAGTATGGTCTGT
This sequence comes from Alisma plantago-aquatica, assembly GCA_963693085.1. Lineage (NCBI taxonomy): Eukaryota > Viridiplantae > Streptophyta > Magnoliopsida > Alismatales > Alismataceae > Alisma > Alisma plantago-aquatica. The sequence goes on along the minus strand of OY856412.1, from coordinate 389,966,562 downwards.
AAGATGCCTTTTGATAAACTCTTTAAACAACACTATCTTATTAATGGAGCAATGTAAAATGTCATATTCAAGTAATAAAACACTCCCAATTATAAGTCAAGTTCAAACCAAAATGGCATGGGATGTAATGCAGCATCCATGCTCAACATGAAGAAGAAAGGCTATTCCAAAAGAAAGATACATATTAGATTTAGATACATGATTGGAAAAAAGATGGAACCTATCACAATTACCTCATATGGATGTGATATGAAAATGATGTTGAATATATGGATATGTCACTTCTGAACATCCTGTATACATTAAAATGCAACATACTCAATTAAAATCAGAATCAACCGAATTACCTATTGAAGATTTGTATGTTAATACATCTCATTTTTCCTGTGTTTTGGTATTTCACCAAAAACAATCAAGTATAATTACAAAATTTCTAGAGGAATAATGATGTTGGATGGGTAACATTAAAATGTGTGTACTCCACTTTCAGGTGAAAGTAACTACAAAAAAAGGTTTTAATTTTTCTTCCATCCAAACAAAACCATTGGACTCATTCTCTAGTTGACTTGTCATTGGATCACTTGCATCATCACCTACAATTGTGAATTAGAAAATTTATATCAATGCCACCTCAAATATATATATGTATGCCAATGCTACCCAAAATCTTCTCCTTTCATTTCTGAGGAACAAATTAGAATAAGAAAAGGATAAAATTATAGCAAAAACTACATAAAAAATTCTAATATTCATCTCATAAATGAAATTAACCGCGTACCGAATTTAAACTAGTCTTCTGATATAGATGGAGAACCAACTGAACCATCAACATCCTCTTCAAATTGCACAAGTTGCTGAAATTTCGGATTTTTGACTATCATCTCTAGTAGATTTTCCACTTTGCTCAAATGACTTTGTGTTGCACGCTTTTCAACTTCACTTTCTTTCAAGGCTTTCTCTTGCACATTAAAAGCTTCCTCCAATAGGGAATGCTTGCTCCTTTGATTTTAGCTCATCCAATAGGGCATTCTTTGTTTTGTATGGTCCTCTTACATCTCTAGGCTTCACTCCTCCACCATAACCTGATATGTATTTTCTTGTTCGTGGTTCTCCATATACTTTTTCTACAACCTCTACATGATGAAGGGATGGCTCAACTTGTTGGATGCTAACAATTTTTTCCTATAAGAGAAAGTAATTAATGTTGTGTAAATATACAAATAGTGACATGACCATGCATGTTAGTATACTTACATGAACTTGGGATACCTCCATGTTAGCTAATGTATCACCTTTCTTGTGTCTCTCAAAATATATTGTTCCAAAGTCAGGTGCATTCCCATCTTTCCCCCCTATAACATTACCAAAATAAGTTGTGTAAATAAGAAGAATGAAGGTTGTACTGAAGATATATTTAAACAACCTTCTGCCATGAAATTTCTCTAAGAGGCATGCTGCCCGTGCGATGAAGTAGTTTCTTGTTCAATCCTTCTCTATTCTTAGAGTTTCTCTTACTCAAGGCCTGCATTTTTATTAATAAAACAAATATGATTAAGAAATCACAATCATAAGTTCAAGTAACTTGTACCAGTGTGAAAATGATTACTCATGAGATTACCATAAACTTTTCACTATGAAAAACTTCCTTTACGAGCCATTCCCAATCACCCTCAACTTGAATTGCCATAGGCTTCTTCAATAATTGGTGCTTCATGTCTAGCCCTTTCACTGTATGATGCATTGCTGCCCTCCATTTCACCCATAACTCTTTCATATGTTTTATTGTATGGCTTTTAAAATCATCCATGTTGTTGTTAGAAAATTTATCCTATACAAAAAAATATGCATTAAGGATTTTATTATCTTGTGAACATTTAAGAATTTAGATAAATATAAAATGAATTGATCCCACTCACCACAGCTCCTGCCCACATGTGATCCTTTTGTCTTTCAGTGATATCATTCCATGAATGAACCTTCAATGGGCAAATGTTGCAATCATGAATAATTCTTCCCAAGTGTCTACTCCATACCTTATGGTTTTTCCCAACTGGCCGACCTTGATAAAATGTGATATCTATCTTGCTTCCTTCTTTAAGTCTAGCAACCTTTTTACATTTGTTACTTCCTCGACGCCTCACTATCTTTTCAAAGACATTACCTATCATCAAGTAGAAAAAGAAACAAGATACTAAATAACAAAATATATTGGGAAATCAGTTGTGTATACACTAGGAGAACATGCAACTTAATTGGTGCATGTTAATATTTCAAACTAATGCAAATCAGCAACAACTAGAAGGGGTCTTACATGTTGATATCTCACCAATAGAATGTGTGGAAATCGGTTCAGCAGCCATGCCATGTTGATTGGGAGATTCTTCAAGAGGTACATGACCTGATTCAATTGGTGGAGGATCATGTTGAATTGGTGGAGCATGTTAATATTTCAAACTAATGCAAATCAGCAACAACTAGAAGGGGTCTTACATGTTGATATCTCACCAATAGAATGTGTGGAAATCGGTTCAGCAACCATGCCATGTTGATTGGGAGATTCTTCAAGAGGTACATGACCTGATTCAATCGGTGGAGGATCATGTTGAATTGGCGGAGCAACATTTCTAATTGGGGGAGGACTTTCAATTGGTGGAGGAGTACTCTTCATTGGTGGAGATGGAACATTTTTGGAGGTAGAATCATTCCATGTTTGTGGAAGAGAAGAATTTTTTTTGGAAAAGAAGGATTTTTTCCCACTATTTAAATCCAATAAATTACTATCATAATACCCATCCATACCATGGATATTATCTCCTTTGAGATTTGGTAAAGTACTTTTAAGTACCAATCCATGAACACGTCTTTTTCCAATCACACTTAGTTGTTGTGGCAAGAGATAATTCTTAGATTTAGACTTATTAGGATCCTTCTCATTTTTTGATCCTCTTATAGACATTGTCCTGTACCACCAAGGACAATAATTAGAAGATCAACTATCAATAAATATAGTTGATCAAAACAATAAAAATGACAATTATTACACATGTTTACATAACAATACTTGATTGCATAAAGTAAAAGACCAAATGTCATAGTCAATAACTTTATAGAAAATTAGGCTGAAAATGTCATGATAAGATATAAAACATATAATCTTTTCTAGTGGCATCACTACAACAAATTAAATGATAAATAAATCTTCTAAACATCATCACAAATATCAATAGGAACTTCTGCTGCTTCATCCGCATCAACTAGCTCAAATTTATCGTGTGGCTCAACCTTTATCACAACATGCCATCCCTTGTTATTGTGATCATCGACATAAAACACTTGAGATGCTTGAGTGGCTAATACATATGGCTCAGTAGTTTTCCAAATGCGTTTGCAATCAATACTTGTAAAATCATACTCATCAATCTTTAATCCTTTCACTTTGTCACCAACATCAAACCAATCACACCGAAATAATGTTACCCGATTATCACCCAAGTATTGCATTTCTATAATCTCGGTCAATTTTCCAAAATAATCAATAACTTCACCACTATCATCACCACCTCCCACAACCACTCCACTACATTGTGACCTCAATTTTTCCTCATGAGACCTAGTATGAAATCGATATCCATTCACCACATAACCATAAAAACATGTCACAGATTTAGATGGACCCCTTGATAATGAAAGCAACTCTTCTATTTTTTTGCTTTTATCATTCTCAAATTGATCTGCGACCTATATAAATTATAATGGTGTGATGAGAAACATATAAACAATTGTGTATATATATTTCCATATTGAGAGAATAGACAACTTACCTTTGTCTTAAACCACTCAATGAAATTGTCATTTAATTCCTTATAAGATATTTGTTCTACATTTACCCCCTGAATTTGATAGTATTCCCTACATTAAATCATTTAAATATTAGATCAATTATATATAGGCTTACTACAAGTTATAAATAAATGACATATAATAATTTGTAGGAAATCACTTACTCAATGAAAGGTTCAACTTCTTCACAATTATTAAGAATGTATATATGGGCTTGCTCCAATTCAAGTGCATCAAGGTCTCTTATTTTTCCAAAACCTAATCCTCTTCCCTTGTATGAAAAAGTAGATAAAACTGAATTTTCCTTGACATTGTCTTCATAATTTTGATCTAGGCGATTGAACTTTGTCTCCACTTTATGCAAATATCTTGAACAAAGATTCATACATTCTTCTGCTATGTATCCTTCTGCTATGGAATCCTCTGGGAGGGCCCTATTGCGGATATAGGATTTTAAGGTATACAAATTTCTCTCTATAGGATACATCCAGTGCCCATGAACAGGTCCACATAGCATAGCCTCATGTGCCAAATGAATAGGAAGATGCAACATCACATCAAAAAATGATGGTGGAAATATCTGCTCTAACTTACAAAGTGTAACTGGAATTTGAGCTTCAATTTGCTTCAACTCCCTCATATTTAAGCACTTAGATCCCAATACCTTAAAAAATCGAGACAACTCAAGAATCGGCTCATAAACAACCTTAGGAAGAAGACCACGAAGTGCAAGTGGAAGTATGTGATGTAATAGAACATGATGGTCATGACTTTTTAATCCAGAAAGTTTAGTCTCTTTCATGTTAACACATTGTGAAATGTTTGAGGAATAGCCGTCTGGGACCTTTAAATCTTTCAAAAATCTACAAAACTTCTTCTTTCCATCTCGAGATAGTACAAATGGTGCATCTGGTAAAACTATTTTCCCCTCCGTTGTTACGGGGTGCAATTCTTGTCTAATTTTCATAGCTTGCAAATCAAGACGAGATTTGCAATTGTCCTTTGTCTTATTCTTAACATTCAGAATAGTTGCAAGAATACTGTCACATATGTTTTTCTCTATATGCATCACATCTAAAGTATGTCGTATCAAAAGATTTTTCCAGTATGGAAGTTTGAAGAAAATGCTTTTCTTATTCCAATTGTCCCCCCTACTCTTGTGAGATATCTTTTTAGAATCTTTACTTAAAGGATTTCCCTCAAGATTGTCGACTTGGTTAAGGATATCATCACCAGCTAGTGGTGGCATTGGTGTGCCATTCTCAATAGTGCCATCAAATTTTGATTTATTTTTTCTCCACTTGTGATTCATAGGCAAATACCGTCTGTGACCCATGAAACATTGTTTTCCACCATTAGCTAAACGAGTTGAATGGGTACCCTTATGGCAACATGGGCAAGCAAGTTTTCCCTTAGTGCTCCATCGAGATAAAATCCCATATGCAGGAAAATCATTAATCATCCACATAAGAGCTGCATGAAGATTAAAATTTTGGCGCATAGTTGCATCAAATGTTTGTATTCCATTATTCCACAACTCTAACAATTCATTTATTAGAGGTTGCAAATAAACATCAATAGCATCACCGGGACCACTAGGACCAGGAATGAGCATAGACAAAATCAAATTGGGTTGCTTCATGATCATCCAAGGAGGCAAATTATATGGAATAAGAATAACTGGCCAAATGCTATATGATGGTCTAGAATTTTTGAATGGTTGAAAACCATCACTAGCTAGTCCCAATCTAACATTTCTACTCTCAGCAGCAAAATTTTCATTTAATTCATTGAATCTCTTCCATTCCAATGAATCAGACGGATGTCGCATATCACCATTATCACCATTATCATGATGCCAACTCATAAGTGCAGATGTTTTTGTAGACATAAACAACATTTGAAGCCGAGGAATTAGTGGGAAGTAACGCAATATTTTTTTTGGTATTTTTTTCCCATTTGCTTTTACTTTCTCCACCCCACTACACTTGTCATGTTTCCATCTAGAAGTATTGCAAATTTTACAATTATCAAGACCGTGGTCTTCCTTCCAAAACAACATACAATTGTTTGCACATGCATCAATCTTGTTATATGAGCAACCAAGATCTTTGATTGTCTTCTTTGCTTCATAATAAGAGGTAGGCAAAGTTGAGTCTTGTGGAAATAGCTCGTCTTTCATCAGTTCAAGTAACATTGTAAAAGACCGATTACTCCATCTCCCAAGACTCTTGATGTGAAGCAACTTGACTAGTGCAGACAACTTTGAACTCTTTGAGCCCTTATAAAGAGGTTGTTTGAGGTCATTTAGCAACCTAAAAAACTTTTGGGCCTCACAATTAGGTTCCTCTTCAAAATTATTGTGGTCAAAATATCCCATATCCCCAACATTTCCCTCAATATTATGATGGATCGGATGCATATCTTCCAGAAGCTCTAACATTTCATCATCTATCTCACTATCTTGTTCATTGTCATTATTTTCAGCATCTAAATCAGAATCAGTTTCATGTCTCGTCTCACCATGATGATACCAAAAGGTATAACTCCTCATGAAACCATAAATCATTAGGTGTGTTTTGACTAAATCATGATGCATAGATACATCATTAACACAACGAACACATGGGCATCTAATTTCAGTTAAGCCAATTCTTTGACATGCATAAATCAGAAACTCTTCGACACCAAATTTATATGATGGATCATCAAGTCGGTCATCAACAAGTCTAATCCATTGCTTACATGGTGCCATTTTCTACATAGAAACATAGAATTTTATTATAAATAGGGATATAAATTTAGCATTATTGTTGTCGACTATTGTTAAATAAAAATGAATCACAAGACACTTCTTCAAATAATACATCGTTGTTGTACGTATCATTTATTGTATGGGAAATTCCAAGAGAAACACATCATTGTATATCCACTTCTGTTATAATAGAAATTAGAATATGTTTCTTGTTTGAAGCAATATCTCTTGGCATGAGTTTAAATGAGTAAAGATCTAAACCTATTTCTTCAAAAGTTTTCAATAACCTAAATTATCAGTAAATATGTAGTACTGTCCAGCAATTAACTACCAAATCAGCAATCTAACTAATAGATGCAATTTAAGATCTAACAGTGAACACTCCAAGCAAAAGCAAGCACCTAACAGTAATTATAAGTGTAATGTGACCAACCAAATCAGTAAGACAGTAACACACGAGAAGGAAATATGGAGAAAATGAAACATGAGAATGATGAAGGACTGAAGGAAATAACAAAGAGAAGAATACGATGTAGGAATAAGAAAGGGGATACCTATGAGTAGAGGAGAATTGAGGGTGGCAGACAGTGAGTGGGAGTGAGTGTCTCAATGGAGAATGTGGGAAAGAAGAGGCAAACAAATACCTGTGAAAATGCAAGAAGTGGGGAGGGGAATCGACCAAACAAAGAGTTGCTAATAAAGCAGTGATGGATTTAGAACTTGCACTTAAAGTTTGTTTCTAGTTGTAGCTCAAGTCGTGGGTCCGAAATCTATCAGGACACCAGGGAGTATTAGAAAAAATTAGAAGACATGCATTACGCTTGTGAATTGTGATGGGAGTACAACACTTCCACAAAATAAAAAGGTAATAAAATCAGCGACCAAGATTTAGAAATCAGTTTGGCATCACACACTCCACTATAATGTCTTTTTTCCTTTACCAATCCAATATTCAGAAATCAGCGACCAAGATTCAGAAATCAGTTTGGGCACGAGCCTCACCAGGCCCAAACGTGGCTCCGCCACTGACATGGAGTTGAATGAAAAGACAGAGAAATGAAGAGGAAAGCAAAGATGAGAGGAGGAAGATGGGAGGACGACGAAAATGCAAGAAAAAAAATAGAGATGTGAAAGGGGGGCAATCGACAAAAAGAAAAAAAACGCAACGTCAGTAGGAAAATGCTGAGGAAGGGGAGGAAGATGCGAGGAAGAGGAAGATGAATAATGCCAACTTCCAAGTCATGCCAATTACCAACCCCACCGCCGTTTCCCTACTCTTAATTATTGACCTTCTACTAATCACAGGACCATGTCCTTTTTCTTTCCGTGAAGAAACGACCAGCTTCTTACTTGAAGGAAGAAGGACTCGCAATCCTTTTTTTATGTTTTCTACCAAACGATACAGACGGTTGTTAATTGCTACAGTTTAGATCCCTGAACTCGTAATCACCGCTGCATTCTTAAATAGTGCACCCGAACGGCCATAAAGGAAATCGAGGGGCGCACAGAGCACTGGTCCATACTATACAAAACGCTGACGAAGGGGAGGAAGATGCGAGGAAGAGGAAAATGCGAGGAAGAGGAGAAAGATGCAAGGAGACGAGTGTACCTGTGGGCTTTGGTGGAGCTTTTCGCCAGTCACGAGGAGAGGAGAGTTGCCGCCTTAGGGAGAATGGCCACCACCTTCGTCGGAGAGCAATGATGTTGCCGCCGGAGTGAGATGGATCGTCGGCCACAGGGGAAGCATCGGCCACCGGGGGACCACTGCTCCGCTCTCGGGTCCCGGGGGATCGTCGGCTACCAGGGGGATCGTTTGTACCTGCCGCCTTGCCCTAGTCTGCTCCGCTGGTCCGCTGCTGGGAGAAAGAGGCGCAACATCAGGGTCGGGGGCCCGGTGAGTGTGAGGGACCGGGGAGTGGGGTTTACGGGCCATCGTTTTAGTTAAAAAAAAGCAACTTAATAAAAAAACATTGTTTAAACACCCACACAACCTGGATCGGACAATTTTGAGCATAATAAGCTTTAGGGAAGAGTTTTAACGGCGGAAAATTTATTTATTTACGACAGATAAAAAAGTTGTCGTTATTGCCTACACCAACAACGGCGGAAAATTTGTTTATTTACGATAGATAAAAAAAGTTGTCGTTGTTGCTTACACCAACAACGGCAGAAAATGTTGTTTGTCATTTTTACTGAATTTATTACGACAAGATAATAAAGTAGTCGTTAACTTTGACGTTAATACACTAGTTTCTTGTAGTGATGATAGGAGTATCTATCAGCCGAGTTTCTTATCAGTAAGAAATTCAACTGATAAGTGTGACCAGCTTGATTAATAACACCATCGATTGAGTTTTACAAAAGGTAACTCAGCTGGCAACATTCTATAGTAAAGTACTAAAAGGTGCATTTAGTCATTTGAAGTGGTGAAAACTTCAAAAATGGATCTATTGGAACCCCCAGAATTTTCTAGAAATCAATCTAAGTGTCTCTACTAGCTAGTAGACAACCTCAACAATAAATAGGAACCCTTGTACTTCATTCCAAGTTTGCCTTCAATGTTTTATTCTATAGTTGAGTGATTGTGCAAATAAGAGCTCCTAATATCTTTCAAGCTTGATTACTTCTCTATGATCATTTGAGTGAGTTATGATTTCTTTAGGAGAGCTAAAACCATTGTAATACTTTGTGAATCTCTCCATTCTCTCTTCTTCGATCTCCATTCACAAAAATTGATTGCAGTTTCACTCAATATAGAAGTAATGATCAAGGAAGAAGATCCATGTCAGGGGTGAGTAATACATTAGAGAAGGCCAAAGACTGTTGGTTGGTGGATAAATTTGTCTTTGGTATGGTCCATTGGTATAAAACAGAAGCTAGTTTAACCCTTGATCTAGTAAGTGTTGATCTTATGGTGTATCGCTTATAATTGAATATATGGTGGTGCTCATAGTTCAAAATATGATAGTTTGACCTCTTAGAATAGTTAGTTTTAGCAGTTGGAAACATCATAATTAATTTTTTGCATTGGTTCTTATTCAATCTCTTTCATCCTTGCTTTGATCTTTTAGTTGCACTCAAATTTTAATATACCTTGAAGGTCTAACAAGTTATGTGTTGGTTTTTTATCTCTACCTTCTTCAAAAATACCATTATTCCAAAAAGTAGTAGAGATATAAGTATATATCATGTGAAAACAAGTAGGGTTACTACATTACTATCTTTTTACGTAAGTAATTAAGGTTGGTGTTTTCTTGAGAAGAATCTAAGAAATATTTTATTATCTGCATGATTATTAGTTGCATGACATTAAATTCACTACCTAACTGGTAATAGGCAAAAGTTGTTGATCAATTTTTGAAAGATAGTACAAAGATGGGAAGTTGATATATTTTTTGAATGTTCATCGTATGGATAATGGTTGTCATGGAACCAAATATACTTCATAGCCTTGATATTTGAAGGTGAATCCCATGACCATTTTAGCTAATTTAGAATTGAACCAAATCAACTATTTTCATCTTGAATCACTTTGCTAATTGAGTTGTATTATTCGTTTTATATGTAATGGCTCATTTTGGAAGCAACCTTAACTTATGATACTAGTCATCCATTCTATTATTAGCCTCAATATTGTGTCACTTAGGTTTATTTTTTATTTCATACACTCTCCTTGAGCATATCAATTTGTGTTTCCATTACCTGGGAGCCAATTCCTTTTTAGAAAATTGTAACCTAATGAGTTTAGTTAATTGTATGATTCTATAGAATTGGTCTCACACTTGTTTAGTGCTTGCATTTCATACGAATTCTTTGAGAACTAAAATCTTTTTTCTTAGTTTATAGGAATCATGTATGTTTTACAATTCGTCTAGTGAGAACTCAGTTTGCGTATTCTTAACGATCCCTCAGGTTGGTTTGACCCACAGGAGGCCACGAGAAAGAGGAAGAAAACAAAACTAAGAGAACATTGATGAAATTTCAACTACAACAAAGATAATTGTAAGAAAAATGCTTGACTACATCTCCCCTCTTCACAATAAGGTGTCTAGAACAATAGTCTGACTTGATATAGATTCCATTCTAATTGGTATCATGTGACAAAACTAGTTCTTAATCTTAGAAAATGAAGAACCAAATCTTGATGTGAAGAATAAATGGTATTTTGCATCGGAACTATTTGGCATTGTAAAGATCAATATGTTGATGGATGATGGCTTGCATCTCTACTTGTTTACATTCACTCTACATGGTCAAGATAAATAGCAAATCCAAGGAATGAAAAAGGGACAATTTTGACCTAGAACACCTTACCAACCATCTAGTAAAAGTTCTTCCATCCAAGAAGGACTAATGAGATGTTCAAGAAATTTTTTCTCTTTGAGAAACAAGTTGAAAAGACATTGATTAATGCCTGGGAGAGGTATAAAGAGATAATATATAGGTGTCTACACTAAAGTAAACCTGAGTGGATAGGATTGAGCACATTTATTGGTGGATTATCCTCTGATACCACCTCAACTATTGATGCAACTTCCAAGTGAAGTTTCTTGAAATGCAAGTTAAGGCATTAAATTGATTTAAATCATGTCCATGAATATTCAAGGGGTGTACATCTCAGAAATATAAGTAATAATTTGGAGGTCATTTCATCTCTCGATGAAAATATTAACACTCTTACCAAGCAGCTCAATTTTGTAAGTGTCAACCAAGTACACCAAGTCGTGGGGTGAGGTTTTTGTAATGCCCCTCACCACTATGTTCATTGCAATGCATTACCATAAAAATGTAGTATGGAGCATGTAAATGTTGTTTGGAAGTACCCAAGGTATAGTCCTTATTCAAATTCCTTTAATCTAGGGTGAACAAATCATCCCAACTTCTTCTAAAAAGACAATAAACAACAATAAGAACGCCAACAATGCTACGATAATCACTAGGAGCAACCTAGTAATAATGAGAGTCTTGAATTTATAATATTATGTAAGCTTTATGCAAACATGATGTGTTTTATCAAATTTTAGAAAAAATATAAATAACTTAGGTGTTTACAATAAAACTAAGTGAAACCATTATCATGTAATTTCCCTATGATTGTATAACTTTCCTTGCGTTTCAAAGTCACAAAAGCAAAACACGTATCTGTGTAGCATTTTAGGGATTGTATGGAGGTACTTGGGAGTCATATGGTATTAAATATAGATGGCTTATAGAAAATTCATATAATTTTTGGGGCCCATGGAACCCTAAATTCACCTCTTTATATGAGTTTGGTCAAGGTTGTAGATTCTGTTCTTATCTGGTAGTCTTGCTACTACAATTGAAAAAGATATGATATTTTTATGTGGCAATATTTCAAAATTGATGATAAGTATCATGACCTGAATACCCATGACAGACCTAATGTTGTTTGTGGGTCACATGTCGATGAGTCAATACTTGTTATACACACAATAATCGAGGCATGATAGAATTTCAATGCAACCAAATAATCTTAAGATCATACAAGGAATAATAGAGGACTTAGCGCTCACTTGCCAATGTCTTGGAAGGTACATGCCAAGCTACTCAGGGCTTAATAACAACAATGCTAATCAAGACATGAAAACACTTATGTAGTTCCTCAAGTGACTTTATTATATATTACCTTTAATACTCTAACGTGTTTTGTAAAATTTTCTTTTTAACATAGAATTACCTAGTTTTACATATATAGTAGGTCTGATATACTCTCAATACTCTAAAAGATGATTTATCCCTCTCATCTTTGTAGTTTCTGACTCTTTTTAGGTTCTCAACACCCATATTAGGGGTTACCTTTATTGATGCACCAAAGAGCTCAAGGTGGGAGTTTACCTCTTAGTGTCATCCCTATATACTGGGTTTCCAGGGAAGAGTGTTTATAAAATATTGTATATGACACTCAATCTTTATGTATATGTGTCATTAATTATGCACATATTGTGTATATGAACATGCATATCTTTTGTTTGAATAGATTATGGCAGAGTTTACATATGATGAAAATCCATAACTACATGATAATATATGAAACTTTGGGCCATACTCTACATTAGAATATGTGAATTTTGTTGGAATTTCATTTGAGAACTTGCATTTATTGTTAAATGATTTTAATTAGGATCATTTTCCATTTTTTTGGGTTTTTTTCCTTTTGTGTCCAGCTCAACTTTGGGGGGTTCTTGTGTGCTAATCTTAGGATCAGGTGCCACACTAAATGCGTTAACTATAATTGAAGTACTTCACTTAACTTTACCCTAGCTGACTACATTAATGTTCCTACTAATGATATTAATAAACCAAATGATGTTTAAGATGGGGGAACACATTTTCATGAAGGTTTATTCTATAGGTATATTTTGATATCCATTACTTTAGTGGACCCTAGTTTTTCGACCTTCAAATAGTCAATCTATCTATCTAGTATCAAAGATCCATAGCAAATCCTTGTAGCATATATGGTAGTAAGGCGAATAGTCAGTCCACTAATGATCATCAATCATCCAACTAACAAGGTATGATAACCACCTTGTACCACCAATAATTAGTATACTAGACCAATAGTCACACAATAAGACTTAAGTTAGATTACTATTTAGTCGATGTACTTCTTTTTCAATCCAATCACCGAATCAAAATAATTTCAAATTTATTAGATTTTTAAGTATAGATATGAAAATGTCTCTCTAATTTTATAATTATGCATATAAACTAAAGCGTAGATTTAATATCTAGTGAACTAGAACTAGATTGGAGGGGGAAACATGAGAAAAGGGAGAGACATGTCCATGTAGTAGAATGTTGGATTGATCAACCATGGTAATTGTTTTACTATCATTTCTACTTCCTTTTTGACCTAATCCAAGATATATATTTGTAGAAAGTTCGAATTTTGGAATTACCTCTTCTTTTCGCATATTCCCCCTTTCACCTTTAGGCTTAGCCTACATGTATGAGAAATGGATGAGTGGTCTATGGGCATTGAATATGGATTTAATATTCAAAATGCAATCTTAGCAAGTATGGATGTGTGTCTCAAAGTAGAAATCCAACCTAAGGCAAGCATAAATTTTATAATTAACCAAAATCTCATAGAAATGAAGAACAACATGAAAAAGTAGACACTACCGTGTTTACCTTATTTATATGTATTAATAATGGAATGCATAAGTTGATATTTATAAGTGTTTATTTGTTATAAATGGTAGAATATAACTAGAATATGATAGCATTTCACTTAATAATGACTATATTTAAATTTCTTAGAAATTGGAAAGATTGAATCTGGAAGCACCATTATATCCAGTTTTATAAAATTTTGTAGTAACAAAATTTATCTCAAAATTTTATGATTGAGTTTCTTTCTTAGTTCTAGTTACAGTTATAATTTATATTTCATGTAAATTAATAGTATCAAGTATATTATTTTGAATATTACAAAAATATAGTGCCCTAGCATCTTAGTTTAGAGTAAAAAATGTAGAAAGGAAGATAAGAAATATTAGTAAAATTTATGTAAGAAATATACAATAGAGTAACAATAAGTGAAATTAAAGAATCAATTAGAAGCAAGTTATAATTGAAGTTACGCCCATTTGGCGAAAGAAGTTGATACCCAGAAGACTCTACATCCCACTATCTGGATCAATGGAGTAGATTATAAGGTGGAGTATGAGATAACCCCAGAAGGTTGTTCCATTTGCGGGAAATATGGCCATACGGCTAAGTAATGCATATCCTCGTCATCCGTATGGACTGAACAAACAAACACCACAACAGAGTAGGAGGGACCTGTGAGGGGGGGCATCCAGGACAGTGAGTGGCAGCAGTAGGGGGATTGCCGATGGAGACGTAGACGGGCAAAACAAACAAACTAGAAAGTTTGAAATTCCCATCACCGCCAATAGGTTTGAAAACCTACCCTTCGAAGAGGAACAAGAGGAGCACGAAATCAACACTGAGACCGGTAACGAATCAGGTGTTCAAGACAAACAACAATAGCCACCAATAAAGATCTGGAGATAAAAGAGAATAGCCAGAGATTCGGCGACAACCGCTCTCAACAACCTGCATGAAGGAACAACAGAAGGAATTGTGAAAAATGCGACAAACACCTTATGAAGCAAAAATCAGGAGGAACAATCGCATATAGCTGTACACCCAGAAGTCGATGAGGTCATTATCGAAATGGAATAAGCTACTGAGGCCAATGTGATCATCGTGGATGAAGAAGATATGAATGGGTAAGGAAAAAGCACATCCCATCCGAACATAGAAGGCCCAGAGAGTAATCCATGAGTGGAGAAAAATAAGAACCAAGAGCAAGAATCAAGTAACATCATGAGCAGAACCAGGAAACACACCATGAAGAAATCAGTGGGAGAAAACAAATCAACGCCTCAACCCACACCCTCAGGAAGGACATTGAAAGAAACACCATGAAAATGAAGAAACCAAGAGCCTCCACGCCATATGAGCAGTGAAGGAAAATCCCGAGAAGTATTCTTGGAACAATAGTAGATCAAAATGCAGAGAAGGGTGGGAACAATGCGTCATTTTAACAAAAGGTTGTCCGACCTTAACCCATTTTTGTCTGTTTAATGCATGTAACAAACATTCTCTGCTGGAATGTCCATGGAATTGGTAGTGATGAAAGGGTCAGAATGCTCAAAGAGCTTGTGGCTATCCATAAACCTGGGATTATCTCCATCCTAGAGCCACACATTAGTGCCGAGGCGGTAGGGAGAACCATTGAAAATCTTGGCTTTCCCAAAATCCTATTGGGTGGAAGCTAGAGGCTTCTCTGGAGGTATCTGGGTTTACTGGAACCCCAATGTATGTAAGGTCGATATTATCTGTAGCCATAGACATCCTGTTATATTAACGATGAATTTTACATATCCTTCATCTACGCTATCCCTCAACCCAGGACTAGATAACTGCTATGGAAACACCTCGTCATCATGGGTGTGTCTTGCTTGGGCCCTTGGATAGCTTTGGGAGATTTCAACTCCATCTTGGACCCAACAGAACAGAGTGGTGGCGATCACTTTAACCAAGCTGAGGCCTCGACCTTCCACAATACTATGATGAAAGCAGATCTTACAAATTTGGGCTTCTCTGGGATGCGTTATACCTTTCGCCATGGAATCCTTCTGAAGAGACTTGATAGAGCTCTAGCGAACTCGGCGTTCATCAGTGCTTATCCAGGCGTGGCATTGGACCACTTTCCTAGATTTGGATCGGATCACAACCCTCTATTGATAAATTTCTTCCAGCTTGCTCGACCTTCCAAGAGATTCATCACCAGAGCCTCTTGGTAGCAGTGTCTGGATTTCAACATAGTTCTTTGGGAAGGATGGGACCCGAATCTGAGTTTCAACGATGCACTGAGGCAAGCTTGTCCTTGTCTCATTATCTGGGACAACAAATCCAAAAAGAAGCTGAGAAAACAAAAGGACAGTCTCATGAACAACATAAGTTGCTTGCAGAAAGATCTCAAGGAACAGTACAATGAGATCTCTGAAGCTCTCTGCAATGACTTCTAAACTGAGCTTGACATTATCCTTAAAGCCGAGGAGCTAGATTTGAAACACATATGTCATATAAACTGGCTAAAAGATGGTGATAATAACACTAGATTCTACCACAATTATGCCAATCAAAGAAGACGAAGGAACACCATAACTAAACTCAGAAACCATGAAGGAGATTGGATCACTGGAGAAGACGTTTTACTAGATATGGTTACCTCGCATTTCGAATCTATTCTTACTGCACCCAATCGTGAGGACAAGCTTCAATTGGACGGGTTCCCCGGCTCATTCACACACCTGAGTGATACGCAGCGGACTGCCCTGGGTTATAAACCTGCTGCTAAAGAGATCCAACAAATTGTAATGTCTCTCGACCCCACGAAGGCAGCGGGTCTGGACGGCGTGTCAGCCCTCTTCATCCAGAGAAAATTGGGACATTGTTGGACCTAGCATTGTGAAAACCATCGAGGAAGCCATCGGTTGAGGCAACATCTCTGAAGAACTGGGTAACTCTACTATCATACTCATCCCTAAATCTCAATCTCCTGAGAGGTGCGAGCAGCTAAGACCTATATCTCTCATTAACATTGCGTTGAAAGTGGCATCCAAGCTGATCGTAGAAAGGATTAAGCCTTTTATATCAGGCTGGGTCTCCCATTCCTAGAGCAGCTTCATTCCTGGGCATAGGATTGCCGATAACATAGCTATTGTTTAAGAGCTTATACATAGCATGAGACGGAAGCATGGCAAAGCCACCATGGAAATTAAGGTGGACTTAACTAAAGGTTACGACCAAATGTCTTGGAGGTTTATAGAAGACACCATTGGCCGCATTAATCTACCCCAAAACATCACAAGTTTTATCATGGAATCCATGTCCAAGGGGCATATGACCATTGCGTAGAATGGAAAAAACACCAAGCCTTTTAAGGCTAGTCGGGGTCTCAGATAGGGGGACCCCTTGTCCCCATACTTATTCGTGTTTTTCCTTGAACGCCCCAGTCAATTCATAGACAACGAAGTCGCCCAGGGGAACTGGAAACCTGTCAAAATGGGGGCCAAGGGACTGAGTATCTCTCATGTCTTCTTTTTAGATGATTTAATTCTTTTTTCCCAAGGAATAGTTCGTCAGATGAAAACCATCAAGGAGTACTTCAAAGCCTTTCAACATGCTTCTGGCCAGTCTGTCTCTAAGATGAAGACCCGCATTTTCTTTTCAGAAAGTGTTGATGCATCCTTAAGGAGGAGAATCAAGAGAATTGTAGGTTTTCAAGTCACCGAGGATCTTGGAAAATATCTCGGCATCCCCATCTTACACCACAAAGTCACAAAAGACACTTACAGTGAAGTCCTTAACACTATCTCAAATAGGGTTTCCTCTTGGTCTGTGAGGAGCTTGTCGCTGGTAGGGAGGGTGTTCCTAGCCAAATCTACGTTATCAACCCTACCAACCTATGTAATGCAAACAACTCAACTCCCTCTTAAACTTTGCAACAAAATCGATACCCTTGTAAGGAATTTCATTTGGGGTGGCCCCGAAAAGACCCATCCCCTCGCCCTAGTGGCATGGGATAAGATTTACTATTCTAAGGACAAAGGAGGCCTCAGTTTGAAGAAGATGAGACCATGGAATCAAGCACTCCTCTTCAAACACTCCTAGGATCTGGCTACTTCTAGACAATCATACTGGTGCAATGGCTTGAGTACCTGTTATGACAGAGCTGTTACAGGAAAAAGGTACAACATATCCAGGTTAGGACACGCGGCCCTTGCTGGGAAGAGCTTCATAGATGAAAATTCATATATACTGCCTATGAATGGACAAAATGTGAATGTCAGGGATGACGTTTCGTGGAGAGGAGGACAAGTTTTAAGGAACCATGTGCTGAAACTGATTCCCAAAGAACTTGCTGATCCGAAGGTTAGTAGTCTGATAAATCTGTAGGGAAAATGGGATACATCCTTCCATGTAGAATGGCTACCACCTACCACTGTAAATGAGATAACTAAGCTTGACATCCCCAACAATGAAGATGGAGAAGACATTAGAATCTGGAATCACTCTGCCTCTGGGTTATACTCCACCAAGATAGGTTATTACAAATTGATGGAAGGTAAATGTCACCCAACAGATGGTAATTGGAAAAGAATATGGGATGCCAAAGCATCATCACATATTCGTTCTTGTGCCTGGCTCCTCATGCACGAGGCGGTTCTTACCAATGTGAGAAGAGTCAGAAGAAGATTAACTTCAGATCCTACTTGTCCTAGATGTGGTTGCAGAGAAGAGATGACGATCCATGCGATTCGTGGATGTCCTCCTGCGAAGGCTGTGTGGCTGACCCTCCTCGATGACCTCAATTCCCCAGCCCTCTTAAGCATCGACAACTTCAGTGACTGGTTTCAGACACATTTGAACAACCACTACTACAAAACTGAGAATCAGTTATGAGAATAACCCATACACAAACGTAAAGTGCAAGAGTGAAGACCCTAACACATCATGCAACCCTTACACATTCAGTCTTATCCAAAAGGGGGTCGCTGAAACCAATGTGTCACGTTGAGAACCCTTGCACAAAGTGCTGAATAGATTGAATATAATAACCAATTTGTTACGATGGGAACCCTTGCACAAAACTACTGAATAGACTGAATAGAGTATCACAAATCACTAAATGACTATTTTGTCTCCCATGTAATGGATAAATAATGGCTGAGACCAATTCAGAATCTCAGTCCTGCAATACACTTTCAAATCTGCTGTATATTTATCATAAATGATTCAACGTTCAAATCCATTGATACCCAAAAAATCATTCTTTATTACTTCCAATAAAAATCTTGTTTACATAGGGAGGACATATACCTGGCCCTTTGAATGAAAATACAATGATGGATGTCCAAGAAAAGTAAGAATACAACACTCCAATATCATTACAGATGCTTTTGTATGTAACATGCTTGCATTAATGGGGTCTAAATCTTCTATACCCGCATTAATGATGCTTGGTTGTCTTACATGATAGTCAAGGGTAAAACAATGCTTCCACGAAGATCCTGGTTGTATCTGTTTTGCTGCAATTTACGTAATCAGAGTAGCAACCCAAGGAGAAGTTGCTCAAGTTCTCACCTTCCCTCAAATATTTTGACTCCGTGAGAGAAAGTTGATAGGACGAAGTGCATTACCATCTTTGTTTTGCATTTGACTGTAGTTAAGCCAATAGCTTTTTGTATGATATCTGAATAGCTAAGAGAAATGATGAAGCAAATAACAGGAAGTAGAGAAATTAAGGCATAACTAATGCGCCATGCTTTCTAAAAATATAAAATTAGGAATGATAACAAGTTTGCTTTTCACAAACCTAATCTAAGCCTATTCAGATATGTAGTCACCTGATTTTGAATCAACCAAATTGGAACATACAAAGTTTCCAGAAAACAAGCAAGTTCTTCACCCAGGCTATCTGATATTCACGACAAAGGATTATCCGCATATCAATTGATTTTCTACTTCTCTGACCTGCTGGAATTGTTCTATGACCTGTTGGAATTGTTCCATTTAGTTATGAAGGAAATATCACCTCTATCTGAACAGCTAAGAGAAATGATGCAGCAAATAACAGGAAGTAGAGAAATTAAGGCATAACTAATGTGCCATGCTTTTTGAAAATATTAAATTAGGAATGATAACAAGTTTGCTTTTCACAAACCTAATCTAAACCTATTCATATATGTAGTCACCTGATTTTGAATCAACCAAATCGGAACATACAAAATTTCCAGAAAACAAGAAAGTTCTTCACCCAGGATATCTGATATTCACGACAAAGGATTACCCACATATCAATTAATTTGCTACTTCTCTGACCTGCTAGAATTGTTCTATGACCTGTTGGAGTTGTTCCATTTAGTTATGAAGGAAATATCACCTTCTAATTTCAGAACATAACTACACAAGCTGAATGATGCCACACTGGTTTGAAAATTGTGATGCAAAAGAAGTGCAACACCATGTCTTGTTATGACACAAGGTGGGAGGATGCACTTCCAGTAATTTGGCTTCTGAGTGTAACACAACTAACAACATTCCTTGTCAATTTGTATTAGTACCACTAAATAACAAAGGGAAGCCTTGCAGAACTTTTAGATAGGTTTTATCGTGGGGTTATCCACCAACAACAACTTGAGTGCCAAAGGCATAGGATATCAATGAACATAATGGACACTCTGTAGCGTCTCTTGAAGACTGGAAGGATAAAAGTTGTGTCACTCAGTATATGAATATCAAGTAATATATGGAATGATAAGATGAACAATAGCAGTCCAACGTCCATCTGCCTCCACATTGGCAACAACAAGACGTTGACAAAAGGCATGTTATGATACTAAGGTGCAATGGCAAATATGGTTCTGTCCAATGGGATGGGGTACTTGTACATTGGATTCTTGGATGGTGCACAAGGGAGGTCATGAAGAGGTACATGTATGTGGCACGTCGGTCGTGTTCTTTGTGGCCCAATTTATGCAAATGACATCCACTCACTGAGATATTATACCTGGGTGCACATGGATTTCTAGAAAAGAATCTAAGGGGAGGCGAGGAAGGTGGATATAATGGGATGAATACAAAAAGAGGGACAAAGGAATATTGTTTGAAGGTGGAGACTAAAGACTCATTCGATCAAGGGATGAATTACTTAAAAAATAAGAAGGGTAGACAACTAGCCTAGTTGAGTATGGGGTTTAAGAGTCATGAAATTTTTGGGTGACTAAACACGGCTTGTACTTCCAAGCTTCTATCTAATAAATCCAGAAATTCAATATTGATCGACAGTCAGTGCCTACAAAAAATCAAAGATCCTTAAAATCTAGAGTTTCTAGTTTGTATTGTATCAATATTATGAGGTTCTAATACATCTTCCTTGCCTATTCACAATGCATATAACTTGATAGATAGCATCTAATAGGGAGTTTAATGTTTAACTAAGATGATCAGTAACTTAAAGAAATAAGTTGAGAGCATGGGCTGCTTTCAAGGTCATTGATGAAAACTGATTGGCCATTGATGTCCCACAATTGACTGATTATCAATATCAACAAAATATAATTGTATATTTTAAGCATGGGTATGCAATTCAACATAATAAAATATTACTTAAAAAGCATATATCGTCATATAAAGACACCATATGCAAACATATTTTCATCAAGTAAACAACATAGTGTTTGACAAGGGTCATCCAGAAAGGCTTGGTGGGGATCAATTGGTAAGTATATAGTTAGGCTTAGCAAAGCTGGTTGTCGTGGTGAAGCTTTGGCCTGCATCGAAGTAGGTTGTGATGCAAAGCTGCCCAAGATAACGATGGTTGAGATTAACTCTGTTCCGAAGCAGCTGAAGGTCGGGGCGGTAGCTTCTCCAGTTACATGTCCCAACTGCAAGAAATTTGGGCATAGTGGCCCGTCTTGTCCAATGAAGATGAGGAAGTCGCCGCCTAAGAGGAATGTGTAGGTCAAGTTAGGTAAACCAACTGTTCAAGGAAATGCTAAAGCAGCTAAGCCTAATGCGCCGCTCGAGAAGCCTTTGGATTCCAAAGGCCCTGACCACACTGAAGTGGATGACAATTTGCGAGAGCTTGTATCTTAGCAGGTCATAGACATGGTCCTCAATGGCCATCTTGACGACCATCAGTGCCACCTTGATGACTTCATCAATCAACGAACTGATCCTGACATGTGCGGATTGTTATGCAGGTAAACTCAGCTTTGATTGGGAGCTTGTGCTTGCTAATCGTGGCAAGGGAGGCAGCAGATCTGAATCCTAGAAAATCAACAGGGTTTGAGAGAGCTCTAGTTTCTCAGCAAAGGTCTACGATAGGAAGGAGAACATGTTCAAGGATGAGGGTTCCAGTGATTATGAAGTAGAATTCGATCAGTGGGACTCTGACTCAATGGTTTTCAATCAGTCGTGGGCAAAGAGAAAGAAAAAGTCATCTAGGAAATGTCTGGATTTATCCAATTCCACCCATCCTTCCTACTGAGCAGGGAATCCCTCCTTGAGGTAGATTGTGATATGGTCATGCCACAATGTTTGATGTCTACTGGTTGATGAAGAGGGCTAAGAACCTGCATGTTCTTCACACTTTATGAGATGTTTCAAATGCCAGTGCTGGGATAGGTGGTTGTTTTCTCGCCAAGGACATCATCTAATGGACAACTTATGGAAGGGCGCATCCTGTTTTGCAGTCTACAACTTGGAAGCATTTCATTTTGTGAAAGAACACAGATACTCATTGCTTCTTATTGATACTGTCCTCTCCTTCTATGACTTGATTAGATTCCAAACTTCCAGGATGACACAACTTGAATGTGGGGTTAATGCTAGTGTCGTGCTGGTTGTTTCTGGGGTCTGTTTGCATCTAATAGTCTGAGTCTGTATCTTCTTAGAACTTTGGTTTCTTGTTTTCTTTATTTGGGGTTAATGAGAAGATTCCAAGTGTATCTACTAAACTAGAACTAATACATGAGTCACTATCAGATATGTACATGGAGTAGAGTAGAA
This sequence comes from Alisma plantago-aquatica, assembly GCA_963693085.1. Classification (NCBI taxonomy): domain Eukaryota; kingdom Viridiplantae; phylum Streptophyta; class Magnoliopsida; order Alismatales; family Alismataceae; genus Alisma; species Alisma plantago-aquatica. The sequence continues at coordinate 389,943,848 of OY856412.1, read as the reverse complement.
TGTGAACGACGCACATGAAGTTCATAATAGAGGAAAACTGGAAAGGGAAATTCCCATTTACTACACATTAGAAAGGGAGACTATTCTAATACTATTATGCGAGTGTTTGTTATTACTAAGGTATATTAAATTTTGAATAGGCTGTGATTTTCGTGATTGCATTGAATAAAGAGGTGTTGGCAAGTTGGCATATTCTTAACACGTAGACTATCATTGATAAAATATTAAAGAGGGAGACTGGAGGGAGACAAAGGACCACACATAGACACAACAAAAGCATGATTGAAGGTTAGTGGTCTTGATGAGAAGACTAGAAAGAGGATACATGGCAATGGAGATGATTAGGGCAAAGAAGTCGGCTCATCAACCAAATTCTCTACTTTGGTGTCCATAGGATAGTTTCATAACAAGATTCATGTTTCATATTTTCTTAATAGTGTTCCATGCATGAATTTTCTAATGGAGAAAGTTGAGATACAAGGAGTTCTTCTAAGGCTTCGATCATATCTCTAAATATGTCTATAATATATAATAATCTATATTATAAAATTGAACTAATTGTAGGTGTCTTCAAAAAAAAATTTCATACTAGTTTTCTTACAAGTAGAACAAAAGTTGTGTAAGGGTTGACTTTAACAATAGTTTCAAAGCTAGAAACTTGGAACCCATGATTTGAAAGAGAGATTGTATGTTACAAATGAATTATAGTGAACATAAGAACAAATAAAAGAAACAAAACCATTAAATAAATCTATTTGAAGCATATAAATAACCCTACCAAATAAGATGTAGCCTCTCTCAAAGAAATTGCATTCCCGACTTGATTTGTTTCCTTTATGGCACATTATTGACACCTACAATGTAGCCAAACAATGATAAAGAAACAAATATTAGTTTGTCTGAGATAGAAGGATAAAGTTCATCAAATAGAAAATAGGAAATCAATGTAAGTACAAGTTATTCTTCTATATATTTAACTTCATTCAGACTCTTTTGTTCAAATGAGCATGTAATACGTGTTGATAGTGTTGGATATGACTTATGTTGCTCATTAATACATTGAAAAAAGAAATGAGAGAGAAAAATCAAATACCTAACTGTGAGATTTCCGATCGTGTAATAAATGATCTCATTTTTTGCATTTTTCATGACATATAACACAAGTTGATAAACAAGACAAGAAAATGGTTAGTTCCTCTACAGAAAACATTAAGAGTGAATAACAAAAACATCATAACACCACCTCAACCTAATAGTCAAATCTTAGAAAATATCACTTGCACCTAGAAATGCATTCCTTTGATCCTCTTAAACGGATCCACAATGGGTACTCCTCTCTTTAGAGACCGCTAAGTATCACTTCTTCACCATGTAGAGCCACCACATAAATTTGCCTTTAGGCTCTGGAGGACGTCTTCGAATCCATGTGCTTAGGCCACCAACGGACTATGTATCTGACTAGGGACTTCTAGGACCACTTTAGGTCATTTTACCCCCTAATTAGGATAAATCAAGTCTAAATTTAGCTAATTACGTCATGTAAGGTCATTTTTGGGCTAATTCGGGTTAGTCCATGTTCGATTTATCCAATTTGGTTTGATGTGGCTAAAGTAGGTCTAATCTAGGTTGAGTTAGAGTAAGATGGGTCTAATTCGGTCCACATTAAGTGTTTATCTTGGTAAATTTATGATCGATTAAGCTTTAAAAATCAATTATGTTGTTGGCAATCAAAGAGAAAAAGAGGTGAAAGCCTATACAGTCCAATGGCTTACTCTATTGCATGCATGGATCGAACATTCAAAAAATTATAATAAATAAAAGCATATAAATGAATAGTGCAATGGAAGTCTAATAATCAAATTGAGAATACAGATAACGAAAAGAGGCCCAAGCAAGAGTGAAAGCTTATCCAAAAAAATCACCATTAAAATAGGAAATGTCATTATTTATGAGATATGAAATTCCTTAGGAGCTAGAAATATGAAAAAGATGGCGCATTAGCTTCATCGTGTAGAGCAAAACGATATGTAATATAAAAATCAATTGTGTTGTTGCCAGTCCATTTGATATTTCAGTTGTCTCATGTAGTTACCAAGATGATGGAATTTACTTGGTTATTGGGAAGCATATTGTCTAGTCCACAAAAAATAATGGCCACATTCATTTTACAACCGTTTTAGTATTTCACATATTCACGATCTTATGTTCCATGCTAGTTACCTTTAATGGCCTACACATGGGTTTCTATATGGATCATGCTCCTATTGTCATGAGATGCATAAGTATAAAGACGTTATTTACCTAATATGGGGTAAAAGAAAAGGGCATGTAGGAGTGATGTTCTTGATTGGAATGTTTTCAAACTCAACTTAATATTTTTAAATTGTATCTTTTTATATATTTTTCATATATTTGATTGTGTTCTTATTTCCTTGTGTGACATAATGATTAATTTACTAATTTTATATCTTATAAAATCAAGCATAATGGTAGCATAATGATTAGATTACTACATATCAAATCCTTCACTTTTCAAAGTTGTGAATCATGGTAGCAAATGTTAGAATTAAGCTATATGTTGATAATACTAAATGAACTCTCAGTACTATTGAAACAAAATTAAGAACAAATTAATGATGTCACATGCAAGTAATTTATTGTAATTGTTTGCATACAAGGAGATTAAAGTAGCACACATCTTGATATTTGATCATTATTAGTTATATAGGCAATCTCACAACAAGGTTAGCCTCATGCTCAGGTATGGCAGACATGATCAATCACATATTGAAAGATGACAATTTATCCAAGCATAATTTTACTTGTTCAATCCTCATGAATGGAAGAAAGAGAGATATGTTGAAGTTTCATAGGTTTGACCTATATAGAAAAATCATTTAGTGAGTAGATGAGTGAGCGAGTGAATACCTAAAATTATAAATACTTGGATAATCACTTATGCTGAGATGACTGAAATAGGCATTGTAACATTTGACCTACCGCTTACCATTAAACACAACTAGTTAATTCATTATAACATTGTAGTTCTTAAAATTATTTGCATAGGGGTATGGACATGATGATGATGATGATGATCACCCTAAGAAAGAATAAATTATTAAGAATCTTAGAAGAATGCTAAATTACTATGGCAAAACCACGTGTAATATTGTGATTTTTCTGGAAGTATAGTGATGTAGCTTTCCGACAAGATTACTTATTGAGAATTTGACAAAACTAAAGCTATAAAAACTACATGGTGAAAAAACATAGATTGGTTTTTTATACCTCTCCTTGACTATAAAGATTACTTCAGAATCATGTATAGCTATATGATTCAAATTTTCTTGCTACATCATTTTTAAAGCAGGATACCAAAGAAAACACTACAATTAGCAAAGGAGAAATACGTACATATGCATTTTTCTTATTCTATAAAGAAACCCCACTACGGTCAATGCATATATTGACAATGGCATACCCACTGATCATAGAACACACGACATGCAATCTAATATGGTGAATAAAAATACAGAGCATAACTAAAATCTTAGAAAGATGAATACATGGCTTGACAACGTTACCTTAAAAAGGAACATTGAGTAGGTGACAATCGTAGATAAATAGAAGCATAATCCCATTACTATAAGCTGAAAGAGGCCCCTCATGGATGGAGAAGATATTTTTATCTATTGTAAGCAGTAGTTAGTCATCAACGCTTCCAGTTAGGAGAGAAATGTTGTTGACCTTAGTACTTGAAGATGTGACAATAAATGTGTCGAGAAGGGCTAGCTGTTGGTGTGGAGAAGATGGAACCAACAATGGTTCGGGAAGAAGGGGCACTGGTCTTACAACATGGAGACATAACTAATTCGAACTTCTCAGAGACAGGGCGCCAGTCATATGCTAAAAAATAGAGCCGCAGCTATGTTTGTGGAGACTGAGCATTGACATCTACAGAAAAGAGGTGTCGAACATGTGCTCAACAAAGGACCACCGGTCATGTGTACGGAGACGGACCGCCAACGTCGATGGGGACTGAGCATTTACCATGTATGCTAAGATGGAGCGTCTGCCATTACGAAGACAGAGTGCCGATGGAAATAGAGCACCAGCAACCACAGAGACGGAGCGCCTATGGAGGCAAAGCGTCGGCGTGGTGCACAAAATGAGGAGGCGTACATGGAGAAGAGTCGCCGGCCCTAATCTCGTCTGCACTTTCTTTGGTATTTCCTCCATCACGATTGAGACGGTGGGACAGAAAATAAACCCCACCCACTGTAACTATGATTCTTTTCGATATTCATCTGAGCCATCCAATTCTATCAAGCAATATCTATCGTCCATCTCAAACTTGTTCTTTTACTTAATACTATCTAGGCTTATGTGTAAGGGTTGTGATCGTGGCACATGGCTGCAAGGGTCAGAACCCTTAGCCCCTGTTTGGTTCCGGCCTGGACCGGGATTGGGCGCAGTCGTTTTGCTCCACGGCGGCCCAATCCGGTCCGGCTTGGGCAAGAAATCTGTTTGGCTAGCGTACCAGTCTGAGCCCCGTTTTGGCCTAACGGAATCCCAATATCAGGTTTAAGTCAATCCCCATCGAGGCAGGATTGGGATTTCCAATCCGGTTTGGCCCGACAACCCTCCCTGATCCCTCGCAACCCCGCAACCCTCCCCTCGCAACCCCGCAACCCTCCCTCTCCCCCTCGCCAGACGACCTCTTGCCAGACGATCTCTCGCCCATCTTCTCTCGGCGCATCTTCACTACTGTTTGTCCGTGAGAAGTAAAAGCGAAAGCTGCTCGAGGTCACAGATGGAGTGCTGCTCGAGGTCGCAGATGAAGTGCACCAGTCGACCCGTGGAGAAGCGTGGACCATCATCAATGCTGCCGCCTGCCAACGCCGGTCTACCTGGGCGGCTATCTCCCTCGAAAGCGAGGTACCCATGCCCTGCCCTGCTATTTTGTACTACCTGCTTTGACATCGAATTGTCTTGTCGACGCACAGAAGAAACCCTAGCTCGTCCAAGGAAAGAAGAAACCCTAGTCTGTGTGCCTTCTTATTCCTCTCCTTCTGCTGCGAGGTTGTTCACTTCCACATACGCCTTTTGGAGGAGCTGTTCACAGAAGCTGGTGGTCGTCCTTTGTTGTTGAATTGTGCTCCTCAATCGTGCTCCGGCGGCCCTGCCCAGACCTCCGCTTCCGCACTCTGTCTTTGTTCTCGCCCCCTTCTGCTCAGGTTGGTCACAAATTAGGGTAGACGGTGCTTTATTTGTGAGGTCGATTAGGGCAGAAGTACAACAATCATGCATGTGTATCGATTAAGTGGCAAATGAGCCGACAATACCTGGAAACAGTCGTTGTGTATGACACTGATTTATTCTACTTCTTACTACTAATTTTATCAAGAAATGCATCAATTTACCGCTATTATGTGTGTTTGTGTGGTAAGCTATAGTACTAAAGCAAATAAAAGGCACTACCATGCTTGATTTTCTTGATTTTTCCCGACAAGGTTATTTTGAGGATATCGATACGTGTTAGTAGACCATAGAGTAGTGTTGTCCTACATTTCGTTTTCTGTCATTTGTTTTTCATCCTTTGGTTTCTGGTTTGTGTGCCTTTGTCTTTGTTTTTCCAACATGATTGGGTAGTAAAGGCCGATTCATCCTCTGCTGGTTTCTGGTTTCTGTGACTTTGTAATTGTTTTTCTAACATTATTGGGCATCGTTAATCTGTTGGACATATCTATGAAGGATATGTTATTTGTTCTGTTTTAATGTTCTGTATTTTGCTGTTATGTTTTTTGTGATACTATTATGATATCATAATAGTAGCAGCTATGGATTTCATAAATCTGGAAATTGGATATACAAATTGGATATAGAAATTGGTATATAAATCCTCCAATATATACCATGGTTGAACCTAATTTTTTCCTACATTAGCACACCATTAGTAGGTACTATGTTTGATTTGGAATGCGGGAGCAGTCATGGTTAGGTTAATAGGGTTTAAAACAACAGCAGATTTAAAAGTTGTTTAACTAAATCAGTGTGAGGTCTAGGTTAGGTGAATCCCTGCATCTACACAGTGATGCCTGGAAAAGTTATTTCACTATACAAATGAATATTTTGTTTATTGTGTGGTATTTTACCATGACATATGTGGTTAGGTGAAACCCACAGCTCATTATGTTTTACTGTCATTTAATTAAACACATTAGTCTATGTTTTATATCTTCTTTGTTAAATTATTTTTGTTCATGTAAACCACCAATTAATCATAAAAAAGATCAATCTTAGCAACATTTGACTCCTCATGGAGATGACCTCTATTATGCAAGTGGTTTGAGTTATAACATGTATTCAAAATTCATGCAAATATACTAAATAGTTTTAACATGCAGGTGTGACATTATAGTATGTTTTAATTTACAGAACATAATTTCCCTCCAATATACGAATCTATCATATGGTAGTGGTTAGGTTAATAGGGGAAACAACAACAGATTTAAAACTTGTTTAACTAAATCAATGTGAGGTCTAGGTTAGGTGAATCCCTGCATCTACACAGTGATGCCTGGACATATCTGTTTGCCATATTTATGAATGTTCTGTTATTTGTTCTGTTTTAATGTTCTGTATTTTGATGTTCTGTTTTTTGTGATACTATTATGATATCATAATAGTAGCAGCTATGGATTTCATAAATCTGGAAATTGGATATAGAAATTGGTATTTTGGGAAAGATCATTCATTGATTTCAGCTTTCATTGGTTTTATTTTCCTCTCTATGTTGTATTTAGAGTAACCATTATTAATCCTCCAATATATACCATGGTTGAACCTAATTTTTGCCTACATTAGCTCACCATTAGCAGGTACTATGTTTGATTTGGAATGCGGGAGCAGTCATGGTTAGGTTAATAGGGTTTAAAACAACAACCGATTTAAAACTTGTTTAACTAAATCATTGTGAGGTCTAGGTTAGGTTAATAGGGGAAATAACAGCACATTTAAAACTTGTTTATCTAAATCAGTGTGAGGTCTAGGTTAGGTGAATCCCTGCATCTACATAGTGATGCCTGGACATATCTGTTTGCCATATTTATGAATGTTCTGTTATTTGTTCTGTTTTAATGTTCTGTATTTTGATGTTCTGTATTTTGTGATACTATTATGATATCATAATACTAGCAGCTATGGATTTCATAAATCTGGAAATTGGATATAGAAATTGGTATTCTGGGAAAGATCATTCATTGATTTCAGCTATGGATTTCAGCTTTCATTGGTTTTACTTTCCTCTCTATGTTGTATTTAGAGTAACCATTATTAATCCTCCAATATATACCATGGTTGAACCTAATTTTTGCCTACATTAGCTCACCATTAGCAGGTACTATGTTTGATTTGGAATGCGGGAGCAGTCATGGTTAGGTTAATAGGGTTTAAAACAACAGCAGATTTAAAACTTGTTTAACTAAATCAGTGTGAGGTCTAGGTTAGGTTAATAGGGGAAATAACAGCACATTTAAAACTTGTTTATCTAAATCAGTGTGAGGTCTAGGTTAGGTGAATCCCTGCATCTACACAGTGATGCCTGGACATATCTGTTTGCCATATTTATGAATGTTCTGTTATTTGTTCTGTTTTAATGTTCTGTATTTTGATGTTCTGTTTTTTGTGATACTATTATGATATCATAATAGTAGCAGCTATGGATTTCATAAATCTGGAAATTGGATATAGAAATTGGTATTTTGGGAAAGATCATTCATTGATTTCAGCTATGGATTTCAGCTTTCATTGGTTTTACTTTCCTCTCTATGTTGTATTTAGAGTAACCATTATTAATCCTCCAATATATACCATGGTTGAACCTAATTTTTGCCTACATTAGCTCACCATTAGCAGGTACTATGTTTGATTTGGAATGCGGGAGCAGTAATGGTTAGGTTAATAGGGTTTAAAACAACAGTAGATTTAAAACTTGTTTATCTAAATCAATGTGAGGTCTAGGTTAGGTTAATAGGGGAAATAATAGCACATTTAAAACTTGTTTATCTAAATCAGTGTGAAACTAAATCAGTGTGAGGTCTAGGTTAGGTTAATAGGGGAAATAACAGCACATTTAAAACTTGTTTATCTAAATCAGTGTGAGGTCTAGGTTAGGTTAATAGGGGAAATAACAGCAGATTTAAAACTTGTTTATCTAAATCAGTGTGAGGTCTAGGTTAGGTTAATAGGGGAAATAACAGCAGATTTAAAACTTGTTTATCTAAATCAGTGTGAGGTCTAGGTTAGGTTAATAGGGGAAATAACAGCAGATTTAAAACTTGTTTATCTAAATCAGTGTGAGGTCTAGGTTAGGTTAATAGGGGAAATAACAGCAGATTTAAAACTTGTTTATCTAAATCAGTGTGAGGTCTAGGTTAGGTAATAGGGGAAATAACAACAGATTTAAAACGTGTTTATGTAAATCAGTGTGATGTCTAGGTTAGGTTAATAGGGGAAATAATAGCAGATTTAAAACTTGTTTAACTAAATCAGTGTGAGGTCTAGGTTAGGTTAATAGGGGAAATAACGGCAGATTTAAAACTTGTTATTTGTTCTGTTTTAATGTTCTGTATTTTGATGTTATGTTTTTTGTGATACTATTATGATATCATAATAGTAGCAGCTATGGATTTCATAAATCTGGAAATTGGATATAGAAATTGGTATTCTGGGAAAGATCATTCATTGATTTCAGCTATGGATTTCAGCTTTCATTGGTTTTACTTTCCTCTCTATGTTGTATTTAGAGTAACCATTATTAATCCTCCAATATATACCATGGTTGAACCTAATTTTTGCCTACATTAGCTCACCATTAGCAGGTACTATGTTTGATTTGGAATGCGGGAGCAATCATGGTTAGGTTAATAGGGTTTAAAACAACAGCAGATTTAAAACTTGTTTAACTAAATCAGTGTGAGGTCTAGGTTAGGTTAATAGGGGAAATAACAGCAGATTTAAAACTTGTTTATCTAAATCAGTGTGAAACTAAATCAGTGTGAGGTCTAGGTTAGGTTAATAGGGGAAATAACAGCACATTTAAAACTTGTTTATCTAAATCAGTGTGAGGTCTAGGTTAGGTTAATAGGGGAAATAACATCAGATTTAAAACTTGTTTATCTAAATTAGTGTGAGGTCTAGGTTAGGTTAATAGGGGAAATAACAGCAGATTTAAAACTTGTTTATCTAAATTAGTGTGAGGTCTAGGTTAGGTTAATAGGGGAAATAACAGCACATTTAAAACTTGTTTATCTAAATCAGTGTGAAACTAAATCAGTGTGAGGTCTAGGTTAGGTTAATAGGGGAAATAACAGCACATTTAAAACTTGTTTATCTAAATCAGTGTGAGGTCTAGGTTAGGTTAATAGGGGAAATAACAGCAGATTTGAAACTTGTTTATCTAAATCAGTGTGAGGTCTAGGTTAGGTTAATAGGGGAAATAACAGCAGATTTAAAACTTGTTTATCTAAATCAGTGTGAGGTCTAGGTTAGGTTAATAGGGGAAATAACAACAGATTTAAAACTTGTTTATGTAAATCAGTGTGAAACTAAATCAGTGTGAGGTCTAGGTTAGGTTAATAGGGGAAATAACAGCAGATTTAAAACTTGTTTAACTAAATCAGTGTGAGGTCTAGGTTAGGTTAATAGGGGAAATAACGGCAGATTTAAAACTTGTTATTTGTTCTGTTTTAATGTTCTGTATTTTGATGTTATGTTTTTTGTGATACTATTATGATATCATAATAGTAGCAGCTATGGATTTCATAAATCTGGAAATTGGATATAGAAATTGGTATTCTGGGAAAGATCATTCATTGATTTCAGCTATGGATTTCATCTTTCATTGGTTTTACTTTCCTCTCTATGTTGTATTTAGAGTAACCATTATTAATCCTCCAATATATACCATGGTTGAACCTAATTTTTGCCTACATTAGCTCACCATTAGCAGGTACTTGTTTAACTAAAACTTGGGGCCAATAATAATTTGTAACTTGCCTATATGCTCGTTGGTGTTTCATTATTTGTTTTTCAGTGTTAATCAATGCAGCTTGTGTATCTGCTGATTGAATCAGTAATGAAGGAACACACATAAATGGTTTCTGTTGTGACTAAATTTAATTAAACATTTACACTGATTATGTCATCAAATATTGCAGCAACTACACGAGTATGCCTCCCGTCGACCCTAACAACCGTATGGTATGGACAAGAGAGTATGATGTCGCTGTGGTGACAACATTGTGTAGATAATATGACCTAGGCAGGTGTATTGATGGTAATTTTACTAGGGACTCTTGGAGGGAAATAACTTCTGATGTCAATAATAGGGTTGCCGTCGTGTTTAAGTTAGACCAAATAAGATGTCGCTGGAAGAACCTTAAAAGGGACTACGTCCATTTGAAGGGTTTGACCAACAAGAGTGGCGTTGGATGGGATGAAGAAAGGCACAAGCCCATTGTACCGGACACCCCTGAGTGGAAAGAGGCCATTGCGGTACGCACACTATACATAAATTTTATCCTAACAAATTGTAACTGTACATGTAAACATGATTATCGCCAACCACATTTTTTTTAAGCGTAGGCAGACAGGGACCTGACTAGGTTGCTTAGGCGCCCGTTTCCCCACTACTACGACATAGAGCTAATGGCGGGGAGGAACATTGCTAGAGGACACCATGCAATGTCTTCGGCGGACACTCAGATTCCTGCAGATGTTGCGTCTGAGGATGATGTAAGTGTCGACCTAGGCGCGCCTGATACACCTATGTACACACACTCGGCAACAGACGAGCGTAGAGTACCCGCAACTACCGGGCAAAGTGAGGGTGAAAGCGCGCGGCCTGTGCGAACGGATAACCCGTCAGTTGGGGGCAGGAGTCCTTCTACCCATACGCGCAGGAGACGCCAATCAACGCCGCAAGACTGATGTAGTCTTTCCAATGAAGTTCTGGTTGAGTTCACACAGGTTTACACAAAGGTTCACGAGTTAGGGACATCCATGATGACCAAATCCTATGAAAAGGAAGAGTTGTCAAACATTTTACAACATTTTAATGCCAATTTCCCCGATGCCCCCACCTCCATTTTTACTACACTTGTGAACGCCATCAAGGACTCTACCAACCGCAACATCTACCTTGGCCTCCAAAACACCCCTACAAAGATAACCTTGTGGTTAAACGACCTTTGTCAAAGGTCACAATTCGGTTTTGCCACATCTGTACCTCCAATGCCTTCATATTATTTCCCATCTCCGCAACCATTCCCTTCACATTCACCCAACTTCAGCAGCACGTCGTCTCAGCCACCATTTATGTCGTCTTCCTCTTCACCCAACTTCCCAGGCACATCGTCTCAGCCACCATTTATCCCGCCACCCAACTTCCCAGGCGTGCCACCGATGTGGTTTCCTTCATCCAGTGATGCTGGCCCATCGGGAACATAATTGCAGGGGTTATTTTGTATGCATTTGAAGTTAATTATTTTCCGTCCAAACATTTATATTTCATTGACTGTTGTAATAATTTACTTTCCGCACACACATTACATATCCGTACAATTTCATTTGATTGAGTGTTGTAATAATTTATTTTTCGCACGTTAATTGGATTGTCTTATGTTGTAGCAATTATTATGTAGTTGTTTGCATTGTACATGTAGGCATCATGTTTGGCAATGACCAACCGCAAACAGAAGACATGCTCAACAACCTTTTATTAGATTCCTTGTTGTGGCCAGTGATTCACGTTGGTGATTTAATTGCCGACTCTATTGCATACTCAATCATGGACGCAGTAGACGTTGATGCCTCCACACCACCTCGTATCCCTAGGTCAGTTAGCATCAGGAGTGGCCACATAAAGGTCTTAGAAATATTGACCGGTCACGAACAAAGGGCTTATGACCTATACCGGATGCGTCCACAAACTATAATGACCTTTGTCGACAAGCTTGAGAGTCGTGGCTTGTTGCGAGGTACTAGAGGCGTCAGCTCAGTTGAGGCCGTATGCTATTTCCTGCAGATGGTTGGCCATGGACACACAAATCGTGCTTTGGCGGAGGACTACATTCACTCCGGTGAGACCATTAGCAGAAAGTTCAACGAAGTGTTGGACGTTGTTTGTGCGTTGACCCATGACTACATTGTCATGCAAACCGCAACTACATGCACAACAACACATACTCGCATTTTACATAACGCAAGGTTCTACCCATACTTCAAGGTAATAGTTAACCCCCTAATAAATTTAATTTATTTTCAAACATTGTGTATGTTTACAACATTATTTTGGTGTATAGAATGCCATAGGGGCTATTGACGGAACACACATCCCTGTCTTGGTCAGCAGAGACAAACAAAATCGATACCGTGACAGAAAAGGGAATGTCTCTCTCAATGTCATGGCTGTAGTAGACTTCTCCATGGAGTTTACATATGTCCTCACTGGGTGGGAGGGGTCGGCTGCCGACCAAAGGGTCCTGCAATCAGCAAGGAACCATAGCGGGTTTACAGTTCCGTCGGGGAAGTTTTACCTGGTAGATGCAGGGTATGCCAACACTCGTGAATTTGTTGCACCCTATCGCAACACAGCATACCATATTGCTGAGTACCGAGGAAACAAACATGCCTACACTAGCAAGAAAGAGATGTTCAACCACAGACATGCTCAACTACGTAATATTGTAGAAAGAGCATTTGGGGTGCTGAAGAGACGGTTTTCATACCTTAAGAAGGGGCCGACATATCCTATTCATTCGCAGTGTCGCATCGTACTTGCTTGTTGTATCCTACACAATTACATCCGACGGCAAAATGATGGCGACACCATAATGGATGAACTCCCAGATGAGAATTCATCGTCTGCCATTCCCCCAGGCGTCGTTCCCCCGAGTTCAGGTCAAGGTTCAACTCAGGCCGATTCAAGGGAGGGCGAAGTGTTACGTGAATCCATTGCTAATCTCATTTGGGAAACTCGTTAGTAGAGTATCTGTAATAGATTGATTCCCAAATTGTTTATTTCGAACCTGATCAGAATCAACACATTGTGTCAATATAGGTTGTCTTCAAATGGAGAACGGAATGCCTCGTTGTCAATGCGGCCTTCAATCCACTGTACGCGTTTATATGGATGCCAAGGATGCACAAAACGGATGTTTTGAAGACAAGAACCCACACATGCCATATTTTACGTGCGGTAGTCTTCAAAATCAAAATAGATGTCATATGAGGTTGCCTGCGCAACGGGTTGTACCCACAATTGCCACACTAACCGCCGTTAGGGCTGCAATGCTTTCACAACTTGCATATGTACGCAGTGAACGTCAACTATGGTCTTCCCAGTGTGCCTTTGTCTGTTCTAGCAGAGCAGACACTGATAGGCTACAAGTAGAAATTACCGATCTTCGATCGCGGTCCCAATATCTTCGCCAACGTCTTCACATAACTAGCGACGACAACACTTCCAATGAGGACGGTTACAATACATCGTAGATGTATAACATCATTGATGTTTGTCCAACATTCATAACATAAGTTTATCTGTAATAGATTTAACAATTATTATGAGGTCTGTCTTGTATGTTATTGGTTGGATTTTCAATCTAACTCCATTGCCATAAATCGTTTGACTGATTCAAATGCATGGTGTAGATGTCTATTAATACAACTGAAGTTGTGCGGTGTGACTGTGGGTTAGAGGCAGGCTTGCGACTTAACACTGACAATGCAGGGTTGTATGACTTTGGAATTCTCAGTGAAAGACCAGGTGAAATGTATTACATATGTCCTTCTCGCGAGGTGCGCTTGTACACACATAATATGTAGCCACTGTGTACGTTACACATTCATTGTCATTTACGTAAACTTCATAATATTTTTTAGGGAAAAGATCGATGCAGTTACTTTCGCTGGGCAATCGATCTCAGTCCTACAATTGATTCTCTGAAAGCTGAGATTGCGTTACTCATGCTCGAGTGCAAGTCATTGTGGGGTCAGACAATGAACTTGAAAGATTTTGTTGAAATTCATCACAACCACCATGATGTTTACACCAACAAAAAGTATGAGCATGAGTATCTAGAACGCTATGTAGAAGAACTGGAGGACCAATGTAGGCTTCTGTTGGACACTCCTTCACCCCCGACGACGCCGTAACGTCGAATGGCGGCCATACCTTTCATTCGCGTCATCGGTTTTCCATTTTAGTGTTGTTGTTTGGAAGTTCCTGTTTTAAGTGTTGTTGATTGTTTTTTAAAAAAGGATATGACATGCTCTGTTGTTTGGAACTTACATATTAACTAATATGCTTAGTCATTCGACGCCTCCTCATTTTGTGTGTTGTTCGGAGCATGATATGATAGACTGTATACGAAGGTGTGTTGATGGAGTGTATACGACAGAGGCTTGGATGGAGGCAAAATCATAAAATGATAATAAACCTAATACATGATAGTAGTGAACTTAGGTGAACATAAGAGTTATTATTGTTCTTCTTGTTATTTTTGTTCTTCTTATCTTATTTTTAATTTTGTTCTTCTTATCTTCTTGTTATTTTTCTTCTTCTGTTCTTCTTCTTATCTTCTTCTTGTTGTTGTTCTTCTTGTTTATTACAGGCAACATGGGATCTCGTTTCCCTGTAAAGGAGTATGATCTCTCAAACAGGGAGTTCATGAGACGTGTCCCCCTTCCCGTTACCTGGAGGTGCGAGCCATTCAAGATAACTCCTGGCTATGCAATGGTGGAGGTAGGCAGAATCAGTTTTGATGTACAGATAAGGTGGTCTACACCTGAAGAAAGTATATGGAACAAGAAAAGTAAATATTTAATCATGGATGAAGGTTGGACGGAAATGTTGGACAGCCTCAAAGCCACACCAGACTGGACCGTGACCCTACAACCCAAACCCAAGGATGACAGTCGTCCTACATGCTTTTTGTTGTGGATTTATTTTGAAGGTGACAACTCTGATTAGCTAAGGCTTATTTTCCCGAGACCAGATGGTTACATATCATCTACTTCGGACTCGGCGGATGCCTTGTTTGTCAGAGATTGCCACCAAGCACCAATCTTGATCTCGTCTACGGATGATGAAACTGATGTTCAATCAGTTGGATCAAACAATCCTTAGTTTTTTGTTTTCTTTATTATCTTTATGTTGTTTATATACATTACAGGCTTGTTATGGGTGCCTGCCCACTAAGACAATTTATATTTAGCTGAATATGTTTTACTTTAAAAATGATGTTCATGTTTGGCTATTTTTGGAACGTGTTTTTTGGTCTGACGGGGTATTAAACATAGCATGTTAGGCATATTCAACCTCAAGGAAACAATCAAAACACCCACATAAACACCCCACAAAAGGGTAACACACCTGACTCACATTTCAACAACAAAATGAGAGTTTAAAAACTTCTGTTTAAACGGCGTCACAAGGTCACATTTCTAACAACAGTTCTGCGAGAATAGGACAGATTCAGCTAATCCTGCCTACAGTTGCCAAACAGAATCAGACTAAACTCAGCCTGCACAGCCAAACAGAATCAGCTTGAAATGAGTCTGAAACGAGTCCAGCCCCCCAGAATGAGACTGGTTTGCCAAACAGAATCAGACTGGTTTGCCAAACAGAATCAGACTCCAGCAGGGCTAAACCCGTCCAAGCCAGGCAGGCTTGCATAAAGCCAGTCCCGAACCAAACATGGGCTTATAGCCCGAGCCTTACACAAAGTCAGTTTTGTAGTAGTCAGCTCCGACGAGAGTAAGACACTGTTCTTGACGGCCTGTGGGCATATCTGGAACTGTAGGAACAAATTTATCTTCCAAAATGACAGCATAGAACTAGGTGGACAGATAAGATTCATCCGAAGGGAGACCAACACTCAATTGCGGGCATTTCTCAGGCAGTACAACCTTACGAATGATTTGAAACCCGATAAGGACACGACCTGGTCTCTGCCGCAAACTGAGACGCTGATGTTTAATATGGATGCAACTGTCAAACCCAATAACGCATAGTGCACAGTGGTGATTAGGGACAACTTGGGTAAATGGAAGGGTGGAGCCTCCCTGAAGGTACATACGAAGGATGTGGTTGAAGTTGAGATTAGAGGAATTCTGTTGGCCATGGAGATCGCGTAGAGTAACAATATCAACAAAGCCATCTTCCAATCTAATTCCCTCTCGGTAGTGAAGATAATAAAGGCTAGTTGGCAGGATAATCCCAGATATGCCAAACTCACATCCAAACTCAAGGCTGGGTTCGTTCCAAAGTGGTGCATTGAACATGTTTGTAGAAATGCCAAGAAGGCAGTTGATGGCCTCACGAAAACCCATTTGAAATCCCAGGAGAAATACATTACATATGATCTTCCCCCTAATGAGATTTATAATTATCTTGTTAATGATTTTTGTAAGGGTAGTAGTACTACCTTGTTTACTTATGTAGACATGATTAGCAATTGTAGACTTAATTTGAATTTGCTCACAAGGGGAGGGCAAGATGAATAATAAAGATTAATATGTGGATTGAAAAAAAAAGAATCAATTAGACTCTATGGGGTCTAGACTTCATAAAATCCATGGTGTGGGTATGCACCATGGAGAAAATGTGCATACTAGCTGGAAGAGTCTAGGATGACCTAAATACATTATATGAGCGGGATCTGGGGCATCAATACTAGTGATGGTGATATCCTTTTTATAATTCTTTACAAAAAACTAGTTAGATCTCCCAATTAAACCCAATTTGTGGTTTACACTTGTTTTTATTACTACCCAATGATTTAGTCCTTGTAGAATTACAAATGTAGACAGTATAAGCCTAGTTCTTTAAATCTTTGTATGTGTACCCATGTTTGCAGGAAGAGTCCCATTTATCTAGCGAATTGATATAGTAGATGAGGACAGATGTGGTGGGTATTTCATGTCAGAAAGATAATTCAATAGGCGCACATTCATGGGTCTATTTTATATATTGTACCGTGAATTAGTAGCTTGACAAGATACTTTCACATTATGTAGTACACTTTATGTTGGTCCATGATAGAATAAAAATGATTAAGAGATATCAAACCTCGATGAATTTATGGATAGAACGATTTCAACTATCATAGTAACCCACCATGTTGTATAATATTACAAGATCCACTTATTGAAAGAATTATATAACTTTCATGAAAATCACACAATAAATTATATGTATATATACATATATATAGACACACACACACACACACACACACACACACACACACACACACACATATATATATATATATATATATATATATATATATATCAGTTTCATTATCAAGGTAGAGATTTCCACACATTAATCCATCTACTCAAACTTTACTAAGTTTTTAAAGTATAGATACACAACTTTTGGAGGACCTGTAATATGTGAAGGGGGATCAAACTCAAAATCATGACCAAAGTAGTGCACGCACAAAATCATTGATCCAAATTGCTTCTTGTTTAAGAGGATTTATAATCTAGCATCTACCTGTAATAGATTATTATCTATTAGTAGGTCTCTAATTCTTCATCTTGTCTTATTAGGGGAGAGAGTATGGAAACACTTTTGCAATATTGTGCATGTGATGTAAATTAATTGATATTACTAATCTATGAATGTTGTATAACTACTACTTTACTTTATGTTTCCAAACATATTGTAACAACATCTCTCATATGTTTATTATCACATTCTAATTAATATTTGTTTCATATCTAAGTAAGCAAACACACTATCTTATGAAATAAAAGTTTAGGGATAGTTTTACTTAAAGTTAATATAATTGGTTAGTATAATGTTACCCCTATGGCATGACTAAAAATTGTGGTTAGTTGTTCTACATCTTGCCACCTAAGAATTTCAAATCCACTACAGTCGTCATTTCTATGCACCAGTCAAAAAATTAAATCACACTTAATCCTATTTAGCCTAAAAGATTTATTATTCCTGTAGATACTCTGATCCAACATCCATTATTCCTGAAGTAAACAAGAATACCAGAACAAACCCCACCTTCATCACCATTTCTATAAATTGGGTACTAGTACCTTGTGTCATCACCACACATTTCACACATGGTAAGTACCATGAAACAATACTCTTTGTTTTCACCACTTTCTTCTTTCTCTCCATTCAGTCACCTAGTTTTTAATACTTCATCCTCTTCAATCTCAAGTCATACGTTTGAGAAATTGCTTCAACCCCTTTTTGAATACTTGACTTCCAAGAAACAACACCACATGGATACATGGAATTCATCCAACCTCAATTGCCCAAAAACATTTGTAATCATGTTTTTTTTTCTTTTCTTCTTTCTATATAATTTTGTGAATCTAAATAGGGTTTAGGACAATCCAACCAACAAAAAACACCATTTCTTCACCATTATATTTGCAACCTTCTTCTAGTTTGATTCATACCTTGATCTTTCAATGCATCATAATTTCTCTATGCCCTTATCCTCCTCCCCTTTACCACCATGGTTGAATCCTTGTATGGAGCTTCTAGACACCAAATAGACCCAAATTAGTTCCATTGTGTACAAAATAGATCAGGAAGGTGATGAACACCTTCAAACACAATGCATGATATTTTGATGTGATTGCAAATCATATTGCTCGTATCTAGTTTTTCTTCATGTTGTATTTTAAAACATATGTGAGAAGGGAAAGAAAATATTTCCTATGTGTTTATTTTTCTCACAGTCATTGGAAATGGGTATATTCATCCAATCATCCTTTTTGTCATGTACACTGTTTATGGATATCTGTGGGGACTTGGGCCATGCATCCTTCTTGATATGTACCAAATTATTGTACTAATCATTGAGATGGACCTTCTCTAGTCTTGTGGAGTTTTATATCATTTTATGTTTTTGTATTGGCTAGATCCTAGAATAGCCTCTAAAGATTCCTAAAAACACAAGAACAAGTATGTAAACTCTCACAATTTGAGGGGAAATCTAGTATTGAATCAGAAATCCAAGGAAATTAGTATAGATTATTGTAACATACTATAAAGAGGTTGTAACTAGACGAGCATGGGGAGACCCTAATATAGTGAAATGATATTTTACAAAAATGATGAATCTTTTTTGAAAACCATGTTTGTATCATTATGGATATTTTCATTTTGGCTAAGAAATATTAGTAACCCAAATTATATATAATGTAACCCTATTACTACCACTAGGGTTACAATGTATTGTTATACACACGCAATATGTACCTATGTAAATGAATTAATTATTCCATCTCTTATATATCCCTATATTACCGACATGATCACTAATATATCCTTATATTACCGACATGATCACTAACTCTCATAAAAAGTGTTAAGATTAATACCCTACATATGTTTTTTTAGTGAAAATGAGAACATTATATTGAGTGATACCTAATGTGATTTTGAATACCTTCCTATCACGACGCTTATGTGTAGAACTATGATTTTACCAAATAATGGGGGATATGTAACATATCAATGAACCCTTATACCCATACACTTAATTAATATGAACCAAGTATGAAGGCAACATAAACCTAGCCCTAACCTTGACTCCAAAAAATTAAAGACTTTACCCAATAGTGTAAACCTATGTCTTGATCAATGCTTTCCCCGTGCTTCTAGGACTACTTTGTGGATAGCATAATAAGTATCTGGGACCTACTTTTCTACTTTTTTAATTAAGTTAACCATGCCCCATAGCTAATAAATAATGATTGCTAGTTAGCTTGTATTAGTGGTGTGAGTGACCTACAAATTTTGTTGTGGTATTGCATTCTTCAAATGCCAATTATGACATTCCTTATGTTCTTATTCATCTTTTTGTAGTTTAAATGTTTCTAAGAAAAATTCTCAATATATACTATGTCAAATGAACCATGCCGATGTTATTATCCTAAAATGCTCAAGAACATGCATGTTAGTTCATCTATAGTTAATGGTGTTAAGTTATTTCATACTAAGTATAGGACCTACATTGCACTATGTGATAATTCTCAAAACATAGATGTTGTTGTCGATCAAGAGGCACATAGAGGGTGTGAGTATGCCCACATGGGGCATGATGGATTCAAGAGGCACCTAGTTCCTCAAAGGATACTATGGTACCAATCAGAGTGGTAATGGAGAAATGTTATAATATGATGCTAAAGAGAATTCCTTACATTATACATCAACATTTGTGTTTGATAACTAATCACATTAAAAATGATTAAGATAATGGTTGTTACTTCAATTTTCCAATGTAAATTATCTTTCTTTATCATTCCTATTATTCGTAACAAAATCTCTTTGCAATTAGTCTATTTAGATCATTATCAATGTTTTTGCACATTTGAGATTACACAATCTGCATAGGAAAAGAAATAAAAGGATGAGAAACACTAGGGAGAGAAAATTATCAGGGAGAACAATATACTAGGACCCAAATCTATAAAAGATATTTGTACATGGTTGGGTGTCATCTTAGGGAAGAACCCTATGATATCGATTTAGATTTCTTTTATGTTTAGATTGTTGTTTTTCCCTATAGAAATTTGTTGAATTTCTATTTTCCATACATGAGTAATCTTATATTTAGTAATGATCATTGTATAGAATGTTTACCAGTTGTTTTGCATGAAAAGGATATGAGTCACCTCACTGTGTGTTTGATCTTTTTTAGAAAAATAGGATGTTACACTGACTTACCTTTTCTCACCCAACAGATGTTAATTGATATGTAGGGGTTTCACTAAAGAGAACTTCCCTCACTCGAAACTTGTATTCTGATGGCTTATAACATATCTAGATCATCTTCTTTGAGCTAGGCCGCCATTTAGAGGTTTCAACTTTAACATTTTTCTTGGATCGGGAGGCACTTATTGCTAGACAAGTCATCTAATAAACCTTTAATATCACATGATGGATTCCTTCTATGATAATATGTTTAACACTTTCAATAGTTTGAATGTGTGTATGTGATGAAAGTTGTAACAACTTGCTATGAGTGGCAAAATCAGACCCGACTAAGGGTAGAAGTTCTAAAATTTGTCATTTTGACAAGAAATGTTCTTGGACTTTTGTGGTCGAATCTAGGGATGGGAATTAGACTACAAATGCATTGTTTTATGTCCAAATAAATTACAAATATATTATATGTATGCCTATTATTTTTTTTAATTTATAATGCACCCATTAATATGTCCATTTTAGTGCAATCCACATAAAATGGTTCTGGGTCTTTGAGTTTTGTTTCTCTACCGTAAAGTATGTACCTTTTATAAAAAATATTTTAATTTGGTTGTAAATGAAAAGATATGGATCCCAATCAAATTTATATTAATTATTTTCTAGTTTTTCCTTACTTTAAGGTTTTGTGGTAATTTTTTTTTACATAAATCTTGGTTATCTGAATAAGGAATTGTTTTTGGAATTAGGCTTAAGTTTTTAGAGTTTGCAATTTACACCTACTATACTCAAGAATATTATAGAGTCTGGTTAAGGTGTACGGTTTCAACCAAATCTTTTGCTGGTTTGGGTTTATAGTTTGCCAAAAAGTATTGTCCTAATAAAAGCCAATCAACCCGAAACCCGTTGCCATTAGCCAACTTGATAATTTACTTAGTGTCCCTTCTAATTTTCTTTTCATCATACTATAAATAAAAAATTTCTATTTTTCTAAAAGCACCATGGTGTTTTTCTAGTCTCCGTGAAATGGTAAAGGCAATAAGAAATAAGAAGTCACCAATGCCCTGTTTTTCAAAATTTACAATTTGATAGCTGAGAAAGTTCTTTATTTCAGTGATAAATGGTATTGTAATACGTCAACGTAATAATCAACCTACCAATGTCATCTGGCCCAAAATGTTTTTCCCATGAAGTGTGAAATCAAAGAGCAGTCTGTTGTATTCCACAGCACTCAGGGTCTTGCAAAGCGACCGACTTTCTTTATAGAAATAAGGAAGTGGGCCAACTACGATATTCAAGTTGGGCATGCGAAATGCTGCAATAGACATGGCCTTGTCCTTGTGCTTCACAACTCTGTGGTCAATGCTCTTATACTTGCCATTGCTCACTATCTACAAGAAGATGTACAACAAATTAAACATCTTAGTCGCATATGTAGTGAGGTAGGGAAAAGAAAACACTCGGTACAAATCAGCTGAAAGCCCGTAAATGGTCTTCGGGTCCAGGTAGCGGGTAGAATGGTAGCCATTTCCCTTGCATCCTGATCTGCAAACCAGACACCTTGCTGACTTGCAGAGGCAGAGTGAGAGCCATTTCATCTGAATGTGGGGAGAGTCCTACGACTGTCAATTGGCGAGAGGGCACTGAGGGTAGTAGTTCAATCTCATGGACCGAACCCCTTCTTTCATCATACATGTGAGGATGTTGAATCTAGTCCTGATAGAGAGAACACTTTTAGAACATCTTGAAAATGCATCTCAGCCATTTAGTCCCCAAACCCTTCCTAGAGATCAGTGTGTATAGTGAAATACACTGTACACATTGATCTCTAGATGGATTTTTAGTACTGAACGGATGGGATGTTTTCAAGAGGTCCTGAAAATGCACTTTCAGGACCGAATCTTGGCTGGTATGTGAGCTTCATTGTTTAATCCAACCCAAGGTCCATAGCTATGTGATGAAAGAGGTAGCCTACAACTTTCTTGGTCTCCATGAACTGTTGTGGAATGAAACAAAATCTTTTCTAGCTATTATTCTTGTGATTTATTGAAAAAGACGTCTACCTGTGGAAAACGACATGTATCTATCGAAAAGAGGGTTCTTTGTCTCCATGGAGTAGACCTTCATGTAGTCCCTATTGTGGATTGAAACAGAAGCTTTTCTATCCACTAGTGAAAGCACATGTGCACATGCAAGCGTCATATAATATTTGTTAGGCATATAATATAAAAACACCACATTGTTAATATTACATTATAATGAAAGTTAAATTTGTGAATTATGTTATAAATAGACAATTTATTTTGTAAATGAAAATATACATTTGTTTTATAATTGGAATTTCATGATTTGATGATAATTTATAGGTGACTTGAGGTGTTAATATTTATTTTTAAATTGTATAAAATAATTTGAGCTAGCCGAAGTAATGATATTTTTCGTGTATCAAAAAGTAATACATGTAAAAGACTCTCTTATCTGATATATATAAATATCAAATAATAAAAATTACCCATATTTGTCTTAAGTGTATATATATTATAAATAGCTACCAAATATTTATATTGATATTTTAAAAAGAATATTCACAGTTAAAAGTTACTGATACATGAATTAAATGGTATTATGTGGTTTGAGACTTTAACTATTAGTTTAACCCACTTAGAAAGAGCTACCAAATATTTATGTTGATATTTTAAAAAGAATATTCACAGTTAAAAGTTACTGATACATGAATTAAATGGTATTATGTGGTTTGAGACTTTAACTATTAGTCTAACCAACTTAGATTCGATGTATAATTCAGTCGATTAGTTTATTAATCAAATAACACTATGGTAATATTATTGATTTAAGATACTCATATGATTTTTTTAGCAATTTTTATATTATAGTAGCGTTTCATATAAATATGACACTATATATTTTATAAAAACTAATTGGTTTATAAATGTCCATGTTTTTTGGAATACAAGTACATATATATAGGTATATGTACATACAATATTTGTTTTTGAATAAACTATGACTATTTGGTTAATTCTGTTAACTGAAAAATATTAGTTAACAAATTACTTTAACCTATTAACTATATTGTGCACAAAAATTAACCATTTTTTAACTCAGTGATTTGCCAAATTCTTCAGACCTCTAACAAAAGTTAACCATTTTGTACACTTTTTTTAAAAATGAAGAAACTTGAATCTATAAAATTATTGGTGGAGTAAGTAAACTATCAAAAGTGGTCCTACTTAGTCATAGTGGACGCTATAATTAAATTATACATCAATTTTTTGCTTCAATTAATATTTTTTTTACAAATAATATCACATTGTGGGAGAAAACAAGAGTGTTAGGGGAAATTGTTTTAGTTGTAGAAGTTATTTATGAAACACGAAAGGCTAAACAACAAATGACATCATATATAACATGCCTAAGCAATTAATATAATTAAATGTTACAGATGGAGATAAAAATACAACATACATCCTTACAAAACGTAAAAATATAAGTACAAACTTGGTGCAATACTAATTATATCAAGAGTTCTATTAGTACCCTAACAACTAAATAATATAATTTCTTAGTCACATTCATCAACCATTTGTAAGGTATACTTAAAGCGTAAATGAAGATTTATGAATACATCGACAACTCATGACATAATGATGGTGTTATGAAAATATCAATTTGATGGAATTAAAACATCTCATCCTGGTATGCATATAGTTATTCATTGAAAACCAAATATAATTTTTTTAGTTAAAGTTTACTAAAGCAATATCATATATATATATATATATATATATATATATATATATATATATATGGGAAAAGTAATAAGTATTTGGATAAATCTAAAAATGAAACCAATATAATTTCTCATTACCTCCCACATATAAAATATCATATTTACATATTAAAATATATGAAATTAATAAATCTCTATATCAAAGTAATATATATGTTTTAGATGTATAAATTATTTGATCTTTTAAATTGAATAATTTGAAAATAGATAAAAAAGCCATTTAGCATCATCACTAAATATGCATAATATAACTAATACATAGAATAACTATTTATTATATAAAAATAAAACATCTCAACTTATTAATGGAGCACAACATCCAAATATAATATGACCCCCTTTGGTGGATAGTGTCCCAATAAAGATCCAGATGTGTCACTATAATCTTCTATTGTAGAGGACACATGCATAATGTTTACTAAATGAAGTTTTCTTCCCAACATTAAATTTGACATAAAGAAAAATTTGAGAGGAAACAGAAGCATAACATGTATTGAGTTGGTATAAACAAAAAGTGACAAAAAAGGGAAGGTAAGGAATGAAAACTTAAGAGTATGAAGTAAAATGATCTATCCATGTAAAAGCTTTTTTCAATTTTATAGTCGGGAAAGAGATGATAGAAAATAAACAACGACGTGTTACCTTGTATTATCATTTCCTTCACATTTATCCTTTTTTTGGTTATCCATTTATTTAAATCATATATACAAGATGATTTGTATTTTCTTTTCTTCTCCTTTTTATATCACACTTCACCTTTCTTTCCTTCCTCTCTTTTTATCTTATGATAACAATACAATTTGTTTAAATCAACATTTTCATTTTTATATAGATTGCAAGATTGATATTGTCTTACCAATTACAAATAAAGTAGTATTTAACTATATTTGGATTTTTATATACTATGTTATTAAGGATGTGTAAGATTCCATGTATCAACAAACATCATTTGCATTCATCTTTATTTAGATACATGAATCTTTTGTAATTCATAAGTGAGGACAAAAGAAAATTTGAAAGGAAAATAATTTAAATAGAAGGTGATTGCTTGTGCATGTGTGGTTATCATAGTTTCTATTGACTCATAATTATAATTGAGTTCACTAACTCAAATTTTGTTATTTCCTATTTGCAATCACTTAGTTAATAATAGTGCATTGAATTCTAGTTAATATATCAACAATATATATATATATATATATATATATATATATATATATATATATTATGAAATTCTTATGTATTTTTTTTAAATTTTAATGATACACATCCTTTAATTGCGAAAAATCTTTGACTATGAGTGTGGGAGTGAATTGTATAAGCACGTCACATATTGATATAATGTTTGTTAAGCTAAATTTTATAAGATACAAATGATAGGCAAAATGTGGTAATCTAATTGTTTCAAATATTAAGTCATGACATTAATATTATGACTATAATGTTACTATTTTGTAATGGGAATAAGATATATGTTATTTCAACCTCTTAGTTGTATGTATAAAGAACTGTAACAAAATTAATTAAAGCCACAAGATAAAACTTTAAAGTTTGTATAGTGTAATAAGACATGTTCACAAAAATTAAATAGAAACATGGTATCATAATAATATATTTTTTTAGATTGAGGGGGGTGGGATTCAGTCCCGGCAGCCCCAATCTGTCTCCGTCCCTGGGCGAGACCAAGCTATACTCCACCAAAAAACTCCATGTAAATGGTCATCATCCAAAAAAATAGGAAATTTAACACATAATCACCGTCATGACTAAAAGTCGATGAGGCTATATTTTCATAATACATGATAGCTTAGAAAACACATTATATACAAGAAATTTGAAAATAACCTTGACAAAGTAACATTGTTTAGTAATGTCACATACCCTTTGTGGAGTGGTCTGGTTTAACGAATGCAATTAAACAACCACTTAAAAATTTGTCAGATTTTACATTTTGATGATACACTGTGATTTTCATTATGCAATATATTCTCTTCTATGATTCTTTAGTCCCCTATCCCATGGTAATTTGGTCTCCTCTTGCATGGTCCTTTGATCTCTCCTCTTCCATATCCTTTGACCTGGTCTCCTCTATCATGGTCCTTTGATCTCATCTTCCATGGCCTTTTGATTTCCTCTCCCATGTCCTTTGACTTGGTTCTCTCTCCAATGGTCCTTTGATCTCATCTTCCATGATCCTTTGATCTCGTCTTTTATGTTCTTTGACTTATTCTCCTCTTCCATGTCCTTTATCTTATCTTTTATATCTTCTCTAACATCCTTCCATGATTGATACCCACTCCTCCCTAATTATAGTTAATGGCGATGGTCTATGTTGCATCCTCATCATATATATCATTTCAACATCGACAACTTTCACGACAATATAAGGATGTTTCAATACTATCATGTTCCTTTGTAGCTGCTATCTAGTCGACCAACATATGTGCCCACATCACCTATCCTTTCAAAATTCTATTCACGTTTCGTAGCAAACAATTTGCTTCAACTAGTTTTACTAATCATTTTTGAGCCATACATTTCTCCTCACCAACTTGTGATGCGGACACCTGTAAGGTGTTGGAATACACTAATGTTTGAAAATGATTAGTTAGTGCCCTTCATTCTTGCAAACGTTGGACGTGTGTCTTATGTCTTGCTACCCAACCTTGATCGAAGAACGTTAGCCCCCAGCGCACTTCTGAACGATCTGATGTTACTACCACTTTAGTCTGCATCCTCATAAGGATCATATCGAGATGATTGTTGGCTTGCCTACTTCGATCCAGTCTGGATTTCTGAATCCCATTCCTTGTACCTTGATGGTCCATCAACATGTTGAACCGCCACCACCTCCTATGAACCTTTTCAAGCTTGACACAAATCTTTTTTATTGTATCTTTCTGTGGTATCCTTATGGTTAAGAGCATCCCGTTTCTTTTTCATTTTCCATTCAACGACAATATGTGTTCTGTCTTACAACAAGTGGTTTCTTATCCTTGAGCCATTGATGCTTGAATTTGTCTTTTGCTGCTCCAAGTGTGCATTCTCTACCGCATCTCTCTCGAGTCAGCCTGAGAATGCTCAACAAAAAAGTGCACCTTGCGCCACAACTTATGATCCTTAAGGCCCTAGAAATATAAAATTCAGGACTTGATGGTATCCAACAACTCCTTAGGTTCCGATTGGTTTGTCATAACTGATCTAGAAAACTTATGAACTAGTGCTCCTTAAGTATGTTTTATGATTTGTTTAACATAAGTGTTGTAACTTAAGTTTTGCCACTTCTAGTGAGTTACAGACTTACATACAAATCCCTTAAAAGAGCGGAAAATGATTTTTAGAACAACTAATAACATTTGCTATAGAATTATTTTCTACATTCTTCATAAATGACATATGTAAACTATTTATGACTATAAATATTCATGATGCAATATGGTGTATTGACAAAACCATAACATAGTATGATAAAATACTATACATTATAATTGTACTATCTAAAATATTTTAAACTGTGACAACCATTAACAATGTGGTTCATAAAACAAAAAAATATATGAAGGCCATGGAAAAGTAATCAAACCTCACCATGTGACAAAATGTGATTTATTTAAAATAATTTTATTCTTCATGGTTAATCAGTATGATGTAAAAATGATAGTTAATTATAACTGTACACAAAGAAGACACTAAAAATTAAGATTGTACATTGTGTTAAAGAATGATGAACCAAAACATATATTTACAAACACATGAAATGTAGACATTATTACAATACTTTGTATATAACAAGTAAAATGAAAATATTTTGATGTGCCTTTCACCATGGTATTTTTATTAAATTCATAGTTGTCACAGACAAATAATTTTAGTAGAAGCAACATCAACACCATAACCAATTGTTGAGGCTTTTATGGTTAAAAAATATTATGTTTATTCACGGATATCATTCTTTATTCATGTCGTGGCCTCTCTTAATTCTTATGTATTACACAATAATGACAAACAACATTTTTAATGGTTTCTATATCTACACTTACAACAATTGAATCATGTGGAAGTGAATGGAAATTAAGTTTTGAAATGGAACTAGAGTTTCCAAAAAATGAGTTCTTTAGAACTTATGACTTACACTGAACCAATCAGAGTGTTACTCAAATTTTGACCTACCCTAGTCCTTTTGTGTGTGCACAATCTATCAAAGCCAAAGTTTCTCATGCCAAGACAAAGATCAATGATGAAAATTTTTCAGTTGCCGTCTGAGTTCTCTCCTCAAGTAGAATTGCCTCCTCTAACCCCGCAACTCATTTCGACCTTGATGCACCCCAAAGCCCCCCTCTTATGGTGCGTCCCATGTTAGATATTTCTTGCTCTCCCTTTGTTTCTTCTCATTCTATGGTTGAATAGGCAATCTTATCCTTCCAGAAAGGGACATCATGTTCATGTGATGCTCTTTGTACACAACACCTTCTTAACACTATGCAAGTTGTAGCAGTAGCAAATATGACCTTTTTAATGCAGTCCCAATTGTGGTCAAAGTTTGGCTTGTCGATTATTTTCCTACCTCTCTAGATCCCTACATTTCTAGTTCCCCTTTGACTCCACTTCTCAAGCCAGACAATGATATTCGACCTATCACAATTGGAACTATTTGACGTTGCCTTATATCAAAGATTGCATTGAAGGGTGTCTTGCCCGATCAATTATCTTAAGGATCATCAATTTAATGCTGGTATTCCAGAGAGTTTTTTTTTTAGGAAAAGTAATGTTATATATTAAAATCACATCAAGCAAGCGAAACCTGCTTATGTGGAACACCTACAGAAAGTATGAAAAAGAAACTGCAGCGGGAAGAAAAAGCTGAAAAAAGCAAATGAAAAAAAGCATAAGAAAGCAGTGTTCAACTAACTTGGGGGAGGCACCCCTTAAAACAAGCCCCAAGCGAAGTAAAAAGTTTTGCATCCTAGAGATTAGCCTGATTTGAGCTGCCCTTGATTCAGAATGATAAGTCACAGTAGTTGCTGCACTAAGCTGACTCCTACCTCATCGTCCACTAAAGCTTTAAGATCATAGAGAAAAGCGGCTTCAGATTCTCCTTCCTTTGATTCATCCAACCTCCCTTCTGCTAATTATCCTGCAGTTTAGTAAGGATGTGAAGATCGGCCTCTATTTGTGTTATAACATTTTTTGCCAAATTGTTGTTGTTGTTGAAAGCTCTATTGTTCCTTTCTTTCCAAAGGTTCCAACAGATTGTGGTGAAGAGATCACTGCTTTTGAATTGCTTGTATTGTCTTAAAGGTGTTATTTGGATGGGGAAAGTAGCTTCCTGGAGATCAGGAAGGCGATTTCTCATGAAGTGTGAAAATATTGTTTGAGAGAAAGAGCATTTAAAGAAGATGTGGCTGACCGAATCACTGTTATTTTCGCAGAGGGCACATCTAAAAGGGCCAATGAAACCCTTTTTTGTGATGTTATCACCTGTAAGAAGTTTATTTTGTAAAAGAAGCCAAAAGAAAGTTTTAAACTTTTGAGGCCATTTTTGTTTCCAAATCTTTGATGATGAAGGGGAGATACCTCTGAAAGAGAGAAAATTGTAAGAAAGTTTGACCGAATACTCTTTCCCCCATTTCCAAGTGAGGTTATTTGAGGTGTTGTTTTCCATAGAACTTGAGAGATGTCTGAATTTGTTTTGGCTTACCTGGGAAAGGATACATCTTTTAAGTGCATTTGATCTGTTACTAGTGATAAGCAAAAGGGCTTTATCAATCCTTAGGTTGATTAGATTTTTTGGAATATACCATGATGGTTTGAGATTTAAAACTGAGTTGTTTTCATACCACGGATCAAACCAGAAGGAGATGTTTTTGTGAGAATGGGGAGGAGTATTTAAAATTTGTGAAATCGTTTGTATATTTTATTGATGAATTTCCAAAATGGGGAGGCTGTTTTCCGGTGGATTTGTTGCCAAGGAGGCGAGTTTTGGTAATATTTTTTTATGAGATTTGTCTAGATTTTCTTTTTATTTTGGATAAGACAGTCAATGATTTTGGCAATGAGGCAGAGTGAGTGCATTTCAATGTTTATTATTCCCCAGCCTCCTTGATCAAGAGGAGCAGAAATCATTTTCCAATTAACTAGATGGTAATGTTTCCCAGGTTTATCTAGTTTTTTGAAATTGTTCCAAAGGAAGTTTCTTCGAATTTTATCTAGAATGGATTTAGTTTTTGATGGTAGGGGGATGCAGCTCAAGAAGTGGGTTGTTCTTGGTGTGATGACACTATTTAGCAGGGTGAGCCTCCCCGAGAGGTTTAGGAAGTTGTTTGCCCAGCTGGTGAGTTTAGAGTTTATTTTTGAAATGATGGGGTTCCAAATGGCATTTGTTATGTTATAAGGGGTGATGGGGAGACCCAAGTATTTGATTGGGAATTCTTCAGATTTGCATTTTAGAAAGTCCTTGAGGTTTTCTAACGATGATTGATGAATGTTTACCCCAAAGATGGAGGATTTTTGTATGTTTACTTTTAGCCCAGAGATATAAGAGAAGATACCTATGATCCTAAAAATATTTTGAACAGAGGAAATTTCAGGAGAGGAGAAGATGATGGTGTCATCAGCGAATTGAATAATGTTCTCCTTGCAGACATCAGGAGCAGAGAAGAGTCCATTTTGATTTCCCATTTGAATCATGTGAGAGAGAATAGTGGTTAAAATGATGAAGAGATAAGGAGAGAGAGGGTACCCTTGTCTAAGTCCATTTGAATTATGGAAATAACCAAAAGGAACACCATTGATGATTGTGGATTTGTAGAAATACATGCATGGATCCAAGAGATCCATTTGTCAAGAAAGTCAAAACCATTGAGAGTCTGCAATAGGCATTTCCAGTTAACAAAGTCAAAAGCTTTTTCGAAGTCCAATTTAATGGCTAGAAGATGGATTTTTTGTGTGGCAGAGATGGATAGTTTCATTGACCATTAAAAAGGCATCTTGTATGCTTCTGTTCTTTAGAAAGGCGGATTGGTTAAGAGGAATGATGTCGTCCATGAGAGGTTTGATCATGTTGGCTAAAGTTTTAGCGATGATTTTGTAAGAGGTGTTTATGAGGCTGATAGGTCGGAAGTGTGAGATAGATTCAGGCTGACTATTTTTTTTATCAGAGTGATGAAGGTTTTATTGATGTATTTGATGATGTTTCGTGGGTTAGAACTAGCATGGAAGGCGGAAAGAAAAGCAAGAAAGTCATGTTTATAATGGTTCCAGTTAGCCAAATAGAACTCCGCATTTATTCCATCAGGTCCAGGAGATTTATTTTTGCCGAGGTCAGAGATAGTTTGTAATTCATCAAGTGTGAAAGATTTGATGAGATCTTGAGGGTTTTTTATTTTATTTTGACAAATTGTATGCCATTGAAGGTTATTTAGACAAGATGGGTTGTGATTATTATTGAAGATTTTTTTGAAATGATTTTTTATATGTGTTATGATGGATTGTTTGTGAGAAGAGAGTCCCCATTTATCATAAGATGAGTTAAGGCATTATTTCTAAATTTTTGATTACATATTTTATGGAAGTATTTTTTATTTTTGTGATCTTAGCCCTTTGTCTCCATCTTGTATCAATTCTATTATTTATATGATCAAGATCAGCTTTTATTGAAAGGACCAAAGTAGGATCAGCTGATGGGTCTTTTTCAACAAAGAGAAGCTGGTCTTCGAGATCTTTTTGAGTTTCAGTTAAGGTCGAGGGATTTTGAAACTTCCATTTTTTAATGTGATTTTTGATGTGTTTTGTGTTATTTAAGATGTGAAGTCCCAAGTTCGTTGTTTGTGGGTTTGCAAGCATCCAGACTTCAAGACAAGATTTGGAGAAATTTTCCACGGAGAGCCAGTTGTTTTCAAATTTGAAGGGACGAGGCCCCCAAGAGCAAGAAGCTGTTTCGAGAATTAAGGGAAAGTGGTCAGAAATGGTTCTGTGGGAGATGTAGACTGAAGAGAGTGGGTGCTTTTCTTCCCAAAGGTTTGTACAAATGAAATGATCAAGTCGAGCAAAGGACTGATTTCTTGACCACGTATACAAGGCATTTGAGGGAGCAAGGTCAATAAGAGAATGATTTGTTAGCATCTGGTTGAACTTTTTATCTGCAACAGACATGGAAGAAGAGGAAGGATTTGAGTTGTGCCTATCAGAGATATGGGTGATAATATTAAAATCGCCACCAAGGACCCAGGGTGACAGATGATAATTTGTGAAGAGGTAATTTAGCTCCTCTAGGAATTAGGATTTGTCGTAGCCTGGTTCCCCATAGATACCAGAGAAATACCAAAGATAATCATCAGCAAGATTTTTAAAGTCAATAGTTATTGAAAAGTTTAGAATAGAGGAGTTTTGCAAAATAAGGGCCTGGTTGTTAAAACCCACAATGATACCACCTTTGAAGCCCTTTGGGGGTAGATGAATCCAGTCTGTGATTCTGTTACCACCTATAGATTTGAGGGCAAAAGGGGTGAGAAAAGTTTTTGTTTCTTGGATGGAAATTAGATCTATATTGTTTTTATAAATGTGAGATCGTATTTTTTTCTTCTTTGTAAATTTGCAGCACCACAAATATTCCAAGATGAGATTTTCATGACAAAGGTTATGAAAAAGCCAAAACAGAAAGACACAAATAATGTGCTAGCATGTTAGCACCTTCTTTTAGACCAACCCATGAAGGATTCTAGGTTGTTAAGAACATTGTGTGCTTCATCATCCTTTTCAAAGTGAATACCTATCTTATTTGCAAAGGATGTGAAACTTTTTGTGTTTGACCATGAAGCTAAATCATCTATAGTATCGAACTTTTTATTTGCTTTTTTTTTATATGATAGAGTTGTAGAAAAAGTTGACGCAGAGGAAACATAACTGAAAGAGCAAGGTGGGGTGTTACCTTTCTTAGGCCTGTATATGATGCTGGATCCTTTGGTGTCTGATTGATGTGGCTGCAGGATCTTTTGAAGGTAGCTTGAGTTTGGCTTCTGTAGTGGGCTCTCCTGTTCTGAACTCTGTAGAGAGTTTTCATTTTTTTGCTGGGATGAGTCTTGAAACACAGTAGTATGGTTGTTTTTGTTTGGTGAATGCCAACTTTCCTTTGTAGAAGAAGGTGATGGGCAAGTGTTACTACTCGGTTTGATATTGATAGTAGGGAGGGAGGGCTCTGGAGATCTGGTTCTTTTCTTATTTGGGAGGAGATAGGAGTTATCTATCTATATGGTTTGAGGTTTTCCTGATCCAGACGTGGTTTCTGACAGATGGAACTCTGGTATGCGAGATAGGGTTTTTTCCTTTGTTTGGGCTGAACTAGGATGGTGGATGAGAGGTAAGATCAGAAAAAGCAGTGCTGATTTTAGTGGGGTGTTCAGCAGCAAGCTTAAGATGATAGATGGATTCACCAATCCTAATGTTGATGGATGGTGGAAGGGAGATGGCATCTTTGACAGAGAAGAGGCAATAAGCTTTGATGTATTGGGTGGGATGGAGAGTTTCTGGGCTAATGTATTGGAGCGTAGCCCCAATAGAATGGGCAATGCCTCTAAAAATCTCAAGCTCCCACAGATGGGGAGGAAGATTTGAAATGGCTACCTAGTCTGAGCCACCTGCTGGGGTAGGGAAAGAACCAGAGTTAGCTGACCAATTTGATAGTCTGGACGTGATAAAGTTGGAACCACAAGGAATGGTGAGCACTTGGTTGAAGATATGATTTATCTTTGTTCCTTCAGGAATAGTGTAAACGAGTTGGGAGGGCGAGAAGATTTTGGGTTTGAGGATGGTATGGCCCGGAAGGAGAAGAACCAAATCTCTAGCGATGTCGAGAACGTTGATAGGATTATTGTTCAAGTAATTTTCTATTGAAACTAGGATGCTTCTAATAGAGAAGACTTTGAGTAAGCGCATGGAGTTTGCAGGGAGATCCATGGAAATAGCATATTCTAGGTGATCAAGTACCTTCATGGTTGGTAAGGGGGGTGGATGGTATGCACTGGGGGTTTTGGCGGATGAGGTCTTTGAGGGAGGGTTTTTTTTGCTGTGTGCAGAGCTTGGAAGGGTTTCTAGGTGAGTGATAGGGTTTAGAAATAGGAGGTATCTTTGAGATTGAGTTTGAGCGACTATGGTTTGTTGCTTCTGCATGTTCAGGCGGGAAATCAGCGAGACATGCAAAAGGATTTTTTGAAAGGTAATGATGATGGGTGGGCGCAGCGTTTGGCCTGGAGATAGGAGAAAGCCTTTTTGGGACCGCAGAACTATTTTGGAAAGGGGGGATTTGAGTCGAACAAGAGTGCATGTAGGAGTGAAGGGGTTTTGGCTGGTATATTTTCCTATTAGGATGAGGACGTGCCAAACAGAACCTTTTTATGTGTCCTAGGCGACCATAGCCGAAGCAGGAGCTTCGAGAGTAGCATCTGGAAGTAGAGTGGCTGTTGCCGTGGCAGAGGGAGCAGAAAAGGGCTCGAAAAGGTTTTTTTGGGGGGACCGTAGTCCAGATTTGGGTGGTGGGTTTTTTTCTAAAGTTTCGTTTATGAGAAGAGAATATTTAGCTTTGCCCAGGACGGGAAAAGAGAGGTTTAGGCAAAAAGTGTCCTTAGGGATGATGTCCCCAAGCGGGGGAGATTTAGGAATAGGGTTTTATATAAGGACGATAGATTTGGTTTGTAATTTTTATCTTCAAAGGATGGAGTAGGAAAAAGCTTAAAGCTTTCAGCGATGGAGCTGTGTTGATGAACCGGGGGGGATGTGGCATCGTCATCTTCATCCTCTGACCCTGAAGAGATGGAGATGGGCCAGGATTTTGCACCCAAAGGGGGTTGATGTTCTGCTCTGACAAAGAGTTGGTCCGCTGAGTTAGAGGATGATGAACTGTCAAGACCATGTCTTTTGTAGAGGTAGGCCAAAGCTGGGGGAGTTTCGTGGACGAAATCCCGAACCCACGCACGGAAGGTGCTATCTTTGAAAGGTTGAAGGAACATCGACCACTCAGGTTGAAGATTTAGTTCCTTGCGCATCTCGCTCCAACCTTCCAAGATGAGGAGGAAGGGGGCTTTTTTACCCCAAGTTGTTTCCGAGGGGGTAGACCATGAAATCTTGACCTGGAAAGAGCGATGCCCGATGTTAATCATACTGATGCCAGGAGAAACATCGTATTTGTGGTAGATCCATGCTCTTGGAAGAGGGATGGTTGTTGAGAAAGTAGGGTCGGAGAGATGGATTTCAATGAAGGGAAAGCGCGAGTTCATGTTGTTTGAGGAAGATGGGGTTTCTGTGATGTTGCTGGGTACCAGCGGTTTATGCTTCTGCAAGGCACGGCGGAAAGTAGAGATCTTGCCTGATTTGAGCATGCACGGTGCTTTTATGCATGAGGCGAGGGTGAGGACGCCTCCTGTTCTCATATTGTAATCCGATCGTTTGGTGGGGCTTTAAAAGCAGAAACTGGGACAAAGTAAAGCTGATGTGATACTGATATCCAGCAAAATCTAGGGAAGGGTATGTAGCCGAAAGAGAGAATGGAAGGGGTAATCAATGAGATGTTTTCTTCATGCTTTTATGACCGTTTGGGAAACACGAAGTGAGGTGTAACAGTTGTGGACATTCTCAAAATTTATTTCACACTGGTTTTGATGGGGGCAGAAGATGGAGCTAAGTTCCACCGCAAAGAGAAAGAGGCGGTCGAGAGGGATGGAACTTGATCATCGAAGCTTGGGTTCTTAAGACCGATAAGGGCTGAGACGTTGATGTTGCTTAACTCAGATGTTGCATGTTCAATTTTTAACAAAAAAAATGTTGAAGCCGATTTAAGGAGATGGTACCTTCAACCTACAGAGAGAAGAAGAAGGGGGGGAATTTTTACCTGGGGAAGGAAGAGCTCTTGTGACCCTGGAGAGGGAGAAGCTGGATCCCGAAGAGGGGAAGAATGGGTTATGCTGCCGTTGTCGCGAGAGAGAAGGGGACAGCGGGACCTCATCGGGAGAGAAGGGTGAAGGTTGTGTAACCTATTTTTTGTAGATGCAGATACCCGAGCAAGCAGAGGAAAGGCAACTCTGATACTAATAAGGAGGAGCAATCGGCGGGAGGAGCTCGCCGGGGAGGGCGCAACTGACCTAGGATGACGGCGAACTGGATGGAGAATGCTAGAGAGAAGTTGGAGCTTTCTCCCTCTAACTTACCATTTCCTAGAGACTGTTTCTTTTAGTATATCAAAGGAATACCCATTCTCTGTCAAGAATGACTATGGTCAGTAGTCATCAGTCTTTTCTACAGGCTAGAGGCCATAAAGATGAGCCGATGGTATTTCAGAGAGTGTTGAAACCTTTCTACATGTTGCCACTCACCTTGTCCATGACCAACATCATTTTACCACTCTTATGATGGCCTTATTGACTTCAATAATGCTTTCAATATGGTTGATAGATCCACCATTTTTAAAGAGGATTGTCTTCATTGCCTAGCTATTGCTTGTTGGTTTGAATTCTA
This sequence comes from Alisma plantago-aquatica, assembly GCA_963693085.1. Classification (NCBI taxonomy): domain Eukaryota; kingdom Viridiplantae; phylum Streptophyta; class Magnoliopsida; order Alismatales; family Alismataceae; genus Alisma; species Alisma plantago-aquatica. Next base: position 389,906,778 of record OY856412.1, on the reverse strand, counting down.
TTATAGCTCCCCAAATCTTCTCTACATGGATTAGAGTGAGCATCTTCTCTCTATGACTAGGGTCCAACAATGTGATCCATCGGGCACACTTCTTTTTTCAATGGCTCTCCATCCTCGTGTTTTGCAACTGAAGGATGAATAACAATATCGACCTTCTTTCTTTCTTTTTTGATGATGGAACCCTCATTGGTGATATTGCCAAAGTTTCCAAGGTGCTAACTAATATCTTAGAATGAGGAACATACTTTTGTCTTCACATCAATATAAGAAGATGGAAATCTTTGGGCATGTATATGATCCAGGACGAACCCCAAAAGTTTGGTATGTTCCCTACTAACATATCTCATCCTACCCATGGAGTGCACATTTTAGGAGGTCTTGTTTCCATAGATCTAGGTTTTTCCTTGGAGATTCACAAGGAACATGTTGTTAAAACTCTTTCCATGATCGATCTCTTGCCTTTTCTTTAGGACCCAGAATGATAGCTTCTTCTTCTCCAATCATGTGTTAGGATGCCCAAACTATTGTTTTCTCTTTGAACGACACCCCAACATCTATCAGTTCTATATTGGATGATTTTAATCATGGGCTTTGTCAATTTCTATTACATATTCTGGTTGGTGAAGGCCCACGCTTCAGTGATCTATATTGGCACTTGGCCGAGCTTCCTATGAACCCTGGAGGGTTTGGATCCAAATGTTCACATGATGTTAGTAAGTTTGCTTATGCTTCCTCTTGGATCCACACCCAAGAACTCCAAGACCACATCCTGAGAGAAGTTGGATCTATGCCTATAGGAGCCTCTTTTATTACTGCACATTACATGTTCATAAGATCTTTCCATCCTTTTGCTAGTCATAATTATCACATTCACCTTCTGCCACTCCAAAGACCAGTCTATTCTAGAAAATAGTTATGACAAAACTGCTACCCAATAATTTACTACAAGTGACCTTTGTTAGTGGCAATTAGATATCCTCTCTTCTCTCCAAGCCATCCATACACAAGACTTCTCTGTTCCAAAAGTAGGGTAATATATATGTTTAAAAGAAGATAAAAAAATAAAAAACCTAGATTGGATAATAAAGTGTTGAAATGGTTAAAAACCACTCTTTTTAGATATTATTTGATCTTTTGAATATAATGACAATTAAGATGAGGATGGTATTGATGATATGATAATTCGAGTTCTAAAGTGCCTAATCACATATAATGAATACTTAGGGTTTGAAATGTGAATAATCATGTACCTGAAGAATCAGGGATTAAAGATCATGGCTTGATATGTTAGTAATGCACTAAATCTGATATAAGTGTTCATAACACAATAACATGGTGAAGTTGATGATCATGGCTACACCTAATATGAATTAGGGTTCTTTAGTTATTAGATCAAGGAACATGGGGTATCAAACATAACTCTAATGCTACCTTGATAACAAGGAAACCTAAACCCTAGCTTAGGAACCGAGTAGGGTTTAATATATTTAGTGTGATGGTGACACTTTAGGATTTTTAGGTTTCTTGATTTTCTTATTTATTGGATAATCTAAATAAGACAATTAACTATGGAAACAAGTAAAGAGACTGGCTAAGAAAGCATCAACTAAGGAAACAATTATTATTTTTAGAAATTAACGGGAAGTGTGGGACACTTAGGGTAATGTGACTAGAATGTAGGTTGGGAGTCTATAACGTCCCTAGTCTTGAGGCATTGAATAAATTGATCTTAAAAGAAATTATTGGACTACCCATATCACCAAGTTGCACCTCCTTTTCAGGGATCCCATCACTAAGAACTTTTTGGTTAAGTAAGGTCAACCTAGAGTAGTACTAGGATGGATATTCATTCAAGATGTTGATCTAGGCTTGTAAGTGAGTGAGGAAAAAGTGCACAGTTAAGGCCCCTATGGTGTTCTTTGGGTTCAGTCATCATTCTTCAAACTCTACTAGAGACTTGGGAAGTGGGTCTAGGGGTTATAAATGGAATTAGAGAGAAAACTCCTCCACTAGATGGGGCCCACATGGGCATGGCATAGTCAGTCTTGAGTCGTGTGGTACAAAGCATGTTGGAAAGGGGTATCTGTGGTGATGGAGCCACCCTTGCACTAGTAGCCTTGATTGGGGGATCATTATGCATCGATCATTTGGTTCTACACTAAAATGGAGAAGTGATTATGATGCCTTACAGTTGAGCCTAGATGAGGACATAAATAGTCTGAGGGAGATTGTAACCTCCCAGATCTTGAGGCTTCAGATAAAATGATCTTAAAAGGAATTGTTGGACTACCCATATCACCAATGTGCACCTCCTTTTTAGGGAGCCCGTCACTAAGAACTTTGTGGTTAAGTGTTCTCATCCCAGAATAGTAGTAGGATGGTTGACCAGTCAAAAAGTTTATCTCAGCTTGTGTGTGAGTAAGGAAAAATTATAGAATGAAGGACAATGGTCTTCTTTGGCGCCAATCGTCATTCCTAGAAATCTACTAGAGCCTTAGGTAGTGGGCCCGAGCATTATAGAGTCATAACGTACAAACCACTCATTCATATAGATTATCAAAACAAAAAATAAGTTAGATGATAGAGTATTTCCCTAAAATACAAATTGACCATTGATTGAATAGAATGCGTGAACGGTAAATACTCCCTAGAACCCCTATCAAACCTTGCGAGTATCATTTGGATTAGGGTTTAGGTGGAATTCTACTAGGATCCAATAAAGTCTAGGTTTCTAGAATAGAAGCTCTTAGGGAAATTGGGGGCTAGTGGTAGTAATGCACGGTGGAAATGAGGGTATCTTAGCCCCACATAACCTACTATCTACCGTTTAGGTAGCTCCAAGCTAATGGCACTAACCTTTAGGTAGCTCCAAGCTAATGGAACTAAGTACTTCTAAACTTGCTACATAGATCTCACACCTAGGAGTAGAAGAAGGAAAAAATGTGTGGTATGATGGTGTGCTATCTAGGAATCAACTAGTTGGACCTAGGAGAAAATCCAAAAAATATCCATATATAGGCCATTTCCCCTAGAACCTAGCTGGTTTCAAGCACAAATCACAAGATAATCCATGTTTTCAAACACAAACCACAATATAGTTCATGGTAAATGAAATAAAAGTGGAAGGCTAGTAGTAGATAAAAAATTTATGGAGTTCAAAAATTACATTCTCCCAACATGATATCAAAGTCACATTTTAACCCCAAACAACCCACCTAGGAGGGGCTTAGCTACTTATGGAACAAAAACTAGAAAAAGAGAGGTAGAAGAGAGAATGACCATGGAAGATATAGAAGTATCCTTCTTCACCTCCAACCACAAAAGATCATCCTTCTCCCTCCTTGGTGGTTGGATGACATGGAAATGTGGATGGAAGTAGCCAAATCCCTAACAAACTAGGTTTTGAGGTATGAGATGATGGAAATGAAGTGCTAGTAGGTGGGAGAAGGTGGGATCTCAATGAATGTAGTAGTAAATGCTAGAGTGCCTAACCTTTAGTTTCCATCCACTACTATTGTCTATATACTGGTTTGGAAAGTCTACAGTTTAGTGGGGGTAGAATAGGAAAATAAGTTAAAAAATGGACTAGGGTTTGTTGGAAGCACGACTGTTCTAAAAAATGGTCATGGTGGGGGAAGGGTAGAATGATCATGCTAGGAGAGAATAGGAGTGGTAGTAAAATGGGAAAAACCATAGTGGAGGATGGATTTTGGAGGTTGGTAGCATAATTGTACTGGGCAATACGACCATGGTGGTTTTGGGGTGGCACAGTCATGCTGGGTATCATAGGGATGGTGGATGACTTGGGTGTCATGTTGGTCTTCTAAGTGTAGTCATTATAGGAGATGGAAGCACGATCATTTTGGGTGGCACATATGTCTCGGGTTCTTCTTGGCACGACCATTCTAGCCATCATGCATGACTATGCTACTGGACTTTTCTTGAGCTCTTTGAATCGTGGATTATGACTATGATTTTGGCTTGGGAAGCACGGTCATTCAATGGTACCACATTCGTGCTGGGAGCTATTGCTTGCACTTTCATCTTCTCTTTGTCATTCTTTAGAGTTATTTGCTTTGGCTGGACTCTTCGACACTAGCGATAGGTTGGGGAAACTTTTGGACCCTTCTTAGGATCCTCCAAGGTGGAGAAAACCTAGGATTGTCCCTCTTTTATCCTATCCATCCAAAACATGGTTCAAGTACCTAACAAACATATAAAGAATGTCCACAAGTGCATTTAATAGTAGACCATTTAGCATACATTCTAAAAATCTTAGATGTGATTAAAGAACAAAATTACAAAAATGGAGACATAAATCTGGGCTGCATTAGCCATGCCTTGAAAATATAGTTTATACTTCATGTTCATCCATTATGTCTAAATTATTAAGATTAAGAATACCTTCTTTCATGAAATAGAGAATTTTATTAGTTATAATTGTGCTATACTCGTGAACATATTGCATCCACCATTCCTTGTTCCTACATGTCATATTTAAATGTATCAGATGGTGATACTTTATATCATAAGATTATATAACATTATTTTAAATGTTGGAGTGAATATAAATTCTATTTATGAACTCATAATTAGACCCAGTTCAGAATTAAAGAGTATAAATACTAATTCCAAGAAAATATATTGAGACTCAGAGATAAGAAATTAAGTATGTAGATAGTAAAATGACATCAGAGAAAAATAAATCATTACGGAATAAGTCTTCACAGAAAGTCCTGGGATGAATCAGAGGACACCAAGGGTGTCCTAGAGGACATATTGTCCTAGCAGAAGGTGTGTTGCACCATACAAGACACTTCGCTATCAATACAGGGCATGTTGTGCCATTAGAGGGTGTGTTGCAGCATAGAGGACATTTTAGTGTAACAGAGGAGGACTTATCGTATAATAGTAACCATAAAGGTGAAACTAGTAATTAAAAAAAGTGTCTTATTCTTTGGTTGAATTATCTATCAATTTTCATGTACCTTGTTATTCATGTGTTATGAGCTAATGCCACTTAGTCTAAGCATAGATTTCCTCCCTTTGTGCATGATGGGAGACATGACACCCGCATGTATCAAGCTCTACAAAGAAAAGATAAAGTATGATTATTTAAGTTTAAGAAGGATTTTCTTGGTGGGGCGTCATCTGTACTATGCAAGAAGGCTTATTAAGAAATTCATGTTATCATGTGTTAAATTAATTATGGACCTTTATTTACCACGTTTAACTGAATAAAATGTGTATGAGTATCATTTAAAGTTGTATCATGTGTGATACTGTTTTTTATTGTGTTCAATGATCGGCTTTTTGTGACACTTTCATAGTGTGATTTCAATGTATTATACTTCATCATTGTTAGAGATGGATCACACTTGGAAGGTGTTACAAAAGGGAAATTAGAGCAACAATAAATATGGTCACTAGGAAATATTCTCAAATTCTCACAAGTTTCACCTATTACATGCATTTTAAGACTAAAAGAAGTAAATTCTAGGACTATAAGTAAGTTTCTTGTCAAAATAGAGAAGTATGTGTCCCTATATTAAAATTTGAAATGTAATGAGTGTTGAGGATATTGGATATCCTAGTCATAGAATTTTTGTGTACCATAAATTATATCTGTTACACCCCGATCTCACAATTTCCTCAAATCATGAGATTAGGGCGTAAGATAGGATTTGTATGCAACACAAAGAACACCCTTAACTTTTTATTTTCTTTAAAACTCTTGTTTCCCCGCATTGAACCACATATCATCTTAACAAAGGAATCTGAACATTTCTTTTACTAATCAAACTTCAATAGAAAATATATATGTATAACATTCATGATGTCTTTCACACATTATGCACATGAAACTTGTTAATTAGCATACATATCAAAGAGGAACAATATTACACATTGTAATTACAACTCTCTCTCTAAACTCTTACTGAGGACCTAGAGTGACAAGGACCGACTGACTCAACCAATCTCATACTTGACTCCTGTGGCAGGTCTACACTGATGCTCTGACCATCTTCAAGTCCACGCGGTTAACCCTAAAAATGTTTGAGTAGAGGGGTGAGCCTACTCGCTCAGTGAATGAGTACTTCATGGAAACAGACTAATGCACTAATGTGATTACAGATATAATTTGAATAAACAATATGAAATTTAACAACAATAAATACTACACTGAGCAGTTCTAAAACAATATAATTGAAATAACAAAGAATGTAAATATTGCATCCAAAGAATAACTACTAGAAGACTATGCTCTAGTCTTCCCTAACTCTTTCATTTATAAGGAACTCTGTGAACCTATATGATCATATTTAGATTATTTTTATTATGCCCTAATCATATGCAGTGTACTCTGCATATAAAGATCCGTAGCGAACTACGATCCCACCGTACAAGACTTAGCGACACACCCGGGAAATGCTAAGTCTGACGCCAGCCCTGCTCTGCCACAGGACCCCAGGCTCTCCGGCCTGACTCATAGGCTCTCCGGCCTCAATGCACTACTCTGAGTGCTCTAGACTCCTCCTCTAACCTGAGTACACATGCGCAGGGAGTCAACACTGGGTTACCACCAGAATTACTCAACCGGTTGATGTTGGATAACCCTTTACTTTATTTATTATTTTTCCCCAGTGCCACCGAAATTACTCAATCGGTTGGTGTTGGACACTGTCTATCAACCCTCGTGCCACCAGAATTACTCAACCGGTTGATGTTGGACACGAGTTTCACCCCTAAGAAGCAGATCTCTCGAAGGGGTTCTACGGTGTTAGGGCACCTAAGTCTAACATTAATATTATAGATACATGTAAAACAGAAATCATAACTCATTTTACATTTCTCACAAGGCTCACACGGCCTGCCATATCATATCATATAAAACATCATAGCTCATGTATTCAACATATACCATGTCTCAGTAACATCCCTCTCTAGGGCATGTTATATCTCATCACCTGCAATTTACGAGATATGTATTGAAATATAAGAAGCCCTGTAGTATGTAGATATCACTCAGAGAGAACAAGCATATAAAGTTAAATGCACTAGAAGCATACAATTCAACAATTAAGCATCAACACATCTCATATTGAGACCTTTCATATTATCATAATATGATTCATTGAAAACCCTATCCTTAGGGTTTCATTTGCCTTATTCATTCATCACATGCCAACACCCTACTCTTTAGGGTTTCATTTGCCTCATTCACTTGTCACATGACTTTCATAAGAATTTCATAGGATATAAGCATTCACTAAAATAAAGATTGTTTCCAACCAATCATATACAATCAATATAGATATGAAACCATGGAAATTTAACTAAATTTAGGTTTTCCATACCATTCACTGAGATATCATGTATCAAGGATAAAATTCAATTAAGATAACCCATGAGGTACATCCTAACCATTTATAGGATTACCGGTCCTTTTCAATAAGGTTGAAACTCTAGTGATGTCTCAATTAGGTTAAACCCTAATTACATCATTTGATATAAATCTGAAAAGCATTCTCACTAGGAAGTGTTGTATACGTTCCTGATATGAATCTACCATTAAGGAGTCATTCAAACAGAGAAGGAATCCATATCATATCAATTTGCAACAACTTAAATCAAACGGACATTTCAGGTTTTAGAATCACATACTAAGCAATTAGGGATTTGGATGCTATAATCAAATTTATGCATTACAATGTTTGAAGGAAGAACCCACTCACCCTAAGGTGTGAAAACACCTCACAACTGCAGCTCAACTCAGGGAATCTCGAATTCCTATCAAATCCCTAGCAAATCTCCCAATTCTTCATCCATTCAACTCGGAAACCTTGAAAATGAGGGATTATGAAGAAAGGGTGAGAAAAGAAGGAATTTCGACATCCTCTTGGATCAAATCAGAGCATGGATGGAATCTTGACATGAGAGAGAAGATCCACCATAAAAGTCTATGCAAAGGATCCAAACTTACTTGATTTCACCCTTCCTGGAATCGCAAAACCCTAATTCAGCAATTCCCCCACTTTCTCCACTCAAGCCCTAATTCTCCCTCTCTCTCTAGGAGCTCGTTTCTCTGGAATGAATGACGAAGAATGAGAGCTGCTTGTTTGTGTGGTTGCTCATATAAGTCAATTGAGCTGCTTGGGTCAATTGCATATTGACCCAACACTTAACTTTAATTATATTAGCTGAATATTCAGTTATACAAAAGTTACTGTAATTTGTTTATTTTAGAGATCAAACCTTCTCCAAAAACTATGGGAATTTAGCACGTTGTTTATAATTGATCTATAAATCTTCCGTTAAAATTTGAGATCATTTCGTGTTACCAATAAATAATTAAAAATAGAACAGTGCACTGCTATATTGCAGTCTGCAGAATATTCGGCCGAGTTTGTCCTGCACAAAACTCGACCGACACCCTTACTGTAGGGATTCAAAAGTCATCCAAAAATTATGCCAATTTAACAAAGTGTCTAAAACTGTGTTTTTCAAGCACAGTTAAAATTTGAGATCAATTTGATATACTAATAAAAAGATAAAATTCAATTACCACACTGCTGTAAAATTCTGAAATTGTGATCGGCCGAGTTTGAAACTCGACCGATAAATAGGTCAGAACCTTCTTCAAAAATTCTGATATTTTCCAATGTTGTTCACATTTTATATATCCAAATCATATCCAAATTTGAAGTCAATTAGAGTTACACATAAATACTAAAAATCATTTAGTGAGACATTCTACTTATCAAATTCTGTATTCATATGTCATTAAAACCCTATTTTTGGGCCGATTAGGGTTTATGCTTCTCAAACCCTAATTCTCAAGACAAAAGAACATTTAGACTTCTTATCATAGTTAAAACATCCTAATTGTGTTATTGTCATTAATTAGATTTCAAGAATGATTATTCTATTTAATCTTTGCGATTGTCTAGGTAAACCCTAGTTTACCAATTAAGCTCAGATGGGGTCGTAACAACTCTTCCCCCCTTAGAATGTTTCGTCCTCGAAACATAAACCCACAAGAAAGATACATTCAAGGTTATTCTAAGCTTCTAAAGCCTTCCATGTCATCATATTCTTGTATTTCATACCTGAATGTAGTTTTCAACATTAGATCTTTTAATTCTTTACTAAATCACAACATATTTCAAATAGTTATCAATGATATCAAGCAAATTATTTATGCCACAGTCAAACATAGAATGCAAAGATAAACCACCACGCTTTCACTGCGCAACTCTGATACTCTGATACAACTATCTCAACTTACGCTGTTCAGAGAGTTCTATTGTTCTGTATCATCTTTAAGTGACAAGAGCAAGTTCACCATACTGTTTTAAACTTTAATCAAGTTCTATTCAAATAGCAAAACAGTCTTGAATTAAAAGACTAGATTCAACAATCAATTGCACAATACTACGCTTGGCATCCCCATTGGGTCATGGATGCATGAGGTGAAGCATTACCACCTCATTCCATACTATCCTGTTTCGATCATGGGACCTGTGGGTTATGGGCCCACACACAATTCAAAGTGTAACCATCACATTATATCATTTTAGGGTTTCAACAACAGTAATAAGGTAATCCACGATTGTATCAGTCATTCAAGCATTAATCATACTCAATTACCATCACTCAGTTATATTAGAGCTAGGTATAACAAGCTACACCTCATTAGGGTTACTTGTTCAAACAATCTGATTATCAACCCTTTCTATTAATATGAGTGAATAAGTATGACTACCTTGTTCAGGGTATCTCTCCATGTGTTCTGACATCATCCAAACCGTATCACCATATCACAAATACACAATACTAGGATGCATATCTGGTATGAATTACTACTACTATCATACGCCTTTAATTTAACATATAGCTTGCACAAATATACTGAAATCATATGTAGAACCAACTTTCATACCTTAATATGCCTTCAACAAATCATACATGTAAAAACAAATTCACATATTACATAAAGCTAGTGTTTTCCCATATCTCTCTGCTCATTCATTACTTCTTTACTTTTTGCTACCTATCCTTTTCATATGATTATATACAATAAACATTATTAACATTGAAGGATTTAAGATAGGAATAAATTATTCCTCATTTTTGCTATCACGCAAGAACTTATTTCTTATCACACTTCATCATATTGTATGTCACTATTACCTTCACTAGATGACCTCACCAAGGTAGTTATGCACCATATATGATTCATTTTCTCTTATCATTTCATTCCCACCTTGCTCTTATTAAGGAATATATGAAAGGGAAGATGATTTTAAGACTTGGAATACTTGTATTCAAACATTCCCTTAATACATTCTCGTATGTAGATTTACTTAGTTATCAACAGAGATATTTGATTAATTAGCACTTGCTTGAATCTCACACCCTCTTTATTTTATAACTTCTCCATCATATTTCAAACCCTTTCTTACGTTTCATAGTCCTCTTACTATATACTACTCTTTAACCCGTCATCTTTAATTCTAAATTTTTCTCTTATGACCATGTTGCTTATTCATATGTATGGTCATGTATACCATGTTGCACATATTTCCTCCTTTATCTTTATACTATTGTGAAGTTAACGTTCTAAATTAATAGTCCTTCTATTAGTTTTTCCTCATGTTGAATACATTACATATTCTTCATTTTTAAATCAAGGTGATCATGCATGGGTCAAACATAGTTTCTCTTTCAATCAAGTTTTCCTCTCCTGAATACAGTCTACCTTTGTATGAATTATTCATTCGTTAAACTATACCTATGTTCTTTGCTTAGAAACTAGTTTGTTGTCCTAGTCTTATGAATTACATGTTCATACGATCCTCTTCACTTTTACTCTTTTGAAGACTCTTTACTTCTATGGACCTATTGAATGCTCAACCCTATTCTCTACTTAGCCTTTGCTTTAGGGTTCATAAAAGCATTATACTCTATTCTATGATTCATTCTTCATGATTGATTCTTGCTATCTTGAACCATACATACATACATTTCACATATCTTTTCTATATTTCATATGTATAACTCACATAACATTAATCAATAAACTGATTATGAACTTCATATCATGTTCTATTATTCCCAATTAAGGGTTTCACCTTTGAGACCCCAAAGTTGAACCTCAGATATCAGTTTCAACTAATTCTTAGTTGTTCTGATCTTGCCCATATGTTTCAACATCTTACTGTATGTACATTCTTACTCTGAGGTGGGTCTAATTATTCCAATTATATTCTTATTATGTTATAGATAGGATTCATTAGATCCTAATAACGCATCCTGCCAACCGGACCAGGCCAAACCTGAAATCCTGAAGCCAAGAACTACAAAGGATTACATTCTTCCTGAACTGCCACTCACAGCTCAGAAACTCGGCCGATTGGTCAGAAACTCGGCCGATTGCTTCACAACTCGGCCGATCCGCTTGAAACTCGGCCGATCAACTTGCCGTTTGATTTCCTGAAAAAGGAGACTCGGCCAAATTACATACAACTCGGCCGATCAGTTTGCTGTTCGATTGCCTATTAAGGAAACTCGGCCAAATCACATACAACTCGGCCGAATCGCGTACAGACTGAAAACCTAAACAGACCTGCTGATGTCAATTTCACTCGAACCAGCAGGCAAAACTATAGAAACAAAAGCTCATTCAAAGGTCAATTCTAGTCTACTTGTTATAAAGAATGAAATCAATAAATGCTACAATTGCATAGTATACAACTGATATTAAAGACCCATATTTCAAGGTATTGAATATTTCAATTCAAACATATAAGAGCATTTCTATACATTTCCAACAAAAACAACATTATGAAATGTAAGTTCTATCCCCTTTTACATTTACGCTCTTAATTCTTGTTTCTTTTCTCATTTTCTAACCCTAACATTTCTAGGGTTCCTCTCTAGCCCATTCTTCCACTGTATACCTGGCCAGGGTATACGTGAGAGAATAGACAGAGTAGCTTGTACTGGCTGATCCAAGTACTCAGATATCGGGCCAGGATATCCAAATACTCAAATCCCCAAAGCTAACATCAAACATCTCCTATCTGCCACACTTATGACTCTAACTTACTAACTTAATGGTCCTTGACAACTCACCCTAAGCTCTGATACCAAGCTGTTACACCCCGATCTCACAATTTCCTCAAATCATGAGATTAGGGCGTAAGATAGGATTTGTATGCAACACAAAGAACACCCTTAACTTTTTATTTTCTTTAAAACTCTTGTTTCCCCGCATTGAACCACATATCATCTTAATAAAGGAATATGAACATTTCTTTTACTAATCAAACTTCAATAGAAAAGATATATGTATAACATTCATGATGTCTTTCACACATTATGCACATGAAACTTGTTAATTAGCATACATATCAAAGAGGAACAATATTACACATTGTAATTACAACTCTCTCTCTAAACTCTTACTGAGGACCTAGAGTGACAAGGACCGACTGACTCAACCAATCTCATACTTGACTCCTGTGGCAGGTCTACACTGATGCTCTGACCATCTTCAAGTCCACGCGGTTAACCCTAAAAATGTTTGAGTAGAGGGGTGAGCCTACTCGCTCAGTGAATGAGTACTTCATGGAAACAGACTAATGCACTAATGTGATTACAGATATAATTTGAATAAACGATATGAAATTTAACAACAATAAATACTACACTGAGCAGTTCTAAAACAATATAATTGAAATAACAAAGAATGTAAATATTGCATCCAAAGAATAACTACTAGAAGACTATGCTCTAGTCTTCCCTAACTCTTTCATTTATAAGGAACTTTGTGAACCCATATGATCATATTTAGATTATTTTTATTATGCCCTAATCATATGAAGTGTACTCTGCATATAAAGATCTGTAGCGAACTACGATCCCACCGTACAAGACTTAGCGACACACCCGGGAAATGCTAAGTCTGACGCCAGCCCTGCTCTGCCACAGGACCCCAGGCTCTCCGACCGGACTCATAGGCTCTCCGGCCTCAATGCACTACTCTGAGTGCTCTAGACTCCTCCTCTAACCTGAGTACACAGGCGCAGGGAGTCAACACTGGGTTACCACCAGAATTACTCAACCGGTTGGTGTTGGATAACCCTTTACTTTATTTATTATTTTTCCCCAGTGCCACCGAAATTACTCAATCGGTTGGTGTTGGACACTGTCTATCAACCCTCGTGCCACCAGAATTACTCAACCGGTTGATGTTGGACACGAGTTTCACCCCTAAGAAGCAGATCTCTCGAAGGGGTTCTACGGTGTTAGGGCACCTAAGTCTAACATTAATATTATAGATACATGTAAAACAGAAATCATAACTCATTTTACATTTCTCACAAGGCTCACACGGCCTGCCATATCATATCATATAAAACATCATAGCTCATGTATTCAACATATACCATGTCTCAGTAACATCCCTCTCTAGGGCATGTTATATCTCATCACCTGCAATTTACGAGATATGTATTGAAATATAAGAAGCCCTGTAGTATGTAGATATCACTCAGAGAGAACAAGCATATAAAGTTAAATGCACTAGAAGCATACAATTCAACAATTAAGCATCAACACATCTCATATTGAGACCTTTCATATTATCATAATATGATTCATTGAAAACCCTATCCTTAGGGTTTCATTTGCCTTATTCATTCATCACATGCCAACACCCTACTCTTTAGGGTTTCATTTGCCTCATTCACTTGTCACATGATTTTCATAAGAATTTCATAGGATATAAGCATTCACTAAAATAAAGATTGTTTCCAACCAATCATATACAATCAATATAGATATGAAACCATGGAAATTTAACTAAATTTAGGTTTTCCATACCATTCACTGAGATATCATGTATCAAGGATAAAATTCAATTAAGATAACCCATGAGGTACATCCTAACCATTTATAGGATTACCGGTCCTTTTCAATAAGGTTGAAACTCTAGTGATGTCTCAATTAGGTTAAACCCTAATTACATCATTTGATATAAATCTGAAAAACATTCTCACTAGGAAGTGTTGTATACGTTCCTGATATGAATCTACCATTAAGGAGTCATTCAAACAGAGAAGGAATCCATATCATATCAATTTGCAACAACTTAAATCAAACGGACATTTCAGGTTTTAGAATCACATACTAAGCAATTAGGGATTTGGATGCTATAATCAAATTCGTGTATTACAATGTTTGAAGGAAGAACCCACTCACCCTAAGGTGTGAAAACACCTCACAACTGCAGCTCAACTCAGGGAATCTCGAATTCCTATCAAATCCCTAGCAAATCTCCCAATTCTTCATCCATTCAACTCGGAAACCTTGAAAATGAGGGATTATGAAGAAAGGGTGAGAAAAGAAGGAATTTCGACATCCTCTTGGATCAAATCAGAGCATGGACGGAATCTTGACATGAGAGAGAAGATCCACCATAAAAGTCTATGAAAAGGATCCAAACTTACTTGATTTCACCCTTCCTGGAATCGCAAAACCCTAATTCAGCAATTCCCCCACTTTCTCCACTCAAGCCCTAATTCTCCCTCTCTCTCTAGGAGCTCGTTTCTCTGGAATGAATGACGAAGAATGAGAGCTGCTTGTGTGTGTGGTTGCTCATATAAGTCAATTGAGCTGCTTGGGTCAATTGCATATTGACCCAACACTTAACTTTAATTATATTAGCTGAATATTCAGTTATACAAAAGTTACTGTAATTCGTTTATTTCAGAGATCAAACCTTCTCCAACAATTATGGGAATTTAGAACGTTGTGTATAATTGATCTATAAAGCTTCAGTTAAAATTTGAGATCATTTAGTGTTACCAATAAATAATTAAAAATAGAACAGTGCACTGCTATATTGCAGTCTGCAGAATATTCGGCCGAGTTTGTCCTGCACAAAACTCGACCGACACCCTTACTGTAGGGATTCAAAAGTCATCCCAAAATTATGCCAATTTAAAAAAGTGTCTAAAACTGTGTTTTTCAAGCACAGTTAAAATTTGAGATCAATTGGATATACCAATAAAAAGATAAAATTCAATTACCACACTGCTGTAAAATTCTGAAATTGTGATCGGCCGAGTTTGAAACTCGACCGATAAATAGGTCAGAACCTTCTTCAAAAATTCTGATATTTTCCAATGTTGTTCAGATTTTATATATCCAAATCATATCCAAATTTGAAGTAAATCAGAGTTACACATAAAATACCAAAAATTATTTAGTGAGACATTCTACTTATCAAATTCTGTATTCATATGTCATTAAAACCCTATTTTTGGGCCGATTAGGGTTTATGCTTCTCAAACCCTAATTCTCAAGACAAAAGAACAATTAGACTTATTATCATAGTTAAAACATCCTAATTGTGTTATTGTCATTAATTAGATTTCAAGAATGATTATTCTATTTAATCTTTGCGATTGTCTAGGTAAACCCTAGTTTACCAATTAAGCTCAGATGGGGTCGTAACAATATCTACCTTTCAAGGAAGATAATTAAGAATAAAGAAGACATTATGAATTCTCTAGTGAGTTGAAATTTGAAATAATGGTGATGAATGAGTAAGGAAGTTCACATGGAATTTCTTAGGCATAATCCCTCACCTATATATGTGTCTAGCATTTAAACGGTACAACTTCTGATTTCATTTTTCTCAACTGATGATTTTGTCCAAAATAAAATCATTATTTTCTACCCATTATGTTTCACGATCAAAGGATAGAGAAAATAAAATATTTTATTACAAGTACTATATTATAAATGCATTCAAGTTTTCTAAAGTTTTGAGTTATCAACATTGTTGAATAAGGAACAAAAGAAAACCCGAGTTACTCCAGCGGGTAGCGAAAATTCTGGCTACCCGTCGGGCAACGAATGAACAACCATATATATATATATATATATATATATATATATATATATACATATAGACACACATGTATATGTATATGTATGTATATATGTAATATATTTATTTATATGTATACATAAATATGTATATATATATTTATACATATTTATGTATATATATGTATATGGGATTAAGAGAGAAAGATTTCTCTCCCCCTCTCTCATAACCCGTGGCGGAGGCCGGACGCCCGGGAGGATGGTAAATCAAGAGATGCTTCTCAGTGTGGTTTCGAACCTGGGTTCCTTCATTGGGGACCAGCGGAATTCGCCAACCGGGCTATTCCCTTGCCGACATATATATATATATATATATATATGTATATGTATAGGTATATGTATATGTATGTATATATGTATATGTATATGTATGTATATATGTAATGTATATATTTATATGTATACATATATGTATGTATATATGTATATATATATACATATATATATATATATATATATATATATATATATATATATATATATATATATATATATATATATGTATATATATATGGCTGTTCATTCGTTGCCCGGTGGGTAGCCAGAATTTTTGCTACCCGCTGGAGTAACTCGGGTCAAAAGAGTAACTATATGGTATGCTGGAGTAACCCGTCTGAATAGCAAGAGTAATTATATGATATGTTGGAGTAACTCTGAGTGCAAAAGAGTAACTGCGCAGAAAATATACAGTCAGTAATATATATGGACGGGTTTTTTATTTTGGGGGGGGTAAATGATATTATTTTTTGATCAAATTTTTAGAGAGCTAGAAAAAATTATCCTCTACAATTGCGAAAAAAATTAAAAAATAATATCAAGAAGTTTGAATTATATATATATATGTGTGTGAGTGTGTGTATATATATACATATATACACTACTACAGAAACGGCCTTTGGCGTCGGTCGTTTAACCCCATTTGGCGTCGGTTTCCGACCGACGCCTATGTGGGCGCCGCTAAAGGTCAAACACTTCGGCATCAGTTTTTTAACCGACGCCTATTTAATCTATAGGCGTCGGTCGTTTAGTAGATAACCGACGCCCAAAGGGTTCGCGCCACAGAAAACGGTGTCATCTAGGGCACTTTCTGCGTCAGTTATTTACTAAACAACCGACGCCTATCTGGAATATAGCGTCGGTCTTTTAGTAGATAACCGACGCATAAAGTGCCCTAGATGACGCCATTTTCTGTGGCGCGAACACTTTTGGCGTCGATTATATACCAAAAGACTGACGCCTATACTTCAAGACGACACGGCCGTGCTTCCCTGCACGGCCGTGTTTAGTACTATAGGCGTCGGTTTTATATGCATAACCAACGCCTTTTCCACCACGGCCGTGCTATCCTGCACGGTCGGGTTGTTTGTACTGTTAGGCGTCAGTTTTTATCAAATAACCGACGCTGTAGGTCTTTGCTGACGGTTTTCTATAAATAACCGACGCCTATTTCTATTTTTTTTTCATATCAGTTTGCAGGCCTGCTGTGGCTGGTCAGCAGGATGAGAACCTGCAGTTCAGTTTTCTGAACTGCAGGTTTACGACATCCATTGATATCAGCCTACAAACAGGCCGCAAACATGCAAAAGTCACAACAAAATTTCACACAAGTACATACATTCAGACATCGATTCAATTCTCACATTCACACATATAGAAACATTCAAATACATGTATTAACATTCAGAAATATTCATTTACAAAGTATCATTCATTATCGCTATCAACATCCCAATTATATCTTACAGTTGCCACTGCTTGTATGGCTTTTGCCCATTCTTCTCTTACTTCATTTAATGCTTCCATCGTATATGGAGTATGTATATTTTTTAAGCGTTTACCTATAGTGTGGTCAGTTTTAAACACCTGCAAAGAGAATGATGTATATATATAAGTAATAATATAAAAATAAGATTGATATATTTCATACTAACTAATGAGACTATATATAATACCTCATGTATGCTATCGATGTCCAATGCGGCATGTTTGATAATCATCTGCATAAATCGCATCACATAGTATGCGCATGCCCAGCCATTGTCTTGTGTAGCACACTATAAATTGAAACATACAAAATAATACAACTAAGCACAATTCACATCAATAATATATATATTCGAGTCGGGAACTTACTTGTACGTTCT
Organism: Alisma plantago-aquatica; assembly: GCA_963693085.1. Taxonomy (NCBI): domain Eukaryota; kingdom Viridiplantae; phylum Streptophyta; class Magnoliopsida; order Alismatales; family Alismataceae; genus Alisma; species Alisma plantago-aquatica. The sequence goes on along the minus strand of OY856412.1, from coordinate 389,888,671 downwards.
GCCAATTTATTGGCTGGTTCTTTTTCCTTGGGACCGTTCCTCCAGCCTTTTTGAATGCATCTATACCCCTACATGTTAATATAACACAATAAATTGCATAAGTAAATAGTAATGTAATAAAAGATGTTAACAGATATAAAAATGAAATATTTCTCACCAGAATAATGGCATTCTCATTACGTGTCCAATTTTAGTGTTCAATGTACTCCCCGCAGGATTTAGATAATAAACAGTGAATGTCCCGGGGACAATAACTAGTAACTCCCAATGTCTACCGCTAGAGGTAAGAAGTTAACAATTAATAACTCAAAATGCAAAATAAAAATGGAATTTTCTTAAGTCCAAATTATAAATAAAGTAAACTTACTTGACATTGAATGGAGCTATTATTATCGTCTTCTTTTGCTGACCAAAAATTGTAAAAGCATCTATACAGTATTGTTGAACATTATCAGGGTCTTTAGCTACCAAACTAATCAATGATGGAATCAAAAATCCCACATGATCAAATGCAAATTGTTTGCAATGATCTTCGACTAAGTAGCTGCAAAACATATAGGCGTATGCATTAATATATAAGAAACCAGATCACCGGATCTTACACAAGGTATATGGATGTATAAACAAGATCTCACCTTATCCATGTCTCTACCATTGATGTATTCAGCCAATTATACATAAACAGCTCAATAATATCTTGTATAAATAAAGAGCTATCGTATGATTGACCTGCATAATCTGCATCTAAAGAAACTATTATAGGGCAATGTATATTATGTGCCCATAGCCAACATGTCATTCCCCTACAAGCAGGACCTAACGGGTATGTTAGGTCAGTTGGAACCCAAGTTGGTAATGCGGGAAGTGGAGGTGGAGGCCTAGGTGCTCCTGGTGTCTTCTTTTTAACCTGTATATATAATTTCAGATCAGTTGACATCATATATACACATTAACAATCTAAATCAATGTAAATTTATCTTACAATTTCAGTCGTGTAGACGACATCTGCTTTGGGCCACAATTTGACCCCACCTTCTGCCTCACCAAGTGTATCAATATCTGGGTGGGCATATGGCAACGCAACTTCCCTCCAATCGGGTAATACATGTAGCGGGCTCACACGAATGTAGCCCTGCGGCATTGGAGTCCCATGAAACGTTGCCCCAGGAAGGGACTGGTAAGCCTGCGCCTCTGCAACAACATAGTCTTGCATTCTTAAGCGGCATGGCTTCAATGCCTACAAATTTACGTAAAGAATGTTATACATATATACATATAATCTTGAAAACATATCATCTTGAAAAGACTAGCTAGAGTGTCATAAACAATAATTATATCAGACGTGCTAGGCGATGGGTCTCCAGGATTACTCGCAGTATGTGCATCAGGAGAAGAGTGGGTCGCCATAGGCTGATTGGAAGCCTGAGATGCCTGCCACCGCAACAATTCTTCCTTGACCTTCTCAGCAACTACATCATTGACCTTCTTAGCAACTAAATCCTCAACTCTCTTATTCTCCTATACATGGATAAAAGAAACATTAGCTTCTTATTAATGAATTTCCTTTTGCAGTAACATTCTAAAAAAAGAATAGGTTACCTCTGCTTGAGAAAGTCCCGCTCTGGGTTTGCGCTGGGATGGCCCAAAGAATGCTTTGATGCCAACACCAGCGCCGACACCTCTAACACGTCCAGGATGCTCTGGGTTACCCAGAGCAACTGTCAATTCATCCCTTGTGCCCTGAGGGATGAATGTGCCTTGTTTCCTCTACTCGTGCAGCTCCCGCTAATCACCATAAACAGAAATTGGTAAGTTAACACCACAAATAATCAATATTCAAACGATTTCTCTAAGAGTTGTATTTTACCATTTTTGCAGCCGCCTCAGCAGTTACAGGCTTCTTTATTTCACCCTTCTTGTTTTGCCTGCCAGCTATCCAGATATCATGGCGAGGCATGGGTGTGGCAGACTCCTGAGTAGGAGCAGACTCCTGAGTAGCAGCAGACTGCTGAGTAGCCGCAGACTCCGCCTGTAGTCTTTGGCGAACGCTTGCATAGCCTTTTGGACCCATAGTGTGGTCATGCACATTCAGTGCACGCCTTGCTTTTTGTGCGTCACTGAGGGCCTAGTTAGTATGCACATTAATGATTTGGTTAGTAGCACCAAATGTTAATCTTGAATAGGTGAATACAATGTATATTAATTAAATTGGGAGTGACGCCTAATACCTTGAATTCTTCAGATTTTCTTGAAGCAACAAAATTGTCCCAATCTTCTTTGTCCAAGAAGTTCCATTGTTCAAGGGCTAACTTCTTCTTCTTCTCACCCTCTTTTATGTATTCTCTGTTCAGATTTTTCCTATAATTCCTAAGCATCTTTCCAGCGCGTTGCATCACACTTTTACGATGCAACTTCTCATCCAATGCAAATAGATTCTGTAAAATAGAAATGTTATTAACTAGTATCCAAAATTGAATTGCGAATAATAGAATTTGTAATCTATAAAATAGAATTGCAAATAATAATAACTCACGCATAAATCCTTCCATATCAAGTCTTTTTTCCCTTGAGGAACTTTATGCCAATTATCATACTTAACACCACAATGGCTCCGAGTGGTACACCCAAGATAGTTTACAAAATTATTGCGGTTCACTCCAATTGCATTTCCTCCATTATCAAACTCCACCACCAATTTGGATCCACTACCACTTAGCGCTAATAACTTCTTCAATAGAGTGATGCCCCTTTTCTTGTTAAGTGTTTGGTGCTGCGCATCAAGTTGCTCCAGTGCTTCAGTGGGTACAGGTACATCATCAACCTAAAATTTGACAAAAATAAACACACTTTTAGCCCAATATAGAAATATAGGATATATGACATAACTAGAAGATAATGAATTTTATAGAAATACAGGATATGTTTTTAGAACTTACATTGGTATCCTCGCCATGCTCGTCATGGACAGCATGCTCATCATGGACTTCATGCTCATCATGGACATCATGCTCATCATGGTCAGCCATCTGAAAATGTCATTAAAAAGGCAAACATTTAGCATTTGTATTAACTAGAAAAAGGCAAACATTTAGCATTTGTATAAACATACATGTCTCTAAAATTGTGATCTTTTATCAATTAACAATCCTTCATTGTGATCTCCGCACACATATAAGTCATCATTAGCTTCAATATTTTGTGGAGTTGGCAACCCAACTGAGAATGGACTGGAGTCATCATACTTATCATAGTACTCTTCTTCATCTATAGGATCTTCAATGAATTGTCTTTTATCATGAAGAACAACTGACCATTTATCATTCGCAGGATCATCGATATAGAATATTTGTTTCGCCTGTGATGCCAATATGAATGGTTCACCCTTCTCGCTAATCTTTTCAAAGTTCACCAAAGTGAAACCCAATTCATCCACTATAACTCCTTTGGTGTTATCAACCCAATTACATTTAAAGAGCGGAATTTTGAAATCTATGTAGTCAAACTCCCAAATGTCCTCAATGACACCGTAATATGACATTTTAGCTTCATGTGGACTCTTATCCTTTGCACTTGCAAAGTACATAGTCGACGCTTGAAGAGTGACCCCACTATTTTGGACGAAACTCTTATCATCTTGGCGCTTTGTGTAATATGTGAATCCATTAATGTCAAACCCTTCATAAGACATAACATTCGGTTTTGGTTTAAAGGCGAGGCATTTGATAGTTTCTGTAATATCATTTGGTGTTTGAGATAGTTGATGTAAGACTTTATCTTCAAACCACTTAGTAAAAGTCTTATTATGCTCTCTAGCAAGCCACATTGAACTTGCTCGAGGATGTTGTCTCTTTATGAAATTGGTATGTTCCTCGATATAAACACTCACTTCGTCCATATTGTGTAAAATATACAAGTGAGCTTGTTCCAACTGCTCACGGCTGATTACTTTCACCCGTGATCCCAAAATTCCTTTGCCCTCCTCAAAATTCTTGTCATTATCAGGAGTGTCATTACCACTGAGAAAGTCATTGCAAAAATCCATAACCTCTCTCGCCACATAACCTTCAATAATACTCCCTTCAGGCCGATAATGGTTTCGAACATCACCTTTAAAAACGCTCATGTGTCGTTCAAAGGGATACATCCAATGCAAGAAAACTGGTCCCAACATTTTCACTTCCCTAGTCAAGTGGACAACAAGATGTACCATGATATCAAAGAACGAAGGAGGGAAATACATCTCAAGCTGACATAGGGTAACAACCACTTCTCTTTGCAAATTATCGAGAGTATCAGGGTCAATAACTTTACTGCATAGACTGTTGAAAAAGAAACAAAGTCTGGTAATTGCAAACCTTACATGCTTCGGCAATATAGATCGAATTGCCACGAGTAATATTTGTTGCATTAGAGTGTGACAATCATGAGATTTAAGACCTATCAACTTCAGATCTTTCATTGATACCAATCTACGGATGTTGGATGAGTAACCATGTGGCACCTTAACATTTACCACGCATTCACAAAAAGTTTTTTTCTCCTTTCTAGACAATGTGTAACAAGCGGGAGGTAAGTATGTTCTTTTACTACCCATTTCACGTAATTCTATTAATTCTGACCTTATTCCCATTTCACACAGGTCCAGTCTGGATTTTATCCCATCTTTAGTCTTACCTGGTATATTTAACAGAGTACCAATGATGCTATCACAGACATTTTTCTCAACGTGCATTACATCGATACAATGCCTGACTGTCAAAGAACTCCAATAAGGAAGATCCCAAAATATTGACTTCTTCTTGAATGAAGAATTGTCACTCCGTGTGGCCATACTACATTGTGATTTCTTACCAAATTCATAGACAATGTCTTTTACTCTTTCATAAACAACATCCCCTGGTATAGGTTTAGGTGCACTCCGTTCATCATTCCATCCATTGAATGCTTTGCGCTTCCTACGATACAGATGGAATTTTGAAAGAAACCTTCGATGACCAAGATATACAGTCTTGCCGCCATGTTTTAGTCTTATTGAATTAGTGTTTTCTTCACATATAGGACACGCTTTAGCTCCTTTGACACTATATCCAGACAAATTCCCATATGCTGGAAAGTCATTAATAGTGCAAAACAACATAGCGTGCAAACAAAATGTCTCTCTTGCTGAAGCATCATAGGTCATCACACCTTCAGCCCAAAGTTTCTTTAAGTCATCAATCAAAGGTTCAAGATAAACATCGATATCATTTCCGGGTTGTTTAGGGCCCGATATCAACAATGACAACATAACATACTTATTCTTCATACACATCCAGGGAGGAAGATTGTATATAACAAGCATGACTGGCCAAGTGCTATGTTGGCTGCTCAATGTCCCGTACAGATTCATCCCATCTGTACAAAGCCCAAGTCTTAGATTCCTATCTTCTTCACCAAATTTGGGGTACAATAGATCAATCTTCTTCCACTGTGGGGAATCAGACGCATGTCGCAGGATCCCATTATTATTTTTCTTAACATCTGCATGCCACCTCAAATTCTTCGCATCTTTCGGATTTGCAAACAAGCGTTAAAACTGTGATATTATAGGTAGATACCACAACACCTTGGCAGGAGAACTAGTTTTGGACTCCCCCGAAGTCGTCAATTTATACCGTGACACACCACATTTTGGACAATCTTTCAAATCTACATAGTCCTTTTGAAATAATACACAATCATTCGGGCATGCGTGTATCTTCTTGGCCTCCATTCTCATTGGGCACAACATTTTCTTTACCTGGTATGTTGAGATTAGAAGCTCGTTTCCTTCAGGAAGCATTTCTTTCAACAAAGTCAACAATGAAGTGAAGCTTTTGTCGCTCCATCTATTGTTAGCTTTCAACTTATACAATCTCAACACAGCGCTAAGCTTCGTAAACTTAGCACAGCCTGTGTGTAACGGTATCTCAGCATCATGCATAATGTTTGTAAAGATAGGAGGTGGATCGGTGTGCTCTACCCTACAACTATCCAACATCGCATCAACGATGTCTGCTGGAACTGGTTCGTTCACATTTACGTCATCGGAGGCAATTTCTTCTTCCACCCAAGCACTGCTATCGACATCTACTGGTTTCGATTTTGAAATCTCTCCATGCCAGTGCCATTCTGTATAGCCTTGTACAATCCCGTTGCACATGACATGACTTTTGATTTCCTCACCAGTGTTGACTTTCAAGTTGTTACCGCAATGCCTACATGGACAGTAGAACCTATCTGTAGTTTTTTTCCTATGTTCCTCGGCAAATCTAATAAACTGATCAAGACCAGATATAAACTCTGGGGTGCAACGATTACGAATGGACATCCATGATCTATCCATTCTATGATCAGAGAAAACAAGTATATATTAGGAAACAAGTATATATTAGGAAAAGGTTAGGGTATACACTTACAACCTAAGCGTATAATGTGATGTCATTCTTATATATAATAAATTTGTACCACCTATCCCATCCTTGAACACCTAATCTCACTAGTAAGTGTATAATGTGTATTGGGTTTTCAAGAAAATTTCGACAGCATTTCCCCGCTGTTCTCTAAGTACATATGTACTTAGAGAACAAACGGGGAAATGCTACCAAAATTTTCTCGAAAACCCAATACACATTATACACTTACATCCTAAGTGAGATTAGGTGTTCAAGAACAGTCCCAAACCGGGGACTATCCAAGATTTACTCCTAATGAGTCAATCTTGGACGGGTTTCTAGGCCAAAAAACACATTTGATGTCATTCTTATATATAATAAATGTGTACCACCTATCCCATCCTTGAACACCTAATCTCACTAGTAAGTGTATAATGTGTATTTGGTTTTCAAGAAAATTTCGGCAGCATTTCCCCGCTGTTCTCTAAGTACATATGTACTTAGAGAACAAACGGGGAAATGCTACCGAAATTTTCTCGAAAACCCAATACACATTATACACTTACATCCTAAGTGAGATTAGGTGTTCAAGAACAGTCCCAAACCGGGGACTATCCAAGATTTACTCCTAATGAGTAAATCTTAGACGGGTTTCTAGGCCAACAAATACATGTGTTGTCATTCTTATATATAATAAATGTCTATAAAGTACATGCAACATGGTTAATCCTAATCAACAGAGCATTATTAAATAATAAATCAAGAAATCAATAGTTTCAAACAAAAGGTCTAGGAATCTTTACTAGACATTATATGTATCCCTAATCATCATATTTAACATACTACATTATTATGAACATCCAGATCAGATTAAGATCATACTATATTATAACCATTGGTTTAATAACCCTATTTCCGCATGTACATGTTTATCAACTTTAAAACCCTATAATTCATGAAATCATTCTAATTCAATTTAATATGTTGGGATCACATAATTATATAATGACATCAGAATATATAGAAGAATCATAATTAACATGATTAACAACATGCTCATCAAACTAGGGTTTTCTTGAATATCATCTAATATTTGTGTACTAGACATTATATTTATCCCTAATCATCATATTTAACATACCATTATTATGAACATCCAGATTAGATTAACTCTAATCAAATACATTACATGCATTTTTATCACAACAATTTGATCGATGCATAAAAAAGCAGAGCAGCTAGCAGCGGGAAGACCAACCTTGTCACAGGGAAGAAGGCAGAGGCTCCGGTGGCTCTGGCTGGAGAAGTAGCTAGCAGCGACGGCGGTGGAGGTGCAGCTAGCAGCTCCGGTGGCTCTGGCGGTGGTTGCGGCGGCGCGACGACGGTGGAAAAGCACCAGGAGGTGCCTAATCTCAGGCGTGGCGGCGGCGCCGGTTCTCAGGCGCTTGGAGCAGCAGGGGCGGGCAGCAGGGGCGGCGGAGAAGGGGGCGCGGAGAAGGAGGAGTGGTGGCGGAGAAGGGGGCGCCGGAGAAGAAATAGCTGGAGAAATGGCGCTGGAGAAGAAATCGCCGGAGAGAAATCACCGGCAGCAGAGAAGGTAATTGCTCGCAATGAAACAGAAGGAAGGGGAAGAGTCGGGCGATCACGGGTTATAAGTTCCCAAATAGCGTCGGTTGTTTAAAACAACCGACGCCTAAACATCTTTAGCGTCGGTTGTTTTAAACAACCGACGTCCAATTGGACGATATTTTCATGAAATTGTTTGGCGGGAACCACCTTCAGCGTCGGTTATAAAAGGATAATCGACGCTGAAAGTGACACTTTTCACGCAAATTTTCATCGCACATAGGCGTCGGTTTATACCTACATAACCGACGCTGAAAATGACACTATTTTTTTGATCAAAATTTGGATTTCGCGGCTGACTTTCAGCGTCGGTTTGTTATAAACAACCGACGCTGAATACAAAGCGGTACCCGTGTCTGGCTGATCTTCGAATATAGACGTCGGTTTTCTTAAACAACCGACGCCTAACATATAAGGCGTCGGTTTTCCTTAATAACCGACGCCCAGAAAAGTGACACTGAATGCTATTTCTGTAGTAGTGATACAATCAGTAATATATATGGACGGGTTTTTTGATTTTGTGGGGGCAAATGATATTATTTTTTGATCAAATTTTTTGGAGAGCTAGATAAAATGTTCCTCTACAATTGCGAAAAAAATAAAAAAAAATATCAGGAAATGTGAAAAAAAATATCAGGAAGTGTTGTTGGGTAGCTACCCGTTATTTACCCGCCGGATATTAAAGATAAGCACTATATATATATATATATATATATAGAGAGAGAGAGAGAGAGAGAGAGATAGAGAGAGGTGTCTTCCTCACTACGCCCAGAGTGAGTCCTAGTAATAACAACCACGTTCGAGTTCGTTGTCGTTTATCCAACCACACTCCTTACGCTATAAAACAAGTATTGAATGAGCCATGCTTTGTATTGTTGAGTATGATACACATTTTTTATATTTATATTTTAAAATAATATTTTTCTCATAAAATTAAGTAAAATACATGTTTTAAAAGACAATGATTAAAATAAGTACTATATAACAAATAGTCATATAGTCATTTTGAGTTAGTGTGATATTTTAAAATGAGTATTATCTCTCAATGTAAAATTATTTTAGAATGACAATATTTTTAATATGAATATACACTTACTACAATATTATTAATTTTAAATTAAGTTTTGTATATATATATATTTGTGGAAAATACCCATTTTTGGCACATATATGTATATCCATATATATATACATAAATATAACAATACTCATTTTCATATTTTTTACATTTTATTTTTTAAATATATGCCTATATTAGTCTTGTTGGTGTGTATTTTTTTAAATAATTCAATTTTTTTTTCATTGAAATCATTGCGACTTGAAAGTTATTAACGAAATAATTTGCTCTCTTATTTTTCTCTTTCTTGTCTTTCCTCCTGCTTCCATTCTCTCTGAAGATATATTCTCATTGAGTCTAGATATTTGGGAGTGGGGATAGGGCATGAATTCATATACAAGTGGGGTGATGCACATCATTTCCCTATATATATGAAAATTTCTAAACAATGTATACAATCTACCCACCAATGCACCCACATCTCAAGATTGGATGATATTGTATATTTGTCAAATATGCAACAATGATGAGGGGAGTAAATAAGAAAAGAGTAAAAAAAGGAAAATTATTTTGCTTATAACTTTTAATTCGGAATGAATCTGTGACAAAATAAAAAACATTACATTCTTTATAAAAAATATCATCAAACAAGACTAAGATTGACATATTTTGGAGAAAAAATAATATGAGAGTAATATTAAAAAAAGAGAAATGTATAAAATTATTTTGATCATAACTTTCATCATGTAATGAATTTTTTATCAGAATTAAAAAATTTAGATTTCTTAAAATTACTTTTCAATAAGACTAATGTTGAGAGAAATATAATACATGCGGTTGAATAACTATGTTTTGGGGGTAATTACTACTATTTTAGGGTACAATACATCAATAAGTAACATTGGTAACGTACTTCCGAAGTGGAAGTAATGTATCCTAAAATACGGGTATCATGCCACAAATAACGGATATAGGCTTAAAATATAGGTATTGTACCCCACAACATGAGAGTAATGTATCCCAAACTGAGAGTGATATATCTGAAAATATATATGTATTATACCCCAAAAATATGGGTATTGTACCTCAAATATGGGTGTTGACCAAAACACAATGTTGTACCATAAAATACAAGATATGCACTCCAAAATAGCAAGTAAACATTAGTATTGTTCTCCAAAATGGATGTAATATACCCCAAATCACAGATACCTTTACCCAAATATATTAGAACTAGACTTGGGTGTACAATACTCGTGTCTTGGAGTACATTACTCTCACTTTGGAGAGTACAATTTTAATATTTACTACTGATGTAGTTTATCCAGAATAAGGTATTGTAACCAAAATATGAGTAATGTACCTCAATATACGGATGCTATACTTCTCTCATATTATGATTTTTCCAAAGTATGTCAACATTGATCTTGTTAGAAAGTATCTTTTATAAGTAATTTAATATTTTTTATTTTGATAAAAAATATTCCACATTTAATATTATGAGCAGAATATATTTTTCTTCTTTTTTTTCCTTTTTAATCTCTATAAAGTGTGTCACATCAGTAGTTCTCCCTTCCAAATGACTGGGTGCACATCTGGATAAGAAAATGAGGGTATGTAGCCTTACTGGTATATATATATATATATATATATATATATATATATATATATATATATATATATATATATATATATATATATATATATATATATATATATATATATATATATATATATATGCTAGTATGGATCACGTGCTAAGCACATGATTTTTAATTGAATAGAAACTAATATAACACATGTATACACCACTCATGTTGCTTGTAAACACACAAATGATTTCAATGTCTTATTTATTCACATTCTCGTAATGGTGATTTGTGTTACTCTCGCACATTTGATATTTCAGACTATATATGAGATAGCATATTTTGTGAAAGTTTATTAATAACTCTCATGATATACTTTACAGTCTTATGTTTCAAAATATGAAATCTTTTAGATTCGGGTTTTGAGTTCGGGCGACCTACTTCAACACTATACACATGATGTCATAAATAAGGAGTGTGACATTGGGATGTCTTATACCTACTTTAGACATATTTTAAATAAGTTGTTCATCAAAATTAATTATAACTCAAGACTGGTTATCAAATCTAGACACCAATTCTAACACCTTATATAAAGCCTCTGTATTTTTTAAAAATAGATTTTGGGCATGTTAGTTGTTATCAGATATTTTTTTCATTTGCAAAGTAGTAAACTCAATTTTGTAATTACTAAACTAGAACCGAATATGAATTATATATTTTCTGCAAACATGTATGCAATATTGATTTGACCCCATGTTACAACCTGGTCTATCTCAATTTGTCAAAACATGGAATGACAAAGTCATATTCGCCACAAATTTTGTTTGAACATTAACTTCCAAACCTGGAACTGACCAAAGTAACGAAATCTAAATTCGGGAAATACAACCATAATTGGGTTTTTCTACAAAGTAGTAAACTCAGACCTGGTTTTTTGATATCTAATCTATATTGGAGTGTGAATTCTATACCTTTTTATAAATAATGGGATAATATCAATTTGCATCCCATACAAGAATCACGATTTTCTAAATTTATCAGCTCAAAATTGATCAGGATTGACAAAGTTCAAACCGTAACTGATCAAGCTTTTATTTGAATACCAACTTTTGAACCATGAACTAATTCATATTTACAAATATAAACCCCAAAATTTAGTCTGGTCGGTTTTAAATAGTCTATATTGAAAGCATGAGTAGTTTAGTAAAAAAAATCATTATATATAGACCACACTTAGGAGGCGGGGAGGCCGGCTACTGGATTAGCATCCAGATAACCATGTCACTTCTCTTTATTCATAGGGTTAGGGCTGTCACTGAGTAAGGTAAACCCGTTTATCCTTTACCCATACCCTGTAGGGGAAGGGTAAGGGTAAATGATTTTCTTACCCTTTACCCACCTACCTGCTACCCTCTAACCCACTACCTTAGTGGGTAAGGGTAAGGGTAAGCCATTACCCATTCCCTCTAACCCGCTATCCACCAATATTTTTGTATAATATATTGAATGTATGGTCATATATTGTTTGAATCTAAGTAATATTTTATTTTATTGGGTCATCATTTTAAATAATACATGATATTCTTTTCTACTTCTTATATAGTTAACTTGGTTGTGTATGCAACACAGTTTTGGAGGTGCAAGACACATGTATATATGTAGTCTATGTTCCATTAAATTATTTGTGGTGTATATAATAACAAGATTTAATCTTTAATGTATCATTTAATACATATGTGAGGTAGTGTTATCTATTTTATTTGTGCTTTATTTTTTGGATGCTACAACATTTTAGAGGGTATAAGATATGCATGTTTCTAAGAATAACTCTCTATGACATATTGTCCTTTAATATCATTTTAACGTACAAGTCTTAATCTATTAGGAATAATTTATTTTTTCACACACCAATGTTAGGGTACTACCATTTGTACATGCATTCAATACAACAATTGTAGAATATTACTTAGAAACATTTTAGATATTTAAAATCCATCATGGAACATCTTAATATTTCACTCAAATAAATGAATGTACTAGCTAGACCATTATTGTTAATATTACCACAAATTTGAAGATGACATATAAATTCCCCACTTAACCCTTACCCTCCCCATTTACCCTGTGGGTAAGAGGGTAAGGGTAAGGGAAGGGTAAGGATATTGGTGGAGTGGGGAATTACCCATACACTTACCCGCCAGACTTGGTGGGTAAGGGTAAGGATAAGACCTTACCCTCCCCATTAACAGCCCTACATAGGGTTGCAGATACCCTTATCTGGAGTTATTTCCTACCGTCACGAATTCCCAAACAAATCCAGACTCCACTCCCCCACTTTTTTACCTCTACCACTTCACATTTCCTACGACACCCATGTATTTGCCCACGTAGTTTAATAAGCTATATTTGTTTCTTTCTTCACGGAACTCAGTCAGTTGAGCGTAGCTCACTGCTTGACACTTTTCTCATCGAGGAAAGGTTGAGCTGCATTTAGGATTTGACAAAATTCTGGTTCCGGGTAAAAAAGCTGATCAAATTTTTCTAACTAATCTAAAACTGACACGAGTATTTAAATCTGATTACCGAACCACGAGTCGGAACTCGCAACTGAATCATATTGTCTAATAAAAACTTAAAATTTGACTCCAACACGGTTTTTGATCAGCCTATGAACTAGGTGTGTCCATATGTAGTTCTACATTACCAGATTTTTTTAGTCTAGCTCCAAGCTGATCCTCACCCATATTATATTCGTCAGAAAAAAGACTCAGATTAAACACATACTCAGATCTCTAACCGTTTGTTTCCAGCTGAAATCTGTCCGAATTATCAAAACCCATTTTAAGTCGGACAGGGTCGAATTAGCATGCCCCCCGGAGTAAATAAATGCGCCGCAGTTATAGTAAAAATACCTAGTACATGCAGACGGGATTACTCTTCTTCCGAACAAACAAGAAAAAGAAAGCTTGCACTAGGCTTGGTCTTTGGTTGATTCCAGTTAAGGCTTTGTTAGGCTGAAGACCTGGCCCCGCCCCACCCCAACCCGACTGAACCGGCCCTATTAGGGTGAGATCATTATGGCCTCGACCCCTCTAGTTGTGAACACAACCCAACCAGACTCTCTCTTTCTTGTTGTGAACCCAACTCTTTCCAACTGCTTGGCCGTCAATCTGAGGATGGTATACGGTTCTAGAGTTACATGGTATTGACATATAACTGAAATCTCATTTCTATGTTTGTGCAAACAAACATTGGAGACTTTACTTTTCAGTAAGATTGAATTCATGTCCTATCAGTAATTGTAAAGAAATATGATTATTGACTAATTTGTTTTATTATTTTTTTATTAGACAAATCCCACGTCCTTATATAGAAATGTACACAAACTTGTGACTCAAGCATGTTTGGGACTCGAGCATACTTGTGGCTTAAACATGTTTGAGACTCAAGTATATTTGGGATTCAAGACAACTATATGAGTTGGTCTATCTACATAATAAAGTAAATTACTAATGACTTTTAACACTCCTACTCAAGCTAGATCTTAAGAGAATCACAAATTAGCTTGCAAACATACAAACTAGATACAAAAATAATTATACCCATATAAGAATATTAATTTCCCTTAATATTATAATCAAATACTCTCCCCTTAAACATATAGTCAATATTTGTTCAAACAATCTATGAGAAATAAGTCTATAACATTCCAATAAGTTCAAAATCAAGTCATAGAAACTTCTTAACTTTTATTAAAAATGACATCTATAAAAGTAGTATGCAACAATAAGTTAAAGCAAGTGGCATCATCTCAATCACTAGCAATGTTGAGTAGTCCACAAAGTGTTGGCTCCTCAGTAGAGTATAAATAAACATGCAAAAGTATGGAAAAAAAAATGAGAGTAGTGCCAACATAACCGGGATAAATCTTTGTCGCTCTTGTCATCGAGTACTCCAGAGAGTCATGGTTCCCAAGTAGAGTAATAGTCAACGTGCACAAGCACATTCAAGAAATATTGAGTACATGCAATGTAGCCAGATTGAACAACCTCTCGTACAAATTAGCAAGCAACAAGTAACTTCAAGATGTAAAGTCGCAACATTATAGAATTCTTTCTTCCTTCGTTCTTCATCTTTTCTCATCCCTCTCATCACTTTCTCTATTAACCCTCTCAAGACAACCATGAAAAGAATTAAGAGAGTAGCTGGGGTGGAGAAAATAGATATATTGAAAAATATGTTGATGAGGGTAGTTGATCAACTGTGTTGATCTAGTTAAGATCTATGTTGGTATATATGAGGGGTGGTAGATGGATTGAGGGAGGTAAAACACAAGTACATCGGGTGGAATGAGCTGTGTATTGAAAAATGGAAAAAACATTATAAAGGAAAGATAAATGGTAATGGTACATATAACAAAAAAGACGGTGGGATTGGAAGCTCATTTAGATCTAGTGGAAACAACATGGAGAAGGATTTATTTGTGTTTTTGAAGGTGGAGATGACTTATTAGAGATAGTCTAAGAAGATGCAGAAGATAGATATCCATGTGGGAAGCTAAGAACTGCCAAGGGCGGCGGTTACCTATGAGGGGTCGCTCCTCTTTGTCTCTCTGTCTCATGTGTGGTCAAGGATGCATGATTTACTGCTCTGATATCACGTAAAGAAATAAAGGTGAAGGCTAATTTGTGTATTTGTTGTTTTTTGTCAAACAAAGACCAAATCACTATATATAGAAAGGAAGTACACTTATAAACTTGTGACTCAAGCATGCTTTGTTGGTATGAATGCCCAGAGAGCCAGTCTACTATGATTCTAATGACATAACTTGTAAATGATTTGATTAATAATAAAAGAAATTTCGTCTATATGTTTGTTCAATTATGAGATGATGATATAACATGTTAGATGTCTAAAGAATGATATTGGTCGATGACATATGTCTTCAGGATGATGACTTGAATAATGAGATCATATATATGATAAGAGTATATGCTTTCTTGTAATGTCCCTAGTCAAATATTATTGTGGAAGCTAATTGACAACAATAATGTATAAGACTAGAGTGTGTATTAGTTGATGAAGAATTCTCATTAATCATGATATGTGATATCAAACCAAACAAATAGGCACTTGTTAGAGAATATTGTAAATAACAGACCCACCCTAAGAATTGATACATTGATAATAGTAATAGTCACATTTCAAGGTGATAATGGTGATTGTGATTCGTAGAACTAAAGTCACTACACTCATTACATTTGTTTCGATGTATTTTTACATCATCCAACATGACCTTGAATAAAGGTTGCCATAAAGGTGATGCTTGGGTACATTGTGACACATGAGGATTTATTGTGACTGATGTAGATGGGATTTGTCCCTCCAAAATATTCTAGCAAATTAAAAAGTGACACTAAGAAAATGTATGGATGTACTCACGTGAGTCAATATATGATATTGAGATCGTATGCATCTCTATAGTCTTCTCTGTTTCAAGGAACATGGATTGTATAATTAAAAGGATGATGTTTTCATGCCTGGAGTTCAATCTGGATGTCTAAGACAAAGCAATTATACAATTGTAGTAACATTAATCACAAATCTAGGCTGAATTTGTTCTCCAACTATCCAATTATTTGGGTAGCAATGATGTGTTTCTAAATAACGCTCATTCCTTGTGATGCCATAAATTAGTTATGGACGTTCAATGCCAATGTAACTTGGGACCTATAGGGTCACACACATAGGATACACAACGAATAGGAGTTTACTCATGATAATTGGCTGACTGGGAATGTCAATCGACTGACTAAAGTGTTGAGTCGACCGATTCATGTGTCGTGATTACTAAAGTATTTAGGTAATTGGTTTAAAAAAAATTGGCTGAAATTTAGCTGACTAGAAATGTGAATCTATCGAGTCAAGTGTTGAGTCGACCAATTCAAATGATGACTCAACCAACTCAGAGTTCCCGTTAACTGACTAGATGATCAGTACTGGATCAAGAATTAATGTTGGCGTTATGTTGTGCATTGATCGTTGCATTGAAAGACAATATGTTTCTGAATAGGAAAACATTCCACTGATCAATTCAAGTGTTCTGTTGACCAACTTGGGAATGAATCAAGTCTTGAGTCGACCGACTCGTGATCCCACAATATCCAAAGATTTGTGAAAATCTTCCTCTCTGACTCCCAAAGTATCTAGAGACCTAACCCAGACCCTCTTATAGATAGAGGGGTAGTCAAGCTTTCAAAAGACACAACTAACACAAACAAATGTTTTCCCCTCACAGTTGTGGTAGTGTGGGTACCCAAGCAAGTCTTTCCCATAAAAGGGAGAGACATCAAGGGAGAACAAGTCAGTGCTAGGACATTGACATCAAAGGTACAAAATCCTTCTCGTTAGCTCCAGCAAGAACGACAAAGAGTTTCCAATGGTTCGCATGGACTACAATAGAGGTGTGGTGGCCATCACCAGCACCCTCAGAGGACTACGTCATCCGTCATCCATGGTGTCACACTAGGAGATAGCCCCAACTACC
The DNA here is from genome assembly GCA_963693085.1 of Alisma plantago-aquatica. Taxonomy (NCBI): domain Eukaryota; kingdom Viridiplantae; phylum Streptophyta; class Magnoliopsida; order Alismatales; family Alismataceae; genus Alisma; species Alisma plantago-aquatica. Next base: position 389,871,436 of record OY856412.1, on the reverse strand, counting down.
GTCTAGGTATTGCAAGATCTAGAAGCATCGTGCTATGAAAATTGTCACTGAACTTTCTCTAGGACCATGTGCATACCTCACAAACCTACTTTCCTAAATATATCATTGTTGAGGAGATCTGCTTATTTGGGATATAGGTAGAACTTTTTTATTTCCACTTCCTTATCAGCTGGCCAAATCCCCTACTATGGTATTAAAGCCAAACCAATTTATGGTATATAGGGATTTATAGGGATCAAATACAAGTTGTTATTGATGCACTCCTTGCAATTCACTCCGCCTACCTAGTTTTGAGTCATAAGTAGAACCATTGCATGAATGGTTATCAAATTTGGTTTTCAAACCTATGCACCATAGATACTTCCAACCCGTACTCAGCTCCCAGATATGTTTAGCAATTAGGGCCATGTTCTAATCCCTCATGGATCATGAATTGGAGGATACTACTCAAGATTAAGAAGAATTTCTGAGATGCCTAGGTGGCCCCCTACCTCTATTTCACCTAGTGATAATTTATTAAGATCTTCATTTGTCCCTCACAGACTAATATGTTAAACATTTATATTTTCCTTATAATAGTCTAGTTAGCTTTAGCTGCAATTTTTTTTAACATTTCTATGTATTCCATATTGTTTTGGATGATATTATGCATACCCTTCCTTTTTTCATGATGATTATATTTGAGGGATTGCATAATTTTATTTCAAAAAAATAGTAAGGAGTGGTCCCATTGTTGGGAAGCACTCCTTACAATACCTTTTCAATAATGTTTGCATTGATGACCATTTTCTTGAATTATAATATATTAGGAATAATATAAACAAAAAATACAATGTTGTAAATAGTAGACATATTATTTGAGGCTTAAGGGTAATTGATTAGTATGATGTTATAATTAGGTGTTAGTTCTATAATTTTACCATCATAATATATTTTAGTTTAAAATTAGATCTTCAAAATCTTTTGAAGACTAGGTGATGAAAAGAAAGTAAAAGAGAATAAGATTTGAAAGAAATTTATTAAATGAAGCGATAGTCGTTCAAAAGGATTACTTCACATAAAAGTCAATATTAAATATATAAAAGACTTAAAAAGTGAAGTCTAATGAGAGAATAAGATATCACCCTTCTTATTTGTCTTAAAATTCAGCTTGCATATTTTGAAATAGCTAAAGGAATTTGGGATATTTTAGTTTGTTTTCTAGAGGAATTTTGAATATATAGACCTAATGGTAAATTGGATCCATATGAGGTATTGCAAGGAACGAATAAATATGAAAACCTTCTTTTCTAATATAATGATATGAAGATAGGTCTAAAATTAAATAGAACAAAAAGTGTGTTTTGTATTGATACTTAGGTAGACAGTGATAAAAGGGATCAAATTAATTAGGTGATCTAATGAACATTACTAAAACTATATATTAATGTTATTTTTGGGTTTAGCATACATTAATTAGATTATGAGTCAATATTAAACAAAATTGAACTCTTATAATACCTTAAATGAAGTTAGAAAGAATAGGGATAAGAAAAGAAGTTTCATGTTCATTTTTGCATAGATTTCTCATCCTTTACTATTATGTCATTTCATGTGCACTAGATCCTTATTTTTATGAATCATGTATCATCTTCTTTGTAACCATCATTCTTTTTTTTCATGTATAGTGTGCACCTATCACACTCTCCTCTATCACCCTCTCTCCTCAGCTTCTCCCACTAAAGCTTTCTCCTTCACCTTCTTGCACCTTTTGGCATCTGTGTACTTTATTTTTCTAGTGTTTGATTGTATCAAATCCTAAACATCCTATTTAATCTTGCCTCCCTTGTTTCCATCTCCATAACCATCCCATATCTCTAGGGGACTTTAAACATATTAAGACCCACCAAAAAGGACCGACAAACCGTTCACAACTTAAACAAACCATTGAATCACCTATGTTGATTAAACACCCAAATTTTAAACTCACCTTCTATTATTGTGTAACTCAAGGTCCTTGGTGGTCCTTTGACCTTTCACTGACCCAAAAGGAATAACTACTTGGGCCAAGGTTGAGCTTGTTCATCCCATTGCTACTCAAATGTTCATTTTTTTTCTACCCTTTAGATCTCCACAAAGATTTTATTGGGCATTAGGGACTATTAGATAGCTATTATTCACCAAGTCAAGTTGATCATTCAATACACATGTTTTACCCTCATACCCTTGCATGGGTCAGCTTCTTCGTTCTTGTCCTTGAGTGGTGTTTTGGTCATATCGTTGGTTTTGTTTTGTGGAACTGTGCAATCTGTAGTAAGGATTACTAAATCTTTTACGCATGTCACATTCTAAGTTTGAGGACTATTATGGGGGGCATATCAATCCTTTTCCTTGGTTTTGGTTTATTAAATTCAATAAATACATTAATCTAAACTAATCTATAACTATTTACACGGGTGTCAGAAAAACAAAATAAAATAAAATCTAACATTGGTAAAACTAATTCTATATCTAGATTCATATTAGGGTTTAATTCGAGGATTTCTAGGAATTAAATTTTATGATTTTTTATTCAATGTATACTAGAACCTTTATTTGTGAAAATAATATGTATAGGTATGTGAAAATCTTGATCGGTGGATTTTAGTAGTTTTACCTTGATCTAGAATCCAAGTTGGGGTAGGTGCTTCTACTCAATTTGTTTTGGGCATTATGAAGACTAAAACCCTAATTTCGATATGAGGCATCACTTTTAATTTACATTTATCCTATGATAAACTCTTACAACCTTAAACAATATTACTATTTTGATACTTCCTCTTTGATTTGTAACTAAAATTTATAAACTTGATATTGAAGGTCCTCTGGACTCAACTTGATATTATATGGATCTTTTCACCAAATTTATGTTGTTTGCCTCTTTAGATGAGAAAATATGATACAACTCCCTCGATCAACTGAGACATGCATTTTACACACATATGCTTACATGGGTTGATTTTTATGTTTTTCCCTTCAGAGGTGTGTTGGTAATATTGTCATTTTTTGTGTGGAAACACACAATGTTTTGAATAGACTACTTGACTCCTTTTCCTGTAATGTCATAGGTTTTGGGGGCCATGAAGCGGGAAATTTTAGTCCTTTATCAGGTTTTGCTCTGTTAAATATAGTAAATACATTGATCCAAATAAATTCATAATTATTGTTAGGAGTGTCAAAAAAATTAAATAAAATAATATGTGAAATAAATATAATAAAATCTTTCTATCTAGACTAGTTCTAGGGTTTAATTTGAATGTATCCAACAATCAAATGTATGGTTTCTTTTTTAACAAATACATGAACCCTAATTTTCAATACTAATGAGTATAGTTTTACTGAAACCCTAATTAATGAATAATAGTAGTTTTATCTTGATCTAGAATCTAATTTCATGTATGTTCATCTAGTCCATTTCTTTTGGGCATTATGGTGGTTTAAATCCTAATTTTTCATATGAGGTGTCTCTTTTGAAGATGTTGATCCTATGGTTAGATCGTGTAATCTTTTACAAAAATCTTTTGTTTTGATACTCCCTCTGTTATATGCTACTAAATGTTTTTGAAATCATTATTTATGGTGCTTTGACATCCACTTGATACTATATTGATGGTCTCTCCCCTTCTACTAGAAATAAAGTAGATTGACCATTTATTATGCATCATTTGATGACCTATTAGCATTATGTAATTTTGTGTGGATGTGACAAATTCAAACACCTTAGAAACTGTGTATAGTTAATAATTGATGAAAATGAATTCAAAGAGAAGATGTGTATATTGTCTTACTCAACATAGAAGTATGTATTTTCTGCTCACATCATAATATGTAGTGGATGTGCATTTTTCTAGTTCAGTACACATTATAGAATAGATGTATATATTTCCAACTCACCTAGTTTTTGTTACGAATGTGATATTTACTAACTACATGCCTCATAGTTTGTCACATGTTAGATGACTAACTCATATTCAAGTATCAATGTGATCTCTTTTTTGATGTTATTTCTTATAAAATTTAATGCCTCATATCTTGATTTAGATATTCTATTGAGTGAATTTTATCTTGAACTAGCTATATTCATTGAACCCCTTTTTTTGCGAAATTTCTAGTTTTTACTTGTTTTCATTAAATGCCCAATCATTTATATTTTGCACATACTTAGTTTAGACAGATTCTTGTTTCCATTTTTCTTCTTCTTTTGGGTGTTATTCCCAACCTACTTAGGAGATAAGAAGCATATGGATTAGGAATCTAGAGAAGATTCTCAAAGTTAGTTGATGATAAGTTCTTAGATGGCCAGGTTTCCCTCTACATCCAATATACCTAATTTATATTTCCCTTTGCTTTTAGTTTTTCCTTTGAGTACTAGCTGAAAGATGATGTATATGTATTAGTCTAGTTTAACTTTATTTCAACAATACACTCAAATTGGCATGTTCCACTTTTATATTTAAAAAAACCTATTAGTCATTGTGTGGATATGATTTTTTATGTCTTTTCCATTAAGAAGTAAGGACGATCCCCTACTAGGTCGCACTCCTTACAAAATGGTATCAAGTCTAGGCTGCTGTCAATAAACTGACTATGTCATAATTCTTTTAGTTGTTCCCCTTATAGTAAAACATTTTGATTAAGACACTTACCCTATAGTGAACCTATATACTACATGTTAGGATGGAATAAGTATATAGAACCTAATGAAGTGGCTTTTTGAATATTGAGTAGGTTCACACCCATGAGATAGGGTATAATGTTTTTTCCCTAGGATTTAAGTGAGATGCTCGTGTAGCCCTTGTGTGCCTAAAAATCAGACTTTAGAGTAGAATAATGTGATGAGGATTATAAAGTAGTAGGATAATGAGATGATAATAAGGATATGTTAATATGGATAATGATATTTGATTTTCACAATTAATTTCATATGCATATTTCATATTTTATCATTATAGTTTTCATTAATAAAGATTATTTACTATTGTACTACTATATATATACAATTTGTTTTGGGGTTCTTATTGTATGTTATCTTGAACTAATGAATAATGAAGGAAAGCATGTGTAACATCCCCCTAGTGTTATCCATCTCTAAAAACATTGAAGCATAATACAGTGGAATCACACTCTGAAGCATATCACTCATTGCAATAGTAAAAAATCTTCACACATGATATGATTTCAATCAATTCTCATACATCTTATTCTTAAGTTGAACTTAACACATTAAGGTCCATAATTAACATAATACATGATAACATTGATTTATAAATAAACTTCCTTGCATGATATAGATGGAGCCCACCAAGAAAATCCTCCTTAAACCTATATATGCATACTTTATATACTCATTTTGAAGCTTGGTACTTGCTGACATCGCATCCCCAGTAATGTAGGAAGGAAGGAAATTTATGGTTAGAGCAAGTGCCAATGAAAGCTAATACATGATAACACCATAAATTTGAAAGATAATCCAATTAAATAATAAGATATCTTTTAGTTACTTATTTTATCTTTGTGGCCACCATTATACAATAAATTCTCCTCTTTGATAGTGATGCATCCTATATAGTGAAACTCACCCTTTGTATGCACAATGTTCAATCTGTTGATACTAAAGTTTCCTCTATTATGAAGCACACCTCTATTGACACAATTGTGACCTATATGACACCCGCAATATCTTATGAATCGTCCCTAGACTCTCTTGTGAGGAATTATTCTATAATGTATTTAAATTATTATTCTAATATCATTATTATCTATGCTCATATTTTCTTATCTCTAAATCTCAATCAATTATCTCAAATTGGCATCTCTACTCTTTAACTATGAACTGATGAGAAATATGAGTTTACAAGTACAATTTGTATTTACTCTAGAACTAGAAATGGGGTTCTAAATTTTATTATTCTAAGTATTGCAATCTAATATCTTTAAGTATGACATGTAGGAATGGGAAAAATGCAATATGTTCCTAAGTATAGCTCAGTAGGAACTAATAACAATTTCTTATATAATGAAAGAAGGCATTTTGAATCTTAATAATTAGACAATGTGTCTAGATATGACATATAGACTAGATCTCTAGGGCATGACCCACTTACCTTCATTGTAGCATAATTATATTGATCCTTGGATCCTCTAGTCCAAAGCTTAGTTCCTTAATATATCATGAACATAGTGTCAATATCTATTACACTAAAATCTATTCTTCTTAGGTGAAACTACCGTTCCATTTTCATCATATGTGTAGGAGCATTTACCTAATTCATTCTACTTATATGTAGCTTACATTATGATATGGTATAAATATGTTTCAAATATTTTACTAACCTTATGTTGATATTACAGACATTTACTTATCATTGTGCCACTGTCTCAAAATATATAATGATTACTACCGCTAATTAGGTTCCCAAGCACATGATAATGACATCTTTCTTTGCGCATCATGATCAAATGTATTACATCAATACTATACATCAACAAGAGCATGTTTATCATGATAAAAAATTTTACATTCTCAAAGGTTTAATGGCTCATATATGTCTTATATTATGACTAACCCATTCTAATAACAATGCTTCACTTGTGAAATAAGTGTCACCTCTGTAGAAACTCTAGAGACCAATGACCAACATGGTGGGAGTCATTGTCGGTGATATTATACTAGGTTGGGACCACTCCTGTAATCCTCTCATATGTTGGGTCTATCTAGATCTTCCTTCTGTTACCTTGAAGTACCACTAAGTTAGAACATGCTGAAATTTTTGGGTCAGGATATATGACTAGATCTAATCTTTGGTGACCCATATTGTCCCCCCAAGTTCTATCCCTATTTTCTCAAGGGGAATAGGAATGCATGAATGACTACCTTAGGGAAACAATACGAAAACAAAATTTCTTCCTTGGTAATAGGTGAGGATGGAGCATCATCCTTTTCCTTGATCCTCCACATTGCCTCATTGACAAGTTAGATTCAACTAGGTGGGGAGCTTGATCGTCAGACCTTCCCATGACTCACAGTGGCCTGATGGGCACCCTCGACATCTTCTAAGTATATATCCTAGGGTTCACATGTTTCCATGTTTCTAACAAATCATGTACATATGTAGGAATTTCTATAGGATCGGTATATTTATATATTTTGGTATATATTCCAGATGGATACTTTCCATCAACAATTAAGCTTATTGGTCCCAATGAGAGAGGAATCTGATCTTTGGAGGAACTGTAAAAAATCTTATCTTAAATAAAATCCACCAAGTATTGGTTATTAAAGCCATGGATCTGCACGATACGTAACAAACAAAAAGTATTTTTTTGCAAGGATTATATCACTGTTGGTTATTATCTCTTGCATGGTATTTGATTTCATATCCATGTACAAAATATTGTCCATGAGTTTGACCACTATTATGATATCTCTTATCTAGAGTTGAACTTATTTTACATATAAATCACTCTTACATAATTTTTTCCAAGGTATATCTAAATAAAAAAATAGTCAGTTGCAAATCCATCAAGATTAAGAATATCTCCTCATGGGGGAAATGATTTCTAAATCCCATTGTTTGACCCATTAATTAATTGAATCAATGACACTAAAACTAATAAGTCTACTTGGTTAGATGACCATGGTATCATTAATATTTGCAAACCCAAATCATAAACATACAAACCATTACTTGCAATTCAAAGTTTCACATCACTCGTCACCATATAAACCATTAGAGATAAGGCCTTAGATGATACATCTAGGATTTCATGTTACTATTGTCACATGACTTCATTCCCATTTAGAAACCTTAGATCCAATAACACTCTTGATTGGAACCCTTGCTAGGGTTTTGAAGATTATGATGTCTATTCATATGCTAGGACTTCCAAAGTGTTATAAGGCAGGCAAGACTAGGGTGTTTCAATTGTACCCAACTTATAGAATTTTTGTTTCAAGAAATTTGATAGAACTAACCACATAGTGAACAAAGCTAGCCCCTCAGAGTTGTTCCAGTACTAATGATTCAAACTCCTCTTGTAAACTTTGACAACGTTTCTCACATAATTCTTATTGATCAAACAACATAGATGAAAATTAATGTATCATAAAATCTATAACCTTATCCCATCTTCATTTACTAAAAAACAAATCATTATGGTGTGAAAGTTACTAGTACTAAGAGTCAGTGTTGCATGTAGCATTATTTATACTATTATCATCATTAACTGGAATCACATTACTTGATACATAAGTTCTAATCTTTTCACACCATTAGAGGAAGAAACATTATTTGGTGCATAATACCTATACTTTGTTCAGTATCTCTAGATTATAAATTATGGTGTTTATTAATACTGTTACTCATCAGTGAACGTTACAATATCATGTATCATAAATTCTTGTATCACCTCAAAAATTTGTCTTTGTTTTTCTTTGGAAAGACAACATATTATTATTGTAAATGAAACTCCACTTTCGTTTATGAATTCCTATACGCTAGTCATTCCTACTTCTCCTCCCCTTCTAATTATGTCACAAATGACCTAGGTCAAAATAACTTTTCAAAAGGATAGAATGTTTGAATCATGATTATCTTCCTGGGCGGTAAGAACCATTGGCCATCTTATGATGGTATAAAACTAGAAGTTTTACGATTTTAATATTTGGAATTAGTCTAATTTCTAGACCTGGTATAAAAATTAAATATTGCTTCATTATTCTTTATCATTAGGATATTACTACTTGCAAATAATGAGTCATGTAGAATAATTTCTCCATAGAAATTTGCATTAAAGTGCTCATTTCTTTGAAGAATCACCAAATTTACATTACTAAAAACTTTCCTCATCTGTGCTTTAAACCAGAGAAAACCCAAAGCACTTGTTAGTCACCATCCGACCATAAAACCATTCTTATCCCAAGGACTACTACATGGAACTTTGATCAAGCATTTTTTGGCATCTCTATCATATATATCATATAGAACCTATAAGTATTCTGATCCCAAGCCACTATGTCATATCACCACATATATGTAACAACATATGGAATATAACTCATCATATATGAACTTAATATACTATCAATACCTCTAGCCATCATCATAATATCACATTACAAGCATAAGCTTGGAGCATTATATGACTCGTATTATCCTCAATTATTCCCCTTAATAACCATCATAATTCAATTGTCTCAAAAGTCCCTCATTCAAACCAAGATTCCAAAGGTATCAAGATTGATGTAATTATGTTCATATATATTAGGAATTGAAACTCATTTACATACAATCATTAATCCACTAGAACAAAATTGTAAACTAACCAATTGAATTTCATCGCTCAAAGATCATAGTGTCTAGTGTATTCTCACTAATCCTTATCAATATGAAACTTCCACCACAATCACAACAATCATCAAGTAACAATAACCATGACTCATTTACTGGACTACTTCCTTACCTCACATTAGTAACATACATACGAACTTTAATAGTCCTTCTCACAAAATAGATATTCCTATTTAATAAAAATGCAGTATCCTTTCTTGTGAGGTTAAGCTTTAAAAATTTCCAAAACGTCCTCAATAGAATGATGAATGCCAAAACTTTTACATCCTATTTAATAAAAATCCCTTACAAGAATCATCCTCGATTGCAATATTCCCACATATTCCTTAAAAAATGGATTTTATTTTTAATATAATGGCTTAGTTAATTCCTTACATTCCTCTTTCCATTTACATATGATATAGAGCATGTGTTTCTAGATAAACATGTACAACTACAGAGTATTTCTATTGCACTATTAGGGTATCCCCATGCATGTCATTAGCCAAAGCCCACCATTCTATTCCTCACTACCAAAGAATCTAATATCAACATGGCTTGTGGACTTCTATATTGTATTTGTACCATCTGGTTCAAGTGACCACACGCAAAGGGTACTAGAATTAACTCTTTATGTCATCTATTGATACATATTGGTGACTATATGTATCTAGGGATGATATAAATCTTTATAATCATACTCAACATCCCTTGGTATCAGTGTCCCATACCAAAAGCATTGATTGAAAGGAGCATAGAGTAATAATATCATGTATCTCATAACATATCCTCTAAGGTTCCCAACTTATTCCCGTCCTGCAACACCCGCCATCCAGGTCTTCTTCCCCATCGACGACGAGGTCGAGCTAGTTTCTCTTACCACCCTAGTCAAATTGTAGATCCAGTAAGCTTCATGGGATCCTCATTTTCACCTTTTCAGTGTTTTGGGATGTTGTCCATTACCCCCATTGTTGGGTTGACAAAGCTCCACGCCTGGCCGGAGGAACTCGACCTCTCAGCCGTAGTCAGCCCACGAAAGCCAGTGTTTCTGAGTCAGTAGGGTACCACAAAGATGAACCCATGTTTGTTTTACTCGAATCGCTTTGTTGTGTTGCTTTCCAGTTCGAGCTCCATTGCTATGATTCCAGAGAGTAGTGGATGGTTCATACATATATAGGGGTGGTTTTTGGTCTTCTTGCCATGGGGTTTCCTTCCCCAGGTTCCTGGAGTGACGACGCATCCTTCAATGCCTTCAATTTTCCCTGATCCAGGACATAATCTCGAATCCTAGTTTGTGATCCTAGCCGCTCTGTTCTTCGGCCAGGGCGGAAGCTAGTACCCATAGCTCCAGAGCCCCATGGAGTCCCAAAAAGGGCTCGCCGAGGTTGACTCATCCTAAGGGACCGGTTTAACAACTTGTTTTCATCATATCAAGTCAGAGGGTTGAAGTATGTGTGAGGTTCCTCACTCCAGCAGGACCTTCGACGTCATTACAGTAAAGAAAAAGCCAGGCGGAGCAATTACTCACCTACCCTCGCAAACCAAATTGAATTATCATGTATCTAAGGGCGTTTCTGGTATTTTACAAAGTTTGTTTGATAACATATGTGTTTGATTTAACTGAGATTTTGACCAAGTCAGCCCCTGTCATGCTATGCTTAGAAAATAGCTTGGAAGGCACATCGGTCTTTTCCCATGCGCGAGGTCACGTTTTAGAAATTACTTTTAAATGTTTATATAGCTTCTGTTTGGCCAGTTTTAACCTGATCTTCAATAAATCATAGAAAATAATCTAGAGCTCACATGGGGACAATTCATATATGATTTTTGATCATTTTTTTTGAGATATATCGCATGGTCCTAGTTTTAGACCCAGACTCCTGACCCAGTTTCCAAATTTAATTAAAGAATCATATGCCTATGTTAAGAAAATGAAATTAATTCATAAATTATGCTATTCACAGGACATTAGAACTGATCTAGACTTCATCTACTATTAGTATACCTCCTTAGGATCAAGTAAGCAGATCCATGCACTTTGAGTATTTAGTATTAGCTTTCATCGCCTTATAATTATTAGGATGATCAAGATGAATAATATGCAAAGTTATGTGTTTCAAATTAAACCTTAGAAACATCAAAGATTCCTCTAAAGTTATTGCTTTAATGTTATGCCTCAATGCTATTTCAAGAATTCATGTCATGTTCATATGAAATCCAAGTAAAGTTAATTACTTCCAAGATATTGATGAAATATGTAGTAGGTTGGATAACTTTATCATCATCATGTTAATGTTGAGCCTACGGGTCTTATGAGCACCATTGGTGCATAAGTATCGAGGATACTTTAATCACCCAATAATATTATGTTATGTGAATCTAAATCTATTATTCGATTAGTTTCATGCTTTTCCTTATTGCCAAGTTAATAATACTCAATGTCACTTACTCTAATGTGGGTTTTTATTTACATGCATGGCTGGGGGCGTGATGCCCGCAAGTACAAAGTAACTTCCAAGAAAGGACTATAAGAAGGTTAAGGAATAGATCAACGTTTCCTAACGATACATATGGTGTGGTGCCATCTACGATAGAAGATCTTGATGTTATAGATAACTTCATGTATTAATTATGTTTAATCATGTATATCCTAGTTAGCTTCAATTCAAGAAACCAATTGTGAATAATGTATAAATCCATTTTAATATCAATGCATGGTGTTTGTTTACTTTGTTTGTAATGATTATTATGATTGTGACATTCCTTTTGAGCAAGAGTACCCCATATTATAAACAATGTGGGTGTTGCTTCTGTTGCTACCTGTATGCTTGAAAGGGGTGTAACAGGTACACATGGCATATACCGACAAATATAATTGGTGCTGATATTACATGCTATAATTTCTTCAAAATCCTGACTTGTGTATCTCACCCGTCCTTGACTCAAAACTTCTACTTGTTAATATAAACACATGAGACACGATTTTTCTACTGCGCTACGCACTAGAACTAATTTTAATTTCCCGCTCTCTCGAGCTAAAACTAATCTGGAATCCTAAATTAAAAGCTGCCGCTATACTCTTTGCCTTGCTCGTCTTCTTGCGGAACCGTCTGGAGTCATACCATCCAGTGCTTTCTATACAACACGCCTTTGTCATCCCCTTGCGGCAGCTGTTGCTTTTTCTTTGGGAACAACTCCTACATCTAATTAGTCCTTTGAATTCATGACATACATTGACTAATAGACAAAGATAGCACAGATCGGGAAGGTTCCCTTTCTCTAGAACAAGGATGAGCGGCAATACCAACTCGTACTATCATATTGCCCGTGGGTTGACCAGGACGACACAACAAATAGCATTGCTTTCAGGTATTCAGCATACTCGTTGATGTATAGGAACCTATAGATACATGTTTGATCAGATCCAAGATAATAAAGACGACTTTCTTCCTGAAGCTCTCGGCTTCTAGTACCTATAGGCTAACACAAAAGAGTGGATTACAGCTACAGGTACATGATGGCGTATACTTTATCAGTTATTTATATTGACATATCAGTACTAAATTGTCTTAGTCTTACTGTTCCATACGACCGTCATGATTGGCGATCTTATACATAAACTATTATCTATGGTTCATCCATTGACTTGGTCTTTGTCTTTACGCAATTTATAGCAATATAATAACAACCCACGTATTCAACTCATCATTTTCCAAATCAAACTTAGAGAGTCGTTGACTTATTCGTCTTGTATAAGATTTTTTATCTTGATTGGTAGACCCCATTTTGATCTACATTTGGTGCTTATACATTATCAAAATAACAATGGAATGAGCACGTTGCAAAATTAGATACAGGGTCGACTTATGCTCCTTGACAAAAGGAAACTATATATAGTAAGTGAGGGATCAAGTAATGTATATTAGATATCTGTCTATTGTTGTTAAGTAGAGTTTATAAAATCATTTAGTTCCTCTAGATACACAACTACGTCAGATCTAAGTAAAACAAATGTAAGAGTCAATTTTGATAGAGCTTCTTCCTTCTCAATATGAATGCACTTATAACATGCCTGACAAAGATCAGACTTGCCATGTTTTTTGGTTTATACCCAGCTATTTCATCTCAACTTTTCTCTTATGTATTATACGATTGCAGCCATATTGTAATATTAGATTAGAAGTATGTAGTTTAAGTATACTTTATACTGCCCCAATCAGATTAACCAGCAGAGCTGCTTGTAGTTAGAAATGGGATTATAGGTTCTATAGTACTTAGGAGGTTCATATATTAAATTGCATGCCTGGAAAATACTTTTTGCTTCCATGTAATGTTGTATCCTATCTATCTTTGCTTTTTTTACATTGTATCACTCTTTGTCATATTTATATGATGCTACGTGATGGTTCATAGTTGTTGTAAGGAGTGACATTGAAAAATCTATCACAATTATGAATTTTGCCACATAATAGCTTGTCATTATAATACATAATTTGTAATATATAAAGTGACTTTGCTTACTTTACTAAAATGACATTACAACACTCATTTTAGAATATGCACATTCTCTCTCACTTGCATCAAGTTTTACATGTTTTATAACTCATTAAAAATAAATATTTATAATTCATGGTTTCAATTATGCAGGAAAAATCTATCAATGGTGGAGAAAGTTGAAATTAGAATGAACTATTCAATATCAAAGAAATCAAGTTCTTTTTCTTCCTGGTTGAAACTTGAAAGAATATTTATGATTTTGTATTATTAGACTTGTATTTATGTGACACAAAACAACTTAGTGTATGTCCCTATTGAAACATTTCAAATATTAAATATGTGGTATTTCATTCACATCAAGAAACATATTAATGGTTATGTTTGTGTAAATTTTTGTTATGGATTCTACAAAGATATGTAGTGGCCACGTGGATGTCCAACTTTTGACATTAAGTGGATTCAATTTGTATATTTTCAATTATTTATGTGTCCTTCCAACAAATTGAATATTTTTTTTACTATTTGTAGCCTAGATAATTACAATATTCTACAATAGTTTTCAAAATTTCATTGAACAACTCCAAATCAAGAAAAATAATATTCTAGTATAAATTCTAGCATGTTAAAAAAAATATTCCCTAGTTATTATAGTACCTATACCGGTGCCTTCACAGTGCTAGCATATATGTCACGAGTTGGTTATTTTGGCACCAATAGTACATATATCGGTATTCCTAAAATTTGTGCCAGCGGTTCAAAAGTGACAACACAAGGGGAAAATGATAGGTAGAAGCTAACCCGACATATTTATACTAGCATTCGGAGGTGTTGGTATAGGCTCAAAAAATGTTGGTAAAAGGATATACCAACATCAATATAGACATCACTTATTGGTTGTTGGTATAGGCTATACCAGCATTTCTGGGCCTATGCCAGTATTTTATTGGCCGCTGGTATAGGGCCATATTGTTATAGTGAATTACAATTCCACCATGGTTGTGGTGGGCATTCTCGCAATCCAATTCAACTTGAACTTCCACATTTCATCAAATTTTGAGCCAATATGAATTCTCATCATTTATTTTCCACATTGCAGTTGGTGGGCCCATTTCATCACTTTCCACTCACCTGATAGGTAGAAGCTAACCTGACATATTTATACTAGCAGTCGCAGGTGTTGGTATAGGCTCAAAAAATGTTGGTAAAAGGATATACCAACATCAATATAGACATCACTTATTGGTTGTTGGTATAGGCTATACCAGCATTTCTGGGCCTATGCCAGCATTTTATTGGCCGCTGGTATAGGGCCATATTATTGTAGTGAATTACAATTCCACCATGGTTGTGGTGGGCATTCTCGCAATCCAATTCAACTTGAACTTCCACATTTCATCAAATTTTGAGCCAATATGAATTCTCATCATTTATTTTCCACATTGCAGTTGGTGGGCCCATTTCATCACTTTCCACTCACCTGTCCATCAGCCAAAATTGGAGGTGGAGGAAGCTTACTCGATAGCCGTCCTTGCTTTCTGGGTAGCTAGATCTTGGTCTGATGAACCTACTTGGCCTGGGGATGGCGGCGCCGTGGACTGGAGGGAGAGGGTTTTTGGATGTTTTCGCTATGAGCGGAGCTAGGGTTCGAGTGGGGGCTCTTTTAACTCGGAAAGACCTCCTAGTTTCATTTGTGGTGAGAAAAAGGGAAAACGTGGAGGGGAGAGAGAGAATGATCAACTAGATTTGTTGTAGTCCATAGAACCTCACACACGTGTTTAGCGCAAGGAAGGGGACGAAAGCCTTACCCTCCGATCATTATCCAACGGTTCACAAAGAGCCCGATCATCTTACAGTGTGTGACAGGCCGGGCAAGACTAAAAACTAGGATAATCGATTATATTACCAAGTTAATTAATCAAGGGAATGTCATTATCTTCTATTTTCTTCCTACTATCATTTGGGGCATCTAGGATTATTCAAATATAACCAAATTTGATAGACAAGCTAATTTGACCATGAGGAATCTAATTATCCACTCATATTTTGAATATGAGTTAGGTAACCATGTATTTTACATCATTAGCTACTTAGGGTAATTAGCACACTAATAATCATTAAAAAGAAATTTTATTACCAAAATATGAGGGAAACTCTATTGTCCTATTATTTACTCATATACCAAATAGTGGGATACATTATACATGTATGTGGGTCCAAATTATCATTCAATCCCAACTAGTCACCATTGCATAATTAGGGTTAGGTTTTCGTGCATTATACATGACATTAATGTGATTGAGTATTGATGTAAAAGATTTAATTCAATGTCCACTTAGCATATTTAGCTCATATTGGAATATGAATTAAGCATGGTCTCGACTTAAGTAAAAAAATGAGAAACAAATTCTTTCAACTTAGGGTTTCATCTTTATTAAAGTTAAGAAATTTTGGGACTAGATTTTGAGGGTCGTTACAGTACCAGCTCACAATACATAGTGTCAGGACATTGTGTCAATATTGACGATATTTCTTATAGTGATTTTTATAGTAGGACTTGAAGGACTGTCATGACCATTGTGTTGTAAGATAGTCACCACAAGCATGGCATCTATCACAATCGTGTTTCCAGCTAGCCAACACAGTCATGGTCTCTAGTACAGACATGCCAACAGCAACCCCACCACATAGAGTAACTATATGGTATGCTGGAGTAACCCGTCTGAATAGCAAGAGTAACTATATGGTATGCTGGAGTAACTCTGAGTGCAAAAGAGTAACTACGCAGAAAATATAATGTCAGTAATATATATGGACGAGTTTTTTGATTTTGGGGGGGCAAATGATATTATTTTTTGATCAATTTTTTTGGAGAGCTAGACAAAATTATCATCTACAATTGCGAAAAAAAAATTTAAAAAAAACATCAGGAAGTGTGAAAATATATATATATATATATATATATATATATATATATATATATATATATATATATATCTGTGTGTGTGTGTGTGTGTATATATATATACATATATACAATCAGTAATATATATGGACGGGTTTTTTGATTTGGGGGGGGGCAAATGATATTATTTTTTGATCAAATTTTTTGGAGAGCTAGATAAAACGTTCCTCTACAATTGTGAAAAAAAATTTAAAAAAAACATCAGGAAGTGTGAAAAACAATATCAGGAAATGCTGTTGGGTAGCTACCCGTTAGTTACCCACCGGGTATTAAAGATAAGCCACATATATATATATGTATGTATGTATATATATAAACATATATATATACACATATATATACATATATATTCAGATATATATATATACACACACACATATATATATACATACATATATATACACATATATATACATATATACATACACATATATATATATATATATATATATACATATATACATATATATACTAATATGTATATATATACATATACATATACATATATATTTGTATATATATATGTATATATATATACATATATATATATACATACATATATATATGTCATTTATTCGCTACCCATGCGTGTAGATAAAGTTAGTTACCCGTGGATCAGTTTTATAGTAAGAAGACTCATATTTGTAACCAGACAATCAAAATTGTAATGAGATGCCCAAAATTATAATACAAAGACCCATTTTGTATTACAACATTGTTTTTGTTACAAATATCATTTTTATTGTAATCAGATGTGTAACATAAAATGAGTGTTTGTATTATAATTTTGGTCATCTCATTACAAACTATGTATGTCTCATTACAGATAGGTACATTTCTATTACAAAATAGATCCACAGGTAACTAAAGTTAGTTACTAGCATGGGTAGTGAATATATACCCATATATATATATATATATATATATATAATATATATATATATATATATATATATATATATAGAGAGAGAGAGAGAGAGAGAGAGAGAGAGTGTGTGTCAGGCTAGTGTACACTCAAGTGTACCGGAGGCACTGTACACCTCAGTCATTTTTGAAGATTTAGTAAATTTTTGAAAAATTTAAACCATTGATCTTCTTAAATATCATAAGAACATACTATATAATAAATTTTAGATCATTTGGACACTTATAGGTCGTGCATATAAAGGAGGCAAAAATCATGTATTTCAAATTAGTTTTGTGCGTCGATTTTGTTGTCCTTGGATGAGTGACTTACACTCATCCAAATGAGTTCAAATTTTGTATATGACCTATTATTATTGTAACCATGAAGATCAATGGATTAGATTTGGGAAAAATATGGTCTAGATAGGCAAACATCATTGGGGTGTACGGCGTGATCTGTACACTCGATTGTATTCTAGTCTGACTCTCTCTCTCTCTCTCTCTCTATATATATATATATATATATATATATATATAGTTAACACACACGTACAAATGCACGTGCCCCATTGAATGTATTTATTTTACATTAAATATTTGAAAAATAAAATTTGCTAAAAGGATAATGGTAATTCTCGTACCTGTTTTGTAGAAAATTTTGAAACGTGTTGTTTATTGACTCTAAAACGTACATTTGAAGGAATGAATGTGACGGAGAAATTGAGAGGTTTGCAGCAACTGATTTTATCATAAAAGAAAAAAATATAGTAAATATAAAAAAAAGTTGGGAAAAATTGTTAGAAGAGAGAGAATCAAGGAGAACACATCATGAACTCACTCTTTTTATAGTAGTGTG
Organism: Alisma plantago-aquatica; assembly: GCA_963693085.1. NCBI lineage: Eukaryota > Viridiplantae > Streptophyta > Magnoliopsida > Alismatales > Alismataceae > Alisma > Alisma plantago-aquatica. Next base: position 389,852,868 of record OY856412.1, on the reverse strand, counting down.
TATATATATATATATATATATATATATATATATATATATCTATGTATGTATGTATGTATGTATGTATGTATACTAAATGTAGCCATTTCATAAATTGTTCAAGCCTAGCTTTCCCGAATTGGAGTTAAAAACAAGCGAGATCGATCTAGAAAATGCCGTTTACATCGACGCAGCTGGATAAAAAAACAAAAGTAGGACGGAGAGTTTTTTTGTTATGCAAACGTACGTTTGGGGGCCAAGGAAAAACACAACACCATTTCTAGAGTATGATAGAGATGCGTGTGGTAGACAACGAGACTCTGGTCGTAGCCGCTCAGCTGGGCTCGATATGAGCTAACTAAACTATCATCTAGATTTGTAAAGGATGGAATATAGAGCGGATACTGTTATATCTGATATTTGAATTCGAAAACAAAAGTTTGATCTGATATCTGATTCGATATCTGACGGATATCAAATGTTACATTCGAATCTAATCCGAATGAGAAATATCTAAATGCAGATAAATATCCGATCCGAACTTAAAATCTTACATTTAATGTTAATAGTATATATAGATAATGTTGATATTACATTAAATATATATGATAAAGAGTTTCTATTTATGTATTTTATGTATAAATAATATATATTTAATACCGCATGTATGTATTTGTCGAATTCAATTTTTTGCAAGAAATACAACAATATCCGATATCCAATCTAAAATTTTCAGACCGAAATTCACTATCTGAATTCCAATCCAACTTCTGCGAATGTCGAATTTCTTTCAAAATTTCAGATTTGAATCTAGATCGAATGTGCGGATTTCGAATATTGATTTGCAGGTCTAATGTCATCTCTTCAAACAAAACAAAAATTAAAGTGATATTCAACCAATGGTGTGAGATCAAAACTAAACAAACTTCCCCCCACCACAATCCCCCTCCCCAAACCAAAACATAATCAGTGTTACAAATAGTAGTCCAACCACAAGCATGCCTACCCACTCAGTGCACACAAGATTGCTGATTTATGCGCATGCCCATGGTATTGGGGATTGAAATTCACTATTTTGGTGAATAATAGTACCCGGGTGCCCACTCTGTTGGGCCGGTGCAAAGCCCAATGTAGACAATTTTTTTTAAAATTTTTAAATAGGAGGGAAGTTGGAAGAAAGGAAATAGTTATATTTCTCATAACTTTCAAGTCACAATGATTTTTTCAAAAAAAAACTTTCCAACAAGACTAATGTTGAGATACTTTGGAAAAAAATTATACGAGTATATATAATATATTTGTTGTTAGCATAATAGCCTATATTCTAGATATAGTACTCAAGAGTGTACAATTTGTCCCATACAGTCAGCAATAATAAAGGCAACAAAAGTAGACTAGTCTAGACATGTTTTGGAAAAATGATAATGTGAGAAAAGTATATCATCAATATTTGGGGATACCATATACACATATTCTGGGTACGGTACATGCGCTTACATGTTCTGGGTACAATACCCATGTTTTAAGGTACAATACATCAGTAACTACACATTCCTATTGTACCTCAAAGCTAAAGTAATATACCCCGAATCTCGCGTATTATATCCCTTTTATTTATCTATCTGAGTATATCACCAATATTTTGAGGTATATGCAGATATCTAGGGATACATTACTCTCATTTTGGTAGGTACAGTACTAATGTACTCGTTCACGCACTGTATCCCAACATTTGTATGTTCTAGATACAATACCCGTGTTTTGAGGTACAATACATTAGCAAGTACACATTCATATCGTAACTCAAAGCTGGAGTAATATACCCCAAATCATGTGTATTGTACCCCTTTTATTTATCTATTTAAGTATATGACCAATATTTTGAGGTATATACACATATTTTAAGGTACATTACTCTCATTTTGGTAGGTATAATACTAATGTACTCGTTGACGTACTCTACTCCAAAAGACATACAATACTGGTTTTGGAATACAATACTTTTATTTTGGAGAGTACACTAATAATGTTTTATTGATGACGTATTGTACCCCAAAATACATGTATCATACCCCAAAATAGGGTCCTAGGTATTGTAAGCAAATATGCTTGTTGCACCCCAAACACGAGTATTGTACCCCTAAACATTGATATTATTCTCCCAAATCGGTAATATTTATTCCAAAATATGATTACTATGCTAAAAAATATTCATAGTCTACCCGTACGTACAACACCCGTTTTAGAGTACATTACTCTCATTTTAGAGGGTATAATGTAAACGTTTGTTGATGACGTACTGTACCCCAAAATACGGGTACCGTACCCCAAAATATAGGTATTATTCCCTGAAATATGAATATTATATTTCTCTCTTATTATATTACTGTAAAATACATCAACATTGGTCTAGTTATATAGTATTTTTCATTAGGAATCTAATACTTTTTATTTTGAAAAAAAATTCATTCGATATTAAAAGTTATGAAAAAAAAATTCTCTCTTTTCTTTTTATTTCATTTTTATCTTTTAAGCGGACTTTTCGGCCCCTCCCAACCACTTGGGTAGGCGTCCGGATGAGGGAGCGGGAGTGTATAGCCTCTTACACATTTTAGCTTACTGTTGCATTCCAGACCGCGGGGAACAAATTCAATGTTCATGCTTGCCCCAATCCCACTTGACTCCATATTATCGAGTCTCCACCTTGTAACTTGCAATCCCTCTCTTTGCTCTCGCTAAACTCCACCGCTTCTCCCTCATCTAACCCATGACATCACACACCATGCCATTGTCGACTTTCTCAGCCCTTCAAGCCCGCTTCTGTTGATTTCTTCGTCTACCTACATACTACTTTAATAATTTTCCACCAACGTTTATATCCCTTGCATCACACCCTATATCCCTTTTTGACTTATTTCCAGCTATTGTAGTAGAGTGAGTTAGGACATACGTATGCCCCAAACGATGGTTTTCACACTTGTATCCTGAATAAATATCAAACATAGAAGAGGAATAAAATCCAGTGTCTATTTGATGTCATCACTTCTATTTATAGCTAGTCAACCACACTTACATATTGGACATGCTACATAAATTATAGTCATATGCTCAAATAAGAGATGAGATCATCAAACTAATATCAATGGACTCAGAAGACCAATAAATAAATATATAATCATTTCCACAATAATAGTGCATCATGATACTACAAGAGGCCATCAAATTAGAAATTAAGATTCCATTTTACAAAGAGAGTCGAGCCCAGTTACAAAATTTAGAGTCGACATGCATATACAAAAGACTATTATGAACAGAAGATCCATATCAACAGATAATTTCTCATACAAGTCAACTTCTGAGAAGAGAGAGAATGCTTATATGACAATATGTCCCAAAGGATAAGGAAAAGAGTAAAATATGGTTGCTTGCTTAATTTAGGATCAAGAGATGCAACATACCTCATATCCAATATAACAAGATTTAAACGTCAACCCTAGGTCCAATCTAGGGTCTTCAAGACACCTATTAGACATATATATACAATTACAGTTAAGTTGTCATTAACAAGATGAAACCTAAGAGTCATCTTTTTATTATTATTGATTATCTCCTCGTTTGATTGTGTGGTAATAAAAATGAAATACAAAATCATATCATACATTTTCATTGAGACAAGAGGTAAGCGAGAAATAAATTGCGTTGTCAACCCTTTCTTTATAGCAAAACCAATTCTTAAAAACACTACATCCATAGATTTAGAGCTCATAATATTACTATTCATAAATTTTTGAATCCTTTTGGAGAAGTTCCATAAAATCTAGTGCTAAGAAACCAAAGGTATCGAACCCAAAAGGTATGAAAATTGTTGACTTTCGGTACACACTTTCTCATGTTTTGCCATTTTGACTGAGGCATCTTAGAGGGTAGCCTGCCCATAATGAATGGTATGCCCTCAAGCCCACCAATATAGAAATCTCAGTCAGGTCAATACATGCATGCCTCCCACCAATACATCAGAACTATCAATCTTTCCTCCTATGGAATAGTCAAAACCACACGATCGATCTTGTAGATTATATTTTACTGAGTTCATAACATATTTTATTTTATTTTTTTAATTTACAAATTATTACATGTGTATTTTGTAATTCTAACCAATTAGAAAAATCCACAAAATTTATTTTTTTTATCATATTAGAATTAGGTTATGGTAAGCATACCATAAGGTAGAGAAAAATCCAAAGATTTCAAGTAATATTTGATTTTTATTTTCTAAACTATGAATAATTAATATGAAGTTTGGAAGAAATTTTGAATTACTGAAATAATGAAGTTGAGGCTAAGATGGAAAGATCAAGTTACCTCTGCGTCACTCATCAATCCTAGATTCATTACAAGGTAAGTGTAAGATTATGATACTCAAAACCAAGCATGATTGGATGCCAAACAAAAAACAAAAGGACTAAGAAGCCAATATCAAAATGTGACAAAATAAAATGACCCTAAGGGTAGACCTAGTATGTGAATATCTTTATTATTCAGAACCAAAGACGTGATAAATTTTCTCATTGGAGGCTTGGATTCAATCCTCCTCTCTCGTTAAAAAAATAAGAATCAATCCTCAAATCATATTCCCGAGGTTCCCAAGATCCCAACAACCTCAAGGCCCGACCTTGAGGTGCACAGGGAATGAATAAGGTCCTCTTCCATGACTGATAGGAAGGAATAGCTTGGACTCAAGGAGGAATCATAGAAAGATCAGACTAAAGGCCTTGACATCCTCGACACAACATGACAACAATGTGAGGGAAATAATACCAAAGTAGAAAGTCTGAAAATAGGAAAGACACACTAACAAGCAACATGACAACAACATGACAACACATTGACGGACACCAAAAATAGGGAGAAAGGGAAATTACCGCCACAAGAGCCAAATCAAAGGTCAAAACACCTTCTCATCGGATCAAGGGAGTGTTTCAATCCCTCTCTAGGTTTCACCCAGGTAAGAAACTTTGTCTTCGACTTGATTCTCCTGACGTAGGGTGGCCAGAATAGGGGAGATGTGCTTGATAATGAAAGAGGTTAATACAACACTAGAAATGGGTATTATGGAGTGCGGAGAAGACCAGGGGAAGATTTCCTAGAGGTTTGAAAGCCTAAGTGTGAAAGTTAAAGTGAAAGAAGGGGGAAATAGGGGAGTAAAATGGAAAGAGGGGGATTGGGATGTGGCATCGACGTGAAAACCACATAACCCTAGTATAAATAGGACTATTGGGTTTGGGGAAATGTGAGGAAGGTGAGGGAGAAGATCTCAGAGAAAAAGATGGAGAAATTTGGAAGAAAAGAATGGACAATAAATTGTAGTAATCGGATGATTTGGGTGCACGAAAAGGAAAGGTATCAGATGTATAAGGCATACCATATACCCTATGATCCAGATCTGGCAGTTACCAAAGAAGCCCATATATAGGAAATTTGGGTTTTCACGAAAATTTCCATGACAACAATAATAATAGGAAATCCTAAAGATACAAGTTGTATCGACAGTGACATTTTTAATAAAGACATAAATATTAGGAAAGAACTTATATTGGTATTTTCTACTTCTTATCTAACTTAGGATAATTAAGATTATCTAATTAATCTCAAACTTGGAACCCAATCTAAGTAGGACCCAAATAATATGATTTTATGATTAGATTTGGGTTTTGAAGTGTAACATACTGAATCTCAGATTCTTTTGCAATTTAACCCAATTTCAATCCTTTCATTTCCTCCTTATCCTTTTAGACTTTTCCCTAAATTTTACTATCTTTTCTATCCTCTTTATCCTCAATGTTGAAATTGAGGAATACTTGATGGCTTGAACTATATTTGCCCACAATCATTTCCATGAATGGGTTTTTGCACAAACTACCTCAACTAGTGTGTTAATAATGCAAAATGATCATTGATGAGAGATAATTAGTCGATTATTCTAATTTAGAGTAACTGTGGCTCTTTGGAATAAGAAATAAGAATAAATGTGAAGTTGAGTTTAATCACCCTTTTTCTTTCTCTCTCCTCCAAAATGTTATTAAAAGCAATAAAAAGGAGAATATGAGGTGATACATGACTCTTCAATGAATTTATAATATCCATCACAAATTTTATTAAAGGATTTGCTAAGAAAATATCTTTGTATTAATTCACCCTTTTAAAATAAATTAACATACAAATTAATGGCCAATATGGTGGTTAATGGACAAAAGGTGAATAAAAATGATATTTAAAGCAATAGGAATATTTTATACATAATTTTGGACTCACGGTTCAAATTTGGGATTATTTGACCATTGTTTGATCCCTCAAATCATTTTTAAAAGGATTGATTAAAGTTTTACTAAGAAATCAATTTGGTTTCATTAATTGATACATTTAAACTTAAGTTCCGGCTTTTAATATTTGTAACATGTTACCCTTACCCACATGATCCATCCAAGGGCTGAGTTTCAATCATCTGGGATGGGACTTCATCTGACGACTCTAAGGTCATCACCTACCTCCAGCCGCGTGGTGTAACTGACGCACAGCGACCCCGATCTTCCTCCGATTTGTTCTCACTCCTCAATCAACCAAATGAATTGATTTCTTCACCATCAAGTTCTTCGGTCCTTTCCATTCAATTCAAGCCCTTACTCACTGGCTATCTCCCTCAAATGACGAAATGCCACCTTGGTCGAACTGGACCCTCTCACCTCCGACTAGCCTAGACCAAACAACACCACCCCACCTATAAATACTCATACCTAGAGCTTTGTAAGACACCATAAATCATTCTCTACTCCCAATTTGGACAAAGACCCTCCCCACCTCCACCAACTACTCAAGCTCTCCCCTGACCTAGTAGCGGCTCCCTCAGGTTGTAGGCGAGATCAACAAAGCAATAGATTGCTCATGTCAGTTCTCCACTTCCTTGCCTTCAATTCGTGTCCATTAGTTCACATTTTCATTTCGGTTTGCAAATTTTCCCAATCTCTAAGATTTTTGCTCGAGGAGAGCTCGATGCCATGGCTGGTGCGTGAGAGGGGAAGAAACCCCTGAGTGTTTTCCCCAAACAAACCCTTATCGTTTTGTTTTTTTGTTTTCGCACGAGGGTAAAATAGTAATTTTGCCTTGTTTTTAATCCTCGCTAACCAAAGTCAAGCGAGCAGTGGACCCGTGAATTGGCCACATGTGATTGGTCTAGCTCACACAGGCCCCATATCCCACTCTTCGCAAAACAAATAGCCCACATGGCATTTTCTAAATTTCTGATTCGCTGATTTTAGAAATTTCATAACTAATTACTCGATAGTCAAAAAGATATAAATAAATAGTCTATGGATTCAAAAAAATAAATACTATCTAATAAAAATGATTCTCGAGCCTGATTTCCAAGTATTTTGAGAAGATTTTTCTATTAACCAAAATAACTAATTAAAAAGCCCTAAAATGCATAAATAATTCATTTCAATCTCAAATTTACTAAATAATTATGTTTTTCTAATGAGAATAATATAGCCAATCGTTTGGACTAGTTTTCAAACCCAAAATTGAAGTTTTATCTAAAAGGTCAAAAATTAGGGTTTCAACCCTTAAATTATTTCAAACCTTAATTCTTGTGATAAAACACTTGTATTTAGGATATAAGGATCTTGGACATCTATAATTGAGGAAAAGTCAATTATCAGATAACTCAAATAAGGTATGTATGTGCATTCTAAACCCTAAGTTGGGAATATTTATCCATCCTAATATTTTTAGTGAGGCATTGATTAGCCTTTATTCTCTTTATTGCCTGCTTGTGGCACTTTTAATTCAATTATTCTAGGGTCTTGGACCCCATCTCCAAAGTTATTTAAATTCCTTAAATCTTCCATTAAAATACTTTAGAATGATGATGAAATGACTAATTAAATAATGTAGTGTACATGAGTACAAACCATCCATAGTTTTGGGCATGTGCCAATGGGAATGTGACCACTCTCCCCAAGGGAATGTGATAATTCTCCACACTTAATATATATTCGGGTGTTTGGGAATGTGTTACTCTTCCTCACCCAGAGGTTGAGGCCCAGTTGGTGCCTCAGCTCTATGCCTGGTTGGTGCCTCAGCTCTATATTAGTTTAATATAGTTACATTTAATCATGCATGCAACTCATTATTATTTAACCTGACTGAAATTCTTATTTGTTTTACTTGTCTCATATTCTTGATCCTCTTAGCATAGTAAATCTTTATTATTTCCTGCTTTAGTTTATAATTGTCCTTATTCTTTGTTTTGACACATATATTTTCTCTCCTCTTGCTGGGTGATCCCAACCACCCAGGTTAGGATCAGAGTGCACAACAGGAGCATGGTGAACCAACCTAAGACTAGGAGAAGGACTTCACCCTTCCATCATGAAAATTATTTGTTAAGTTACTTTTATTGGAGACATATTGTTGTAGTCTAATTTCCCTCTACTTAGATCCTTTATTTATATAAAGCATGTACACCCTCTTGGGAAAATTTATTACACTTTATTTAAATTGAATATTGTCAAAATTTTAAACTTCCACTGCTATCAAAATGGATTTTGTTTACCATTGTTATTAGTAGATAGATGATTGATTTCGCTTCTTTACAACATGGTATCAGAGCCAATGGTTGTCGGATCTTGACTATTTCAATTTGTCTCCTTAGTTAGAAAATCTTACCTCATATAGTATCCCTTTAGTTCACATTAGAATTAACCTATGATAAAAGGTGGATCTAGAACCATAATAGTTTCATACATCTTTAATCAAATTTTAGGTGATTAGCCTATTAGGTTTCTACTAGGGCATGAAGTTGAAAGTGATGGTGTCTAGAAAGGGTCAGAACTTGGGGGCTGACAATATTTCTCTCTGCGCCACTAGCTTGGTTTACGAGGCTCCTGAGATCATATGACATCGGCCTGGCCTGATCTGATATAGAATGTCCAAAATAGCATACCTTTAGGCATATTACCTCAATGTTGAGTACCCTTAGAATCAAAATAAAATTACCTTGTGACCCATAAGTTCCTTATATGATACATATATTTCCATGTTTAGGGTTAGTGCAACCTATATTAGACCTTGAAGTTTGGGTAAGATGGATTAGTCATACAATTCAGTTTTGGGTCTTATACATCTTTAGACTCACTCTTATACCTCTAGATTAACTTGATTTAATAGGTCAACCCTTTAAGGGGTGGAGTAGTGGTAGTAGTAGTACCTTGATAGATTTTTCATTTGCTGATTTTGTGGACGAAATCCATTTTTAGGGGGATGGACCAAGGTGAGTTGTTTTCTTCCTTCCTTCTCCATTTTTCTTTCTCTTCTCCTTCCTTAGACCTTCTTCTAGGTCGGAACTCTGATTTTCCATGGTAAAAGTTGCTTTAGAGCTCAAGATCCTACCTTTCTTGCTTCTTCTTCTAGGATTTTGATTCCTTGCAAAGAAGAGTGCATGCTTGGCCGAGTTCAGAGCTTCCTATTGGGTTTTTTACCTCCATGGCTCGAGTTTCTTTCTGCTAGAAGTTTGTTCTTCTTAGTAGAGGTGATTTGTATAACCCTCTTTTCTTATATTGGTTACTATAAGCTTGTTAGCTCATGTTCTTGCTTAAAAATGGTGATTTAAGCATTAAGAAGCTAAGCTGGTTTGGGATTTTGATTTTTATGGTGTTTCCTATTTTGTTTCTAGTTCTATATGAACCTGTAATCATGTAAACATTCTTCCGAAGGAAGCATATGACTTAGTTCAAGTCAGTATCACCACCTATGGTGCTAAGCACCTATCAATCGATGGTCCATATTAGGGTTTCTAGGTTATTTTATCTTCTAAATACATGACTTGATGGTGTAGTCTTCATGACAATCGAAGGTGGTAACCAAGGGTTATGAAAGATAATGTGAACTGATAATCACACCTTAGGTCAATGTTAGGATCTCTTGGAATCTCAATGAGCAATGGTTTGATTCTCTAATGATGTTATGAATCAATGATGACATTAGCTTAATATCCGATGGTGTTAAATGAATATAATATTGATCTAACAATCGATGGTGACTTAATGATCACAACTAATAGTGTATCAGGTAATCGCCACATATGGTGAGTTAAGGAGATAATTGTAGACTCTACCAAACCTTAAACCAATGGTTCATTAGTTCAATTGATCTAATGGTCAGACCTATACTTCAATTGATAACATTGAACAATGAAATCGACCCAATGAATGATATTGGATGCTTCAACATCCAATGAATTAGAATGAGCCCCATTATATTATAGGTGGGTCCTAGTGATGAGAATTTGATGGTTCAATATCATTAATTTGTTGTTATACCTTTTCTCTCCTATAGTTATATTTGATAAATGACCATCATAAGTGGGTGTGTAACTTCAATGTGATATAGTTTGCTATACCTAGCCATAATGTAATTAAATGATGATGATTGGTTATAATCTACCCTCTTGCATGATTAATGTGACAATTTAATACACTCTTCTTGTGTCTAAAACACAAGGTAGTGGTATTTGAATATCATAGTGCCTTGCCATAATTATAATACCTATGGACACATATTTGCTGATGATCTTTTGAGCCTTGTTTAAGGCATGGAATGATGAGTATTACCTTTCTATGAATAATGGAATGGGTTTAATGACCTTTGGGCAGGTTTGAAGACCTAATTGATGCGGAATCCTCTTCATGTTTCAATAATGGTTAAAATCCTAGAACTTATGATAAGATATTAGTATATTGTAATAGTATGGTGACAAGTGTGGTCCATTATCTTGCAATGGATGATAGTATGTGGTAAAGTAATAAACATTTATACCTCAAACGTTTTATATCTTATGAATTGCAATAGACAGACTCTTGCTAGGAAAAACTAGGGTTTGTATGTCCATTTGTATGATGAAGTCTTAATTCACCCAATTGGCAATAATTAATCAAGTGAAATTCTAATCATGTAGTTCCCTGTGCCATAGATCGATCTGAGTGTCAGAACTTGCCAGATGGTGAAACCAGTATTCCTAAGGGAAGCTCGGAGTGCATAGTGTTGAGTATGTGGTGTGCTTGTCATCCTGACACCAAGTGTTTCGGGAGGATGGCTGCGGTCATACCTAACCTGCTTTTTGAGAATGACTACGGTCGGGTCTCACTGATTATAACATGATGTGATTAGAGGACAACTATGGTCGTACCTTAGTGATTGGTTTTGAATACCCTCGATGCTAGCACCGTGACCTGTACTAAGGTGGGCTAGTTATAGGACTATATGTCACTGTTTTGCAGTTTGACTATATGTCACTGCGGTGCAGACTCATACTAACCGAGTATGGAGAAGATCTTAGAGTCTGGTTCTTCCTAGATCTTATATGGAACCGATTGTGACCAAGTGGTGGTCAGTTGGTCTTTGAATGGTACGACTCAAACTCCCCATGGCGTAATAAAATATTAAAGACATCCGTGTAGCATATCTGTTGAGGGTTATACACAACACCTCACATTGGTTTATAACCCTATTTGATCTTCTTATATAGAGATGATATATAGTACAATGAGAGATGATAGATATGCTTGTTTTTTAGATGTTCTCACGTTGTAAACCTATTTATGTTGTCACTGATATTTAATATTATGCTTCTAGTAATGTCTAATACTACTAGCCATGCCTATGTAATTAGGAATGCTGAAAATGCTAATTATGCTTATAGAGTAAGTTGTGCTATGATGTTAACTCTACTTACTATGTAGACAAGTTCACTTTATTAGGTATGCCAGTCTTGATATCCAAGTCATACTACTAGACATATTAGATATGCTTATGCTTCTAGATTGCTTGTGTTATTAGTAAGTCATATGAGGATAGTCAGATCAATGATTATGATTGTTATTAGATGCAATCTTGTGAAACCTGAGTAGATATATGATAAAAGAAATGGATTAATTTATCTGTTAAATATATATACATTGATAATCATACTTGTTGCTTAGCTTGTTTGCTTAATTGTTTAGTACACTTAAACTGTTCAAACTTCTCAATTGACTATTAAATACTCCAACTGCTTAGTATTTACTGTTTAATATGATGTAATCAATATATGTTGGAGAGAGTTATATCACTCGGTGGGAATGGGTCTCACCTCATGGGTCACCACATTTTTTTAGGTGATCGACAGCAGAGACAACAATATCATGATAGTGAGAAGAATCTGAGGTAATAAATCCTAGAGATGGTTGTTTAGTTGTCTAGTGTGTCCTAGAGTCGTCCATGTACTCTCAAGTCCGGATGAAAAGTTTGTATACGATGATTCGATTGAATCGAGCTTTAAATAGCATGTTTATGCTTGTATATGTTGAATATGTGAATAGTGTACCTTTGCAATGTTTATGTTGTAGCTAAGGCTACATGGCAGTTGTAAAGAATATTGAGCATTATGCAAATTAAAGTAAGTTGTTGGGCTTTTATATAAATGTTTCTGAGAAAATTGGGAATATTTACCACCTATCTAGCAAACTAGTCCACACTGGTCATGATTTATCAAGCATATGTAAAAAGGGTAAGCATAAACTATCAAATCGTATTTCACAAGGTCATGAGTCAAAAGTCAAGATGATAATGGGGAAACCATACTTCATGATTTTGTAAGATTAACGTCATAATTTCATTCCCTTCCTTTAAAGATCAATGTAGGATTAGATTTTAGAAATTGAGAAGTCAAATTGAGGACTCAAAAGTTTGAGCATAATAGGTCTAGAGTGTTATTCATGTCCATAATGTTTATTCAAAATTGCAAAAAGAGGCAAGGACTCTATTAAACATGGGGTATAGAACATAAGTTCCATCTCATATCACTAACATAAAGAATTTACCTCAAACATAGAACACACTTATATCCAATCAGAAACATTGAGTTTGTGTAAACTTTACGCATGTGTACATTACTTTCATGAGTACTTTCATTTATCAAATAGGGTCTTTCATTCAAGATCAGATCATGGCATTATCGTCTAAATCAACTTTCATGAGCTCAAATCAATTTTGGTTTTCCCATGCATAAGCTACCCTTAATTGAGAAATCATGTGATTAATAGTCAAGAGAGAAGAATTACATGAGGGAATAAGAAGACTAACTAATCAACATCTACTTGGGTGGCTTAGGTAGTCCTTAAAGAAGAGGTAAGATGCTAGAAGACTCTCTAAAATTTAAGGGAAGATGTGTTATGCCTTACACATACAGAGGCATGTGTGTTTGGCTTTGATACCATTTGTCATGAAGTTGTTCATTACCCTAAGTCCACACTCCTAATGGCTACAAAATCAAAGACGAGTGGACTTGAGCACCCATCCATAGATTGGCACAAATATGTCACACAGACAATATATATGACAAAGCAATAACAACAAGATATAGCAAGATACTAAACATGGAGATAAGAGATATGTACCCATTTATAGATTCAAGAACCCATTAATGTTTCATTTCTGATCTCACAACCTTGAGTGCAGCGAGTCTTCTTTTGGCAATGAAAATTTTGATAAAAAAAACATATTAATGCTAAAGCATTAAGTACTCTATGAAAAGGCATGTAAATAGTTTAAGAGTAATACAAAACTTGCTTGGCTAGAAACATGATCATTTTCAAGACGAAGAAAAAAATCAAAAACGCTTAATGACATCATTTCATGCAAGACATGTTTTAGGTTGTGTAATGGACTGTTGTGTATTATATTCAAGGTTTGTCAATGTCGAATATTCAATCATGAAAGTCATAATCATTGGAATAATAGATCCACCAAGTCAGTAAGTAGCCAAGCATTCATACTAGCATACATACAAGCAAGCCAATATCATAGTAGGGTCAAGAGGAAAATGTACCTTAAGAGTAGAGTGCAATTGTGATCAATGAGTAGATCCTAGAGTAGGTCCAAACCATTAGGAACCTCACAAAGAAAATATATAGCATGGTATCTTAGATCACTAGGGTTGATTAGGATAAGCATGATATAAGTCATGTGGACGTTCCCCTAGTTAGAAAGTTCAAACATCATTCCCATAGTCCCAAACATGCATGTATCGATTCAATCATGGCATAAGTATCAACATTAAGGCCTAGGAAAACCATCCACATTTTAAGTGATTCAAGATTGAGATAGAGTCTGATTAGGATTAAGGGAAGTGTGATATTTAGATTATCGTCATTGTTTCAACATGCCAGATCATAACTACTCATATTAGATTCATTTCATGCAATAGGTTCACACTTTCAAGGAACAAGATCATAAAAGGGCCTAGGATAGGCCAAGTTGATATTACTCCCATAAGTTTGATAAGTTCACTGATTTAGATAAAATAAATCATGGTATTATCACAAGAGTCGTGTTACATCATATGGAAATGACTAGGTCAACTAAGTCATTTAGTGTACATATTAGGTACTTGAGGTATCATTAATCAAACATGGGTCATTCTAGCATGAACTCTTACATTATCATTGAACAAGGCATAAAAGGTCACTAATTTTTTATTACAATTTTAGATGATCACAAGTTAAGCTAAAGTTCAAGACTTGATCAAATTATAGCATGTAAGTACATAAAAGAACAATCCTTGAAGTCATGATGGGTCAAGGTGCCATTTATTCACAAGTGGATGAGATAGGTCATCTAATCACATTTCAAGTGGGCAAAAGCTACTGATGTGAATAGAAAAGGGGTCACAAATCATAAATGGTAGAAGATTTGCATGTATGCATATTATTAGATGATTAAAAGAGCATGCAAGGTGATTAAACAATAAAACAGTAGCGTACATAGAATAATTAGGATAATAAGTTATAATCATTGTAAAGGTGGCATTTTTCCTGTCAAAAACATATATAACATCATAACCTTTGGGTAAGAGATGAAAGAGATATAAGAGTTCCAAGATTAACCCTTAATTAGGGTTTAAAGAGGGATTTTTACTTCAGGTGGGCCGAGAAAGGGAGTGGCCCCTTCACACCTGGGCCTACTGATATGAGCAGGTGGTTGGCGGTTGGTACTTGTGAATCGAGCCATCTTCAGGTGGAAAGGGCATCTGGGAGCAGTTTGGGGTGAGGTCACAGCTTGTCAATGCCAGTCAGACACAAGTTGATGTGTGTCACACCATGAGTGAGGGAGGCGAGACGTTGTGGTGTCTGTGTCTGAGTGAAGTGGAGAGGGGAATGAGTGTGAGAAGAGGTGTAGCAAGCCAGCATGGCGTGCTTCGATTGGGCCATCTATTGCCTATGTGGCAAAGTAAGAGAGAGTGAGGGTGATTTAGTCACTGAGAGAGGAAGGGAAGACCGCAGGGTGCGTGGGTGAAGGCCCAGAAGTTGTGCTGGCACGCCGTCATTAGTGGGAGGGTGAAAGTGAGAGAACAAAAAAGGGAGAGGTTGGGATGCGTCTAGGGATGGTGAATACGACTGTCGGTCATCCATCCAACGTCTTACGCATCATCCTCTTCCCTAAGCTAGGGCCTCTAAACCCTAGTGAAGGGGGTGGCGGCGCCACAGGGCTTCCTGGGGGCATTTTTAGGGTTAGGATGTGTAATGAAAGATTAAGAGGGAGGGCTGCTGAGTAGGAGGTTGGGTTTTATAGGTGAAAGGAGCAACTATGTCGGCATCTAGGGCTCGTCGATGGTGTGCTGCCATTGGTAGTGGAAAAAGAAGAAATGGCAATTCCCACCTACCATAGTCTGAGGTTGGCCTTGTCCCATTGGACTCAGTCTTTAGTCTTATGGACAAAATTGGGGAGAGGTCCCTCCATGGGAGAGCACCATTCAAGGCTAAAGCAACTCTATTGCTGCTTCATGACAAAGGCTGACGTGAGGGGTGGGGGAGGTCTCACATCCGTCAGATCCACCTGTGATCCATGACACTTACTGATCCCATGGCTTAAAAGGCTCAAAGTTGAGGAATCAATCCAAGAGAGAAAGTGGGAAGATAGGAAAAAGGAGGGGGAAAAGAAATTGGGCCACACGATTCAATTGTCCCATTAAGGGTCAAATTCGATTAAAAGGGCCACAAACAAAGTTTAATCCATAGGATTTCAATTGAGCACAATTTCCACATCGTAGCTTTGATTTGGGCAAGAAAACATTTGTTGGAATCGTGAGAAAGATTTCTTCAAAATGCAATTGAGAACAAGACATATATATGTTCAGATATACAATCACAATACAAGGAAAGGATGGTGATGAGGGTAATGTTTTAACACTAAATTAGAGTCGAATTGAGGGTCATCGAGGTATCAATTGCATTCAAAGGTTATTGATTGCACATCACATCATATTCAAACATGAAATTGAAGTTAATGAAGAGAGAGAGGTCAATAGTAGAATTCATATTCCAAGCTTGAAGTTCCAGGTTATCACATGTGTCAAGAATCCATTCTGGTCACCATGATGTGGATTTCTGTGACATTATCGGACATGCCACTGTATCGCTGGGAGAGTTAAAAGATGCAGGTGTCCTGATCATCAAATCTAAACATACCCATAGAGCTGCCTCAATTCTGGGTACCTCCAAGTGAAATTTGTCTATGCTCCCATGGAAGGAGGTGGTGGGATGTTGTTCTAGCAGAGGAATATCAGCATGTGCACTTGTAGAAGGTCCCCCATTCTAAAAATACATCCAATTTGCCTTATCTTTTGGAGTTGTGAGGATAGGATGAGGAACTAGATGACAAAGGATTTTTTGTGAACCTTGTGGAGGAATTTTCCATTCTTATCCTTAGACAACATGCCGGAGGAAAGGAGACACGCACAATTAACATATTCCTCTCCATCTAGGGGGTCAATAGCAGATAGATCAACATCTAAAGTAGTAGGAAGTTTAGTGATAATTCCTCCTATCAAGATATCACCTTTTTCTTCCTTCTGAATCTTTACAACTCTTGACATAAAATGGTACCTAATGTTCACGTCATAGTTATTCACCATGGCCCATAGGAAAAACAAATCAAGTTTTCCCAGTACACCTTGTGTTTCCTTCCTTGTGAAAACACTTATGCTGAGAACACAGTGAACCTATTGAAATATCAAGTTGTGGACATGAGATGCTCTAGCTTAAGCAGGATCATAGGAGGCCTCCTCAGTGATTTGGCTCCAGAATGTGATAGACTCATATTGTTCTGGCATGATAATACTGCTTTTATAATCGAATTCCACTAATTCACAAAATCATTTGAATTTCATCTTGAAAGGTTTATTCATCAAAGGGAAAGAAACTAGACCATGTGGTTCATGTTTATCAGATGGATCCTCTACTACTTTGAGAGTTGTGAGAAATTCATAAGTCAGGCGGGGGTAAGTGGGAACACAATTAAAACAACAAAAACCCAACAAAAACCCAGACTGAGAAAAATGATATACTGTTTAGCCTCATTCAGAATGCCTAGCCTCTCCATACAGTTATCATGTGCAAACCTAGTTGGGACCACCCGATGAGAGGCAAGGTGGCGGTAGATGATGATTTCCTCTACGTTTAGTGTAAAGTGCACCAAGGAGATGTAGGGAGCACCAAAGGTTGATGCCTTGGGGTCTGGATAGGAGCTCTTTGCAAAAATCTTTGTTGTAGGCATATTTCGTCTTCTGGACGAACCAACACAACGTAATGATGTGGTCACACCATGTGGTCGCTATCGTTCTCCTTCAACACTTTGCTGAGTTTGACAGAGCATAGCAGAGACTCACACAATGTAAGACATGTCAATTTTCTTCTACCTTGACTGAGATGAACACGTGGTAAGGGCTAGCTTTACATTGGGTTGTGTCTTTAGAACATGAGATCTAGTTGTCTGATCACATCGAGGTGACGAAATTCGATGAAACAAGCGATACTTTCCATGCTTGTATCTCTTGTTTCTGATCTTGGTGTGGCTTGGGCTTCGATATGTGGAGCTAGTGATGGAGGGTAGTGGTCATCTTTCTTGTAGTTGTTGGAGCTGTGGTGAAAACGGTGGTCGGTGACGGTTGACGAAGGCGTACAACGATGTAAGGAAGAAGACGACGGTGTGGAGGTCGATTGGTGGAGCAAGCCCACAACATGAAGGTAGTGATTCCTGACGTGAGGAGTCTGATTCACAAGCGGGTAGGGAGGCGGAAGCGGTCCCACAATATGAGTGAAAAAGAAATGAAGTAAAACATAGGGTTTAGTTAGTTAAGTTCATAAGTTGCATGGTAACACGGCGTAACTGGAGATCACACGACGTAAGGCCTGTCAAAATTCCCCGATCTTCCGCACAATCACATAGCGTAAAGACTTGATACACGGCGTAGCAAGCAAACACTTTTTTAAAAACTTGAAATTTTCTGTCAAGAGTTAACATGCACGCTGTGGCTGGAAACAACACACCGTAGTGGAAGCTCAATATAAAATTGGACAATTTTTGTTTCTGAAAGGCGCATGCCATGGACGGCTTGGACGTGACGTTAGTTGAGTTTTCTGTGAACACTGGTCGTTTTTCTTTGGAAATGCACCTGACGTAAATGAATCCGACACAGACGTAAATGGCTTTCCCTGTAAAATCGTGATCTTCATCAAATAAAACCAACATGTTGTGTCTGTGGTTGACACGACGTGTGGTTGACATTCTAATAGCTTTAATCTTCTTTAATTGTTGCCACGCCGTCTTGCCTTGGCACACAATATAAGGAGTAATTACTGTGAAGTTCTACAAATTTGCTAAATTCTCGACACGCTGTGTGGGAGCACTATTTTTACATAACCTTGTCTCCTTGTTCAATCAGGCAGAAAACATCTCCATCTCCAAAAATATGAATGATCACTTGATGTTTACACACAAGGTCAATAGTCTAGCACCATGAGGTTTTATTTGGAACTTCATGACTAACTAAGTAATACTAAATGAAATAAACAAATAAAACTATCTAGTTGTGGAGATGTCTCCCACAAATACCTTCAGTAACATCCCAAAATTTAAATAAAATGAGTTTAGAATCTTATTTTTAAATTTACAAATATAAATTTAAAGCTTGGACTTTAATGTAAGTTACCCCAAATATTGAATCATTTAGATGAAGTTTAATATAGAAAGAAAACAAAATATGCTTCTTTAAATTTCTTTATGATTAAATGAGTTCAACATACATAAAAGGAAAATTAACATTATCCTCTCACTTTCTCTCTCTCTCTTATTCTTGAAAAGTGTTTAAAAGAAATAAAAAGGGAAAGACAAAAGGCTTTGCATTCGAAAATATAAATATAGAGTAGATGGTTTGGCCAAAAAGTTTTCCTTTTACTTTTATGAGTTTAATATAAGGGGAAAGTATATATATATATATATATATTGACAACGATCTTGTGAGAAACATATCTGGTGAGAGCATGAGAGGCATTTGAATAACTCTCCAGGTTTCTAAAAAAAAGGTATAATTATATGTGTTATTACTTTTGAGTGGGTAATAATGTTTTATCTCAAATATTTTATCAAGGGATCGCAAAGGAAAGTATTTTCATATTTCTCTATTCTATTGATGAATTTAAAACAAGTTTAATGACGTACAAGAAAACTAATGACAAAAGGTAAGAAAAACCTAAATCCAATCATATAGGAATAATCTAGACTCTTTGATTAATTTATGGTCCAAATTTGAAGTCAATAGGACTTGTTTTGACCCCTCAAATATTTTTGGAAAGTTATAGTAAAGTTTAAACCCTAATTATAGTGATATTCAAATTTATTTCATTGATTTACTATAGTTTCCTAACATTGAATGTCATGCTGACATTTTTCAATTTTCTGCCTAAGTTTTGGTGTCACGCTGGCTATTATATGGTTTTTAATGATCAGGCTCTTCTCTAGCCGTTGGATCGTGATCGTAGGGCCTCCATGTTTTCTTCTTCATTGATTTCTTGTCCACTTCTTACTCCATAGTAGCTGCTCCATCTCAATCCCCATCTCTCTCTCCTCAATGATTATTAGTTTAAGGAAACCTCTCCATCAACATCCTCTCTCTCTTACGAAGCTACACATTCTAGATTTGTGGTGCTCTAGTTCCCTAGATCTTTCATACTCCTAGAGCCGTTGAGTTTCACCTCTATTTTAACTACCCCGAGAGATCCCATGTTTGACAAACTGTCACTATATACGGGACCTCATGGGAAACCTTGAACGATCACCCAAAAATCGCAATCTACTAAGTTTTTCCCCATCGTCCCCTAGCACAACAACCCTACTTTGGTTGCCTTCATCATCTACCTTGAGCTCGCCCCAATGGTCCTTCCATCCACAAACTCAAGGAGAACCACCAAATGATCCACAGAGGCCTGAGCTCTCTTTCCTAAACATCTTCTCTGACCGATTTGAGGTATTTCGTGTTACCTTAGTTTCCCCCCTTTTCTTATGTTTCTAGACCTTCAAGGTGTTTGTAGAAATCCATGTAATGTTTTCAACCAAGTTTGTCCATAATTTCTTTTGATGGGGTTTTTAAACCACTTTGGCATCTCCAGTGGCTTGGTTCATGTCCTCGTTGTGGCTAGTGGTGGTTCTGGAGCACCAGACCACAGAACAACCCATCCTAGGGCTTGTTGACTTTGGAACAAGGTAAGGGACTCAACTATGTTGTTGGTTTATAAGTAGGATGAATGTATCGAGCTTTGGGTTGAAGGTTTCCTACTGTATTCTTCGTGTTCCAATTCCATCATTTGTACCCTTGGATTGTCGATAACCAGTTTGACGTTTGTACCCTTGGATTGTCGATGAAGTCCATTTTAAAACCATGGGAAGACATGCATTTTTGTTAGTCTGGGGTTGTGTGAGTGCCACACTGCCATTTATTGGGCCATCTTCTCTAGGGCCCAACAAATAATATATTTTTTATTTTGTATTAATCAATTTGTCAAGTTCTTATTGGTCAGAACTTCAATAATTCACAGTAAATCAAAAGATCATTAGAAACGTAAGTATAAATATTCAGAAGAAAGGATTTTTCAAGTAAAATCTGATTTCAATGTTTCCAAACCCTAATTCCTTTGCCTCTGATAATGTTTTCTTAAACTACCCAAATTAGGGTTTAGATTATATTTAATATGATAATTGATGTAAATCGTACTAATTTTAGGAATCCATGGTTTCATCAACCTCAAGAGAATAATTAGGAGTTTCTCTAATACTAGATAAGTGGATCCATGCACTCTGAGTAATAAGTACGAGTAAAAGGCTTTATATTCTCTTATATTTATGAAATTCTTTTATAATGATATCAAGTACATGTTTTAATGAATACATGCAAGGAAATTGATTATAAATCAGATTATGATTTTTCATTACGTCTTCCTCATATATTTGTACCAACATAATATGCACATGCTTTCTAAAACAAATTTAATGCTTTAAGTTATAATGCTCAAGATTCAATTTTCCAAGTTATTGTGCTTCAAGTTGATGTAAAGAGAAAGATAGTTGAATTGTGATTGTTTCTTTCAAGATTAAGACACCGTTTTGACATAAGCTCTGTGTGAGAAATGATCACTTGGGTGCAAAAGGTATGTGTGAGCAATGAGCTTTTGGGAGCATAAGCTCTGTGTAAGCAATATAAGGATGTAGGACAACATATTCAACCCAAGACAATAATGTGAACAATTCAGATAATTAAAGATGAAGTTATAAGAGATGTTAGAAATCCAATATTTTTCATATTTAAAATCAAGTTTTCTCAAAAGTATATTTTATTTCAGTTCATATAGAGTTACTCAGTGCCACTTACTCTAACGTGTTTTCCTATTTATTTTTGGATGGTTGGGGGCGCGATGCCCGTAGGTGAGGACCAGATAAGGACTAAACAAGATCTAGCCAAATATTAGAAGACATTCATGTGCAACGTGGTGGGGTTCCATCTACATAGATGATTGAATCATGTATATTAGACCCCCCTTCATGTTGTAAGTCATGTTTATATGTTAGATGACACATTCAAGAACTCAATTATACTAGATTTCCTCTGAAAAATGTATGAATTGATTTCTATATTAATGTATGGTGTTTCATTTATTTTGTTTCTATGTGTATCATGTTTTGTGATGTTCTTCCAAGCCAAGTGACTTGTGTTATGGACAACATGGAGTTTGCTTCCACTGATATATATGATTGGAGGGATGTTACACCTTCCATTTAGAGTTTGAAAGTAGACTTCATTCTTCTTTAGCATGGTTCTACAAGGGAGCATGAGGCTCCCAGTTCTATCTTTCCTCCTTTAGTGTAGAGCTTGCAACACTACCTATTAACTGTTAACATTGATTGCTTGCCTTGTAGCTCTATTGTTCCATATGGAAAGACATTCAAGACCAGGAAGGGTCCATACCACTTGGATCTAAGCTTCCCTAGGAAGAGTTTCAATCTTGAGTTGAATAACAACACCTGATATCCTTCTAAAAAATCTCTCTTCCCGATTCTTATCATGCCATGCTTTGGTTTTCTCTTGATAGATTGTAGACTTTTCATATGCGTCCAACATGAGCTTCTCAAGCTCTGGGAGTTGCAACTGTTGTTCCTCACCTACTTTCTTCATGTCAAAATTAAGAAATTTGATGTCCCATAAACATTATGCTCCAATTCTAAGGGGAGATGGCAAGTTGCCATAGATGATTCAGAAGGGTGTGGTCCCAATGGCTGTCTTGTAGGCTGTCCGAAATGCCCAAAGAACATCATTGTGACATCCCCGAATTTTCTAAAACTTAATATAATGTGTGATGTCCAAATTGAAACCCTCACCTAAGTGAAGATCCCAATTTAAACACTGCACACTAGGTCAAGAAGAAGAAAATCAGAGGAAGTCATAAGGAAATAATAGTTGGGTTAGCAACCATTAATTATTAGTCATCACTATATAATCACGTATTATGTGCATAATATTGATATATTAGTTTCACATTGTGTTCCATATATTGTTATGAATATGTTATGGAGTTTCCAAGATTATTGAGCATATTTGTAATTATTGCATATTGATTAGGGTTATTAGCCCTAATTAGCCATATGGAGAAAATTACATGAATTCATGCATCAACATCATAATCAATTACCTTAAATGGATTATAAGCATGGATACGGATTTACTGACATATCATCATAATTTCATGCCATCATTTGATATTTATTATCCATGAAATAAGCTTTTAACAACGTACATGATATCACTGAGATTAGTGCATCAAAAGCATGATATTATACTTTTATAATGTTCTACGTAATTTTTTGAGAATTTGTGTACTTTATCTGTATTTTTATGATAGCTGGGCTATTTTCTACAATTTATCTAAGATTAGGGATTTTCTGAGGAAAATTGCCTTTTTGGCCAATCGGTTCTGGCCACGTGGATCCAGGGTTGGAGCACCTTCTTACTTGGACCGGATGGTTCACATCAAGTTTGAGATCTAAATCGGTTTGCGTGTCTTGCCCTTTCATGTGACCTCGACGGTTCACCGTCTCCTTTCTTTCTCACACGAACACCACGACGACCGATCTTTTTCTCCCGAAGGAAGGCCACTGATGTGTGTCTCTAGTCTCTGGCGAGGAATGGAAGCCACTTCCTGTATCCTTGTGCTTGACTTAGACTGCCTTGAGCTTTGTCATTTCTCCCTCTATGTCTTCGGCCCCTCCTCCTCTCCTAGTTTTCCATCTCTTGAGGTCACCATCATCTCCGGCGCCATCGTTGACAAGAAGGAGCGAGAAAGCAAACAGGACTTCCCCACATCAAATTTTGTGGATGAGGAACTGAGGATCTTCTCCGGACTTCAAAAGACATGAGAGGACCTTTAGTTTGAGCTATAGATCTCTGGGTCAGTGTCTCCATCTTTTCCCTTCTTCTCTGACAAGATGAAGGTGGACGGCCATGAAGCTTGCTGGGGAAGCATGCTGATTCATGGATTGAACTCCCTCAACCCACCTCTTCCTTTTCTCTGCCAAAACCCCATCACAGACCCTCTCTTTCTCCTTGATCTTCTCCCTATTTAGTTCTGTGTGTTGCAATGGAGAAGCAAGGGAGGAACCATGATGAGGAAACCTCCCTCAAACCTCTCTGAGACCTTTGTAAAGGCTCACCTTGATGGTCTTGGAATGATGAAATTGACTACACAGTTATAATTATATTTCACTCCACGATTTGATCACTCCACAACGTGGGAGCTGTCTGTACATGAACACCTTCTAATTGCTAGGTAGAAGATGATGTATTTTGGCCTTCTGATCTCATATAAGGCTAGAATCTCTTCACACCATGCTTGATCTGTTGTGCCCACAATATGGGAGTTGTGTCCATTGGATCAGGAATCTATGGCTATAACATAGCCACACATCCCAACTAAGGACTCATGGGTGTGTGGCACAACTAACCTGGGCTAAGAACTCAAAACTTTGTTCCATAATTCTTCAATAATGCACATTATTTCCCAAATTTCAAACTTTAATAACTTCCTCTAGGATCGTCCAATATTTATGAAATTTTAACCATAGCTTTATCACAACACAAATTTTCATTCAATTTTGGTGGAAAAACTCATTTGTTTTACTAGTCTAATTAATACCTCAAGAGACATAAATCTAGGGATCTTAACCATGATTCCAACATCAAATGATTTTGCAAATCCTGCCAAACCAACTAGAGTTCCTTCACGTGCCAAACACACTTTAGGGACTACCACTACATCATCACAATGTGTAAAAGTAAGCATATAAAAATTTCACTTTACCACATCCTACACACCTTAAAAGAAATTTCACCCTTGAAATTAAGGCAAAAATCCACTCCATCACATCATATACATCTTATAGGAAATTTTGTCCTCAAAATTAAACCATCCACTTACTCCAAGGAAAGACAAAAGGTCTTCACTCATGTGTAGGGCACCACTCTAGGTGTTGCATATTCGCAAAAAAAAGATCCAGCACTATATCCATGTCTTTCTAGGAGATATTATAATCATCTTGGGTGAACCTTCCCTTTCAAGGGTGAAGAAAAATTCTTCTCTTAGAATCTCAGATTGTGTCATGGTATAATTCATATTTTAAGATTTACATCCCACTTTTTATAAAGAATTAGCATTCCAACATTACCGTAATACAATTGGGAAAAGAGTTAATTATAATTAACCCAATTTATCCATCTTGACAATATCAAGGTGTCATCATCATTATGTTATGCTATCTTTTTTTCTAAACTATATTTGACATATTTATTCAACACTAAGATTAATACCACTTGACATATATCATTAATATGATCTCATTTCAATTTAATATTAAGTTAAAAGTTTATTAGTCAATTCATCACTAGTTTCACCAACCATATAATGTCATCATTATTCATGTGACATGTATCATTAGTGTCATCTCATTGTACTTTCCCATATTAGGTTGTAAACTTTATTAGAGATTCATCATGATATTAGCCAACTATTCTCCAACTATTCTAATTATCATGATTCATACATATGGGTAGCCAACTAATAGAGAGCTATGCCAAAACATCACTTGGGTTTTCCAACTTATCATGCCCTCATATATTACCTCTCAAGATTAGATCATGAACACATATTATACCACGGTTGTGCTAAAAAACTTATATGAATGGCTAATCAAGCATATATCAAAATTTTATCTAGTCCAATAGAGGTTCCCCTAACCCATATTATGAGGGTGGTGGCATGCTCAATCTCTCTGAGCTCATTCAACTCTATGAGTATAATATGCATAAAGCTTTATCTTCCCTTCTTGGTCTAGGGTTCTAAGGTCTACCTCATTGGCATTGATGACAAGATCAGGACACATAAGCACAAACCAAAACATGATATAGCATTCTCTTCATAGGTTCTCTACCCATGATACATGCCTACCCACAATTGTCTTTCATAAACACTGCTAGATTCCTATAAGGTACCACCAACCCGAGCATGAGGCTTTACACAAACTAACATAGTTACCTCCTCCAGGGTCTTGGGACTCTCTCTCCCTCACCTAGATGGTAGGTACTCATATTCATATCTAGGTGCACATATATAACAAGTCTCTCTCTGTATCTAGGGTTTGGTCCTCTCAAGGACATCTAGGGTTCAAGAAAGCTATATGAATCATGCATGGAGTGACTCAACTCATTCACTCAGATGTATGTGTCTCACTCTCCCCGGAGTGAACACTAAATATGGTCCTAACACTAGAGATCCTCCTTTGTGAAAGAGTTTGAGGCTCATGCTGACTCACAACCTCATTTTAACTTAGCATATCTTATCTCATAAATCCTATGTACTTTCTTATGAAGACTTATTTGAAATTTAATCTCATATCCTCAAAGACAAACATTGGTCATCATAGACCATCATGTATCATCTATATAAGGCTTAGATCTTATCATCTAAGTATATTTCATCTATTCTATCTATCACACATTTGAACAATGCTCTCTTCTAGACTGATGTCACTCACTTTAACTTAGGTTACATGAACACCACCTACTCGTACATGTGTGGGGACACACTTTTGTAATACTTACATATATAATAAAATATTATATAGTTTTTCTCTGATAAAGCAAACATCAGAGAAAACTATCGAGGTTCGATCCATTTGGAATCAAAAACCAAATCCACAAAACTAGTGTCCCATAAATAGTAGAGAGTCTAGTGTCATGTCACCTAGTGAAAGGGGAGAGAACATGGTGTATACTAGTGTAGCTACCCTAGACAATGAGCACTATATGTCTAGGATCTCTCTTCCCTCAATGCACATCATTTCTAAATAATGTAACGTCCCATACCGCCACATTATAAGGAAAGAATGACATCTTAGCACTTGCTATAAAACAAGCACCAGTCTAGACCTAGTTCTCAGACATTTAGGTTCTAACCTATAGGATAAGTCACATCTAGTCTCTAAAAGATGACTATTCTAACCCTAAAGGTTATTAAGTACAAGGTTCTTTATTTTGAGTTGCATAATGAGAAAATGCTAGGTTTTGCTATTGTTCATGCTATGTTACCACCAGTGACGTCCCCAGATTTTTTAAAACTTAATCCAATGTGTGACCTCAAAATTAAAACCCTAACCTCAGTGAAGATTCCAATTTAAACACCGCACACTAGGCCAAGAAGAAGAAAATTAGAGGAAGTCAAAAGGAAACAACAGTAGCACATGCACATGAACAAGAACAAAACCATACAACACATGTTCACCATTCAAAATATAATTACAAAATGAATTATTACAAATTGATATTACACATTGAACAATAAACTTTTACATATGCATGTACACATACTACATCTATAATAGGATCATAAGACAATAGGTCCATCCGTGCATCAGCTCACCACACAATTCTCAACTATCCTAGTTCTTCAAGAACATATGTCCACATCACCTAAAAAAAATATTACATGTGGTACATGTCAGCATAATATTCTAAAATATTGTATTGTATTCACCTACATGTCTTTTTATTTACCTCTCATTACTAAGACTTGGAAATAAGATAAAACTAATACTTGTAAATAACAAAAGAAATATAACAAAAGTGTACTTGAACAAGAATTTTTATTAATAAAAGAGAACACATATTTTAGGCACATTTTCCATTATATCATCCATGCATTTACTACATGAGAGTGGAATGCATTAAGGCCTTTATGATCTACTACCAAAGAGTTGGATCATTTCACAATGTGATCTACTACCAAAGAGTTGGATCACTTCCAAGTACTTTACTACCAAAGAGTTGAAGTACTTTACTTTCCGGCACTTCACCACCAAAGAGTTGAAGTGCTTAGATATAATGGAACATATATATTATGTTTCATGTTTTCATAGCCATAAGTATAGAAAATCAAGTAAGATATCATACAAGAACACTCATTTCATCCAATATCATATGCCAAGTATTTTGCACATATATAATACAAGCATAATGTATAATAAATCAAGTAAGAGGTAATGGCATACCTTGATCAAGGATAAACCTAATGATCACAAATTACTTATGTCACTATATCCTCTTGGTAAAACCTTGATAAAGACAAGACCATGCACTATTATCAGATTCTCATCATCATTAACCCTAGTTATATCCATTAGGATTTATCTTGGTTCATTAGGATACTCCCATTATTACTTTTCTTACCCTCTTATGGTTATCTTACTGATTTTATTTTCCAATTATTTGTTGGATTAGCATAGATCATCTATATATTATGTTTCATATAAGTAGGCACTCATATTTACACAAGATTACATGCATTAATCCAATTAGGGTTAGAAACCATTAATTAAGAGTCATCACCATATAATCATAAATTATGTGCATAATATTGATATGTTAATTTTACATTTTATTCCTTGAACTGTTATAAATATGTTATGGAGTTTCTAAGATTTATTGAGCATACTTGTAAATATTGCATTTTGATTAGGGTTATTAGGCCTAATTCGCCATATGGAACAAATTAAATGAATTCGTGCATCAACATCATAATCAATGACCTTAAATGGATTATAAACATGAATATGGATTTACTAACATATTATCATAATTTTATGCCGTAGTTTGATATTTACTATCCATGAAATAAGCATTTAACAACTTACATGATATCATTGAGATTAGTACATCAAAAGCTTGATATTATACTTTTATAATGTTCTACATAATTTTTTGATTGGTACTTTATCTGTATTTTTCTAATAAGAGGGCTATTTTCTATGATTTATCTAAGATTTGTGATTTTCTAAGGAAAATTACCTTTTAGGCCAATCAGGTCTCACCACATGGCTCTAGGGTTGGTGCACCTTCTTGCTTGGACCGACCAGTTCACATCAGGTCTGAGATTTGAATCAGTCTGCGTGTCTTTCCCTTTCAAGCGACCTCGATGGTTCCCCAACTCCTTTCTTTCTCACGTGAACACCATGATGCCTAATCTTTTTCTCCCAAAGGAAGGTCTCCACTATGTGTCTCTACTTTCCGGCGAGGCATGGAAGCCACTTCGTGTCTACTTGCACATGACTTAGACTGCCTTGAGCTTCATCCTTTCACCCTCTATGCTGTCAGTCCCTTCTCCTCTCCTAGGTTTCCATCTCTCAGGGTCTCCATTATCTCCGATGCCATCATCAGTGTGAAGGAGAGAGAAAGAAAACATGACTTCCCCATGTCAAATATCATGGATGAGGCTCTGAGGATCTTCTTCAGACTTAAGAAGACATGAGGGAACCCCCAATTTGAGTTGTAGATCTATGGGTCAACGTCTCCAGCTCTGCCCATCTTCTCCAGCAAGATGAAGGTCGACGGCCATGAAGCTCACTGAGGAAGCATGCAGATTCATGGACTGAACTCCCTCAACTCATCTCTTCCTTTTCTCTACCAAAACCCATCATAGACCCTCTCTTTCTCCTTGATCTTCTCCCTCTTCTGCTCTGTGTGCTGTAATGGAGAAGCAAGGGAGGAACCACAATGAGGGAACCTTCCTTAGACCTATCTGAGACCTTTCTAAAGGCTTGCCTTGATGGTCTTGGAATAATGAAACCAACTACGCAGTTAGAATCATATTGCACTCAATGATTTTTTCACTCCACGACATGGGAGTTGGATGTACATGACTACCTTCTATCTGCTAGGAAGAAGATGATGTATTTTGGCTGTCTGACCTCATCTAAGGCTAGAATCTCTCCACACCATGCTAGATATGTGGTGCCCTCAACATGGGAGTTGTGTCTACTGGATCAAGAATCTAATGCTATAACATAGCCACACATCCCAACCAAGGACTCATCGGTGTGTGGCACAACTAACCTGGGCTAAGAACTCACAACTTTGGTCCATCATTCTTCAATAATGTACATATTTTTCAAATTTCAAACCTTAATAACTTCCTTTAGGACCCTCCAATATTTATGAAGTTTGAATCGTAGCTTTATCACAACATGAGGTACTTTTCATTCAATATTGGTGGCAAAACTCATTTGTTTTACTAGTCAAATAAATACCTCAAGAGACATAAATGTAGGGATATTAACCATGATTTCAACATCAAATGATTTTGCAAATCTTGCCAAACCAATTGGAGTTCCTTTGCATGATCTGAACACACTTTAGGGACTACCATTACCTCATCATAATGTGAAAAACTAAGCATATCAAAATCTCACTTTATCACATCCTACACACCTTACAAGAAATTATGTGCTCGAAATTAAGGAAAAAATACAATCCATCACAATCATCTAACTTGAGTTCCCAATCCTTTTTGGAGCTTGAAACTATCTTCCTAATAATGTTCTTTATATATCTATTCAACACTTCAACCTGTCCAACTGTTTGGGGGTGATAGGGGGTAGAGATTTTATGTGTCACCCCATACTTGGAGAGAAGATTGTTGAACTGTTTCTTATCAAAATGTGTCCCTCCATCTGAGATGATGTCTCTGGGAACTCCAAAGTAAGGAACACTATTTTTTTGGAACAACTTATGAACAAACTTTGCATTAGGCGCTTGGGTAGGGATAGCTTCTACCCACTTTGAGACATAATCATAGGCGACCAATATGTATTTGTAACCACAAGAGGATGGGAAAGGGGCCATGTAATCGACACCCCATACATCGAACACCTTAATTTCTAAGATGTAATAGATGGCATCTCATCTCGCTTTGATATCCCACATATCCTCTGTAGTTGTCACATGCTTTGACATAAGCATGAACATCTCGAAATAAGGTTAGCCAATAGAATCGAGCTCAACGGATCTTGGTAGATGTCTTATTTCCCCCAAAGTGACCTCTGTAGGAAGAATAATGGCCGTCACAAATGATGCTTGGTATCTCCTCTTCAACTACACATCTTTGGATCAGTTTATCAACTCCTTATTTGAACAATGTTGGGTCCTACCAATAATAAAATCTAGCATCATGCAAACATTTCTTCTTTTTCTAATAAGTGATATTAGGTGGAAGATGTATCTTGGAAAGAAAATTTTTAATGTCTACAAACCATGGTGCTTGTAGTATTTCAACATCATACAATATCTCTATGGGTTGGTAATCATCAATAGGCAACACATCCTTTGCACTTGTAGTCACCCTAGAAAGATGGAAAATAACATTGTTTTGGTTCCTTTCTTGTCTTTGACCTTGATATCAAATTTTTGAAGCAACAAAATCTAGCAAATCAAGTGTGGTTTAGCATCCTTCTTATTCAGTAAATACTTGATGGAAGCATGATTAGAATAAACCACAACCTTTGAACCCATTAGATATTGACAAAATTTATTGAAGGCATATACTATGGCTAACATTTCCTTCTCAGTTGTGGTATAGTTTATCTGGCCTTCATCAAGTGTTTTACCAGTACATTGGATAGCATGCAGCCTGTTGTCCTACCTTAACCAAGGACTGTGTCGATGGCTTAGTCACTTGCATCACACATCAACTTGAACGGTGTATCCCAATCCAATGGCTTCATAATGGGAGTTGAATTAAGTGCATCTTTGAGCTTTCTAAAAGTGGCTTGACATCCATCATCAAAGACAAATCCAACATCTTTGGTGAGCAATGAACATAAGGTTTGACTATCTTGGAAAAAACCTTGATGAACCTTCTATAGAATCTTGTGTATCCAAGAAAACTTCTGACATCCTTGACATTAGATGGAGTTGAAATGTTCTTTGTTGCTTCCACTTTTTCCATATCAACTCCAATAACTTTGTTAGAAATCACATGGCCTAGTAATACTCTGGATTTTACTATAAAATGACACTTTTCCCAGTTTAGTACTAGGTTAACCTTGTTACGGTGCTCAAGGACTTTAGATAAATTGGACAAACAATAATCAAAAGAGTTCTTGTAGATGATGCAATTATCCATAAAAACTTCCATTGTTCATTCAATAAAATGAGATAAAATATTCATCATGCAGTTCTAAAAAGTCGATTGTGCATTGCAAAGACCGAACGACATGCATATATAGGCATATGTTCCATAGGTGCATGTGAAAGCTGTCTTTTCCTAATGTGATGGATAAATTGGTATTTGAAAGAATCCGGAATAACCATCAAGATAGAAGAAATAAGAATGATTGGCTAATCTTATAAGAATTAAATCAATGAATGGCAATGGAAAGTGGTCTTCACGGGTCACCATGTTCAACCTCCTATATTCTATACACATGCACTACCATGTGGCTTGATGCCTTTCAAATTTCCGATCGAATAACCGATTACTTATTTATGCAAACACAATTCATTTGGCAATTTGATTTCTTGTTCATTAGTTAAATTAGTGTTTATAATGACAGGAGATGTAGAATTAGGGTCAAGAAAAGCATATCTTATCCCAGTTGAAGGGGTTTGAGCTCTACCTTGTTCTTCTTGATGGTCTTGCAAGAGTATTCCTTCAATGATGAAACTTCCTCATGAGATGGATGTGGACTAGAATTAGAAGCAGCTTCTAAATTTTGTGTAGCTGTGATGGTGTTCAATTCATTTTCCTCACAGTAGTCAATAAGGAAATTGGAAAAGTCTTTATCTGCCTTCAGAAACTTGTCAATACAATCAACTAGATAGATATTCTCCATCTTGTTTGAAGCTTTCGTTGCATCTAGAATAGAGAATTCCATAATTTCCCCTTCTACCCTAAGAGTGGTGTTGCCTTCTCATACATAAACTATGCAATCGGTTGTGCAGAGGAAGGGTCTTCTAAAGAGGATAGGATTGGATGGAACTTCATCGATATCTAATACAACAAAATCATAGGAGATTAAGAACTTGCCCGCTTGAATATGTACATCTTCAACAATTCATGTTGGTACTTGATGGTGTAATCTACCAATTTAATGGCTGTCTTGGTTGGCTTCAAGTATCCAATGTCAAGCTACTCCGACAATGCATATGGAATAAGGCTTATGTTGGCCCCAAGGTCAACTAAACCTTTGTCAAATGTTGTATCACCAATCTTGCATGGCAATGTGAAAGCACCTTGATCATCAAGTTTCTCTGGTAATCTATTTTGAATGATGGAAATCATCCTTTCTGATAGCATTACAATTTCCACTTCATATGTCCTCCTCCTGATTTGTTAAGAGGTCTTTCAAGAACATTGCATAGGAATGCATTTTAGCAATGGCTTCTTCTAAAGGAAGGTTTACATATAGTTTGTTGAGAATATCCATCAACCTATGAAATTTTTCATCAACTTCTTGGCATGCAAACCTTTGAGAGAAAGGGACAGTAGACTTGTAGGATGGTTTCTCTCCAGTTGTACCTTTCTTTCTTTGATATTTCTCAGCATCCGTTTCTTTATCATCTTCAACTTTCTTATCATCTATCAGTGAGGGTCTTTCAATAATGTTTTCACTCCTTAAAGTAATGGACTTACATTCAAGTGGATTCATCTATGATTATCTTGGCAATGGACTGGAAGAGGCTCTTTGATATTCTAGAGCTTACTAGGCAATTTGATTTTCTAGCATCTTCACATGAGTAGCAATGTCATCTACCTTGGAAGAGAGTTGAGTGATAGCATCTTTCAAGAGTAACCCATGTACATGGAATTTGTCATTTTGATAAATTTGCATTGACACAAAGGTCTCGAGCATGGTTTCTAAGGTTGAGTTATGTTGAGGTTGATTGTAGTTCCTATTATTGTTGAATTCTAGATGTTGGTTATTATTCATGGGCTGACAGTGAGCCACTTGTTATTGATGATTTTGGCCTTGGTTTTGCTTATGTTGATTTTATGATTGTTGGTTCTGAGGATTTTTATTCCTATAGGAAAAATCTAGATGATCTCCTCATAATGGGTTATAGGTGTTAGAATAGGGGTTGTAGAGTTTCTTGTTGGGAAAAATCCCTACTCCATTAGATTTCTTTGGTACCTCTCCAACATTCATATGTGGGGAAAACAAAAAAAAGAGTCATGTCTAGGGGCTCCGCATGAATCACACACTTGCTCAGATGCCTAGATGGAGTGTGTGCTCAATTTTTCAATCTTTTATGACAAGGCATCAAGTTTTTAGCTGCAATAAGATCAACTGCACCAAAGTTGTACTTTTTTCCTGACTTCTCAGTAGTGCCACTTGATGAGAAGGGTTGGTTGGTTCTTTCTTAGCTCCACTGGCAATTATTGAGTGTGATATCCTCTATGATTTCATATTCCTCTCTGTAGGATTTGTTCGTAAGTTCTCCATTTGAAGCGGCATCCACAATCATGTGAGTGTTGTAGAATAACCCATTGTAGAAGGTTTGTAGGATTAGCTAGTTGGTTAAACCGTGGTGAGGACAAAGGCTTTGCAAATCCTTAAATATCTCCCATGTATCATAAAGTTTTTATCCTTCCTCTTGCTTGAAGTTGGTGAGCTAGTCCTTAGTTCAATAATCTCTCTAGGAGGAAAGTACTTAGTAAGAAAAGTACTGATCAATTCATCCCAACTCTTGATTGATCACTTGGGAAAAGAGGAGATCCACGCCTTGGCTCGATCTTGTAGTGTGAACAGGAACAAGAGTAGACATACTCCTTCATATGGAAGTTCAAAAATCTTAAAGGTGTTCATGTACTGTACAAAAATTGGCTTTGTGAGGATTTGGATCTTCCATATCAGTTCCACCAGATCAGTTTCCTTGGATCATATGCATAATGGTGGGGTTGATAGAGAAGTTGTTGGCCTCAATAGCTGTATGATCAATGGATCCAAAAATGTTGATGGAATCAAAACAACAAATTCCTTTAGTGAGTGATTGTCCTTCATCTCTGGCTCTTGATGGTGATGGGGTGAAGGTGGTGGTGGTGAAGGTATTGAATAGGGTGGTGATGGTTGTAATCCTTCCAAACCTGAAGAATTATCACTTTTTTGCTCTCCTTCAATTTTGAAAAGCTTGCTCAATCTCTGGGTCTAGGAAGATGGTTGTCTCAAGACCCCTCTCAGAACGACAAATGCAACCTAAAAAAGCAATAGTTAAGTGAGAATCATGAACTAAAAGGTATCACAATATGATTAATGGAAATGATGACTTAGTCAATATTACTAATTAGCACTTTTACTCTAACTAAAAATTTACAGTAGATCCCCGACATTGATGTCAAAAACTTGTTAATTGCCAAAGGCAAGTGAGTTTTGAATAATACTTGTCTCAACCCGTCAATCACTCACAGATATATAGGATCAATTGTAGTCAAGGTCGAACCACAGGGACCTAGGCTAGTTAGGCACAAAACTACTAATGTTCAACAATCTAAATCAATTTCAATTAAAAGGTTGGTTTGGTTCAAATTAATTCTGAAAATTAAACAAGAAAACTAAAACACGAATCACTTAGAGAATGATTAAAGACCAGATCATGAGAAACTTAGACATGGGATTTCACCTCCACATCACAACTCAAATAAGAACAACAAATTCACTTATATTAGTCAACCTTCATAGGATAGATTGATATCATGTAATTTTTCGAATGATAAAATATAGTCCTAACCTCGTATATCATTCCCATGCATTTACATGATTTTAGACTACAACCTAGAACCCTCAATATGACCCTAGACATTCCCATGATCAAAGACATAATGTCAAAATTGTTTTTCCCTTCCTCTTAATATAACTTCCTACGAATAATAAAAGGCATAAAACAAGTAAATATGGTGGCCAACCATACATACAAGAATATAAATGTAAGGAGGCGAGATCACCCCCTCACTAAAATTTAAGGGAAAATACAAAACATCCCTCTTTAGATAAAATTTGATGATGAAGGATGCATGCATAATAATTTCATTTAAACAGGCATGAACCAAATACAAAATTGTTAATAGTAGCAGCGAAAGAAAAAGATGAGAAGCCTATG
Organism: Alisma plantago-aquatica; assembly: GCA_963693085.1. Lineage (NCBI taxonomy): Eukaryota > Viridiplantae > Streptophyta > Magnoliopsida > Alismatales > Alismataceae > Alisma > Alisma plantago-aquatica. Next base: position 389,816,996 of record OY856412.1, on the reverse strand, counting down.
CTATTATATAGCTTTATTACAAAGGTTTATAACATAATATTGAGCAGGATCTAGCGATATTAACCTAGGCATGATGGCCGCACTACTCCTGTCCTGGTACTCCTTGCCCTTGATCTATCCCTTGCCCTGGTCCTGGGTGGTTGGGGGTCACCCAACAAGAGAAGATAAAAGTATGTGTCAATTACATGATAAAGGACAAGTAACATTTATTTTTAGAAGATGGAAAAGTAAAGATTCACTATACTATGAGATTTTAAAAGTATGAGGCATGTTAAAAATTTAGATTTCTGCCAAGAAAATATTAAGTAAAGTGCAAGCATGATTCATTGACTAAATTAAACTAACATAGGGCTGAGGCACCTACCTAACCTCAACCTCTAGGTGAGGGAGAATTTACACATTCCCAAGCACCCAAAAATATTTATAAAGTGGGGAGAATTATCACGTTCCCCTGGGAGAATTTACACGTCCATTATAGGTGGTTGTACAAATGTACAATATATTAGTTAACTAGTCATTTACATCATCGGCATGCTTAAATAATCAAATGGGTAGATATAAGAAATTTGAAACATTGTAGGTGGGGTCCAAGACCCAATAATCATTGAATTAATCACAATAAGCAAGATATGGTGTAAGAAGTATATAGGCTCATGCTTCATTGGGAAAGTGGGTTTAGATTACAAAGATGCCCAACTTAGGTGTTAGAAAGCACATACCTAATTTTAGATTCCCTATATAGAATTTTCCACCAATTGATTAAGTCCAAGTTACTTTAACCCTACGTACAAGTGTTTCTCACATGTGTTAGAGATTTGTAGTAATTAAGTCCAAGTTACTTTTACCCAAATTTGGACCTTTCAAACAAACCATCAATTTTGGGCTTGAAAACCTGACCATAAGACTTGAGATATTTTCCTAATTAAGAAAACATATTTATTATTCAAAATTGGAATTAAAATGCATTAGTAATCATTTTTAGAACATTTAATATGATTAAGATGGTGTACATATCAAATATCAAAATAGGGCTGAGAATCAGTATTCAAAAACCTAAAAATCGAATTCTACAAGAAACAAGATTTCCAATGAGTATTTATTTGCCTTTTTACGATAAAGCATCAATTTTATACAAATTAAAAAATTTGGACCAATCAGAAAATGAGAAAATGCCACGTAAACATATTTGTTACCGAGACAGCAGGCCACGCCGCCGGGCCCATACTGACTTGGGCCTATATTGGGCAGCTGCATCAGCGGTCCGCTCTTTCCTGGCTTCAGTTAAAGGCGAGTGAGTGGAGGGCTAAATTACTGAAATGCCCATGGTCATAAAATCAAATCCATTCAATTCGCAGGGACACAAGGGTAATTCGAATGTAACCATTAGCTAGCTGAGAAATAAAACAAGAGGGGTGAAAAGACCAGAATGACCTCGACGAGAACACAAAGGAAGGAGGGCAAGTGGAGGTAAGATAGTCATTCAACCATCGGGCTTCTTCCTCAGCCCGCGCCCCGCCATGGCGGCAAGGTGCTCCTTGCCCATTTGGGCATTTCCGCAATACCGAATGAAATCACGAGCTCAGGGGATCGAAACGAAGAAGGGGAGAAGACGAATTCACCGGACCGCTAAATCACATTACTGGTGAGGTAGGGATCCGAGGAAAACCGTCGTAAGGCTTTTGAGAAGCTAGAGGTGTTAGTGGATAAGCGTGGGATTTTCTGGAAAATTAGCATAAGGAAAAGGTTGCATGGGGGCCGACGGAGGTGCAGGACATGTTATTTATAGGTGAGGTTGGGTGTGGATGCGAGACGGTGGTGGAGGTGAGAAGCCATGGTCGGAACCTTTGGCCGTTTTGGCTACACCACACTTCACTGCATGAGTGATGGCTCAAATGAATCAGAGGAAGGAGACAAATCAAATGGTGAAGGAATCACGCGAAACGATCAAGTAACTCGGGAGAACGAAGAGGAGGAGTTGAGGTCTACTGTACATGTAACGGTCGGAGGTTGAAGACAAGTTCTTGGCCATTGGATGCGGGTCGGGTTTCACGTGAGCCGCTCGATCGGTATCCATGATGGACCCGCGTGGATGTGTCACATGTGACACTTGATTAAAGCCGAAATTTGTCTTAAATGAGGCGTATAAATGGCATTTTAATCATTATAATGTCCTACTTTATTAAGAACTTGTTTAATGCATTTGGGGGGTCAAATATGGTCCAAATGACCTCAAATTTTAACTATAGGTACAAAATGATGTCCAGATTAATGCTATATATTTAGCTTCTCATTTAACCCAACCTTTGGCCTTCAACCATTATATGGCTTACTAATGTGCATATTAATGTGTAAATTGTGTGAATTATAATGGAAATGCTTTTTGGTGCATCTTTTGGTTGCATTTTTTAGATAAGTAATCCAAGAGTTTTATACCACCATATTAATCACATTTTAAAGTTTATTATCCCATAAGATGGGAGAGAGAAAGAAAGAGGTGTATTACTCCCATTATTAAATTCTATTCTCATTATTATACACTTCTTATCCAATTGATCATAAAACTTTTAAATTAACATTATCCACTGATTTATATAATAATCATTTCATTTTTGTGAATGTTTGCATCATGGACCTTACTAAAAGTATTAGTTGAGATAGTTGTGCACTAAACCTTATGTTGGAATGTATATTTTTGCCAAACCACTCAATTCCCATAAATTCAATATCAAGGACAAATGAAAGGGAAAATAAGATAACAAGTACAATGGGGTGGAATTTGCAATTATTATTTGAAATTCAGTTCATTACAATAAACACCATAACTCATTTTGAAATAGAAAATTAACTAATATTCAAACATGCAATTTGGATCACATGAGTTATGACATGGGAGTTACTCTCTCATGTCCAAGAAAAGGAGTTTTCTCACTCATAGTGAGAAAATACAGGCATAAATGATGTCATTGAAAGAAATATGAGTAGATAGGAATAACAAATAATCTATAGGAGTGAAGGATAGATGAAGATCTCTAGCCCAAAGGTGGAGAACCGTCTGTGAAAATTCTCCTGGCTTTAACAACCTCCTCTCTACAACTTTGCAAAGGAAAAGAGAACAGAAAATGAGCCAAGGATTGGTTCTTTCCTGGAAAACCCTAGCTTTATCTTCAAAATCTCCCCTCTAAAGCTCTAGACTCATCTCTGGTCTCTAACTACTCCAAATGATATGTGGTATGCTTCGCTGGTTCATTATATCTAATGAAAATAAGCAATTGTTCTTTTGAAAATTGTAGAAACTAACATGACATGCCGTTTTAGTAAGTAATATGCCGTGTCAGATCTAGTTTTCCGAATAAGTTGGGCCGTGATCAAAAGTAACACATCGTGTAAGTGGACCACAGAGCATAATATGAACTTTCTATCGAATTCTGACTTCGTCAGGTCATGTTGTGTGATTGAGACACACGTCGTGACTGTACTTGGTTTAGGAGTTGGCTGAATAAGAGTGGCACACCGTGTGATTGATCCACATGCCATGTCGCTAGCCTGTTGTTGGGTTTTGAACTCCAAGACTTGGGGATACTCTAAAAATGCCTGATGGTAAGATTTTAGGCATTTTTTTCATTATGAGTGGAATGTAATGTACCTACAATTTTAATCCATGATATGAGTAAGACTGACAAGAAACAAACATCTTAGCATGAATTGGAGTAGAAATATGGTTAAATTGAGTAAAATGTGCAACTAAAATGGAATAAAAATATGATATGGTTTGTTCACATCACTGTGTTAGGATCATGACCAATCAAGAGGAGCTTATGAAAAATTGAATAAGGGAGGTGCTAATTGCAAGTAGAAAGGATGAAAAGGAAAAAGAAAATTAATGATAATGTTTAGCAGACATAATATCAAATAAATATGTATTGGAAATAAATGAAATTTAAGTTAGCAATTACAAATAGCCATAAATTGCATGTAGAAATGTGTTTATGACTTGGTTCTTTTCTCAAAAATTTCAATAAGACGTTTAGGTCAAATCGGGTTAAAATGCCTTTAAAGTGATTATATAAGAAACTTTTTCACAAAAGTCAGTCATAGTTATTTTTTTTGTAATGTACCTTGTATCTTGGTGATGGATTAAAGGGAGACCATGTGGCTTTTGTTGGCACATGATCTAATGTTAGGCCAACATATATCTTTTTATTTGATTGAACATATGGAAAACACATATACATGGACCTTATTGGAGTTTTACTAGTAATAGGAATGTTATTAAGCAAGTTTAAAGTAGGCCAAGCCACCTCTAACACCATGGACCAAACATTTATGAAGCACATAGTAGCTTGTGTGTAAAAGCATCCTCATTTTTTCCTTTCTGCTATAATAGTTTGCATTTTTATTCTAGTGATGCCATTTCTACTCATCGATGCCTTTAACATGTAACAAAAAGGAATGTTATGGTTGTCATCTATATGTAATATTTTAATTTTTGATCTGTAGGTTTCATCATGTGTATACCCAATTTGTTTCCCATGCACCAACAAAGGCAATTTTGTTGTTTCTTATTTTCATTATTTTGACATGTATAAAAGAAACAATATTACACTTATTCATGGTGTATTAATTTTATTGGATTAGTACACCGATGTATAGGAACACCAATTTTGTTAACCCGAAACATTATTTATGCTAATATAGATCATAAGATTTCGAAAACATAAAAGGATATCATGAACCCTCAATGGTGACCATGCTAATAGCCTTAAACAATAGACTATTACAAAGCACTGACTCTAAATTTCTAGAGATTATGCCTCTCTATTTATAAAGATGTATACCAAGTAGTTAATTCCACAAAATTTACATTTGCATAGAATAAGGGTAGTTCATTATTGACCTACCTTAGATCATTAAATACCCAATAAGCATCCCATAAAGATAACCATTATACAAAGAATTTATATATGTATTATTAAATTTACTTGTTATTCCTTTATAACATATGAATGTGTAAAGAATATGAAACAATATAAGAAAAGGATTAGAGAAAATTTGTATAGATAAAGGAGACTAAAAATTTATTATTAATTATCTTTAGGAGATTAGTAGTTTATAAGACCACCACCATATAAGTATGTAATATTATTGTTAAACCTTAATAGTATTATCCATTAATGGTGTTAGTAATTTCATGCATTTATATTAAAGAACAAGGTCAATTACTATATATATGGATGAATAGAAAACATCCAAGTGAAAATTCATTAACCTTAATGAAGGTAATTCAAATCTAGGGCATAATAACCGATTTATTTTCACACAATAATAGGAGAATATGAATTCAAAAGATAATATGAAGAACTTAAATCAATATTTGGTAACTTTATTTACATTTATGATGTTCAATAATGATATTAAAAGAAAATTAGGTTCATTTAAGGGTTAAATCATTAATATCTAATTTGAAAGAGTTCATATACTAAAAATCATTTCATACATTTTATTTGCACAAGAATTCATGTACTATTAGAAAATTTCCAAATGTCATTGAACCATGGGTTTCATCCCCAATTCAATTTCTCATTGATGTAGTATGATAGTTATAATGCTTATCTCAAAAAAATGTACATGCTCCATTGGGACCAAACTACTTAACAATTTTGACTTTTAGGGTTACTCACAAGATCATCTATGTATGAAAGAGGGAAGAAGTATTGCTTAAGGTTAGAGAAGTGGATAAGAAGGACTAAATAGAGAATAGGGTAAATTATAGGAATTTACATAAAACTTAGGGTCACAAAATTATACGCATACACATTCCACCTGGAATCAAGTAACAAACTTCCATCCAAGCTTAACTAGGCCGAATGCCTCTTTGAAATCCAAATTTTCCTCTATTTCTTCACCTTATGATTCAATGGTAAATGAAGTTTTGAGGTCTAAGATATGTGTTTGTTATATATAATCTTATTGGATCTTTGGCCGGTCGTATATTGGTCCATTTTTTTATTGATCTTGACTTGATTAATTTGGCTGACATATTGCTTAATTAGTCTAGCATAAGTAAATTAAGAAAACCACTATATACCAATCTAATTAAGTCAATTTCTAGAAAACATTACTAATCACATTTTACCTAACTTCCATATAGAGTGGAACCACATAGTGAAATGATGCTTATTCAATTGTCTACACATGCCTGACTTGGCACTAGTCATCCTCTTTGGCTGGCCAATTCTAGTGGGACTGGTTAGCTACTAATTCATTATTGTTTTTTGACAAAAGTGACAATTTTTTCTTTAAAATCCTTTGAATGAAGACTAACAATAAAGGTGAAATGGTTTTGGTGTGAATATCCACCTTTTAAGTTTTTTTTTTATATTATTTTTAACATATATGCTGATTTATTTTGTTTCCAAAATATTGGGTTTATTCTATTTTTCTCTTCAAATACATAATGCATTGAAACCCTAATGTATCATCTAATATCTTGTCTTCATTTAAATTGACTTATCAAATTTCTACTGGGATGGAACATGATGGTGTGTATTTCTCAATGAAATTACCTTTACCATGGCTCTTTCCTAAACTGCTCATCACTAATATTTTCACCACTTTGATTTAATACAACCCTAGTATCTAAAGAAAATACTTGAAAGTGGGGGGAATCTTTATGAAAATACAATATAAATAAGACATAATAATCAATAATAGGAAGAAACATGGCCATATTTAGGCATTATAATCAACCAATTAAACATTTCTTTGTATTTTAAAATTTTGAACATGATTTTAGTACTTAAGTTTTCAAGAAACACATGTGATACTAACCCTTTTTTGTCACAACTAGGTATCCAAATATAAATATTTTCACATGGATACCCCATTCATGTGGCTATGACCTATTTCTGAAATTTATGTGTTGTTCATTGAATAGTTGTGTCAAATTATGTCTTCTTCAATTTTTGTGAAACTGATCTAGTAGCTTACTTGATTGTCCCAACTCACATCCTATTTTTTCATAAATTATTTTATTACCTTTTATACCTTAGATTTTAAGATCTTCTAGAAAGAAGCAAATAGATCCAAGAAACTCTTACATGTTTGGTTTGATTTCCTGGTGTGGCACATCACTTATTTGACATTTGAAGGTGATGTAACTCAAAACTCAAAAACTATATTATGCAATTTGATAAATATTTTGAACCAACATACTCCCTATTAGTATAGTAACAACTCTCATCCCCAAGAGTTATTTAGTCTATGAATATCCCCTCAAATGACGATGACAACATGTAACTCTCATCTTTGAGAGTTATTTAGTCTACGAATATCCCCTCAAATGATGGAAACAACATTTATTGACCTTTCTTTTCTAGTTTTACATCCTTTTGGGTTATTTGTCTCTTACTTTCTACCCAAGTGATGTCCATTCAAATGTTGAGCATTTTGCAAAAGGAAAATCACCCCAACACCCATACTTTTATTTCCATGGATCGCAATTTCCTTGAGTTATGGCATAATATTATGTTTTCACATAAATTATTTTTCATTCCTTTCTTTCTATTTTCTATCATGAAAATACTTTGTTTCCAGATAAAACAATTTAGTATTTAATTATGTGTTCATATGTGTCTTTCCCTATCATAGGTTTATTAATCAATCATTCGTTGAGGATTAGGTGAAGTATATATTCATTTTAAAATTAGGAATAAGGTTTGGGAGTTTGCAACTTACATCTAACAAACCTAATGAAGTGATATATTCAAATTTATATCTAGGACTTTGATGAAAAAAATTATGGGCTTAGAGTTTGCACAAACTACATTGTCAAATAAAACATCATCAACAAGAACATATTTCTCTTGCCACCTATAATTTTCTTATTTTATTTCGGATTTTATATTTTTGTTACTATCATGCAAAATCATCTTTTTTGTATTATTGACCAATAAATCTCTATTAGTATAATTACGAATTGTATTTTCTGTAATTGTCAAAAGATTAACATAATTAGTAAGAAGATAATGTTTATGCATTATCTTTTTATATATTTTATGATTGTTGATAGGGTGAGGTTCCTAATGATAAATCTAAACTTGATTACAAGAGGCATTCCTGAGGTTTCTGAAGCTCTAACCTCGAACCTCAAACCTCAAACCTTATCTCAAACAATATAAGAACCATGTGAGAGAGGAAGTCTTTAGTATTAAACAGATTAAAACTAACTTCCATTCAAATTTGAAAGTCTCCATAACATCAAATAAGATATCTAAAATCTTTCCCTTAAGGAGTGCTTGGTATGTTTCCGAATACTATATATACAAATTAATATCTAATTACACAACATGTGTTTAGTAATGCACACCCACGATACCCTAAAATAGGAACTACCATATATGCATGACATCTAGACTTCACCTAGATGTGAAGTCAATTGACTCTATGTCCAGGTTGAGGAGAGGACGGTTCAACCCATAACCTAAAAAGTTGTGTATTCCTTGATTATACAATGTCAAAGTTAGTATTTTTTTTTGGGGGGGGAAGTTAGGAGGTGATTTTATTCAATCTGCTCCCCTCTTGTAAGGAAACCCTTAAAACTTTTTACACTACCTACTAAAAATGAAAACTTGGTAGAGCTTCTACCATTACATAAAGGAAAGGGAAGAGGATGACCCACTAAGTTGACGGGAGGACCTCCATAGATGAGACCCTCCTGTGATGTTTTTAGATGGCACTTAGCTAGTGAATTTGCAAAACCATTCATTTCTCGATCCACCTTGATGAGTTGCACAACTTTAGTCTCCTCTAATTCCTCTTTAATAGACCATATCCAAGGTAGTAGTGTAGGATAATTGTCTGAGTGCCCCTTAATGGTCTCTACAATAATGTTGCAATCAGATTTGATTGTGACAGACATGCATTGCCATTCTTTCATTACCTTAAGAGATAGTTCGTTCTACTACAGAACTAACTAGAATAGTGAAATCTACTCCTCTTTGCCATTCCCCATTCTAGATTATGGTTATAACAACAATGACTGCATGATGACTTTTAATTGCAACATCCCTCATCATATGTACTCTTCCCTTTGGTAAATTGATCTATCTCTCATCATGTTCATCTCCATGGTCTATCTTATTCCTTTGTTTATCCCAAGCCTCAGTAATGTTCTTACACGGTGAACATGTTTTATTTAGTTTCCTTTTAGTATTAGTGTGAAGGTTCTCATAAACTATTCCATTTCTAGTATTCCATATGATCAGTACCTTAGGGTGAACCTTGCTCTTTGGTCTTCATTTCCCTGCATATTCAACTTCAACCACTCCATGAGGTGGTCACCATGTCGGGTGATAGGGTTCCCAAGGTAGTTCAGTAGATGCCACACATTGTTAGCATACATGAAATCTCTAAGTGCATTTAGGGACCTTTCCTCCTTGATCCTGCATCTGGGTCAGATTCCATCGTGTTTGAATCTTCTTTGTTTCCTCCTTTGGTTAGTCATAACGGCTTCATGGGATACCAACCACATCAAAACTCTTACCTTATTAGGGACCTTTAGTTTCTAGATTGTTGTCCATGGGCCCTCTTTACGCTACTCTTCACCTTTATGAATCATTTCATATGTTGAACTGATTGTATACCTACCCCTACAAATCATGTTTCTAGCTCCATGTATCTACTATGTTATTATTTTATGGGACATTCTATTCAATGTGTGATCACTGTGGTCATTAGGCAGATAGTTCTGCAAAAAATTCATATCTTAATCACCATTTAGATTAATTAGGTTGGCCACCTTCATATTCGTGATGTCAATCTCAACTAGTTGTAGGGTGATATTAGTGACCTTGCCCTGACCAGACACCCAGTCATTTATCCACACTAACATATCCTCCCCAATATTTATGGTTTTTACACATTTATCTTATATGAAGCTCGATCATGAGACTATGGCCCTCTAGAATGCGTAGAGAGGCATCCTTTCTATCCACTAAAGTTCTTATATTGTGATTTAATCCCTCCATTCCATAGAGATGGTCTTGCATTCTTGAAGTTCTAGGTATTTTTCCACAAAACTGCTTTATTCTTTGCCAACATTGATTTAGTGCCTAATTTTCCTTTCTCGATGTTATAGGAGACTTTGTTCCACTTGACCAATGAGGTTAGATTAGTCTTATGACCACCTCCCTAGAAGAACCTTATGATAGTCCTATCCTTAGTCTTGCATATGCTACTAGGAATCATCATTGTTTGCATGGTATATGTAGGAAGGGTAGCAAGGACCACTTTGTCTATGCATACTCTACCAGCTAAAAATAGTGTGCATGCTTCCCAACAATTAATCTTCATCTCCATTTTCCTACAAGATGTGAGTAGGTAGTCTTCCTTAGCCTTTGATGTAGAATATGAACTCCTAGATAGTTCTGTAAATTCGTTGTCTCAGTTATGCTACTTGCATTGCATTTTCTTGAAACCTTTGAAACATTTATTGAGGATGTATATCTTCTCCATGGATGCCTTGGTGATGATCACAATATTGTCTGCAAAACTTATATGAGATATTGTGGGTCCTTGTTGGGATATTTTGATAGGTTTCCACTTGCCTTCCCTGACATATTGATATATCACTTGTATGAGTCATTTCATACACTTGAAAAAGATGTAAGGAGACACGAGATCACCTTGTCTTAGTCCACTAGAGGTTTAGAAGCTCGATAAGGCTTCCCTAATCCATATAATGCTAGTATCCCTGGTTGGCAGGGAGTTCATGACATATTTCTTAATGTTTCTCAACCAATGTCCCTTATTGATTGTATCCTCTACGAAATCCCAGGACATTCTATCATAGACTTTTGATAGATCCACCTTTATAGCCATTTGAGGTGATGAATTTTTCATGAATATGTTGTGAATGACTTCTTGAACAAGTATGATGTTGTCTGAGATACTCCTTCCTGGGACAAAATTGGTTTGAGCAGGTGAGATCCAATGTGGTATATACTTCTTAACTCATTTGACGATGACCTTAGATGCTAGATTCAAACAATCATTACATAGTGAGATAGGTCTGAGTTGGTTGTAGTTAACAGGCTTCCTAGTCTTTGGAATTAGCCCAATGCTTGAATTGACCATACCATCATGGAATGGTTCCCCATTTTAGCATGACTCCAACAGACTTGAGGACAAAGCCTTTGATGATTTTCCAGTTCTTCTTTATAAACAAATTGTTTATGACATTAGGTCCAACAACTTTGTACAAGTCTAAGTTTCTTAGGATTTTCCATATCTCATATTTAGTAGGGGAAGTGGCTATGTCCCATTCTTTTCTTGGAGTTAGCCAGGTGAAGACTACTTGCATTACCTCCATATCCTGCTACAAGGGTGTACTTGATGATGTAAATAGATTTCTGAAATGATAAATACCATTTAAATTAGCTTGTTTCTATCAGTTACCAACTCTCCATTGATATTCTGCATTATATTGATACAATTCATTCTTCTCTTTTTGTTGAAAAAAGCATGATAAAACTTATTGTTATTATCTCCATGTTTTAGCCAATTGATATGGATTTGTTGTTTTCAATGTTCCTCCTCCCTCTACAAAACAATGACTGGATCAATTTCCATCTTCAAGCAGATACTATCTTTCTCCACACTGTAGTTTTCTTCTAATTCCCTTTGAATAATACTAATTCAAGACATGAGATTACTCTAGTTTTTATTTTCAATTTCACCATGGATTTATTATCCTAGTTGGCAATCCGCTTCCTCACTTTGTTTAGTGCATTGTGGAAATTGGCATTGTTGTCCCAATGATTCGTGAGAATGTTTTGAAAGTCATGGTATTCTTGTTAGGAAGCCTTCATCCTAAATATCCTTTGGTGCTGGTTGATATACACTTTGAGGAGTGCAATTAGTTTGTGATCAGAATCTATTATGGGAAGATTCTCACAAATGAAATTAGTATACTTCGAGATCCATTCAGTGTTTACAAGTGCTCTATCAATTCTTTCATGAAGCAGTTCCTTTTTGTGAGTAGATGTTTATACCATACTGCCAATATTACTTAGACCATCTTGGATTAGGACATTATTGAAGCTAGTTTCCTCTTTGAAGTTGAACTTGTTACTTACAAACTTCTCATCTGGGGACAACATGTAGGGATGACAAATCAATCCACTTCCCATGGGTTCCCAAGATCTAATCTGAACCATCCCACTTTTTATCTCCCAATTGGTAATGGTCTGTACTTGTATGGTTGACTAAAAATATTGCATGGTTACAGTTTAGAATATAAGAACCTGCTACATCGAGAAGCACAATAAATCTATGTTTAAACAGCTGCAGATACCTCCTTTTTGGCATTCCTAGACCCGGTCCCACTTTCATAGCAGCGTTGTTGATCATTGCAAGATAGAAATTATTTTAGTTAGTCATTTACAGAGTGCTAATTTTCATACCTAGTGCGTGTGATGTATCCCGTGGTGGTGTTGGATGGATTCCCATGCTCAGCCAGCCACTGGGAGAGTAATACCGTGGGAGAATGGAGTGGGTACCCAAACTAATTTTTTTTTGGTGGTACGGACCGTATGGTGTCTTTGACATAGAAACTGCCCCATTTCTATCCCAACAACATGCACTTAAAATCTCTTGCTACATTCTAAGGTTTAGTCAGTTTGGCTAGGTTGAATGAGATGCTCCTAGAGAATTGGCCTTCCTCCTGGGCTCAGGCTAATATAAATGAAATATAGTATACACTACCATTTCACACAACAATGTATATGATATCTGTGACTTCAAATGATTTGAATATCACAATCATTCTCATTAAAACACACCCATATTCCACTAGAGAATCTGCATGCTTCTTCCCTATGAGATCTTGTAAAAACAATGTCCTTTATGGCTTCTTTTGTTTGCTCTCCTAAAATCTGAGGTTCAACAATGGCTGCTATCTTTATCATGTTCTTATTTTAAGATTCTTTGAAGGTGCACGTAGCTTTCACTTATCGAGACTCCTTCTATTCCACACTATTGTATTAATCATATAGTGAGTATATAAAACTCAAGCACAAATATCAAAATTTTATCTCATTTATCTTCAACTAGAGAATATATGATTGCATAATGTCTTTAATCATGCAAGATATAAAATATCAATATTCTAAAAATCAGAAAGTGGGAGGCGTGCAAACATCATCTTATGGCCACTGGGCTCAGGGAGGGCACTCAAGTGGTTTTTTTGAAAAAATGAATGCTTAATTTTCCATATGATTTTATACAAAAATACACACATTTGTATATGTATATTTTTTCAAAACTTATATACATAAATAAAACCATGTGGCAACATAAATTCACTCTACACAAAAATATTGCTAATTAATAGTTTCTTACCTATAGATGAAGCATTGAGAAACATTTATCATATACAACATACTAGTATCATACTATCACGTAATATACTTAATAGTTAGTACCATATATAGATGAATTTATCACATACAATTCTATACTAGTATCAAGGCATGATATAATGCACTTAGTAGTTAGTATTATATAGTAGTACAATAATTCAAAATACTTTATATTGATTTTGTATTATATTTGCACTGTTGTTGTGTTTTATTAGCTCATTATTCTGTACTTAGTAATCAGTACAATACAACAATACAATATTACTGATTTCATAAGTTTGAATTACATATACATGGTATAACTTGCTATAGTATACTTAATGGTACATTGTTGTCACTATTGTATAGTAGCAGTAGAATCAATGTACTTTCATAGTTTTACACAACATATACATGGTATTACTTTCTATAATAGACTTGATGGTACATAGTCATTACTAACCTATAGTAGTAGAAGAATCAATGTAAATTTACACACCAGTTAGCTACTGTACAATATTGAGATATGTAATTAGTTTCTTGATGCAATAATATCATTTTAATATGTCAAATAATGTTATACAATATCAATAGTCTAATATTACATACTAAAACTAACATTAAATTTTAGTTTCAGGCCTAGGAAGTGGGCCTAAATTCCAATTTTCACTCAAGAGGCCTTAGGCGGGTGCTCATGATCATTGCTCAGGCGGGTTCTTGAGAGGGATGAGCGGGCATGAAGTGACAGCTTGATGCAAAGCCGCTTGACTGTCGCCTAAGGCTTTTTGGAGCGACCTATTAAGTGGCTTCCTGTGTTGCCATTTTAAAACACTAAAAATTATATTATATATAGTTAGTAGTTAAGGCATACATGTCCTATGATAGCAAGAATGAAAGTAGGTAGTATATAAGATAAACAACTTCATTTTATTTATTTTCTTTGAAACTATTTGACTTGTACATAGTGAAGTAAAAATTGCAACAATGTTCTCTAGTGCATAACTCAACCTCCACGCCTTAGGGTGTAGTTGGTCACACTAAGACAACTAACTCAACCCATGTCCATGTCATGGTTAGTAGGTGCCTATGTCAATCCCACACTTCGATATAAGGCTAGTTGTACCAAATCACTTATCATATCTCACATATGTCATAGTGTATTGCACATATTTCATATGTCACAACTTGGATTAAGGACTCTATCCCCCAATCCTATTTTTCAATCCCATCAAGAAATTTGAGGCCTCCCTCCCACCTATGTGGGTTCCCCTAATCCTCCTTAGATTAGTCCTTATGATCAAAACCTCTCTATCTTGTATTTTCATGGCATTATCCATTACAAGGAATGTCATTTATACCCTTATGAGCCAAAACATTAGGGAAGGTTCATGATGTTTATGACAACTAATTATGTTATATTAAGTTTTTCACTTTTATCATTAGGTTTCTTACTCATCCTAAAGGGATATATGCATACCATTTATGATATATAGTCCTTGTGGATTGGCATATGTAAATAAGAACTAAAGTTTGTTACAAAAGAAAGCAATATGAACAAGCAATTATTTAGTTACAAATTTGGAAAAAAGGTTAAACATACATTCAAATCTGATTTGATATAATTTTCACATAAAAATCATATTCAAAGTCATGCCTAAATCCAATACTCATACATATTACACATTCAATGTGAATTTCACCATTTTCTATCAAATTAGGGACAATTCCATCGTAAACATGTTTGTGTAATAAAAAAATGATTTTTATTAAAATTCATCTATTTAATAAGTACGAGGACATTCCAAACAATAGTGTTCAAATAAAAAAATTGTGGAAATGCCCTAAATTAAGCCTTTGTAAATTATGCACTTACAAGATTTATCATAAAGAAAGTAGATTTTATTATACAACTATCTACTTACGTAGTTGTTGCAGAAGGGGAAATAAAATCCTTTGTTTCTAAAAAATTAACAAACTCTATCAATCTTCTATCATTTGAAGAGAGAACCATACCCCTCATTTATGGCATTAAGCAATGAATTTTAGGAGAAAGATTGAAGAACCGTAGGATTAATATCCTACATTTTGGGAAAAAATCTAATGGCTAAGGTAGAGGAGAAAGGTGACTATAGGAGCAAATAAATATGTAAATAAAGACATATATTAGTTCTAAAGGATGTAGGGGATGATCATGAGTTAATATCCCTAAATTTTCATTGATTTCCATCAAAAATCTATTATCTAGTGAAAATTTCATAATAGTCTTTCATGGTGAAGAACAACATTTTGAATATTTTGAATTTGAAATTAATCAAATTAGGTCATTTTATAAACATATTTATTTTGATGCCATGTCACCTCTTTAAGGGTTTTTTCAATCTCTCACATCACTATAATGGGTTGATGTGCCATGACTTTGACCAAATGTGTATGTTAATTAAACTTCTTCTTGGAAATCACATCAATCAACAAGTTCATGTGGCCATGGCATCGATCACCCATTGGTTGACGAGAAACTCTGAACAACGAAACCCAATCATACAAAACAATTATGATACCATGTGAGGATTAACATACAACAAGCTCTTACCTTCATTTCTCCCTAAATTACAAATTCATAAATAATCAAGTGTTTTCTTTTAAAGATTATGAATTATAATGATGTTAATAATGTTAATAGTTACCATTAATACAACCTTATAATGACATACTTCCCAATTCTAAATTCTATACGCAATTAACATTTTTACAAGGTAATTAGATGTTGCATTGTTTACATTTCCATCAACCCTTCATAATTTGGTGCAATTTTCATATTGGTATGATATGCACATTAAAATGATTGCATTTCCAAATCGTAACCTATCAGTTAGCAAATAAAATAGGACTAAAAGGGCCTACATTTTCCTTGATCAAATCATTTTAGCTAAATATTGTTATTTAGGATTTTCAACTCACTAGAGACGAGACTAAATAATGAAAATATTGAACATTCTAATTGATACTTAGGTTTTACATGAAATTAGGTCATGATCATTGTAATCAACCATGCTACATCATCTAATCCACGTTGTTTTTATCAACAAGTCAGAATCCAAGAGCACTCTAAAGAACTCCACTTAACTCAAGGACATTTAAATAAGATGCCTTTCTTTAGAAAAATAGAGAAGTGGGACAAATGTGGCATCCAAGATGGGATTGTGAATAAGTTTTACAACAAAGTATTTCATATCCCTATTTATCAAAAATTTATGGTCAATTATCATGTAATTCCATTGATCACTAATTGGAAGAAATGGGCATTGTTGTGCCAATTATTCATGAGAATGTTGTGAAAGTCCTGGTATTCTTTCTAGGATG
Source organism: Alisma plantago-aquatica (assembly GCA_963693085.1). NCBI lineage: Eukaryota > Viridiplantae > Streptophyta > Magnoliopsida > Alismatales > Alismataceae > Alisma > Alisma plantago-aquatica. Next base: position 389,800,239 of record OY856412.1, on the reverse strand, counting down.
CCTTCATCCTAAATCTCATTTAGTTCTTGTTATTCTACACTTGATGAGTGCAATTGGGTTGTGATCAGAACCTATTCTGGGAATATTCTCACAAATGAAATTACTATACTTCTGTATGCATACAGTGTTTGCAACTGCTCTATCAAGTCTTACATGAAGCAGTCCCTGTTTGCAAGTAGATTTATGTTGTGTACTGCCAATGTCAATCAAACCAGTCATGATTAGGGCATTATTGGATCTAGTTGCCTCTTTGAAGTCGAACTTGTCACTTCCAATCTTCTCATCTGGGGATAGCATGTAATTAAACTATCTTTCTATAATCCAAGGTTTATTAACAATTTGGCTAATTTGAATGAGGTGCTTCTGAAGAATTACCCTTCCTTCTAGGCTCTGGCTAGCATAAATGAAAGCATAGTATACGTCTTGATTTACCACCCTCCCAGGCTCCGCCACAGGTGAGGGAGAGGGGTGGAAAAATCTTTCTCTATTAATCCCATAGTATATGCTTCCGTTCACACAGTGATGTACATGATATCAGTGACTTTGAATGATTTTGAATGTCACATTCACTCTCATTCGAAAGCACCCAAATTCCACTAGAGAAGCCACGAGCATCTACCCTGTGAGAGATTGTAAAGCCAATGTCTTAAATGGTTTTTCATCTTTCTCCCCTAAAATCTAAGATACAACAATGGTTGATTCTTTATCTTTTTCTTGTTTATCAAATATTTGAGTGTGCGCCTAGCTTTCACCTAATCCACACCCCTTATATTCCATACCATTTTATTAATCATAAAGTGAGTATATAAAACACAAGCACAAAATTCAAATTTTATCTCATTATCTTCAATTAGAAAAGATATGATTTCATAATGTCTTTAGTCATGCAAGATATAAAGTTATTAATGTCTTAGAAAGTGGGAGGCATGAGGTGTGTTTAGAACACATTATGGCCATTTGAGCGCAAGGCGGGCGCTCAAGTGGCCTTTTTTTTAAATGGATGCTTAATTTTCTATATTATTTTATACAAAACACAAATTTGTATGTATATATATATATATATATATATATATATATATATATATATATATATATATATATATAATGTTTCTAGAAACTTGTATACATAACTAACCCCACGTGGTAGTGTAAAATTCATCATACACAACAATATTGCTAATTAATAAGTGCTTACATATAGATGAAGCATTAAGATACGTGTATTATATATAACAATATACTAGTATCATACTATCATGTAATTTAATTAACAGTTAGCACCATATATAGATGAATTTATCACATACAGTCATATACTAGTATCAAGACATGATATAACACGCTTAGTAATTAGTAGTGTATTGTAGTACAATAGTTCACAATACTCCAAATTGATTTTGTATTACATTTTCACACTGGTTGTAGTTTATTAACTCAATGGTCTACACTCAGTAATTAGTACTGTACATCAACACAATATTACTAATTTCATAGTTTTACATTACATATACATGGTATCACTTGTTGCAATAGACTTAATGGTACATTGTTGTTACTATTGCATAGTAGTAGCATAATCAGTGTACTAATTTCAAAGTTTTACATTACATATACATGGTATTACTTTCTTCAATAGACTTAATGGTACATAATTGTTACTATCGTATAATAGTTTCAAAATCAATGTAAATTTACACACTAGTTAGCTATTGTGCAATATTAAGGTACGTACTTAGTTTCTTAATACAATAGAATCATATTAACAAGTTACTTAATATTATACAATATCAACAATCTAATATTAGATACTAAAAATAACATTACATTTCACTTCGTGGCCTAAGAAGTGGGCCTAAATTCCATTTCTCACTTAAGCATCCTTAAACGGGCGCTAATGATTAATGACCAGGTGTCTGTTTGAGTGGATTGAATGGGCATGATGTGGCCTCTTAATGTAGAGCCATCTGACTGCTACCTAGACTAATGGGTCTGAGCCGCTTGAGCAGCCTTTTGGACCGCCTTTGTAAAACACCAGAAAATATATTATTTATAGTTAGTAGTTAAGGCGTATGTATCCTATGATAGCAAGAATGAAAATAGGTTGTGCATAATACAATCAACTTCGTCTTAATTATTTTCTCTAAACCTACTTGACTTGTACATAGTCAAGTAAATATTACAACAATGTGCACTAGAGAACAATCTAGGGTCTAGTCCGCCACACTAAGAAAACTAACTCAACTCATATCCAAGTTAGGGCTAGGTAGGGGCTCATGTCATTACTACCTTCTCATTCCCACACTTTGGTATAAGGCTAGTTTGTACCTAACCATCTATCACATGTCACATATGTCATAATGAATTGCATAAAACTCATATGTCACAACTTAGATTAGGGACTCCATCCTCTAATACAATTTTTCAACATCTAAAAGAAATTTGGGGCCTCCCTCCCACCTATATGGATTCACCTACTCCACCTGAGATTAATCCTTATGATCAAAACCACTCTATATTGTATTTTCATGGGCATTGTCCATTATAAGAAATGCCATTTATACCTTTCCTAGCACAAACATTAAGGAAGGTTCATGATGTTTAGGACAACTAATTATATTACATTAAGTTGTTCACTTGTATCATTAGTTTTATTAGTCATTGTAAAGGATTATATGCATACCATTCACAATGTGGTCCGTGTGGATTGGCATATGTAGATAAGAACTAAGGTTTGTTACAAAATCATGCAATATTAACAAGCAAACTTTTAGTTACAAATTTGGAGAAATGGTTAAGCATACATTCAAATCTGGTTTGATATACTTTTTAGAAATGAATCATATTCAAAGTCATAACTAAATGCAATACTCATATATATTGCAGGTTCAATGCAAATTTCACCATTTTCTATCAATTTAGGGGCAATCCCATCATAAACATGTTCATGTAACAAACGAAGAGGCTTTCTATAAAAATTCTTCTATTAACTTGCACGAGAACATTCCAAACAATAGTTTTCAACTAAAAGAATTTGTGGAAATGCCTTAAGTTAAGCATTTTTATATTATGTACTATAAATTTATAGTATTTATGGTAAAGAAGGTAAATTTTATTATACAACTATCTACTTACGTAGTTATTTTAGAAGGGGGAATAAAATCCTTGGTTTCTAAAATAATTAACAAACTTTAGCATTTTAAGAGAGAAGGGACATACACTTCTTTCTAGCCTTAATGAATGAATTTGAGGTGAAAAAATGGAAGACCCATAGGATTATGATCCTACATTTTGTAAAAACAATCTAAAGGCTAAGGTACATCAGAAAGGTGACTATAAGGGCAAAAAATATGTAAATGACCACAAATATCAATTCAAAAGGATGTAGGGGATGATCGAGAGTAGAAATCTCCAATGAGTCATTGATTTCCTTCACAAATCTCGTCTATTGAAAATTTCATAATAGAAAGGTCTTTTTTTGGGTGAGGAACAACATTTTGAATATTTTGAAGATGAAATTTATAGAATTAGGTCATTTTATAAACATATTTACTTTGATAGCATGTATCCTCTTTGAGAGTCTGTTCAATCTCTCACATCACTATAATTGGTTGATGTGCCATGACTTTTATCAAATGCATAAGTTAACAAAACTTTTTCTTGGGACTCACATCAATCAACAAGTTGACATAGTCATGGCATCGATCACCCTTTGGATGACAAGAAACTCTGACCAAAAAATCCCAAGCATACAATACAATTATGATACCATGTGCGGATTAATATACAACAAGCTCTTACCATCATTTCTCACTCAGTTAGGAGTTCATAAACACTCAAGTGTTTTATTTTAAAGATTATATTTGTTATGATGTCAGTAATGTTAATATCTACCACTAATACAACCTTATAATGGAAACTTCCCAATCATAAATTATATGTCCAGTTTACATCATTACAAGGTAATTTGAGTTTACAATGTTTATGTTTCCATCAACCCTTCATATTTGGTACAATTTTCATACTAATATGATATGCACATTATAAAGATTGCATTGTCCAAATTGTAACCTATCAATAAGCAAATAAAATACAAATAATAAAGGTTTACATTTTCTTTGATCAAATAGTTCAAGATAAATATTTTTAGTTAGATTTTCAATTCAACTAGAGTCGAGACTAGATAATGAGAACATTAAGCATTCTAATCGAGGGTTAGGTGTTACATGAATTAGGTAGTGACCATGATAATCAACCATATGACATCATCTAATCCAAGTTGTTTTTCTCATCAAGTTACAATCCAAGAGCAGTCTAAAGTACTCCACTTAACTCAAGGACATGTAAAGAAGATGTCATTCTTTACTGAAATAGAGAAATAGGAAACTGTGGCATCCAAGATAGGATTATGAATATGTTGTAAAAAGTTATTTCCTATCCCTATTTGTTGCAAATTTATGGTTGATTGTCAATTTATCATGCACTTTACATTGAACACTATTTGGAGGAACATATACTACAAATCATACAACCCAATCATATGTACAATAGTAGAAAAAATTAAACATTTGTTGACAATAAGGGCTCAATTAGCAGGTGGACATGCAGTTGTTTACCTTCCCTCGTGACTTATAATTACATATGCCTCTTTAAATTATAGGAGCAACATGAGAGAGATGACATCTAAATGTGGGGAAAGACATGTGAAGTTGTCATAGGGGAGAGGGTACTACTAGTAGTAGTTCATCTCATCATTTAGATACCATCATCCATCATGCATATGAGTATCTAAGAATAATCCAACTCAAGATGATTCTATATATGATGGAAGAGGTAGCTTTAAATCTCTCAATGGTGTATATGGGAAAAATCTTACCTTTTTATGATGCACCTTTCTTTTTCAATCATAAGAGCCCATATAGAAATTTCTAGATATTGTAGGAAACATTGACACTTAGTTGTTAGGATGTTATGATAAATTACTTTAGTAATTGGTATAAGAAACATCTAATACAACACTATTCAATTTAAGAAACATGTAGCTGTTGGGAAAGGCATGTACCTAGTGAAATATGTGGGAGGTTGTCTAAGACATAGATTGTAAATCCTAGTTGAATACATGTATAAATGTATATGAAGAGATAAGAGTATTTTGGTACATCTGTCCTTGCTTTTACTTATCTTTGAAAAAAAAGTGATTATGGTGTGTCCCATTTTGTAGTTCATTCTAATTTTTAATTAGGTTACATGGAGAATTGAATTCTTAACGTAAATGTTTCTTATTTGGTTTTGGTTTTGGTTTTAGTCGAATGATCAAGCTACAAATATGATGGAATAGATTGTACTACTCTCATTCTTAAATTTATTATTGTGACCATAGATCTTTCTTAAATTGATTTTTTCCATCCACTAGTACCCAAACAAGTGTCACAATGACGGATGATTCTTGGGATAAGTTTAAATATCAACATATGTCACAAGAACCAACAATATTAAATACCATTTGTATTTTAAGTCTCCAAATTCCACAATTGACAATAAAAAATAGTAAGGGTCAAGGTTAAATCCTTGACTTGATATATATTAATCCTTGATGCCAACCTATTAGTCAGGGCATGGCCCTGACCATTGTTCTGTGAGTGGAATCTTGGTGAGTTGAAGGTTCTTCTCAGGTTTAATCCTTGAGTAGAAATACGTAAAATCCTTGAGCTTTTCACCCAACAAAATATAAGTATGGCCATGTGTACAAGTATTTACTCAAGGATGAGGCTTTCTAGATAACATAATTTTTTTATAGATGTGCATATCAGATCATGAGATTTAATATCATGAATGTACAATCAATAAATTTACACTAAAATACAAACCAATTTTGAAAATCAAGTCATATTTCTATGTATTTATTTTTCAAACACGTACAAAGATTTTCACATACAACTCAAAGCATACACAAATCATTCTTTTTCCTTAGAAAACAAATGCACTAAACATCCATGTTAACATGTATTGCACCATTTCAATAGTTTGTTTGCTTCATATACACTACAATGAAGATCAAAATAGTAAGTTTGTTAAAGTTTCTAGTATATGTCGTATCATAGAGTTTATAGTTGACAATTTCACCTAATTTTTCTTTCCATGCTTTCACCATGAGGGTTGTATTTATTGCCATCATTGCTTGCACTAGAAGGGTTGTCTCAATATCCTAAATGAACAAGCATATAAATGATTAATCAAAGACTACTTGTTGAATCACATAAATGGTAACTTAAATAATGGGGGGTTAAAATATTATCTACATACCTGATTACAAGAAGGTGTAATATATTCATATTAGTATGAACCATTGTTCATAAATCCAAAGATGACAAATCACTTTCTAGAGTCACGACTCTTGTTGATCTAGTATAACAAATATCAAACAAATATGACTCATAGGTTTCTTTAATGCAAACACACAAATTTTATTACTTTAAAGACATATGCCATCTATATGAGGAAGAGGATACATCACAAGAACAAACATGTTTTAGGAATACAAAACAAACAAAATATGATAAACTAATAATGACTAAAGATAAGGCAGAGAACTACTACTAACAAACACAACATTTGAGTCGAGAGAAAACTGGAGAAAAAATTGAAAGGACAAATGCCAAGAAAAATAAGAGTCCTTCTATTCGAAGTTGGATTTGTGTAGTCTCGTTAGTCCCATAACCCACCTTATTTAGTCACAATGAACAAGATCCCCTCCCCTCTCGATGAGATGGAATAGTGATCTGAATTATTCCGCCAAAAACTTGAAGAAGTTCATTGTGTGATAAATTTAATTATAATGATGCATTGTATTCATCAATGAATGAGGGAAAAATGATCCATGTTTAGTCTGAGCTATCAACCTACACAAGATGATAGTCTAAGATTAGTAGATATTATAATTAAGGAAGCAACAAGATGATGACATAACAACTTCCTCACTTGTCGATGATTGTCAACAATGGTAAATAGGGAAAAAGGATGAGAAGGGGAAAGAAAAAGGGAAGAAGTAAGTGATTCAAAAAATACATATAAAGAGGAAGAACAAGCATGTTTTTTGTCATGTGAAAATTTCCAATTGTCTAGAAAATACTACAGTTCTAAATCTACTTCTTGGGTAAAAAAAGGCATCAATCAACCATAGGGGTTCAAACATGGAATGGATTTGCATTAGATGAGGCATGCTGCATAAATTTGCATATGACATATGAGAATAGAAGGAAATGTGGGGTTTCACCCCACCCACACACAAGAGACAATGGCTTTGTAAGGGAGAAATTTTTTGTGATGCCCTTTGGCAATTCTAACATAAACACATGTTCAAGTCGCAATGGGACTAGTAGTGTTGGTACTACTCCATTATGTCCATTTGATTCAACTACCTTAGTGTTTTACATCCCTTCCTGACTGCATTTGCCTATGTTGCACTGCTTATGTGCCTATAATGGTCTATTGTACCAAAACCAAGATGAGACCCTCCTTCTTTGATCATTTCCATTGACATGGTCCTTCTACCCATACACCCATTCCATTGATAGTGGTGCAAGTAGAAGACTAGAAAGGAAGATCCACATATAGAAGTTGTCATTGAGTTTGTAAGGGAGTTGGACAGGGTGAGATGGAAGATGATTTTTTATAATGACAGTACTAGGGCATTGAGGGAGATGGCATATCTTAGAGAGGAACATCATAATTAGTTTGGGATTCACATTATAATGTCTGGGATAAGCCTGGAACTACACCAAATATGGTCAAGGTATTTATCCTTGACCAATTGGACATCCTTATCCTACTTTGTTGTAATGTGAATCAACTTCCCTAATTTTTGTAAATTATAACAAAATTTTGATGGTAATATTTGGGAAGAAGTGTAGGAGTACAAACCCTTCCGAGTTGTATCCCACTCACAAAATATGTATCCTTTTTTCCTGAATACTCCTACCCTTTACATCATGATTTGCATTTTGTATTTATGTACTTTTTGTCAAATAGATGTATAAAATATTTTTCCTTTATCTTATGTTAAAATAATGGGGCCATTCCGTCACTTTCTTCAGCTTACATTAACATGTTTCACTTTTATTTATTATTGAATGTATTGTCTTGGCTTTTGTAATCTTTAGTTAAGAAGCAAATACATTTGACGATCTCCTACATAATTTTTATTTTCTAGGTATGTCATGACAGCTATTGATGGTAGTATTAACTCTATCACACATAACCTTTAAAATGTTATTTTAAACCTTTTCATTCAAATAAACTGCATTTTAATTGGTGAACAATGACTATCATGATTGAAGTAGTTATATTGTCTACTGATGACCCCAAATAATAACACCAACATGGTTTGGACTTCGTTCTATAATTATAGCTCAGTTTTATGTTTTTTCTCTTATTTTTTTGCCAATATATGTTATATGCAATGTTAAGTGTTGTATAAAGGGGAACCCAACCCATACTTAAAATATATCTTGTGATGGATAGCAACATATCCTCTCCATGTTCCTTCATCTATGTAACCATTTTGACTGTTTCATCTTCAACATATGGGTTGTCTTATGAGGCCCTTTACAACTGGGAAATCCTCTAACAAGCCTTCAATCTCTCTTGATAGATTGCCCCCATAAAAAGCCTTTACTATTTTGAATAGTTTGAAGGTGTTTATATGATGTAAAGTTATGATATTGAATAATATCTGCAAAATCAAAATTGACTTATGGGGGCTAGGCTCTAAGATGTTTTGATATGGAAAGAAATTTACTTCAATCCCTAATGTCGAGTCTACTTTCAATAATTAGTCCCATAAATAAAATTTGATGTTCAAATAAAGCTCAACGCCATCTAATCCACAATCCATATAATGTTTAGGTATATATTTATTTTAATTGTTCAAGCGATTCTCCAATTATTATTGCATCCATCAATACATTTTCAAGAAATCCACATAATAGTATACCTCTCTTTGTTATTAATACATTTAATCATGACAATACTTGGTTTCTTATAAAACTATTGCTATCACTCTTTGTATTTTGGTTGTAGATGAAATGTTATGGGTCTCATACAAGATTCGAGTAATTATGTCCATACATCTTGTCTTATTTATGTATTTTTATAGATAGATTTATTTCATTATTAATTCTAGGTGAAGTAAATATTTTTTTTCTAAAATTGGGCCTATGGTTTGGGAGTTTGCACCTTAGTCCTAATAAACCTAGGAAATCAGAAAGTTGGTTTAAGGTCTAGTACTTTTACCAAAGTAATTAACTTTATGGGTTTGATGTTTACTCGATAAGTGTTGTCCAAATAAAACACAGTCAATTGGAAACTCATTACCACCTGCCACCCTTACAATTTGCTTAGTATCTCTTATAATTTTATTTTTTATGCTACTAAGACACAAAATCCTCTTGTTTTAAACCATAACATCAATTGAGTGACTAAATAAATATAGAAGGTAGAAGGAAAACAAGTTGCGTCACCAACCTTTTAGGGATGGCAAAATCAATCCTTAAAATACAACATCCTTTTTCGGGGGGGGGGCATAAATTTACTATGTATAACCTTTTGGACCATCTTTAGAAGCTCAATATAGTCTGATGGTAAGAATCCAATAGTATCAAACATCAAATTTACAAAGACGTGTTAATTTACATGCCTTTTCATGTTAAGCAACTATCGGTGAGACAATTTTGAGGACAACCTCTCTCATAGTAAAAGCCCCATTCCTCGAGTCCACTGGTAAAAAAAATCTTTTCAAATTTAGACTTGAATGCTTCCTTCCAATCAATGTAAAATTTAAATCATAATCTGGTCTAAGTGAATAAGCACCATTCTGGGTTCTTGGTAAAATTAAAAAATAAATATGATCGGAATGAAGAAACAATCAATGCTTCATTGTTTTCTTTTATGATATGATAGTTGACATGGTTTTATGTATCAAAAGTAAATAATATTCTAAAATTAGCAACATGATAATCAACCGTCCAACTTCATCTGGTCTATGACATTTTTTCCATCAAGGTTGGAAGCAAAGAATAGTCTAAAGTACTCTACACAATTTAAGGTCTTAAAACACGACTGACTCTCTTTAAAGGAATCACAAAGTGGGCCAACTAAGGAATCCAAGTTGGGATTGTGAAACACTGCAATGGACAGGTGTTCATTCTCCTTGTTTACAATGACCTTGTGCTCAATGCTCCCATTACTCACTATCTGAAAGAAAATCCATTAGAAATTAGATTGCCTAGTCGAATGTCAAAGACGTACGCAAAAGAACGAACTCAGAAGAAAGCAGCTATTAAAAGCCAGGAACACTACAAAAATTCATGCCATAAACTACCATTTAATTGGAAGGTAATAGAGATTAGATTACCAGTTCCCTGGTAGACAAATGAAAAATGATAGAAAAATCTTAGTAGCCACTGGCTTGGTAGGTAAATGTTTTGACTACCATTATATGGTAGATGAAAGCACAATGGTAGTGAATTTTATCAAAATTCATTTAAACATATGTATTAACATTGACTACCATCTTGTTGGTAGGGAAAACAATGTATTCAATATATATGGACAACAAATGAAAACCTATATTCATACAGTAAAACATGCATATGAATGCCAACTTATCTCCAATGTGATGCCACATTTGCAACATGATTTGCTGGTATAAAAGTAATTTGAAATCATTTTCTCAATCAAAGTTTGATACAAGGCATTAAGTCAAGAGATAAGCCATGCAACAACAAGAAGCTATATGTCCCATGGTTCGAATACATTAGCACTCATATCATAAGTTGACTCAGAACTTTAGAATGCCTTATAATGGCACACACGGTACAAAACACAACAAAATCTGTGAAGATGTCCTTTTCTACAACTCCAGCTCCTTGAAACCTTTTTTTATTAGATAAATGCAACTCCACCTGCAACTACTTGAACCCTTTTCTTTATTAGATAAATGCAACTCCACGACCGCTATGAGTTTTTACATTAACATACTTGCATTTACAAAATATAGTGAAGATGATTGAAATGCACAACAACTAATAGATTATTTGGTCAATACTATATAACAATTACTAACATAGAAATGTAGCGATATTTCTCAAACAAGTAACCAAAAACAATATACATCAACAATCAACCCAATGAAGACAAATACATAACATTTAAAAGTAGTTTAATAAAGAACTGATTTCTGAGTGCACAAAGAAACTCAGTTATCATCTTCTATTTGTTGATGTCTTCTAAATTTTATAGAAGGAAACAAAGAATGCATTATATGTATTACAAATTATCTCGATGAGTTTAGTTTATGGCTTGAGGCAGTTGTTCTTGAGAACCAAGGCCCTCCTGGGTTCAAGATATACTTGGGAGTTAATAAAGGGAACATTCCAGTCAAGGTACTTTGGCACACCATTTTTGGAGGACAGGTTAATTAAAAGCAACTTCCAACCCCTAATTGACAAGATGAAGACTATTGGACTCATGCAAAATCCACCTTTTATACATGGCTTGGTATTCTAGAATCGATTGTGTCTACATTGGCCGCCAACCACCTCATTGGAACATTATATAACCTCTTTTGAATGGTACTCTTAAATTTAAAGCATATCCTTAATGTTTACATAGTCGAAATGTTGTGGCAGATACATGCTTCCTAGTATTGTAGTTATTTATCTTGAGTATGTGATGTGGTACCACATCAAGATGAGGGATGATCAGAGGGACAGAAAATCATATATTTCTCAAAACTAATCATCTACCTGGGAAGTGCCTCCCAAGTCAAGGATTTTTAGTTGATTAACATGAAATTCTTAACCAAGGGAAATTTCTTAAATTATATCAAAAAAATATAATAAAAACTAATAAGGCTTGTGACTAAATGAGAATAATTAGATTAATTCCACTTAACTATCATTTGGTTCAAAAATGAGTCACTGGTGAGTCAAGTATGGGCTATATGAGGCCTCATGAGTGGTGGTTGGAGGAATGTCATTGAACACAAGTTGGAGTTGGGCACAACATGCATGGAACCAAGAGGATCTGTTGGATATATTTAAGGAATACATGATGTAATATCTACTTACTACTCAATCATCAATTCAATGGGATGGTCAAGGCCAAGACCAGACCACCCCATCTGTGAGCTTTTACGTAGTGTGGATGAATCAGAGTGGAAATTGCTAGTGTGAGTGAAATCTTTGTCAATTCCAAAGTGGATCTAGAAGTTTTTAGGTAAATGATGAAGTTTTGTCCTTCCACATGACATATATGTGTGTTAATTGATCTCTCATGATTCATACAAGAGAGCACTGAGAAGAAAGACATCCAAAGGGTGAGCATCTTTATGACATGAGTTCTTCGGCATGTCTCTCTATTATAGCCGCACAACATGAGTTCTTTGTTCATCACAAAATATCTTATATGCGTTTAGAAAATATCAATCACCAATTGTTGTCATCCTCACAACAATTGAAATGTCTTCTAGAATGTCAAGGTTCTTAAGTTTGGGCCAGGTTGGCTTTGATGGGTTTGGTCTAGTTTTTTGGGGTCAAGTGGTATTGGGCATTTCATACAAAATAGATCCCTAGGTATAAGTCATATTTGAGTGGAATGACCATGGCTTGGTCTGAGTTTTTGGTTACCTGGACCATTGCCACAAGTAAAGACAAATGAATTGGAAAAAAGTGTGATTGTCTTGTCTAATCATCTTGCCTCCCACCAAACACCATCAGACATCCTTACAAACATCACACTCAATCATGGGCCAACAAGCATGAAAAAAAATGACGTTACACCCATAGGGTCTTAAATCATTGGAAGCACCAATATAGATAACCACCTCCTCCTCCTGGTCCTCCCAAGATATGGAATAGGTTCTCTAACCCTTCACCAACTTCCTCTTCATCACACTAACCTCCTTCTCCAGGATAATAATAGTTGTTGGAATTCGCCCATATACCTCAACCTTCATCGCATGCATCGACATGTGTGGGATTTCTCCTTCATCTACTCTGCCTCCCCATCGGTGAGAGGAACTCCCCTATATTCATCTGGTCTTGCAGCATCCCTCTGTAGGTCATCTATATCATTACCCCCATTGATGGACTGCTACATCATCTTCCCTTATTTCACTTGATTAGCGCCCTTCTTATTGTTTCTGCATTTAGATTTTCTACTCTTCAATCGCCATTAGTCCACTGGAGGTTCCAAGTGACCTCCCAAAGCCATGGACATCGACCCAACATATGTCTGAACACCTCGCAAGCCGAACACTACTCTAGTATACCATCATACTCTACCTGAATTTCCAATTCCATCCCATTCGATAGTTCAATCATCATCATCGAGGTAGGCTTCTTATCAACTTTAACATCAATGCACATGTATAGCGCACTAGCATTCTTTACTTCAATCACAAAATCCACCACCTTAGGTGTGCCGATAGCATACCCAATGATTGTCAGTGCTCTTCTAGTCTAGTGATGACCCAGTTCTAGTAGTATCAACCACACCAGATTTGAGGTGAGTGAGGCCCTTCATACAACCTCCTCAGGGGACCACTTCCTGGTGAGCACTTGATGGTTGTAAAAGAAGCATGCCCCCCTTTCTAGTGAAATCTTCATGTCATCCTCCATCAGAAAAAGTCCATCGTTGAGAGGAGAGAGTTGTAGTTCGTCCTTATGTCTCCACATTCTCAGAAGCCACCCATTCATTTGTTGAATGAAGCACTTCTTATCCAAGACTTGTACAGTGGTAGAGTATTTACTGAAACTCATTCATCACATTCATCAATGGGCTCGAGCGTTCAACCTCCTTCCTAAAGAAAGGTTCCTTAGGTAACACAATTGGGTGGTTGTTGTGTTGGACTTCAATTGGCTTTGCCGTGATGTTTGCCCTAGGATCAAACCATGTCGAGTAGTAAATAAATATGTGTGGATTAGGTTGAGAATATAAAGCCTAGGACTTCAATAAGTACAATGACACCGTGAGGAAAACTTAGGTCATTACTTTTATTATTGATGATTATTTAGGAATATTGTATCATTTTGTTATGTATTGGAAAATATAGAAAAAATTATTCACCATTTCCACTATATTAGAGAATTAAAATTTACATAAAGGTCGTTGATATCGAACATGATGAGAAAAGAATACTTACTCCATGTTAGAGTATAATTATGAATAACAAGATAACATAATTGTAAACACTAAGATATTATAAATTTATGTCCAGAAGCTCAAGGATATTTAATAACCCTGAGATTCTCATAGAATCTAAAAAGGTTGCAAATTTTTGTAATGTTTTGGAGACAAAATTCCATAGATTATCCAAAATACTGATCATCATTTCAAAATTTGCAAACACGAACAATAGGCAAATGGATTTATTGAGTTAAGATTATACAAACTAAATATAAAAAGGCATGTGGTGTACTTTCATTTGCGTTCATCCAAGTTCAACAAGTATTGCACATCTGTGAATGGGATTTGGACCAAGAGAATGTAAGGCAAAATCCTATAGAATAAAAATATGATAATGTCAGATCCCAAGGCACCTTACAAACTGAGATACCAAAATCAATAATGTATATAATAATAAGATAGACAATTATATATGAAACTCAATATAGGATCACAAGATGTACTGAACAGCATGGCAGAAGATGAATCTGCACGGAAGGATGCAAAAGGGGGTATTATGTGGTAAAAAATCAAAAGGTTTAAGGGCAGAACAGAATCTCCTGCCTACCTTATCGGAAGTGAATGTTTCACACACTGTCGTGATGGAGGCAGTGGGGAAGGCTCGGACAAATTCGGATGTCAAGCTTGAACTGTGGCGGGCGTGGATGAATAGGTTGTAACAGGAACGTTGTTGGATGTTCTACTGCGGGTCGAAAAGGCGAGCGGGGTGAATCTTCTTCCTCTAAAGGTCGGCGACGTGGACGGGCGGAGAGGAACCTGTGGTGGAGAAGCCAACAGGAGAATGGGGAGAAGAAAGAAGACGTGGGCGGAATTACGTGCGGCAGGAAATTAAAAAGTTGGGGAGCAAGGGCAGATGCACGGAGGGAAATTAAGCTGGGATATTTTGACTTTGGCGGGTACAGGGAAAGGCATAACATTTGCCAGCCTGTGGCTTGGCAAAGTAATGAGCCGGTAGCGGATCTTGTCCTAACACATACCCTTTTCACAGTGGTAGTCAATTTAGCAACCGTTAGTCAAAGAAGGCATTTGCTCCAGTGGAAGTTGGGTTTGGTTGAATACCTCTATGATATCTCATATGTTCACAATGAGGACTCCAGTAGTAGTTTATTCTCATCAACTGAACCCCATCTTTCATCATCATGCCTGCAAGCTTCTCTGGATCATAGTCACATAATGCGGCGAATTTTTCAATAATTCGCGTATTATACGTGAATTTTTCAGTCGGCGTAAGTAACGGCCGAATTACGCACTGAACCCGAAATATTCCCGAATACTACGAATAATTCACGAATACTACGAATAATTCGCGAATTACGCACTGAACCCGAAATATTACCGAATACTACGAATATTTGACTTGGTTATTGGGACGTTGTCATTGGATCAAAATGTGTATGATGTGTTATACAATATATATATCCGATTTTTTTCCGAATATTTTCCGAATAGTTGACCAAACTTTTACCGAATTTTTACCGATTTTTATCCGAATTTTCCGCATAATTCCCGAATGCCGAATTTTTCAGCCTCGCCGAATGATTGCCGAATACCGAATTTGTGACTATGCTCCGGATCATCGAACCTAAGGTTCTTCACCATCTGACGGAAGAGGTGCCTGCAACTTTCTTGGTCTCCATAGAGTAAGCCTTTTAGTGTTGCCCTGTGTATTGGAAAAGCAGAATAGGTTTTATTCATTGTCTTGGTCAGTCAGAGGAGGTCACACAGAAACCTTAGATTAAAGGCAACTTTTCCCTTGTGTTTCTCTGACATTATCATCTCTTTTGGTAGGTATATCCCACCGTCGACAATTACTACAATTAGGACTTAACTTACCGGAGGGGAATCCACTGTTTTGTTAATAACTTTTATTCCGTAATAAATTTTTTGACGAAATAAAATACACCGGATTCGTTATAAAAAATACATTTGAACAAGACTAATATTGATATATTTTTGAAAAAGATCAAATAATAAATAAGTTAAATATTAACATAATACACCCAATATGGTGTTAATACGTTTAATACGAAAATGTTATGATGTAAATGTGCCCACTTATAGTGTGAATGTGTGAATGCACCAACTTATGGTGTGAATTTACGAATACGCTCACTTATGGTGTGAATGTGTGAATGCACCCATTTATGATGTGAATGTGTCCACTTATGGTGTGAATGTGTCCACTTATGGTGTGAATGCGTGAATGCGCCCACTTGTGGTGTGAATGCGTCAACTTATGGGGTGAATGTGCCCACTTATGGTGTGAATATGTGAATGCGCCCAATTATGGTGTGAATGCGTCCACTTATGATGTGAATGCGCCCACTTATGGTGTAAATATGTGAATGTGCCCACTTATGATGTATATGCGTCCACTTATGGTGTGAATGTGTGAATGTGCCTAGTTATGGTGTGAATGCGCCCACTTATGGTGTGAATGTGCACACTTTTGCTGTGAATGCGCCCAGTTATGGTGTGAATGTGTGAATGTGCCCACTTATGGTGTGAATGTGTGAATGCGCTCATTTATGATGTGAATGCGCCCACTTATGGTGTGAATGCGCACACTTTTGCTGTGAATGCGCCCAGTTATGGTGTGAATGTGTGAATGTGCCAACTTATGGTGTGAATGCGTCCACTTATGGTGTGAATGCGTCCACTTATGGTGTGAATGCGCCCACTTATGGTGTGAATGTGTCCACTTATGCTGTGAATGCGCCCACTTATGGTGTGAATGTGTGAATGCGCCCACTTATTGTGTGAATGCGCCCACTTGTTGTGTGAATGTGCCCACTTATGTTGTGAATGTGCCCACTTATGGTGTAAATGTGTGAATGCACCCACTTATGATGTGAATGCGCCCGCTTATGCTGTGAATGCGCCCACTTATGGTGTGAATGTGCCCACTTATGCTGTGAATGCGCTCACTTATGGTGTGAATGCGTCTACTTATGGTGTGAGTGCGCCCACTTATGGTGTGTATGTGTGAATGCACCCACTATGGTGTGAATGTGTAAATGTGCCAACTTATGGTGTGAATGTGCACACTTATGTTGTGAATGTGTGAATGAGTCTAGTTATGGTGTGAATGTGCCCATTTATGGTGTGTGTGCCCACTTATGGTGTCTATATTTCTACTTAACGTGCCAAATATTAGTAGTAAACACCCACTTATGGTGTGAATGTGCCCACTTATGGTATGAATGCGCCTTATATTTGTAATAAAAGCTCATTTATGACAAATGTGCCTACTTTTGATTGAATGTATGTTTTTGATTGAATGCGCCTACTTATGGCAAATGCGCCTACTTATCACAAATCTTAAACAGAGTATGTGCATAAATAGCAAATTAACACAAATCTTAACACAATGAGCCTAGCATTTGTAGAAAAATATCCAATTACAGTGTTAATGCATCAATTATAGTGTGAATGTGTCTACTTTTTAGATGTTGTGCATAAATATAAATTAACATAATATTAATATAATGTACACACATTTATAAAATAGCGTGCATATCATTTTTTTCAAAATATATCGATATTGATCTTGTTAGATTGCATTTTTCGTAACGAGTTCAGTAGTTTTTATTTTGTTAAAAAAATCATTATGGATTAAAAGTTATTCATAATTTTCATTTTTATATTCTTTTGTGTGCAGATCTGCCACATGGCAAAAAAAAAAGGAGGGGCCCGGCCGGGAAACCACCCCAGCTAAGCGGTATACCCCGCGTGTGGGGCGCGCTGCTGGTCGGCGCGTCGTGGTAACATTTACCCAGGAAAAAGACGGGTATCTGTGGGAAAAAGACGTGTAGTTACCGAAATGCTGTAGGCTGTTCTGACCATAGATTGTAGTTTCTGGACGAAGACGGCTGCTTGAAGAGATTGAGTATGTCTGCCCATTCCAGTTTCTGGTCATTCGAGACCACAAATACCTGGTCGTAGCCTTCGATAGTACCTAGCAGCTGCGCGCTCTTTTTCCTTACCTCCAATGGTTGCTTGAAGAACCCCTGGATGTTGTCCTTGATACCCGCCGTGACATCATCAGGAATTCCGTGGCTCACAAGCTGCCAAAGAACCCAGTCAAATAGAACTAACTACCGTGGGAACTGTTGTTTGGTTTCCGGACATACTCGTTGAATACTGTAGCATATTAGCTGACTAAAAGCTTAATATTGTGCCACAGTGACATACTAGTTGAATACTGTAGCATATTAGCTGACTAAAAGTTTAATATTGTGGCACAGTAATTAGCTGTTGTACAAGATAATAAATACATCGGTGACAAAAAAGCTGAATACCGTTGAAAGTACATATTAACTAGGAAAAAAATCAATTTAGCACACTTTTATAAAAATATTTATCAACATAGCACACTTTGTAAAATATTTTCCAAAGTAGCATACTTTGGTCTGAAAACGCCGCTTTGTGTGGAACTTTTTATTAGCAGAACTGAAAAGCGCCACAATAATTGGCGTGTCTACTTTTAAATAATAAAAATAAAAATTTTTGAAAAACGCCACATGAAGTGGCGCTTTCCATTTGCACTCAATTTTTTTTCAATTTTTTTATTTAAAAGTAGATACGCCAATTATTGTGGCGTTTTCAATCTCGCGTATAAAAACGCCACAAAAAGTGGCAGGTTCCACACAAAATGTGTTATTTTGGAAAATATTTTACAAAGTGTGCTATATTGGTAATATTTTTATAAAAGTGTGCTATTTTTTTTCCTAATAACTAACAGGTGGTGATGTGTTCGCGTGTATATCTTGACGAAGCTTAATTAGAATGCAGTATTATTATCTTCAAGCTGTGACGTGTGACGTAATAGAATGCAGTATTATTATCTTCCCAGCTGTCTGCATTTGCCGTCCATTGTGAGCCTACCAAATTTCAAAACTGGTCGTATAGAAGACCACCTATATTATTT
Organism: Alisma plantago-aquatica; assembly: GCA_963693085.1. Taxonomy (NCBI): domain Eukaryota; kingdom Viridiplantae; phylum Streptophyta; class Magnoliopsida; order Alismatales; family Alismataceae; genus Alisma; species Alisma plantago-aquatica. The sequence goes on along the minus strand of OY856412.1, from coordinate 389,781,065 downwards.
TATAGGACAACCAATTAGAACAACAAAAATTCAACTCATAAAAAAATTAATGGAGAGAGAAATTGTTTTTTCAGCATTAAAATGAATTCTTTAAATCTATAAAAAATTATGATTGGTCTTCTGATTATTTTTCAGTAGGAGGCCTCCTATAGGATAGGCGTCCACCAAATCTACCCCGTCCGGTCATACTGTTCTTATAATTGTACACGCTTGAAAGTGTCATGTACCCATACGCATCGCGTGGTCGACCCATCAATCCACATCTCAAAATGGTGTCCTAAATGATGTCCACATAGCAATTCACATCTGCTTTTGGCAGCCTCTCATCACCACGTGTGGCTAGAGCATGCACCTCGTGGGCGTTATTTATTGTCACCTCCAATTTTGTAAAGCTGTTCGGCAGAACTGTTTAGGTCATCTTGTCAATTTTTGTGTTCGATAAAAAGTGATAATTTAGTATAATTTGATAGAAATATCGATAATAATTTATATGCTAACGATGAGAAACAATACATTAATATTTTTGTAAATAGATAGATATGCAATAAATGAAAGAAAAACAATCTGTAAAAAATGATTGAAAATCAGTGCATCAAGAACCCAACCCATACCCTAAATATATCTTGTGATGGATAACAATATGTCATGGACATTTTCCTTTAGAGATGACACCATCTTAACTGTTTAATCCTCAACGTATGGGTTGTCTTTTGAGGCCCTTTCAAAACTGGGAAATCCTTTAACAAGCCTTCGATTTCTCTTCATAGCTTGCGTCAATAAAAACATTTTCTATTTTCAATAGTTTGAAGGTGTTTATATGATGTAAACTTATGATATTGAATAATATCTATAAAATCATAGTTGACTTAAAGGGGGGTGGGCTCTAAGATGTTTTGGTAGGGAAAGAAATTTACATGAATCCATAAAGTCGAGTCTAGGTCCAACGATCAGACCCACAAATATAATTTTATGTTCAAATAGAACTCATTGTCATCTTACCCTCAATCTAAACAATGTTCTTGTAAATATCTATTTCAATTATGGGAATGAGTTTTCAATTAATACTTCATCCATCAACAAATTTTCAAGGAATCCACATAACAATATACTATTCTTTGCTATTAATTGTTGGTATGTATGCTCAGAGAGTCAATCATATGATGATTGTAATGATGTAACTTGTAAATGATTTTGATTATTAATAAAGGCAAGCTTCCAATATATTCTATTTATTCAATTTTGAGATAATGAAATAACATAATAAATATCTAAAGAATAATATTACTCGATGATGTATGTCTTCATAATGAGGACTTGAATAATGAGATCATATAGATGTTGAGAGTATATGCATTCTTGTTATGTCTCTGATCTATTGTTATTGTGGAAGGTAAATAGACAACAATGACACATAAGATCAGAGTGTGAGTTGGTTGATGATAGAATCTCAATAGTCATGATATGTGATATCAAACCAAGCACACAGATACAAGTTAGAGAAGTATATTGGATAGGCCCACCGTGAGACTGACACATGGAAATCATTAATATGGTAGTCATAGTCTGCTCTCATAGTGATGGTGGTGTTTGTGGTTCTTCAACTTAAAATCACTACACTCATCACATGTTGTTCGGTATGCTTTGACATTATCAAACGTAATCCAAAAATATGGGTTGTTGTAAAGGTGATGATTGGGTGATTGTGACACATGGGGACTAACTGTGAGTGATTGAGATGGGAATTGTCCCTCCTAAGGGAGTACGATATCCAGGGCCTCTTGATTAACGGGACTGAGAAATGCATGGCCACACACATGTGAGTCAATATGTGATATTGAGCGTACATAAATCTGAGACAGTCTGTTTTGGTTCAAGAAATAAGATTGAATAATAATGAGGATGATTGTTCCATGCCTCTAGTTCAATCAGGATATCAGTGGCAAAGGAACTATACAAACATTGTAACACCATACACATATTGTAGGTTGAAAGTATTCTCTAACTTTCTATTTACTTTGATAGCAATGACATGTGACTAGACACCGCTCATTATTTGTGATGTCATAAGTTATTATGGACATTCAGTGTTAATGTAATACGGGACCTATAGGGTCACACACATAGGAACTCATCTAGAAGAGGTGTTTGATCTTAAATGATGATTTGATTGATTACTAAAGTATTTAGATATTCAATTCGCACAACAAATTAGCTTAATGGATTGTCAAATGATCAGTTCAAGTGTTGAGATAGACGTTTGGAGTGTCAGGATGATTGTATTGTGCATTGGCTGGAATTCAACCTGACCCAGCCTGCGAGATGCCTGTCTCGCTTGTGTGAGACAACCGTCTCAAGAGGTTCGAGATGCCCATCTCACATGTACCAAATGGTCATTTGGGGGTACAATTCAATTGCATCAAGGATTAGTGTTGACGTCATGACGTACACTAATTGCAATTGAATTATTGACATATGTATAAAATTGGAAACCTATGAAATGATTGTCTCGCAGTGTGAGACGGCCATATCGCATACTAGATGACCCTCTGGGTTGCCAAGCGGCCGTTTCGGTTGTCACAGACTGTGATGTTTCCATAATTGTTGTGAAAATTTGAGATCTTTGAGTCCCTTCCACTCATGCACAAATTGGGAACCCTAGCCCTAACCATGACTATAAATAGAGTGGCATTGTGGGCTTCTGAGATCACAACACAGACAATTGAGAATTAGTTTCTCTGATAATTATTCTCCTCCCTGGTTATGGTAACTAAGAGAGCCCAAACAAGCCCTATCTGACTACGGAGGGATAACTATAGGAGAGAAACAACAGAGGATAATTGTTGTGAGAGAGCATGACGGTGACTACTACACTAGTAGGAGGAACAACTCCTTCGTTTCTGTTCTAGTAGGATGACATGAGTTCTAGTTAATTTGTGTGGACTTCTTTAGAGACGAGGTGGCCTTTGCCCGTCTCTAAGGAGGATGATGTCAGCCAGTAGTCTGTGACGAGAGGAGCTACTACAGATGACGACGTTTGAGTTTGTTGTCTGTGGAGGAGCAGTCAGACGAGTCGCAGTGCAATGAGAAGGTGTATAGACACCGTCCAAGATATAATGTGTATCTACATCAATGAGGATTGTCACTGAACTTGCTCTAGGACCAAGTATATCTTTGTGAAACTATCATTTCCATTACATAGTTATTGACGCGATCCGCTGGTTAATGGGAAATATGTGAGTAAATTTTTCTATTTTCACTGCCTATCTGATGTCGTATTTCCCTATAGTGGTATCAGAGCCACGCCAATTAATTATATTTTGGGATAATCAATATGAGCAGATTTTGGTTTTATCGAGTTTAATTTTTGCATTCAATGTGAATATTTAAACTTGTTGATGTGCATGTTCGACTAATCACCACATTAGAACCAAAATGAATATATATATATATATATATATACATTATATGTGTCGCCCTAAAAGTGAGTTTTGACGGTGGATCTATAGCATTGATATGGTCAATACCCATATTATATGTGCATGGTTGTATGGTTGATTAACCTTGTTTATCTCAGTTTGTGACCCAAGCCTCTCTCTTATCTACCCACTGTAAAAGTATTATTCTCTTGTACCTTTTCTCCCCTCGAATATAACTTGAGGTTTCTAAAAAATTATGTATAAGTAGGATAGTTTACTTTTTTATTTTGACGAAGAAGAAAGACATCAACTGACCGCACAGAGGAGCTAAGTCGACCAGATGGAGGGTCTGAGCTGATCGGGTGGTGGATACGAGATGATCATTTCGAGGAGCCAAATGATTAGCTATAGGATGACGAACCGGTCATTTGGAGGAGGGTAGATGACCGGCTGGAGGTGAGCAACAGATCGACCAGGAGGAGAGCTGACCAGTTCAAAGGTTGAACCACTCAGCCTAGATTGGCAAGCATGGATCATCATCAACAATAGGTTTTTGCATGTGATGCGTGTTGGGTTTTACATCGTTAGAGTAGGCAACAGAAATGAAAATTTTACTTAACCATAAATCCATAAGCAGTTGATCGCATGAATATCTATGTGATGGAAAGGATGGTTTTAGCGAGATATACCTGGTCCGAAGGCTTGCTCAGTGACTATATGTAACATCCCTGAGTTGGGTTATGTTTAACCCTAGATGTTTTACTTAATAAAGTTGATTATATTCTTGCTTTTATTTCTTTAAAAGTAATTAAGGCTTAAGAGGAACTTATATTTCAATTTCATTCCTTTTTGAATAATGTTGACACATTGTTTTGTTAATTTTGGACTAAAGTACAAATTACCCAGATTGAGGGGTTAACTTGTAAATTGTACATGAAAAAATGTTCCCCTGATGTTGAGACATCATAATAATGAATATGATGAAGTGGTATGGTTTCCACAAGCTTGGGCACCAAGATAGAGCTTGTTGGACAATATTTGAGCATTAAAACCTAGTTTTGGTGTAATGTGCAATTTACCCAAAACCTAGGGTTCAATATGCAAAATACCACCTCTGGAGGGTCTCTCATGTTTCTTGGCATCAAGTAGAGAAAATAAAATGAGAAGGGTGCCTCATTTAAATTATCTTGGAGGAGAGAGAATCTTGATATTAAAATAATCAAGATTTAAGCATAAATGGAACTTTAATTCAATTAATGCAAAAAGAAATATATTAATTGAGGAGCCCTTCAACCAAAAGTTGAGGGATGAATTTGCAAAGTGTTGGACGAGCTTGTGCCTTGTCATGGCACGAAAAGATCTTGGTTGAGTGGAAGCCCACTCACATTAACATAATAAAAAGTAATATCCACTAAAAGTTGGATATTAGTATAAAATTCATTAAGGTGCTTAATTACTTTTCCTTTAATTCTTGGATAATGAAGAGGTTTTGCAAGATAATGAAGGTGGCTTCGTGGCTAAGGAATTGAGGGGGAAGTGGTGGAAATAATTTTGGAAATAAAGGAATTAATTCCATTTTCTCTTTCCTTGGAAATTCCTTATACATATCTCTTTTCCTACCCACTTAAGGATCTTTCTTGGAATTTCTTTTCTCATCTTGCCTTATCTGACCATGAGAGAGATCAGGAGAAGGAGAAGAACGACTCTAATCTGTTGGTAAGCTTTTGATCATCTTCCACCTTGGTTTCATGGTGAAAACCCAAAAATCAATGCTTGATTCTTTATTTACTTCACTCGATTTCCAAACTCTAGCCAACTTTTTCATCCAAAAGCTTGAGAACGGACCTTGCCTAGTTGCTAGAGATCATCCACCATTAAAGAACATGGAGCTTGGATCTTGTAAATCAGATTATAATGTGGGTTATATAACTTTAACCCTTAAACATTGATATTGCATTCAATTTTGTATAATTTGTTGTTCATTTTGTTCTACTTTGAGCTCCTTTGATTCATTGCTGCAATTTCCATGAAAACGGTAGTAGTTCTTGGATGTACGAAGGAAGATGATGATGACATCATCTTGGACACTTTTTCCAAGAAAATTCTAGACCAAATGGTTTCTATATATGTGCTCAATCGGTTTCACAAACCGTTTGGGAGCAAACGATTTCAAACCATTTGGGAGCAAACGGTTTCAAACAGTTTGGAAGTAAATGGTTTCAAAACCATTTGAGAGTGTTGACAATAGTTCATCATTTGGACATTTTATGATGATGATGATGGTTAATGAACCATTAATTATAATTGATTAGTTTCAAAGGATTCATTAGTTGAAGGACCATCAATCACCAAACCCTAATCGACTAAGTGTTGATTTTGCAATTGATTAAGTTGATATTTTGGGTTGATTGACCCAAATGGTTTCAAAACCATTTGGAAATCACCCAAACGGTCTCAAGACCGTTTGGAGGTCAACCAATACAGTTTATAGGTCTAGGGTTGAGTATGGTTAAGTATTTGAATACCTAAAGATATCAAATTGCATTACAATCAATAGCTCAAGTGATGATTGATTCAATGATGCAAACCCTAAGTGAATGTCATAGATTTCAATGGTGGTTTGAGGCAAACGGTCTCCATACCGTTTGGAGATCATCCAAATGACCTCAAGACCTTTTGGGGGTCATTCAAGACCGTTTGGGGTCAGGTCATATCATGTAATGATGATGGTTCACTGATTTCAATTGAATAGGTTCCACAATGTCAACCATTGATGGTTCCTCAGTTTCAAAACCCTAAGTGATGGTTTCTTGATTACCAACCCTAGTTAAATTGGGTTCAAAACCCTAATTGAAAGTCCAATTGAAGGGTGATTCAGTGGTTCAATTGAAGAATAAATTAGTGGTCCAATTGATAGTTGGTTCATGGATTGGAACCTTGAATCGATTAAGTGTTGAAGACCCTTTTTGGTCCATTAAGTTTTGATTGGGTTTGGACCAAATAGTCTTAAGAGCATTTGAGTCCAAACAGTCTTGACTGTCTCAAGACCGTTTGAGACCAAATGGTCTCAAACCGTTTGGAGACCCAAGTTCATTCATTTTCTATATGCTTGGTCTAAACGGTTTCAAGCACCAACTTTGCTAAATGGTTTCAAACTATTTGAACTTATTTGGTCAAGACTGTTTGAGGTTTAAGTGACCAAGACCGTTTAAGGTCTAAGTGACCAAGACCTTTTGAGGTTCAAATTGGTTAAACCATTTGGACACCTAATATGATCAAAGGTCAATTAACTACTTGATTATTAATGATGTAGACCAATGGTGATTATGAAGGTTAACCCTATCTATGTGTACTTAAGTGAAGAGTTAACCTAGATCAATCTTGGAGTATTTAACATCCTAGAGAGGATTAGAAGGAGATAGAATGGGAGAGATGATTGCTTACTTAATAAGACCTAATCCTCTCATTATGAATAAAGGTGTAATCAGGGTTTGATCCATAATATGAGATCATGAAATCCTCATTGAAAAGATTGATGTACCTTGAACCTAATTTAGGACAAGGCTATGTGAAACCCTATTTGAGGGCAAAGCTGAGTGAAACAATAATCTAGGGTGATCATGTAACCCTAACTTAGTGTAACAATGTAAGAAACTCTAATTTAATGGGAATTGTACATCCTAACTCTAAATTGAGTAATAAGGCGTGAGAAACCCTACTTGGATGTGAATGGTAAACCTTAACCCTAAAATGGAGTAAAGGTGCATGAAACCCTAATATAAGGTAGTGCTACTAATGCTATGTGAAGCCCTATCATTGGGTGATGTGTTGTGAAATCCTAATTTCACATAATACTAGGTGAAACCCTGATATAGAAGAATGTTACGTGAAACTCTAAAGAAGAGTAATACTATGTGGAATCCATATAATATATGAAAGATGCTATGTGAACCTCAAACTATAAATATAGAAAATCCTATTCCTAATTATGGAATAATGATCAATGTGTTGAAAAATGTGATACCTAGAGGGGTTGTCAATGGATATCCTTACATTAATAGTTCCTGACTCAAGGGTGAGTCCATATCATTGGCAATGGTTGTATATTCTAAATAGGTGAATTATGACCAATACATTGCATAATGAATGTGATGATCTAGTGCATAAAGTATTAGGATGGGAGAATACCCTAATACAAGCTAATTGGATGAACTCAAGAAAGATACAAGTGTTGAGGGAAGTGATACATCAAGATATGATAGATATCACATCCAACACCCGAATACTGATATACCATGATGTGTTATAAGTCCAATATAATTGGATGAGTGACACATGAGATGTGTCATGTCAATTGTTACATTGAGATGTAATGTACTTTAATAAGTGTAGGCTAACATTCCTTATGAAAAGGTTAATCCAAACCAATAAACTATGATACAATCATATTCTAGTAAAGATGAGAGAGAAACTCATACTTTGTGATTGATATTTCATTTAATGATGAGTGATGAGAATAAATAAGTATGATTGAATACTTATGTTATCAATTTTGGCTTCTAGATATAAGGAGAAATGACATAGGGATGATCATTAATAATATGATCTTAAGAACCTAAGTGGTCATTTATGGAAAACCCTAATGGAAGGTGTTGATATGAAAGAGATACCATGAACCCTAAAAATGGAATAGTGGTATTACATAGTGTTGTATGATGCTGATATGAAAGAGAAACCATGAACCCTAAAGAGGGAGTAGTGGTATTACTTAGTGTTGTATGGTGCTGATATGAAAGCATTATAATTGTTATCATGAATACTAATCATGCAGGAATGATGAGATGAGGAGTATAGCCTGGTATGGGATATAATACTTTGTATATTGAGAATGTTTTATAGGCTTTATAAGCCTTCATATGCTTGATGCTCAGTGAGAAGTAATCTAAAAATTAATGAGCTATGTTTGTTCCATGTGATGTTTTAATTATTGAGCTTGTTTATGAGATTTATAAGCCATGATATGCCTTATAGTTTTGAGGGTGTAATAAGAGGTGATATGAGCTTTGTGTGCTATGTGCAATGCTTTGTGTAGCAAGAATCATTGAGCTTTGTGTACTATGTGCAATACTTGTGTAGCAAGATTTATAATGTCCTTGGTCAGATGACCTGAAGGTATTAAGTTACCTAATAAGTGGTAATAAGTATCCTATAATGAGATATGGGTTCAAATACCCAGATTCTATAATCATGATGATGAACTTGTTAGGAAATAAAATGTTACTTGATGAGATGAGGGATTAAGATCCCAATACTATGTGAAAAGAGTATGGCTACAGGCCATGACTCCACAATGACAATGCCATGCATTATATATATGATCTAAGCCTGAAGAAAGTTTATGTTGTGGTAATGATTCTATAGTGAATAAATGTTATACATGTTCTTCATATTCCTTAATGAATAAGTGACATGTTTCCCTATCAAGTTATAGATGCAATGCTATAGATAAGAATATTGTTCTAATATGTTAGATAATGAATTAACTTTTGTCAAACAATTATGATTCCTCTGTTCAGTTTTATCTTATTAAACTACAATAATAATGTTTTTGGCAGAGAGTTATATCTCTCGCTGGGGCAATTTACAATTGTCTCACCCCCGTGGGAACCACATTTTTAGGTGGACGTGGACAAGGAGGCAGGAATCCTTCAGTAGGTGAAGGACAACAACAGCAGCAGTAGAGACAGCGGTGAAGTCTCAAGTGGAGACACTGGCTGTTATGCCTTGTTTAGATGTATATAGAGTCCTATGTGTCATCTATTTACTCTCAGGTCCTCAGAGTAGTAGTTAGTTCTTTTGAAATTATGGCTCAGTGCCTCAAGATTTTATACTACCTGTGTTTGGTTTACCAGAGCAGTTGATGCTTGTAATTCTCAGAAAGAGATGATACAGGACATGTACCTTTAAACTAGAATGTCAATGTGTTACTTTGGTTCTATGTGAGAAATTTTTCCTTTGATTGATCTTTTGATAAAAAGGTTGTAATTTTTAGTGATTTTTTATAATCCGCTGCTTAGTGAACGCTTCCGCATTAGTTAATCATGTTTTTGTCAGTTGGATGCTACAATTTAGTGGTATCAGAGCTCTAGGTTCGCTGAGTCTACAGAAACATAGGACTAAGGTTGTAGAGTCTGTTCTAAGTGTTTTCTAGTTTATTTGATAGTATCTTCTGCTCACATAGGAGAAGAAGAACTTGAAGATGTCTCGAACACATGAAGAACATGCTGCTGAGAGCAGCGCTACTGCACCAGGCGGAGGTGCAAGAGACCAGAATAGGGAAGGGGTTGTACCTAAACAGCCCCAGATTGACCCAGCTATAATAGAAAACCTAGCCCTCCATGCTCTATTTGAGAAATTCCTGACAGCCACGACACATATGGCAGACAGGATGCCACCACCTACACATAGGGCACCAGCCCATCAAGAGGGTTATGGAGTCGGCAAGACTTTTGAGAGACTTCTCCAGGTTGGAGCCATAGATTATGTTGGTACATCTGATCCAGCAGATGTTGATTTGTGGCTGACAGAGCTGGAGAAGGCTTTTAGGATCCTTGATATTCCTAAAGCTGAAAAGGTAAGACATGTTGTGTCCCTCCTAAAAGGGAGTGCTTGTCACTGGTGGATGATAGAAGAAGATAAGAGACCAGGTGAAGAAATTGGATGGGAGGTATTTCGACGAGAGTTCGTTAGTAGATACTTCCCTAAAACGTATCTAGATGAGAAGATCTCTCAATTTGAGAGGATCAAACAAGGACAGATGAACGTTAGCAAGTATGAAGCTAAGTTCATGGAGTTGTTGCAGTTTTGTCCACATATGGAAATTAATGATGAGGAAAGAATTCGACGTTTCGAGAAGGCGTTGAATGCTAAATTAACCACTCTTGTATCTACTTTAGAGAACAGGGAGAGGTTTGCCACCTTTGTGGAGTCGTTAAGGAGGATAGAGAGGTCTAAAATCGAGAAATGACATACTAGTGGCAAGAAGGTGTACACTCAGTCTCAAGGACAAATATCTGAAAGTTTTAAGAAGCCGAGATTTTCTACATTGGCAGCACCATCGAGATTCCATACCCAGACGCAATGGACGTCAAGTAGGGGTAGGGATCGTAGTAATGCTCCAAGTAGAGCCTCTGACGTAGCATCAAAATCAGTGACCGGACCTCACAGACCCTATTTTGCGCCCAGGATCTGTTACCAATGTAGACAACCGAGACATCTAGCAAAGGATTGTCTAGATGGGAATTTGATGATGACTCAACCCCAGGGGTAGAGTCAGCAAGGCTCACAAAGGAGGCAATTTTCTAGTAACAATAGAGGACGTGGACAGACATCCCAGACAGGTCAGATGAAATAGTGTCATTTTAATATTTCATTTCATGATTCTATGTGTTAAAAAAAAGTAGTTGCTTCTGAACTACCTTTGACTAGTCCTATAAGGACATAAGGGATATGAGAATTTACATTTTTACTCAGTGCTTATAATCTCTCTTATCTATGTAATGAAAGATGAGATATATAAGTGATGCCTAGAGAAAATCTAGGAATGGAAAATCCTGTGTGTATAATGATATGAAAAGTGAGGAATATGATAGAAAATAAAGTGCATACTACCTAATCTCAATACTTGTATACCCTTTCCAGGTATATGATTATTGAAGATAAGGCAAGTATGAAACTCTTATATTGTTATCTTTTTTATTACTCTGATCAAGTAGTCATTCTGAAACAATCTAGTGAGTATAATGAAACTAATAAGGAAGATCTAAGTGAACATTCCCAACTAATAAGGAAGAGCTAAGTGAACATTCCCAACTAATGAAGAAGATCTTAGTGAGCATTCCCAATTAGAAAGGAATATCTAAGTGAGCATTCCCAATCAAAAAGGAATAGCTAGGTGAACATTCCTAATTAAATAGGAAGAGATAAGTGAACATTCTCAACTAACAAGGAAAAGCTAAGTGATTCCCAACTAATAAGGAATAGCTAAGTGAACATTCCCAACTAATAAGGAAAAGCGAAGTGAACATTCCCAACTAATAAGGAAGAGCTAAGTGAACATTCCCAACTAACGAGGAAGAGCTAAGTGAACATTCCCAATTAATGAAGAAGAGCTAAGTGAACATTCCCAATTAATGAAGAAGAGCTAAGTGAACATTCCCAATTAATGAAGAAGAGCTAAGTGAACATTCATAATAAAATACAAAGTGCTAGGTGAACTTTCCCAATAAAATAGGAAGTGCTAAGTGAACTTTCCCAATTAAATAGGAATAGCTAAGTGAACATTCCCAATTACATAGAGTTTGCTAAGTGAACTTTTCCAAACAAATAAAGGATTGCTGAGTGAATTATCTCTGTTAGATATATATGTTTCCCTTTTGATAAACACTCTTGGGTGATGATAGGAGTATGTTCTTTTATGTTTCTTCCTTTCAAATAATATGGACATCATATGTTAGGGGTTTATGCTCTGCATAAACATAAACATTGATAAGGTTGAATTAATGAAAGGAACTTTGTAAGGATTACAGATCCACGGTATCTCCATGACATTAACATGTTATTTAGAGACTTGATGGTATGATAAATGATTAAAAATAATCTCTCCTTTTTCCTGGGATTTCGAGGACGAAATCCTTGTTAGGGGTTTATAATTTGTAACATCCCTAACCTGGGTTATTCTTAACCCTAGATGTTTTACTTAATAAAGTTGATTATATGCTTTCTTTTATTTCTTGAAAAGTAATTAAGGCTCAATAGGAACTTATATTTCAATTTCAGTCCTTTTTTAATAATGTTGAAACATTGTTTTGTTAATTTTGGATTAAAGTGCAAATTACCCATGTTGAGGGGTTAACTTGCAAATTGTACATGACAAAATGTTCCTATGATGTTGAGACATCATAACAATGAATATGATGAAGTGGTATGGTTTCCACAAGCTTGGGCACCAAGATAGAGCTTGTTGGACAATATTTGAGCATTAAAACCTAGTTTTGGTGTAATGTGCAATTTACCCAAAACCTAGGGTTCAATATGCAAAATACCACCTCTGGAGGGTCCCTCATGTTTCTTGGCATCAATTAGAGCAAAGAAAATGAGAGGGGCGCCACATTTGAATTATCTTGGAGGAGAGAGAATCTTGATATTAAAATAATCAAGATTTAAGCATAAATGGAACTTTAATTCAATTTAATGCAAAAAGAAATATATTAATTGAGGAGCCCTTCAACCAAAAGTTGAGGGATGCATTTGAAACGTTTTGGACGAGCTTGTTCCTTGCCATGGCACAAAAAGATCTTGGTTGAGTGGAAGCCCACTCACATTAACATAATAAAAAGTAATATCCACTAAAAGTTGGATATTAGTATAGAATTCATTAAGGTGCTTAATTCCTTTTCCTTTAATTCTTGTATAATGAAGATATTTTGCAAGATAATGAAGGTGGCTTCGTGTATAAGGAATTGAGGGGGAAGTGGTGGAAATAATTTTGGAAATAAAAGAATTAATTCCATTTTCTCTTTCCTTGGAAATTCCTTATACATATCTCTTTTCCTACCCACTTAAGGATCTTTCTTGGAATTTCTTTTCTCATCTTGCCTTGGCCGACCATGAGAGATCTCAGGAGCAGGAGAATAACGAATCTAACCTGTTGGTAAGCTTTTTATCATCTTCCACCTTGGTTTCATGGTGAAAACCCAAAAATCAATGCTTGATTCTTTGTTTTCTTCACTCGATTTCCAAACTCTAGCAAACTTTTTCATCCAAAAGCTTGAGAACGGACCTTGGGCAGTTGCTAGAGCTCATCCACCATTAAAGAACGTGGAGCTTGGAGCTTGGAAATCAGATTATAAGGCGGGTTATATAACTTTAACCCTTAAACATTGATATTGCATTCAATTCTCTATAATTTGTTGTTCATTTTGTTCTAGTTTGAGCTCCTTTGATTCATTGCTGCAATTTCCATGAAAACGGTAGTAGTTCTTATATGTACGAAGGAAGATGATGATGACATAATCTTGGACACTTTTTCCAAGAAAATGCTAGACCAAACGGTTTCTATATATGTTCTCAATCGGTTTCACAAACCATTTGGGATTAAACAGTTTCAAACCGTTTGGGAGTAAATGGTTTCAAACCCGTTTGAGAGTGTTGACCATAGTTGACCATTTGTAGATTTTATGATGATGATGGTGGTTAATGAACCATTAATTATAATTGATTATTTTCAAAGTATTCATTAGTTGAAGGACCATCAATCACCAAACCCTAATCGACTAAGTGCTGATTTTGCAATTGATTAAGTTGATATTTTGGGTTGATTGACCCAAACGGTTTCAAAACCGTTTGGGAATCACCCAAACGGTCTCAAGACCATTTGGAGGTCAACCAAGACTGTTTGAAGGTCTAGGGTTGAGTATGGTTAAGTATTTGAATGCCTAAAGATATCAAATTGCATTATAATCAATAGCTCAAGTGATGATTGATTCAATGATGCAAACCCTAAGTGAATGTCATAGATTTCAATGGTGGTTTGAGGCAAACGGTCTCAAGACCGTTTGGAGATCATCCAAACGACCTCAAGACCGTTTGGGGGTCATTCAAGACCGTTTGGGGTCAGGTCATATCATGTAATGATGATGGTTCACTGATTTCAATTGAATAGGTTCCACAATGTCAACCATTGATGGTTCCTCAGTTTCAAAACCCTAAGTGATGGTTTCTTGATTACCAACCCTAGTTCAATTGGGTTCAAAACCCTAATTGAAGGTCCAATTGAAGGGTGATTCAGTGGTTCAATTGAAGAATAAATTAGTGGTCCAATTGATAGTTGGTTCATGGCTTGGAACCTTGAATCGATTAAGTGTTGAAGACCCTTTTTGGTCCATTCAATTTTGAGAGGGTTTGGACCAAACGGTCTCAAGACCATTTGGGTCCAAACGGTCTCAAGACCATTTGGGTCCAAACGGTCTCAAGACCGTTTGAGACCAAATGGTCTCAACCCATTTGGAGACCCAAGTTCATTCGGTTTCTATATGATTGGTCTAAACGGTTTCAAGCACCAACTTTGCTAAACGGTTTCAAACCGTTTGAACTTATTTGGTCAAGACCGTTTGAGGTCTAAGTGACCAAGACCGTTTGAGGTCTAAGTGACCAAGACCGTTTGAGGTCTAAGTGACCAAGACCTTTTGAGTTTCAAATTGGTTAAACCATTTGGACACCTAATATGATCAAAGGTCAATTAACTACTTGATTAATAATGATGTAGACCAATGGTGATTATGAAGGTTAACCCTATCTATGTGTACTTAAGTGAAGAGTTAACCTAGATCACTCTTGGAGTATTTAACATCCTAGAGAGGATGAGAAGGAGAGAGAATGGGAGAGATGATTGCTTACATAATAAGCCCTAATCCTCTCATTATGAATAAATGTGTAATCAGGGTTTGATCCATAATATGAGATCATGAAATCCTCATTGAAAAGATTGATGTACCTTGAACCTAATTTAGGACAAGGATATGTGAAACCCTAATTGAGGGCAAAGATGAGTGAAACCATAATCTAGGGTGATGATGTAACCCTAACTTAGTGTAACAATGTAAGAAACTCTAATTTAATGGGAATTGTACATCCTAACTCTAAATTGTGTAATAAGGTGTGAGAAACCCTACTTGGATGTGAATGGTAAACCTTAACCCTAAAATGGGGTAAAGGTGCATGAAACCCTAATATAGCGTAGTGCTACTAATGCTATGTGAAGCCCTATCATTGGGTGATGTGTTGTGAAATCCTAATTTCACATAATACTAGGTGAAACCCTGATATAGAAGAATGTTATGTGAAACTCTAAAGAAGAGTAATACTATGTGGAATCCATATAATATATGAAAGATGCTATGTGAACCTCAAACTATAAATATGTAAAATCCTATTCCTAATAATGGAATAATGATCAATGTATTGACAAATGTAATACCTAGAGGGGTTGTCAATGGATATCCTTACATTAATAGTTCCTGACTCAAGGGTGAGTCCATATCATTGGCAATGGTTGTATATTCTAAATATGTGAATTATGACTAATACATTGCATGATGAATGTGATGATCTAGTGCATAAAGTATTAGGATGGGGGAATACCCTAATACAAGTTAAGTGGATGAACTCAAGAAAGATACAGGTGTTGAGGGAAGTGATACATCAAGATATGATAGATATCACATCCAAAACCCCAATACTGATATACCTTGATGTGTTATAAGTCCAATATAATTGGATGAGTGACACATGAGATGTGTCATGTAAATTGTTACATTGAGATGTAATGTACTTTAATAAGTGTAGACTAACATGCCTTATGAAAAGGTTAATCCAAACCAATAAACTATGATACAATCATATTCTGGTAAAGATGAGAGAGAAACTCATACTTTGTGATTGATATTACATTTAATGAAGAGTGATGAGAATAAATAAGTATGATTGAATATTTATGTTATCAATTTTGGCTTCTAGCTATAAGGAGCAATGACATAGAGATGATCATTAATAATATGATCTTAAGAACCTAAGTGGTCATTTATGGAAAACCCTATTGGAAGGTGATGATATGAAAGAGATACCATGAACCCTAAAAACATAATAGTGGTATTATTTAGTGTTGTATGGTGCTGATATGAAAGAGAAACCATGAAACCTAAAGAGGGAGTAGTGGTATTACTTAGTGTTGTATAGTGCTGATATGAAAGCATTATAATTGTTATCATGAATACTAATCATGCAGGAATGATGAGATGAGGAGTATAGCCAGGTATGGGCTATGATACTCAATATATTGAGAATGTTTTATAGGCTTTATAAGCCTTCATAAGCTTGATGCTCAGTGAGAAGTAATATAAAAACTAATGAGCTTTGTGTGTGCCATGTGTTGTTTTAATTATTGAGCTTGTTTATGAGCTTTATAAGCCATGATATGCCTTATAGTTTTGAGGGGGTAATAAGAGGTGATATGAACTTTGTGTACTATGTGCAATGCTTTGTGTAGCAAGAATCATTGAGCTTTGTGTACTTTGTGCAATACTTGTGTAGCAAGATTTATAATGTCCTTGGTCAGATGACCTGAAGGTATTAAGTTACCTAATAAGTGGTAATAAGTATCCTATAATGAGTTATGGGTTCAAATACCTAGATTCTATAATCATGACTGAGCGGTAGAAGTCTCCAGCCTCTATAGATAGTCCACATGGACTATCAGGAACTCTAGTCATCCTGAAGAACATACAAGAAAGAGTTGTCCCCTTCTGTTGGTGTATTAGTCACCAACACACTCTCCCACAACCAGTTGTTGTTCTGCAGTTGTCTTTCCCTCATTGTTCCTCCCTGGATGGGTAGAACCTGCTTGGGCTCTCTCGGTTACCACAACCAGATAGGACAACAACTTTTTAGAGCAACTGGTGTTTTGAGTTGTGTCTGGAGAAGGCCCATGTACCCCTATATTTATAGTAGATGGAAGGGTCAGGGTTCTCAGTGTGTGTAGGAGTAGAAGGATTCATAATTTCCATGAACAATTTACATTGCGGTAGGCGAACCGGTCATTTCATAACAGAAATGGTCGTTTGGCAAGGTGAGCCGATCAGTTCACTTGTGAACCGGTCGGTTCACTTAGTGAACCAGTTGTTTCACTTCCCAGACTTTCCTACAATTGACTTTCCTTATTTGTTTCTAATTAATGCAAAGATTAATGCTTGTTCCAATCAAATTGAACAAGTGAAATAGAAAATATTTTCTCACAGACCTGGACAACCCAACACTACTCTTTTGGACAAGTGAACTGATTAGTTCACCAGAGTGAACCAGTCGTCTCACTAACCATGAGACTATTGGTTCACCCGGTGAACCGGTCGGTTGGTGGTCCAGATTGTGCAGAACACTGTCAATTCATTTCTCAATCAATTTGACACTCTAATCAGTTAGTTCAACAATTGAACTTGATGATTCTGAGTCAAGTCTATTGATTGAATGTTTGATTGAGTACCTAAACACATTAGTAATCAATCCAAACATCATTCATGGATAAACTTCTCTTCCAGGTTTATCCTTTGAGTGTGACCCTATAGGTCCCATTTCACGTTGGCAGTGAATGTCCATAACTAGCTTATGACATCACAAGCAAAGAGCGGTACCTAGTCGCACATTAGTGCTACCCAAGTGTAAAGGAAAGTTGGAGAAAAACTTTCAATCCTGCAGTCTGTGATTGGTGTTCCAGTGAATATATAATTCCTTTGTCTCTGATATCCTGAATGAACTCAAGGCATGGAGTTGTCATCCTTTCAACGTTCATTCATGTTTCTTAAACTAGAGCAGACTGTCTGAGATATGTATACATCAATATCATATATTGATTCACATGTACATGTGCATGCCTTTCTTAGTCTCGCTTATCAAGTGGCTTGGACATCATACTCCCTTAGGAGGGACAAATCTCATATCTATCGCTCACAGTCTATCTCTTGCGTCAAAGCCACCCAATAATCACTGTTATAACAACCCATGTTTCAGGACTATGTTTGATGATGTCAAAGTGTACCCAATCACATTCGACGAGTGTAGTGATTTTAGGTCTAAGAATCACAATCATCACCATCACTATGAGAGATGACTCTGACTACCATGTCATGGTTCCATGTGTCACTCTCATGGTGGGTCTGTCTGATACACTATTCTCCAACTTGTATCTATGTGATTGGTTTGACATCATATATTATGACTAATGAGACACTATCATCAACCAACACACACTCTAGTCTTGATGTGTCATTGTTGTCTATCAACCTTCCACAATGACATCTGACTAGGGACATAACAAGAATATACATACTCTTAGCATCTGTATGATCTCACTATTCAGGTCCTCAACCTGAAGACATACATCATTGAGTGTTATCATTCTTTAGAGATTCATTCTTCTCTATCATTTATCTCATAATTGATTGAGCAAGAATAAATTGGAAGCTTGCCTTTGATATTTATCAAATCATTTGCCAATCCAATCATCATATGATTGGTTCTCTGGGCATACATACCAACAATGTGGACCTAGGTTGTGGTATTTTCTTGTGGCTCCAAGGAATTACATTAGGCTGGACATAACTATCATTTTTTATTTATTGCATGCTTTTATTGTGGGTTATAGCATGTTTAAGATAGATACTATATACATGTAGTGATTGGTTAATGTATATGTATTTATACAAATTCCCTCAATTAAAATATTAAGTCTTAGATGCTTTCCATAAGCAACACACATGGAAATGTTGATCGACTAAGAACGGGCACGCCCTAGTGTGGTGTGTCGTCTATCTCGTAGAAGTGTGATGGTAGATATGTAGGTCCTAGTAGGGTGCATAGTCTATCATGTTGGATTATGGTTCAGGCTCAACTAGGTGATGTTAATTGGATTAAGCACCTACAAGCATACATATGATCAATGACAAAGAGTTGTGCATATCATCTATCAAGAGTTGCAAGTGATGCAATTGGCAAAAGTTTCCTACTTTATAGAATCAAGTTGTGGGTGACAACCCTAGCTGGCTCATGATTTTGATGAAATTTAGATCTTGGCCCACTAGAATATTGCACGCTACAATAATCCTGAATTGATATTGAGGTCTATCAATTTGAATAAAATGGTGGGGTGATAGTTAATTAAAGAACTAATTAATATCAACTTTTCAAATCAAATCAAATCAAAAAAGGTTTTTTGACAAATGCAAATTTTCTCTTGTATAATCAAATGGAAAACACTCAATCAATGTCATCAGACAAATTAAATGAGATTTATTTCCATAATTGGTTCAAGACCTTGAGAAGTGTTTTGCATGATCCTAAAACACTAGTGCAAGTTTTCATTCCAAATTTGCCTAAGACTTACATGGATGCTTCTTTGAAGCATGCCAATGATGTTGCTGTAAGGACCCTGACCTTCATTTTGGACTTATTTGTTTTGCCTAAACCTTGTGCTTGGTTGCTTTCTAATCATCTTTAGTGATGATTAGGGTTTACTTGTGCTTAGTTGAGAGATAGAGGTGCTACTTGCAAAATAACCTAAGATAGGATTGGAGAGCAAGTTTGTCACCTTGATATATGTCTTTCTCTCTCTTTGCTGCCTCTAGGGTTGAGAGGAAGGTTTGGGCTCGTGCCATGAGTTGTCTTGGGCTTGGTTGAGCTCTTTTGGGCCTTGTTTTCCCTTGTTAGGGCCTTGCCTTGCTTGGTTGAGCCATGTATCAGGCAAGGATGCTTTGTATCGGTCATGGGGTATCGCCCATGAGGATATGTTGGCCATGGAGGAGTAGTGTGTCGGCCTTTGACCTTATTTGACCTTCTTGCCTTGGTTGTGTCACCCTAGCTTGGACATGTGGTCGATCCTTGGTTGAGTTGTGGCATGGCATGTGCATATGTTTTGCAAGGTAGTGGAACGTGTAGACAAGTGTCCCTTGGTAAGGTGACACATTGCCTTGGTTTAACCTTGACCCCCATCTATATATGACCTGCCTTTCTCTTCGTTAGGAACCCTTTAGCTCTTTGTTGCTCCTCTCTTCCTTAGTGCACGATACACCTCTCCCTTGCAACCTTGGTGGCCGATCCCCTTGAAGGAGTTCTTCTTCTTCCTTTAGCTTGGTGGCCGAACCCTAGGTGGGTCTTGTTCTTTGGTAAGCATCTTCCCTCTCTCCTGAGCATCTTCTTCTCCATCTTGCCTACTCTTCAGCCATGGTGGTTATGCTTCTTGTTCCTTTTCTTGAGGTGGACGAAGTAGTGTTCTTGGAGCTTTGGAGCTTGGTGGAGTTTGCTTAAGGCAGGTTACATAACTTCTAACCCTAACTATACTACCTTCTCCATGTTGCATATTTCATATATGATGATGATCAGCCATTGCATTTTATGTTTCTTGCTCTAGTACATGTTGTTGATCTTATGGATATTGTTGATGTTGTTGATGGTTTATATACCTTTGGACCTAGTTAGCCAAACCATGGTTTAGGGTTTCCTTGTTGAGCAATACCCCTTTCTCTCCTTGGTTCTTGAGAAGTGAGTTTGAGCTCTAGTGATGTGGGCAATACCCCTCTCTCTTGGTTGTTGAGAGGTGAGCCTACATCATAGTTTCTTGAGCAACACCCTCCTGTCACCATGGATTAGAGAGGTGAGCTTTTGGATAGATGATGACCTATGTTGAGGTTGGTCCTTGTAGTTGCCAAATTTGTGATAGATGTTTTGCAAAACCCCTCTCTCTTGGTTGTTGAGAGGTGAGCCGATCTTCTTGATCAATTAGGGTTTGGTGCCCTTGTGCTTGAGGTTGAAGATGATCTTGTTGGGTTGTGTCTTGCACGATATGACCTTGGTATAGTGTTGCCCGATAGCCTTGTCTTGAGTTGTACCCTTGGGCGACACACCTAGTTGAGATGGTTGGTTTGATGCCCATATGGTCCTCTTGGTTTGGGGTAGAGTTTGGGCGATACACCTTATATCTTGTTCTCTGAACGATACATCTTGAAGTTAGGTTGCCCGATACCCCTACCTTGTTGAGATAGTTAGCTTGGTGCCCGTTATGCTTTGGCTAATATGGAGCCTAGTAGGCTATCCTTGTGTTGGGCGATAGGGTTTAGTTGTGGTGATGCCCGATATGAGTTGGATGGTGCATCTTAGTGAGTATCCTAGTGGTGTAGTTCGTTTGGCCGATATGCCTAGTAGGGCTTGGCCGATACTCCTTGTGGAGTTGGGGCTTGGGCGTTACACCTTGGTGTGTGCCCTGTACGACACATCTTGTGATGATCTTGGCCGATATGCTATGATGAGCTTGGTGGCTTGGTGCCCGATATGATGTTTGTATAAGAATCCTAGACGACGCCTTAGTGGTGGCTGACATGAGGTGTTTGACCTAGTTGGACGATAGGTCTTCTTAAGGTGTTGCTTGTTAGGTGGGTGACACCCTAGCCCTTTCCTTGGATGATATGAGAAGGATGGGTAACCTTGTGTCGAGCATGGGTTTGTGTTTGCCCGACATACCCTTAGTGAGTTGACCGATATGGTGCCTTAGTGGTTACCATGCCTTGGACGATAGGGTGCCTTGGCCGTCATAAGGGTTCCCTGGACGATAGGGGGGTTGGTTGGACGTCAGGGCATCTTGGGCGCCATACTCTTGATCGGTATGCTTCTTGTTGAGAGGTTTGGCTGATAGAAACCCTAACCCTAGTACACAATTGGATGGTGTGTTGTTGTCCGTTTGATGGTTCATATGCTTTAGGGTTTGGAACCCTAGCCGATACACCCTTTGATGAGGGTCGACGCTGCTCGCCATACCTGTAGTGAGGGTTGTAGGAGTTTTGTTGAGGGTTCAGATAACCCGGAACGTATATAGTTGATAGTTCTCTATTAATAATGATAACACAAGTGATGATGTAATTACCTTGCATCCTGCAAATATGTTGATGAGTTAAAATGATAGGTTGAGAACCAACTATGTTTGGGAGCATATGATGTTGCTTCACATGATGGTGTGACACATGCCTATGATCACAAATATGGGGCATGATATATGTTTAGGATGAATGTGTATACTAACCATGCATGTATTTCATGTGGATTCATAGCCTGGTAAGAGCTATGAGATATATGTGCTTTAACTAGCACAATGTGATGATAATCCTTGTTAATGAAATAACAAGTTGATAAGTCTGAGGACCTAATATAAGGCTAAGTGCCTAGTTGAGGTGTTATCCTATGATAATGAGATAAGGGATGCGTTCCTAGGATGTTGATGCATGATTGTGATGCCTTGAGAGGCAGTGGTTGATATCATGAGGGATTGAGGTCCCAGGACAGTATGTTGACGGAAATAATGATGTAATTCTATAAGGCTATGTTACATTTTGTTTTGCCTCGACAATTGGCTTAAAATATACTAATAAATTATAGATGAACATATCATGTAGTTTTCCCTGGCCATAGATCCATTACCGCCAGTATTTGGTGATGGTGAAACAGGTTTATCCTGTGGGATTACCTGGAGTGCATATTGTTGAATATGTGAGGTTTCCCCTAGCCTAAAATAGGAGGGTTTGAGTGCAACTGTGGTTGCAGACTCAGGATATATGGAGCATGGTGAACATACCCATGGCTCCAGATATGTGATGATGAACATGATGTGTTCATAGCTCGAATGTATGCATGGGTAGCTTGCAGAGCTAACCCAGAGGTTGAGGCCCTATGGGAATTAGATTGTGGTCTTACTGGATGATTCATGTACTGACCACGAGAAGGTGAGGTCATGGAGTCTGGATCTCCTTAGACCTTGTATGGCACCGGATTGGGCCTCGCAGCCAATGGTTGGATTTGAGCAGGGAAGGCTCACTTCCTCAGGGAATAATAAAATGTAATCCAACCTAATGGTATGTCTTGCTTAGAGAAAAACACAAAACATTGATTGAGGCCTTGCTTATATAGCTGATCTAGTTACACCTTGCATATATGTGTACGATTCCTATATTTTGTGATAAGTTCTTATAAAGCTTATCTTATCAATCATGTTCCATAAAGAATACTTGGTTATATGCCTCCCGGATATCTTGGTAAGATTGATGGTAATAATAATAGCTTTGCTCAATATGCTGCTCTTGTTATATGCTTTATCAGTTATCTGCTGTTATCTGCTTTAACCTTCTGAGGTTTTATAGTTTTGGCAGGGAGTTATGTTTCTCGTTGGGACTGTGTGTCTCACCCCACTGGTTTACACCCTTTTTAGGTGACCGCTCTAGACGTGGTGGTGTTCGTGAGGTTGCGGCCGAGTAGCAAGAAGAGCAGTAGAAGGAAAGAGATGGACATGCTTCTATTTTAGTAGTTTTGTAGTAGAGTCCTAGAGTCATCCTTGTACACTCAGGTCCTTCGAGGTGTTTGACGACGTTTCACGATGCTAGATTTTGTAATTTTTTTATATCCTATTGCTGGCCGTAGGTGGCCTGTTTTGTATGTATAAATAGGTGTTGAACTCTGGTGCTGACAAGTACAGTTGGTTTTGATAAGATGTGGACCTATAACCTAGCTTGTGAATGTTCATATAACATGTTTCTCTACAGGATCTGGATGCAAAAGTACTCTCATGTATGTTTTCCACAATCGGTTTTAATTAACCCATGTTTTTGGTAATATGTGGTTCTGTACATTTTCACGTGTCATCTCGTTGTCTATGTGATGGTGGGGTGTCACAATTGCGAACATCAAGAATCTTATGTTGGGTTGTATGAACTATGAGTTGCATAAACATCATGATAAGTATGAAAGAATTAATGTCCCTAAGGTGGTATTTGAGTTTAAAATGATAGAGGGGGATCCAATAGAACCTCACATGCCCAATATGATTGGGCATATGAAGCATTTAGAAAGACTGGGACTTCCTTTAGGTCAAGATGAGTTGGCCACATATATGATTTTGCAATCGTTGCCTAAATCATATATCCAGTTTATCGAGTGTTATCACTTGAGTAACATGGCTAGAATACTGTCAAAGTTGCTTGACCTTTTGGTAAGTGTCAAAGCACAATTGAAGATGGAAATATCCGTGATGATGATTAGAGGAGTTGAAACCAATGACACAGGCAAGGCCAAGAAGCGTTCTATGGCTAAAATAAAGTCCAATTCTTCTACATTTAAAATAAGAATAAGAATAAGGGAGCCAAGGAAGATGAAGAAAGGGATTGAGATCTCTCCTTCTGGTATATATGTTATTGAAGTTAACTCTATTACTTCCTCATCTTGGCTACTAGATATCGAATATGGATCATATATTTTCTCAGATGTGAAGGATCTAAAAAGAAGTAGACCTTTAAAAAAAGGTGAGGTAGAACTGTGAGTTATAAATGACGCACAAGTTGCAACCAGTGCCGTTGAAAACTATAAGTTATCTCTGCCAAGTGGACTAGTAATAGAGTTAGAGAACTGCTATTACATACCTTCCATTAATAGGAACATCATATATGTATCTTGTTTGGACAAGAACGGATTCGAATGGAAGATGTTCTATTAGTAAAGATGGGATCTTTTATGGCAGTGCCCCAATGTCTTATAGTCTATACTTGATAGATTTAGAGATAAGCATATATAACATAAATACAAAAAGACAAAAACTCAATGACTCAAACCAAACATACCTTTGGCATTGTCGTCTGAGGCACATAAATGAAAAATGCATATCCAGACGCCATAAAGATTATTATCTGGACTCTTTTGATTTTGAATCAATAGAGACATGTGAATCTTGTTTGTTGCGCAAGATGACCAAGACTCCATTCACTAGTAGTAGTGATATAGCTAGTGATCTATTAGCACTAGTACATATATGATCTATAACATCGGTTTCACAACCGACACAAAGAAATAACAATGTCAGTTTCTGAAGCAAACCGACACATATGAGCAACGAACCTACCCACATAAAAACATGGGTACCGCTTTTATATATAATGTCAGTATGCTATAGTAGAATCGACATCCAATGTGGCCCATGAAATACAAAAAATTTGGTGCCAAAATTTCCCACCAAATCGTTACAGTTATGCCGTCGACTAATGGTAAATCAACACAACAACTGTTCATGCCATGCCCCAGCGCAAAAAATTTCTTGTACCCTAGAGGTCTTTAGTGTCGGATTCTTATGAATGAACTGATGCAAGAGGTTTATAACACAGTTTGTCAGTTCTTCTCATAAAATCGACACAGTACATGTTCATGCCATGCCCCCCATAAAAATTTCCTCTACCCCAGAGGTCTATAGTGTCAGTGTCTCTGAATAACTGACGACCAGGTTCAGTTGAGTGATTTTCCACAAATTTTTTTTTTGTCGGCATATGTGGATAGACGTCGGTTTTTTTTGTATAAACCAACGACTATGGTTGAACATAGGTGTCGATTTTTGGTAGGACTGATGACAAATATGTGTATAGACATCAGTTTTCTTTTAACCGACGCCTATGTGCCACTTAAGAACAGCAAAATTTCCTCCCCTTCCCCATTCTCTATTCCATTCTCTGCCCAACCCAGCTAGCTCTGGCGATTTTTTCCTCTGCCACTACTCTCTCTTCTACTCTAGCCACTGTCGTCGCTACTCTTGGGCTTCCTAGCCGTCACCGCAACCGTACTGCCCCCACCGCCGCTACAGACCTGCTGCTCTAGCGATTGTCACTGTCACTTCTCTTCTCGAGCTGATGTGCCTTCCCTAGTTTTCTCACCAATACCACCATCGTTGGCGCTCGCCATCATCGAAGATTGTTTCTACTATCACAGTTGGAGCACGCCATCATTGGAGCTTTCTGTCACCATCACTGGAGCTCATTACCGCCTCCACCTAGGCATGGCAGAAAAACCCTGCCCGACCCGACCCTACCCTACCCGACCGTAAAAAATTGGATTTTATCAAGTTTAAGGTTTTTGTAGGCTAGTGCTTGGATGTGCGTCTGAGTACTTGGGTATTTGTGGGCTTCCAATCATAGATATGCGGGCACCCAATCTCACCCGCTTGCATACTCACCCTTCTCCTGGCTGATTGATTCGATGTTGACAATAACCCTCCCTATGACCATGAGAGTTGTGGTGGGGGTTAGCCTGACCACAAACCCCATGACTAGCATCGCGCGACATCGCATCTCCCACTTTGCCTACCCTGAGCCAGGATTGGGCGGTGACATGGATGACTCTTGCAACACCGGAGGTAGGCCTGGGATGGATTTGGGGATGTCGACGTCCACGTTGACAAATCCTTGGATGAAATCAGCCCCATACTGATGCTCCTCGATATTGCAGGGTAGCTGTAACAACCCCACCTCCCGGTAACCCCCATTTAAGGGAGACAAAAAGGTCGTTGTCGTTATCCCAATTAACAGGATCAAAGGTTCGACAAATTATTAATAATAATTATGAAATTCTACCAACTAAACTAAAAACTGGTACAAAATAAAAACTTTGCTTACCTTTGAAAACTTTGGAAATCTATCTATTTAGGGCTTGAAACTACTCTATCTAATCCTCCTTGCACTTTATGTTTTATTTTCACAATGTGTCACTTTACTATTTGTTCATTTCAGGGTTGTACCTAAAACACCGACAAACAAAACATCAGTCAGCATATCAAAATATACTGGTATGTGGGGACAACCAAACGTTTGCACATTTGGATAACAATCTAATTATCACAATCAAGTTAATTAACAAACCAATTTACACTTTTTAGTATGACATTCTCCACCACTTTTGCCCTAACCCTGGCATACCCACCTTAGGGTTTCTTTTGCCAATGACTTAAGGCTACCTTCTCAATCCCGAGCTTGGTGCCTGGGGTCACTGAAACGACCGACACCAAACTGACAATCAAATTAAACGAATGCAGAAGAGATTAGCAGCGGAATTATCAAAAATCACTAAAAATTTAAAACTTTTGTAAAGAGATCTTTGAAAGATAAAAACTCTTTCATAAACAACATGATAGGTCATTTACAAACTGATCCATTGATACATCTCTGTAATAAACACATCTCGAGTATTACAACAAAACCCACCTTGTTAACTGTACAAGGTAAGATACAAAATCTCGAGGCATCATGCCAAAATCCTCAGACCTACTGACTCCTAGGACCTGAGAATACAGAGACGACATAAGACATGCTATCTATAAGACTAGACAGTCAGTATCTCCACCTGAGATTCACTGCTACCCCTGATGCCGTTGTTGTTGTTGTTTCTCATTCTTAAATGGATTCCTTCGTCCTTGGCGTCTTCCTAAAAAGTAGAAACCTACGGGAGTGAGACAATTTGAATAAGTGTCCCAGCGAGAGTTATAACTCTCCACCAGAAGCTTTGTTATAGCATATAAGGAATAACAGAAGCAAAGTAATTGAAAATATCAACAGCAGGTTTGGTAATAAGTAAAACAACATTTACTTAAGCAATCACTTCATTAAAGCATATGTAGAACATGTATTCTAGAAACTTGAACAGACTATTAAAGTCAACAATGTAACATCAATCATTGTTTCTCGTAGTACAACCTAAGCAGTTATACTATACGGCTGATTATATTTTTCAAACATCATTATGCCCTATGGAGATGAGGTATACCGCTCATACTCCAACTGACCATTTATAAAAATTGTGTCGGTACCATACATAGGTCATCAAAAGATCCGGATTCTTATGACCTCATCTTCCTCAGTCAGTAAGAGGATTTACTTGCAGGACATCTTGTGTCTCTACTGTAGTAGCTATCCAGGGTATTCTGGAAACTTCACTATAGAGTTACAGTGGAGTTCTGAACTCTCATTGTCATCAAAAGATTTCTTGTTTATCTCTCATCGATGTAGTATTAGTAATTTCTTCGGGAGATTTGTGGTACATCACCCGGTATGAATATATAGTGAAGGGTTGAAAGATTAAAGTACATCTACATCAATTCCTACACTAGGACGTAAGGATATTCGCGTCCATATACCCCCATATACTCAAAAGTATATGCTCCAGGAGTTCCCTTAGGAAAACCTGTTTCACCATCATTTGGTATCTGACAATGATGGATCTATGGTCAACGCTCTACATGATATGATTATACTTGATTATTTAGGTACATTCTAGCATTCTTTTATCATCAAGCATGTTTCCAAGCATTAATCATTAGAACAACAGCTATAAAAGTATAATACTAAATGTATCAAGTCTAACTCACAACAATTATCAACTGGATATCATTTCTTAACCATTTCATTACTATGATTTAAGAATAGGGTATTCAAACCCTTAATTCATCATAATTCATCTTATTAGCATGGCCTTGATGTTACTCATGGCTCTTACAGCCTATCAATCTTATATGATGTCACTTAACTAGGCAACATGGTATATCACTATTCACAAAGCTAATAACATGCTTCCAATGAATATGATATCATAACCTTTACCTGGATATAATCATCCTTTTATAAGAACCTGCATAGTTAATTCAATTGACAACAATAAACATTTCATTACCAGATCGGCAATTTATAAAGTAGAATTAACCTTTCAATTCAGGAATAGTACCTCCATGCTTACACTAAGGATAGGTTCCCTTATTTACATCAATTAGAGTTATTCAATCCCTTTCTTTATGATTAGGAATAATGATTCCTCATATCATACTTTAATCATGAAGATTCATGCTTAAAAGCATAAGTAGAGTTAGGGTTTGTATTCTTTTACTTCAACATAGGGTTATAGAACCTCTTAGCTCTCGAGGCATAAAGATTTCTCATATTACAACTTGTAATTAGGGTTTCATACTCAAAGGCATAACCCTGAATTACTCCATTTATTAGATCACCCTAAATTAGGGTTTACTATTCACATTACATGTTATTACCCTAGAATTAGGGTTTACTATTCACTTCATAGTTAATTGAGCTCATAGCATAATTATATATGAAAATTATCATCATTGATGCCCTCAAATTAGGTTAAGATTCATTAATCATTATAATTAGGATTTCCATGATCTTACCTTGATGGATCATACCCTAATCATGTACATTCTTACATATTGAAAGTATGTTACTTGATTCTCATTCATATTAGGAGCTTTCTCTCTCTTCTTACTACTAGATGATGTTTAAATCACTCTAGGTTAGATTAGGTCAAGTCATCTTTGATTAACATAGATTAAGTCAACCCATTATAATCATTAGGGTTTGCTTGATCAAGGGTTGTTATCTACTTGAACCCTTCAAGGGTACCTTGGTAATCTTCTTTAATAATCATAACATGGGTCAATCTACTAATCACTTAACCCCTTAATGTCTTTAGGTATCATTAGGGTTTAGATTAAACAACCATTGAACCATCTAAGACTTCAAGGCATTAAGCATAAAATGATTCAGGAACATGGTTATTCAAACCCTCAGATTATCATAACACTTGCTACCAAGTGACATATAAGCATCAAGTCATCTAACAACATGACCTTGATTGAAGCAATGTATATACTTTTCACATATCATTATTCTAAAAGCTTATAATTGTTTTCAAGGAATATGACATCATAACTCTTACCTGGCTATGATCACCTCATAATATCAACCTGTATGACTTATACAAATAAGGACATGTATATATAACAATGTCAACACAATACCAAAACTTTTCAATTTCTTTATAGGACACCACGGCCGTCCCACCTTGCAAGGTCGTGCAAAGTAAGGCTACCACGGTCGTGCTCCCTTGCACGGTCGTGCAAGCTAAGGCTACCACAGCCGTGCTCCCTTGCACGGTCGTGCTACAGCAGATCATTACATGATTCATATTTTTATCTATATATATATGTATTCTAATTTCTCATTCTTTCAAATTGATTAGGTCACATCAACCCTTCAATCAAGTACATACTACTATGGTTAACATAGTGTATCAAGCTATTAACCCTATAAACAATTAAGAATTCTCCCTTTAATTGGTTCTTAATCACTTAGGTATTATTAGGTTTTCAACCTTCACACCTTCATTGATTATCATTACTAATCATTATTGGATCAATAGAACATTCATCATCTTAATTCTCAAAGATTCAATCACATTGAACCTCCACTTCATAAGGTATCCAATTGAATTAAGGTTTCCAATGTTGATTCCTTTAATCATTGAATTCATGGAACCAATCATCAATTGGACCTATACTCATACCTTAATTGAGTTTAATAGGTCAATCTTCAACTGATTTGTCCCTCACTTGACCCTCAATTGACCATCAATTAGGGTTTAACTCAATTGAATTAGGGATTGGAATCAATAACCCTTCAACATATTTCAATGTGGGACGAATTGATTTGAACCTATTGAACCATCATTACATTGGGACATGACCTGACCCCAAACGGTCTTGAGGTCGTTTGGATGACCTCCAAACGGTCTTGAGACCATTTGCCCATCATATCATCAAAATCTAAGTCAACCAATTAAGGTTTGGATCATTGGATTGATCACCAAAACAACAATTGATTACATTCCAACTTAGTATCATTGTATCATCAATTGCTTAACCATACTCACCCCTAGACCTCCAAACGGTCTTGGGTGACCTCCAAACGGTCTTGAGACCGTTTGGATGAGTTCCAAACGGTCTTGAGACCATTTGGCTCAACCAAACCTTGGATTCTAGTGAAAAGTCATTAGGGTTTGAGCTATTGAGTTGATCATCAAATCAGAATTGCATTGTATATCAACTTGGTACCTTTAGACCTTTAAACACCTAACCATACTCAACCCTATACCTCCAAACGGTCTTGGGTGACCACCAAACGGTCTTGAGACCGTTTGGTCCATCCGTCCTTTGGATTCTAGTGAGAAATCATCAAGGATTGGTCTATCGAGTTGATCAACAATTCAGAACTTAATTGCAATATGATTGGTAGCTTTGGACCTTCAATTGATCAACTATACTTGACCCCAGACCTCCAAACGGTCTTGGGGTGACCCCCAAACGGTCTTGAGACCGTTTAGGCTAATCAACCCAAAATCTCAAATTAACTTGTTAGAATTTCAGCACTAATTTCAATTAGGGTTTGCCCAATTGATTAGCCTTCAACTCATGATTCCTTGAGAATTAACCCCTAAATTTTGGTGAGTTATTAACCAACATAATTAGGAACAGGAATCCCAAACGGTCAATGCTTGGTCAACTCACTCAAACGGTCTTGAGACCGTTTGCCCAAAATGTTCAAGTTAATCAGATTGGAAATCAGCACTTAATCCAATTAGGTTTTCCTAATTGTTTAGCCTTTAACTCATGATTCCTTGGGAGTTAACCTATAAAATTTGGTGGGTTATTAGACCACATCATTAGTAACAGTAATATCAAACGGTCCATGCTTGGTCAACGCACTCAAACGGTCTTGAGACCGTTTGTCCAAAAAGTTCAATTAAAACAGATTGATAATCAGCACTAAATCCAATTAGGTTTCCCTAATTGATTAGCCTTCAACTCACGATTCCTTGGGAGTTAATCCCTAAACTTTGAAGGGTCATCAACCAAAATAATTATGAACAGGAATCACAAATGATAAATGCTTGGTCAACTCACTCAAACGGTCTTGAGACCGTTTGCCCAAACAGGTCAAGTTAATCAGGTTGAAAATCAGCATTTAATTCAATTCGATTTGCCTAATTGATTGGCCTTCAACCTACGATTTCTTTGGAGTTAACCCCTCAAATTTGGTGGGTCATTATCCTACATAATTATGAACAGAAATACCAAACGGTCAACGCTTGGTCAACGCCCTCAAATGGTCTTGGAGACCGTTTTCTCCAACCGACCTTGTGAAACCGTTTGCCCTTCAAACGGTTTTGCAAACCGTTTGCCCCAAACCGTTTGGCCAAAGGGGGGGAAAACAAGACCGTTTGATAAAGTAACATTGGTAATCATGCCCATCTTATTCTACCTCCAGATCAAGGTCTGTTCTTCGTGGTTTTAGTTGCAAGAAAGCAAGGAAGAGTGGGAAAGAAGAAGAACTAAGTACTAATTGCAAGAACAAAGATATGCATAAGAAAGCAAAAGGTTTAGAGTTATAAAACCCGCCTTAAGGTCGTTCCTTGAGCTACAAGCTTCCAAGATTCAAGACTATAATGGTGTCTTGAGCTCCAAAGGTCGGCCAAGGGTGTTTCTCCAAGGAAAGGTTGGGAAAGGATGGCTAGAAAGAGGAAACAAGTAAGGAAGACCATAAAACCAACCTTGCACGATGAATTCCTCCATGAATCTGAGCAAGAAGATGACCAAAGCTTACCTAGAACTCCTTATCCGTCCTCCTCTGCTCCATAGATCTGTCCTAAGTCAGTCTAAGCAAGGGGATAAGAAGGGAAGTGAAGGAAACGATCCTTGCTAAGTGGGAAAAGGTGTATATATACTTTGGGTGAATTTCCAACATAAGGACAACTTGTTTCTCCATTTCTCATCTAGGTCCTTCCCTTCTTCTAAGCCACGTTTCCCCCTTCCATACTTAAGAAAAACTCATCTTAACCCCAAGGTCTAAAGGTGAATAAATCCAACTTTTTACTAAGTTGCACATATAGAAGGGTTATTAGGCTTATAACTTGGTTATTTAGTTACAAGGGTTGTCCTTCTTATTTGTTTATTCAAATGAAGCGCCCCCTTTATCATTTTTACTCTAATTGATGCCAAGAGTCATAAAAGATATTCTAGAAGGTATATTTTACATGTTTCTCCCCATGTTTTGGGTAAATTGCACTTTATACCAAAACTAGGGTTTAAAGTACAAGGATGGCTCCACAAGCTACCTTTTGGTGCCTAAGCTTGGAGAATCCATAATACTTCATCAAATTCATTCTTATGATGTATTATCATCAGAGGAACATCTAAACATGTGCAGTTTACAAGTTAACCCCTTTAATTGGGTAATTTTCACATAAGTCCACTTTTAACAAAATAATATTACAATATTGTTTAAAAGGACATAAAGGGAAATATATATTCCTCAGGAGCTTTAATTACATTATCAACAGATAACCACAAGCATTTAATCGCATGATTAAGAAAAACACCTGGGGTTAGTTCATAACCCAGGTCAGGGATGTTACAAATTATAAACCCCTAACAAGGATTTCGTCCCTGAAATCCCAGAAAGAAAAGGGAAAGCAGATATTATTTAGGCATTATACCATTATGTCTTCAAGTGACATTTCGTTATTATGGAACATCATAGAGTTTTGTTCAATACAAAGTTTCTCCACTCAAGTTTTTCCATGGAAAGATTCACATGGGACATATACTCTCATGTTCCTTAGTTAAATCAACATTTTCTTAAAATCACAATCATACTCTGTCATCTATTTTGAGACTATATAAGTCCTTTCATACCTTGATTGTGTCATCTCACCTGATAACACCATACTAACTTTCCTTATTACTTACACTAAGTAACTCATTAGTTGTACATTCTCTTATCATAGGGAAAAGTTACTTATCAATCAAGGACTTATTTGATAGATATCTTGGAGAAAGATATGTTTATGAAAACATAAACCCCTAACAAGTGATGTTCATAATATTTTACATGTTTACTTTGATTCTATTGTTGACTATTCCAGGTAAGCAACATAATTCATCATATATATTATTACATTCTTATCTTGCTACCTATTACATGTGTTATCAACACATTACATCTTATCTTCCTTTCATCTTGGAACATTACTTGTTACATATATTCTCAACTTGGAACTAAAGTCCAAGATAAACTGATACCTTTTTAGGTATACTTCACATAAACATATTTATATTATGCACATCAAGTGTCCTAAGACCCACTTGATTGCCATGTCCCTGGAAAGAAAGAGAATAAGGGATCATATTCCTCTTGTTATATCATGTATTTCCAACCATTCATGAAACATCTTATGATTCCATCACATTTTCACATTATGGGGAGGATCTTTATTATTATTCTTACATCTTTACTGGACAGGGTTGACCTCCCTTATTCCCATATTTCTTATTTCTTGATACTCATTAGATTGTTTCAGAATGACTACTTGATCAGAGCAATAAAAAAGATAACAATCTAGGAGTTTCCATATTTACTTTATCATTAGCAATTGTATACTTGGCTAGGGTATATAAATACTGAGATAAGGTAATATGCATTTGTATACTACCATTTTCCTTCTCTTTTCCTATTATCACAAGTATAAGATCTTTACATTACTGAATTTTATCCAGACATCTCTTTAATACTTCATCCTTTTTATGGAGGTAAGCATGTAACATGAAACATCTATTTTATACAACATTATAAGTCCTTATAGGATTAATCAAGAAAAGTTCAATCAATTACTTTCTCAGTTTTGTCTAAGAGATCATAAAAAGACATCTAAGAATAACATTTATTTCGTCTAACCTGTCATGACTCTAGGATTATTCATTGTCTCAAGTTGATTCTGCCTCAGAGGTTTATTTGCCATAACATTTCTGGCTGGGCAATTTCTTGCCAGATGTCCAACCTGCCTACATATGTAGCAAATTCTAGGTGCCCAGTATGGTCTGAAGGGTTCTTTACCCTTTCTGGATGACCATTGTCTTGGTGTAATAGGTTCTGGTTGTGTTGGTGACACCAGAAACTTCTTCCTTTATATTTCTCTTCTGGACAATTATTTCTTATATGTCCAGGCTTCCTACACCTATAGCAGGTCCTAGTCTCTGGTTGTATTCTAACCCCTATATTACTGTATACTGATTCATCAGACTGAGGTTGAGCACTGGCTTGTTCTAGGTTCAAACCTTCATCATTTACCATTGCTTCAACCTATTGTTATGGTTCACATATTCTATTGATATCCAAAACATCATCATTAGGAGCTGGTAATCTGGGTTGTATTGCTAGTGCTTGATCCACTAGATACATCATGGTAGCCCTAAATTCCCTAACAGTGATTCCTAAGGAAGAATTCCTTATCATGGTTGGGTTAGCTAGGGGAATCTTAGGTAATTGTCCCTCTATTGCTTGCTCCTCTGCACCTCTTCTTGGTGCAGTATTGTTGCTCTCCATAGCAAACTCCTCATCCGATCCAGTCATCTTCAAGTTCTTCTCCTCCTATGTGAGCAGAAGTTACCATCTGATACACTGGATGACACTTAGAACTGACTCTACTACCTAAGTCCTATGTCTCTGTAGACTCAGCAAACCTAGAGCTCTGATACCACTTGAAACGACCGACACCAAACTGACAATCAAATTAAACGAATGCGGAAGCGATTAGCAGCGGAATTATCAAAAATCACTAAAAATTTAAAACTTTTGTAAAGAGATCTTTGAAAGATAAAAACTCTTTCATAAACAACATGATAGGTCATTTACAAACTGATCCATTGATACATCTCTGTAATAAACACATCTCGAGCATTACAACAAAACCCACTTTGTTAACTGTACAAGGTAAGATACAAAATCTCGAGGCATCATGCCAAAATCCTCAGACCTACTGACTCCTAGGACCTGAGAGTACAGAGATGACATAAGACATGCTATCTATAAGACTAGACAGTCAGTATCTCCACCTGAGATTCACTGCTGCCCCTGATGCCGTTGTTGCTGTTGTTGCTCATTCTTAAATGGATTCCTTCGTCCTTGGCGTCTTCCTAAAAAGTAGAAACCTACGGGAGTGAGACAATTTGAATAAGTGTCCCAGCGAGAGTTATAACTCTCCACCAGAAGCTTTGTTATAGCATATAAGGAATAATAGAAGCAAAGTAACTGAAAATATCAACAGCAGGTTTGGTAATAAGTAAAACAACATTTACTTAAGCAATCACTTCATTAAAGCATATGTAGAACATGTATTCTAGAAACTTGAACGGACTATTAAAGTCAACAATGTAACATCAATCATTGTTTCTCGTAGTACAACCTAAGCAGTTATATTATATAGTTGATTATATTTTTCAAACATCATTATGCCCTGCGGAGATGAGGTATAGCGCTCATACTCCAACCGACCATTTATAAAAATCGCGTCGGTACCATACATAGGTCTTCAAAAGAGTCGGATTCTTATGACCTCATCTTCCTTAGTCAGTAAGAGGATTTACTTGTAGGACATCTTGTGTCTCTGCTGTAGTAGCTATCCAGGGTATTCTGGAAACTTCGCTATAGAGTTACAGTGGAGTTCTTAACTCTCATTGTCATCGAAAGATTTCTTGTTTATCTCTCAGCGATGCGGTATCAGTAATTTCTTCGGGAGATTTGTGGTACATCACCCGGTATGAATATATAGTGAAGGGTTGAAAGATTAAAGTACGTCTACATCAATTCCTACACTAGGACGTAAGGATATTCGCGTCCATATACCCCCATATACTCAAAAGTATATGCTCCAGGAGTTTCCTTAGGAAAACCTGTTTCACCATCATTTGGTATCTGACAATAATGGATCTATGGTCAGGGATCTACATGATATGATTATACTTGATTAGTTAGGTACATTCTAGCATTCTTTTAGCATCAAGCATGTTTCCAAGCATTAATCATTAGAACAACAGCTATAAAAGTAGAATACTAAATGTATCAAGTCTAACTCACAACAATTATCAACTGGATATCATTTCTTAACCATTTCATTACTATGATTCAAGAATAGGGTATTCAAACCCTTAATTCATCATAAGTCATCTTATTAGCATGGACTTGATGTTACTCATTGCTCTTACAACCTATCAATCTTATATGATGTCACTTAACTAGGCAACATGGTATATCACTATTCACAAAGCTAATAACATGCTTCCAATGAATATGATATCATAACCTTTACCTGGATATAATCATCCTTTTATAAGAACCTGCATAGTTAATTCAATTGACAACAATAAACATTTCATTTCCAGATCAGCAATTTATAAAGTAGAATTAACCTTTCAATTCAGGAATAGTACCTTCATGCTTACACTAAGGCTAGGTTCCCTTATTTACATCAATTAGGGTTATTCAATCCCTTTCTTTATGATTAGGAATAATGATTCCTCATCTCATACTTTAATCATGAAGATTCATGCTTAAAACCATAAGTAGAGTTAGGGTTTGTATTCTTTTACTTCAACATAGGGTTATAGAACCTCTTAGCTCTTGAGGCATAAAGATTTCTCATATTACAACTTGTAATTAGGGTTTCATACTCAAAGGCATAACCCTGAATTACTCCATTTATCAGATCACCCTAAATTAGGGTTTACTATTCACGTTACATGTTATTACCCTAGAATTGGGGTTTACTATTCACTTTATAGTGAATTGAGCTCATAGCATAATTATATATGAAAATTATCATCATTGATGCCCTCAAATTAGGTTAAGATTCATTAATCATTATAATTAGGATTTCCATGATCTTACCTTGATGGATCATACCCTAATCATGTACATTCTTACATATTGAAAGTATGTTACTTGATTCTCATTCATATTAGGAGCTTTCTCACTCTTCTTACTACTAGATGATGTTTAAATCACTCTAGGTTAGATTAGGTCAAGTCATCTTTGATTAACATAGA
This sequence comes from Alisma plantago-aquatica, assembly GCA_963693085.1. NCBI lineage: Eukaryota > Viridiplantae > Streptophyta > Magnoliopsida > Alismatales > Alismataceae > Alisma > Alisma plantago-aquatica. The sequence continues at coordinate 389,743,475 of OY856412.1, read as the reverse complement.
TTAAGTCAACCCATTATAATCATTAGGGTTTGCTTGATCAAGGGTTGTTATCTACTTGAACCCTTCAAGGGTACCTTGGTAATCTTCCACTACTACAGAAGTGGCCTTTGGCGTCGGTCGTTTAACCCCATTTGGCGTCGGTTTTCGACCGACGCCTATGTGGGCGCCGCTAAAGGTCGAACACTTCGGCGTCGGTTGTTTAACCGAAGCCTATTTAAACTATCAGCGTCGGTCGTTTAGTCGATAACCGACGCCAAAGGGGTTCGCGCCACATAAAACGGCGTCAGCTAGGGCACTTTCTGCGTCAGTTATTTACTAACGGACGGACGCCTATACTAATTATAGCGTCGGTCTTTTAGTAGACAACCGACGCATAAAGTGTCCTAAATGACGCCATTTTTTGTGGCGCGAACACTTTTGGCATCGGTTATATACCAAAAGACCGACGCCTCTAATTAAAATAGGTGTCGGTTTGATACGTATATCCGACGCCATTTCGAGGACTGCTTTGGCCATATAAGGCGTCGGTTATCTATAAATAACCGACGCTGTAGATCTTTGCTGACGGTTTTTATAAATAACCGACGCCTATTTTTTTTTTCATATCAGTTTGCAGGCCTGCTGTGGCTGGTCAGCAGGATGAGAACCTGCAGTTCAGTAACTGAACTGCAGGTTTACGACATCCATTGATATCAGCCTACAAACAGGCCGCAAACCTGCAAAAGTCATAAGCAAAATTTCACACAAGTACATACATTCAGACATCAATTCAATTCTCACATTCACACATATAGAAACATTCAAATACATGTATTAACATTCAGAAATATTCATTTACAAAGTATCATTCATTATCGCTATCAACATCCCAATTATATCTTACAGTTGCCACTGCTTGTATGGCTTTTGCCCATTCTTCTCTTACTTCATTTAATGCTTCCATCGTATATGGAGCATGTATATTTTTTAAGCGTTTACCTGTAGTGTTGTCAGTTTTAAACACCTGCAAAGAGAATGATGTATATATATAAGTAATAATATAAAAATAAGATAAGATTGATATATTGCATACTAACTAATGAGAGTATATATAATACCTCATGTATGGTATCGATGTCCAATGCGGCATATTTGATAATCATCTGCATAAATCGCATCACATAGTATGTGCATGCCCAGCCATTGTCTTGTGTAGCACACTATAAATTGAAACATACAAAATAATACAACTAAGCACAATTCACATCAATAATATATATATTCGAGTCGGGAACTTACTTGTACGTTCTGCCAATTTATTGGCTGGTTCTTTTTCCTTGGGACCATTCCTCCAGCCTTTTTGAATGCATCTAAACCCCTACATGTTAATATAACACAATAAATTGCATAAGTAAATAGTAATGTAATAAAAGATGTTAAGGGATATAAAAATGAAATATTTCTCACCAGAATAATGAAATTCTCATTACGTGTCCAATTTTAGGGTTCAATGTACTCCCCGCAGGATCTAGATAATAAACAGTGAATGTCCCGGGGACAATAACTAGTAACTCCCAATGTCTACCGCTAGAGGTAAGAAGTTAACAATTAATAACTCAAAATGCAAAATAAAAATGGAATTTTCTTAAGTCCAAATTATAAATAAAGTAAACTTACTTGACATTGAATGGAGCTATTATTATCGTCTTCTTTTGCTGACCAAAAATTGTAAAAGCATCTATACAGTATTGTTGAACATTATCAGGGTCTTTAGCTACCAAACTAATCAATGATGGAATCAAAAATCCCAAATGATCAAATGCAAATTGTTTGCAATGATCTTCGACTAAGTAGCTGCAAAACATATAGGCGTATGCATTAATATATAAGAAACCAGATCACCGGATCTTACACAAGGTATATGGATGTATAAACAAGATCTCACCTTATCCATGTCTCTATCATTGATGTATTCAGCCAATCATACATAAACAGCTCAATAATATCTTGTATAAATAAAGAGCTATCGTATGATTGACCTGCATAATCTGCATCTAAAGAAATAATTATAGGGCAATGTACATTATGTGCCCGTAGCCAACATGCCATTCCCCTACAAGAAGGACCTAACGGGTATGTTAGGTCAGTTGGAACCCAATCGGGTAATGCAGGAAGTGGAAGTGGAGGCCTAGGTGCTCCTGGTGTCTTCTTTTTTACCTGTACATATAATTTCAGATCAGTTGACATCATATATACACATTAACAATCTAAATCAATGTAAATTTATCTTACAATTTCAGTCGTGTAGACGACATCTGCTTTGGGCCACAATATCACCCCGCCTTCTGCATCAGCAAGTCTATCAATATCCGGGTGGGGATATGGCAATGTAGCTTCTCTCCAATCAGGTAACACATGTATCGGGCTCACACGAACGTAGCCCTGTGGCATTGGAGTCCCGTGAAACATTGCCCCAGGAAGGGACGGGTAAGCATGCGCCTCTGCAACAATGTAGTCTTGCATTCTTAAGCGGCATGGCTTCAATGCCTACAAATTTACGTAAAGAATATTATACATATATACATATCATCTTGAAAACATAACAACTTGAAAAGACTAACTACAATGTCATAAACAATACTTACAACAGACGTGCTAGGCGATGGGTCTCCAGGATTACTCGCAGTCTGTGCATCAGGAGAAGAGTGGGTCGCCATAGGCGTATTGGAAGCCTGAGATGCCTGCCACCGCAGCAATTCTTCCTTGACCTTCTCAGCAACTACATCGTTGACCTTCTTAGCAACTAAATCCTCAACTCTCTTATTCTCCTATACATTGATAAAAGAAACATTAGCTTCTTATTAATGAATTTCCTTTTGCAGTAACATTCTAAAAAAAGAATAGGTTACCTCTTCTTGAGAAAGTCCCGCTCTGGGTTTGCGCTGGGATGGCCCAAAGAATGCTTTGATGCCAACACCAGCGCCGGCACCTCTAACACGTCCAGGATGCTCTGGGTTACCCAGAGCAACTGTCAATTCATCCCTTGTGCCCTGAGGGATGAACGTGCCTTGTTTCCTCTGCTCGTGCAGCTCCCGCTAATCACCATAAACAGAAATTGGTAAGTTAACACCACAAATAATCAATATTCAAACGATTTCTCTAAGAGTGTTATTTTACCATTTTTGCAGCCGCCTCAGCAGTTACATGCTTCTTTATTTCACCCTTCTTGTTTTGCCTTCCAACAATCCAGATATCATGGCGAGGCATGGGTGTGGCAGACTCCTGAGTAGGAGCAGACTCCTGAGTAGCCGCAGACTCCGCCTGTAGTCTTTGGCGAACGCTTGCATAGCCTTTTGGACCCATAGTGTGGTCATGCACATTCAATGCACGTCTTGCTTTTTGTGCGTCACTGAGGGCCTAGTTAGTATGCACATTAATGATTTGGTTAGTAGCACTAAATGCTAATCTTGAATAGGTGAATACAATGTATATTAATTAAATTAGGAGTGACGCCTAATACCTTGAATTCTTCAGATTTTCTTGAAGCAACAAAATTGTCCCAATCTTCTTTGTCCAAGAAGTTCCATTGTTCAAGGGCTGACTTCTTCTTCTTATCACCCTCTTTTATGTATTCTCTGTTCAGATTTGTCCTATAATTCCTAAGCATCTTTCCAGCGCGTTGCATCACATTTTTACGATGCAACTTCTCATCCAATGCAAACAGATTCTGTAAAATAGAAATGTTATTAACTAGTATCCAAAATAGAATTGCAAATAATAGAATTTGTAATCTACAATATAGAATTGCAAATAATAATAACTCACGCATAAATCCTTCCATATCAAGTCTTTTTTCCCTTGAGGAACTTTATGCCAATTGTCATACTTAACACCACAATGGCTCCGAGTGGTACACCCAAGATAGTTCACAAAATTATTGCGGTTCACTCCAATTGGATTTCCTCCATTATCAAACTCCACCACCAATTTGGATCCACTACCACGTAGCGCTAATAACTTCTTCAACAGAGTGATGCCCCTTTTCTTGTTAAGTGTCTGGTGTTGCGCATCAAGTTGCTCCAGTGCTTCAGTGGGTACAGGTGCATCAACCTAAAATTTGACAAAAATAAAACACACTAAATTAGCCCAATATAGAAATATAGGATATATGACATAACTAGAAGATAATGAATTTTATAGAAATACAGGATATGTTTTTAGAACTTACATTAGTATCCTCACCATGCTCGTCATGGACAACATGCTCATCATGGACTTCATGCTCATCATGGACATCATGCTCATCATGGTCAGCCATCTGAAAATGTCATTAAAAAGGCAAACATTTAGCATTTCTATTAACTAGAAAAAGGCAAACATTTAGCATTTGTATTAACTAGAAAAAGGCAAACATTTAGCATTTGTATTAACTAGAAAAAGGCAAACATTTAGCATTTGTATAAACATACATGTCTCTAAAATTGTGATCTTTTATCAATTAACAATCCTTCATTGTGATCTCCGCGCACATATAAGTCATCATTAGCTTCAATATTTTGTGGAGTTGGCAACCCAACTGAGAATGGACTGGAGTCATCATACTTATCATAGTACTCTTCTTCATCTATAGGATCTTCAATGAACTGTCTTTTACCATGAAGAACAACCGACCATTTATCATTTGCAGGATCATCGATATAGAATATTTGTTTCGCCTGTGATGCCAATATGAATGGTTCACCCTTCTCGCCGATCTTTTCAAAGTTCACCAAAGTGAAACCCAATTCATCCACTATAACTCCTTTGGTGTTATCAACCCAATTACATTTAAAGAGCGGAATTTTGAAATCTATGTAGTCAAACTCCCAAATGTCCTCAATGACACCGTAATATGACATTTTAGCTTCACGTGGACTCTTATCCTTTGCACTTGCAAAGTACATAGTCGACGCTTGAAGAGTGACCCCACTATTTTGGACGACACTCTTATCATCTCGGCGCTTTGTGTAATATGTGAATCCATTAATGTCAAACCCTTCATAAGACATAACATTCGGTTTTGGTTTAAAGGCGAGGCATTTGATAGTTTCTGTAATATCATTTGGTATTTGAGATAGTTGATGTAAGACTTTATCTTCAAACCACTTAGTAAAAGTCTTATTATGCTCTCTAGCAAGCCACATTGAACTTGCTCGAGGATGTTGTCTCTTTATGAAATTGGTATGTTCCTCGATATAAACACTCACTTCGTCCATATTGTGTAAAATATACAAGTGAGCTTGTTCCAACTGCTCACGGCTGATTACTTTCACCCGTGATCCCAAAATTCCTTTGCCCTCCTCAATATTCTTGTCATTATCAGGAGTGTCATTACCACTGAGAAAGTCATTGCAAAAATCCATAACCTCTCTCGCCACATAACCTTCAATAATACTCCCTTCAGGCCGATAACGGTTTCGAACATCACCTTTTGAAAACGCTCATGTATCGTTCAAAGGGATACATCCAATGCAAGAAAATTGGTCCCAATATTTTCACTTCCCTAGTCAAGTGGACAACAAGATGTACCATGATATCAAAGAACGAAGGAGGGAAATACATCTCAAGCTGACATAGGGTAACAACCACTTCTCTTTGCAAATTATCGAGAGTATCAGGGTCAATAACTTTGTTGCATAGACTGTTGAAAAAGAAACAAAGTCTGGTAATTGCAAACCTTACATGCTTCGGCAATATAGATCGAATTTCCACGGGCAATATTTGTTGCATTAGAGTGTGACAATCATGAGATTTAAGACCTATCAACTTCAGATCTTTCATTGATACCAATCTACGGATGTTGGATGAGTAACCATGTGGCACCTTAACATTTACCAAGCATTCACAAAAAGTTTTCTTCTCCTTTCTAGACAATGTGTAACAAGCGGGAGGTAAGTATGTTCTTTTATTACCCATTTCACGTAATTATGTTAATTCTGACCTTATTCCCATTTCACGTAGGTCCAGTCTGGATTTTATCCCATCTTTAGTCTTACCTGGTATATTTAATAGAGTACCAATGATGCTATCACAGACATTTTTCTCAACGTGCATTACATCGATACAATGTCTGACTGTCAAAGAACTCCAATAAGGAAGATCCCAAAATATTGACTTCTTCTTGAATGAAGAATTGTCACTCCGTGTGGCCATACTACATTGTGATTTCTTACCAAATTCATTGACAATGTCTTTTACTCTTTCATAAACAACATCCCCTGGTATAGGTTTAGGTGCACTCCGTTCATCATTCCATCCATTGAATGATTTGCGCTTCCTACGATACGGATGGAATTTTGAAAGAAACCTTCGATGACCAAGATATACAGTCTTGCCGCCATGTTTTAGTCTTATTGAATCAGTGTTTTCTTCACATATAGGACACGCTTTAGCTCCTTTGACACTATATCCAGACAAATTCCCATATGTTGGAAAGTCATTAATAGTGCAAAACAACATAGCGTGCAAACGAAATGTCTCTCTTGCTGAAGCATCATAGGTCATCACACCTTCAGCCCAAAGTTTCTTTAAGTCATCAATCAAAGGTTCAAGATAAACATCGATATCATTTCCGGGTTGTTTAGGGCCCGATATCAACAATGACAACATAACGTACTTATTTTTCATACACATCCAGGGAGGAAGATTGTATATAACAAGCATGACTGGCCAAGTGCTATGTTGGCTGCTCAATGTCCCGTACGGATTCATCCCATCTGTACAAAGCCCAAGTCTTAGATTCCTATCTTCTTCACCAAATTTAGGGTACAATAGATCAATCTTCTTCCACTGTGGGGAATCAGACGCATGTCGTAGGATCCCATCATTATTTTTCTTAACATCTGCATGCCACCTCAAATTCTTCGCATCTTTCGGATTTGCAAACAAGCGTTGAAACCGTGATATTATAGGTAGATACCACAACACCTTGGCAGGAGAACCAGTTTTGGACTCCCCCGAAGTCGTCAATTTATACCGTGACGCACCACATTTTGGACAATCTTTAAAATCTACATAGTCCTTTTGAAATAATACACAATCATTCGGGCATGCGTGTATCTTCTTGGCCTCCATTCCCATTGGGCACAACATTTTCTTTACCTGGTATGTTGAGATTGGAAGCTCGTTTCCTTCAGGAAGAATTTCTTTCAACAAAGTCAACAATGAAGTGAAGCTTTTGTCGCTCCATCTATTGTTAGCTTTCAACTTATACAATCTCAACACAGCGCTAAGCTTCGTAAACTTAGCACAGCCTGTGTATAACGGTATCTCAGCATCATGCACAATGTTTGTAAAGATAGGAGGTGGATCGGTGTGCTCTACCCTACAACTATCCAGCATCGCATCAACGATGTCTGCTGGAACTGGTTCGTTCACATTTACGTCATCAGAGGCAATTTCTTCTTCCACCCAAGCACTGCTATCGACATCTACTGGTTTCGATTTTGAAATCTCCCCATGCCAGTGCCATTCTGTATAGCCTTGTACAATCCCGTTGCACATGACATGACTTTTGATTTCCTCACCAGTGTTGACTTTCAAGTTGTTACCGCAATGCCTACATGGACAGTAGAACCTATCTGTAGGTTTTTTCCTATGTTCCTCGGAAAATCTAATAAACTGATCAAGACCAGATATAAACTCTGGGGTGCAACGATTACGAATGGACATCCATGATCTATCCATTCTATGATCAGAGAAAACAAGTATATATTAGGAAACAAGTATATATTAGGAAAAGATTAGGCAGCATTTCCCCACTGTTCTCTAAGTACATATATACTTAGAGAACAAACGGAGAAATGCCAACAAACACATGTGATGTCATTCTTATATATAATAAATGTGTACCACCTATCCCATCCTTGAACACCTAATCTCACTAGTAAGTGTATAATGTGTATTGGGTTTTCGAGAAAATTTCGGCAGCATTTCCCCGCTGTTCTCTAAGTACATATGTACTTAGAGAACAAACGGGGAAATGCTACCAAAATTTTCTCGAAAACCCAATACACATTATACACTTACATCCTAAGTGAGATTAGGTGTTCAAGAACAGTCCCAAACCGGGGACTATCCAAGATTTACTCCTAATGAGTCAATCTTGGATGGGTTTCTAGGCCAACAAACACAATAATAGATATCTACAATGAAGCCGGACTCCATACAAACAGTATATAATTTAGTGATTGTTCATTCTAATTTATACCAATGTACAAGTAATATAAAAAACAATGATTGTTCACATTCTAGGCCAACAAACACATGTGATGTCATTCTTATATATAATATATGTGTACCACCTATCCCATCCTTGAACACTTAATCTCACTAGTAAGTGTATAATGTGTATTGGGTTTTCGAGAAAATTTCGGCAGCATTTCCCCGCTGTTCTCTAAGTACATATGTACTTAGAGAACAAACGGGGAAATGCTACCAAAATTTTCTCGAAAACCCAATACACATTATACACTTACATCCTAAGTGAGATTAGGTGTTCAAGAACAGTCCCAAACCGGGGACTATCCAAGATTTACTCCTAATGAGTCAATCTTGGACGGGTTTCTAGGCCAACAAACACAATAATAGATATCTACATGTTAGGCTTTCATCACAATTGATGTTAGGGTTTAAACAATGTTAGGGTTTAATCAAATCAAATTAGGATGCTAGAATGGACAAGTTTAAATCAAATTAGGATTTAAATTAGGGTTCCAATAGGATTCAATTTAATTAATTTTTATGTGAAAGATGTAATATTATAATACATACAATGGTAATGAAATGAAACCCTAATTGTATTGGAACTCATAAAAGGATGTCTCAAAGGTTGAATCTAATATATGCATCCTAAAAAAGGTATCACGTCACAAATGTGCATTTCAATAATCATATTTTATTTCCTTCCAATTAGTGTGGGTGCCAAGTTTGGAATTGTTTTCTAATCATGGGTCCCTTAATTTTATTTAGGATAGAAGATAAAATCAAGGATTTCAAATAGTATAAGGCGCACCCCCAAAAGTAAAAAAAATGGATATATATTATGCATCATACCTTGGTTGCTGATTTTGTTTTGATGCACGACAAATAGTTACCATTGGGTCTTGGTCCACGGGAGGATAATCTATCTTCTACCTATTTAGAATGCTTCCTTGTGTGCACATCCACATAGTATATGTGTCTAAATTGACATTCTCCTATTTAGAATGTTTCATTCATAAACACATATGTGTTCTTGAGTTTTGGGATTCTAATTATAGCCAATTTAAATCATGTTAGTTAGTAGTATTTTTTTTGGATCAATTATGCTTGAGATGCAGATATTTCTGTAAAGGATGGTCATTGACTCCTGAAAATGGGAATGCCACACGAACATGGATAGAATAGGTAGATGTTTTTGAGCATGGGCTTGACATCAGCCAAATTATGGTGTGGAACGAGGAGATGAGACTATTACTGAATGGAAAGAATGGCAGAGGAAGGGCTTGATGCTAGTACCTTGTGAACAACGGAGTTAGGGCGTGATCAAGGAGACGCAGAGCAGAGCAGCAACAAGGAGGAAGGAGCAAGCGGCGGCGGTGGCGAGCAGGAGTGGTGGCGAGCAGGCGGCGAGCAGGCGGCGAGCAGGGTGGCGAGCAGGCGGTGAGCAGGAGCGTTGGGGAGCAGGCGGCGGCGACGCAGAGCAGCAGGATCTTCGGCGAGCAGGAGCGGCGGCTAGCAGGTGTCCAACGGCGGCAGGAGCGGCGGCGAGCAGGAGTGGTGGCGGAGAAAAGGGCGCCGGAGAAGGGGGCGCCGGAGAAGGGGAGCTGGAGAAGAAATCACCGGAGAGAAATCGGAGGCAGTAGAGAAGAAATCGCTCACAATGAAACAGAAGAAAGGGGAAGAGTCGGGCGATCGAGGGTAATGAAGTTCCCAAATAGCGTCGGTTGTTTAAAACAACCGACGCCTAAAATCTTTAGCGTCGGTTGTTTGAAAAAACCGACGTCCAATTGGACGATATTTTCATGAAATTGTTTGGAGGGAACCACCTTCAGCGTCGGTTATCCTTGAATAACCGACGCTGAAGGTGACACTTTTTGCGCAAATTTTCATCGCACATAGGCGTCGGTTTCTACCTTAATAACCGACGCTGAAAATGACACTATTTTTTTTGATCGAAATTTGGATTTCGCGGGCGACTTTAAGCGTCGGTTTGTTATAAACAACCGACGCTGAAGACAAAGCGGTACCCGTGTCTGGTTGGTCTTCGAATATAGACGTCGGTTTTCGTAAACAACCGACGCCTAACATAGAAGGCGTCGGGTTTCCTTAATAACCGACGCCCAGAAAAGTGTCACTGAATGCTATTTCTGTAGTAGTGTTCTTTAATAATCATAACATGGGTCAATCTACTAATCACTTAACCCCTTAATGTCTTTAGGTATCATTAGGGTTTAGATTAAACAACCATTGAACCATCTAAGCCTTCAAGGCATTAAGCATAAAATGATTCAGGAACATGGTTATTCAAACCCTCAGATTATCATAACACTTGCTACCAAGTGACATATAATCATCAAGTCATCTAACAACATGACCTTGATTGAAGCAATGTATATACTTTTCACATATCATTATTCTAAAAGCTTATAATTGTTTTCAAGGAATATGACATCATAACTCTTACCTGGCTATGATCACCTCATAATATCAACCTGTATGACTTATACAAATAAGGACATGTATATATAACAATGTCAACACAATACCAAAACTTTTCAATTTCTTTATAGGACACCACGGCCGTGCCACCTTGCACGGTCGTGCAAAGTAAGGCTACCACGGCCGTGCTCCCTTGCACGGTCGTGCAAGCTAAGGCTACCACGGTCGTGCTACAGCAGATCATTACATGATACATATTTCTATCTATATATATATATATATATATATATATATATGTATTCTAATTTCTCATTCTTTCAAATTGATTAGGTCACATCAACCCTTCAATCAAGTACATACTACTATGGTTAACATAGTGTATCAAGCTATTAACCCTATAAACAATTAAGAATTCTCCCTTTAATTGGTTCTTAATCACTTAGGTATTATTAGGTTTTCAACCTTCACACCTTCATTGATTATCATTACTAATCATTATTGGATCAATAGAACATTCATCATCTTAATTCTCAAAGATTCAATCACATTGAACCTCCACTTCATAAGGTATCCAATTGAATTAGGGTTTCCAATGTTGATTCCTTTAATCATTTAATTCATGGAACCAATCATCAATTGGACCTATACTCATACCTTAATTGAGTTTAATAGGTCAATCTTCAACTGATTTGTCCCTCACTTGACCCTCAATTGACCATCAATTAGGGTTTAACTCAATTGAATTAGGGATTGGAATCAATAACCCTTCAACATATTTCAATGTGGGACTAATTGATTTGAACCTATTGAACCATCATTACATTGGGACATGACCTGACCCCAAACGGTCTTGAGGTCGTTTGGATGACCTCCAAACGGTCTTGAGACCGTTTGCCCATCATATCATCAAAATCTATGTCACCCAATTAAGTTTTGGATCATTGGATTGATCACCAAAACAACAATTGATTACATTCCAACTTAGTATCATTGTATCATCAATTGCTTAACCATACTCACCCCTAGACCTCCAAACGGTCTTGGGTGACCTCCAAACGGTCTTGAGACCGTTTGGCTCAACCAAACCTTGGATTCTAGTGAAAAGTCATTAGGGTTTGAGCTATTGAGTTGATCATCAAATCAGCATTGCATTGTATATCAACTTGGTACCTTTAGACCTTTAAAAACCTAACCATACTCAACCCTAGACCTCCAAACGGTCTTGGGTGACCACAAACCGGTCTTGAGACCGTTTGGATGAGCTCCAAATGGTCTTGAGACCGTTTGGCCCATCCGTCCTTTGGATTCTAGTGAGAAATCATCAAGGATTGGTCTATCGAGTAGATCAACAATTCAACACTTAATTGTAATATTATTGGTACCTTTGGACCTTCAATTGATCAACTATACTTGACCCCAGACCTCCAAACGGTCTTGGGGTGACCTCCAAACGGTCTTGAGACCGTTTGGGCTAATCAACCCAAAATCTCAAATTAACTTGTTGGAATTTCAGCACTAATTTCAATTAGGGTTTGCCCAATTGATTAGCCTTCAACTCATGATTCCTTTAACCCCTCAAATTTGGTGAGTTATTAACCAACATAATTTGGAACAGGAATCCCAAACGGTCAACGCTTGGTCAACTCACTCAAACGGTCTTGAGACCGTTTGCCCAAAATGTTCAAGTTAATCAGATTGGAAATCAGCACTTAATCCAATTAGGTTTTCCTAATTGTTTAGCCTTTAACTCATGATTCCTTGGGAGTTAACCTATCAAATTTGGTGGGTTATTAGACCACATCATTAGGAACATTAATATCAAACGCTCCATGCTTGGTCAAATGGTCTTGAGACCTTTTGTCCAAAACGTTCAATTAAAACAGATTGATAATCAGCACTTAATCCAATTAGGTTTCCCTAATTGATTAGCCTTCAACGCACGATTCCTTGGGAGTTAATCCCTAAAATTTGGAGGGTCATCAACCAACATAATTATGAACAGTAATACCAAACGGTCAACGCTTGGTCAACTCACTCAAACTGTCTTGAGACCGTTTTCCCAAACAGGTCAAGTTAATCAGGTTGAAAATCAGCATTTAATTCAATTCGATTTGCCTAATTGATTGGCCTTCAACCTACGATTTCTTTGGAGTTAACCCCTCAAATTTGGTGGGTCATTAGCCTACATAATTATGAACAGAAATCCCAAACGGTCAACGCTTGGTCAATGCCCTCAAATGGTCTTGGAGACCGTTTGCTCCAACCGACCCTGTGAAACCGTTTGCCCTTCAAACGGTTTTGCAAACCGTTTGCCCCAAACCGTTTGGCCAAAGGGGGGGAAAACAAGACCGTTTGATAAAGTAACATTGGTAATCACACCCATATTCTTATACCTCCAGATCAAGGTCTGTTCTTCGTGGTTTTAGTTGCAAGAAAGTAAGGAAGAGTGGGAAAGAAGAAGAACTAAGTACTAATTGCAAGAACAAAGATATGCATAAGAAAGCAAAAGGTTTAGAGTTATAAAACCCGCCTTAAGGTCATTCCTTGAGCTACAAGCTTCCAAGCTTCAACCCTTTAATGGTGTCTTGAGCTCCACAGGTCGGCCAAGGGTGTTTCTCCAAGGAAAGGTTGGGAAAAGATGGCTAGAAAGAGGAAACAAGTAAGGAAGACCATAAAACCAACCTTGCACCATGAATTCCTCCATGAATCCGAGCAAGAAGATGACCAAAGCTTACCTAGAACTCCTTATCCGTCCTCCTCTGCTCCATATCTCTGTCCTAACTCGGTCTAAGCAAGGGGATAAGAAGGGAAGTGAAGGAAACGATCCTTGCTAAGTGGGAAAAGGTGTATATATACTTTGGGTGAATTTCCAACATAAGGACAACTTGTTTCTCCATTTCTCATCTAGGTACTTCCCTTCTTCTAAGCCACGTTTCCCCCTTCCATACTTAAGAAAAACTCATCTTAACCCCAAGGTCTAAAGGTGAAGAAAGCCAACTTTTTACTAAGTTGCACATATAGAAGGGTTATTAGGCTTATAACTTGGTTATTTAGTTACAAGGGTTATCCTTCTTATTTGTTTATTCAAATGAAGCGCCCCCTTTATCATTTTTACTCTAATTAATGCCAAGAGTCATAAAAGATATTCTAGAAGGTATATTTTACATGTTGCTCCCCATGTTTTGGGTAAATTGCACTTTATACCAAAACTAGGGTTTAAAGTACAAGGATGGCTCCACAAGCTACCTTTTGGTGCCCAAGCTTGGAGAATCCATAATACTTCATCAAATTCATTCTTATGATGTATTATCATCAGAGGAACATCTAAACATGTGCAGTTTGCAAGTTAACCCCTTTAATTGGGTAATTTTCACATAAGTCCACTTTTAACAAAATAATATTACAATATTGTTTAAAAGGACAGAAAGGGAAATATATATTCCTCAGGAGCTTTAATTACATTATCAACAGATAACCACAAGCATTTAATCACATGATTAAGAAAAACACCTGGGGTTAGTTCATAACCCAGGTCAGGGATGTTACAGTCACCCTTCATAGTGCCCGTTAGTCATTCAATATCATAGGCCACCTTCTCATTCCCGAGCTTGGTGCTTGGGGTCACCACTCATGGTGCCCGTTGGTCTACCCATCTGGGGTCTGACCTTTGGCATCTTCCATCAGGGTGGCATGTAGGTGTGAGAATACATACTTCTATTATTAATGTGATAACCATAGTGACTTTATGATTTGCAAGTATGAACATCCAAACTGATAATTTGCATTCAATGCGATTAACCATCCGGAAAATCTTTAGGAAACTAAGGTGGTTATTCATAATTAACCACATACATGATCCAGAGAAACTTGATTGTCCAAGCAATAAGGATAAAGAACAAGCAACAAGCAATCAATAATATCCTGAAATTAATGCATGGGATCCAAGTGTTATAGTTTATCCAGAACATTCTAAAGCTAGACTTGGATTCCACCTTAGGCTTTCTAGACCACTTTAGGGTTTTATTAGGGTTTATACCTCCATAATGTTGTTATCATATTTAATGCTCTCTTAGTTCATAAACCCTAATTTCAACATCATAAGCCCAATTAAAGTCGATTATTTCTCTTTTATACCAAAACTACCATTTTTTATCCTTGTATTCCATGACAAAATCATTATGTTCATTAATCATAAATTTGTAGTTCATTATGCTCTAATACTCATATGAACATTATTTATCATTAATTCTATCTTGATTCATTCAAAAACTCTAATTTCTATATTAAGGTTATTTATCCACAAATTAGGAATTTTAATGCTTGAAATAGCTTATAACCATGAAAACTCAGTTCTATACATGAAATCAAATAATTAAACCCATTAGTAGTCCTAATTACCAACATTAGGGTTTCAAGGCCCATTAAAGCCTATTTATGCCCATAAACTCTAAATTAAATGAATTACGTGCAAAGTTCATCTTTTTTTATCTTAATGTATCTCTTTATGATTAACAGGTTAATATCAAATTTAATCATCAATTAAATCCTACTAATCACATTAATTATATCAAAATAGGGTTTCTTAACCATTAATTCATTAAAGTTAATAACTTCCATTACTTTTCGAATTGTAAAAGGAATTAGCTTCTAGCAATATTTTTATTAAATTCCTCTTGTTTTTCTGAGAAAAATTCATATTTTATGCGTGACAATACGATCTACCGTTTAAGAGATATGAATTTCACAAAAATACTTACTTTGGGCCAATCCAGGAGCGCCACGTGGCCGATCACATGCAGCGTTGTCCGATTGGGATTATAACTGAATGTCGATTTTTCCCCTGGTTAAGTGGGTTCCTCTTCAGCCTGCTGAGGGGCATACTCATCCATCGTAACCTCACCCATCTTCAACCTCACGCAGCGCCACGGCTGTTGCCCTAGGCACCATGGAAGGCACTCCTCTTCCTCTCCTGGACCTCGACGGTCCCCGGGGATAGGTCCCCTTGCTCCGTAGGTCTCTGCCACCCCTGCAGGTTCTCGAAGCCACTGCCAAGGTGGCAGGATTTGAAGTAGATGGACCTGCAACTCTGCTGCCACCTACAGCCGCGCTGCGGTCCTTCCTTCTCTTCCCCTAAGGCTCGAGGGTTGTTGCCCCTGCCTCAAAGCACCTTGGCTCACACAAGGCGCCCCCAGGTCGCGACCACCATGACCATCCTTGAGTGAGAAACAAACCGCGATTGTTGTTGCGTTTGCAGCAGTTTGCAATCCTTCGGGTGGAATTGCTTGAGGATAGGAGCATGGGTTTGATCTCAGATCCCTCCTAGGTTGTCATGGAAGCGACACGCACACATCACACCTCCTCTACGGCCTCTCATAGTGCCAAGATACGAGCTACCCTCTCCGCTAGGGTTTTCATGCAAAGAAGAAGAAGAAGAGAGGGAGGGATACATGAAACTCCTCAGAACTCATCCCTGATCTCTACCCCTTTTATAGGGGAGGGTTTTCACACCCTAAGATGTGCATCCACTAAGATGCAAGATCTCATCCCAATAGGAAACCAATTCCTTCATTAGAAAGCAAACTTTCTCTCTCTTCTTTATCCTTTGGATATTCCCTATTATATGGATATTAGGAATTCGAAATTCCTCTTTCATTTTATTTATACTTGCCCTTTTTAATTCATTGGCCACGGATTTTTATATTTCTTTAAGTAGAAAATACCACTCCTTTAACAAAACCACAAAAACCATTAATAATGTATTACATTATTCTCTTATTTTTCTTTATTGGTATTTTCTCTTTCCTCTTTCTTCATTGGGACTCCTTTGATCCCAAGAACTCTATTATTTCGAAATCATTTTTATTGGATACTCATTATCCTTCTAGATGCATCTAAATGCATTATTTCTCATTATCATGTTTATTTCTTATTAAAATATCTCTTTTTTGAGGATTTCTCATTATTTCTCTTTTATTTCCTCATTAGTATTCCTTTTATCATTAGGAATCCTTGGGATATAAAATTCCACCAAGGATAACTCAATTATACCTCTTGCCCATATTTTCCACATTTTATCACTATTTTCAATTTCTTTCTTAACAAGGAAATTCTTAATTGATCTTTTCTTTTCTTTTTGTATTATCTTTGCAACTTTGGACTCATTGGGACCCAAGGAACCCATGTGGCATGAAATCCACCTTTGGATTAAGTTCTTTTGCCTTTTAGAGGTTTCCACATCTTTCTTTTCTCAAAAACTCAATTATTCATTTATTAATTGAATTTCCTTGTTATTGGGCCCAATAGCCAATAAAGCCCACAACACAAACATCCAGGCTATTGTAAATGAAATTCATGCATTCAATCAAAAGACATCATTATTTGTTCATTTATCTTTACTATGAGAAATTACATTTCTCAACAAATGAACCCAAAATTGGGGTTGTAACAGTAGCCGCCGCTCGTCCATGAGAATGAGTTGTCGTCACATCCCCATCCCATGGATCGTCCCGCCTCATTCCATATTAAGTGTGCCAGGGGAGTCGGGTCATCTTAGTGGTGGTGCGCTGATGGTATATGTCCAGGTGTTGCTCGGTCTGTCGGGTGGCAGGTGGCTGATTGAGGTGCGAAGAGGGTTGCACTTGTAGTCAGGTTCGTTGATGCTCGTCGTGTTGGTTGTGTTCAACTGTTCATGGAAACGCGCGTCATGAGGGGTGCCGACGATAGTCGGAGTACTAGCAGTGGTGGAGCTGGAGGCGTGAGGATCAACGAAGGAGTTACAACATATGTGAACTTCGCATAAGAGACACAACACTGGCAGCAAGAGAAGTAATAGTATCAGTATACACTCAACCAATGTCCCGCCACTGCCCATGATGCTCCTGAAGGAGTCGCGTAATCTGCAGAGACCAGAGGGTGGAGCAGGATGACAGCTTCAAGGAAGAGCACAAGCACTTGAAGCAAAGGGTAGGCTAGAACTAGGACCCAATATTCACAGAAGAGCACAATCCAGCGGGAATCAATCATTCACACGATCTTATGGAAATTGCCAACCCTTGCGATGGATTACCTGGAATACGATATTCAGTGGAGGTTCCCTATAGATTCAGTTGCAGGTTTCCTATAGATTCGATGTGTTTGTTATCTTGAATATGATATTTAGTTGCTAGGATTTAGCTTTTTCCTATATGTCAATTTTTGTGTTGTGCTGCAATGAGAAACTAAAACTAGTATCACAAGTACACCTCAAGATAGTGAAGTATGTTTTAGGGTCAGGTCGGGTATATACTTTAGAGTCGGGTTTTTTCGGGTTGAGTACTTGTGGGTTTTTTCTGGGTTAAGGATTTTTTGGGTTTTGGTTTTTTCAGGTCAAGAATAAACGGGTCGGGTCGGTATGTCTCGGGTTTTCAAAAACCTAACATGTTGCCATCCCTACCTTTGCCGCTAGAGCTAGCCGTAGTCACAAGTGGAGCAGCCGATGTTGCCACCATCGTCGTCATCTTCTCTTTTGTGTCTATCAATATTGTTCCTCTGTGCCACTGTTGCTAGCCATTGTTGCCCGTAGACCGAGGTATTTTTTTAATTTTTTTTACTTAAATGACAATAGTTCCCATTTCTTGCATCCTAAATGAATATTATTGTAATGACCACATTTGTGCTTAATTGGTAAACTAGGGTTCACCTGAATGATTGCATGCTTGATTAGATTGAACATTGTTTAGACTTGATTAATGATAGTAGATCAATTGTGATGTTTCAAACCTAATAAGAAACTCTAACTATAATTTTATTTTGAAAAATTAGGGTTTGAGAAATGTAAACCCTAATCGGCAAAAATTAGGTTTTTGATAGTACATGAATATGGAATTTGATCAGGATAGCAGTGTGGTAAATGATTTTTCATATTTTCTACAAATTTTGTATTTAATTTAATTTTGGATATGATATGGATAACTCAATCATGAATATTGTAAAAAAATTTCAAAATATTTGTAGTGTTCTTTGAATGTTGTTCTCGGTCGAACTATACTTCGACCAAAATGCTGACAGTGTTCTTTTTAGTGGTGTAGTGTTTTATTTTTAATTACTTATTAGTACCTGAAAATGATCTAATATTTTGCCTAGAGATCTGAAACTCAATCATAAACATGTAAAATTTTCATAATTTTTGGATGCGTTTAGACCTTATTAGTAGACGAATTACAGTAATATTTTTATGACAAAAAATTCAGCTGAAATAAGAGAAAGTATAGTGAGGGGTCAATGTGCAATTGACCCAAGCAACTCAATTGCTCTATATGGTCAACCTAACACACAAGGAATTCTCATAATTCATGATTCAATCCAGAGAAATGAAATCCTAGAGAGATAGGGAGAGTTAGGGTTTGAGAGGAGAAAGTGATGGAGATGTTGACCTAGGGTTTTGTAGTCTGAGGAATGATGAAATCATGTAAGTTTAGCTTCTTTGGATATAGTTACATGGTGACTCTTCTCTCAAATGTCAAGATTTCGTCCCTCCCCTGATTGGATTTGAAATCATATCAAATCAAGTCCTTTTCTCACTCTTTCTCCCCTAATCTTCAATTCTAGGGTTTCCGAGTTGAAAGGAAGAAGAAAGTGACGATTGCTAGGGTTTTGATATGGATTTGAGATTTTCAGATATGTGATGCATTTTTAAACTGTTTTACATCTTAGGGTGAGTGGGTAAAAGAATATTTCAGTCAATTGTACTCAATTTGATGGTTTTAATTTATATTCTCGATTTTTCCCTAGATGACAATAAATGAAAAGATCCATTCTTGAATTCAGTTTATAGAATACTTCAATTCATGCTCCAACTATGATTTGAAAACATTTATATGATGACATGGATATAGATATCCATGTATCTTGAATACTACAGAATTAAGAAGTTTATTGAGAATCTTATGAAGATCTGAATTTTCAAGTAATTCGGGTGCTTGAACAACATTATAGATGAAATTTGGATATATGTTTATATGATCTTATTTATGTTCCTAGTGCATATAATTCTACATGTTTGATCTCTTTTATTTGATATATGGACAAATAGAGTCTCTAATTTTCACAATACATATCCTATGAATAGAAAGTAATCAGGGATGGAAACCCAATCTAGTATGCTTTTACAAGTATACATATCTAATTTAGTAGTAAATGCCTAATTGAAATGATTCATGTGATATTGTGGGATTTTATTTGAATATTATCTTATATGCATATATGTTTTGTTTATGAGATTCATATTTTCTAACTCAATTACTTGTCATGAAATGCATATGTTGTTATGATATTGCAAGTGCAGATATGACATGCCCTAGATAGGTATGTTATCGATGCCATGCATAAATGTGAGAAATGTTGAATGAGAATATTTATATTAGTATACATGATATATGTTTGAATACATGAGAAGTGCTATATGTGCATGAGTAATGAGAAACCCTAAGAAAGGGGTAAGCAATATGTTAAGCATTCAGTTCGGTATCATCAGTGATTTCAATTCAATAGTTCGAGTAGTCATTAATATATAGAGTTAAAAGAGATCAGTATAAGAGAAAGATATAATCAAAGTTACACTAATAATAGTAGCCATGAACACTGTAGATTCCCTATGAGAGGTTTTCGCCGTAGGTATGAAACGACCTAACCCTGGTAGTATCCAGTATACGGGGGTCGGATCGTACTAACATGTGGTACGTGGGATGAAGCCCTAGTGGAAGTCTCCTTAAAAATACAGTATGCAGTGTCCAACATCAACCAGAGATCCTGGTGGCACTAGAGTACAGAAAAGCCAATAGTTGGCTTGACTCTCCGCTTATGTGCTCAGGATAGAGGAGGAGTCCAATTTTATGGCCCATAGGTGTGCTGAGGCCAGAGAACCATTTTCCTATTAAAGACCAGTGATGTAGTCAGGCTTAGCATCCCAGGTGTGTCAACTAAGTCTTGTATGATGAGATCATATTTTGTTACGATTCTTCATATGTAGAGTACACTGCATATGATCAGGGCATAAGCTAAAATATGATAATATAAGTTTAAAGAGTTTCTTATAAGTATGAAGAGTTAAGAAAGATTTGATTTCAGTTTCACAACAGTTGTTCTTTAAATGTAATATTGAATATAGTGAGGATTATATTTCCATACTTGTTTATTTCTAATGATGTAGGCTTCAATGTTATTAGTAAGTTTTTTTTAATATCTAGTCTTTTAATTTGAAATTACTATCTTGTTTTATTTCAATTATCCAAGAATGACAAATGTCTGATTCAGTACTTTAGAACACATTATTGTTTTACTCATTCACTGAGTGAGTAGGCTCACCCCTCTACTCAAAATTTTTAGGAAAATCGTGGGGGTTGAAGATATCATTACATCAGAGTAGATCTGCCACAAGAGTTAAGTTTGAGTATAGTTAAGTTCAATCGGTCCTTGTCACTCTAGGTCCTTGTAAAGAAATATGAGAGAGTTGTAAATGATGATGTATAACATTATTCCTCTTTTAGCAATATATGCAAATCAGCAAGTCTTATGTGCTTAAGAGTATGAGAAACATAATGAATGTTCATACATGCATTTTTACTGTTGAAATTAGATAAGATAAATCAATGTTTAGATTCCCTTGTAAAGTTAGTTTATGTGCTTCAATGCAAGAAAACTAAGAGTTTGAAAAAGAAGAAAAAGTTAAAGGTGATCTTTGTATTATGTTAAATCCTCAATGTATGCCCTAATCTCATGATTAATGGTAATTGTGAGATCGGGGTGCAACAACTTGGTATCAGAGCTTAGGCTGAGTTGCCATGGACCATTAAGTTAGTATGTTAGAGACATAAGGGTGGCAGATAGGAGATGTTATGATGTTAGCTCTGGGGATTTGATTATTTGGATATCCTGGCCCGATATCTGAGTACTTGGATCAACTAGTATCAAGCTACTTTGTCTATTCTTTCATGTATACCCTGGCCAGGTATATAGTGGAAGGATGGTCTAGAGAGGAACCCTAGAAATATTAGGGTTAGAAACAAGATAAGTAACATGAATTAAGATCATAAATATAAATTGAGATAGAACTTTCATTTCATATTGTTGTTTTATTGGAGATGAATAGAAAAGCTCTTATATGTTTGAATTTAGATATTCAATATTTTGAAATATATATGGGTCTTTAAGATTTTTTGTACACTATGCAGTTGTAGCATTTATTGATTACATTTGTTGTATCAAGTAGACTAGAAATGATCTTTGAATGAGCTTTCCTAAGTGGATGAGTTTTCTTCCATACATTTGGGATGAATAGGAGTTGAGTAATCCTGAGTATCTCTTGGCTTCAGGTTTGCAGGTTCAGCCTGGTCCGGCTGGTAGGATGCATTACTGGGATCTAATGACCCCTATTAGTAACATAACAAGAGTAAATTCTGGATATATTAGATCCAAATTCTAGTATGAATGTATATACTCTAAGATTTTGAAGTATAAGGGAAAGACTGGGATAACTAAGAATCAGTTGGAACTGATATCTGAGATCCAACTTTGGGGCCTCATATGAGAAACCCTTAATTGGGAATAAAGGAACACGACATAAGGTTTAGATTAAGTTTAATGATTAGTATTATATGAACACTAAATATGAAATTTTGAAAAGATATGAGAAAAGTATGTAAGGACCAAGATAGTAAGAATCAATCATGAGGAATGGACTATATAATTGAGTACAATGTTTTTATGTACTCCAAAGCAAAGGGAAAATAGAAGAAAAGAGTTAAGTAGACAATAAGTAAATATAAGTGTAGAGTCTTCAGAAGAGTTAAAGTGAAGAGAACTAGATGAGCATGTAAATCATAAAACTAAGATAAGAAACTTAGTTGAAAAAAAGAGATTTGTTAGAAATAATGAGCTTGATTAAAGAATGAGGGTTATGATATAATTGAGAGCATGGAATCTATACCTTTATTAATAAGTTTAATACATTCATCCTTACTGCCTTTGGATTCTAAGTCTTTATAGAACAACAAACTAGTTTCTAAAAGAATAACAAAAGTGTATCTAAATAAATGAATAAGTCATACAAAGGTAGACTGTATTCAGGAAGGAAAAACTTGATTGAAAGAGAAACTATGTTTCACCCATGCATGATCTGTTTGATTAAAATGAAGGATATGCAATGTATTAAACATCAGGTGAAACTAGTATGGAGATTATTGATTTAGAACTTGAAATTCACATTAGTAGAAGGATAAAATGAAATATGTGCAACATGGTATACATGACCATACATATGAATAAGCAACATGATCATTCGAGAAAAGTAGAAATTAAAGATGACATGTGGAAGAGTAGTATATGGTAAGGGGATTATGGAAAGTAAAGAAGGGTTTGAAACATAATGGAGTAATATAGATTATAAAAGAAAGAGGTTGTGAGATTCAATCAAGTGCTAGTTAGTCAAGTATCCTTGTTTATAACTAATTAAACTTACATATGACCAATGTATTAAGGGAATGTTTGAAGATAAGAATTCTAAGTCTCAGAATCATCTTCTCTTTCATATCTTCCTTAATTAGAGTTATGTGGGAATGAAGTGATAAGAAAATGAATCATATATGATGCATAACCACCATGGTAGAGACATCTAGTGAATGTAATAATGACATACAATATGATGATGAAACCCTAGTAGGGTAAATTGAGAATGTAATCTATCTGAATGGCCAAGTAAGAGAAAGGAAATTCAATTGATAAGATAAGGAAGACTTTAGTCAAACTTGTGAGATCCAAAGTTTGACTTTCAAATTAAGGGAGCAAAGTCACACCACAATAACATCATGCTACTGATAAGGAACAAACCCTATAATGTTTAGAGTTGTAGTAGTTCAAGGAATGTCACTAGTGATTTGACCTCGAATACTAGCATCTCTATAAAACAAGATCATGAGATTTGCACTATGAGAAGTAAACTAGCACTGATAGTAATCCAAGGTTTAAAGATAACTAATCTGGAAGGTAGATGAACAATATGGAAATGATTTGGAGTAAAGAGTAAGATATAAATTTGAAATGTAACAAGTGTGTTTTGAAAAGAAAAAAAGAAACAAAATATGAGTGAAGTGTGATATGAGATAAATTCTTGCAGTGATAGCAAGAATGATGAATAATCTATTTGTACCTTGTATGTTTCAATTTTAGGAATGTTTAATCTACATGATTAAAATGAGAAGAATAAATAGAAAAAGTAAGTAGTAGTGAATGAGGAGAGAGATAAGAGAAAACAATGGCTTTTAGTAATATGTGAATTTGTTTTTAGAAGTATAATTTGTTGAAGGTATATTAAGGGATGTAAATTAGTTCTACATATGATTTCAGTGTACATGTGCAAGAAATATGTTAATTAAAGGTGTCTGATAGTTGTAGTCATTCATACCAATAATCTGTCGTAGTATTTTACAATTGTGGTATGGTGATATGGGTTGAATAATGATGGAAAAAATGAAGGGTTACCCTGAATAAGGTAGTCTTACCTATTCACTCATATGAATAAAAGGGATGATAACCATATTGTATTTATATGTAATCCTAATGAGGTATAGCTTATTATACCTAGCTTTAATATAACTAAGTGATGGTAATTGGGTATGAATAGTTCTTGAATGACTAATACAATCATGGAGTACTTTGTTACTGTTGTTGAAACCCTAGTATGCTATAACCCGATGGTTACACCTTGAATTATGTGTGGGTTCATACTTCAGAATAATATGGAATGTGATGGTAATGCTTCACCTTATGCATCCATGATGCAATGGGGATGTCGTGAGTAGTATTGTACTATTACTGTTGAATCTAGTCTTCCAACTCAAGGTTGTTTTGCTATTTGAGTAGCATAATAGTAAAATTCAAAACAACATGGTGAACTCTCTTTTGTGACTTAGAGTTAATACATAACAATAGTACATATTGAGCCGTATGAATTGAGATAGTTGGATCAGATTATCAATGTTGAGGTAACACCTCAAGAGTATGAAGATTTTGAAATGGTTGTTTCTCTCTCTATCCTATGATTGATTGTGGCATAGAGAATTCATTTGATATCATTGGCAACTATTTCAAACATGTTGTGATTAGAAAAGAAATGAAGGACTTAATGTTGAAAACTGCATTCAAGTATGAAATACAAGAATATAATGACAAGTAAGATTTCAGAAGCTTAAAATAAACTCTGAATATACTTTGTTTGTGTATTTAGGTTTCGGGGATGAAACTTTTTAAGGGGGTGAGAATTGTAATGACCGCATTTGTGCTGAATTGGTAAACTAGGGTTTACCTGAATGATTACATGCTTGATTAGATTGAACATCGTTTAGACTTGATTAATGATAGTAGATCAATTGTGAAGTTTCAAACCTAAGAAGAAACACTAACTATGATTTTCCTTTGAAGAATTAGGGTTTGAGAAATGTAAACCCTAATCGCCAAAAATTAGGGTTTTGATAGTACATGAATATGGAATTTGATTAGGATAGCAGTGTGGTAAATGATTTTTTGTATTTTCTAAAAATTTTGTATTTAATTGAATTTTAGATAAGATATGGATAACTCAATCATGCATATTAGAGAAAAATTTCAGAATATTTGAGTGTTCTTCGAATATGGTTCTCGGTCAAACTATACTTCGACCAAAATGATGACAGAGTGCTTTTCAGCAGTGTAATGTTTTATTTTTAGTTATTTATTGGTAACTCCAAATGATCTGAAATTTTAATTGGAGATCTAAAAATCAATATTAAACAACATGTAAAATTTTATAACTTTTGGATGTGTTTAAATCTTATCAGTAGATTAATTATAGTAATATTTTTATGACAGAAAATTCAGCTGAAATAAGAGAAAGTATAGTGAGGGGTCAATGTGCAATTGACCCAAGCAGCTCAATTTCTCTATATGGTCAACCTAATACACAAGGATATCTCATAATTCATTATTCAATGTAGATAAATGAAATCCTAGAGAGATAGGGAGAGTTAGGGTTTGAGAGGAGAAAGTGATGGAGATGCTGACCTACGGTTTTGCGGTCCGAGGAATGATGAAATCATGTAAGTTTAGCTTCTTTGGATATAGTTTCATGATGAATCTTCTCTCATATGTCAAGATTCCATCCCTCCCCTGATTGGAGTCCAAATCATATCAAATCAAGTCCTTTTCTCACTCTTTCTCTCCTAATCTTCAATTCTAGGGTTTCCGAGTTGAAAGGAAGAAGAAAGTGGCGATTGCTAGGGTTTTGATATGGATTTGAGATTTTCAGATATGGGATACATTTTTAAGATGTTTTATAGCTTAGGGTGAGTGGGTAAAAGAATATTTCAGTCAATTGTACTCAATTTGATGGTTTTAATTTATTTTCTCGATTTTTCCCTAGATGACAATAAATGAAAAGAATTGTTCTTGAATTTAGTTTATAGAATACTTCAATTCATGTTCCAACTATGATTTGAAAACATTTATATGATGACATGGATATAGATATCCATGTATCTTAAATACTACAAAATTAAGAATTTTATTGAGAATCTTCTGAAGATCTGAATTTTCAAGTTATTCGGGTGCTTGAACAACATTATAGCTGAAATTCAGATTTATGTTTATATGATCTTATTTATGTTCCTAGTGCATATAATTATACATGTTTGATCTCTTTGATTTGATATATGGACAAATAGAGTTTTTGATTTTCACAATACATATCCTGTGAATAGCAAGTAATCAAGGATGGAAACCCAATCTAGTATGCTTTTACAAGTATTCATATCTAATTTAGTAGTAAATGCCTGATTGAAATGATTCATGTGATATTATGGGATTTTATTTGAATATTATCTTATATGCATATATGCTTTGTTTATGAGATTCGGATTTTCTTACTCAAATACTTGTCATGAAATGCATATGTTGTTATGTTATTGCAAGTGGAGATATGACATGCCCTACATAGGTATGTTATCGATGCCATGCATAAATGTGAGAAATGTTGAATGAGAATATGTATATTAGTAGACATGATATATGTTTGAATACATGAGAAGTGCTATATGTGCATGAGTAAGGAGAAACCCTAAGAAAGGGGTAAACAATATGTTAAGCCTTCAGTTCAGTATCATCAGTGATTTCAATTCAATAGTCTGAGTAGTCATTAATATACAGAGTTAAAAGAGATCAGTCTAAGAGAAAGATATAATCAAAGTTACAGTAATAATAGTAGCCCTGAACACCGTAGATTCCCTATGGGAGGTCTGCGTCGTAGGGATGAAATGACCTAATCCTGGCAGTATCCAGTATACGGGGGTCGGATCATACTAACAGGTGGTACGGGGGATGAAGCCCTAGTGGAAGTTTCCTTAAAAATACAGTATGTAGTTTCCAACATCAACCAGAGATCCTGGTGGAGCTAGTGTACAGAAAAGCCAATAGGTGGCTTGACTCTCCGCCTGTGTGCTCAGGTTAGAGGAGAAGTCCAGTTTTATGGCCCATAGGTGTGTCGAGGCCAGAGGGCCATTTTACTGTTGCAGACCAGTGATGTAGTTAGGCTTAGCATCCCGGGTGTGTCAGTTAAGTCTTGTATGGTGAGATCGTATTTTGTTACGATTCTTCATATGTAGAGTACACTACATATGATCAGGGCATAAGCTAAAATATGATAATATAAGTTTAAAGAGTTTCTTATAAGTAAGAAGAGTTAAGAAAGATTTGATTTTAGTTTCGCAACAGTTGTTCTTTAAATGTAATATTGAATATAATGAGGATTATATTTCCATACTTGTTTATTTCTAATGATGTAGGCTTCAATGTTATTAGTAAGTTTTTTTTAATATCTAGTCTTTTAATTTGAAATTACTGTCTTTTTTTATTTCAATTATCCAAGAATGATAAATTTATGATTCAGTACTTTAGACTGCATTATTGTTTTACTCATTCACTGAGTGAGTAGGCTCACC
This sequence comes from Alisma plantago-aquatica, assembly GCA_963693085.1. Classification (NCBI taxonomy): domain Eukaryota; kingdom Viridiplantae; phylum Streptophyta; class Magnoliopsida; order Alismatales; family Alismataceae; genus Alisma; species Alisma plantago-aquatica. Next base: position 389,715,816 of record OY856412.1, on the reverse strand, counting down.
CCTCTACTCAAAATTTTTAGGGAAACAGTGGGGGTTGAAAATATCATTGCATTAGATTAGATCTTCCACAAGAGTTAAGTTTGAGTATAGTTAAGTTCAGTCGGTCCTTGTCACTCTAGGTCCTTGTAAAGAAATATGAGAGAGTTGTAAATGATGATGTATAACATTATTCCTCTTTTAGCAATATATGCAAATCAGCAAGTCTTATGTGCTTAAAAGTATGAGAAACATAATGAATGTTCATACATGAATTTTTACTATTGAAATTAGATTAGAGAAATCAATGTTTAGATTCCCTTGTAAAGTTAGTTTATGTGCTTCAATCCGAGAAAACAAAGAGTTTGAAAAAGAAGAAAAAGTTAAAGGTGATCTTTGTACTGCGTTAAATACTCAATTTATGCCCTAATCTCGTGATTAATGGTAATTGTGAGATCGAGGTGTAACAATTATACATGTGAATGATGAATAAGGTAAAATGTTAATTCAATTTTCTTTTTCTTTTTTTGGTGACTGAGAGAACCCACCCCGGGCGAGTCTGACATTGTAAACTCTCAAGGCATGTGAGGTTGTGGTCCGGTCACCCCCTCCCATGCTTAATCAATGTGGATTGTCATTCACAAAGTGCCTTTGGTGAGGTTCAAACCTGGGACCTTCATTGGGACTTACCGAGCTCTTAAAACCCGGGCTACTATGGTCGGACTCAATTTTCTTTTTTAGTTGTTAAATAGTGTATGTGTTAGTTTTCTAATTAGGTAGGATTCCTAAATGATGAATTGAAAATTTGGGTTATTAATAACCCAAATCTTATTAGAACCAAGTTGTCTAATGAGAAACATCAATACATGATGAGAGACGATAACCTAAGATTGATAATTAGTAGGAGAAAAATTATGATTCTTATGGGGAAAATATCTAAAATATGTAATGAATGATTGGGTGAATATATCTAAAAGTGTGAGAGGTCAATTCTCATTAAGCATAGAAACATGAATGTGAATTTTAGTATGAACACTAATAAGGATATTGGATGTTATGTGATGAAATGATGATTAGATGTATGTGACTTATGGATTTATTCGTTTATATTTACACAGAATTGATATGAAATGTAAACCTTAATTTTGGACATATATATCCTCCCTAGTTGTGTATGAAAAATAAGTATGTTTTGTTGTAGTTGTTGATATCGGGCCCTAAAAAACTATCAATGATATCAATGTTTATCTTGATCCTCTGATTGATGACTTGAATAAACTCTGGGGAGAAGGTACTGTGATGATCTATGATGCTTCACATAGAGAGATATTTTTTTTGCATGCTATGTTGTTTTGCACTATTAGTGACTTTCTAGCATATGGGAATTTGTCTAGTTACAATATAAAAGGATCCAAAGCATGCCCTATATGTGAAAAGAACACTACTTCAATACAACTAAAACATGGCGGTAAGACTATATATAAGAATGATGAAACTAGGATTGTAGGTATAAGAATGACAACATACATGTATTTGTTGGCCTAGAATAATCTTACTGAAACTATCAAATGCCCCGCCTTTAAACCAAAATTGAATGTTATGTCTTATGAAGGGTTTGACATAAATGGATTCTCATATCACACAAAGCGTTAAGATGATAAGAGTGTCATCCAAAATAGTGGGGTCACCCTTCAAGCGTCTTCATTATTTTTCGCAAGCGCAAAGGATAAGAGTCCACATGAAGCTAAAATGTCATATTACGGTGTCATTGAAGACATATGGGAGTTTGACTATGTAGATTTTGAAATTCCGCTCTTTAAATGTAACTGGGTTGATAACACCAAAGGAGTTATAGTGGATGAATTGGGTTTCAAATTAGTGAACGTTGAAAAGATTGGTGAGAAGGGTGAACCATTCATATTGGCATCACAGGAGAAACAAGTATTTTATATCGATGATCCTGCAAATGATAAATGGTCAGTTGTTCTTCATGGTAAAAGACAGTTCATTGAAGATCCTATAGATGAAGAAGAATACTATGATAAGTATGATGACTCCACTCCATTCTCAGTTGGGTTGCCAACACCACCAAATATTGAAGCTAATGATGACTTGTATGTGCGCGAAGATCACAATAAAGGAATGTTAATTGATAAAAGATCGCAATATTAGAGGCATGCATGTTTATATTTTTTATATGTTTTATTATCTTATAGTTATGTCAAATGCTTAATGTTTGATTTCATATGGCTGAGCATGATGACCGTGATGATGATTACCATGAGGGTGAGGATATCAATGTGCTTCCTCACAATGTAAGTTTTAAAAATATATCCTATATTTCTATCTATATGTCAATTTATAGTTATATCCTGTAAGTGTGTATATTTTGTCAAACTTTAGGTTGATGATGTACCCCTTGAAGAACTTGGGGCACTTGATGAGTAGCAAAAAAATATTGAAAAAGTGAGGGGCATCACTATGATGAAGAAGTTACTACAACAAAGGGTCAATGGACCCAAACTGGTTATGGATTTTGATCATATAGGAAATATAGTTGGTGTGAACCGCAACTCATTTATTTCATATCTTGGGGTTCTTACTCATAGCCATTGTAGTCCTAATGTAGGATCTTGGCATAAAGTTCCTAAGGGGAAGAAAGACTTAGTATGGAAGGAACTATGTGTGAGTTATTATTATTTGCAATTCTATTTTGTAGATTAATAATTTTAGGATAATAGTTAATAGCAATTCTATTTTGCATAGTATATTTGAACTAGATGAAAAGCTACATCATAAATGCATGATGCAACGCTGTGGGAGGGTCCTAAGGAACTATAGGACAAATCTCACCTGAGATTACATATGAGATGATGAGAAGAGGAAGAAGTTAGCCACTGAGCAATGGAACTACCTGGATCCCAATTACTATGAGGAGTTTGTTACCAAAAGAAAAACTGATGAATTCAAGGTATTAAGTGCCACTCCCAATTTAATTAATATACATTCTTATGTATTCACCTATTCAAGATTAACCTTTAGTGTTATCAACCAAATCAATGTGCTTGCTAACAAGGCTATCAGCGATGCTCAAAGAGCAAGGTGTGCATTTAATGTACATGACCACACGATGGGTCCAAAAGACTACGCAGGCGTTCGCCAAAAACTATAGGCTGAGTCTACTACTCAGTTTGCTGCTACTCAGGAGATTGTGGAGTCCTCTACTATTGCTCCCGCACCTCTACCTCACCATTCTATGTGGATAGCTAGGAGGCAAAATAAGAAAGGAGATAGAACCAAGCCCGCAACTGATGAGGCGGCTGCAAAAAATGGTAAAATTCAACTCTTAGAGAAATCGATATTGATTATTGTTATGTTTACTTACCAATTTCTATTGATGGCGATTAGCGGGAGCTTCACGAGCAGAGGAAGCAAGGAAAGTTCATCCCTGAGGGCACAAGGGATGAATTGACAGTTGCTCTTGGTAACCCAGAGCATCCTGGACGTGTTAGGGGTGCAGGCACTGGTGTGGGCATAAAATCATTCTTTGGGCCATCACAGCGCAAATCTGTCCCAAAAGCGGGATTTTCACAAGCTGAGGTAACCTATTCTTTTTTTAGAATGTTATTGTGAAAGGGAATTCAATAATTAAAAGATAGCATTTCTTTTATCCATGTATAGGTAGATGACTTAATTAATAGGAGAGTCGAGGAAGCACTTGATAAGAGACTCCATGAAGCAATTAGCAAGTGGTAGGTGTCTTAGACTGCCACTCAGACACTACCAGTGGCATGTCGCTCTTCTCCAACTATAGAGGTTGGGAGTAATCCTATAGACCCACTGTGACATCCTACCATCATATAGACAACATAATGCCATGCAAAAACATGTGGAACCATCATAAACATCATATTACCAAAAAACACAGGTTAATTAAAACCGATTGCGGAAAGAAGATAAGAAAGGAACTATTACAACCAGATTCACATCTTGGAAAGAAACATGTTATATAAATATACATAAACTTGATACATGTCCACAACTCATAGGATCTAGCTGCCCCATAAGCACAAGAGTTCACCACCTATTTATTTACATAACAGACCTAGCCAGGTCAATCAACAGGATAAGAAAGCCATAACAACTATACATCGTGAAACCTCATCAAAACACCTCCAAGGACCTGAGAGTACATGGATGACTCTAGGACTCTACTACAAAACCCAAAAATAGTAGCATATCCATCTCTTTCCTTCTACAGTTCTTCTTGCTGCTCATCTGCAACACCACGATCACCACCACATCTAGAACATCCACCTAAAAAGGTTTTAAACCAATGGGGTGAGACACACAGTCCTAGCGAGAAACATACCCTCGCCGAAACTATAAAACCTCAAGAGAGATAGAACAGATAAAGCAGGTAACGGATATAAGTAGATCATATATACAACATACTGAGCAGAACTATCTCTATAACATCTTACCAGGATATCTCAGAGGCATATAAACAGTTAATATATGGAACATGATTGACAAGAAAAGTCTTATAGGATCTTATCATAACATCTGACAAACATGTAATTAACTGCAAGATATAACTAGGGTAACTGTACAAATAAGGCCTCAACCAATGTTACGTGTTTGCCCTAAGAAAATATACTATACAGATGGATTATGATTTATTATGCCCTGAGGAAGTGAGTCGTACTGCTCAAATCCAACCTTTGGTTGTGAAACCCAAAGCCGGTGCCATACAAGGTCAATGGAAGAGTCAGAATCCACAATCTCTACCCTCATGGTCAGTGCACGAGAACCAAAGCAGGACCAAAGTCTCTTGCTTACGTGGCCTCAGTCACATGGTTAGCTCACACAGTCTACCCTTTTCTCTATCCCACCTTGGTACAGGTCATAGCGCTAGTATATCTTGAGCCACGGGCCTGTTCACCGTGCTCTCGAGCCATGAACGCATTCATGCTCCATCACACTAAGCCATGGGCCTATTCACCATGATCTATCACACTGAGCCATGGGCCTATTCACCATGCTCTATACACATCTTGAGTCTACAACCATAGTTGCACTCCAATCCTCCTATTTTTGGCTAGGAGAAACCCCACATATTCAACAATATGCGCTCCGGGTTAACCTATCGGAGAACCCGTTTCACCATCACCAGCTACTGACGATGATGGATCTATGGCCAGGGCAAACTACATGAAAGGTTCATCTATAATTAATTAACATATTTTAAGCAGATTGCTAGATTCAACCAAGTTATGTAACATGTAAACTATAACACAAGTAAACAACATAGATCTCATTATCATGTGTTACATTTTCACTCTTATTCTCAAAGCCATGAAAATCATCATGATCCATCACAAGGATCCAACTTTACATGTTACCACTTGGCCTCTTGCCAATCATCAAGATCCATCTCAAGGATCGACATCACAGGGACTCAATCCCATCATCAAGGCACACATTGTCATTCCATGGGTAACACCCATAATATATCACTGGGTTCATCATAACCCTTGATGTTCCATATCATATCACTATCATACCATCACCATGGCTATTACCTGATTTCATATCCATATACATGGAACCTACATGGTGTACAACTGTACTCATACAAGGAACATCTTAAACTTATTGCATATATCAAGAGAGACATAATTATGCTATTAGATGAGCATATTTATGCATGACATTATCATATATAACTTTTCAATCAAGCATTAGGGTTACCAACTGAACACAAAGTACAATCCTCACTATAGATATATCAGGTAAGGGACAACCCTCACCAAAGGTATCACAGCCCATAGCGTTCCTCACTATAGGTGTATCAACCCTCACCAAAGGTGTAACATTCATCATTGTCTTGGTTAACACTGCATAAAGGGGTTGACATGGATATCGGTCAACATGTATCTCGGGCTGACACCCATATCGGGTAAGGCACCTAGCAAGTTATAATGTGCAACACCTCCTCAAGTCGTAACATGCAGCACCAAAGCATGCAACCTGTATCGCCCAAGTGACACAACAACATACTGGGCAAGCATCACAATGTGTAATGTTGTGTCGGGCGACACTATGCCAGGCAATGTGCAACACCCTAGAATAACACAATGGTTAACAACTAACATCCTTCCCGGGTCATCACTCATAACAGCTAACGCCCTATCAGGCATCATCTAACCAACACATCCCGATAACACCCTAAGGCTGATAACGGGCTAACGCACTGGCACACTGCTCAAAGTAGGCCGATACCAGGTAAGCACATAGCAGGCTGATACCGCCCAACCACTCACACAGTAGGGTCGATATCGTACAAGGGACAACACATAATACCCATAACGGTTTAGCAGCATATTGTGTAACATAGCCAACCTAGCTGATATTGTCCATGCATAACGCCATGACGTGCAGCAACTGAATAGATCGATATCTCTCTTAACCATAACGGCTAACGCTGCATCCCGGGCAGAGCCTTATATCAACCAAGAGCTCATCTCATCCAAACCCACATATCAGACAAGGGGTCAACTGGGGTAACCACCTATCATATCGTCCAAGCCTTAACTAGGGGAATAATGGGCACCATGATCACATCACGATATCAGGTAGCAAGGGATATCAGGTTACACCACATATCGGGTTGCTCATCTTCAACCTCAAGACAACCACCAAAAACCCTAAAAGATCAAGAGTGTTGGCTCACCTCTCAACTTCTAAGTGAGAGGGGTCTTGCACAACCTCTATCACATATCGGGCAACAAGGCTAGGTCAACAAACTTCGGCCAACCAACCATCAACTAGGTCAACATACAACCAAAGTCTCTCCTTTCAAATCCATGGTGAGAGCGAGGGGTGTTTCTCAAGCAACTAGGTGTAGACTCACCTCTCAACAAATAAGTGAGAGAGGGGTTTTGCCCACACAACTAGAGCTTAAGCTCACCTCTCAAGACCAAAGAGAGAAAGGGTTTTTTGCCCCAAGAACATGCCACAACACACCATTGAATTAGGAGACCCTAGACTCACCTCTCAACAACTAAGAGAGAGGGGTTTTTCCCAAGGAACCCACATCCAAGGTTCGGCCAACAAGATCCATGGTTCATCTAGGGCAACTACATGACCATTAAAGCAAGAGACATATCTAGCAAGATAACGTGGCCGATCAAGATAGCATATAACAAAGCAACATGGTAAGGAAGTAGTATAGTTAGGGTTAGGAGTTATGTAACCCGCCTCAAGCACACTCCTCAAGCTCTAAAGCTCCAAGCTTCAAGGCACCACCATGAGAGAAGGAAAGCAGCAAGGAAACTCTAGGGTTTCGGCCACCACTAGAGGAAGACGAAGAATAGAGCTATAGCTTCCAAGGATGTCACCCTCCAAGCTCCACCAAAGGATATCGGCCACCAAGCTCCACCAGGGGGGTATCGGCTACCAAAGGAAGAAGGGAAGTAACTACGGAGCTAAAGGGATCCCAAGCTAGCAAACAAGAGTGTATACAAGGGGGGTCAAGTGGGCGTCCACTAGAAGGTTGTTCCACATGTTCTCGCCCAAACCACCACTTTTCCAAGCTATGCCACTTGCTAGCAAAGAGCAACAAGGGTGACACAAATGATGCTAGGTCAAGAAGGGTGTGTATCGCCCAACATGGTGCCATGGCTGATACACCACTGCCTGACACACTCTTGGCTGATACACCCTTTTCCGATACACTAAGCAAGGAGGCGGCACCAAGCTCAAACAAGGCCCAAGAAATCCCAACGACAAGCCTAAGCTTCAACAAGCTCAAAAGAGGCCCAAAGCAACTCAAGCAAGGCACCCAACCCATCCTCTCAACTCTAGAGAATGCAAGGAGAGAGAAAGACATCTCTCAAGGCGACAAACTTACACACCAGCCCTAAAACTTGGGTAATTTGCAAGTAGTACCTCAACCACTCAACAAAGCACACACAAGCCCTAACCACAACTCAGGTGATTAGCAAACATCTAAACATAAGGTTTAGGCAAAGGAAACAGGGTAAGCCCAAAATGGAGGTTAGGGTCCTTACACCCACCACCTAGAATGTCTGATGTAAGTATTTTTATGACATAGTAGCTAGTCTCTTAAAGATGATATGTTTATGTATATATGTATATAACATTCTTTACATAAATTTGTAGGGGTTGAAGCCATGTCATCTAAAAAGCAAAGAATTTATCATTGTAGATGTCGAGGCTTACCCACCCCTTCCAGGGGACACGTTTCATGGGACTCTAGTACTAAATGGTGTGGTTCGTGTGAGCCCGATACATGTACTCCCCAATTGAAGGGATCATCCATTGCCATATGCCCACCCAGATTCTAAAACGCTTGGTGAAGAAGAAGGCAGAGTGATATTGTGGCCCAATACGTATATCGTATATACTGATATTGTATGGTAAATTTACATTACGTTAATTTATTAGTGTGTATATATAAGTCAATTGATCTGAAATTATATATACATGTCAAAAGGAAGAAACTCGCTACATCTCGGCCTCCACCTCTTAAAGTACCTAGTTGGCTTCCAAGGGACCTATACACCTCGTTAGGTCCTAATTATAAGGGTATGGCAGTATGGATAGACGAACATAACCCAAATTGTCCTATAAAAGTTTTTATTCCAGTGGATGTTGTAGGTGAATCATACGATAACAATCTATTTATACAAGATATTTTGGAGTTGTTTCGTTATGATTGGCTGAATACATCTATGATAGAGCCATGGGTATGGTGAGATCTTGTTTATACATACATATACCTTGTTTTATATATGGTGATCTGGTTTTTTATATATTAATGCATACGTAATACATGTTTTACAGCCACTTACAAACGATCTGTAAAGATTTTTTATTTTCCCATGTGGGATTTTGAGTTCCATCTTTAATCAGTCTCGTAGATAAAGATCCTTCATCAGTTACCTCATACTATTTTTTTAATTTTAATTATTTTGGTACAAAAAAGAAGTCGGTGATAATAGCTCCATTCAATGTTGAGTAAGTTTACTTTGCTTATAATTTGGACTTAAGAAAATTACATTTTTATTGTGGATTTTGAGTTATTAATTTTTAACTTTCATACCTCTAGTGGTAGGCATTGGGAGTTACTAGTTATTGTCCCCAAGACATTCACTGTTTATTATCTAGATCCTATGGGGAAGGAAATGGACACATTATATGGACACCCAATGAAAAGGACATTATTCACATGAGAAATATTTCATATTTTTATATCTGTTAACATATGTTATTACATTGCTATTTAATTATGCAATTTAATGTGTTACATTAACATGAAGGGCTTTAAGAGAGTTCAAAAAAGCTGGAGGAAACATCTCCAAGAAAAAGAAACAGTTATTAATTTGGGAGAATGTGAAAGTAATTTTCTGACTCCAATGTATATATTATTTATGTGAACTGTGCTTGTTTGTATTTTTGAACATTTTGTATGTTTCAATTTATAGTGTGCTAAACAAGACAACGGTTGGGCATGTGCATACTATGTGATGCGATATATGGACCTAATTATCAAACATGCTACAATGGAAATTGATACCATACAATAGGTATTATATATAGTCTCATTAAAATATATGAAATATATCAATCTTATTATATATTATTAATTATATATATACATTATTCTCTTTGTAGGTGTTTAAAACTAGTGACTTCACTATAGGTGAAAAATTATTAGATGTACATACTCCCTATATGATGGAAGAATTAGATGATGTAAGAGAACAATGGACAAAAGCCTTGCAAGTAGTGGGAATTTTTTATTATGATTGAAATACTGATGATGATAATGACGATGATGATAATAATAAAGAATGATATTTCTAAACTTTGTTCTCATAATTATTTGTGTATTTGATGACATGTGAAACTTTTACATATACATGTCTGAATGAATTTTTTTGAATTGTCATATGTGTGAATGTGAAGATGAATACATGATTGTTTCTAGATGTGTCTAAATGTGAAAAGAGATGAAATGAATGGAACTGTAGGTTGCTAAATGTGTGTGAAAATGGAGGAAATTTGAAATGGAACTACTGGTTTCTACATATGTGTAATGAAAAATAATATGAATTAAATGTGCTTATACATGTGTGTAAATCACATGATCATAAATTGTTGTCTATCCTTGTTAATTTTGTACGTTTGTGGCATGTTATTGGCTGAAATCAAAGGGTGTTGTAAACCTGCAATTCAGAACTGAACTGTAGGTTATGCATCCTACTGACCAGCCGGACAGCAGGCCTGCAAACTGATAAGAAAAAAAATCAGAACATAGGCGTCGGTTATTAGTATAAAACTGACAATAAAACATTACTGCGTCGGTTATTAGTATAGCATTGACGTCTTTATCCCTTTCTGGGGCTGATTTTTTTATTAGGGATGGGGTATGGCGTCAGTTATTAGTATAAAGCCAACATCTTTTGGTAGGGATATATTGTCAGTTGTCGATATAAACTGACGCCTATGGTTCCCTTGTTGGCGCGTTTTATTGGTGGTGGGAAGGGTTATGGCGTCAAATGTGAAACCGATGCTGAAAGTGTATACTTTTAGCAGCGCCTACTTGGGTGTTGCTTGGAAACCAATGCCAAAAGGCTTATATGACTGACACTAAAGGACATTTCTGTACTAGTAGGACTCATACATACTGATATATGTGGACCTTTTAGAAAAAATTCCAGAGGTGGTTATTAGTACTTCATTATCTTCACTGATTATTTTAGTAGGTATGGTTATCTTTACTTGATGAAACATAAGACAAAAACTCTTGAAAAGTTTAGAGAGTTTATGAATGAAGTATAGTACCAGCTTGAAAAATTATTAAGGCACTTTGATCTGATTGAGGTGGAGAATACTTAAGATAAGAGTTTGAGGACCTTTTGAAAGCCTGTGATATTGTATCATAATAGACTCCACCTAGAACACCACAACATAATGGTACGTCAGGAAGAAGGAGTCACACATTACTAGATGTGATATGATCAATGATGAGTTTTTCTAATCTTCCAACTTCTTTCTGGGGTATGCTCTTGAAACTGCCACATTTACACTAAACCGAGTACCATCTAAGACAGTTCAGAAAACACCATATGAGATATGGCATACGAAACATCCTGATGTGTCTTTTATGAAGATTTGGGAATGTAAAGCTTATATTTTATGAAAAGCTTGACCCTAAGTTTGATAAATTTTATTTTGAGAGATATCTTAAGGATACCAAAGGATATTACTTTTATTCCTAATCTAACAACAATGTGTTTATTGGAAAAGAGGTTGTATCCCTAGAGAAAGAATTTATTTCTAAAGGAATTAGTGGGAGGAAAGTAGAACTTGAAGAGGTTTTAGACCAACAAGAAAACATTGAACCAGTTGAGGTACAAGACGAACAAGGAGACTCACAAATTGTTGTGGAATCTCAAATTCCTCATATGACACATGAACCTCATAGATATAGCAGGCCATTCCTACAACCTAAGAGATTTGAATATCTTGTGACTCAGGAAGGTGGTGAGTTGTTCATAGATGATGAACCAACAACCTATCTAGAAGCTATTGAGGGGTCAAAGTTTGATAAATGGATTGAGGCCATGAAATCTAAGATGAGATCCATGTATACCAACAAGGTATGGTCATTGGTGGAACCACCTGAAGGAGTAAAACCCATAGGGTGCAAGTGGGTTCTACAAGTAGAAGACGAACATGCATGGTAGAGTACAAATCTATAAGGCTGAATTGGTTGCAAAGAGTTTTGGACAAGTTCAATGTGTTGACTATGATGAAAAAAATTCTCTAATGGCCATGGTTAAGTCCATCATGATCATGCTTGCTATTGTAGATTGTCATGACTATGAGATTTCTCTTATGGATGTTGAAGCCACATTCCTTAATGAGAATAATTATAAAGATGTGTATGTGACACAACCTAAAGGTTTTATAAATCCATTAATGCAAATAAAGTCTACAAGCTACAAAAGTCAATCTTTGGATTGAAGCAAACATCTCAGAGCTAGAATCTTCTTTTTGATAGGGAAGTCAAAGAGTTTGACTTGACTCAGAATGAAGATGGAATTTGTGATTATAAAAGATTTAGTGTGAGTATATTTATATTCCACATAATGATAGGGAATAACATCCTTATCTTGTAAACATTAAAACCTAGCAAGGAATGTACCTTCTCTATGAAGGGCTTAGGAGAAGCATCCTATGTGATAGGAATTAAGATCTATAGAGATAGATCCGGAAAGCTTCTCAACCTAAGAAAGAGAACATACATTGACAAGATGCTGAAGGGTTCAACATGCAAGACTCAATAAGAGAAAACTTGTCCGTGTTCCATGGTGTTAATCTCACAGGAGCCTAGTATCCTAGTTCTTGTGAAGAATAGGATCACATAGAAAAATGCCATACACATTTCCATTTGATCTATTCATACAGTGTTATGTACCTATCTTGTTATCTCGTATGTATTGGACATGATGAGAAGATATCCAATTATCTCGTGTGTATTGGACATGACAAGAGGATATCCAGTCATCTCATATGTATTAGACATGATGAGATAATATATATACCTATCTAGCAATCTCAGATGTATTAGACATGATGAGAGGGTATATTTTAGATGGAAGTGAGAGTCACTGGACTATCATAATGAACATCCTTAGGTTCTTGTGAACCACAAAAAGGATCGGTTCCTTGAGTATGGTGATCATAAGGAATAGTTGGGTGTAAAGGGTTACACCAATGCAAGCTTCCAAACTAACAAATAAAGGATCACAATTTAAAATTAGTGTTTGACATTAAATGAGAATTGTAAGCTTGAAAGGGTTTTGAGCTAATGACAGTTGTTTAAATCTACAATAGAAGTCGAGTATCTCTATGTTATGAGAATAACAAAAGATACTATATGGATCAAGAAGTTCATATGGGTGAGCTTGTGTGAGGTTCCAACTATTGATGACATAATAGAAATATTGATGACAACAATGGAGCTACTAGTTAGGTTGGGAATCTCAGATAGCTTACTACGACACTTACATCTCATATGAGTAGCCTTATAGTGAAGAGATGTGAAAAATTGTAAAATACCGACTTGAAGAAAATGTTGCTAAACCCGCTACTAAAGCACTTTGACAGCAGAAGCACGATGGTCATGTTAGGTCATTCGAAATATGATTCTTCGGTGATTGGCTCTAAGTGCAAGTGGAAGTATGTTGATATGTATGCTAAAAAAGCCAATCCTATGATGATTGCAATGACATAACTTGTAAATGATTTGATTATTAATAAAGGCAAGCTTCCAATTTATTCTGTTTATTCAATTTTGAGATAATGAAATAACATAATAAATGTCTAGAGAATGGTATTACTCGATGACATATGTCTTCAGGTTGGGGACCTGAACAGTGAGATCATACAGATATTAAGAGTATATAAATTCTTATTATGTCCCTGATCGGTTGTTATTGTGGAAGGTAAATAGACAATAATGACGCATAAGATCAGAGTATGAGTCGGTTGATGATAGAATCTCATTAGTCATGATATGGAGATTTCAAAACAAGCACATAGATATAAGTTAGAGAACAGTATATCGGACAAACCCACCATGAGACTGACACATAGAAACCATTACTATGGTAGTCATAGTCAACTCTCATAGTGATGGTGGTGTTTGTGGTTCTTCGACCTGAAATAACTACACTCATCAGATGTCATTCAGTACACTTTGCATCATCAAACGTAATCCTGAAATATGGGTTGTTATAAAGGTGATGATTGGGTGATTGTGACACATGGGGACTGACTGTGAGTGATAGAAATGAGAATTGTCCCTCTTAAGGGAGTACGATATCCAAGGCCTCTTGATTAGTGAGACTGAGAAATGTGTGGCCCCGCACATGTGAGTCAATATGTGATATTGAGCTTACATATATCTCAGATGGTATGCTCTGGTTCAAGAAACAAGATCGAACAATAATGAGGATGATTGTTCCATGGCTCTAGTTCAATCTGGATATTAGTGACAAAGGAACTATACAAACATTGTAATAACATACACAAATTGTAGGTTGGATTTGTTCTTCAACTTTCCATTTATTTGTATAGCAATGATATTTGACTAGACACTGATCCTTGTTTGTGATGTCATAAGTTGTAATGGACATTCATTGCCAACATAATATGAGACATACGGGGTCACACAGATAGGAACATATCTAGAAGAGGAGTTTGATCTTGAATGATGATTAAATTGACTACTAAAGTGTTTAGGCATTTAATTCACACAACAAATCAGTTGACTGGATTGCTGAATGATCAGTTTAAGTGTTGAGACAAACGTTTGAAGTGTCAGACTGATCGTATTGTGCATTAGCTGGAATTCAACCTGAACCAGCCTGTGAGATGACCGTCTCAGGTGGTGCACGACGCCGGTCTCACGTGCATTAAATGGCCATTTTAGGGGTTTACTTCAGTTTCTTTAAGGATTGGTGTTGACATCATGATGTGTAATAATTGGAATTGAATTGTCGACATATGTACAAAATTGGGAAACTGCAAAATGACTGTCTCGTAGTACGAGACGACCATCTCACATTCCAGACGACCATCTGGGTTTCGATAAGGTCGTTTTAGCTCTTGCAAGCTGTAAAATTTCCATAATTGTTGCATAAATTTGAGATCTTCCGATCCCTTTCACTCCCGCACAATTGGAAACCCTGGCCCTAACCCCGACTATTGATAGAGGGGTACCAGGGAATCCTAGAGTACAACACAAAATCTTGAGAATCAATTTCTCTAACAATTTTCGTCCTCTCTGGTTGTGGTAATCAAGAGAATCCAAGCAAGTCCTACCCGACTAGGGATGGATAGCTACGAAAAAAAAACTGAGGATCATTATTGCGGGAGAGCAGACTGGTGACTAGTACACCAGCGGGAGGGACAACTCCTTCCTGTCCATTCTAGCAGGACGATAGGAGTTCTAGTTGGTCATTGTGGACTTCTTTAGAGGTGAGGCATCCTTTGTCCGTCGTTAAGGAGGACAACATCAGCCAGCAGTCCGTGATGAGAGGAGCTACTACATATGACGACGTTCGAGTCTGTTGTCCATGGAGGAGAAGGTATACGAGTCACAGTGCAACCAAGAGCTGCATAGACATCATCTAAGACAGAGTGTGCATCTACATCGACGAGGATTTTGTTGGAATTACTCTAGGAATAGGTATATCTTTGTGAAACTATCATTTTCAGTGCATAGTTATTGACGTGATATTTCCCTACAATAATACATCTAATCATCTATGTATTAGGTTTTTTATGAATTATTTCTAGCATACTGGTATTTTGGTTGTAAATGAAATGTGATGGCTCTCATACAAAGTTTGATTAATTATGTCCATATATTCTCTTTTGTTTATGTGTTTTGTTAGATAGATTTATTTCATTATTAGTGTTATGAGAAGTAAATATTTGTCTTTGAAATTAGGCCTACGGTTTGCGAGTTGCAACTTAATCCTAATAAAATACAAAATAATAAAGCGAGTCTAAGGTCTAGTAATTCGACCAAAATGATAAACTTTGTGGATTTGATGTTTGCCCAATAAGTGTTCTCCAAATAAGACACAGTCAACCATAAATCTATTATCACCTGTCACCCTTGCATTCTCCTTAGTAACTCTTAGAATTTTATTTTATTGTTACTAAGATTCAAAAGAATCTTGTTTTAAACCGTAAAATCAATCAGATGATTGAATTAATATAGAAAGCTAGCATAAGGGAAAAAAAGTTGTCTCACCAACCTTTTAGGGATGGCAAAGTCAATCCTTAATGTACAACATCCATAGTCTTAGAGGTCATAATTTTACTATGTATAACCTTTTGGACCATCATTAGAGCTCAACATTATCCTATTGTAAGAATCCAATAGTAGATTATCATTAGTCCATCAGGATCATGCTTGCTATAGTAGATTATCATTACTATGAGATTTATCTTATAGATGTTGAAACCACATTCCTTAATGAGAATAATTATAAGGATATGTATGTGGCACAACCTAAAGGTTTTATAAATCCATTAATGCAAATAAAGTCTACAAACTACAAAGGTCAATCTTTGAATCGAAGAAAACATCTCAGAGCTGGAATCTTCCTTTTGACAGGACAGCCAAAGAGTTTGACTTGACTCAGAATGAAGATGGAATCTGTGATTATAAAAGATTTAGTGGGAGCATATTTATATTTCACATAATGATGGAGAATAACATCCTTATCTTGTAAATGTTAAAACCTAGTAAGGAATGCACCTTCTCTATGAAGGGCTTAGGAGAAGCATCCTATGTGATAGGAATTATGATCTATAGATGGATCTAGAAAGCTTCTTAATTTAAGAAAGAGTACATACATTGACAAGATGTTGAAGGGTTCATCATGCAAGACTCAATAAGAGAAAACTTGTCCGTCTTCCATGGAGTTAGTCTCTCAGGAGACTAGTGTCCTAGTTCTTGTGATGAATAGGAACACATAGATAAATGCCATATGCATTCACAATTGGATCTATTAATATAGTGTTATGTACTTATCTTGATATCTCGTATGTATTGGACATGACGAGAAGATATCCAATTATCTCATATGTATTGGACATGACAAGAGGATATCCAGTCATCTCATATGTATTGGACATGATGAGATGATATATATATACCTATCTAGCAATCTCAGATGTATTAGACATGATGAGAAGGTATATGCTAGATGGCAGTGAGAGTTACTGGACTACCATAATGAACATCCTTAGGTTCTTGTGAAGCACAAAAAGGATCGGTTCCTTGAGTATGATGATATGGAAGAGTAGGGTGTAAAGGGTTACACCAATGTAAGCTTCCAAACTGACAAATAAAGGATCACGATCTAAAATTAGTGTTTGACATTAAATGAGAATTGTAAGATAGAAAGGGTTCTGAGCTAATGACAATTGTTTAAATCTACAATAGAAGTTGAGTATCTCTATGTTATGAAAACAACAGAGGATATTATATGGATCAAGAAATTCATATGGGTGAACTTGCGTGAGGTTCCAACTATTGGTGACTCAATAGAAATATTGATGACAACAATGGAGCTACTAGTTAGGTTGGGAATCTCAAATAGCTTACTATGACACTTCCATCTCATATGAGTAGTCTTATAGTGAAGAGATGTGAACAATTACAAAATACCAACTTGAAGCAAATGTTGTTAAACCCGGTACTAAAGCGCTTTGACAACAAAAGCATGATGGTCATGTTAGGTCATTCGAAATATGATTCGTGGGTGATTGGCTCTAAGTATAAGTGGAAGTCTTATGTTGATATGTATACCAAAAGATCCAATCATATGATGATTGTAATGGCATAACTTGTAAATGATTTGATTATTCATAAAGGCAAGCTTCCAATTTATTCTATTTATTCAATTTTGAGATAATGAAATAACATAATAAATGTCTAGACAATGGTATTACTCGATGACACATGTCTTCAGGTTGGGGACCTAAACAATGAGATCATATGGATATTAAGAGTATATACATTCTTATTATGTCCCTGATCGGTTGTCTTTGTGGAAGGTAAATAGACACCAATGACACATAAGATCGGAGTGTGAGTTGGTTGATGATAAAATATCATTAGTCATGATATGGAAATATCAAACTAAGCACATAGATACAAGTTAGAGAACAATATATCGGACAGGCTCACCGTGAGACTGACATATGGAAACCATTACTATGGTAGTCATAGTCAACTCTCATAGTGATGGTGGTTTTTGTGGTTCTTTGACCTAAAATCACTACACTCATCACATGTCGTTTGGTACACTTTGCATCATCAAACACAATCCTGAAATATGGGTTGTTATAAAGGTGATGATTGGGTGATTGTGACGCATGGGGACTGACTGTGAGTGATAGAAATGAGAATTGTCTGTCTTAAGGGAGTACGATATCCAAGGCCTCGATTAGTGAGACTGTGAAATGTGTGGCCACACATATGTGAGTTAATATGTGATATTGAGTTTACATATATCTCAGACGGTCTGCTCTGATTCAAGAAATAAGATTGAATAATTATGAGGATGATGTTCCATCAATCTAGTTCAATCTGGATATTAGTGACAAAGGAACTATACAAACACTGTAACAACATATACAAATTATAGGTGGAGTTGTTCTTCAACTTTCCATTCACATGTATAGCAATGATGTTTGACTAGACACTATTCATTGTTTGTGATGTCATAAGTTGTTATGGACATTCACTGCCCACATAATATGGGACCTATAGGTCACATAGACAGGAACCCATCTAGACAAGGAGTTTGATCTTGAATGGTGATTGGATTGACTACTAAAGTATTTAGGTATTTAATTGATGCAACAAATCAGTTGACTAGACTGTTGAACGATCAGTTTAAGTGTTGAGACAAACATTTGAAGTGTTAGACTGATCGTATTGTGCATTGGCTAGAATTCAACGTGACCCAGTCTGCGAGATGACCGTCTCAGGTGGTGTAAGACACCTATCTCACATGCATCAAATGGCCATTTTGGAGGTGTACTTTGATTTCATTAAGGATTGGTATTGACGTCATGATGTGTAATAATTGGAATTGATTTGTCGACATATGTACAAAATTAGGAAACTACAAAATGACCATCTCGTAGTGCGAGATGACCATCTCGCATTCTAGACAACCGGCTGGGTTTCTATAAGGCCGTTTTAGCTCTCGTAAGCTGTGAAATTTTGAAATCTTCCGGTCCCTTCTACTCCCGCACAATTGGGAACCCTGCCCCTAACCCCAATCATTAATAGAGGGGTACTGAGGGAATCCTAGAGTACAATATAGATACTTGAGAATTAGTTTCTCTGACAAGTGATTTCCTCTCTGGTTGTGGTAATCAATAGAGTCCAAGCAAGTCCTACCCGACTAGCGAAGGATAGCTACAGGAGAGAAAAAAATTGAGGATCATTATTTTGGGAGAGCAAGTTGGTGACTAGTACACCAGAGGGAGGGACAACTCCTTCCTGTCCATTCTAGCAGGATGATAGGAGTTCTAGTTTGTGAGTGTGGACTTTGCTAGAGGCGATGTGACATTTGCCCGTCTCTAAGGACGACAATGTTAGCTAGCAGTCTGTGACGAGAGGAGCTACTGGAGATGACGATGTCGAGTCTGTTGTCCGTGGAGGAGCAGGCAGGTGAGTCCCAATGCAATCAGGAGTTGTACAGACATCGTCTAAGACAAAGTGCGCATCTACATCGACAAGGACTGTCGCTGGACTTACTCCAGGACCAGGTATATCTTCATGAAACTATCATTTCCATTACATAGTTATTGATGTGATCCGCTGGTTAATGAGAAATATGTTAGTAATTTTTTTATTTTTACTTCCCATTTGATGTCATATTTCCCTACATTAATACATCTAATCATCTACGTACTTGGTTTTTTATAAATTATTTCTAGCATACTGGTATTTTGGCTGTAGATGAAATGTTATGGCTCTCATACAAAGTTCAATTAATTATGTCTATATATTTTCTTTTGTTTATGTGTTTTGTTAGATAGATTTATTTCATTATTAGTGTTATGAGAAGTTAGTATTTGTCTTTGAAATTAGGCCTATGGTTTGTGAGTTGCAACTTAATCCTAATAAACCCACAAAATCATAAAGCGAGTCTAAGGTCTAGTACTTCGACCAAAACAATAAACTTTGTAGATTTGATGTTTGCCCGATAAGTGTTCTCCAAATAAGACACAGTCAACCATAAATCTATTATCACCTGTCACCCTTGCATTCTCCTTAGTAACTCTTAGAAATTTATTTTTCTGTTACTAAGATTCAAAAGACTCTTGTTTTAAACCGTAAAATCAATTAGATGATTGAATTAATATAGAAAGCTAGCATAAGGGAAAAAAAGTTGTCTCACCAACCTTTTAGGGATGGCAAAGTCAATCCTTAATGTACAACATCCATAGTCTTAGAGGTCATAATTTTACTATGTATAACCTTTTGGACCATCTTTAGAACTCAACATTATCCTATTGTAAGAATCCAATAGTATCAAACATCAAAGGTACGAAGATATGTTAATTTACACGCTTTACACTATAGGTGAGATAGCATTGAGGACAACATCTCTCACAGTAAAAGCCTCATCTCTCAAGCCCACTAGTGCAAAAACTCTTTTCAGTTTAAGACATGAATGCTTCCTTCCAATCCATATAAAAATTAAAACATCATCTAGTCTAAGTGAATAAGCATCATGCTGGGCTTTTGGTAAGAGTCAAAAGGCCAATATGATCGGAAAGAAGAAACCTTGAGTGCCTTTTTTTCTTTTATGATATGACAGTTGACATGGTTCTGTGTATAAAAAGTAATTAATATTGTAAAATTAGCACCATGATAATCAACATTTCAGCTTCATCTGGTCTAAGATGTTTTTCCCATCAAGTTTGGAAGCAAAGAGCAGTCTAAAGTACTCATCACAGCTCAAGGTCTTATAAAGCGGATGACTCTCTTTAGAGAAATTAGGAAGTGGGCCAACTAGGGCATCCAATCTGGGACTGTGAAACACTGCAATCGACAGGCGTTCCTTCTCCTTGTTTATAACAGCCCTGTGCTCAATGCTCTTGTACTTTCCATTACTCGCTATCTGAAAGAAAACATACTAGAAATCAGATTGCCTAGTCGATTGTCAAAGACGTATGGAAAAGAACAAACTGAGAAGAAAGCAGGTGCTAGTAGCCGGGAAGTGGTGTTCGGTTGAATACCTCGATGATATCTCCTATATTCACGATGAGGGCTCCAGGTAGCGGGTAGACGGGTAGCCATTTCCCTTGCCTCATGATCTGCAATCCAGGTACGTTGCTGACTTGCAGGAGCAGCGTGAGAGCTACTGCATCTGAATGTGGGGAGAGGCCTATGACTTTTTCATGTGCGAGACGACACGGAGGGTAGTAGTTCATTCTCATCGACTGAACCCCATCTTTCATCATCATGCCAGTGAGCTTCTCCAGATCGTCCAACCCAAGGTTGTTGGCCATGTGATGGAAGAGGTACCTTGCAACTTTCTTGGTCTCCATGGAGTAAGCCTCTAGTGCTGCCCTGTGTATTGGAAAAGCAGAATCTGTTATACTGATTGTCCATCAGTTGGTCTGTTAGAGGAGCTCACATAGAAATTATAGTTTTGAAGGCAACTTTGTCCTATGTTTCTATCCTCTCCATTGATAGATACATCCCAACGTTGGTAATTAACTAAGGAAAAAAAACCCAAATAGCACAGTTTCATTAAAAAAATTATCTAAATAACACTCTAATCAACTTGTTTTTCCAACTAGTACACTTTCAGTTAAAAGCGTCATATTGATTGACATTTTTCTGGTGGAGAGACTGGCGTTTTTTCCGGAACACGTCACATGTTAGATAATCTAGTTGTTTTATTAGATAATTATGTTGATTAGTTTGGTTGTATGTAAAACCAATGCAGAACTGAAACTACAACTATTTCGTTTGGTTTCATGCAAAATGATCTTGTTCAGTTGGTTTGTTTCCATTTGGTACCACGTAGTTTGCATTCAAATTTATAGTGTAACCATCTAAAACTGTGTAGTATCAGTGATCCGATTACCACGGTGATCTAAACTATCATTATTCCAACCAGCCGTGCAAGCAGCTGCTCCGATAATGAACGTCAACAAATAATCGATTGATCGCAAGCACCGGGATCGCGCAGCGGCGGGAAGACCAGTGAGAAAATGAACCGCGCATGTTTTCTGCGCAGTTCGATTTCCTTACTTTATAGCGTAAAACGCAGGCGACTGAGGGTTCATTTTCCGTCAAAATTCCACAACCGCGTTAAACCAAACGAAGTGAATTTGAATTCTCGTGCAGTTGGTTTGTCATGTGTTGGATTTCAATCCAACCAAACGTGCCCTAATTCCCTTTTGCTATCAAATAGGGCACGAGGCCACGAGTTGTGGTGCTGCCGTGCTTGTAGGATCTTGGTGCTATGCTGTCAAGTGCATGACCAATTCGTGGGATCGTGGCATAGGCACGTATTCATTTGCTTGAATAAATAGAAGACAAACATAATTAGAAAAGCTGCAACGTTACGCAGCACAAAACTTGGAGTCCTTCGTGTTTTCTGTGCTCGTTCTTGTCATCTCACTCGCGTGTGTGTAGGTATTAGGGACTATCATCACATTGATTGGCGTTTATCTGAAACACGCCAGACAAGATGGCGGGTATTGCTTTTAATCCAACCACCCCGACCAACACGGGAACGTACCGTCTCCCATGGTTGCCGCCGCTGCTAGGATGAAGTATATGGCCAACATGCTGGGATTTGGAGTGGGGACAAAATATGGACGAGGGGAATAAAAAGGAGAAGAAGAAGAAGAGGTGGAGCAGGTAGGGAGGGGAAGAAGAAGAAGAAGAGGTGGAGCAGGTAGCGAGGGGAAGAAGAAGAAGAGGAGGTGAATAGGCAGGTGGGAACTAGGCCTGTTGGCCAACACATGGGAAGCAGTGGAGCATGTAGAGGAAGAAGCGCGCGGGTGGAAGAAGACGAGGCGGAGGAAGCCGGTGGAGGAGGAAGGACGCGCAGAGGAAGCGGGTGGAGGAGGGAGAAGAGATGTAGGAAGAAGACGGCATAGAGAAGTAAGAGGAGGCCGAGGAGGAAGACGGCGGGGAGGAGGAAGCAAAATAGGGCGAAGGAAAACCGGCAGCAGGGGCGAGGTAGGCACGGACCACTTCAGTCGCCGGCAGCAGGGCCGAGTGGGTGCAGACTGCGGACTGCCGTTCCGCTGGTGTCTGCTGTGGCGGATGGCTTGGTCTCTGTAGTTCCGCCGGTGTCTGCTGGGCCAGCGACGATGCTGGCTGAGGTGTCACGACCAGCCGAACCACAGAGCGGAAAAGGAGCACGCGAGCGGATAGGAGAGATCGAGAACGGAGAGGAAAACAAGGAGGGGAGTTCACGTGGGATTTAGGCCCTGATAGGTGTAATACTTTTGTTAATCTTTCAAATTCATCATTTTTGGGATAACTTTTCATTTGGTTGGGTGTATTAGGATGTAGTTTGATGATTTGTAACTACATCTAACTACACACTTGAGCTGCAATTCTAGGAAAATGTACCACCCTCTAAAACCGTGCGGTCGGGTGTAGTTTCCCATTTGGACCTCATGCTCTGGTCCACGTACAGCTGGCCTCCGGCAGTATTAAAATGTGCGGTCCCCACTCCCGCTAATCTAATGCCTCTCTCTCTCTCTCTCTCTCTCTCTCTCTCTCTCTCTCTCTCTCTCTCATGTATCACTCATCAAATACTTGCATGACACATCAAAACGTTGAACATATTCTACGCTGTACCAAATATGTTTACAACAGTTCAAAAAGTGTGATTATACTTGTTAGTTTTTTTTTTTCACCAAATTATACCCAACAACACCCTAGCAAACAGGCCCTTAATTGAAAGTAAAAAAACGCCATTTGGCGTGTTCGAGGAAAACGACAATCAATGTGCCGTGTTCTTGAAAAACGCCAAGTCGTGGTGCTTTTATTTTGGTTTTTTTCCCATTAACTAATTATTACGAATAATACCCAGGAAAACGATGTGTATCCGTGGGGGAAAAAACATGTACTTACCGAAATGCTGGAGGCTGTTCTGGCCATAGATTGTAGTTTCTGGATGAAGACGGCTGCGTGAAGAGATAAAGTATGTCTGCCCAGTCCAGTTTCTGGTCGTCGGAGACCACAAACGCTTGGCCGTAGCCTTCGATTGTGCCCGGAAGCTGCGCGCTCTTCTTCCTTACCTCCAATGGTTGCTTGAAGAACCCCTGGAGGTTGTCCTTAATAACCGCCGTGACTTCATCTGGAATTCCGTGGTTTACAAGCTGCAGAACACACACACTCAAAGAAAATTAATTGACTACTGTGGGGACTGTTGTTTGGTTACCGGACATATTCGTTGAACACTGTAGAATATTAGTTAGCTTAATATTGTGGCACACTAATTGTTGACTACAAGATGAATAAATAAATCGGCGGCTGAAAGCTGAATACTGTAACATATTTATTGACTTGAACTCTTATCAGATTTTCTAACAGAGATAATTAACAATATTGTTGAAAGTGCAAAGTAACATCTAGAGATGTGTTGGCGTGTATGTCTTGATGAAGCTTAGATCAGATTCATGTCTCTCACCTGGAAGAACCCCCAGCCCTCACAGGCCACTTTAAGCTTGGCCGCCTCCTCTTCAGTTGACACAGGGTCCAGCAGCCTCGCCATGTCCACGACGGGAATGCTCACGTCGTCAACAGAACTTCCATCTCCACTTGCTGGTACCGCGTCGTCGGGCGTGCTGTCGGCTGCTTCGAGCTCCGGCCGGATATACCTACTGGGCACCTCCTTGAGCTCCCGGAGTCCACCATGGCCTGCACGTTGGGTACTGGGAGAGAACCTCCTAGCTCGCCCAACTGGGGTACTACAGCTCTGCCATCCATGACGTACGATCCTCAAGGGTAATTGACTTGTCTATCTCAATGTGTGTCGTAACCGACTGCAGTATGATCTCTCAAGCGTGATTGCCGCTACTTATATATATATATATATATAAGTGCTCTCTCAAGCTGTGTCGTAACCGACTATAGTATGATTATCTTGCCTGCTGTCTGCATTTGCCGCCATTGTGAGCCTCTATTAAATCTACTTCGTACGGTCGTACTGTTCCTACAGTCGTAACGTTTGGAAAGCGTTGTGTACCAACACGCATATTGCGTCGACAACCCAGGCTGGCCCTTTTAATTATGGGTTAGAAAATAATGTCTACATAGACTACACAGCAATTCACGTCGGCTTTTGGCAGCCAATCTGTCACCACGTTTGGTGCATGCGCATCGTGTGCATTGTTCGGCGGAACTGTCGACGCCGTCGTTTTGTCAATTTTGCGTCATGGGGTTCTGGGATCCGTGCACGGAGCTGTCGGGAGTGAAGTAATCTTGTGGAATAAGGGGTAAATGGCATTTACACACCAAAATGTCATGAACATTGAATGGAACTTCATTTTAGCTATGAATGAATCCTATATTGATTTCATCAATGACTTAACCATGTATTTGTTAGGTCCAAAAATCAAGGTGTGACAATACTACCCAACTTTTTGGGAATTTCGTCCTCCAAAATTCAAATAAACTATAGAAGCTACCCCACCTTAGGATTTTCTGACTTCTCCATTTATTGTAAGGCACACTTATGTTCAAACTTTTGCATGAAAAGATATATATAACGTATTTCATAAAATAATCTTGTGAGAATAATCCATTTTCTTGGTATATAGCTCAACTCATACTTAGTGTTTATGAAACTAAACTCGTCTCTATACTTAGGGCATCTACCTCAACCTTGTCATGACTTCCTAACATTAGTTGCACATGATTGTCTAATCTTGGGTTCTTTAGGTAACTCCTACATTCCTAGATATGTGGTGATCAGGCACATACCTAGAGATGTGGGATCCTGAGATGCTATCTTTCACTCACCCACTGATACATGTGTCCCATACTACATGGACCAGTAAGAAATGAGAGATGCATAAAATGTCTACTGCTTAAGACATCCCTCTTCAATCCTCAATTGGTTGGCCATAACCATTGAGAATGCAGAGGTTGTGTCATTAGCTAGAGTTAGGTTGAGATCTAGATTAGGTAAACATCTATTTTTGACATCTATATTATCTTTTAAGGTAAAAACCCTTAGTTATTATAGGTCGTGGTATCCTTCTTTGAGAATCTAACCTTAACCACTAATCTTACCCTTTCATTCTGAGGTGACCATGAGAATCAAGTTTTCCTAGTGGCCATTTACCAAATTGCTCTAATACCATATTGTAACACCCCGATTTTCATATCACATGAGCGGAAGCATTTTTTTTTTGGGATGTCACAAACATGATAACCATTTCAATAAAAGTAAATGAAACACTTTACACTGAGTAAAACTGATTCATACATAGCTTTTTGTCAACATAAAACTACACCATGTTTATGCATAAGTTCATAATAAAAATATGTCAATACTCAGGATCATTTAGGTAGATGGCACCCCACTAGGCAAGCTTGAAAGTCTCTTGGGCCTTTGTTGGTCCATTTGTTCTTCAATCGCTCCAAAAACCTGCGGACATCGCGTCCCAAGCCATGCATTGGGAAAAACAGACGTTAGAGTAAGTGGCATGAGTATTCTAAAATGCACATTACTGAAGAGCTAACAATATTACAAAATATTCTTGGACACTATAAAACTGATAGCAAAAGCTGATTAAAATCTGAAAACATAATATCTCTTGACTTCTTTAACTCTTATCTTTCTACTCTATCTTTTCTGGAGACCTATACCATGGGTCTCATGACCTACACCAAAGTGTCTAGGTCATACTTATCTCATCTGAATTCCTTTCATCACACTCATGGATGAGATTACAGACAGACTCTAATCTAAAGTATCTTTTTCTTACGATTTTTATCTGTTTGTGGCCACCATTATACAATAAGTCCTCCTCTGTGACACTGAAGTGTCCTCTATGGTGCAACGCACCCTCTGTTGGCACAATGTGCCCTATGTTGACACTGAAGTGTCCTCTATGGTGCAACGCACCCTCTGTTGGCACAACGTGCCCTCTGTTGGCATAAATGCCCTCTGTGACACCCGCAGTGTCTGGCGCAGCGCGCCCTCTGAATCGTCCCGGGACTCTCTGGTGAGGACTTATTATATAATGTATTATGTGAAGGTTATGAATTAATTATCTTAAGTCTATCTTTACTAAATTCTGATCGGACCTTATCTGAAACTGAGTACTAAACATGTACTTAGTTTTTAATCTAAAATCTGAATCTGAATCTGAATCTGAATCTATATCTGAATGTAAACATGTATCTCAATTACTACATAATCGGGATTGGGTCTATAACCCATATCATATACCTTTATTCAAAATCTGGCTACTCACATAGTGAGTAGTCTAAGTCTGAATCTAAATCTTTTTATTCTTAAGTTCTAAACTTAGTTCATTGCTGGATTTGAACATGTATCTCATTATCGGGGTAAACTTTGTTTTAAGACTCTTATTTGGTCAAATCACTTCACTTATACCAATTATATGATAAATGGCTTAGGAAAAAGGACCTGAAATGCTCATAGAATGACTAGGTATACAAAGTATCTTAAGTCAGGTTCATAAACGTATTTTAAGTACAACATATCTAAAAATATGAATTCTGACAAGGTGGTTCAATCCTTCTTGCTAAATATGATGTTACCCTGAACCTTAATATTTGCATAAAAATTTACATATTAAACCTTAAATATCAAGATAGAAATCTCATGAAATATTGTCTTGCAACCTAATCATAACTTAATTTGTCATTATCTGATAATGCCATCATAAACTCATTTTACAATACCTTCTCCAAACGTACTTTTATTAGTACACCATGTCCTAATATTTTCAAATTCATATTCTTACATTGTACTTGTATTCTAGATACTATTTATTTTAAGGAATCTAGTTCTTAGATTTCTACATATGTATGAAACCTTAATGGCATGTTTCTACTTGAAATCTTACTACATAACTATGACTATAAATATGAGAAATTCTAATAACATATGTGTACTTACATTCATAATGCAAAGCTATTTGAAATCATCAACTAAGTATGGATACATTACTGGCATATCTTATCTTGAAATCGTATTCATTACTTCCAAACATTTCTAAGAAATCTTATAGGAATATGATTCTTCAACTTTCTCATGGACTTGGTCCATGAGTCACAACTATTTTGAGCAATCAAATCTCTATTTTAGACCTTGGGTATCTAAACTTGCATAAGGATAGAAATATGAGAATAATATTGTTTGCAAATCTTAACATTGAAGTCTTAGAACATTAAATCACATAGATCATAAAACTCTTATTAGGAGACATGTAAACATATTGAACATAAACTATGAGTACTCATGTGCATGGACCACTTACCTCTTATACTGGGGTATCTTTAAGGAAGTCCTGATTCCAAGTTCCATAACTTTAATAACATGGATATAATCGTAGTTCTATTAGTCCAAGCATATATTCCCTCTTTCTATTTCTAAATCTCAAAACCCCATCTTCCTAACTACATATACCAACTTAGGGTTCTTATTTAGACTAAACATAACTTTAACCTAATATCGCCATAAATCTTGGCATTGAAATTAAATAAAACTTTATTATATAGTTACTATAATCTTTATACTCAAATAAGGCATAAATCGTCTTATGCACTAATATGAACATATACTTCATATAATGAGAACAATTCTCAAACATAGTCACATATTCTAAACATACTGACTCAATTATGAAATCAAAGTAGAATACTATTATATTACTAATATCAGATCTAATTAGGCATACATACATCATTTATTGTGTCAAGATAATCATCTATTATTCTTACATAATGGCCACTCAAGTCCAAAATTAAATACTAATATAATACACAATAAACTCCATCAAATTTCCAGAAAAATTAATCATATAATGTAGTAAGGTCTTGTATAAAAATATCAGGTTGTTTCATAATCAAATCATGGGTGAAATATCCAAAATGCCCTTATTAAGATTTATATTAAAAACCTCAATAATAGATCACATCAGATCAATCAGGCTTTAGAGTAGAATGTGAAATATCAAAATATACATTAGATAAAATATTCGTTCATTTTAAAAGTCATTTTCTATTTTGACATTCCAAACATTAAAATTTCATAACTTTTAGTAATACAAATATATTAATTCTTAAGCTTAAGAATCATGAGTAGGAAATATTTTTAGAATATAGAGAATCTAAAATCCTTTCTATTGACATCTTAAAAATTGAAAATGGATGACAATAGCCCAAGTTATGATTTTCCAAAATTATTACCTTTTTCATGAGTTGTGGCCATTCAAATATGATCTAGTGCTCCAGATTTTTGCCTCATCATGTGCTCAGCAGCTTGTCCTTGGTGCCTCATGGATCCTAAGTTTCAAACCTCCAGCTATTGTGTCCTCGTGTAGCTCTGTTCTCAATCGTCTGTGGTGGCTCACCTCAGGCGACCTTAATCACGATGTCTAGGCCACCATTGCCCAGATCTACACCGACAAAGATTTCATCCGGCATACACAGGGTAGGGTCGGCCCAAACGTAGTCACCCACCTCCCCTTCGCCTATTCCTGATCAGGGGTAGAGATTCCACTGTTTGTACATGAGAGCAGAGCACCTTTGTTCTGTGTTTCCGGTGGTGGTGTTTGCGACCTCGACTGGTGTTAGGCCTGCGAATAGTCTTCTTGGGTTTGGACTTTTCTCCTCTTCTCTTTTGTCCCACTGATAGCTTGGTGATAGCACGGACAAGACTCCAAACTGAAAACCCAACAATGTTGCTGCTATGCTTCAGCGCCGCCAGACATATCTTAAGTCTGATGATCCCACAATCTAGGTATCGCTGGTTAGTCTGGTCGTTTTCCTTTTGCTAAATCGGACGCCCTAACACGTGTATATATAGGATGCGGGAGTCTCTAATGGGATGTGTATCTACCCTCTCAAGAGAGTCCTGATCATCATTGAATAGATAGTTTATTTTTATATGGGTATCGTTATCATAATAGTTCTGCAAGTGTCCAACGCCATCCATATTCTTATATTTAATAATCAGCTAACCTCGTAACTAAGAACCCTTTATTCATCCATATATTGGATTAATCATTGAATCATATCCCACAATCCATATATGATATATTAATCTAATATTATCTCCTCATGTTGAAAATCTAAATCAACACTTCATCAGAAGTCATCATAAATGAATCACCTCTTACATGCATTTTAACGAAGAGAATGTGATTCATAATTTCACAATCTTGTACTTTAATAAGATAAAATTTATTAAATGTTCAAACTCTGATCATGGACTCATATCTCAGTTCTTTACACATTAAATTTCTCATGACTTGGAACACACACATCATCAATAGTATAAATATATATCATCATCAAATTGAACGATCAAATCAAGCTCAAACTTTAACAAACTAGAACCATTAGCTCCATTGTTCCTTAACAAGCATACGAATATTTTAAAATTTGGATTCAATGATTATAAACATTAAAATTGAACAAATGGGATAATAGACCCTTTCTACATACCTTTTTTTTAATATCCAAATATCATGAACATTGAATGGAACTTCATTTTAGCTATGAATGAATCTTATATTGATTTCTTCAATGATTTAACCATGTATTTGTTAGGTCCAAAAATAAAGGTGTGATAGGTAGTTACTCTAATCCTTGGATGAAGAGATCCTTAAGATACTTAGTCCTTAACTCTTGTGCAAAGAGACATTTATGGTGGTTATTATCTACTTTCGACGAATAGACAGTTAGGGTGGTTATTAATTGCCTACTATCTTTAGGGGTGGTTAGACTCTAAACCTTAGGTGAAGAGACACCCACTAACCTCATCATGTGAACTAGTGGCCAATCTATAAATACTAACCCCATTAACCCCACTACTGGTATTTATTCCCGAAATGTAAAAGAAGAAGGGTGTAGATAGGAAAAGGGCACAATCATTCCTTAGTTCACCATCTAGAGATCAAGAAAGGCAAAGAAAGGAGTGATTTTGGAGAATTCACAACAGAAGGTTACGTAGTTGAAGGGGCTAGTATAACCAGGAGTTGCAACAAGCAGAAGGCTTTTTCAGTATGACTATAGGAGTCCAAAGATCAAAAGGAAAAGGTTTCACTCAACTTCTACAATAAGAGAACATTAGGAATCTCAGACATAGATCAATCCAAGGATTTCATAATATGGTATTGAATTTTAAATGAATCAAATCACACTACAAAAAACATAAGCATTTTTCCATGCTTAAAATATGATTTATCCATGCAAAAAATGTGTAAAAATATTATTTCCATGCTTACTAAAAGTGTAGAAAATTTTATTATAACAAATCATCCATGCTTTTTGACATGTATATATACTTCACATTTATGTGGTGTCATTTAATTACACTTACTAGGGTGATAAATTGGGCCTTCATTTTCACACCATGATTTGGTAGGAAATAAATCCACTTAAAGAGTGTGGAAACTTAAAATAGAGAATGTGTAAAAGAATCATGAAACTTTTCACAAAAAGAATTATTCCAACAGAGTTACTATATGTCTACAATTTATATAAAGAGAATTATGTTTCAAAAATATTATTGGAGACCGAATACAACACTTTTTAGCACGATTATACGCATTGAAGTTCAACAAGTGTTTGATTGAAACATACATTTCCCGTCATTATTGACATAATTATATAAAACCAAATTTGGTTTTACATTGTCAAGATACAAAAGAAAATAATGAAATGGCGCTACATTGCATACCATTCACTAGCCAATTTGGGCTTCTATTAAAGTATTCATTAGAAAGAGAATAATGATTGCACATGGCACACAAACTTAGACTTCTTTAAAGTTAATTTGCATTATTCATTTTCTGGTTTCATTGTTTCCTTGTAGCAACAACTTATTTCATTTACCCATTTCACCTCCCCATCTTTAGATTAGATCAAGGGTAGAAAAAATAACATATATTGAATATGGCTTCTTGGTGGCCAAGCAATGTGGCAAAAAATCTAAAAATTAGAAGTGGGTAATGATAGCTTATAACATAATAGGGAGAAACAACCATAAGAAATTGAAGGACTAGATAAACTCATAATCTATCAAAAGAAAAGGTTTTGATTTAAAAAAGATGAGACTATGCAATTGGACCATGAGTTTGACTAATAAGCTTTATATATGGTGGTAAAGTGTGATGCATCAATTTGAGGTGGTAGGTCAGAAGTTTTATTTCTTTTTAAAAGATACAAATGAGTAAAATGATCGCAAAAGGTTAGAAAAAAAGGGTTTCAATTTAAGCATGCAGTTTCAAGACAACTTTGTATGGCGATATAGTAATAACAATGTAAAGTATAATAGAAGAGCCCTAGAATTTCTATTACAGAAAGAGCAACAAAACATGTGTAGTTGTTGGGACATATCGTCAATTTAAACTACTACAATAGAATGAAAAGTCATTACTAGAATTGAAAATCGATATAGAAATGAGAAACAAATAATAGTAGAACACTCTCCAAACACCTACTTTGATTAGATCCCTTTGTAATGATAATATACTACAAATTGAAAGAAAAAGTGTTGCAATGTGTTCTTCTTCATGTGTTAGGAAGGGGGTGTTATAGGAGTTCACTTGTTCATACTGTACTCCATTAACAAGTAAGACTAATTGTAAGTTACATATTATAATTCTTTGTGTGGTACAAATTTGTAAAATGTCCCTTGCATGAACTGCTTTTGATGCAAACTGCATTTTGATTGAGGTGTGATTTGGTTATTGCCATTTGCTAACTGGTTGGATGATACCTATCAATGTTTTATCTAAATTTGAGGGTAACTAGTGCATGCCATTGTGCATTCCTATGCATGTATGAAATATAGCTCTGTATAATATGAAGCAGACATGCATACACACACAAGAATATAATCTAACTAGATAAATTGAAACCACTGATCAAGACAATTTCTATATATCAACTGGCTGTCTTGGTACTGAGTTTTGAAGTAAAGACATGACAAATTATTTGTTTAAAGTTTATTCATATGCATATGTATAGTATTGGGCATCTTATAAAATGCTAGGTAACTTTAGTAGGTTTGAGGTTGTGTTCAAGACACTCAGGATAGCTCCTTCAATGATGGGTCTCACATAGAAGTCTTTACATATTGCAAGCCTCTTCCATTCATCTATCAAAGCATATATCCTCCCCCTCTGCAGGATCTGTAGGGAAACCATTCCCTTGTCTATGGGTTGTGTGAAGATGGTTGGGAAATGTTTCCTCCTATAACTTGAAACTCTTTGTATAAATCTTTTGTTATTCAATTTAGCATGGAAACATAAGGTTTCTTGATCCATATCGAAGACAATTTGTGGGAAAATACTTGGCAATGGAATGAGATACATGTCACTCACAAAAGAACCCAAATTACGACATCAGAGACCTTAATCCAAAAGCCTTGCATAACTATTAAATTCAAATGTTTTGAGAATGCTAGCATCTAAATTTGAGTACATGGCATGTTTGATTGGGTGTAAACTCAACCCTTACCAAGAATTGCAAAATAATAAGTTCAACTCAATTAATTGAAACCAGAAATTTTTCATCTGGCTCAAAGAAATTTAACTCATACACTTTGACTTTCATGTAGATTGATACCACAACCATTATAGTTGTTATATAATCTACATGCTAGTGTTTGGTTTCCCTTTCTTGCTCTATGGTTCAAGGGTAGATGTGAAAGACCCATTATCCATGTATCTAGATATCAAGCTATCGTGTATGGGCATACCTAAGATCAACAAAAAGTTGATCTGTAGCCAATACTTGTTTTAACTCATATTCAGTAGATGCATTGTCGCCACCTGCCAACAACTTTGGTTTCCCCTTGCCCATGTCCTCCTATAGTGCCTTCTATACCTTAATGAACTTGGGAGCTACTCCACTCAACAAGATTCCATATGTCAAGATGTGTGGTAGAGATGCATGAATTATGGGATATCAGAGTCTGATGTTCCTACACCACTCTAGATCTTTAGTGACACCATGGTGTCTATGAGCATAAACTAGCTCCATCATAGTTGCATCTCCATCATTTTTTCCAACTTCCTATCTTCAATATTATGCTACATGGTAATGTTGGGTGTTTCAAGCAGTGTTCATCCCTAACATCCTAAGGATTGTGGTTCTGATGTTGTTTATCCTAGAAATCCTTCTATGTGTGTTGTTATGTGTCATTATCTTTAGGAAAAGATAGCCACTACACCATGACTACTAAGACGGGCATTGTAAAGAAGTGAAGTCACCTCTCTACTAAAAATTTGAACAATAGAACCTCCAGTCCAAATACAATTCAAAGGTATGCTTGGAGTGGGTGTAAAATTTTCAAATCTTTATTAATGGTTTACAAAACAACCAAAGTATAGCAGCGGAATAAAAACATGACTATATTCAATTTATAAAACAAGGTAACATCTTAAACTTACATGTAGGGTACATCATAAGGATCCAGGTAGAGGGAAATCTAAACCACATCAAGATTGTATCCAAGCTTTAACTTCTCAAGCTAGGTCCAAAACTCTATGCCATATCCTCCACATCCTTCACCTAGGGCTGGAAGCATACCCCAGCAAAAAGAGAAAATGAAAGACATCAACAAAGGATGGTATGTGCATACTAAAAAGTACATTGAGCAATTTCTAAAGAATAAGGGACATCAAATTAAAAAGATTCCGATGCAAGAGATAAGGACTACCCAAAGAGGGAATAAAAGGAAAAGAATTCACCATCACATGATAAAAGAGATACTTTCCATAAACTAAATAACTAAAATCCTCCCATACTAGAACATACAAAGATGGTACGACACACACCCCACAATCATCAACTCACATGCATGTGAGATAAACATTGCCCTAGAATAATATAAATAACAACGGTGGCCAAGCCTCATAAACTTGAAACCTGATAGAGAAAGGAACATTGCCAATCTCCCAAACATATATAAAATGGGTCAAGAATCACACATATTGCCCTGGGTATGAGGTTCCTTTCCATCCCAAAAGAGCAACAAATATCACATCTTCTCGGCAGGAAATAACACATCTACCATAAACAAAAACCAATGCAATTACACTACTCTAGTGCAACTAAATCACATAACATGTTTAATGCAGAGGCAAGTAGAAAGTATAGTCAGATTATACAAATAGTCACCACATAAGTGACCAACATATACATCCACCTCATAAGTGGGAAAAATATATCACATATCAACAAATAAACATCCACCTCAAAGTGGACACATATCATCAAATAAGTCCAACATGCACCAAGGAATAAGATAAATTCAAGAGAATATCTAAGATTACCATAGACAAGATAGTTCAAAAGAACCATGATATCAAAAGAAAAGATATGGTTTTAAGGCTAATTGTCCATAGGACCAAGAGAAAGAAGAAACATAGACTAATTTCTCAAAAGATTTAGGGGATG
This sequence comes from Alisma plantago-aquatica, assembly GCA_963693085.1. Taxonomy (NCBI): domain Eukaryota; kingdom Viridiplantae; phylum Streptophyta; class Magnoliopsida; order Alismatales; family Alismataceae; genus Alisma; species Alisma plantago-aquatica. Next base: position 389,680,541 of record OY856412.1, on the reverse strand, counting down.
CAAACATACCTCAACTTTAGTGTAACATCCCTGACCTGGGTTATGCCTTAACCCTAGGAGTTTTGCTTAAGTAAGTCATTTACATTCTTGTCTTTATCTTTTGAAAAGTAATTAAGACTAAAGGAGAGCTAATGTTTCAATTTTGGTCCTATTTGAATAATGTTGAAACAATATTTGCTTGTTTTAGACTAAAGTGCAATTTACCCAATATAAGGGGTTACCTTGCAAAATGTTACATGATAAATGTTCCTCAAGTACTTTAGCATCATAAGAATGAAATGGATGCTAACGTATGGTTTGTAGAAGCCTAAATTCCAAGAAGGGGCTTGTTTGAATAATACTTGTACATTGAATACTAGTTTTGGTGTAATTTGTAATTTACCCAAAACCTAGGGTTGAATATGTCAAATACCACCTCAAGAGTGTCCCTACTGTCTCTTGGTATCATTTTGAGAAAATAAAAAGAAAGGGTCGTCTTGTTTGATACATATTTGAGAAATGATACTCTTGATAAAAAAGAATAATCAAGAAATAAGCATAATTGAAATCCTAAGTTATTTTGTAGCAAAAATATATATATTAATTGAATTGCCCATCAACTAAAAAGCTTTGAGTGAAATTATATAATGGAATTTCTACCAAAATACCTTGAGATGCGCCGATATTCCTAAGTAGGTGAAAATATCTACCTACATTTTTAATTGAAAAGTAATTTCCACTAACATAAAGGTGCTAATAGATAATAGTATTATATTTATTAAGGAGCTTAATGGTTGATTATAATTCAAAGGAATTTGAAGATAAGAAGGATAGCTTCAGATACAAGGAATTGGAGGGGGTGTGTGGCAAGGAAAGTTGATGGCGTCCCTCCTACTTTCTCTCTCCTAAGAATTCAATTATATACACTCAATTATCCACTACTTGAAAGGCTATTTTCGCAATACACATTCACTCCCCACTTAGGAGGACGACCAAGGAAGCAAAGGAGAAGTAGGATAGGGTTCCCCAAGCTTGAGTTAAGATCCATGGTCATCTTCAACCTTGGGTTGAAAGCTAAAATCGATTCATAACTCTTCTTTTCTTCTCTCTTCCATCCAATGCTCAACTTTGGCAATATTTTACATCAAAAGGGTTGAGAATGTGCCTTGGATAATTGGAGGAGCTATCTTCACCATTAAAGATGAAAATCTTGGAGCTTTGAAGTTTCTTTTAAGGTGGGTTATATAACGTGAACCCATTGATATTATTATTTGATTTCAATCTTGCAATATATGTTGATCTCTCATTCTTCTTGAATTTTTCATGAGTAGTTGATGAATTAATGAATCCATCAGTTGTATGGACAGTAGAAACGGAGGTCTGAAGCTTGATGATGATGACATCATCTTAGCACACACCTCTAGATCAACAATATCAAATGGTTTCAAATTTGTATGGCCAAATAATTTCAACCTTGGATGGCCAAACGGTTTCAAAACCGTTAGAGGTCAAATGGTTTCAAACCGTTTAGTGATCAAACAGTTTCAAATCATTTGATCAAACAGTTTCAACTTTGGATAGGTCAAACGGCTTCAAACCATTTAGTGCTCAAACGGTTTCAACCTAATCTAGGTCAAACAGTTTCAAACAGTTTAGTAATCAAACGGTTTCAACCTAATCAGGGTCAAACAGTTTCAAACTGTTTAGTGATCAAACGGTTTCAACTTTGGATAGGTCAAATGGTTTCAAACCGTTTAGTGATCAAATGGTTTCAAAACAATCTAGGTCAAACGGTTTCAAACCGTTTAGTGATCAAATGGTTTCAAAACAATCTAGGTCAAACGGTTTCAAACTGTTTAGTGATCAAACGGTTTCAAAACAATCTAGGTCAAACGGTTTCAAACCGTTTAGTGATCAAACGATTTCAAAACAATCTAAGTCAAATGGTTTCAAACCGTTTAGTGATCAAATGGTTTCAAAACAATCTAGGTCAAATAGTTTCAAACCATTTAGTGATCAAATGGTTTCAAACCCTAGCAAGATCAAACGGTTTCAGACCGTTTGAAAGTCAAAAGGATTTCAAGACCGTTTGAAGGTCAAAAGGATCTCAAGACCATTTGAAGGACAAAAGGATCTCAAGACCATTTGAAGGTCAAAAGGATCTCAAGACCGTTTGAAGGTCAAAAGGATCTCAAGACCGTTTGAAGGTCAAAGGGGTCTCAAGACCGTTTCAAGGTCAAAGGGGTCTCAAGACCGTTTAAAGATTAAAGGGGTTTTCAAGATCGTTTGAAGATTAAATAATCTCAAATCGTTTAGAGACCAAATAGTCTCAAAATGATGTAAGGTCAAACAACCCTATGAGTGTTTGTTATCTCAAAGTTAATTACAATGGAAGTACCTCTAAAGTACTTAGGTGAATAGTACACTTAGAGTGATTATCATTTGATGCTTATGAAAGTAATAAACTCAATACACTATGATAAGCATAGGTGCATTTACTTTAGTGAAAGGATGAGCCAACTTAATAAAGTATGGAGTAATCAACATCCTAGAGAGGATGAGAGAGAAACTCACACTTGTGTAATAAACATGTAATGTGCATACACTGATACTTTTAATAAGTGTAGAGTATGAATTAGGGTTTGATCTTTGATAATGAGATCATGAAATCCTAAATTGATAAAAAACGGGAAACCCTTACCCTAATTTCGAGTAATGGTATGAGAAACCCTAATTGATAAAGAATGGGAAACCCTAACCCTGATTTCGGGTAATGGTATGAGAAACCCTAATTGATAAAGAATGGGAAACCCTAACCCTAATTTTGGGTAATGGTATGAGAAACCCTAATTGATAAAGAATGGGAAACCCTAACCCTAATTTTGGGTAATGGTATGAGAAACCCTAATTTATAAAGAATGGGAAACCCTAACCCTAGTTTTGGGTAATGGTATGAGAAACCCTAATAAAAGAATACCCCACACTAATAAAGGACATTAAGAATCACAAGGAGTTGTAAGTTCTTATATCCTTGACGGATACACCTCGTTTATCTATGTGATGAGTTGTTCATGTGATCAGTCAACTATCTAGATGAATATGAGGAACTAAATTTTGAGTTATGGTTATGACCATCACATCCTAAATGACATCCATGTGAACCATAAGGTATGACCTTGATGGTAGCACCCATTGGATGAAATCCATAAGTGCAAATGAATCTTAACTATTAAGACACATGGATAAAATTTTGAGAAGGATGATGCTTGTTGATTGCAACTTAATGACTAATACATTTGGCATATGGATACTAAAACCGCATTCCTATGAGGAATAAAACAAGGATGTGTACGTGACACAACCTATAAGGTTTATGAATCCACTAATGCAAATGAAGTCTATAAGTTACAATGGACTAATCAATGTGATTGATTGAGTACAAGCAACTCAGAATTGGATCTTTACTTTGACAATATAGTCAAAGGGTTTGACTGATATGTCAAAGATAAAGAAGGATCTGTGATTTAGTGGGAGTGTGTTCACATTCCACATGTTGATGTGAAATGGAAATGTTCTATAATGGAAATCCAAAAGTGGAAATTATCTTAAAGGAAGATAGAGATGTTTCCAATGTGATAGGAATAGAGATCTATAGAGATAGTTTTCGAAAAACCTCTTGACCTGAAAAGAGAAAGCATACATGGGCAATTTGTATTGAAGGGTTCAGTATGCACAGATTCAGTGGGAGAAAACTTGTCCATGTTACATGGAGTTAGTATCCCAAGGCCAAGTGTCCAACTCTTATGAAGAATGGGAACACTAAGAATAGATGTGGATCTATCATGTATGTAATCATCCCATTATCTTGCATGGCAAGAACAAAATGCATTCATCATCTTGTATGTATGACATGGCAATGTGATGTGCTCATCCTGATAACTCGTATGTGAGACATGACGAGTGGATGTCTGTCTACTTCCAGCAAGGGTTACTGGAATACCATGAGAACTTGATAAGTACTTGTGAAGTACTAGTTCTATGGAGATAAGGAAGAGTTCAATGTAAAGAGTTACATTAATGCGAACTTCTGAAAAGATAGAAAATTAATCACAAAATATATAGGATATATAAAAGTGAATGTTTGTTGATAATTGAAAGTGATCCAATAAAACCATTTAAAAGGAAATGTCGAGTATCTATGTGTTGGAGAACAGCAGTGGATACTATATGGATCTGGAAGTTCATGAGATGAACTTATAGATATTCTGCTCATTGATGACAAGTATGGAATCCTTAATCATGCAATATGGCTAAAGGTTAGCAAAGGAATATTAGATCACATATTACGGCAACTCCATCTCATACGTGTGACATACAGCGAAGAGATGAGAGACATGCAGTTAAAAACTGACTTTGGCAAGGTGTTGCCATTACTCACTATGATTGCACTAGAGCAGAGTAACATGTGGGACATGTTTGAAGATCACTATGAATATGATTCAAGGGTGATTGGCTCACAGTGCAAGTGGGAGTCTATTGGTATGTATTCCCTGAGAGCCAATCATGGGATGATTGGTGGGATACATTAAGATTGATTTGATAAACATCAAAGGTAAGCTTACAATTCTTTCTGGTTCAGTCATATTAGATAGTGATAGAACAAATTGAATGTCTAGAGAATGACAGTACTCAATGATGTATGCCTTCATGTTCAGGACCTGAACGATGAGATCATACAGATGCTAAGAGTTTGTACATTCTCATTATATCCCTAGTCAGATGTCATTGTGGAAGGTAGATAGACATCAATGACATACAAGACTAGATTGTGGTGTTGGTTGATGACAGAATCTCATTAGTCATGATATAGAGATATCAAACCAAACACATAGGTACTTGTTAGAGAACAAGTGTACCGGACAGACCCACCGTGAGTTTGACACATGGAACCATGACATGGTAGTCACAGTCAGTACTCACAGTGATGGTGGTGAGTGTGATTCTTTGACCTGAAATCACTACACTCAACACATGTCGTTGGGCACACTTTGACATCATCAAACGCAGTCCTGAAACATGGGTTGTTATAAAGGTGATGATTGGGTGGCTTTGACACATGGGGCTTTTGAGGGGTGAGTGATATATATGGGATTTGTCCCTCCTAAGGGAGTATGATATCCATGGCCACTTGATGAGTAGGATTGAGAAAGGTGTGCATGCATGTGTGAATCAGTATGTGATACTGATGTCATAACATATCTTGTCCAATCTACTCTGAGATTAAGAAAGTGAATGAACGTTGACAGGATGACTGTTCCACGCCTCGAGTTCATTCGGGATATCAGTGATAAAGGAATTATACATTCACTGTAGCACCATTCACGGATTGTAGGATTGAAAGTTGTTCTCCAACTTTCTATTTCACTTGGGTAGTACTGATGTGTGACTAGGCACCGCTCTTTTCTTATGAAATCATAAGTGTTATGGACTTTCACTGCCAATGTGAAATGGACCTGTAGGGTCACACACATACGATTTAACCTGGAAGAGGAGTTTTGTCCACAAACAATTTTTAGATTGATTACTAAAGGAGTTTAGTAGTTCAATTAAACACTCAATTAATTGATAGCTCAATATCATAATGTTCAAGGTGTTGGACACATTGATTAGAGTATCAGATTGATTGAAACTGTAATTGACTGTTTCTACACAATCTGCACTCCCAACCGATCGGCTGATGTGATGAACCGGTCGGCTGAGCTTGGTGAACAGATCGGCTCAGATGGTGAGTCGATCGTGTGACACCTCATCATGCTAAATGAGATTACTCAAAACACAAAACACGATCAACTACTGATTTATCACATAGTTAAAAATGTGAAATAATTAAAACTGATTCCAACAATGTAAATAAACTCTAGAACATTTACAAATGGTCCAGCATTCCATTCTCATATATTATAACAAGTACTTACTTATGGGTCCAAAGACCTCAGTCACATCTTGTATACAAAAGATATTTCACATGTACATGCCATATATTTACAAACATTGGCATACGACTAAAATCCTGTGTCGATATAAGTATATCATCTAGAAAACACATTACATACCAGGACTTGAGAGTACAGGGACGATACTAGGACTCTACTACTAGCATCTACAACTAACCAACCTTTTGTATCTATTGATCACCAGGTTGGTTCTCTTCCACAATGCAACCTTGACCTCGTTGCTCGCGACCACCTAAAAAATTTGTGGTGACCCACGGGTGAGACCCAGTCCCAGCGAGAGATATAACTCTCTCCAACATATATTGATCATAACATATTAATTAATAGTAAATTCATTGAGCAGTTAGAGTACTGAATATAAATATGAAAGGATTGAACGGTTTAAGCATACTAAGAAATTAAGAAAATAAGTTGTAGCATCAAGTATAATTACCCAATTTTCATAAGTTTGTATCATGTAAGAACTTTGTAGTGTAAAGAAAAGACAAGGGTTTATCAACCAATGTGATATGTATTAAACCCTAAAACTTATACTACACGACTGGTATTATATCTTTTATTATTATGCCATGGGGAGTTTGAGCCGTACCACTCAAAGTCCAACTGACCACTGCGAAATGCTATTCAGTTCTGTATAAGATCTAGGAGTGCCGGTATCCTAAGATCTCTTCCCCTCGGTCAGTACGAGAAAATTGCAGTGACATACCATTCAAACTGCCAACAATGACATATAGTCAACTGATAACAACTAGTCCGTACTTGGTACAAGTTACGACACTAGAAAATAGGGCATACAAAACCCTCTAATCCGAGGTACAATCGCAGCTATCCTCAATCACATCAAATGTCTGAGGCATGACCATAACCATCTTCCATAACATGTAATTTTTGGATGAAAAGGATATATCCTCAACTTGCCACCCCCACATACTCAACAGTATGCGCTCCGAGTTTCCCTTGAGAATACTCGTTTCACCATCCAGTAAGTTCTGACACTGAAGATGGCTCTACGGCACAGGGCTCTACATGAGTAAGGTTACACTTGATTAATTACTTCCAATTGAATGCATTGAGGCTTTATCATACAAATGGACATTCAAACCCTAATTATTTTCTAACAAAAGTATATGTATAATAACTTCAAAGGATATAAAACATTTGAGATATAAATCTTAATCACATTACCACATCCTATCATTCATTGCAAATTAATGGACCACACTTATCATCATACTATTACAAGATACCAATATCTTATCACAAGTTATAGGGTTTTAACCCTTAGAGGATTTCACCTCAATCATTGCTTCAAAAATTCCCAAAGATCGTTAAGACCGTCACATTATTCATAGTAAGGTTATCATCATCATTCCATACATTAATCACGGCTCAAAAGATCATCAGAAAATATGTGTCCATAGGTATTATTATTATGGCAAGGTACTATGATATTCAAATACCACTACCTTATGGTTTAGACACAAGAAGAGTGTAATACATTGTCACATTAATCATGTAAGAGGGCTGATTATATCATCATTTAATTACATTAAGGATAGGTATAGCAAATTATATCACATTAAAGTTACACACCCACTTATGATGGTCATTTATCAACTATAACTATAGGAGAGAAAAGGTATAACAACAAACTAAAGATATTGAACCATCATATTCTCATCACTAGGACACACCTATAATATAATGGACTCATTCTAATCTATTGGATGTTGAAGCATCCAATATCATTCATTGGATCGATTTTATTGTTCAAAGTTATCAATTATAGTATAGGTCTAACTATTAGATCAATTGAACTAATGAACCATTGGTTGAAGGTTTGGTAGATTCTACAATTATCTCCTTAACTCACCATATGTGATGTTTACATGATCCACTATTAGTTGTGATCATTAAGTCACCATTGATTTTTAGATCAACACTATATTCATTTAACACCATAAAAATCGAAATCCCAAACAGGCTTTGCTTCTGAATGCTTAAATCACCAATTTGAAGCAAGAACATGACCGAACAAACTTATAGTAATCAATATAAGCAAAGAGGGTTATAAAACTCACCTTTACTGTGAGGAACAGACTTCTCGTAGCAAGAAACTCGAGCAAAGAAGGTAGAAAACCAAAGAGGAAGCTCTGAATTCAGCCAAGTAGGCACTCTTCTTCACAAGGAATCAAAACCCTAGAAGAAGAAGCAACAAAGTCAGATATTGAGCTCTTAAAGAAACTTTTACCATGGAACATCAGATTTCCGACCTGGAGGAAGGTCTAAGGAAGGAGAAGATCAAGAAAAATAGAGAAGGAAGGAAGAAAATAACTTGCCTTGGTCAAAAACCCTAGATGGTGACCTTAGAAACCCTAGGTAGGGCTAGATGGATCTCTATGAGACTTTCTTTTCCAAAACAAGGTTGCCTTCTACCTTAGACCACTTTGTTATGCAACCAAATAGAGAAAGGTTTGTTCTCTAAGCTATAGGAAAGAGGGAGTGAGCAATGACTTCGAATTGGGGATAGGAAGGGGTATATATAGCTTCATGGATAGGAAAGGGGTTAAGCTTGAGGTATACATGGAGTTTTCCATGTATCAAAAGCCTAGAGATTCTATGTCCATGCAACACCTCCCTTAGTTACTACCCACACTTTCTCTCTTTTATCCTTATCTTTATCGTTATCCTTATCTTTATCCTTATCTTCATCCTTATCCTTATCCTTATCTTCATCCTTATCCTTATCTTCATCCTTATCCTTATCTTCATCTTCATATTTATCATTATCTTTATCTTTATCCTTATCCTTATCTTTATCTTTATCTTTATCTTTATCTTTATCCTTATTCATAAAGGAGAAAAACCCTAAAATGTCCTTGAAGAGGAATACCTCGGTACCAAGAACAGCTAGAAGCCCCACAGCCCAAAAATTCGAGGATGATAAGGAAAAATGTAAGGATTGTAATTCTTGTGAAAATATACGAAGAAAATCTTCCAATTGGGTAAATTACAAGAAAGTCCAGAATGTACATAAAATTGCATAACTTGCTCATGCAATGTTCAAATTGGACCAAATTTGAAACTTAAGGTTGTCTTATGATTTCAAAACATATAAAAAGGTTAGATTAGGGTTATAAATATTAAATTATGGTTATTAAGCTCATTTAACTCATTAAGCAAGTTCAAGGGCCTTACAACTATAAACCCCTAACAAGGATTTCACCCCGAAATCCTACACAAAAAGAGATGGGTATTTTCTATGCATCTCATTCTCTAGTTCCCATGTGGCTTCCTCTATGCCATGATGATTCCACAAAACATTCACTAGTATTATATCTTTTCTCTTCAGCTTTTTCACCCTTCTATCTAGGATCAACACAGGACCCTCAACATAGGAGATATCCTCATCTAACTCAACTTCTACTGGTTGGATTTTCTGGTCAGTATCTGGATGGCATTTCCTCAACATAGAAATGTGAAAGACATTATGCAATCTATGTAGCTCTGGTGGTAGCTCCAACTTATATGCTACTTTTCCAACACGAGCTAGGACAGGGTATGGTCCCATAAATCGAGGAGCCAACTTACCCTTCTTTCCAAACCTCAGCACACCTTTCTAAGGAGAAACCTTAAGATATACTTTATCTCCCACTTGGAACTCAAGTGGTATGCGTCAGTTATCTGCATAAGATTTTTGCCTATCCTGGGCTGCTTTCAACTGTTGTTGTATCACTTTAATCTTTTCTGTAGTCTGTTGTACTAGCTCAGGACCCAAAAGTTGATATTCACCTGTCTCATACCAACAAAGAGGAGATCGACATCCTCTCCCATATAGAGCCTCATAAGGGGCCATATCTATGCTTCTTTGATAACTATTGTTGTACGCAAACTCTATTAGAGTCAGATGTACATCCCAACTACTACGAAATTGCAACACACATGCCCTCAGGAGATCCTCTAAAGTCTGAATAGTCCTTTCAGACTGGCCATCAGTCTGTGGATGAAAAGTTGTGTTGAATCTCAATTGTGTTCCCATTGCAGAATGTAGACGCTCCCAAAAATGACTTGTAAACTGTGGACCTCTATCGGAAACTATAGTCACTGGAATTCCATGCAGACGGACTATCTCATCAACATATATTTGTGCCAATTTCTCTGATGTAAACGTCGCCTTAATTGGAAGAAAATGAGTTGACTTGGTCAATCTATCTACTATCACCCATATGGAATCATGACCCTTGGCTATCCTAGGAAGACCAACCAAAAATTTCATAGTAATATGATCCCATTTCCACTGTGGTATTGGCAATGGTTGTAATGTCCCTACAGGCTTCTGGTGCTCAGCCTTCACCTACTGACAAACTGAACATTTGGCAATGAACTCTACCACATCACGCTTTAGACCTGGCCACCAATACATGTCTTTCAAGTTTTGGTACATCTTGGTGATTCCAAGATGCATTGCATACATGGAGGAGTGAGCCTCCTCAAGTACCATCTTCCTCAACCCATCAACATTAGGAATTACTATCCTATTATGGTAACAAACTGTACAATCATCTGCCTCATGAAAGCCGTCATACTTTTTACTGCCAATCCCTGATCGGATATTTTGTATCACAATATCATTCTGTTGTGCATCATGAATCTGATGTCTCAAGGTAGGTTTTACTTGTAACTGAGCCAACAATCCTGCCAACAAGGAAACTTCTAGATGTACATTCATCTGGAGAAGAGACACTAGCATATATCTCTTATAGCACATCAAGGAATTTAATTGTGCATTATCTACCTTTGATGATGAAGACGACTTTCTACACAATGCATCAGCCACCACATTAGCTTTCCCTGGATGGTAGTCTATTGTACAATTATAATCCTTAATCATCTCCATCCATCTCCTCTGCCTCATATTCAACTCCTATTTTGAGAAGATATACTGTAGATTCTTGTGGTCAGTGAAGATCTGACACTTTTCTCCATAAAGATAGTGTCTCCAGATCTTTAAGGCATGGACCACGCTGCAAGCTCCAGATCATGTGTTGGGTAATTCTCCTCATGTTTCTTAAGCTGTCGAGAAGCAAAAGAAATCACATTTTTATCCTGCATCAACACGCATCCCAACCCATTCTTTGAAGCATCACAAAAGACAATATATCCTTTTCCTTTCTCTGGAAGTACTAACATCGATGCACTAGTCAACTTTTCTTTCAAAAGCTGGAAAGAATGTTGACACTTGTCATTCCAAGCAAAAGGAACATCCAACCTGGTTAACCTAGTTAGGGGTAATGCTATAGAACTGAAGTCTTTGATGAACCTCCTGTAGTAACCTGCCAGACCTAAGAAACTACAAATCTCTGTCGGTGTCTTTGGTTGTTCCCATTCTAGTACAGATTCCACTTTCTTGGGATCAACACAAATGCCTTTTGCAGATATAACATGGCTCAGAAAAGACACTTCAGATAACCAAAATTCACACTTGCTGAACTTAGTATATAGTTGGTGCTGCCTCAACAAATTTAATGTCTGGCGAAGGTGTTTCTCATGTTGTTGACTATCCTTGGAGTATATAAGGATATCATCTATGAACACAACCACACACTGATCAAGATAAGGTCTAAACACCCTATTCATCAGATCCATAAAAGCTACAGGTGCATTGGTTAGCCCAAACGGCATAACTACAAACTCATAATGACCATACCTAGTCCTAAAAGTTGACTTGGGTATGTCATCAGCCTTAATTCTCAACTGATGGTAACCAGACCTTAGGTCTATCTTTGAAAACACAGTGGCACCTCTCAACTGATCAAAAAGATCATCAATCCTTGGCAAAGGATACTTATTCTTTATTGTCACCTTGTTCAACTGTCTGTAGTCTATACATAACCTCATTGAACCATCTTTCTTTTTAACAAACAACACGGGAGCACCCCAAGGGGAAGTGTTTGGCCTGATAAAACCCTTCTCTAACAATTCTTGTAACTATTTTTTCAACTCCTGCATCTTAGCTGGTGCCATTCTATATGCTGACTATGTTATGGGTTGTGTTCTAGTAATAAGATTGATCTCAAACTCAATCTCTCTAGGAGGGGGAATGCTAGGAAATTCCTCAGGAAATACATCCTCAAATTCTCGCACTACTGGTATCTCCTGGATACTGGGACCTACTGCCTTGGTATCCACAACATGAGCTAAGAAAGCCTCACATCCTTGTCTCATCAACCACTCAGCTGTCATAGCTGACATCAAACATGTAGGAAGAATCTTTATATCACCCTGACAAATCCACAATACTTCTCCATCATGGAACGTCGCCACCTTAGTACTAAAGTCCAAGACTACCTTATATTTTTCCAAGGTATCCATTCCTAGGATTACATCAAAACCATGCATGTCAAGTGGTAAAAGATCCACTTGAATGTTGTGTCTAGAAAAAGAAAGAACACATGAAGGGCACACTTCTCGCAACTCGACGGAATCATCCAAAGGAGTCTCTAGCTGTAGGCTATCAGATCTAAGACTAATAGGTAGATAACAACTATCTATCACCTCTTTGGTGATAAAAGAATGTGTCGCACCCGGGTCTACTAACACAGATACAAAACAAGAAGCAGACATATCAGAATGAAATAACTCCATCTGACCTGTCACGACTCGTGGATTGACCACTGCTTCTGGCTGGGTCATGGCATAGAACCTTGTTGTCGCCTGTTGTCGTCCACGTCCTCTGCTTGCTTGTCCAGAGGATCCTGCCTGGGATGCTTGACCACGTCCTCTTCCACTGCCACTACTAAATTGTCATTGTTGTGACCTTGTTGACTTTGCCTTGGCTGCTAAGTCACCTCCTCATCTTTCATAGGGCAATAAGGTTTTGTATGCCCCACTTTCCCACACTTGTAACATGTTCTGGTGTCCTAATATGGCCTAAACGGCCCTGTCACTGAAACCGATGAGGTATTTCGGGGTCCTGGCGGAAAACTGTGACCTCTACCCCGACTTGGAGTCCACTGTGATGGTTCATGTGATCTTGGTTCATTGAAGGTTGACCTTGGTTGTGACGACAGTGGGAAAAACCTTGGCTTCTTAAAGCCTCCAGATGATTGCCCTTGAAACTGCATAGGTCGCTTCTTAGCATTAGCTTCACGCTTCTCTATAGCAGACCTCTCAATCCTCCTGATAGATTCCACAAAGGTGGAAAACCTTTCCCTGTTCTCCAAGGCTGATGTTGTAGTAGTCAACTCCGTACTCAGACCCTTCTCAAATCTCCAGATCCTTTCCTTGTCTGTTGCTGCCATGTGTGGGCAGAACCTCAAAAGATCCATAAACTTTGATTCATACTCATTAATAGTCATAGCTCCCTGACAAATCTTCTCAAACTGAGAGATTTTCTCATCTAGGTAGGTCTTTGGAAAATATCGACTAATAAATTCCCTCTGAAACTCCTCCCATCCTATCACAACTCCTGCCCTTTTCTCCTCTTCTATGGCCCACCAGTGGCCAGCACTACCCTTCAATAAGTATACTGCATGCTTAACTTTGTCTTCTTCAGCGATGTTTAGGATTTTGAACGTCTTTTCCAGCTCAGTCAACCACATGTCAACGTTTGCTGGATCAGAAGTACATGCATATTCAATTTCCCCAACACATCTAAGATGTTCAAATGTCTTCCCGATACCTTGGGACTCCACATTAGAGGTGGCTGCCCTAGCTTGAGGTGTTGGCGCTCTGTCAGCAATATGTGTTATTATGGTCATCATCTGTCTAAACATAGACTGAAACTCAGGATTGGCCATCATTTTCGGGTCTTGATGAGGCATTGCGGGCTGCTCTGGCCCTACTTCTATCACTCTCTCATCGCATGCCTGCCTCCCTACACCTCCTCCTAGTGCAACATAGCTACTCTCAACATGTTCTTCATGTCCTCCAGACATATTTGCATAAGCATAAACTATGATCAGATATGTTGGATACATAAGAACAGACTCAAACCTAAGTCTTATGTCCCTATAGACTCAGTAAACCTAGAGCTCTGGTACCAACTTAACTGGGATACCTCATCATGCTAAACGAGATTACTCAAAACACAAAACACGATCAACTATTGATTTATCACATAGTTAAAAATGTGAAATAATTAAAACCGATTCCAACAATGTAAATAAACTCTAGAACATTTACAAAAGGTCCATCATTCCATTCTCATATATTATAACAAGTACTTACATATGGGTCCAAAGACCTCAGTCACATCATGTATACAAAAGATATTTCACATGTACATGCCATATATTTACAAACATTGGCATCCGACTAAATTCCCGTGTCGATACAAGTATATCGTCTCAAAAACACATCCCATATCAGGACCTGAGAGTACAAGGATGACACTAGGACTCTACTACTAACATCTACAACTAACCAACCTTCTGTATCTATTGATCACCAAGTTGGTTCTCTTCCACAATGCAATCTTGACCACGTTGCTCGTGACCACCTAAAAAAATTGTGGTGACCCACGGGTGAGACCCAGTCCTAGTGAGAGATATAACTCTCTCCAACATATATTGATCATAACATATTAATTAACAGTAAATTCATTGAGCAGTTGGAGTACTGAATAAGCAATATGAAAAGATTGAATAGTTTAAGCATACTGAGAAATTAAGAAAATAAGTTGTAGCATCAAGTAGAATTACCCAATTTTCATAAGTCGGTATCATGTAAGAACTTTGTAGTGTAAAGAAAAGACAAGGGTTTATCAACCAATGTGATATGTATTAAACCCTAGAAATTATACTACACGGCTGGTATTATATCTTTTATTATTATGCCCTGGGGAGTTTGAGTCATACCACTCAAAGTCTGACTGACCACTGTGAAGTGCTATTCAGTTCCGTATAAGATCTAGGAGTGTCGGTATCCTAAGATCTCTTCCCCTCGGTCAGTACGAGTAAATTGCAGTTACATACCAGTCAAACTGCCAACAATGACATATAGTCAACTGATAACAACTAGTCCGTACTTGGTACAAGTTACGACACTAGAAAATAGGGCATACAAAACCCTCTAATCCGAGGTACAATCGCAGCTATCCTCAATCACATCAAATGTCTGAGGCATGACCATAACCATCTTCCATAACATGTAATTTTTGGATGAAAAGGATATATCCTCAACTTGCCACCCCCACATACTCAACAGTATGCGCTCCAAGTTTCCCTTGAGAATACTCGTTTCACCATCCAGTAAGTTCTGACACTGAAGATGGCTCTACGGCACAGGGTTCTACATGATTAAGGTTACACTTGATTAATTACTTCCAATTGAATGCATTGAGGCTTTATCATACAAATGGACATTCAAACCCTAATTATTTTCTAACAAAAGTATATGTATAATAACTTCAAAGGATATAAAACATTTGAGATATAAATCTTAATCACATTACCACATCCTATCATTCATTGCAAATTAATGGACCACACTTATCATCATACTATTACAAGATACCAATATCTTATCACAAGTTACAGGGTTTTAACCCTTAGAGGATTTCACCTCAATAATTGCTTCAAAAATTCCCAAAGATCATTAAGACCATCACATTATTCATAGTAAGGTTATCATCATCATTCCATACATTAAACATGGCTCAAAAGATCATCAGCAAATATGTGTCTATAGGTATTATTATTATGGCAAGGTACTATGATATTCAAATACCACTACCTTATGGTTTAGACACAAGAAGAGTTTAATACATTTTCACATTAATCATGTAAGAGGGTTGATTATATCATCATTTAATTATATTAAGGCTAGTTATAGCAAATTATATCACATTAAAGTTACACACCCACTTATGATGGTCATTTATCAACTATAACTATAGGAGAGCAAAGGTATAACAACAAACTAAAGATATTGAACCTTCAAATTCTCATCACTAGGACACACCTATAATATAATGGACTCATTATAATCTATTGGATGTTGAAGCATCCAATATCATTCATTGGATCGATTTTATTATTCAAAGTTATCAATTAAAGTATAGGTCTAACTATTAGATCAATTGAACTAATGAAGCATTGGTTTAAGGTTTGGTAGAATCTACAATTATCACCTTAACTCACCATATGTGATGTTTACAGGATCCACTATTAGTTGTGATCATTAAGTCACCATTGATTTTTAGATCAACACTATATTCATTTAACACCATAAAAATCGAAATCCCAAACAGGCTTTGCTTCTTAATGTTGAAATCACCAATTTGAAGCAAGAACATGACCTAACAAACTTATAGTAACCAATATAAGCAAAGAGGGTTATAAAAATCTCCTTTACTGTGAGGAACAGACTTTGCGTAGAAAGAAACTCGAGCAAAGAAGGTAGAAAACCAAAGAGGAAGCTCTGAATTCGGCCAAGTAGGCACTCTTCTTCACAAGGAATCAAAACCCTAGAAGAAGAAGCAACAAAGTCGGATATTGATCTCTTAAAGAAACTTTTACCATGGAACATCAAAGTTACAACATGGAGGAAGGTCTAAGGAAGGAGAAGATCAAGAAAAACAGAGAAGGAAGGAAGAAAATAACTTGCCTTAGAAACCCTAGGTAGGGATAGATGGAGCTCTATGAGACTTTCTTTTCCAAAACAAGGTTGTATTCTACCTTAGACCACTTTGTTATGCAACCAAATAGAGAAAGGTCCGTTCTCTAAGCTATAGTAAAGAGGGAGTGAGCAATGACTTCGAATTGGGGATAGGAAGGGGTATATATAGCTTCATGGATAGGAAAGTGGTTAAGCTTGAGGTGTACATGGAATTTTCCATGTGTCAAAAGTCTAGAGATTCTATGTCCATGAAACACCTCCCTTAGTTACTACCCACAATTTCTCTCTTTTATCCATATCTTTATCTTTAGCTTTAGCTTTATCTTTATCCTTATCTTTATCTTTATCCTTATCTTCATCCTTATTCTTATCCTTATCTTCATCCTTATCCTTATCTTCATCCTTATCCTTATCTTCATCTTCATATTTATCCTTATATTTATATTTATCCTTATCTTTATCTTTATCTTTATCTTTATCTTTATCGTTATCTTTATCTTTATCTTTATCTTTATCTTTATCTTTATCTTTATCTTTATCCTTATTCATGAAGGAGAAAAACCCTAAAATGTCCTTGAAGAGGAATACCTCGGTACCAAGAACAACTAGAAGCCCCATAGCCCAAAAATTCGAGGATGATAAGGAAAAATATAAGGATTGTAATTCTTATGAAAATATACGAAGAAAACCTTCCAATTGGGTAAATTATAAGAAAGTCCAGAATGTACATAAAATTGCATAACTTGCTCATGCAATGTTCAAATTGGACCAAATTTGAAACTTAAGCTTGTCTTATGATTTCAAAACATATCAAAAGGTTAGATTAGGGTTATAAATATTAAATTATGGTTATTAAGCTCATTCAACTCATTAAGCAAGTTCAAGGGCCTTACAGATCGGCTCATGGATAGGGTGAAACGATTGCTTCAAGTATTGAAACGATCGGTTCAACTGATGCAACTGAGCAAGTTGGGAAAGTAGGATTGGTGAGAAATTTCCTTTCATTTCACTTGCCCAATTTGATTGGAACAAAGATTGGTATTTGATACCAATTAGAAACAAAAGAAGAAAAGTCAATCGGGAACTAACCAAGACCACGAACCGACCGGTTCAGAAGTGAGCCGACCATTTCATGGGTCCCAACCAATCAGTTGAGGTGTCAATCGACCGGCTCAGGTCCCCAACCGACCGTTTCAGAAATGAAACGATCGGTTCAGGTTGCGCAGTTGGTTGTTTTTGTAGAAAATCTCGAACCCTTCTACTCCTGCTTTAGTCCCATATTGCCTGGGATAGAGAACTCTGTCCCATGACCCTCCTATATATATAGGGGTATTAGGGGCTTCTCAAAGAACAACTCAGTGCAACCAGTTGCTCTGTAAAGTTTTCATTCTCTCTGGTTTTGGTAACCGAGAGAGACCAAGCAAGTGCTACCCGATAAGGGAGGCACAGCAAGGGAAAGACAACTGCAGAAAGTGACTGGTGGTAGGAGAGTGTGTCAGTGACTAGTACGCTGATAGGAGGGTTCGACTCCTTCCAAATCCTTGTGGGACAAGGAGATTGGAGTTCCAGGTGATCCGTGTGGACTACTTCAGAGGCGGGAGATTTATGCCGCTCGAAGGACAGATGTCAATCCTAACAGTCCCGGTGAGACCAGGAGTCGTCAGTCCCGGTGCGACCAGGAGCTGCACAGACACCGTCCAAGACCGGAGGTGAAGACCGTGCAAGTCGCGAGGTATTGTCACCGAGCAAGCCTCGGGACAAGGTATGATTCCACAAACCATCCCTTCCTATTGTATGGATGTTGACGCGTTTCCTTGTTCTTGGTTTGGGGAGGAGAAAATTTTTGTTTCCACTGCCTTCTCTGCCTCCCCTAAAACCCAACAGTGGTATTAGAGCCACGTCAACTGCTCTATACTTTAGGATTATCGATATGATCGATTTTGGTTTGTCGCCTTTATTTATTGCATACGATGCGAATAAAATTGGCTTTATGCATGTCCAATCCTAAATCCACAAATCCCAATTTACATATATGATATGTATTATGAATGCACTCGATACGCGTCGCCCTTAAACGAGTTTTGTGGTAGATGTATAGTGTGGTTATGGCCAATAAACCCTATATGTGTATGGTTGTATGTGGTTACTTGCATCTCGGTCTGCGCACTGATCTTCCTTCTCCTATTCCTGATGTAACTCGAAATAATTTGAGATTTCTTTCCTACCTTTGCTCCCCTCGAATGTAACTTGAGGTTTCTCTTTTTACAATGTAAAATAGGATAGAATTTTATTTCATGTTATGTTAAAGAACGAAGGACATCCTGACGACAGCTGAGACAATCGGTTCAAGGCGTGAACCGATCGGTTGACGTTCGAGACGATCGGTTCAAGGAGTGAGCCGATCGGTTGATGACCGGTTCAAGGAGCGAGACAAGCGGGTGGCATCCATGATGAGATGCACGACGACCAGGTGAACTGATCGGTTGGAGGAGCCAACCGATCGGCTGGTGGCACCCAGCCGACCGGCCTGATGGCGAGCCGATCAGTCATGTGATGAGTTGATCAAACCCAGAAAGGCAAAGCACAGAGTTCATCTTGTACGGGTTGCATGTGATGTAGACCTAGATGACCGTGATTCCTCTTGGCTCGAGGAATCACATTAGGATGGCCATAATCATCGCGTTTATCATTTTGCATGTTTTCTGTGGGATATAGCATGTATATGATACGTGCTATGTATTGTGGTGATTGGATATGTATATGTATATAAACCAAATCCCTCATTAAATATTAAGTTTTAGATGCCTTCTAAATGTGACACATGTGAAAATCTTGATCGACCAAGTGTGGGTACGCCCTAGCGTGGTGCACCATCTATCTCGTGGAAGCGTGAAGGATGGATATGTGGGTCTGCCCTAGCAGGGTGCATATTCATCGTGTTTGCTTTGGGTCAGACTTAACAAGGTGACCTAGATGGGATCTAGCACCTTGAGGCATGGAGATGATCATGGCAAGGAGTTGCATATGACATCTTATCAAGAGTTGCATATTATGCAATTGGCAAGAGTTGCCTACCAGAGAGATCTAAGTTGTGGGTGATAGCCCTAGCTGGTCCATGACTTAGAGGATTTTAGGATCTTGCCCACTAGAAGGTTGTACACTGCAATCTTCTGAATTGATGGTGAGGGCTATCAATTTGAACTAAAATAGTGGGAGTGATAATTAGTTAAAGGCCTAATTATATCGTCAACTTTTCAAATCAATCAATTAAGTCAAAATGAGTTTTTGGACTAAAATTGCATATTTCCTTTTGTAGTACAAATGACAACAAACAACAATCACTTTTCTTTGCGATCGGTCCTTGAAAAGGACAAGCTAAATGGGACAAACTTCCATGACTGGTATAGGACATTGAGAATTGTTCTCACTCAAGAGCGAAAGCTCTATGTCCTGGATTCTCCAATTCCAGAGGAACCTGCTCCTAATGCATCAAAGGCAGAAAGGGATGCTTACAAGAAGCATTCTGATGATGCCATTGATGCAAAGTGCTTGATGTTTTGCTCCATGAACCACGAGTTGCAGAGACAACATGAGAACATGGGTGTCATTGAGATGATTCAGCATCTCAGGAACATGTATGAAGATCAAGCACGACAAGAGAGATACAATGTCTCAAGGGCACTGTTCAAGTGCGTCATGATAGAAGGAGATCCAGTTGGTCCTCACACACTCAAGATGATTGGGTATGTGGAGAACCAGACAAGACTGGGATTTCCACTAAGCCAAGAGTTGGCTACTGACGTGATACTACAATCGTTGCCAGAATCCTACAGTCAGTTTGTGATGAACTACAACATGAACAACTTTGATAGGCCACTGTCAGAGTTATTGGGCATGTTGAGGACAGCCGAGACACAAATGAAGAAGGACAAGCCTAAGTCTGTGATGGTGATCACGAGCAAGAAAGGCAAGTCCAAGCGCAAGGGCAAGGGCAAAGCTAAGAAAGGTTCTGATGCTAGCCAGGAGCCCAAGTCATCTTCAGCTCTCAAGGCCAAGGGAGGTGTGACCAAGAAAGGCAATTGCCACCATTGTCAAAAGCCAGGACATTGGAAAAGGAATTGTCCTCTCTATCTGGAAGAACAAAAGAAGAAGAAGGTGACAGACGTCTCTACTTAAAGGTGTCATGAAAGTAAACTTGTAGTAATTTTGAGGTATATGATACCAAGATGTAAAGTGTAAAGCACTCAATAAATGGGGCAAGTGTTGCCACCATAGATACGAGTACTTTAGTTTATTTTCAGCCTAAAAGGCATGTAATACAGTTATGAACTGGTATTTCATATTTTCCAATAGATAGAAACACTTTATTTTTGCATATTGTATGACAATGATGGCAATTAATAAAGAGATGTTTCAATGTGATCTTTGTGGCAATGCCTTTTTTATATTGTGGTATTTGATATGCATAAGATAAAATGATACCTAAAAGTTATAGATAACTTAAAGAATCAAATTAGGATCAATCATGAGAAATTCATTTCTAGTTTCCATGTGATGGATAAATCTAGACTCTTTTGGTTAGAGAACCAGTAAGAGACATGAATATCTTGGACATGATTAATCAATCTTCACTAATGGTAGAAGGAGAATGATTATCCTATTAGGTATGATACATGTGATGTATTTACATACCTATTGGAACAAATGCTAATACTTCAAATGGTGTTTGGAGAAATACCAATATGAATATCTTGAAGTGTTCAAGATTATCATAGATGAAGTGCAAATTTGGTAAAGTGTTAATTCTTGATGAGATCAATGAATGAAATACTTGGACCAAATGTTTGAGATCCTTATGAGTGATTATGATAGTGTATCATAGTGAACTCATGATTAAGGCATGGTGATGTCTAAATCAAGAAGGAATCATACTCTAAGGAGTTAGAGAATGATTATCAAATAATTGAATTCTTCTTAATAAAAGAATACCCCACACTAATAAAGGACATTAAGAATCACAAGGAGTTGTAAGTTCTTATATCCTTGACGGATACACGTCGTTTATCTATGTGATGCGTTGTTCATGTGATGAGTCAACTATCTATATGAATATGAAGAACTGAATTTTGAATTATGGTTATGGCCATCACATCCTAAATGACATCCATGTGAACCATAAGGTATGACCTTGATGGTAGCACCCATTGGATGAAATCCATAAGTGCAAATGAATCTTAAGTGTTAAGATACATGGATAACATTTTGAGAAGTATGATGCTTGTTGATTGCAACTTAATGACTAAGACATTTGGCATATGAAAAGGATTTCAAGACCGTTTGAAGGTCAAAAGGATCTCAAGACCATTTGAAGGTCAAATGGATCTCAAGACCATTTGAAGGTCAAAAGAATCTCAAGACTGTTTGAAGGTCAAAGGGGTCCCAAGACCGTTTGAAGGTCAAAGGGGTCTCAAGACCGTTTAAAGGTTAAAGGGGTTTTCAAGATCGTTCGAAGATTAAATAATCTCAAACCGTTTAGAGACCAAATAGTCTCAAAATGATGTAAGGTCAAACAACCCTATGAGTGTTTGTTATCTTAAAGTTAATTACAATGGAAGTACCTCTAAAGTACTTAGGTGAATAGTACACTTAGAGTGATTATCATTTGATGCTTATGAAAGTAATAAACTCAATACACTATGATAAGCATAGGTGCATTTACTTTAGTGAAAGGATGAGCCAACTTAATAAAGTATGGAGTAATCAACATCCTAGAGAGGATGAGAGAGAAACTCACACTTGTGTAATAAGCATATAATGTGCATACACTGATACTTTTAATAAGTGTAGAGTATGAATTAGGGTTTGATCTTTGATAATGTGATCATGAAACCCTAAATTGATAAAGAATGGGAAACCCTTACCCTAATTTCGGGTAATGGTATGAGAAACCATAATTGATAAAGAATGGGAAACCCTAACCCTAATTTCAGGTAATGGTATGAGAAACCCTAATTGATAAAGAATGGGAAACCCTAACCCTAATTTTGGGTAATGGTATGAGAAACCCTAATTGATAAAGAATGGGAAACCCTAACCCTAATTTTGGGTAATGGTATGAGAAACCCTAATTGATAAAGAATGGGAAACCCTAACCCTAATTTTGGGTAATTGTATGAGAAACCCTAATAAAAGAATACCCCAAACTAATAAAGGACATTAAGAATCACAAAGAGTTGTAAGCTCTTATATCCTTGACGGATACACCTCGTTTATCTATGTGATGAGTTGTTCATGTGATGAGTCAACTATCTAGATGAATATGAGGAACTGAATTTTGAGTTATGGTTATGACCATCACATCCTAAATGACATCCATGTGAACCATAAGGTATGACCTTGATGGTAGCACCCATTGGATGAAATCCATAAGTGCAAATGAATCTTAAGTGTTAAGACACATGGATACCATTTTGAGAAGGATGATGCTTGTTGATTGCAACTTAATGACTAAGACATTTGGCATATGGATACTAAAACTGCATTCCTATGAGGAATAAAACAAGGATGTGTACGTGACACAACCTATAAGGTTTATGAATCCACTAATGCAAATGAAGTCTATAAGTTACAATGGACTAATCAATGTGATTGATTGAGTACAAGCAACTCAGAATTGGATCTTTACTTTGACAATATAGTCAAAGGGTTTGACTGATATGTCAAAGATAAAGAAGGATCTGTGATTTAGTGGGAGCGTGTTCACATTCCACATGTTGATGTGAAATGGAAATGTTCTAGAATGGAAATCCAAAAGTGAAAATTATCTTAAAGGAAGATAGAGATGTTTCCTATGTGATAGGAATAGAGATCTATAGAGATAGTTCTCGAAAAACCTCTTGACTTGAAAAGAGAAAGCATACATTGGCAATCTTTACTGAAGGGTTCAGTATGCACAGATTCAGTGGGAGAAAACTTGTCCATGTTACATGGAGTTAGTATCCCAAGGCCAAGTGTCCAATTCTTATGAAGAATGGGAACACTAATAATAGATGTGGATCTATCATGTATGTAATCATCCCATTATCTTGCATGGAAAGAACAAAATGCATTCATCATCTTGTATGTATGACATGGCAATGTGATGTGCTCATTCTGATAACTCATATGTGAGACATGACGAGTGGAAGTCTGTCTACTTCCAGTAAGGGTTACTAGAATACCATGAGAACTTGATAAGTACTTGTGAAGTACTAGTTCTATGGAGATAAGGAAGAGTTCAATGTAAAGAGTTACATTGATGTGAACTTCTGAAAGGACAGAAAATTAATCACAAAATATATTTAGGATATATAAAAGTGAAAGTTTGTTGATAATTGGAAGTGTTCCTATAAAACCATATAAAAGGAAATTCTGAGTATCTATGTGTTGGAGAACAGCAGTGGATACTATATGGATCTGGAAGTTTATGAGATGAACTTATAGATATTCCGCTCATTGATGACAAGTATGGAATCCTTGATCATGCAATATGGATAAAGGTTAGCAAAGGAATACTAGATCGCATATTACGGCAACTCCATCTCATACGTGTGACGTACAGTGAAGAGATGAGAGACATGCAGTTAAAAACTGACTTTGGCAAGGTGTTGCCATTACTCACTATGATCGCACTAGAGCAGAGTAACATGTGGGACATGTTTGAAGATCACTATGAATATGATTCAAGGGTGATTGGCCCACAGTGCAAGTGGGAGTCTGTTGGTATGTATGCCCTGAGAGCCAATCATGGGATGATTGGTGGGATACATTAAGATTGATTTGATAAACATCAAAGGCAAGCTTCCAATTCTTTCTGGTTCAGTCATATGAGATAGTGATAGAACAAATTGAATGTCTAGAGAATGACAGTACTCAATGATGTATGCCTTCAGGTTCAGGACCTGAACGATGAGATCATACGGATGCTAAGAGTTTGTACATTCTCATTATGTCTCTAGTCGGATGTCAATATGGAAGGTAGATAGACAGCAATGACACACAAGACTAGATTGTGGTGTTGGTTGATGACAGAATCTCATTAGTCATGATATAGAGATATCAAACCAAACACATAGGTACTTGTTAGAGAACAAGTGTACCGGACAGACCCACCGTGAGTTTGACACATGGAACCATGACATGGTAGTCACAGTCAGTACTCACAGTGATGGTGGTGAGTATGATTCTTTGACCTAAAATCACTACACTCAACACATGTCGTTGGGCACACTTTGACATCATCAAACGCAGTCCTGAAACATGGGTTGTTATAAAGGTGATGATTGGGTGGCTTTGACACATGGGGCTTTTGAGGGGTGAGTGATAGATATGGGATTTGTCCCTCCTGAGGGAGTATGATATCCATGGCCACTTCATGAGTAGGATTGAGAAAGGTGTGCATGCATGTGTGAATCAGTATGTGATACTGATGTCATAACATATCTCTTCCAATCTACTCTGAGATCAAGAAAGTGAATGAACATCGATAGGATGACTGTTCCATGCCTTGAGTTCATTCGGGATATCAGTGACAAAGGAATTATACATTCACTGTAACACCATTCACAGATTGTAGGATTGAAATTTTTTCTCCAACTTTCTATTTCACTTGGGTAGCACTGATGTGTGACTAGGCACCGCTCCTTGCTTGTGAAGTCATAAGTGTTATGGACTTTCACTTTCAATGTGAAATGGACCTGCAGGGTCACACACATAGGATTTAACCTGGAAGAGGAGTTTTTTCCACAAACAATGTTTCGATTGATTACTAAAGGAGTTTAGTAGTTCAATTAAACACTCAATTAATTGATAGCTCAATATCATAATGTTCAAGGTGTTGGACACATTGATTAGAGTATCGGATTGATTGAAACTGCAATTGACTGTTTCTGCACAATCTGCACTCTCAACTGATCGACTCATGTGATGAACCGATCGGCACAGATGGCGAGTCAATCGGCTCATGGACAGGGTGAAATGATTGCTTCAAGTGTTAAAACGGTCGGTTCAACTGATGCAACCGAGCAAGCTGGGAAAGTAGGATTGGTGAGAAATTTCCTTTCGTTTCACTTACCCAATTTGATTGGAACAAGGATTGGTATTTGATACCAATTAGAAACAAAAGAAGAAAAGTCAATCGGGAACTGACCAGGACCACAAACCGACCGGTTCAGAAGTGAACCAACCATTTCATGGGTCCCAACCGATCGGTTGAGGTGTCAACCGATCGACTCAGGTCCCCAACCGACCATTTCAGAAATGAAACGATCGGTTTAGGTTGCGCAGTTGGTTGTTTTTGTGGAAAATCTTGAACCCTTCTACTCCTGCTTTAGTCCCATATTTCCCGGGATAGAGAACCATGTCCCATGACCCTCCTATATATATAGGGGTATTGGGGGCTTCTCAAAGAACAACTCAGTGCAATCAGTTGCTCTGTAAAGTTGTCGTTCTCTCTGGTTTTGGTAACCGAGAGAGCCCGAGCAAGTGCTACCTGATAAGGGAGGCACAGCAAGGGAAAGACAACTACAGAAAGTGACTGGTGGCATGAGAGTGTGTCAGTGACTAGTATGCTGACAGGAGGGTGCGACTCCTTCCAATTCCTTGTGGGACAAGGAGATTGGAGTTCCAGGTGGTCCGTGTGGACTACTTCAGAGGCGGGAGATTTCTGCTTCTCGGAGGACAGCTGTCAATCCCGACAGTCCCGGTGAGACCAGTAGTCGTCAGTCCCGGTGCGACCAGGAGTTGCACAGACACCGTCCAAGACTGGAGGTGAAAACCACGCAAGCCGTGAGGTATTGTCACCGAGCAAGCCTCGGGACAAGGTATGATTCCACAAACCATCCCTTCCTATTGTATGGACGTTGACACGTTTTCTTGTTCTGGGTTTGGGGAGGAGAAAATTTTTGTTTCCACTGCCTTGTCTGCCTCCCCTAAAACCCAACAAATGCTTATTATACAAATGAGGCTTATCTAAATGCATACAGAACTAAATTTTGTGGTATTCTCGACAAGAGGTATTGGCCTCAATTTGATGAAACTAGAGGTATTTATCCCTTATTACCCCCTAGGAAACAAAGGAAAGCTGGAAGACCAAAGAAAAAGAGAAGGCATTCAACTATGGATGTTGATCCAAATCAGTATACATATCAGTGTCATAAGTGTGGCAGAAAGGGCCATAATAGATGCACTAGTCCTAATGTCATATGATGTCTGGTCATGTAATGTTTGCAATTTCAATTTACTCAAGTCATGTAAAGTTTGCAATTTCAATTTATTCAAGTCATGTAATGTTTGAAATTTTAATTTACTCAAGTCATGTAATGTTTGAAATTTTAATTTACTCAAGTCATGTAATGTTTGCAATTTCAATTTATTCAAGTCATGTAATGTTTGAAATTTTAATTTACTCAAGTCATGTAACATTTGCACTTTCACTAAAACAATGAATTTATAATGGTTTTTTTATAGATTACTCATCGAAGGACATGGACATTTCACATGTCCGTAGAGTTAATCCAAATAATAGCTACGAAGTGCCTACAGGGAAAAATGGCTCATCAAACTCTATTGGATGATGACTGGAATGACGTGCCAGATTTGTTATACAACAAGTTAGGATTTATAGTGACAAAAGAATAAGCAAAATTTCATTGGCAATTTTTAAAGCAAATGTTTCACATGTATGAAGAACTTCTTGAGCTACCTGGTTGGTACTGGGATCACAAGAAATAGAAAGCAATGCCAATCAATGAACAAGTTAAAAACTAGTTAGCTGTATCACATCCAGAGATACATCGAGTTGTACATTAAATGTGGCCATTTTATGAACCTCTAGATGAGATATTGAATCAAATGCAGTAACTAATTATTGTAGTATTTCTCTTTTAGTAGTTCATGTTGTATTTTTATATTGTTTGGTAGTTCATGTATTTGAATTAATTTCATCTTATCTAATGAAGAATCTTGACAAACTTAAATGTTGTACATTATTTGCACTTTTCATTTAATGTAATATTTGCACTTTTCATAGATATGACTCCTAGACAAGCAACCTATCGACTCTCCCAACACCACATCATGTTGGCACAATGGCCTATTACTGACCCGGATGTTTTAGAAAATATTTCCATGGCTGGTTTTGGGCTTATTCATAGGCTACTCTCTATCCACCTTGACCCCACTTTAATCACTGCATTAGTTAACAGGTGGGACAACTCTAGCAATACTTTTAGGTTTCCCCCTTTTGAGATGAGTGTAACCCTTCAGGATATTGTAGTTCTTTTAGGCCTGAGGATTGATGGCCCACCGGTTATAGCTTCATATCCTTTAGGTGTAGATGAGGGGCAATTTTCTTCATGGACTCACCTTTGTGAGAATTTCTTAGGAGATGCACCAGATGGGATGTCTAAGGGGCATATCTCCTTGATTTGGCTGTGTGAGACCTTCAAGGATATGGATCTAACCGCGGGTGATGAAGAGCAATGATTAGAACTGAGGACAAGGTACACTAGGGCATGTCTCTTATACTTCTTAGGTAGTTACCTTATCCCAGATAGTATCGGGGATAGAGTGCATGTTAGGTACCTCCCTCTTGTGTCCGATTTTGCACATTGTGGCATTCTATCTTGGGGTGCTGCAACTCTAGCTTTCTTATATAGTGAGTTGTATAAGGCAACCACCCGGTCTAGGATAACTCCCCATCTGTCAGGTTGTGTCTGCCTATTACAGATGTGGTGTTGGGAGAGGTTGGGAATTGGATGCCCATGTACAATTGCAATGCACTGGGATGATTGGCCAGAAGATGTTCCCTTGGGTTACAGGTTAAAGATCTACACAATTAATTTTTATATTTGTCCAAATATTATGTAGTTCTTATCTAAATTTAGTTTGTCAATTTAATAGGTGGCCTACCTTTGTCCAAAGGAGTCAAACTATCAGGGGAACAATCCAGTTTTACGATTCAGCATTTGACCAGATTTTTCCCTCACATGTATAACTTACTTACCTCTACTAACATGTTGTGTGGTATATGTTTTATTTATTTGCAATTTACTCTATTTTATATGATACATGTTGTCTATATTAATAACAGATAGAGTTGACTCCTTACACTGTTGATGTTCTCGAGAGATTGCCTGTCATTTGTAGAGATGGTGTGATATTTGGTTGGCACGAGTGCTTCTGTTGTACTACACAATAGTGGAGTGGCACTTCCCCGACAGAGTACTTGGACAGTTTGGCTTTATTCAAGTACAACCTACTCTTGAGCTACCGCAGCTTAGCCGGATAGATGGGAGGGGTCATGCGGCTGAGGATTGGATGCTTCATTATAGGCAGGAGGTGCTAATGTGGAACAACAGACGTGAGAGCTTAGTTCCCGCTCCACCAACTGATACAGTCTTCAATCCTCAGGTTCACTATGCATGGTATCATCCACAATACATCGTGCTCCCTCCACTATGCCTCCAAGCACATACTACCCGCAAAGTTATCGCCAGCAGGAATTTGTGAGTATCATTATTATTTCTTTTACAAACTGTTATTATTTATCTTTGTTATTTGTAATATATGTAATTGGTCTTTATTATGTGTACATACTTTGTTTTACAGGTACAAACACAGGTGGCGATCCGAGCGGCATTAGAGCACGCCCCTGCACAGATCAGAGACGACATCTATAATATCCAGGGGAGTTACTTTGATAGTCTTCCCGACTATGCTCGGCCGTGGGATCTCATACCCACTCATACCACAACCCCTGAGCCCACTCCTACTCCTACTCCTACTGTTGAGCCCACTCCCACTCCCACTTCTTAGTTCATGTCAAGGGGACCGACAGGGCCATATTTTTCAGGAGCTACTTCATTTTCCTCATTCATCACCCCACCTCAACCACCATCATACTATGGAGCAAGTTCTTCTTCTATTCCATACACTCCATTCCCACCACCAATTATTCCTGATAGCCGACCACCACCTTATGTCACATATTCACCTACTCCGTTTGATTTCTCATGATGCACCCCACCTGATGCATCCTATCCTGGTTTTCAGAGACCCCTCACCCCACATCCATCTTTTCATTTCTTCCCTGATGCTCGCCAGCAGCCTCCTACGCAGTTGTCCCCAGTTCAGTCGTCTCTAGATGATATCGGTACAGAGGATCCATATGTAGAGGGAGGTGGGCGAGGACGTCTTGGGCGGGGACAACGTACTTAGTTTTTTATATATTGTACAGTTTTGTATGTATGCCTTTGTGAAGACATCTATTGTATGTGGATCTATCATATTATGATATCACATTGGCTCATTTTGTATCTATCATATTGTTCTGTTGTGTATGTATGCCTTTGTGAAGACATCTATTGTATGTGGATGTATCATATTATGATATCACATTGGTTCATTTTGGATCTATCATATTGTTCTGTTGTGTATTATTTTCTCATCATGTTGGTTCATATTTTAACCTTGTTTTTAATTGCTAACTCATTTTTTTGGATTAAGTTCTTATTATATAATCAATTAGGAACCAACTGATGTTGGTTGCAATACACTTATATATTTCATATGCATGTTACGAGCTATTGAAATTGAGAAATTTATAATAATTGGGTATATTATAGACATCCAAATACAAGTGAAAGAATTGTAAATGTACAAATATAATCAATATTGTTATATACATATCAATAACCATGAAACAATATCAGTGACTGCAAAAATATGATTAAAAAATACAATGCATCCTGTATGGGGACGCATTGGTGCAATGCGTCCCCGATGCGGACGCATTGGTCCCATAGGAAGGCTATGCGTCTCGGTTCAGGACGCATTGCTCTGTTGTGGGACCAATGCGTCCCCTGCTGGGATGCATTGCAGCAATGCGTCCTGCTAGAGGACGCATTGGTCCCACAACAGCGCAATGCGTCCCCCGAGGGGATGCATTGTTCAATGCGTCCCGGTAGGGGACGCATTGCTCCCGAAATATGCTATTTTGAACAATAAGTTCAAGAACGTGCCATTTAGGTAATAAAAATTGACAAATGTGCCATTTCGGTTTTTTGCCTTATATATATATATATATATATATATATAAATGCTCTCTCAAGTTGTGTGGTAACCGACTATAGTATGATTATCTTGCCTGCTGTCTTCATTTGCCGCCATTGTGAGCCTCTATTAAATCTACTCCGTACGGTCGTACTGTTCCTACAATCGTAACGCTTGGAAAGCGTTGTGTACCAACACGCTTGGAGGGGGTCGTCTGGTTTGGGGTCTGGGTTTGGGGGTCTGCCTAGCATTTTCCTTTTAATTATGGTTCGAAAATAATGTCTACACAGACTACATAGCAATTCACATCCGCTTTTGACAGCCAATCATCACCATGTGTGGTGCATGCACCTCGTGTGCATTGTTTATTGTCGACTGCAATTTTTGTAAGGTTGTTCGGCAGAACTGTCGACTATATATGATCTCTCAAGCATGATCGCCGCTGCAGCGCTGCTTATATGTATATAAGTGCTCTCTCAAGTTGTGTCTAGTATGATTATCTTGCCTGCTGTCTGCATTTGCCGCCATTGTGAGCCTCTATTAAATCTACTTCGTACGGTCGTATTGTTCCTACAGTCGTAACGCTTGGAAAGCGTTGTGTACCAACACGCATATTGAGTCAACGACCCAGGCTGGCCCTTTTAATTATGGGTTAGAAAATAATGTCTACATAGACTACACAGCAATTCACGTCCGCTTTTGGCAGCCAATCGTCACCACGTTTGGTGCATGCACCTCGTGTGCATTGTTTATTGTCGACTGCAATTTTTGTAAAGTTGTTCGGCGGAACTGTCGACGTCGTCGTTTTGTCAATTTTGCGTCATGGGGTTCTGGGATCCGTGCACGGAGTTGTCGGGAGTGAAGTAATCTTGTGGAATAAGGGGTAAATGGCATTTACACACCAAAATGTCAATGGTTTGGTGCTAGTGTTCCGATTGTCCATGCCTATATTTTCGCTCGTGGGGACGTATTTCTTAGGGTGGGCATGTTTGGGTTCGGTTTACCATCGATACTACACATGGGTGGGATCTCACATATAAACTTTCCGAAACTGAACCTAACTTTTAGCCTATTCAACACCCTATACAACCCAATTGTAATTATGTAATTTGGTTCGATGTCGTTTAGCAAGGAACTGCCATCAAAGACAAATATAAATCAATAATCATCGAAAAGTCAACCATCTTCATCATATTTATCCATTTTTAGTGAATAATACCACTAGGTTTAAGTGAATATACTATTGAAATGCGACTAGATGTACATTGCCATCACGTATCCGGTCCCACAGTTCACTCTGTTAGGTATGTTCATTTTGTTCGTGAGCTTCCTCGTCATGCACAAAAAAGAACATTGTAAACAAACAAGACATGATAAACACATATAAAAATTTAAACATAATTTGATGGAATACAAATATGTGACATACTTAGTTTAGTTTTGTATTTGAAGCTTCATTCTCATTAGTTTATCTTTACTTAAACATTTTAATGTATTTACACACACACACACACACACACACACACACACACACACACACACACATATATATATATATATATATATATATATATATATATATATATATATATATATATTAACCATTATACAATTAATTAAGCCTGATGATCCCACAATCTAGGTATCGGTGGTTAGTCTGGTCATTTTCCTTTTGCTAAATTGGAAGCCCTAACACGTGTATATATAGGATGCGGGAGTCTCTAATGGGATGCGTATCTCCCCTCTCAAGAGAGTCCTGATCGTCATTGAATAGATAGTTTATTTTTATATGTGTATCGTTATCATAATAATTCCGCAAGTGTCCAACGCCATCCATATTCTTATATTTAATAATCAGCTAGCCTCGTAACTAGGAACCCTTTATTCATCCATATATTGGATTAATCATTGAATCGTATCCCACAATCCATATATGATATATTAATCTAATATTATCTCCTCACGTTGAAAATCTATATCAACACTTCATCGGAAGTCATCATAAATGAATCACCTCTTACATGCATTTTAACGAAGAGAATGTGATTCATAATTTCGCAATCTTGTACTTTAATAAGATAAAATTTATTAAATGTTCAAACTCCGATCATAGACTCATATATCAGTTCTTTACACATTAAATTTCTCATGACTTAGAACACACACATCATCAATAGTATAAATATATATCATCATCAAATTGAACGATCAAATCAAGCCCAAACTTTAACAAACTAGAACCATTAGCTCCATTGTTCCTTAACAAGCATACGAATATTTTAAAATTTAAATTTCAATGATTATAAACATTAAAATTGAACAAATGGGACAATAGACCCTTTCTACATACCTTTTTTTTATATCCAAATATCATGAACATTGAATGGAACTTCATTTTAGCTATGAATGAATCCTATATTGATTTCATCAATGACTTAACCATGTATTTGTTAGGTCCAAAAATCAAGGTGTGACAATACTACCCACCTTTTTGGGAATTTCGTCCTCAAAATTCAAATAAACTATAGAAGGCTACCCCACCTTAGGATTTTCTAACTTCTCCATTTATTGTAAGGCACACTTATGTTCAAACTTTTGCATGAAAAGATATATGTAACATATTTCATAAAATAATCTTGTGAGAATAATCCATTTTCTTGGTATATAGCTCAACTCATACTTAGTGTTTATGAAACTAAAATTGTCTCTATATTTAGGGCATCTACCTCAACCTTGTCATGACTTCCTAACATTAGTTGCACATAGTTGTCTAATCTTGGGTTCTTTAGGTAACTCCTACATTCCTAGATATGTGGTGATCAGGCACATACCTAGAGATGTGGGATCCTGAGATGCTATCTCTCACTCACCCACTGATACATGTGTCTCATACTACATGGAACAGTAAGAAATGAGAGATGCAAAAAATGTCTACTGCTTAAGACATCCCTCTTCAATCCTCAATTGGCTTGCCATAACCATTGAGAATGCAGAGGCTGTGTCATTAGCTAGGGTTAGGTTGAGATCTAGATTAGGTAAACATCTATTTTTGACATCTATATTATCTTTTAAGGTAAAACCCCTTAGTCATTATAGGTCGTGGTATCCTTCTTTGAGAATCTAACGCTAACCACTAATCTTACCCTTTCATTCTGGGGTGACCATGAGAATCAAGTTTGCATAGTGGCCATTTACCAAATTGCTCTAATACCATATTGTAACACCCCGATTTTTATATCACATGAGCGGAAGCATTTTTTTTGGGATGTCACAAACATGATAACCATTGCAATAAAAGTAAATGAAACACTTTGCACTGAGTAAAACTGATTCATACATAGCTTTTTGTCAACATAAAACTACATCATGTTTATGCATAAGTTCATAATAAAAATATATCAATACTCAGGATCATTTAGGTAGATCGCACCCCACTAGGCAAGCTTGAAAGTCTCTTGGGCCTTTGTTGGTCCCTTTGTTCTTCAATCGCTCCAAAAATCTGCGGACATCGCGTCCCCAGCCATGCATTGGGAAAAACAGACGTTAGAGTAAGTGGCATGAGTATTCTAAAATGCACATTACTGAAGAGCTAACAATGTTACAAAATTATCTTGGATACTATAAAACTGATAGCAAAAGCTGATTAAAATCTGAAAACATAACATCTCTTGACTTCTTTAACTCTTATCTTTCTACTCTATCTTTTCTAGAGACCTATACCATGGGTCTCATGACCTACACCAAAGTGTCTAGGTCATACTTATCTCATCTGAATTCCTCTCATCACACTCATGGATGAGATTACAGACATACTCTAATCTAAAGTATCTTTTACTTATGATTTTTATCTGTTTGTGGCCACCATTATACAATAAGTCCTCCTCTGTGACACCGAAGTGTCCTCTATGGTGCAACACACCCTCTGTTGGTACAATGTGCCCTCCGTTAATACCGAAGTATCCTCTATGGTGCAACGCACCCTCTGTTGGCACAACGTGCCCTCTGTTGGCATAAATGCCCTCTGTGACACCCGCAGTGTCTGGTGCAGCGCGCCCTCTGAATCGTCCCGGGACTCTCTGGTGAGGACTTATTATATAATGTATTATGTGAAGGTTATGAATTAATTATCTTAAGTCTATCTTTACTAAATTCTGATCTGACCTTATCTGAAACTGAGTACTAAACATGTACTTAGTTTTTAATCTGAAATCTGAATCTGAATCTGAATCTATATCTAAATTTGAATCTGAATCTATATCTGAATGTAAACATGTATCTCAATTACTACATAATCGGGATTGGTTCTATAACCCATATCATATACCTTTATTCAAAATCTAGCTACTCACACAGTGAGTAGTCTAAGTCTGAATCTAAATCTTTTTATTCTTAAGTTCTAAACTTAGTTCATTGATGGATTTGAACATGTATCTCATTATCGGGGTAAACTTTGTTTTAAGACTCTTATTTGGTCAAATCACTTCACTTATACCAATTATATGATAAACAGCTTAGGAAAAAGGACCTGAAATACTCATAGAATGACTAAGTATACAAAGTATCTTAAGTCAGGTTCATAAACGTATTTTAAGTACAACATATCCAAAAATATGAATTTTGACAAGGTGGTTCAGTTCTTCTTGCTAAATATGATGTTACCCTGAACCTTAATATTTGCATAAAAATTTACATATTAAACCTTAAATATCAGGATAGAAATCTCATGAAATATTGTCTTGCAACCTAATCATAACTTAATTTGTCATTATCTTATAATGCCATCATAAACTTATTTTACAATACCTTCTCCAAACGTACTTTTATTAGTACACCATGTCCTAATATTTTCAAATTCATATTCTTACATTGTACTTGTATTCTAGATACTATTTATTTTAAGGAATCTAGTTCTTAGATTTCTACATATGTATAAAACCTTAATGGCATGTTTCTACTTGAAATCTTACTACATAACTATGACTATAAATATGAGAAATTCTAATAACATATGTGTACTTACATTCTTAATGCAAAGCTATTTGAAATCATCAACTAAGTATGGATACATTACTGGCATATCTTATCTTGAAATCATATTCATTATCTTGAAATCGTATTTATTGACTTGAACTCTTATCAGATTTTCTAAAAGAGATAATTAACAATATTATTGAAAGTGCAAAGTAACATCTAGAGATGTGTTGGCGTGCATGTCTTTGATGAAGCTTAGATCAGATTCATGTCTCTCACCTGGAAGAACCCCCAGCCCTCACAGGCCACTTTAAGCTTGACCGCCTCCTCTTCAGTTGACACAGGGTCCAGCAGCCTCGCCATGTCCACGACGAGAATGCTCACACCATCAACAGAACTTCCATCTCCACTTGCTGGTACCGCGTCGTCGGGCGTGCTGTCAGCTGCCTCGAGCTCCAGCCGGATATACCTACTGGGCACCTCTGTCAAGGCGCTACCGGAGTCCACCATGGCCTGCACGTTGGGTACTGGGAGAGAACCTCCTAGCTCGCCCAACCGGGGTACTACAGCTCTGCCATCCATGACGTACGATCCTCAAGCGTAATTGACTTGTCTATCTCAATGTGTGTCGTAACCGACTGCAGTATGATCTCTCAAGCGTGATTGTCGTTGCTTATATAATATATATATATAAGTGCTCTCTCAAGCTGTGTCATAACCGACTATAGTATGATTATCTTACCTGCTGTCTGCATTTGCCGCCATTGTGAGCCTCTATTAAATCTACTTCGTACGGTCGTACTGTTCCTACAGTCGTAACGTTTGGAAAGCATTGTGTACCAACATGCATATTGCGTCGACGACCCAGGCTGGCCCTTTTAATTATGGGTTAGAAAATAATGTCTACACAGACTACACAGCAATTCACGTCCGCTTTTGGCAGCCAATCGTCACCACGTTTGGTGCATGCACCTCGTGTGCATTGTTCGGCGGAACTTTCGACATCGTCGTTTTGTCAATTTTGCGTCATGGGTTCTGGGATCCGTGCACGGAGCTGTCGGGAGTGAAGTAATCTTGTGGACGGGAGTGAAGTAATCTTGTGGAATAAGGGGTAAATGGCATCTACACACCAAAATGTCAATGGTTTGGTGCTAGTGTTCCGATTTTCCATGCCTATGTTGTCGCTTGTGGGGACGTAGTTCTTAGGGTGGGCATTTTTGGGTTCGGTTTACCATCGATACTACACATGAGTGGGATCTCACATATAAACTTTCTGAAACTGAACCTAACTTTTAGCCTATTCAACGCCCTACACAACTCAATTGTAATTATGTAATTTGGTTCGATGTCGTTTAGCAAGGAACTTCCATCAAAGACAAATATAAATCAATAATCATCGAAAAGTCAACCATCTTCATCATATTTATCCATTTTTAGTGAATAATACCACTAGTTTTAAGTGAATATACTATTGAAATGCGACTAGATGTACATTGCCATCACGTATCTGGTCCCACAGTTCACTCTGCTAGGTATCTTCATTTTGTTCCTGATCATGCACAAAAAAGAACATTGTAAACAAACAAGACATGATAAACACATATAAAAAATTAAACATAATTTGATGGAATACAAATATGTGATATACTTAGTTTAGTTTTGTATTTGAAGCTTCATTCTCATTGGTTTATCTTGGCTTAAACATTTTAATGTATTTACACATATATATATTAACCATTATACAATTAATTATGATGTGATGCTTTACATAATAGAAGTAGATACATTATTGATATAAGTTATAAAAATGTATGCATGATTATTTTTGTTTGTAGTACGCGCCATATATGGTATTTGTTAATAATTAAGACTAATTCCACTATGATGGTTGTTGGAATATGGAAAGTTAGTCACAAAGGGTGTGGGACCCTACACACTCTTGCTATTTAGTTTTATGAATAGACACCAACTTTTCCCACTAAGGGTAGTTACTCTAATCCTTGGACGAAGAGACCCTTAAGATACTTAGTCCTTAACTCTTGTGCAAAGAGACATTTATGGTGGTTATTATCTACTTTCGGCGAATAGACAGTTAGGGTGGTTACTAATTACCTACTATCTTTAGGGGTGGTTAGACTCTAAACCTTAGGTGAAGAGACACCCACTAACCTCATCATGTGAACTAGTGGCCAATCTATAAAAACTAACCCCATTAACCCCACTACTGGTATTTATTCCCGAAATGTAAAAGAAGAAGGGTGTAGATAGGAAAAGGGCACAATCATTCCTTAGTTCACCATCTAGAGATCAAGAAAGGCAAAGAAAGGAGCGATTTTGGAGAATTCACAACAGAAGGTTACGTAGTTGAAGGGGCTAGTATAACTAGGAGTTGCAACAAGCAGAAGGCTTTTTCAGTATGACTATAGGAGTCCAAAGATCAAAAGGAAAAGATTTCACTCAACTTCTACAATAAGAGAATATTAGGAATCTCAAACATAGATCAATCCAAGGATTTCATAATATGGTATTGAATTTTAAATGAATCAAATCACACTACAAAAAACATAACCATTTTTTCATGCTTAAAATATGATTTATCCATGCAAAAAATGTGTAAAAATATTATTTCTACGCTTACTAAAAGTGTAGAAAATTTTATTATAACAAATCATCCATGCTTTTTGACATGTATATATACTTCACATTTATTTGGTGTCATTTAATTAC
Organism: Alisma plantago-aquatica; assembly: GCA_963693085.1. Taxonomy (NCBI): domain Eukaryota; kingdom Viridiplantae; phylum Streptophyta; class Magnoliopsida; order Alismatales; family Alismataceae; genus Alisma; species Alisma plantago-aquatica. The sequence goes on along the minus strand of OY856412.1, from coordinate 389,642,139 downwards.
ACTTACTAGAGTGATAAATTGGACCTTCATTTTCACACCATGATTTGGTAGGAAATAAATCCACTTAAAAAGTGTGGAAACTTAAAATAGAGAATGTGTAAAAGAATCATGAAACTTTTCACAAAAAGAATTATTCCAACAGAGTTACTATATGTCTACAATTTATATAAAGAGAATTATGTTGCAAAACTATTATTGGAGACAGAATACAACACTTTTTAGCACGATTATACGCATTGAAGTTCAACAAGTCTTTGATTGAAACATACACTTCCAGTCAATATTGACATAATTATATAAAACTAAATTTGGTTTTACAATATCAAGATACAAAAGAAAATAATGAAATGGTGCTACATTGAATACCATTCACTAGCCAATTTGGCCTTCTATTAAAGTATTCATTAGAAAGAGAATGATGATTGCACATGGCACACAAACTTAGACTTCTTTAAAGTTTATTTGCATTATTCATGTGCATGAAATAGTTTCATTATTTCCTTGTAGCAACAACTTATTTCATTTACCCTTTTCACCTCTCCATCTTTAGATTAGATCAAGGATAGCAAAAACAACATATATTGAATATGGCTTCTTGGTGGCCAAGCAATGTGGCAAAAAAACTAAAAATTAGAAGTAGGTAATGATAGCTTATAACATAATAGGGAGAAACAACCATAAGAAATTTAAAGACTAGATAAACTCGTAATCTATCAAAGGAAAAGGTTTTGATTTAAAAAAGATGAGACTATGTAATTGGACCATGAGTTTGACTAATAAGCTTTATATATGGTGGGAAAGTGTGATGCATCAATTTGAGGTGGTAGGTCAGAAGGTTTATTTCTTTTTAAAAGATACAAATGAGTAAAATGATCACAAAAGGTTAGAAAAAAAGGGTTTCAATTTAAGCATGTAGTTTCAAGACAACTTTGTATGGCGATATAGTAATAACAATGTAAAGTATAATAGAAGAGTCCTAGAATTTCTATTACAAAAAGAACAACAAAACATGTGTAGTTGTTGGGACATATCGTCAATTTAAACTACTACAATAGAATGAAAAGTCATTACTAGAATTGAAAATCCATATAGAAATGATAAAACAAATAATAGTAGAACACTCTCCAAACACCTACTTTGATTAGATCCCTTTGTAATGATAATATACTACAAATTGAAAGAAAAAGTGTTGCAATGTGTTCTTCTTCATGTGTTAGGAAGGAGGTGTTATAGGAGTTCACTTTTTCATACTGTACTCCATTAACAAGTATGACTAATTGTAAGTTACATATTATAATTCTTTGTGTGGTACAAATTTGTAAAATGTCCCTTGCATGAACTGCTTTTGATGCAAACTGCATTTTGATTGAGGTGTGATTTGGTTATTGCCATTTGCTAACTAGTTGGATGATAACTATCAATGTTTTATCTAAATTTGAGGGTAACTAGAGCATGCCATTATGCATTCCTATGCATGTATGAAATATAGCTCCGTATAATATGAAGCAGACATGCATGCACACACAAGAATATAATATAACTAGATAAATTGAAACTATTGATCAAGACAATTTCTATATATCAACTGGTTGTCTTGGTACCGAGTTTTGAAGCAAGGACATGACAAATTCTTTGTTCAAAGTTTATTCATATGCATATGTATAGTATTGGGCATCTTATAAAATGCTAGGTAACTTTAGCAGCTTCGAGGTTGTGTTCAAGACACTCAGGATAGCTCCTTCAATGATGGGTCTCACATAGAAGTCTTTACATATTGCAAGCCTCTTCCATTCATCTATCAAAGCATATATCCTCCCCCTCTGCAGGATCTATAGGGAAACCATTCCCTTGTCTATGGGATGTAGTGAAGATGGTTGGGAAATGTTTCGTCCTATAACTTGAAACTCTTTGTATAAATCTTCTGTTATTCAATTTAGCAGGGAAACATAAGGTTTCTTGAACCATATCGAAGACAATTTGTGGGAAAATACTTGGCAATGGAATGAGATACATGTCACTCACAAAAGAACCCAACTTACGACATCAGAGACCTTAATCCAAAAGCCTTGCAGGACCATTAAATTCAAATGTTTTGAGAATGCTAGCATCTAATTTTGAGTACATGGCATGTTTTATTGGGTGTAAACTCAACCCTTACCAAGAATTTCAAAATAAGAAGTTCAACTCAATTAAAAGACACCAAAAAAATTTCATCTGGCTCAAAGAAATTTAACTCATACACTTTGACTGTTTCTCTTTAGTAGGATGTTATTTTCCCATGTAGATTGATACCACAACCATTATAGTTGTTATATAATCTACATGCTAGTCTTTGGTTTTCCTTTCTTGCTCTATGGTTCAAGGATGGATGTGAAAGACCCATTATCCATGTATCTTGATATCAAGCTATAGAGTATGGGCATACCTAAGATCAACCAAAAGTTGATCTGTAGCCAATACTTGTTTTAACTCATATTCAGTATATGCATTGTCACCACTTGCCAACAACTTTAGTTTCCCCTTGCCCATGTCCTCCTATAGTGCCTTCTATACCTTAATGAACTTGGGAGCTACTCCACACAACAAGATTCCATATGTCAAGATGTGTGGTAGAGATGCATGAATTATGGGATATCAGAGTCTGATGTTCCTACACCACTCTAGATCTTTAGTGACACCATGGTGTCTATGAGCATAAACTAGCTCCATCATAGTTACATCTCCAGCATTTTTGCCAACTTCCTATCTTCAATATTATGCTACATGGTAATGTTGGGTGTTTCAAGCAATGTTCATCACCAACATCCTAAGGATTGTGGTTTTGATGTTGTTTATCCTAGAAATCCTTATATGTGTGTTGTTATGTGTCATTATCTTTAGGAAAAGATAGCTACTACACCATGACTACTAAGACGGGCATTGTAAAGAAGTGAAATCACCTCTCTACTAAAAATTTGAACAATAGAACCTCCAGTCCAAATACAATTCAAAGGTATGCTTGGAGTGGGTGTAAAATTTTCAAATCTTTATTAATGGTATACAAAACAACCAAAGTGTAGCAGCGGAATAAAAACATGACTATATTCAATTTATAAAACAAGGTAACATCTTAAACTTACATGTAGGGTACATCATAAGGATCCAGGTAGAGGGAAATCTAAACTACATCAAGATTGTATGCAAGCTTTAACTTCTCAAGCTAGGTCTAAAACTCTATGCCATATCCTCCACACCTTCATCTAGGGCTGGAAGCATACCCTAGCAAAAAGAGAAAATGAAAGACATCAACAAAGGATGGTACGTGCATACTAAAAAGTAAATTGAGAAATTTCTAAAGAATAAGGGACATCAAATTAAAAAGATTCCCATGTAAGAGATAAGGACTACCCAAAGAGGGAATAAAAGGAAAAGAATTCACCATCACATGATAAAAGAGATACTTTCCATAAACTAAATAACTAAAATCCTCCCATACTAGAACATACAAAGATGGTACGACACACACCCCACAATCATCAACTTGCATGCATGTGAGATAAACATTGCCCTAAAATAATATAAATAACAATGGTGGCCAAGCCTCATAAACTTGAAACCTGATAGAGAAAGGAATATTGCCAATCTCCCAAACATATATAAAATGGGTCAAGAATCACACATCTTGCCCTGGGTATGAGGTTCCTTTCCATCCCAAAGGAGCAAGAAATATCACATCTGCTCAGCAGGAAATAACACATCTACCATAAACAAAAACCAATGCAATTACACTACTCTAGTGCAACTGAATCACATAACATGTTTAATGTAGAGGCAAGTAGAAAATATAGTCAGATTATACAAATTGTCACCACATAAGTGACCAACATATACATCCACCTCATAAGTGGGAAAAATATATCACATATCAACAAATAAACATCCACTTCAAAGTGGACACATATCATCAAATAAGTCCAACATGCACCAAGGAATAAGATAAATTCAAGAGAATATCCAAGATTACCACAGACAAGATAGTTCAAAAGAACCATGATATCAAAATAAAAGATATGGTGTAAAGGCTAATTGTCCATAGGTTCAAGAGAAAGAAGAAACATAGACTAATTTCTCAAAAGATTTAGGGGATGCAAACATACCTCAACTTTAGTGTAACATCCCTCACCTGGGTTATGCCTTAACCCTAGGAGTTTTACTTAAGTAAGTCATTTACATTCTTGTCTTTATCTTTTTAAAAGTAATTAAGACTAAAGGAGGGCTAATGTTTCAATTTTGGTCCTATTTGAATAATGTTGAAACAATATTTGCTTATTTTGGACTAAAGTGCAATTTACCCAATATAAGGGGTTACCTTGCAAAATGTTACATGATAAATGTTCCTCAAGTACTTTAGCATCATAAGAATGAAAAGGATGCTAAGGGATGGTTTGTGGAAGCCTAAATTCCAACAAGGGGCTTGTTTGAATAATACTTGTACATTGAATACTAGTTTTGGTGTAATTTGTAATTTACCCAAAACCTAGGGTTGAATATGTAAAATACCACCTCAAGAGTGTCCCTACTATCTCTTGGTATAATTTAGAGAAAATAAAAAGAAAGGGTCGTCTTGTTTGAGACATATTTGAGAAATGATACTCTTGATAATAAAATAATCAAGAAATAAGCATAATTGAAATCCTAAGTTATTTTGTAGCAAATATATATATATTAATTGAAGTGCCCATCAACTAAAAATCTTTGAGCGAAATTCTATAATGGAATGTCAGCCAAAATACCCTGAGAGGCGCCGATATCCTAAGTAGGTGAAAATATCTACCTACATTTTTAATTGAAAAGTAATGTCCACTAACATAAAGGTGCTAATAGATAATAGTATTATATTTATTAAGGAGCTTAATGGTTGATTATAATTCAAAGGAATTTAAATATAAGAAGGATAGCTTCGGAGACAAGGAAGTGGAGGGGGCATGTGGCAAGGAAAGTTGATGGTATCCCTCCTACTTTCTCTCTCCTAAGAATTCAATTATATACACTCAATTATCTACTACTTGAAAGGCTATTTTTGCAATACACATTCACTCCCCACTTAGGAGGAAGACCAATTAAGCAAAGGATAAGGAGGAGAGTGTTCCCCAAGCTTGAGGTAAGATCCATGGTCATCTTCAACCTTGGTTTGAAGGCTAAAATCGAGTTATAACTCTTCTTTTCTTCTCTCTTCCATCCAATGCTCAACTTTGGCAATCTTTTACATCAAAAGGGTTGAGAATGTGCCTTGGATAATTGGAGGAGCTATCTTCACCATTAAAGACAAAAATCTTGGAGCTTTGAAGTTGCTTTGAAGGCGGGTTATATAACTTGAACCCATTGATATTATTATTTGATTTCAATCTTGCAATATATGTTGATCTTTCATTCTTCTCGAATTTTTCATGAGTAGTTGATGAATTAATGAATCCATCAGTTGTATGGACAGTAGAAATGGAGGTCTGAAGCTTGATGATGATGACATCATCTTAGCACGCACCTCTAGGCCAACAATATCAAATGGTTTCAAATTTGTATGGCCAAATGGTTTCAACCTCGGATGGCCAAACGGTTTCAAAACCGTTAGAGGTCAAACGGTTTCAAACCGTTTAGTGATCAAACGGTTTCAAACCGTTTAGTGATCAAACATTTTCAACTTTGGATAGGTCAAACGGTTTCAAACCATATAGTGATCAAACGGTTTCAACCTAATCTAGGTCAAACGGTTTCAAATCGTTTAGTGATCAAACAGTTTCAACCTAATCTAGGTCAAATGGTTTCAAACCGTTTATTGATCAAATGGTTTCAACTTTGGATAGGTCAAATGGTTTCAAACCGTTTAGTGATCAAATGGTTTCAAAACAATCTAGGTCAAACGGTTTCAAACTGTTTAGTGATCAACGGTTTTAAAACAATCAAGGTCAAACGGTTTCAAACCGTTTAGTGATCAAACGGTTTCAAAACAATCTAGGTCAAACGGTTTCAAACTGTTTAGTGATCAAATGGTTTCAAAACAATCTAGTTCAAACAGTTTCAAACCGTTTAGTGATTAAATGGTTTCAAACCCTAGCAAGATCAAATGGTTTCAGACCGTTTGAAAGTCAAAAGTATTTCAAGACCGTTTGAAGGTCAAAATGATCTCAAGACCGTTTGAAGGTCAAAAGGATCTCAAGACCGTTTGAAGGTCAAAAGGATCTCAAGACCATTTGAAGGTCAAAGGGGTCTCAGGACCATTTGAAGGTCAAAGGGCTCTCAAGACCGTTTAAAGGTTAAAGGGGTTTTCAAGATCATTTGAAGATTAAATAATCTCAAACCGTTTAGAGACCAAATAGTCTCAAAACGATGTAAGGTCAAACAACCCTATGAGTGTTTGTTATCTCAAAGTTAATTACAATGGAAGTACCTCTAAAGTACTTAGGTGAATAGTACACTTAGAGTGATTGTCATTTGATTCTTATGAAAGTAATGAACTCAATACACTATGATAAGCATAGGTGCATGTACTTTAGTGAAAGGATGAGCCAACTTAATAAAGTATGGAGTAATCAACATCCTAGAGAGGATGAGAGAGAAACTCACACTTGTGTAATAAACATGTAATGTGCATACACTGATACTTTTAATAAGTGTAGAGTATGAATTAGGGTTTGATCTTTGATAATGTGATCATGAAACCCTAAATTGATAAAGAATGGGAAACCCTTACCCTAATTTCGGGTAATGGTATGAGAAACCCTAATTGATAAAGAATGGGAAACCCTAACCCTAATTTTGGGTAATGGTATGAGAAACCCTAATTGATAAAGAATGGGAAACCCTAACCCTAATTTCAGGTAATGGTATGAGAAACCCTAATTGATAAAGAATGGGAAACCCTAACCCTAATGAGGGAATAGTGGTGTTACCCTTGTATTGCATGGTGTTGATATGTAATTGATATGGTTGTTATCAAGTATATTAACTATGCAGGTATTATGAGATGATGAGCATAGCCAGGTATGAGCTATGATGTTTAATGTGCCTTGTGAGCTATGTGAGATGCTTGTGTAACAAGTATCAAGTATACCTTGGTCAAATGACATGAAGGTGATAGTTACCTGATAAGTGATAACAATGTTCAGTGATGAACTAAGGGTTTGAATATCTAGATCCACTAACCATGATGATGATATTTTTGAGGTATGAGAATTCCCGATGATGAGATAAGGGATTGAGATCCCAATGTTTTATAAAGTTTTGAAAAGTACTTGATAGATGTATTACACTTTTCTTTGTAGCATTTGTTATAATAATTCTTGTTTGAAAACTTGGTTGATGCTAAAAGAATATGGTAATGCACTTAATTAATCTAGTGAAATCTTATCATGTAGAGCCCTGGCCATAGATCCATCATCGTCAGTAGCTGGTGATGATGAAATGGGTTTTCCCACGGGATCTCCTGCGGGGCATATTTTTTAATATGTGGGGGTAATGGGTGCGAATATCCTTACGCCCTAATGTGTGATTGACGTGAGATAAACACGAGATCTCTCAATCCTTCATTATATGTGTCAGGATGGATGTATCACAAATCTCCCGATGATGTTTAATGACGGATCAATGTGAGATAAACATGCAATCTTTCGATTGCGAAGAGAGTACAGTCGCTGTTGTAGATCTATAGTGAAGTTTCCAGTATACCCTGGAAAGCTATTTAGTAGAGACACGAGATGTCCTGTATGTGGTCTCATACTGACCGGGACGGATGAGGTCATGGAGTCTGGCTCTTCCATTGACCTTGGTATGGAACCGATGCTTTATGCCGCCGTGGTCGGTTGGAGTATGAACGGTATACCTCATCTCCTCAGGGCATAAGTGTGATTGTAAAATGTAATCATCCGTGTAGCGTATTTGCTTAAGGATGAAATACGGAAATCATTAGTTGATGTTACATTGCTTTATGTATCCTAAAATGGAAATGTTATACATGTTCTTCATATTCCTTATTAAATAGATGATTTACTGCTTCATCATATATAGTTGTAATGCTTTAAAAGATGATATTGCTCTATTCTGCTTAAATAATGATTTATTTTGCTTATTAATAATAAAGAATCCTCTGCTCAATTTATTATTGTTTATCTACAATAATTATATTTTGGCAGAGAGTTATATCTCTCACTAGGACATGGGTCTCACCCCGTTGGTCACCAACATTTTTAGGTGGACGCAGACGAGCAGGTAGGGACCATACAAGAAGGGAAGGACAGCAACATCAGGGATACAGTAACATATCAGGTGGAAATATTGATTGTAGTGTCTTGTAGATATGAGTCCTATGTGTCGTCTCTGTACTCTCAGGTCCTCGGAGTCAGTACTCAGTGTTTTCTTGATCGATCTGAGATTTTGGCTTGAATGCCTCAAGGTTTTATGTTGCTTATGTATAGTTTTGGCAAAGAAACTGTTGTAAATATGTTCCTCGAGAAGCGATGGTTCATGGTATGTACAATGTGAACTATAATGTATACAGTATTTTGGTTCTCTTTATAAGAATCTCCTGGAATTGGATCTCTTTGCAAAATGTTTTAATTTTTAGTGATTTTTATTATTCTGTTGATTATGGTTAATTCTGCAATTAATTACACCGGTTTGATTTGTTGTCGGATCGTCACAAAGTTTTGGTATCAGAGCCTAAGGTTCACTGAGTCTAAAGAGACATAGGATTAAGGTCGTTAAGTCTGTTCTAGTGTCTTCTAGTTTATCTGATAGTGACTTCTGCTCTCAAGAGAAGAAGTAAAGCTTGAAGATGGCTGGATCACACGAAGAACATGCTGCTGAAAGCAGTGTTGCTGCACTAGGAGGAGGTGTAAGGGATCAGGCTAGAAAGGAACTAGTACCTGAAAATCCCCGGCTTGACCAAGCTTTGATAAAAAAAACCCAACTTTCCATGCTCTGTTTGGGTAGTTCATGGTGACAATGACACATATGATGGATAGGATGCCACCACCTGTACCTAGGGCACCAGTCCCCGATGAGAGACATGGAGCTGGCAAGACTTTTGAACAGCTTCGATGGGTAGGAGCCACTGATTATACTGGTATAGCTGACCCAGCATAAGCAGACTTGTGGCTGACTGAGCTGGAGAAGGCCTTCAGAATTCTTAATATCCCAGAAGCTGAGAAGGTTAGGCATGCGGTGTATCTATTGAAAGGAGTGTTGGCCACTGGTGGGCCATTGAGGAAGATAAACAACCAGGAGTTGAGGTCAAATGGAGAGAGTTTCGACGAGAGTTTGTTAGTAGATATTTTCCCAAGACTTACCTGGACGAGAAAATCTCTCAGTTTGAGCGGATAAGGCAAGGACCAATGAACATTAGTGAGTATGAAGCTAAGTTCATGGAGCTTCTACGGTTTTGTCCGCACATGGCTACTACAGATGAGGAGAGGATTCAATATTTTGAGAAGGGTTTGAACGCTGATTTGACCCCACCAGTATCTGCTCTAGAGAATAGAGAGAGGTTTGCCACCTTTGTGGAGTCAGTTAGGTGGATAGAAAGGTCTGTGACTGAGAAACGTCAAGCCAACAGTAAGAAAGTGTATACACAGTTCCGAGGACAAAGGTCCAAAGGTTTTAAGAAACCAAGGTTTTCTGCACCAATAGCACCACTAAGGTTCAATACTCAGACACAGTGGACATCCAGCAAGGGTAGAGGCCATAGTTTACCACCAGAGGGAGCCCACAACTCAACATCAATGTCAGTAACAGGACCATCTAGGCCACAATGGGAGAATAGAAGTTGTTATAAATGCAGGAAGATGGGACATTTGATGAAAGATTCTCTAACTAGAGACGTGAGTGTAACCCAACCACTGAGGTAGAGTCAACAAGGCTCTCAGAAGTGACAGTTTAGCAGTGGCACATGAGGATGTGGATAGGCGTCCCAAGCTGGTTCATCTGCACCCAACAACAGGGTGAGTGGTCGACAACCAGCAACGACAAGATTCTATGCTATGAATCAGCCAGAAGCAGTGGTCAACCCACGAGTCATGATAGGTCAGATGGAATTATTTCATTCTGATATGTCTTCATCCTGCTTTTTATCTGTTTTGATTAATCTGGGTGCTACACATTCCTTTATCACTTGAGAAGTGATTCATGTCTTCAATATGACTATCAGTCATAGAGCAGATAACTTATTATTAGAAACTATGTTAGTTGGATCTGCAGTTTTGCGGGAGGTATGTTCTCCCTGTGTTCTTTCTTTTTCATAACATAGCATTCAGTTAGATCTTATACCACTTGAGATGCATGGGTTCAATATAATCCTTGGGATGGACACCCTAGAAAAGTATAAGGTTGTCTTGGATTGTGGTTCCAAGTAGGCTATGTTCTCATACAATGGTGATACATGGGTCTTTCAGGGGGACAGAAAGATCCTTCCAACCTATCTAGTGTCAGCAATGATAGCTGAGAAACTGATGCGACAAGGATGTGAAGTATTCTTGGCACATGTGGTAGATACCAAAGTAGAGAATCCTAGTCTATATGAAGTTCTGATTGTTAGGGAGTTTGAGGATGTGTTTCCTAAGGAACTTCCAGATGTTCCTCCACCCCGAGAGATTGATTTTGAGATTAATCTAATTTCAGATACGCAACCTATAGCTCAAACACCATATAGAATGTCACCTGATCAGATGGTAGAACTCAAGAAACATTTATAGGAGTTGCTTGAAAAGGGTTTTATTTGACTGAGTACTTCACCTTGGGGTGCTCCAGTTCTTTTTGTGAAAAATAAGGACGGGTCTATGAGATTATGCATAGACTATAGACAGCTCAACAAGGTGACCATAAAGAACAAATATTCTCTGCCGAGGATAGATTACTTGTTTGACCAGTTGTGTGGTGCAACTATATTCTCTAAAATAGATCTGAGATCAGGATACCATCAGTTACGCATCAAGGAGAGTGACATACCTAAATCAGCCTTTAGGACAAGGTATGGTCACTATGAGTTCATATTTATGTCATTTGGACTAACTAATGCACTAGCTGCATTCATGGAACTCATGAATAGAATCTTCCAGCCATTCCTTAATCAATTTATAGTAGTATTTATAGATGACAACCTGATTTACAGTAGAGATGCTCAACAGCATGAGCAATACCTTCGTCAGGCCCTAACTTTACTGAGAGAGCACAAGCTATACACCAAGTTTAGCAAGTGTGAATTCTGGTTATCATAAGTGTCTTTCCTAGGACACGTAATATCTGTCTCAGGTATCCGTGTTGATCCTAAAAAGGTAGGATCTATTTTAGAGTGGGAACAGCCAAAGACACCAATGGAGATACGCAGTTTTCTACGACTTGCAGGCTATTATAAGAGGTTCATTAAGAACTTCAGTTCTGTAGCATTACCCCTAACTAGGTTAACCAGGAAGGAGATTCCTTTTGTCTAGAATGACAAATGTCAACATTCTTTCCAGTTGTTGAAAGAAAGGTTAACAAGTGCGCATGTGTTAGTGTTACCTGAGCAAGGAAAGGGGTATATTGTATTCTTTGACGCTTCTAAGAACGGTCTAGGATGTGTGTTGATGTAGGATAAACAAGTGATTTCTTTTTCTTCTCGACAGCTTAAGAAACACGAGGAAAACTATCCGACGCATGATCTAGAATTGGCTGCAGTGGTTCATGCATTGAAGATCTAGAGACATTATCTCTATGGAGAGACATTCCAGATTTTCACAGACCATAAGTGTAACACCCAATTTTCATGACACATGAGTGGAAGCTATATTTTTTTTCTTTCGACTGAGAGTGTCACAAACATGATAATCATTGCAATTAAAGAAAATGAAACACTTTGCATTGAGAAAAACGGATTCATACATAGTCCTTGATAAAAGGAAAACTATAACTCATATAATATACACTGGTAACAATACTATGCATAAAAAGAGATGTCTAAACTCTAGACTATCTCGGTAGATGGCACCCCACTAGGCAAGCTTGAAAATCTCCTAGACCTTTACTTGTTCTCTTGATCCTCAGGTGCTCCAAATCCTGCGGACATCGCGTCCCCAGCCATGCATTGGGAAAAACAGTCGTTAGAGTAAGTGGCATGAGTATTCTAAAACATACATTGCTAAAGAACTGAAATTGGATATTATAAACATGAAACTAACATCAAACTCTGAGTAAAATCTAGAGCATATTGTTCCTTATTTCTCAATCTGAATTCTTGTCTTTCTACCTTATCTTATTCTGGAGACATGTACCCTGGTATGTGAGTCTCATGACCTACACCAAAGTGTCAAGGTCATACTTATCTTATTTGACTCTCTCTCATCATACTCATGGATGAGATTATGGGCATACTCTAAGCTAAGGTATCTTTTACTTATGATTTTTTTATCTGACTGTGGCCACCATTATACAATAAGTCCTCATGAATTGGTGCATCTACGCCCTGCTTGGTACCAAGGTACCTTGAATGGCACTACATGCCTCTAAATGACACCGAGGTGTCTCTAAATTGGCGTGGCTACGCCCTGAATTGGTGCTGCAACACCTCTGAATTGGAGTATACACTCCTCTGAATTTGCAAAAAATGCCTCTGAGTTGGCAACAGATGCCTCTGAATCATCCCAGGACTAACTAAATGAGGACTTATCATATAATGTCTTATGTGAAGATTTCAACTTAATTATCTTCAGTCTAAACTTACTTAATTCTTAATCTGAACTGAAGTTGAATATTGATTGCTTTATTAAATTTTGAATATGAACTTACCTTATATTAAAACTGAACATTGATAACTGAACTTATCTAAAACTGATTACTGAGTACTCAACAGGTACTAAATTCTGAATTTGAATCTGGATCTTTTATTCTTAAGTGATAAACTGAATCCACAACTGAATGTGAATATGAATCTCAATTACTTCATAATTGAGGTTGGGTCTAAAACCCTTATCATGTATCTTTATTCAAAACTTGGCTACTCACACAATGAGTAGTCTAAGTCTGAATATAAATCTAATATCCATATTATCTGGATAATCCTTAATCTAATACTTCAATCTTATAGGAATAATGTAGCTACATTTGATACTAAATAAATGACAACTAAGATTACATGCTTAGGGAAAGGATCTGAACTAAATATGGGAATACAGAGCATATGATAGTTCTCGAGTATCAAATATCTATAAGAATGTTATTTCTAATAAGGTGACTCAATTTCTATGAAATATCATTAAGTCTGGTCTCAATACAGTCGTATAAACTTAAATCTTAAATCTTAAAGTAGAAATCATATAGAGTCTCATCCTACAACTTAATCATGACTTAATGTCTCATAATTTTCTAATATCATCATATACTCATGTTACAGTATATTCTGATCCCAATAGTACCTTTATCTTGGAAATTGGGCCATGGTCTACCATGTACAACACCCATATTCTCACATAATACTTAACTTCTTAAACACTAATGTTTCTAACTAATTCATTCCACTTCTTAATTCTTAGATCGCTACATATAAAAGAAACCTTAATGACATGTTCCTACTTGAATTCTTAGTACACCATTATATCTACAAAGGAGAAGAAATCTTAAAAACATGTTCTACTTGAAATCTCAATACTTGATTGCATATATATATAAGGGACACTAATAACATATTTGTACTTAAAATCCTAATACATGGTTATATCATATAACCATGGAAGGATGGCAGTCTTATTTTAGTTTCATATCTTGTAGTCCTGAGTATCCATATGGAACATCTCTAAGGGATATGATAGAAATATATTCTCTTACCTTCTTATAAACATAATTCATGATCTAGAATCATTCCATAACACATCACTACTTAAAAGTATTGAGCATATGAAATTCTACAATCATAAGCACATAAAATATTTCTTGCATATTTTAACTTAGAATATAGGACATGAAGATCACAGTTAAAAATATACTTGGTTTGATAAACATAAATACTCATGGGAATAAACCACTTACCTCTTGTATAGATGGCATCGATAAGGAAGTCTCGATTCTAAGTTCCATAACTTTAATAACCTGGATATCATCATAGTTTTATCAGTCCAAGCCTATATTTCCTATTTCTATTTCTAAATCTCAAAACTCCATCTTCCTAACTACATATACCAACTTAGGGTTCTTATTTAGACTAAACATAACTTTAATCTAAAATCAACATAAAATCTTGTCATTGAAATAAAATAAAACTCATACTATATAATTAGTATTATCTTTATACTCAAATAAGACATAAATCACCTTATCCACTAATATGAACATATACTTCATATAATGAGAACAATTCTCAAATATAGTTACATATTCTAAACTTATTGACTCAATTAGAAAATCAAAGTAGAATACCATCATGTTACTAATATCAGACCAAATTAAGCATACATATATCACTTATTGTGTCAGGATAATCATTAATTATTCTTTCATAATGGCTACTCATCTAAAACTAAATACTAATATAATAGCACAAGAAACTTCATCAAATCTCCAAAAAAGTATTCATATAATGTAGGAATGATCACGTATTAAAATATCAGTTCATTTAAAAATCATATCATGGGTGAAATACCCAAAATACCCTTATTAGGATTTATATCAAAAACCTCAATAAAACTGCATATATGAAAGATCAGGATCAGAACTAATGTTAAACATATCAAAATACACATTCAATAAAATTTGCATGAATTTCTAAATTCATTTGCTATTTTTAATTGACAAGACATCAAAATCATATAGTTTTAGCTCCCCAACACATAATAAATAATAGACATATAAATCACATTCTGGAGATATTTTTAGAATATAGTACACTCAAAGAGCTTTCCATGGATATGTTATTTGATGAAATCTGAGTTCCCAATCTTAAGATATTGAATTTTAGAAGCTTACCTAACCTTGGCCAATCTCGACCGTCGAGATTTGATCTGGCAGCCCCCATCTCAGGCGCATCTCAGGCCTTAGGGCCGGCGCCTACCTCCCACTCCCTTTGCATTCTCGCGTGTTTAAGCAGCAAAATAGAGTGTCGGTGGTCCATCACCTCCGAAGGTCGATCTCGCCTTTGTGGCCATGTGATCATGAGGGATGCAGTGCCTCCATCTCCGGCCTGGCCTGAACCTTCAGGGTGGCACTATCTCCTTGGTTTGGGTGGATGGGATCAAGGATCGCCCATGGCAAACCCTCACAGCCACCAACAATGGTGCCTCTTGCTTCTTCTTCCTTGATCTACTTCTCTTGCCCTTGATTCCGAACAAAACCCTAGCCACGAATTCGTACGACGTCCAAGTTTAAAACAATGAAGCTTTTATAGCCTTTCACCCAAAGGATTTCGGGCGAGCCCTCCCTCTTCATCAGACTCTATTCGGGTCCTGCCAAATAGGGGCACCGTTCTCCTGTCTGTGCTGGGTAGGCGTCCCCCTTTTTTTGTTTCTTTTTTTTCTTCTTCTTGCATAAAAGTCCTACTTAGAGAAATATTTATAGATTCCATATCAAAGCTCTGTTTGATCCCAAATTTTGGGAGAAACACTCTATGGTTATCACCTATATATGAACAAGATATCAAGTCAAAACTTACTAGATAAACATTTCAAACTTATCTTTTAAATAAGAACATTATAATTACTAATTTAATTACCTAGGTCACTATATACATCAAAATCATATGATATTTCTCCCACAATCTTATATTAGAGTTATTCTTCTAGTAAAAATATCTTAAGTATTTATTATGACACCAAAATACTGCATACTCAAATTTGTACTCCAAGGACCCATGTGAAATCCTTAATTTGCCTTATCAGGCTGAATTTGGATCCTAGGGCCAATGGCCCTTCTCTTTATTTCCAAAAGAATTCATACGATTAATCATATCCTCAATTACAACATTAAACTTTTAAATAAACATCATTCATCAATTACATGTTCCTTAAGATACACTCGATGATCATGACTTCACTTACTTAATATGTAGAAATCAACTAAGTCTAGGGCTCAAACCATCAACTACCATCATTGTGTTTCCTTCATAGTTCAACTTTGTATTTCATCTCATATTATCAAATGAAATATCAGATTCCCAGACTTTTTAGATACTACAAAGTCATCCTGAGTGCATAAAATACCTCTCTGCATTCTTTTTCTATAGGATCCAAATATTATGAAAATTGGATAAATTTTATTGTAAACATAAATCTATCACATATTGATGTCATCAATAACTTAATAATGTCCTTTCTAGGTTCCAAAGATCAGGGTGTGACAATACTACCCACCTTTATGGGAATTTCGTCCTCAAAATTTCTCTAGACTACTATCCACCTTAGGGTTCTACTTACCTCTTCATCATATTAAGGTACACTTAATGTTCAAATTTTTGTATGCAAAAAATACATAATATATTTTCATAAAATGTTTATGTGAGAATTATCTATTACGTTGGTCTATTTCTCAACTCATACTTAGAGTTTATGAAACTAAACTTGGCTCTATTCTTAGGACATCTACCTCAACATTGTCATGACTTTCTAACATTAGTTGTACATGATTTTGTAACCTTACGTTCTATAGGTAACTCCTACATTCCTGGATATGTGGTGATCAGGCACATACCCAGAGATGTGGGATCCTGACATGCTATCTCTTATTAACCTACTAATACATGTGTCCCATACCAAACGGACCAGTATGAAATGAGAGATGCATCAAAATCTAGTGCTTATGGCATTCCTCTTCAGTTCATAATTAGCTGGCCATAACCATTGAGAATGGAGAAGCAACATCATTAGTTAGGGTTAGGTTAAAACATGAGACCTAGAATAGGTAAACATATATCTCTGACATCTCTATTTCTTCGAAGGTGAAAACTCTTAGTCATTCTAGGTCATCGTATCTTTCCATGGGAATCCATCCCTAAACCCTAATCTCTTATCTTCATCCTAGGGTGACTATGAGAATCATATTTGCCTGGTGGCCATTTACCAAATTGCTCTGATACCATATAGTAACACCCCAATTTTCATAACACATGAGCGGAAGCTATATTTTTTTTCTTTCAACCGAGAGTGTCACAAACATGATAATCATTGCAATTAAAGAAAATGAAACACTTTGCATTGAGAAAAACTAATGCATACATAGTCCTTGATAAAAAGAAAACTATAACTCATCTAATATACACTGGTAACAAGACTATGCATAAAAAGAGATGTCTAAACTCTAGACCATCTCGGTAGATGGCACCCCACTAGGCAAGCTTGAAAATCTCCTAGACCTTTACTTGTTCTCTTGATCCTCAGCTGCTCCAAATCCTACGGACATCGCGTCCCCAGCCATACATTGGGAAAAACAGTTGTTAGAGTAAGTGGCATGAGTATTCTAAAATATACATTGCTAAAGAACTGAAATTGGATATTATAAACATGAAACGAACATCAAACTCTGAGTAAAATCTAGAGCATATTGTTCCTTATTTCTCAATCTTAATTCTTGTCTTTCTACCTTATCTTATTCTAGAGACATGTACCCTGGTACATGAGTCTCATGACCTACACCAAAGTGCCAAGGTCATACTTATCTTATTTGACTCTCTCTCATCATACTCATGGATGAGATTATGGTCATACTCTAAACTAAGGTATCTTTTACTTATGATTTTTTTATCAAATTGTGGCCACCATTATACAATAAGTCCTCCTGAATTGGTTTATCTACGCCCTGCTTGGTACAAAGGTACCCTGAATGGCACTACATGCCTCTGAATGACATAGAGGTGTCTCTAAATTGGCGTAGCTACACCCTGAATTGATGTTGCAACACCTCTGAATTGGAGTATACACTCCTCTAAATTGGCAACAAATGCCTCTAAGTTGGCAATAGATGCCTCTGAATCGTCCCGGGACTAACTGAATGAGACTTATCATATAATGTCTTATGTGAAGGTTTCAACTTAATTATCTTAAGTCTAAACTTACTTAATCCTTAATCTGAACTGAAGCTGAATACTGATTGATTTACTAAATTCTGAATCTGAACTTATCTTATATTAAAACTGAACACTGATAACTGAACTTATCTGAAACTGATTACTGAGTACTCAGCGGGTACTAAATTATGAATTTGAATCTAGATCTTTTATTCTTAAGTGATAAACTGAATCCACAACTGAATGTGAATATGAATCTCAATTACTTCATAATTGAGGTTGGGTCTAAAACCCTTATCATGTATCTGTATTCAAAACATGGCTACTCACACAATAAGTAGTCTAAGTCTGAATATAAATCTAATATCCATATTATCTGGATAATCCTTAATCTAATACTTCAATTTGATAGGAATAACGTAGCTACATTTGATACTAAATAAATGACAACTAAGCTTACATGCTTAGGGAAAGGATCTGAACTAAATATGGGAATACAGAGCATATGAGAGTTCTCGAGTATCAAATATCTATAAGAATGTTATTTCTGATAAGGTGACTCCATTTCTATGAAATCTCATTAAGTCCGATCTTACAGTCGTATAAACTTAAATCTTAAATCTTAAAGTAGAAATCATATAGAGTCTCATCCTACAACTTAATCATGACTTAATGTCTCATAATTTGCTAATATCATCATATACTCATGTTACAATATATTCTGATCCCAATAGTACCTTTATCTTGGAAATTGGGCCATGGTCTACCATGTACAACACCCATATTCTCACATAATACTTAACTTCTTAAACACTAATGTTTCTAAGTAATTCATTCCACTTCTTAATTCTTAGATTGCTACATATAAAAGAAACCTTGATGACATGTTCCTACTTGAATTCTTAGTACACCATTATATCTATAAAGGAGAAGAAATCTTTAAAACATGTTCTACTTGAAATCTCAATACCTGATTGCATATATATAAGGGACACTAATAACATATTTGTACTTAATATCCTAATACATGGTTATATCACATAACCATGGAAGGATGGTAGTCTTATTTTTGTTTCCTATCTTGTAGTCATGAGTATCCATATGGAACATCTCTAAAGGATACGATAGAAATATATTCTCTTATCCTTCTTATAAACTTAATTCATGATCTAGAATCATTCCATAACACATCACTACTTAAAAGTATTGAGCATATGAAATTCTACAATCATAAGCACATAAAATATTTCTTGCATATTTTAACTTAGAATATAGGACATGAAGATCATAGTTAAAAATATGCTTGGTTTGATAAACATAAATACTCATGGGCATGAACAACTTACCTCTTGCATAGATGGCATCGATAAGGAAGTCTCAATTCTAAGTTCCATAACTTTAATAACATGGATATCATCATAGTTTTATCAGTCCAAGCCTATATTCCCTCTGTCTATTTCTAAATCTCAAAACCCCATCTTACTAACTACATATACCAACTTAGGGTTCTTATTTAGACTAAAAATAACTTTAATCTAAAATCGCCATAAAATCTTGGCGTTGAAATAAAATAAAACTCATACTATATAATTAGTATTATCTTTATACATAAGACATAAATCACCTTATGCACTAATATGAACATATACTTCATATAATGAGAACAATTCTCAAATATAGTTACATATTCTAAACTTATTGACTCAATCAGGAAATCAAAGTAGAATACCATCACGTTACTAGTTTCAGACAAAATTAAGCATACATATATCACTTATTGTGTCAGGATAATCATTTATTATTCTTTCATAATGGCTACTCATCTAAAACTAAATACTAATATAATAGCACAAGAAACTTCATCAAATCTCTAGAAAAGTATTCATATAATGTAGGAATGATCACATATTAAAATATCAGTTCATTTAAAAATCATATCATGGGTGAAATACCCAAAATACCCTTATTAGTATTTATATCATAAACCTCAATAAAACTTCATATATGAAAGATCAAGATCTGAACTAATGTTAAAAATATCAAAATGCACATTCAATAAAATTTGCATGAATTTCTAAATTCATTTGCTATTTTTAATTGACAAGACATCAAAATCATATAGTTTTGGCTCCCCAACACATAATAAATAATAGACATATAAATCACATTCTGGAGATATTTTTAGAATATAGTACACACAAAGAGCTTTCCATGGATACCTTATTTGATGACATCTGAGTTCCCGATCTCAAGATATGAATCTTAGAATCTTACCTAACCTTGGCCAATCTCGACCATCGAGATTTGATCTAGCGGCCCCCATCTTAGGCGCATCTCAGGCCTTAGGGCCGGCGCCTACCTCCCGCTCCCTTTGCGTTCTCACGTGCGTAACCAGCAAAATAGAGTGTCACTGGTCCATCACCTCCGGAGGTCGATCTCGCCTCTGTGGCCATGTGATCACGAGGGATGTAGTGCCTCCATATCCGGCCTGGCCTGAACCATCAGGGCGGCACTATCTCCTTGGTTTGGGTGGATGGGATCAAGGATCGCCCATGGGAAACCCTCATAGCCACCAACAATGGTGCCTCTTGCTTCTTCTTCCTTGGTCTACTTCTCTTGCCCTTGGTTCCGAACAAAACCCTAGCCACGAATTTGTATGATGTCCTAGTTCAACAAAATGAAGCTTTTATAGCCTTCCACCCAAAGGATTTCGGGTGAGCCCTCCCTCTTCATCAGACTCTATTTGGGTCCTACCAAACAGGGGCATCGTTCTCCTGTCTGCGTTGGGTAGGCATCCCCCTTTTTTGTTTCTTTTTTTTTCTTCTTCTTGCATAAAAGTCCAACTTAGAGAAATATTTATAGATTCCATATCGGAGCTCTGTTTGATCCCAAATTTTGGGAGAAACACTCTATGGTTATCACCTATATATGAACAAGATATCAAGTCAAAACTTACTAGATAAACACTTCAAACTTATATTCTAAATAAGAACATTATAATTACTAATTTAATTACCTAGGTCACTATATACATCAAAATCATATGATATTTCTCCCACAATCTTATATTATAGTTATTCTTCCAGTAAAAATATCTTAAGTATTTATTATGACACCAAAATACTCCATACTCAAATTTGTACTCCAAGGACCCATGTGAAATCCTTAATTTTCCTTATCGAGCTGAATTTGGATCCAAGGGCCAATGGCCCTTCTCTTGATTTCCAAAAGAATTCATACGATTAATCATATCCTCAATTACAACATTAAACTTTTGAATAAACAACATTCATCAATTACATGTTCCTTAAGATACACTCAATGATCATGACTTCACTTACTTAATATGTAGAACTGACTTCTAGGTCCAAGCCTAGGCCTCCAAAGAACCTATGTTGCATATATGTGGAATTAGGGTTAAGTTTCCATTAATTATTCAAAACCCTAAAAATCACCTTTTTATTATTAGTGGATTAGGTTAACAAAACTATGCCATGTTTTAGATTATATTTTCCTGAGTTTAAAATATATTTTATTATATTTTTCTGACTTACAAATATTTAGTTATGAATTATACAAGATAATATCCATTTAGATTAAATCTAAGAAAATCTCATATTTTTAACTTTGGATTTAGATTACAAAACTAGTACCATTGGAAAGCTTATATTTTTCTGAATCCAATGAGTATTTATTTGTAATTTTCAGCTAATCAGAGATTTAGTTATGAATTTTTTAAATCCGACCAATCGGAAAAATCTAAAATGCCACATCAGCGAAGAAACTCATTGAGAAAAGGATAAGGGCGAGACCCACTCTGCTGACTTGGCCCAAATGGTGTCGGCCAAGTCATGGTCAAAGACCCAACTTTGACTCACATAGGGACAAGAAAACACGGGCTGAAAAGACATAATTGCCCACGAGTGAAAATAGACAGAAAAGAGACAAAGTTAGGGTAAAAGAGGAAAGAAAAAGGGAAGGCATCTTCTCCCTCGCACACTAGCCATGGCTGTAAGCATGGTTTTGGAGGAAAACCATCTTGCACAGAAATACGAGAAGCAAAAGCATCGAATCGAAGAGAAGACACCGCGGAAACTCATTGTGAAGGAAATTGCACTTTGATGTAGTCAAGCATCCAGTAGATAGACCACAAGCCCAGAGACAGAGGAGGCCAAGGCATCAGTCGAACACATGCTCAAATGAAAAATTGAAACCGAGGAAACGATACATGCAGTGCTGCGGATTTGCGGATGGAATCATCTTCTTAAAAGTTTGGGTGTTCGAGCTGGTAGGGATGGTAGCGTCGAGGAGCAAGGAAGGACATTTGGGAGAAACTTAAATATAGAGACTTAGGGTCTTATGTATGGTTTGAGAGATGTGGAATACTCTCCCGAACACAATGGGAGAAAAATCTTGAGAAACCATCGAGAGACGACCAAGAAAGTTGAGTCATAAAATTCAAGGGGGCGGGTTACTGTAGCTCTCCGCGGACCTCTCCTACCTGAGGTAAGAGATGGGTCAGGATCTGCACGATGGAGATCAACGGCTCAGATGGCTCGCGCTAGAAAGAAAAAAATAAAGGAAAATCAAAGTGTGACACAAGTAAATATGAATATCTTAATCGAAATGGAATTTGAGTAAAGTGGAATTACATAATTATATCAATTCTTTCCAAATCAAATTGGGTGTCCAAACACTACCCAATTAATATGAAAATTGGCACCTAGACTAATTAAGGCATGTAGATTCTGATTATGCACTTAGTTTTGCCTTTTGGGAACTTTTAATGGGTTAAATTAATCAAATCTTATTTTCTCTTTCCTCAAGCATTAATGACATTAAGATTATCCAAATTTTATGAAACTTGACTCACAAGTCATATTTAATGTGCCGGATACGAATTTGCCATCAATTTTACATGTTGGAGTTGTTTGTATATTTATTTATATTTTGAAGGTTCTACACACTTTCTCTCTCCCGATTTCACCTTTTAAGCAAACTTTCTCCAAATTGGATGAAAATTCACCCAAAGGCTATATTTATTGTGTAGATTATGAATCTAAGATTATTTTCCTCTTTTGGAGCCATTTAATATTTTATTTTATATTTTGGGGAAAACACACATCTTCTATTCCAAATTGAATTAAATAAATTATTGTTGTGAATAATGTGATACTTGACTACCAAGGTAGTTGAGACCCAAGGAATATGATTTTAAACTTAGATTTCACTGTTGAGATTTCTTTTTATGAGATATGTCATATGGCCCATTAATTCATTATTTATCCAATTAAGTTATGTATGCTCATATTACCTCTAAATGAATTGTGTGACATATTAAAGTACATTATTCATGCATTAGATTATTAGGACCATACTAACCTCAACCTTGTTTGATCAAACTCAAAAGGTCAAAGTTCCAGGGTAGGGTCCAAGATCTGGTATGTTACATACATGCACCAAGTTGGATGAGGGTATTTTGCATTCCCATTGTGGCACGTCACTTTGAGGGTGGTCTTCATAGATGACCGAGATGCACAACATGAATCAGGGACGTGAAGGAAGACAACAACTACCAATTGGATTTTTTTTCACACTGCTCCCGTAAGGTTTCCAAAATGTGTAGGTGCACATCATTAAAACCCACCTAAATCAAGTTTGGAGGCTCTGAGAATGCTTCATGATCCACCCAACATTAAATGAAATTGTTCTCAAACAGTTCGCATATAGTGATTGTCGAAAGAGCAAACCATTATGATGGGATGGGTTGAATGGGGGTGTTTGTACTCGAGGGGTATTCTCTCAACAATATTGATCTACCATAGTGGTTAGGGTCTTCTGTTGCATGTTAGAGAGTCACCTGAGTTTTGTGGGGTATCATTAGCTAACGGTAGAGAATGGTTGTGAAAATGAACTGTGTTGTGATTTAGATGCAATTGATTTTCATCATGTTCTATACACCAATGAAGAGTCATGCAATTGATTTTCCTATAGATGGTTGGAACCAATCTTTCAGATAGAAAAAGGAGGCTAAATGATATATTTGATAAGAGACACCACTCTCCTACATATAGGATATGGGGAAAGCGTACATACTTTGGACAAAATCATAGTGAGACAAGACACACATGGGCCAATATACAAATAGAGTCAATACTAATTATCTAAATAATAAGACTCGATGATACTTCCCCTCAATCTGAAGCTTGGGAGAATCTCAAGTTAGCTTGCAAATAGACAAATGGACTAAAGCAGAATGAAAAGATAAACCAAGTGCATACAAAAAATTTCCCCCCTCAATATTATAGTAAAGCACAAAAACACTCATATACTTCCCCTCAAGTAAATAATTAAAAGAAGGTATTGAACGTGGTCGAAGAAGCTTCATGATCAGTATGAAGTGGCATCTAGAGAAATAAACAAAAATAGGTAGGTATCAGGGTCTTCATCACATTCTCTAGTGTCCTATTAGAGAAAGTGTATGATCACAGTCTCCAGAGAGTGTTGGGTCATAGCATTCGTAACAATCAATGTGTATACAATGCACAAATAAGAAAAGAGTCAATATGTGCAAGGCAAAAACAATCTAGAGAGTGCTGACACACTACGATAGAAAGTCAATGTGTGCAAGGCACAAACAATGTCAATGTGCAAATTAAGAATAGACAAAAATTAGACAGTAGAGTCGACAGTATTTAGATAAAATATCATCAACTTAAATAAGCAAGCAACATACACAAAGCTACAGACTGTAAATTCTGTAACAAGCACATAACAACAGAAGAAGAAAAAAATAGCATGAAGATCCATATAGATAGCAACATAAATAATCTTTCTCTTTTCATCTCCTCTCCTCCATGCTATCTTATCCCTATACTTATCTTCCTCTATTCGCCCCCTCAAGCCAACCACAAAAAGAGTCAAGAGTGGTTAGTGTATAAATTCACAAATAATGGTAGAAGAACTAGATATGTAGGTAAATATGTGGAGGAGAGTAACCAATAGCTCGACACAATGTGTAACATGACCCTATTATACAAATCCGTGTAGAAAAACAAATGGATCTTTTTGCGATCAGAAAATGAACATTTGTCCGATCCTTAAGCTAAGAAAAGTAGGAGGGTGTAGGGGGGAAAGATCCTCACTGTATAGATTAGAACAAGTATCAAATTTGATTAGCAAAGCACAATGTGTATATGGGGGTAGTAAAAGCATTGTAGTAGGGAAGGAGAGAGTGTTGGCCAACAAGTAGTAGGGTTGTATCCAGGTAGCAAGTTGTAGGTAGTAATAGCAATGCAGTACAAAGGTAGCAAGGCAATGGAGGAAGGGAGGATCAGCCGAGACATAAAAAAATGTAAGAATGGGTGACAAATTAGCTAGTAAAGGAGGTAGAGATTGTAGGAAGTTGGAAGAGGCACAGTAAAAAGAGTCAACAAGGGAGGTTTGGCATAGGTGGTTGTGACAATAGAAATAAGGAAACATGGATAGGGTTATTCCATATAGTAGGGAGCAGAGGGGGACGGCATCATGTCATAGGTTGTTTGGGGAGATGTAGTTGGTGTGGCATGAAGTAGAGACCAGGAGTAGAAGTGAGGAAAGTAAAAAGGAGATCTCTATGAGCATAAGGGGAGAAACAACAAGTGGGGAGCAAGAGGGGGTAAGTTAGGGTGGTGATAACTTGAGAAGGGGTATATTGCAGCATGGGGGTAGGCATCAACAATAGTCAAGCAAGAAGGTCTCATAGGTGGCAAAGGAGGTTGGCGGAAATAAGCCTAGCCGACGGGAAACAAAAGTAGGGGTTAACCATGGTGTTGGGAAGGAAAGTAGCAGGTGACTAAAGGCAAAGAGGTAGGAGCAATAGCAAAAAATAATATGAAAGAGAAACAAAGACCATAGAACAACCTACAGGTAGGCGAACCACAAGGAAGAAGTGTGGCCACCCACCAACTACATCTCCCTCTCTTTTCTCTCTCTTAAGACTTGGTTTTTGGATCATGCTCTAATACCATGTCAGAAATGATAAGAAGTCAAGATGTTATATTTTATAAGAGGAACTACTCTAATGTATATAGGAGAAGGGGAAACATACACACTTTAGACCAAACTCTAATGTACCAAGGCACACTTTCACCAATATACAAACAAACCCAATACTAATTAACTAAATAATAAGACTCTCTAACCCAATCAAAACTAGTCAAAAGGAAATACAAATTTGGCACAGTTCCAAAATATATTTTATAAGTTGGGCCAACCAAACAAGCCCTTAATGCACACACACACACAGATATATATATATATATATATATGTGTGTGTGTGTGTGTGTGTGTGTGTGTGTGTGTGTGTGTATACATATATATACATATATATGTATATATATACATATATATGTATATATATACATATATATGTATATATATACATATATATGTATATATATACATACATACATACATATATATGTATATATATATACATATATATGTATGTATGTATATATATACATACATACATATATATATATGGTGGTGAGATTGTTTGCTAAATCATAGTCAGCACATGAATTTATTGGATGTGACAACACCATCAGAATCTAATAAATTTTGTCCATCCAAACCAATTAAGTCATGCAAAGTTTGAGTTTCACATGAGTTGAAGAGAACTACCTTGCAAATTTAATTCATCCCAATACAACCTAAACATTTTCGATTCATGATTTTCTCCCTCCTACACCCCTCCCTGATCAATCATAGTAAGAATGACAACCTTACAAACTAGAATGGAAGCACATCTTGTACTAGAGATCCCATTAATGATAATGCCCACTCATACATCTTACCTTGACTTCACTTTGCCTCCTCATTTTATATTTATTGGAGTAAACTTACATACATTATTCATTTCTTCAACTTTTGTAATAATCACCAAGCACGTTAACTTTTGTATGTCATGCTTAAATTCTTGAATAAGGGATGGAATTATTTATAGGAATAAAAAAAGTTAAATAAGAAGACCAACTTCTACATACAAAGCATTAGAAATTTTCCATTAAGTCATCCACCATGTCAAGATAAGGTTTATTCCAAAAAAAGACATACAAAAATATGTAGCATTTAAAGAACGACTTTTTTACGTAAAAGAGATAGATGAGAGTTTCTAGAATATCCATTTTCAAAACCAAGTTTGTTCATAGGGGTGATAAATATTTATCTCATCATATTCTCCTTGAGAGGCAAATCAAAGGAGATACATCAATCTAATTTTAACTTTTAAGGAGCTTCAATTTTGTATGGATGTGATTTGTAACTTTGTCCCCGTTTAGGGGTTTAGGAATATATTTACCCAAATTTTCCAGAAAAAAAATTGTTTGTTTAGATTGTAAAGAATTGGCATATCTAAACACGACCTAGAAAATTGGGATCATCTCACTCAAATACACTGTCACAAGAATAAGTCCCATGGGATTATACCCTCAGTAGTTGTGCTACTCCTTTCCCTTTGAAAGACAAGGTGAAGGATATAGCTAGGATAAGTGGAAGACACTAACCAAATCTAGAATGTTTTTGTAGTTGTTCTCTCTTTACAATTTCAAACTAATCGACCACAAAACTTGAAAACATAGAAAGAGGACCTAACAATAAATGGTATGGAAGTAAATCACACAAGAATGCAATTTTGACCCAATAATCCCTGAAATTACTGAAAATAGGAGTTACCAAATTTGTCTTAGGAGTGAAGGCAGAGTCTAACGTATTCTGTTCTCTTAAATATGAGTTCTTTTGCTCATAATATTCACCTTATTCACTTGATGGAAGTTCAGTCCTGGTATAATGTTTGTCAAGAGGACCTTATGGCCTCTTTATATAGCATATAATTGGATTTTGTCGATAATGAATGTTTCAATAACCTCTTTGGGAGTGACCAGGGAACCCAATGTAGTAATTGGAACACAAATAAAGAAGTAATGTTTAGGATATGAGTAATGCCACAAAAGTGGTACAAGTGGACCAAATGGACATTGATGACTATAATGGTTACCCACGTGTTGGTCTCAAACTTAAATAGAGGAAAAATCATTACAAAAATCTGATTAGACACCACTCATTTTATGATTCATTGCCTCTTGATGCTCTAAAAGACGATCATTCTAGGTCCCTCTT
The DNA here is from genome assembly GCA_963693085.1 of Alisma plantago-aquatica. Taxonomy (NCBI): domain Eukaryota; kingdom Viridiplantae; phylum Streptophyta; class Magnoliopsida; order Alismatales; family Alismataceae; genus Alisma; species Alisma plantago-aquatica. Next base: position 389,613,992 of record OY856412.1, on the reverse strand, counting down.
GTTGCAACATGATGAGGAACTTGTGAAATACCTTCCACATGAATGTCGAGTTATGGATCTATAGAAAGGAGAGGAGAAAATAGAGAGATTCATATGATAGAATCACTTAAAAAGAAGAGGACACATATGAGTGTATGCCCTTCATGAAGATTATTGAGCTATCCTTCACATATATGTCCTACAAAAGAAAAAAATACCATTACCCTGACGTAATATATTTAACACACGCCTACACCCATGCACACACACACACACACAAGGAGGAATTCAACTTAGACCAACTTTTTTGTTGCTAATATAGTCTCTAGTCTGTTGCACCCTACCCAAAAAATACATGTCCAACATATATCCTTGATAGTCAAAATTAATTGAAAGGTCACTTTAAAATAAGAAAAATATATATTTGGATTTGCAACCATGTTTTATAAGGAAAATAAGGAAAATAAAATAAAGCATTATAAATGCCACAATGGAAAGTCAATCTGACATCTGATTTTGATGTATTTTAAAAATAACCATAATTTGGATCTGGCAATTTTTTTATGAGTGAGGAAGGACTAGAACTCCATCTCACCCAATAAACTAGCATTGAGCTGTTTCTAAGTGTTAAAAGAGTGGTATATGAATTCAAGGTAAACAACAACAAAAGTAACTAAAACATGTTCTTATTGTTGGAGCGATTATGTGGTTGGAGATGTCCATGTCCTTCCAATCATATCCCTAATGGTCGTGGTTTTTAGGTGAGTTGGGGTTTTAATCACTTCAAAACCTCCGACGATAGAGATCCCTCAGGGGCAGTTGATCTGATGCATAGGAAGCTTTAGAGAATGATAAGAAGATATAAATCAAGAACAAGATATAATGTTTCTTGAGATCTACTGAACATAGATACACAAATATCATGAGAATTTAAGTAGATAAAAACAATTATAAGTAGTTAATAGAGTTAAGAGTAGTAGAAAAATAACTAAAATTAGTAGTTATGAGCATTGTCGAATTAATATTTGTGCAGCTAAAAGGCATTCAGAGATCGGTGTTGTTAGAGGAAGGATTCTCTAATCTTGATTAATGCAAAAAGATTAAGGGGGAGGTATTCCATCCTCTAGCCTCAGAAGGTTTGCAAGGGCCCTAAAATACAATGGATATGTGTGCGGTACCTATTGGTAGATTTTAGGGTTCAGGATTTTGGACGGAACCTTCTAGAAAAGGCAACACATCACGTAATGCAGCACACATGCTCAGTGTGAGGATCGGGATGATCTGTCACGTGTCATCGACACATTTATCTAATCTATCAAGTGGTAATGACAAGATACAACTTGTTTCTTGATTTTCTAGTTATTTTAGGAATGTTCTAGAGAATATTGTCAACAACTAAGGAATATTTTATTTAGGATAATTAACAATTTATGAAAAAGACTTATTAAAAGTAGAATTGATGTGAAAATTGCACTTGATCCTAGAACATAGTGTTTCCTATCCAGGAAGTCTTGTACTGGGTGAAAGTGGGTGAAAATCAAATCATTAAATAGGTAGAAAATCAAAAACATATAGAGAAATGTGGAAAATTGATAAAATGCGGAAATGAATTGCATTAATAACTAGGGAATTAATATTAATCATGAATTTTTACCGAGTCAGCAAAAATGGGGTGTCAAAAATAGGAAAATAAATATTCCATTAAGACAAAAAAAGATTGTTGGGATAGTTTAAAAAAGAATACATAAATAAAGTTCTAGAGAGGATTAGGATGGAAAATGCTCTGCATGAATAGTTCCAATATTGAAAGGTTAGATGTTTGAGGAAATGCAATGGCCTAAGAATGAACTGGACCTTGAATGAATGAAAAATATTCTGTACATGTTAGCAGTTGGGAGTCTGATGTATGCTCAGATGTCTACTCGACATGATATTGGCTTTGTTGTTGGAATGTTAGGGTGATATCAAATTAATCCTATATTAAGTCTGTAGAAGGCTACAAAAATGTCCTTATACTTACAAGGAACTTAGAATTACCTATTCTCATATAAAAGACCAGACTATTTAGAAGTCATTGTCTATTTAGATTCAAATTATGTCGTATGGATGAATTCAAGGAAATCTATACTTGGAAATACGTTCATGCTTGCTAAAGGAGTAGTTTCATGGAGGAGTGGAAAATAATTAATTATCTCCACTTCCACCATGAAGGATCAATTTTGGCATGATTTGAGACCAACTATTCACCCATTGTGGCTATGGAACTTGATCTTAGAACATGGTATTGTCTATAGAGTATGTAAGATGCTAAGAATTTATTGTGACAAATATGTAGTTGTCTATTTTCTCAAAGAATGACATGTACTCAAATGGTGTAAAGCACATACTTGAAGTATTTTGGCTAGAAGAGAAGATTTTATCCCTATCCCCTAAACCATAGTAGAGACTGGATGCCTGAAGGGTGGTAAATCAAGGCGGTAGTTGTGAATCGAACTCACACCCCTTTGTTAGGGGATTTCATTCTTAACCAATTGAACCACTCCTCATCGCCACTCAAAATATTCATCAGCCATGTTCAAATAATGAGCATCATAGACAAGTACTTGTTAGCATAATATAGTGGGATGTACATGTATAAATATGGTTTTATCATGATGTAATGATACTTGCAAATTCAATAAAGGTTATGCTTCTATTAATAAATTATCATCCACAAGAAGTTGTGTATGTAGGGAAATATGGCTATAGAGAAAGCAACGGAAACAAAAATTTTATCTACCATATTTTCCATAATAGTGGATCACGTCAATAACTATAAGATGGAAAGGATGATTTCGAGGATATACCTGGTCCTAGAAAAATTCTAGCAAAAATTCTCATCATTGTTGTTGTGTAACTCTAACTCCTAGTTGCATTGGGACTCGTCTGATTGCTCCTTCATGTATAGCAGACTCAAACAACATCTTCTACAGTAGCTCCTCTTGTCATGGATTGTTGGTTGACGATGTCCTCATTAGAGGCAGGCAACGACCTCTGGCCTCTAGAGAAGTCTACACATCCCACCTAGAACTCTTGTCTTCCTGCTAGAATGGATAGGAAGGAGTCATCCCTTCTGTTGGCATACCAGTCACCAACTTGTTGTCCTACAACTATGATCTCAGTTCTTCTCTACCTTGCTATTCCTCCCTACTTAGGTAGGACTTGCTAGGACTCTCATTCTTAACACAACCAAAGAGGACAACGTTTGTTAGAGCTATTGATTCTCAATTGTCTATGTTGTGTTCTAGGAAGCCCCTAGTACCCCTCGGTTTATAGGCGGGGTTTGGGTTCAGGTTCATAATCGATGCGAGAGTGGAAGGGACTGGAAGATCTTGAATTTTCACATCCTATGACAACTGGAATGGCCGTCTAGAACACCAGACATTCGTCTGGAATGAGAGATGGTTGTCTCATACTGCGAGATGGTCATTTTGTAGTTTCCAAATCACATACAAATTTGGCAATTCATTTCCAATTAATATTTCATATTAACTTCTTGCATCAAGTAATGTGCAACTAAAACAAACTTGGAAATATGTAGAACCTTCCCTCAGCTGAAATGAACCATCTCACTGATGTGAGGTGGATGTCTCGCTCACCCAGAGGGTTGTATAATGAGTCGAGTCCGGTCGGTCAGTTCAATCCATAGCCAATTTCAACTCAAATCATTCTGACACCCCCAAACACCCATATCAACTCTTGAGATAGATGTTTGGCACTCTAGACGGCCATCTCATGCCATGAGATGGGTGTTTGGTAGTGCATTCAGGCTATTTTTTCTTGAATCAATTACGTAAATGTTTTAGCAATTAATTCAACTGTCATTCAAGATCAAACTCCTCTTCTAGGTCGAGACCTATGTGTGTGACCCTATAGGTCTCATATTACATTGGCAGTGAATGTCCATAACAACTTATGACATCACAAACAATGAGTGCTGCCTAGTCGCATATCAATGCTACCCAAGTTAATGGAAAGTTGGAGAACAACTTCAACCTACAATTTGTACATGGTGTTACAATATCTGTATAGTTCCTTTGTCATTGATGTTCAGATTGAACTCGAGGCATGGAGCAGTCATCCTCTTCATCAATCAATCTTGTTTCTTCAACGAAGAATAGGCTATCTAAGATATATGTAAGCTCAATATCACATATTGACTCACATGTGCATTGCCATGCATTTCTCAGTCTCGCTAATCAAGAGGCGTAGAATATCAAACTCTTGTAAGATGGACAAATCCCATTTCTACCATTCACAATCTATCTGCATGTATCAATCTCACCCAATCATCACCTTTATAACAACCCATGATTCAGGACAGAGTTTGATGATGTCAAAGTATACCCAACAACATGTGATGATTGCAATGATTTCAAGTCTACCCGACAACATGTGATGAGTGCAATGATTTTAGGTCTAAGAACCACAACCACCACCATCACTATGAGAGCTCACTATGACTTCCTTGATGATGGATTCCATGTGTGAGTCTCATAGTGTGTCTGTCCAATAATCGATTTGCTAAGATGTATTTGTGTGCTTAGTTTGATATATCCATATAATGACTAATGAGATTTTTTCATCAACCAACCCACACTTTGATCATATGTGTTATTGTTGTCTAGCAACCTTCCACAATAACAACTAATCAGGGAAATAATGAGAACATGTATATGTACCCTTAACATCTATATGATCTCATTTCCCCAAGACTCTTGAAGACATACATCATTGAGTAATAATATTCTCTAGACATTTATTATGTTACATCATTATCTCATAATTGAATTAAGCAGAATAAATTGGAAGCTTGCCTTTTATCAATAATCAAATCATTTTTACAAGTTATGTCATTACAATCATCACATGTTTGTCTCTCTGGGCATACATATCAACAAACTCCCACTTGACTTAGAGCCAATCACCCACAAATTGTATTCCAAGCGATCTAACATGACCATCATGCTTCTGTTGTGAAAGTGCCTTTGTCAAGGGGGCAACAACATTATTATCAGTTGGTACTTTGCAAATCTTTACATCCCCGTGTTATATGACTTCTCATATGAGATGAAACCACCTTTGTATATTATTTGAGTGTTGATGCAATCTGGGTACCTTAGCTTGTGCAATAGCTCCATTGTTGTCACAATATAGCTCGATTGCATCACTGATGCTTGGAACGACCCTAAGTTCTTTAATGATTGTTTTACTAAAAAGTTAATTAACTGGCCAAGAGATATATTTTTACTCTTTTGCTGATCTACATGGATTAGATTGTAAACTGGAAACATTGGGACTTGGAACAACTTCATACCATGTGAGGATGAACTAGATAGTGAAATTTCATATATTTTTGATGCACCAATGGATTCAAGTTCATTGCAGATTCAACGATGTTGTATAAAAAGGTTTATATAACATATTACCTTTGTGGATGTCTATCTTAAACATTTCATGTGATTCATTTGTACCCATCATGATTAGGCATCATATTAGAGGTCCAACCACCATGTACTTAGGGCATCTATTTTGACACATGAATAATTTTCCGTTTGCATCGACAAAATACAGCTTCTATGAAATATGCTTTTTGTTCATCCTCACATGTCGTTGTTGCAGCCCCCATGTTTTATTTATGATTCAATTCATAAAAAGTTGGAAGAGAAGTCTACTTTCCTTCAGCACTCTAAAGCCCTTCAACATAGAAAATTAAATCTAAGACCCTATTTGAGAATGAACTCAGTGCTGCGATGGAATTGTTCCTAGTACATCTAGCTTTTAGTTATTATGTTCCCATGGCAGTATTTCTCTTCTGAAGAGAATGGTGTGATGGAAGAAAAAAAGAATAGAACTTTTGTAATGATAGTTCCTTTTTTTGGTATGAGTTAGTATCCCGACATCCTGTAAGACACAACAATAGCCTTAGTAGCAGACAAAGCAAAATCAAACATTAGTTGTCGATGTTGTGTCCATTAATCTTCCCTCATCTTCATCTTTCATTGTTGCGTTGGGTGGCACAATAACTATAAAAATTTGACTAGCAGATTGGTTCAGATTTCCTTTTTTCTATTTTCCATGATTGTACCTTTATTTAGATCTTTCAATGATGCATGATGTCATTGATCCAATATGCCATCAACAGATGATGGGGCATTAGTGAACTATTCCGGCCGTTGCATTTGTTTTCCAATAATGCTATTCTTGATCATATATGGACAGTAAACTCGTACATTTCAATAACCAAACATTGTTTGTGTAGATGTTCCTCTTTGGGTTAAAATCCATTGTTTATCTAAACTGAAATATGTTTTGTTTTGAATACAGTTTCGAGATGGTATGTTGAAGTTCCATGCAATTATGAGTGAAGAAGGATGTGAAGACAATACCTATCAGAGTTTCTACGTTGTCTTGATCCAACGGAAATAAAAGAGTACTTTTCATTGTACAGCAGCAGCAGTTGTGATGAGTTTGGGTCCTTTGGGATGTGTTTGTTCTGTCAAGCACTAGAGCACACCAGGCATATCGCTACAAACCCAAGAATTTGCCACCGGTCTAGAAAACTATTTGCTACAGAGTTGAAAGCCCAGTCCATCAGCCTGAATTCGCTACCTGCTTCGATTGAGGAAGCATCGAAAAATTAAGGGGCCAGAATAAAATTTTTCCACCCCACTTAAGTCTTTCTAGTTTCTTTAGTCTAGGGCAGCTGCCGCATTTGGAACGCTGCATGTGTGACTTCATAGCGGCTCTCGGCTCCTCGGCTCCCGGCTCCCCCCTCTCTCCGGGCGATCCACCGCGACTTCAAGCAATCGGCAAAGACGGCTTTGCGATCGACCTCGAGCGGTTGACAGAGGACATTGTCAGTGGCCCAAGTGCCCAGATCACTGGCGGATCGAAGAGATGGTCGGCCCCGGTACCACTTCCTCTACTCCCCTAATTAGCTTGTCCCCTTCTTCTCTTCATAACGTATGCACCTGGCGACTTTCCTCTGTTCTTTCCTCCGTCTGATTCGCCTCCGCTTCCCTTTTTGTTACAGTCCCATTTTGCCCACTTTTTCCCATACCTATTAAAATGGAGGGAGCAATAGTGGTGCTTGGGAACTCCTTCCTGCCGGCCACGGGATTGTTCAACGCTACCGCTTTGAACTACATGAATGACATAGAGGGTGTTCCTATAGTCCACAGTGTGCATCCTCCGGCTCCCCTGTATTTTCTAAAATGGAAGTTTGCTGAATCCAACCACTCTTACAGAGGTAGTAGATAATAGCCCCTCACTCCTATATCTTCGACAACAGTGTTGGTAAAGCCTAAGTAACTATCTATGGAAGATATTTAACCTTCACATTTGAGTATAGTTTTCATTTCTCTCCGTGACACTAACAATCTTAACATATTTGTGTTAAATCTTTCTTAATAAATCTTATTTGGGACTTAAATGATTGATTGACAACTATTAGTCTCACCAAGGATGTGTTAGATAGGTATGTGCTTGATATAGGAAATTTAGCTTCCCGTGGTCTACTTTTTTTTAAATCCTCCCATGGTTTACTTCTATGTATATTATTTTGGTATATGAATGTGAGATAAAATTCTAAGTTGCTTACTTTTATGAATATTGTCTTCATCATGGATTCTAGATTCAAACCATGTGATAAAGTCTGCTCATTAAGTTGATGACCGAGGTTCATCTCAACACCACATTTGTCACACTATCTTTTTTTTTTGTCATTAAAACCAATTATATAGCTTGTATATCTGTAATTTTTTATTTAATCAAGGTATTGTGAATCCTCTATATAGTTTTGTGCTATATTTTCTATAAATATTAATTCAATATTTTCATTGTATACTTATGCCTCGATGATGATACCCTACAACTTCATATGATAGTAGTGCTCACACATTAATGTATAAAACTTAGAAGTTAATAAATTTTAATGCAATCTTGTCGATTGATTGATCTAGATGGTGTAGTGGGCAACTACCACCCCAAGTGGATGGTAGGTCCAAGTGATCTGTTACAGCAACCTCTTAGGTTGCAATGGGATATAATGAGTAGAAGAAGGTAGTACAATGTGACGTGATTAACATGTCCTTGAGAATTACCATCCAAATCAAGATTCATAGTTTTCTAAAATTACATTGCCATCTCCTTCCCCTTGTATGGTAACTAGGGCATCAGTTTGAAGGCCAACCACTAGCTAGGGATGCCCAATGCAGATAATGGTGGCCTACAAGAGAGGCTTGTCTGAGTTCTTATAAAAAAGACTCTCCATGGTTTTGTGATGACTACTAGAGACACCCCACCTCCTCGTTTTTCCCTTCCTATGTTTCTTCTTTCTTCATTTCTACTCTATTGGTCCATACCCTACTTTTCTAGTGAACGCCTCTCATATGATCATTTTTAATCACAATCTATACAAACTATAACCCTTCTCTATTTCCCTCCTCTCTCTTTAGGTTGTTAAACATCCTTTTCGATGTCAAGGTGGAAAAATGACAAAAATTCATCTAGATGTTCTCATCACTGGTTAGTGCAACAAATAAATCTATAAGACCTATGCAGAACTTCCCCACTTAGCTAGAGCTATGTACACATAGTGATGGTTAATCTTAGTACATGTGGAGAGTTTCAATAGTGGACATCTTAGGATTTAGGATCTAGATGTTGAATCTAATGACCTTGTTGGTAATGTGTTCATGTTGTCCTTTAGCATGTCTCTTGGATATTTCTCCCCCTCTTAACTTTTACTATTTTCACACACTTACTCCTTTGTCTTCTTCATTTATTTTCTACTTAATTTTCCTCTTCGATACCCTCTTTTTCCCTGATATCCTTTCTCTTTCACCACTCTTTTTTTTGGGACAATCCCTTAAATTTGGAAAGCAAAGAGTGAGGAAGAATGGTCAACATAGAATGGTTAGGCCTTAATTTGTATCTTATCTTAACAACACTTCAAGTTCATAGTATTGGTGTTGGCAATTAATGTATCAAATAGCTTGTTGTATATCTACTGAATAAGTGTTAGGTAATGATGCTTTAAACATTATAGACAGAACAAGCTTTGTGATGTACCTATTTTCCTTGGCAAACATTCCATTCTCTAATTGATTATGGTTTAACTTGTTTTGTTCTTTAATGGTGTTCAATTAATTTTGATTTTGTCTCTTACTCAAGGTGATAGGAGGTTGTGACTTGTTTCATTAACCCCTTTTTTGGAGGTCATCACCAAAAGGTAGCCTTAAAAAACACAAGGAATTTCTATGTATCGTACTATGTATTACAAGGCATACTTTTTTCTATACCAAGCTAAATTTAACCCCTAATAAGTTTGTTTATTTTGTTCATAAAGGAAGATCACAAAATCATCATAGACCCAATTTTTATATTTTTTCAATCTAATTACCTTTAATATATCCCACTTGTTTTTCTCATATCATGAATTTCTCCTTGCTTGCGGACCATCCACTGTACTCCAAACACTTGATTATCTTGTTAATGACATTGGATGACTCATTACAATTTATAGATGTCTTGCTTAGTATTTGGATCGATAATCATTATACCTAGCCTCTTTGGATGGTTTATTTGCTAACATTTGAGCTTCCTTTTCTATCATTCATGATGGAAACCGTTTCTTTTTAATGTTTATGTGGGATTAGTCAAACTATACTAATATTTTTTTCCAATAGATTACATCTGGAAAATAATGAAATTGTACTTTCCAACACTCCATATATTTTTCTCAATTCCCTAATGAAATAATGAATTTAATTACCCCCATATTTGATTTTTTTGCAGGATAAAAATCAAGGCATGTTTTGATATGGATGTCAAAGGTGTGACCTTAACTCATGCGAGGTAATTTATAGGTAATATGCCACATCACGTGTAACTCTTGATAACCCAAACTTAAAAGCTTCATAGAAGTTTGGTTCATATTTATCATGAATAATGTGAATAAATATATCAATAATTAGCATTTGTAGAGGTTCTCCATCTTGTGCACAATATCTTTGATTTTTTGATAATGACTACATAAATCCACAAATTCATTGAAAAAAGTATTGCAATTAGATTTGGATTGTTTGTAGACTAGTCACAATATTTTTCTGTCTAATGAATATTTGATGATCTTATCTACTTGCTAGTAGCATATTCATATTATATATGAATTGTTGCTTGGTGAATTTCTACATATGATTCCGTTTTGTACTTGACATAGTTTGAATTTACTTGAACAAGATTAAGCATGCAATATATTTAAACTCTAAAAAAGAACAAAGTAACCAAATATACGTAGATAATGTTTTGTATAATTGTGTTTATATATTAAGTATTTAACTTTGATTTTGTATAGTACTATGTAGTAATATAGATTAGTTGTTAGATTGTTGCTCAATTAGAATATTTTGAATAAAATGTTAGTTGATGTCATACCATTTGATCTCTTTTCGATTCTATACTCACACATGGTGATCTACAACTGATGTGATTTCTATTTTAGGTAACTTTTCTACATGGATGGCTGTATGCACAACTTTCTCCCCCTTCTCTTGGTAATACCATTTACACATTGTTATCTCGTCTTAAAGGTATGGAGTTCATAACTTCTCTATAAATTTTTCTTGATGTAGTCATATTAGCAATGGTTCTATAATGTTTTGTATAAAACTTGAGTCATGATATAACTTTTCAAGCCACTTGAAAGCTTGGTTCATATTTATCATGAATAATGTGAATAAATATATCAAAAACCAACATTTGTAGAGGTTCTCCATCTTGTGCACAATATCTTTGATCTTTTTGTTAATGCCTACATAAATCCACAAATCCATTGAAAAAAGTACTGCAATTAGATTTGGATTGTTTGTAGACTAGTCACAATATTTTCCTGTCTAATGAATATGTGATGATCTTATCAACTTGCTAGTAGAATATTCATCTTATGTATGAATTGTTTCTTGGCAAATTTCTACATATGATTCCCTTTTGTACTTGACATAGTTTGAATTTTACTTGAACAATATTAAGCATGCAATATATTTAAACTCTGAAAAAGAGCAAAGTAACTAAATATGCGTAGATAATGTTTTGTATAATTGTGTGTATATATATTAAGTATTTAACTTTGATTTTGTATAGTACTATGTAGTAATATAGATTAGTTGTTAGATTGTTGCTCAATCAGAATATTGTGAATAAAATGTCAGTTGATGTCATACCATTTGATCTCTTTTCGATTCTATACTCACACATGGTGATCTACAACTGATGTGATTTCTATTTTAGGTAACTTTTCTACTTGGATGGTTGTATGCACAACTTTCTCCCCCTTCTCTTAGTAATATCATTTACACATTGTAATCTCGTCTTAAAGGTATGCAATTCATAACTTCTCTATAATTTTTTCTTGATGTAGTCTTATTAGCAATGGTACTATAATGTTTTGTATAAAACTTAAGTCATGATATAACTTTTCAAGCCATGATGACACAAGTGGTTTATTTAATGTAATATATTCCATGCAAACTTAGGTCAGAGTTAGGTCAAATTATGATAGATTAGGTCCAATTTGGATCGATATAGGTCAAATTAGGGCCAGTCATGTCTACTTTACATCATCCTAGTGTGGTTTAGGTCAAATATAGTTGTTACAACCTAGATGTAACCATTACAAATACATGTAGAAATGTATCTATATATGTAGCTAAACACATATGTAAAAAAGCAATAATATATATTTAAAAAATAGCAAAATGCATAGAAATGCCTAGGCTTTTGCCTAGGCGTCCTAAGATCCCTTATGTTGGTAAGAAGAACCTATTACTAATGGGGGAAAAGGATCCAAATCTTTTCTCCTATTCTACCATTTATGTTGACCCATGTCATGCCTAATCTATTGAGTCATTGTTGCGCTCTGTCTGGTCCTAAAAAAATAACTAACACTCCAAAAAGAAATAGCCCCCTTCCTTGGCTAGTTGGACTAGTCTCTCTTATGTCCTCTCTTCAACTACATCTCTAGCATTCTAAATAATGAATGTATCCATTATGCTGTCTATGCTTCTTGGACGTTTAGATCCAACCTAAAACTACCCCTAGAGACTATTTCATAAACTTCCTCCCCATCTACATCTGGTGCCCTATGAACAAAGCTCCGCTTAGGGTTGTAGTTAGATCCTATCCCACATGATCTCATCCTCACCTTTGGGCAACTATGGATGGAAAAAATAGGTTATCCACATCCAACACCTAGTTAGTCATCCCGTTTGTTTTTTATTTATTGGGTGATTGTCCAAACTGGTTCTCTCGGTTGGGATGGATGTCGGCATATAGGTTGTCCATGGTGCTATAGTGACATCCAATTCAGTGGCGTCTAAATAGTCCCTAGGGACTATTTCATAAACTTCCTCCCCATCTACATCTGGTACCCTATGAATATAGCTCTGCTTAGCACTGTGATTAGATCCTAGCCCGAATATTCTAGATTCTGCCCACATCATGTCATCCTCACCTTTGGGGGACTAGGGATGGAAAAAATAGGTTATCCACAGCCAACACCTAGCTAGTCATCCTGTTTGTTTTTTATTTATTGGGTTATTGTCCAAAATGGTTCTCTCGGTTGGGATTGATGTTGGCACACAGATTGTCCACGGTGTTATACGGTGACATCCAATTCAGTGGCATCTAAATGTAATTTCCAATAGTGTCTTTGGCTATTAGTTCCTTCGTCCGTACTCCCTACATGATTTTTTGTAACTCCCCTCCTAGCCGCAGTGGGCCACATTAAAGTTCTGTGTAACTGTGAATGTGAATTTTTTGTATATCCTTCTTTGTCGACCGAATAATGCAGAAAAATGAACTATCATCCATATCTCTCTCTGGCTCCCCATTCTAAATGGTATGGATGCAATGGACACGGTTTGGATGGGATGCACTCGGTTAATTTTGACATCCATATGGACCACCATGTTGAGCCTAGGTCTAGATCGTAGCTTTTTGTTGACTTCGTTGTTGCTCTCCAGTTGAAATCCACCTCTTTTTTTATTGTAGTACCCAATGGAGCTATGACTTGTGCGGCACAACCCAATATCTGTCAAGGCCATTCGGGTCACGTGCTAGCCTAGGGCCTCGCATTGTCGGAGCTTCTTGTCATTGTTATCAAGGCGGGCGCCTAGGCGCTGCCTAGGCGCTCCATAGGTCCATACAAAATTTCATGTAGTATCATGTGTATAAATAAATAAATATGTAACTGAAAAATTATATAAAATAAAAATACCCAGAAAAACCTAGGTGCCTGCCTAGGCGGGCTAGGCGCCCATAGGGTGAAACCCATCGCCTAGCCGCCTTGACAACCTAGCTTCTTGTGTGTATGGACGCGTGAAGTAGACCCCATTTTTGGTCGATGTGCATGGTTATTGACACATCAATTGACATGTTTGTTGGGCCTCTGTCAGTTTTTTTGGGCCAACCTTGACCGCCAGCATAACAGACTCAACAATCCCTGTCCATGGTGCATTGCCTCTAACTTCTTCCTTAGACTACAACTACCCCTTAGAGGTCTCTACCGCAGCTGAGAATCCATGGTGTTGGTGAACATTAGTAGGCGAGATCTTCTCTCCAGTGGTATACACTTTAAAATGGACCTATTGGATTCATGATTTTGGCCAAGATGGATCAAGATATTAAACAAAAGGGCATGCCTAAAGTCAGATAGGAAGGCAAAACATGACTTGAAAACCTTAAAATCGGTTTCTACTAATAAAATCCTTTCTGATGACTATTTACTCATAATTTTCTGGGCACCCTATGATTCACTACGATTTTTAGAGAATCCACCAATAAGAAGATACAAAAATGTCACACAGGTGACCTCTTTATCCATTGGGATGTCGGGCTTAGCTGATGTGTGTGAATCAGAGATGGCCAACTTCCAAGGGACTCACCCAAGCAGATCGATGATCAAAATAAAATGAAGGTGGGTAACTTCCCTCAAATATCCTTGTAAACTTAATAGCTTTATTAAATGTGCACGGATACCCTGGTCATAACACGACCTAGATTGTGCAACCTGCTCCATCGCAAGCCATGGGTCGAGCTGCTTGCAGGAGCTTTTTGGCGTCGTTCCAAGGTCGTGGGCACAATCTCTCCTAGGAAACCAAATCTCCCAGGGGGTTTCCCACATCGCGGCAAAGTCATTCAACCGAGCTATAGGTTCTGGCGTGGTTGGAACACCAGATGCCATGGCACGACTATAGGCACCAGCACAGCCATGGTCACCGAAGCCCAGGGACCAAAGAAAAGTGATCAAAATTAGTATTACTAATCTCGTAAGATGAAAACAAAGCTGAGAAATCATTCGAGCGAAGGAGAGGGCCACTGTGTCCCTGGTTCACCGGAGAAAAATCCACGAGACTGAGGAGTTGGAGAAGGAGAAATCATTGCAAGCGACAAGGAAACGCCAGGTCAACCCCACACTTTCCATAGGCGGGGGACCACTCGCACGCCATGGAGGTGAGTTGTCGGGGAAGGTGGTCACGAAGCTATAGGATACGATGACTGCGGTGACCGCATGGCATATGGACATAACAAGAAGAAAGAAGGGATTCTGAGGATGCTTACAGTGAAATCTCTTTACAACATGTGTAAGCTTAGTGAAATCTCATCTTCAAGCATCAATCAACATCAAAACACTCTTCAATTGAGGGTATACAGTATGTTTTCTTGCAGAAAAAATAAGTTCCTTTTTCAAAATAATGAGTGGGAAGAATATTGATTGGTTGTCGATCTGGGATAGTGGAACGACATACTTATAAAAAGTACTAAAGAATGAAAATGAGTACTCAAATCTGCGAGTACAGGTTAATGGTTTTGGATGGGTATGCATGGATGCACCACCATATTATCTTTTCAACTAAGAATATTACTGAAATTTAATGAATATTGTACGGGAATTGTAATGTCAATTTCCGAATCTAGAATATTTGTTAGATTACACCAGGTCTTTGTGTTCATGTAAACTTTGTTTGCAACTACTATTTGTTTAGTTCTCAAAATAGTGGGCATTTATGTAATCATTTATCTCTTAATTGTATTGTGTTATAAGAGTGGATTCCTTGTTTTTTCTAACCCACAAACCTGGGAAGATATTGATCTAGACGTATACTAGGACAAATAGAAATCTCTTAGTGGGGACTCAGTTGGTGCAGCTTTCTAACTTTTGGGAATAATTGTATTTTGCAAAGCCAAAATTTCATATTTACAGTAATGATATGACAATATTGTAGCTACAATAACTTTCTTTTTTCTAGTATACTAACAATGCCATGTTTGTATTATAGTTATATACGCATGGATGCTACATGTGGCTCGAAGTTTCAAATCATACTTGGATGATATTCATCATGATTGGAGTTACTAGTTTCTGTCAACTTCTGTAAATATAAACTTGATCTGGAACATTTTTCCGTGTTCATGTAACCAGTGATGGTCTAATTGCAATTAAGATGATCAGTTGCAATTGTAATCGCACAAACTTGTAACTAGACAAGTGCTGACTATGATGTATTTTTACTTTTATAAATGGAAATAAAATTTCGAAAGAAGTTGTTTGTCATAGTACGCCTGATTCAGATCTTATTTGATATCAGTCGGAAGCATATAGTAATGTGGACATCAGCTTACAATGTATATGTTCATGCTGTTCGACCACATTTAAAGTGGTAGCGAAAGTATATTTGATAAACAAAATTGTCCAACTCAATCAGCCACATGCTTTTTCTTTGGCCACAAGGTTTCTTGTAGCAATAAAAAAATTGGCTACCAAGGCAATCGCTACCAACAAATTGCTACAGACTTTTAGTCCGCTACAAGTCTTGGGGTGATTTTTTTTTAGTTGGCTACAAAATTCAAGGTGGGCAGTGGCAGCTTTTTTTATAGTGAAGTACGTTATGATAATGTTGGTGGAATTTTGGATAAATCTGCAAGAAGATGTAGGGTGTAATAATGTATGGAATGTGATATTTCGTACAGGAAACCATGTATCGATCATGACGTTCACAAATGATGTATCGAACATGTTCCATGTATAATGAATCATTTTTCTGAAAGTGCATTGGGTGATTTTATGTGTTGTTCATAGTTTTTGAAAAAAAACTGTATCAGGTCAATTCTTGTGAATTGTGATTTAATGTGGGCCATTGCTGCAACCAAAATGGACACCATGACTCGTTATATTATTATATTAGTTATTGGTAGCTGGCCCCGGTCTAGACTGACACAACAAGTTGCCTGGTTTTAGCACATGTGTCAGTTATTTGTTTATTTTTGTCTTGGATACAGGGGACCCAATGAAACTGACACATGTTTTAAATTTGCCACTAGTTTGTGGCCATTTTTTTGAGAATATGATATTCAGTTGTGTCGCAATACACTATGTTTCGTACTAGTGATTATTGCCCTTGTTCGGTCTTATACTAGTGATCCGTATAGATGGGGCATCAATTTCTCTTTGACTGAACGTGCAAAGTTGAAGGCGACATTTATCATTATTGCCACCTACCATCGACGACGCTTACATTCCACAAGGAAAAACGATAACCCCATTGCAGAGTACTAGGTGGAAGACCTGGTCGTATGATGTATGGGGTAGCCAAAACACAAACGGTACATACAGGCCACACAAGCCATATATGCTTAAATACAGCCAGCTTCGATCTGATGCTAGCTGAGCATATATATATACGGAGGGAACTAACTAGGTAAGCGACAGCACCAGAGATAGAGATATTCAGACACACAAAGAGGTTCTAAATATCGTTTTCCGGATCATTATGGGTGGCAGAGCAGTGGATACCCGCTTGTCTCATCTGGGAGGTTCTCTCCCAGTGCCCAGCGTGCAGGCTATGGTAGATTCCGGGCGCCTGACAGAGGTTCCCAGCAGGTACATTCGGCCAGAGCTCCACGATGCAGATAATGAAATCAGTGATGCCGTTCCGGCGGATGTTGACGACGTATACATCCCCGTGGTTGACATGGCGAGGCTGTTAGATCCTGGGTCATCGGGAGAAGAGGCGGCCAATCTTAAAATGGCCTGTGAGGACTGGGGGTTCTTCCAGGTGAGATTTCGGAATTCGATATAGGTTCATAAACTTGTGCTGAAGATATCTGGTCGATCGGCAACGATGTCGATCGTTATCACATCTTTAATCAAAATACTGAAGAGAAACAGCGTAGCAATGACTCACTCAGCGGTACCGCACCAGATTAATTCATAATCTTGCTTTCTGCAGCTGATAAATCACGGAGTACCAGATGAAGTCGCAGCTGGTATCAAAGATAACATCCAGAAATTCTTCAAGCAGCCCTTGGAGGTAAGGATGAAGATTGCGCAACCACCTGGCGTGATTGAAGGCTACGGCCAGGCTTTTGTTTTCTCCGAGGAGCAGAAACTTGACTGGGCAGACATGCTTTATCTCTACTCGCTGCCGTCTTCAGTCCGGAACTACAATCTATGGCCAAAACAACCTCCCACTTTCAGAGAATATTTTTTTTGCAAAAAAACCTAAACGGCACATTTGCCATTTTTCATTCCCTAAATGGCACGTTCTTGAACTTATTGCTCAAAATGGTACATTTGCAGGCCAATGTGTATGCGTCCCGCAGCCGGACGTATTGCTTTTTGTTTTTTATTTTTATTTTATTTTTATAATTATGATACCATGTATACCGTGTATATTATATATACATATATATGTTAAATTGCTAAATTAATATAATCTAAATTAAATTATATACAATTAGCCATATATTTAAAATAATATCTGGAGATAATAAAATAATAACAGAATATTATATTTATCAAAACATAATATTTATAAATGTAGATAAAATATTCAAAATTAATAGATATAATACTAAAATTATATAATAAAGTTTAAAATTATAAAAATAAAGAAAATATATACATGTATTTATTTGTAAACTTAGAAGAAAAAAAACTAATATAGCAATAAAAACAAGAAAATACTAATATCAAAAATAAGAAAATACTAATATAGCAAAATAATATATATATATATAATATACATAATATATATACATAATATATATACATACAAATATATATATACATAATATATATACATAATATATATATATGTACATATACATATATATACATTATATATATACATAATATACATAATATATATAGGATAAAAAACTAAAATAGCACACTTTAATAAAAAATATGTACTGAAATAACACCATAGTCATCTTATTTCCCATAATAGCCCACTTTCTCGTGAAAGCGCCAAGAAATTGGTGTGAAATTGGTGTTTTTCTTGTTTCCGGGACTGAAGGCGCCAATTGGTCTGGCGTTTTCAGTTGAAAGCGCCCAAAACTAAGCGTTTCCAGCCAAAAGCGCCAACCAATTTGGCATTTTCACGTGAAAGCGTCAAAAAATTGGCATTTTATCCGAAAGCCCCAAAAAGTTGGTGTTTTATCCGAAAGTGCCAAAAAGTTGGCATTTTAACTGAAAGCGCCAACTCCGCTGGTGCTGTCTCTCTTCGGCTCCTCGGAGGCGCGGACTAGAATGAGGATGTGGAGGAGGAGAAGTACCGGGACCCTCTGTCAACGAGCAACTTGAAGCTCAGGCGGTGAGGGCGATGAGGATCGAAGGAGGGCCCATAGGAACATGGTGTTGGTCGAGGCGAAGCATCGATGGAACTGCATGTTTATGTTGTGGCCACGGTGTCCCATCTTCACCTTGCCTGGGGTAGAAGGGATCAACTCTGTTACAGGTAGAAGTGGAGCATAAGCTAGATGATGAGCTGAGGTGGAGACAGCTACAGGCTGCTGCGGATTGGTAGCTAGGCAGTTGGTTGATTAGAAGTCTGTAGTGATACTGTGGCGAATAAAAATAATGTGCCCGGATCACTGTGAGGGATCATCGTGTATTTTGAGGATTTGAATAATATCTCTCCCTCTCTGCGATACTCTTGTACTCTTATTCTTCTTTCTCCTTCCTTCCGATGTTCTCCATCATCCTGGTTGATTCCTTCTTCTTCTAGTAAGCTTTCCTTCCAAAGCATCGTTACTATCTTCGTAGAGAAACTGGTATCAGATTCTGGTTGGATTCCTGTGGCGCCGGCAGGAGAAGAAACCACGCCGCCGACTTGGATCTCTCGCGTGGAAGTATGCGACCTGCTGGATCTGATGAACAGAACGGTGGACCGCCGTTGTTCAGAGAACATGGGAACCACGAAGCGTCGGCTCGTGGATTGGAATGTAAACGCCAAGTTTTTGGCGCTTTCGCATAAAACGTCGACTGAAAACGCCTAATTTTGGGCGCTTTCAACTGAAAACGCCAATTTTTTGGCGCTTTCAGGAGAAAGTGGGCTATTATGGGAAATAAGATGGTTATGGTGCTATTTCAGGACATATTTTTATTAAATGTGTTATTTTGGTTTTTTATCCATATATATATATATATATATATATATATATATATATATATATATATATATATATATATATATATATATATATATATATATATATATATATATATATATACATATACATATATATATGTACATATATAATATATATATATATTATATACATATACATATATATTTATCAAAACATAATATTTATAAATGTAGATAAAAATATTCAAAATTAATAGATATAATACCAAAATTATATAATAAAGTTTAAAATTATAAAATAAAGAAAATATATACATGTATTTATTTGTAAATTTAGAAGAAAAAAACTAATATAGTAATAAAAATAAGAAAATACTAATATCAAAAATAAGAAAATAAGAAAATACTAATATAGCAAAATAATATATATATACAAATATATACAAATATATATATATACACAAATATATATACAAATATATACAAATATATACAAATATATATACAAATATATATATATACATATATATATACAAATATATACAAATATATATACAAATATGAATATATATACAAATATATATATATATATATACACACACATATATATACAGATATATATACATATATATACATATACAGATATATATACATATATATACATATATATATATTATTTTGCTATATTAGTATTTTCTTATTTTTTTTATTAGTATTTTCTTATTTTTATTGATATATTAGTTTTTTTTCTTCTAAGTTTACAAATAAATACATGTATATATTTTCTTTATTTTTATAATTTTAAACTTTATTATATAATTTTAGTATTATATCTATTAATTTTGAATATTTTTATCTACATTTATAAATATTATGTTTTGATAAATATAATATTCTATTATTATTTTATTATCTTCAGATATTATTTTAAATATATGTCTAATTGTATATAAGTTAATTTAGATTATATTAATTTAGCAATTTAACATATATATGTATATATAATATACATGGTATACATGGTATCATAATTAAAAATAATAAAAAAAGTAATACGTCCGGCTGCGGGACGCATTGCCCTCCTGTGGGGGCAATGTGTCCCCGGTTGGGACGCATTGCTCTCCCGGGAGAGCAATGCGTCCCAACCGGGGACGCATTACCTCCCGAGAGAGCAATGCATCCCAGCAGGGGACGCATTGGCCTGCAAATGTGCCATTTTGGGCAATAAGTTCAAGAACGTGCCATTTAGGGAATAAAAAATGGCAAATGTGCCATTTAGGTTTTTTTGCCTATTTTTTTCTCTTGAACGGTACCGAACATATATTATCAAAACGAAGCATCTATCTACGTGAACAACACGACCTTTCACCCGATAGTAAGATGTAGCATAATGTTAGTTATATTAGAAAAGATTGTGTTCAAATTCTAATTACATGTATTATATGGTTAATTGTTATATTTGACTGATAGGTAAAATATTGTTATATTTGTTATATTGTTATTTTTTTAGATGTAGACATACTTATCTAGTGAGACCATAACATCTAAGGAAGTAATGTTACTAACATGAAATAAGAGTATATCGCTCTACTTCCAAGTAGGTCAACACTAAATACAATCCCTTCTCATCTCAATTGTAGGCATGTACATCTAGGGATCCAATTATCAATATAATACAAACGTTGTTGCATCTTTATGATTCCATGGTATTACCAATTCTGGTCTCATGGTTGTGTGTGTCCTTCCATACATGAATCTTAATAACACGATGTAATGTATATATCCACATCCGTCAGAAATAAAAAGCATACGAACTTTCACTTTAGCAAAAGCTTTACATATTCCATTAGTAAGTGTAACTCACTACATAAGTCTCAAACCCAAGTACCATTGTACCAATGGAAGGACACACACTAGTACATAACCGGCCTTTAGTGTCGGTTATTTAAGGCCTTTACTGTCGGTTTTTAAGCGACACCTATGTGGGCGCCGCTAAAAGCCCAACCATTACGCGTCGGTTCTCAAACTGACGCCACAACCCTTCGCGCGCCACCGAAAACATGTCGAAAACGCGCCAGCAGGGGTATAGGCGGTGGTTATTAGTTTCGAAACCGACGCCATATACCTTCGCGCTACAGAAAGGGCGCCATCTGGGGCACTATCGGCGTCAGTTTATTAGTGATGTCTGGCCTCATTAGGGAAATAGACGTCGGTTACTAGTAGGGAAACCGACACTATAACCATATGTCGTCAGTTTTATACAAATAACCGACGCCTATTTTATGTCTGGTCCACTGCCACGGCCGTGCTGGCCAGTACGGCCGTGGTGTCTGGCCTCATTAGGAAAATCGACGTGGGTTACAATTATGGCAACCGACACTGTAACCATATGTCGTCGGTTTTATACAAATAATCGACGCCTATTTTATGTTTTTTTCTGTCAGTCTGCAGACATGTTGTGGCTGGTCGCAGGATGAGAAACCTGTAATTCAGTTATGAACTGCAGGTTTTACGACATCCATTGATATCAGCCAACAACAGGCCACAAACCTGCAAAATTAACATGATAGACAATATTATATATATGTGATTCACACTCATGTATAAGAACATTTAATTCATATTATTTTTTCATCACATGCATGTAGAAACCAGTAGCAACCTGCAGTTCTATTTATTTCATCTCTTTTCACATTCAGATACATGTAGAAACATTCATGTATTGATGATTTTCACACACATATGACAATTCATAAAAATTCATTCACATTCACACAAAATTAATTATGAGAACAAAATTATTCTTTATTCATCATTGTCATCATTGTCAGTAAAATCATATTTAAAAATTCCACTCTTTGTAGGGCTTTTTCCCAATCTTCTCTTACAGCATCTAATTCATCTCTCGTATAGGGAGCATGTATATCGAAACGCTTTGCACCAGTGTTGAAGTCCTCAGTTTTAAAGACCTACAAAGAGAATGACGTATATACATAATTATAATAATATATAATAAGATTCATATATTTCATATTATCTAACGAGACTATGTATAATACATGTTGTATGTTATCGATTTCCAATACGACATGTTTGATGATTAGGTCCATAAATCGCATCACATAGTAGGCACATGCCCAGTCGTTGTCTTGTGTAGCATACTATAAATTGAAACATAAAAAATATTCAAAAATACAAATAAGCACAGTTCACATAAATAATATATACATTGCAGTCAGGAAATTACTTTCACATTCTCCCAAATGAGTGTCAGATTTTTTTCCTGGGGACCTTTCCTCCAGATTTTTTGTACTCTTGTAAAGCCCTATATATGTTAATGTAACACATTAAATTACATAATTAAATAGTAATGCAGTAACAGATGTTAATAGAAATAAAAATATAAAATATTTCTCACGAGAATAATGGCTTTTTAATTGCATGTTCATATAATACATCCAACTCACTCCCCGCAGGATCTAGATAATAGACGGTGAATGTCTTGGGGACAATAACTAATAACTTCCAATGCTTAGCACTACAGGTAAGAAAGTAGAAAAATAATAACTCAATATCCGCAATAAAAATGTAATTTGCTTTAGTCCAAATTTGACATGTATATATAATTTCATATCAATTGACTCATATATATATACACACTAACAAATTAAAGTAATGGAAATTTATCATACAATATCAGTATAGAGGACATCCGCTTCGGGCCACAGTATCACTCCGCCTACTGCCTCACCAAGTGTTTCAGCATCTGAGTGTGCATGTGGCAGTGCAAGACTCGTCCAGCCAGTGAGTATATGTATCGAGCTCACACGTACCATGCCATCTGGTACTGGACTCCCATGAAACATGCACCCTTTAAGGGGTGGGTAAGCCGATGCCTCTGTAACGATATATCCTTCACTTTTTAGTCGACATGGCTTCAACCCCTACAAATTTACGTAAAGAATATTATATGCATATATACACAAACATATCATCTTGAACATACTAGCTATTATATATGCCATAAAAATACTTACATAGGACGTGTTAGGTTGTGGGTCTATAGGATTACTCCCAACCTCTGCAGTACGAGCAGTAGGAGAAGAGAGGTCCGCCACAGGTACTGTCTGAGACGCCTGCCACTTGTTCATTGCTTCATGGAGTCTTTTATCAAGTACTTCCTCGACTCTCCTATTAATTAAGGAATCTACCTATACATGGATAAAAGAAATGCTAGTTTCTGATTATTGAATTCCCTTTCACAATAACGTTCTAAAATAAGAATAAGTTACCTCAGCTTGTGAAAGTCCCACTTTTGGGACAGGTTTGCGCTGGGATGGCCCAAAGAACGCTTTGATGCCCACACCAGCGCATGTACCCCTTACACGTCCAGGATGCTCTGGGTTACCCAGAGCAACTGTCAGTTCATCTCTTGTGCCCTGAGGGATGAACTTGCCTTCCTTCCTCTTCTCGTGCAGCTCCCGCTAACCACCATCATCAAAAATTCGTAAGTAAACATAACAATAATCAATATAGATAGATTGCTCTAAGAGTTGACTTTTACCATTTTTGCAGCCGCCTCAGCGGTTGCGGGCTTCGATATCTCTCCCTTCTTATTTTTCCTCCCAGCTATCAACATAGCATGGCGAGGCAGAGGTGCGGGAGCAGCAGTAGAGGACTCTACAGTCTCCTGAGTAGCAGTAGGCTGAGTAGACTCAGCCTGTAGTCTTTGGCGAACGCTTGCATATCCTCTTGGACCCATTGTGTGGTTGTGCACATTCAATGCACGCCTTGCTTGTTGAGCATCGATGATAGCTAGTTAGTTAGCACATTGATTTGGTTAGTAACACTAAAGGTTAATCTTGAATAGGTGAATACATAAAAATGTATATTAATTAAATTGGGAGTGGCGCTTAATACCTTGAATTCATCTATTTTTCTTTGGGTAACAAACTCCTCCCAGTCTTTGGGGTCCAAGTAGTTCCATTGTTGTGTGGCCTCCTTCTTCCTATATTTATTTTTCAAAGAGAATACAAACAAAAATTATTAGTGTAGAGTTAGTGAAATACTGATCAATGTCTATAATTGGAATCAATCAAGAATCTATTCTCAGCATCGTGTGTATGTAATCTCGGGTGAGATTGGTCCTATAGTTCCTTAGGACCCTCCCACAACATTGCATCACACATTTACGATGCAGCTTTTCATCCAGATCAAATATGCTCTACAAATTAAATAAAATTGCTATTAACTAGTATCCTAAAAATTAGTAATCTACACAAATAGAATTACAAATAATAATAACTCACACATAGTTCCTTCCATATGTGGTCTTTCTTCCCCTTAGGAACTTTATGCCATGATTCTAGGATAGGACTGTAATGGCTGTGAGTAAGAACCCCAAGATATGAAACAAATGAGTTGCGGTTCACTCCAAAGGGATTTCCTGCCTGATCGAAATCCACGGCCAATTTGGGTCCTTTGCCCCTTTGATGTATTAACTCGTTCATCATTGTGATGCCCCTCACTTTCTCAATTTTCTTTTGCTTCTCATCAAGTGTTGTAATTTCTTTAGGGGGTACATCACCAACCTAAAATTTGATAAAAAAAACACACTTACATAATATAATTATAAATGAACATATAGATAGAAACCTCAAGGATATATTCTTAAAACTTACACTGTCAGGTGGTGCAAGCACGTCCTCACCCTCACGGTGATCATCAGCACGGTCATCATGGGAATGCTCAGCCATCTAAAAGTTCACATTCAAATTATAAATTTCATATTGTAAAGTAACACTAATTGTAAAGTTCACATTGTAAAGTACACATTCACATTGTAAAGTAATTCACATTGTAAAGTTCACATTCACATTGTAAAGTTCACATTCACATTGTAAAGTAATTTGCATTGTAAAGTCCACATTCACATTGTAAAGTTCACATTCAGAAAAATAAAACATAATAAAAATATAAACATCTATGCCTCTAATATTGTGATCTTTTATCAATTAACAATCCTTCATTATGATCCCCGCGAACATATAAGTCATTGTGATCCCCAGCTTCAATGTATAAAAATTACCCTAATGACAAAAGTCTAGGAATCTTTACTAGACATTATATATAGCCCTAATCATCATATTTAACATACTACGTTATTATTAACATCCATATCAAATTAAGATCATACTATGTTATAAATATTGGTTTAATAACCCTATTTCCGCATGTACATGATTATTAACTTTAAAATCCTATAATTCATTGAAATCATTCTAATTCAATTTAAGATGTTGGGATCGCATAATTATATACTGATATCATAATAAATAAAAGAATCATAATTAACATGATTAACAACATGCTCATCAAACTAGGGTTTTTTTAATATCATCTAATATTCGTGTACTAACTATACCTTTGTAACAAGAAGAATAATAGAGCTTTAAGTATATTTTATTCACAATCTATGCATTTTTCTGATCAAAACCATATACAACATGGTAATATTAATATGAATCAGAGTATTTTTTATTCACAATCTACGCATTTCCTACATTATTCGAGCAGGAGCAGGGTACCTGCTTGAGGGCGAAGGAAAAAGAGGAGGAAGAAGAGCAGGAGCAGGGTACCTGCTTGAGGGCGAAGGAAAAAGAGGAGGAAGAAGAGCAGGAGCAGGGTACCTTTGTGGCAGCGTTGGGCAAGTAGGAGTTGTGGTCGGAGCAGAGCAGTGACCTGGAGAGTAGGGAGCAGAGCCCTAGGAGCCGCGGCCGGCCTGGAGAGCAGCGGCCGGAGAACTGGCGGCGGCTGGCGGAAGTAGAGGCGGCGGAGGCAGAAACTAACAGAGGTGCGGCAGCAGAGGTGCGGCGAATAACGGCGGCGGTGTCGGCGGCCAAAGCACCAGCAAACGGCGGCGGAGGCGGAGGCAGAGCAGCAGCGAGCGGCGGTGGAGCAGAGGAATTGCCGGACCAGCAAACCCTCAATGGCGGAAATGAATGAAACAGAAGGGGAAGAGTCTGCCTCACGTCGGTGCACTGTTAAGTTAACAATAGGTGTCGGTTATTAACAACAATCGACAATAAAAACTATAAGTGTCAGTTACCAACAAAAAACTGACACTATTGTTCAATTATAGGTGTCAGTTCCAAACATAAAAACTGACGTCTATATTTATATGCTGACAAAAATAAATGTTCTCGAATTAAGACCATAGTCGTCGGTTTCCTTATAAAAACTGACACTAAAGAGAGGTGAAAATTTTCGCGGTTATGCGCGCGAAAACACAATGGCGTCAGTTATTGTAACACAACCGATGATAAAATTTGGTCAAATTTCTGTCTCGCAGAAAACCTTTAGTCGTCGGTTTCTTTTTAAAAACCGACGATGTATGTTAATTTTTGGAGTTTTTTTTGCTGGATATTTTGGATTTGGCGGTTACTTTTAGGCGTCAGTTTGTTATTAAGGAACTGACACTGAATAAAAGTGATACATGTGTCTGGTCGCCCTTCACAAATTGATGTTGGTTTATTTTATAAACCGACACTGTATTATTTAGGTGTCAGTGTATTATTATAACTGACACCTTTAAAAGTGACGTTATAAGCCATTTCTGTAGTAGTGACACTACTGCAAATGAAACGATAGCTAATATTTTTTCACTTCAAAGTAAAAAAACTCCATTGCCTAACTAGGTTGGGTTTCCGGAGGGCACTGATCCAACACCAAGGACAACCCTTTAAATGGTGGAATGGTATTAAACTAACCAATTTATCTGAAAGTTCACCTGAATCTACTTATCACAAGACAATATCTCTATTTTAGTTGGCTTGAATACCTCATGAGTTGTATGAGATACTCTTGAAAAAGATCATGTTTGTGTGTCTATTCGAAAAAGCTTTCTCATGCTTTTAGAACACCTTTTTTTAAACTGGGAGGTGAATAGATTCACCATGTCACCATCATGCTAAATTTATAGTGTTGGCTTCTAGAACATCAATAAGTAGAGAGGGATTCGTATATCATTGTCTATGGATTCATAAAGCAATTCAAAACAATTTGGTTTGGTATCACTATATCTATGTCTAAATAATAGTTATGATTCTTCATTATGCAGTATAACATCATAAATGACATCAAGCCATGAAGGACGAACCTAGTGAAATGTCGTAGAATACATAATTTGAACCCATGTGGTTTAGAACTTGAAATGTTGATTAGATAGATCCATTTAGGACTATAGAACCTAGATTATTGTGTAAGGCTTGAATGGGTCCTTAGTTTTGACATCATAGATTCTCAATGGACGATCCACTACCCCTCTTGTTCTCTCATTAACTATGTAGTTGGAACTTCACTATACTACATTAACAATTATTTTCTTCATGACCCTTAGAAAAAAAATTGTATTTACATTCTTCAATTTATAGTTTTATTGATCAAAAATAAGCTCATCAACTTTTGAGACTTTATAAAATCATTTATGATTTTTTTTTACATGTTCCTTGCCTGTGACACGATTTTTTTAGCTTACTTTTATCAGTAAATATGCTTCTTTGAAACAAAATGTGTCTTTCTCTTCATTAAGTATTATATGTAGCCTACTCTATCATATCTCTTGTGCCATGTTCTCCATCATCACTATGTATGTCACAACATCATATGATATTACATTCCCAACCTAATATCACTAAACCCAGTTCACAAATCCATTTTACTATTTCTTTCCTTGTACAACCTATCTTTTCTTGTCAATCATTACAACATCCTAATGATAAGCCATGCCTGATGGTGTTTCATTTTGGTTTCTCAAGGTCCTAGAATTCATATTCTGGGCACCAAGTGGATTTGCAAATTGATGTGTTGGTCATGTAACTACAAACATATCAAAAGACAAGAGAATTAGAAAAAAGGATTCAACTAAATTCATTTTATTAACTTTAGAAAAACCTTCACCCCAATGCTTAAAAATTGTCACCTACCCTCTTATTATCTTTTTACTTGTTATGCACAGTTGGAGCTTCACCAAATGAACATATATAATGCTTTTCTTTTGGTTGTTTATGATATGACATATATTTTGTTCAAAATTTGGGGTTTTTTAATCATTAAACTCTTATTACATCTAGAAGATTCATACATCCCTCTATGGTCTTCGTCATTTCACATTTTTGGTACAATAGTTTCATCTCATTTCCCTTACATGTTGGTTTTCACTATCGTACAATGGAGCCTTCATTCTTCACTTACAATCATAATGGCTCCAACCGTTATAAATATAGCCTCATATGTCTTACTATATTGTACCATATTCTTCACCACTACCCTAAATACTTTAGCACACTATCATGTTGTGATAACATGTTCCTAGTTTAATATTGCCAAACACAAATCCATAGTTGTTGGTGCCAATCACTCCTAGTACAAGCTATATTCATGTTCCATGCATGATGATATATTATATGGTTCAAAAGAAGAAGAAAAAAACATCAAGGATCCTTGATGTTCTAAATAAGCTTATTTTAAACCCCAAATAAGTTTAGAAATTAAATTGTAGATCAAAAGGAACCCCTAAAAGTACAAAAGTGGTACAATATAAAAATATGCAATTATCTTGTTTCAACTTTTGTGAACTCCCTGATGATCAAGAAGGTTGTTCTTCCTCTTGATCTCTTCCTTATATGTATTTATAGGAACGTACCCAATGGACGTCCATAGAGCTATTATCTATTATGTCTTACAAAATTTCATTTATCTTCGTCGATATTTTAAATGCATTTCTTATGAACACTTTTATCATGTCTAGAAGCTCATAAACCCTCAATGGTCATTGACAAGCTCTCAAACCTACAACAATTTTTTTCTTACTCCAACACAAGTCTGATGGAGTGTGAAAATGATCACTCATCGATTCTCTCAAAGATGTGTTTCCTATGACCTAGTCACCACCAGTAAATATAGTATTGTCATAAGTTTTTCATTTTTTAGGTTGCTAAAATCTTGGCTTCATAATTATATCAGTCCTTTTAATTTATGTATCTCAGTAATATCATGTGTGTTGTAAGTTTTTTTCTTAATGGTGATTTTGTTCATGTCGTTATTAGGGCATGAACTTGAAACCTCTTGGTAACAAACTACGGATCTAACTATTGGGCCCATCTTAGACATAAGATTTATATATACATGAATAGAAAATATTATGCATTTTCTTTATTTTTGTAAGGCTTCTTTTTTCTTTGAAGTTGTTATTTCAAAAAATGAAAGAGTAACTACACTACATGTTACATGTTTGAGGAAATTTAGAAGGTGCAACTTTTCCTTAAACATTATCCACTTTAGCATAAAAAAGAATTCATTTTGGAAATTAATATTGCAACCAAGCACAAGACGTGTTGTCCTATAACGTGTTGTCTAAATTATGACATGTCGTCTTTTTTGACGACTTGGCCCACTATCATGTTGAACCATTTTTAAGTACCATATTGATAAAAATGTAAAAGAAAAACAAAAACAAAAGAATACATTTCTTGTGTATAGTTAGATGTCATTTTATTTATTTATTTAGTTGTTTTAATATAATATAAATTTGGTTTATTTATATGAATTTTTTTTCTAAAATCTCACTTTATTTTCCTAAGATCTCGTAAACCATTTACTTTTCTTAATTTCAGCCAGTCTTCAATACTAAATAGTTAATGACTTGTTAATTTTCTTCTTCAATCATCCACCATCTCTCGTAGCTCTTTTCTTTTTCACTTTCATTTTTCATTAAATGGCCAAAGAGGGTTATAAATAAATCTTTTGGCATGTTAACGCATTGGAGTCGAGCTTTTATCAACCAAAACACGGACCAAATTTTCTCATTGGCTCGTCCAAAACCAAAGTGAAGTGTTGTGAGTTCATATAGATCACCCATTTAACCTAAACATCCTTAGACTTTTCAACCATGTAGAATTATTTAATTATATAACACCATACATAAAAAATTACTAAATTTCATCACACAAATATGGATATAAAATAAAGAGTCATATCTTTGATGCCACACCCTAATGTATATTATAATATTTTTCACCTTAGAAAAAGCAATATTTATTTCGTTGTGATATAGTGTGTGGTTTTAAATAAATATTTTAGGATCAAATCTTTTTTGTGTTTATATTGTTCAAGTGATTTTTTTCACAACTCATCGGCAGTTTCTATTGTGTGGATTGATACGGTCAGAAAATTGAGCTATGAAACATAACTCCACCTATAATGATATCAACGAAATCACATGTACAAGCCGTAAGATTGAGAAGATTTGGGTCATAGCTAAATTTAATTAATAAAAGTGGGGTCTATACTATGATTGTAATAAGTTTATCTTTAAAATGTATTTGTAAAGTAGATTCTGGTCATTATGTTTATAAATAATGAGTCGCATTCATATTAAACGAGTTTATAAAAAAACTTACAGCAATTTCAATCTGGTTCCAATTCAAATCCCTAAAAACTGAGTCTGGTTGGGGTTGATAAATATTCAGTCGCACTATTATGACAAGCGATTGATCAGGATTCATAGAAGAGTCAGTCATTAAACATATGAAGGTAAAACAAAATGGAGCAGGAACAGTGTAGCTGCATTAGCTGCGTCGAAGAGGGAAAAAGAAATTTATGGAAATCACATTTGCAAAAAGTATACATCAGTCCAAATTGGATTGGACTGGACCGAATTTGACTGAACAGAATCGGATTAGTGAAATTATTTAAAAGTGAAATCAGACTGGGCCGGACAGTTTCGAAGAAAGACTAAAACGGACTGTTTGGACAGCTTGATTTTGTTACTTAAAATGTAATAAAATTAAGTTCATGTTAATTACTTATAACACTAGTATAAAATTAATATCAAATATTACACTAGTATTGTCCATATCTGTGAACTATTTATATTTTTTATTTAACATAATATAAAACAGAGGTATCCGTATTATATACATACCTAAATTAGTCATCAGTTCGGTCCAAAGTCTGATCGAACTCTATGGACTGTACATCGAAATTCTAAAACTTACAGACTGGACTGCAGAGCAAATCGAACTTGAAGCAATTAAAAACTACAACGGATTGAATGGACCGATAACTGATATTCGCTCATCCCTAGCAAAACTAATCTCGGACATTTAATTCAACCCTCCGAATGATACCCCCGCTCTATAGATAAATCGCACGAAGCCTTAATTGCCCTATTTTTATTAGTGGTCCAACTGAAATTCAGAATAACCTTTTTTAAATTTTATCTTCAGTAAGTTTCCTACTATTATGTATAACTGCTATATCCAGAATAACTGGAAATATAACCCTTAAAATAGAAAGACGAGCACGAATAAAAGACGAACTTGACGTGTTTCCATTAGGAGGCTATAAATGCTAGCGACATCCTGGATGAGCAGTCTATTGCATCACAAAGTCTGGACCTTGTAAGGTTGGTAATGTCAGGGGGTTGTTTGCTAGGATTTTCTAAATTTGGTGTGAATTTATGGGGTTTGAGAATAATACAGGGTGGGAATATATTTCTAGTTGAAGTCATTTAGTTTGAATGTTTTTCAGTTTCACTCATTTAGTTTGAAAATTTTCCCTATAAAGCTTTGCTACACGAGACAATATATATCAAACTTAGTTGCCTTGTCCAAGTGAAACACAAGTATGAAAAACTAAGCTATGTTTGCAATTCACAGGGCGGCATTTGAGGGTTACTCCCATGAGATGAAGAGAGTTTCAGGTTTCCTCTTCCAGCAGATGGCGAAGAATCTTGGGCTGGACGATCCGGAGAAGCTGACGGGCATGATGAAAGACGGGGTCCAGTCAATGAGAATGAGCTACTATCCTCCATGCCCTCTCGCCCATGACAAAGTGATAGGCCTCTACCCACATTCAGATGCAGCGGCTTGTTGGCTAAATGGACATCTATAAATCTCTTTGTTTTGATTATGACAAACATTTCATTCTTATTGATCTAACGAGCTACTTGAGTGTGCAGGAACAAGGTGGATGACAAAGTACTAGGGAAATCCATATGCTTACATATTTATATTTTCATGAAATGTAATCGCTTTGTAAAAACTTGTACAAATATATAATGTACAAGTACTTAGATTTCATGTAAATCAAGCGTTAGATCTTCCCTAGCTAAACACCACATTTAGATAAGTCATCCCCTTCAAATAGGATCACATATGCACACTCATACATATAATTAGTGCCTAAATTGAAACATTGAAACATGATCAATCTCGGTCGACCAACTCCTCGACCGAGACACTCTCGGTCGACAATCTTCTCGACCGAGAAAGATCCAAAGTAGCCGTTAGACACAACTGACAAGGTAGTTGGCAGTTGGAGATAAACGTTGCAAAACACTTGATTCAGAGAGCCTGTCGGTCGACAAGAGTTCGACCAAGTAGGTGTCTCGGTCGACCATTCCTCGACCGAGATAAACTCTGACAGCAACTGCAGAGTAAATTAATTAGTCGTTGCTAAAGCAACAAACTTGTACCTAACGGCTAGTTAAGCACTTAGAAACCCCTAGAAGTTGTCTAGAACGTCCTTAAGCATCCTTAGGCCATTCCTATAAATAGGACAAGCCATAGGACACTCAAACTCACTTGTTACACTTGAGAAATCCTTGAGCATACTTTGAGCAATCTGTTTGTGAGCAAATTGAGCATTGTGACAACCGGCTACTTCCTTCCTTAGCTCATAATTCGTATCCTATAGGCTAGCATCTCCTATCCACTGCAATTACAATTCCATACACTTTGATTAGGAGATCTATACGCTTGATCTAGGCAAATCAAGCCTTATGCTACAAAAGGATAAGTTGTAATTTCCTTTTCCTTTCTTGTTCTCTATTATTGTTTGTACTCTCCTTGCTACTCCTAGGTTGGAGGATGCGGATTGGAGAGGGTGGAGATCTTCTTGGTGAAGAAGGAGACCTTGAGCTACTTCAAGAAGGCTGGTGCAACGGGAGGTTACTTCTAGAGAGGAAGGCTACTTCAAGGGGGAGCTTGGAGTTACTTCAAGAAGGCTACCTCAAGTTGGTGCATCTACTTCGAGTGAAGGCTGTTCAAGGGGTGTAAAGGAAAGTATTGTATTTTGTATAAATCCTTGTGAAGGTAATAAAATATATACTTTCAAAATCCCGGTTGGGTAAGCAACCGGGTAGTGGACTGACAACTTTAGTATTTGCTAAAGTTGGAACCACTCTAAACACCTGTCTCCTTCTTCCAATTTCAATTGTGGTTGTTTGAGTTCAATAATTGTTTTAAAACTCTATTCACCCCCCCTCTAGTGTTTTTCAATTGGTATCAGAGCAGGCTTCAAGGAACCCTAACAAGGTCTTGAAGAATGGGTGACGGAGTGCTCAACAACCTTAACCTTGAAGGGACACTTGTTGCTAGACCTCCAGCGTTCGATGGAACAAACTATCAATATTAGAAGAGAAGAATGCAGTTCTACTTCCAAGGCATCAATTGGGACCTATGGAGGATGGTGTCAACCCCATATGAGCTTCCTCAAACTCAATTTGTGGAATGGGATGCAAATACGGTAAAGATGGCTCAAATGAATGCTAAAGCTGTAAGCATTTTATATTGTTCAATTTCAGTAGGAGAATTTAATAGGATATCTAACTGTGACACAGGCTATGATATTTGGCATAGACTGTCCATAACTTATGAAGGTACAGTCTAAGTAAAAAATTCCAAAATTAGCATGCTTAAACAAAAGTTTGAACACTTTCGTATGGATCCTAATGAATCTATTAGTGAAATGTTTGCAAAATTCTCTTCTATTGTTAATGGTTTAAATGCCCTAGGAAAACCTGTTCTTGAAGAAGATCAGGTATCAAAAATTCTTCGATCACTTCCTCCTAAATATAAGCCAAAGGTGACAGCCATTGAAGAAGCTAATGATCTCACTCGACTGAAAATGGAGCAACTTATTGGCAACCTAGAAGCTCATGAAGCAACCCTAGAAGAGGAAGAAAGAATAGCACGTGAACATCAGCAAGGAAAGAAGAAGGATGTGGCTCTAAAAGCTTCAAAGATCATCACACCAGAAAGTGAGGAGTCAAGTGAAGAAGAAGGAGAAGAAGCCTTGATTGTCAACGGTAAGAAATACAAAAGGTTTAAATCTAACAAAATTTCTAGTTCCTCTTCTTCTCCTCCTAGGTGCTTTGAATGTGGGAAGAAAGGACATCTCAAAAATGAATGTCCTAAAGCAAAGAAAGGAAAGAAAAGCTCACACAAGAAGAAGGGAGAAAAAGCCTATAAAGCTGC
This sequence comes from Alisma plantago-aquatica, assembly GCA_963693085.1. Classification (NCBI taxonomy): domain Eukaryota; kingdom Viridiplantae; phylum Streptophyta; class Magnoliopsida; order Alismatales; family Alismataceae; genus Alisma; species Alisma plantago-aquatica. Next base: position 389,579,218 of record OY856412.1, on the reverse strand, counting down.
ATGGGACGAGTCAAGTGACAGTGAAAGCGGAGAAGAAAAGGTGGAATGTCTAATGACAAGGGAAGATGATGAAGACTCTCAAGAGGAATGGGTGGTTGACAGTGGATGTTCCAAACATATGACCGGGAACAAGGATGCATTTCAAACCTTTGAAGAAAAGAAAAGTGGCACAGTCACCTTTGGAGACAATGGTAAAGGCAAAATCGTTGGAATAGGTAATGTTGGTACAAACCTCGAAATAAAGAATGTTCTACTTGTAGATGGTTTGCATCATAATTTTATAAGTGTTAGTCAATTATGTGATAGTGGTTATGATGTTTTATTTAACAAAACATGTTGCAAGTTATTAATAGAAAACACTACAAATGTTGTTTATGAAGGAAATAGAGTTGGAAATCTTTATATTCTTAAACCTAACTCTATGAAATCTGTAGTGGGAAAATGCTTGCTTGCAAATGACAATACCTTACAACTATGGCATAAAAAGCTAGGACATGCTAGTTCACATGTTATTAAAAAGTTAGTGAAATATGATCTTGTTCGTAGATTGCCTGCTTTATCTTTTGATCAAGTTGAAAATTGTGAACCATGTACAATGGGAAAGTAAACAAAAATCTCTTTTAAACCTAAACATGTACTTAGCACAAGTAGATCTTTAGAATTAATTCATATGGATTTATTTGGACCAATGAGGACACAATCTATTGGTGGCAAAAGATATTGTTTTGTTATCGTTGATGATTATAGTAGATATACATGGGTACATTTTATTGCAACCAAAGATGATACTATTCATATTTTTATACAATTTTGTTCCAAGATTGAAAATCTATTACAAAGCAAAATATGTACCATTAGAAGTGATCATGGTGGAGAATTTGAAAATCATATATTTGAGGAATTCTGTACATCTCAAGGGTACACTCACAATTTTTCTGCTCCACGCACTCCACAACAAAATGGTATAGTTGAAAGGAAAAATCGATCACTACAAGAAATGGCTAGAACTATGATGCTCGAACACAACACACCCAAAACCTTTTGGGCTGAAGCTGTAAACAATGCATGCTATGTATTAAATAGAGTAACTGTTCACTCTCATTTGAAGAAAACTCCATATGAAATAATACATTCTAAGAAACCTAGAGTTGACTATTTTCATACCTTTGGTTCCACATGCTATATCTTAAATACCAAAGATGATAGAGATAAGTTTGACTCTAAATCACACAAAGCATTCTTTTTGGGATATTCCACTTCTAGCAAAGCATTTAGAGTATATAACACTATCTCTAGAAAAGTTGAGGAATCTATTCATGTTTCTTTTCATGAAGAGTCAAAATCTGAAAATCTAGAAATCATAGATCTCACTAATCAATTCGAAAATTTAAACATACCAAATGATAGTGAGAAAGTTACTACAACCAATCACCAAGCTGAACCACAACCTACACCTAGGCTTATTAAGGATCATCCTCAAGAACTAATTATTGGAAATCCTAATGATAAAGTCAAAACTCGGTCTTCCTTCAAAGATGTTGCAAACATGGCCTTTGTTTCTATCATTGAACCTAAGAAGATATCTGAAGCTCTTAAAGATGATTATTGGATAATAGCCATGCAAGAAGAGTTGAATCAATTCACTAAAAATGATGTATGGGATTTAGTTCCTAAACCACAAGATAAAACCGTCATTGGAACTAAATGGGTTTTTAGAAATAAGTTAAATGAGGCAGGAGAAGTAATAAGGAATAAAGCTAGGTTAGTAGCACAAGGATATAATCAACAAGAAGGAATAGATTTTGATGAAACATATGCACCAGTAGCTAGACTTGAAGCTATTAGAATGTTACTAGCTATTGTTGCACATAAAAACATCAAACTCTACCAAATGGATGTAAAAAGTGCATTTCTAAATGACATCATTCAAGAAGAAGTATATGTTGCCCAACCACCCGGATTTGAAATACCGGAAAAAGGTGACTATGTTTATAAACTTAAGAAAGCACTTTATGGTTTAAAACAAGCACCTAGGAATTGGTATGAAAGGCTCAAGACATATCTTTTTGATAATGGTTTTTCTATTGGAAGTTCAGATTCTACTTTATTTTTCAAAACATATACATCTGATTTCCTAGTTGTACAAATATATGTTGATGACATTATTTTTGGAGCCTCTAATGATTCATTGTGCACACAATTCAGTGACATTATGCAAAAAGAATTTGAAATGAGCCTCATGGGTGAACTAACTTTCTTTCTTGGTTTCCAAATTAAGCAAACACCTACCGGAATCTTTATAAGCCAAGAAAAGTATACTAAAGAACTTTTAAAACGTTTTGGGATGGATCAGTGCAAACATGCTACTACTCCTATGGCTACTTCTATTAAAATTGATAAGGATGAAAATGGGGAACCTATTGATGATTCCTTATATAGAGCCATGATTGGTAGTTTGTTTTACTTAACTGCTTCTAGACCGGACATTATGTTTTCCATTGGTCTTTGTGCTCGATTTCAATCACAACCTATGCACTCTCATTTTCTAGCAGTTAAACGAATTCTTCGTTACTTAGCCGGCACTACCTGTTTTGGTTTATGGTATCCAAAAGGACAATCCTTGGATTTTAAAGCTTATACTGATGTGGATTATGCTGGTTGTCGACTTGATCGCAAGAGTACTAGTGGTGGTTGTTTCTTGTTAGGAAGAGCTTTAGTATCTTGGTTTAGCAAGAAACAAAATACGGTTGCCCTATCTACAACTGAAGCTGAATATATGGCAGCCGGATCTTGTTGTGCTCAAGTGCTTTATATGCAACAAGTGTTAAACGATTATGGTTTTACTCTTTCATCTACGCCTATTTTTTGTGACAACACGAGCGCTATAAACTTAGCACACAATCCTATTTTACACAGTCGAGCTAAACATATTGAAATTCGTCATCACTTTTTGAGGGATCATATCTCCAAGAATCATGTTTCTCTTCATCATGTTGATACGGAAGATCAATTGGCTGATATTTTTACAAAACCGCTTCCACTAGACCAATTTAAAAAAATTAGAAAGCAATTGCTTATCACTCCTTTGGAAGATGTTTTCTTTGATATTTGTGCTTCTTAAACAAAAACTTTTACTTGCATCATTTTGGCTTTTAATGGACATCTTTTTCATTGGATTTGATGGGACATCTAATTAAGGGGCAGTTTTTCTTAAACGGATATCTTTTTGAAATGACAAAGGGGGAGAAATAAATATAAAACTTAGTATTTATGCAAAACTCAATCAATGAGTTTCATAAACAAACTCTTGGCTTTACATTGAAAGTTGCTATATTCCCTAGAGAATTGGATTTCATGTTCCATAATTCATGGGGAATAATAAGCACACATTTTATAAGCAAGAGAAAAAGCTACAAAAGGTAATCTTAAGGTATGAAACTCATATGTTTTATATTTCCTTCATTTATATTTTGGAAATGTTTGTCATCTTCAAAAAGGGGGAGATTGTTGGCTAAATGGACATCTATAAATCCCTTTGTTTTGATTATGACAAACATTTCATTCTTATTGATCTAACGAGCTACTTGAGTGTGGAGGAACAAGGTGGATGACAAAGTACTAGGGAAATCCATATGCTTACATATTTATATTTTCATTAAATGTAATCGCTTTGTAAAAACTTGTACAAATATATAATGTACAAGTACTTAGATTTCATGTAAATCAAGCGTTAGATCTTCCCTAGCTAAACACCACATTTAGATAAGTCATCCCCTTCAAATAGGATCACATATGCACACTCATACATATAATTAGTGCCTAAACTGAAACATTGAAACAGGATCAATCTCGGTCGACCAACTCCTCGACCGAGACACTCTCGGTCGACAATCTTCTCGACCGAGAAAGATCCAAAGTAGCCATTAGACACAACTGACAAGGTAGTTGGCAGTTGGAGATAAACGTTGCAAAACACTTGATTCAGAGAGCCTGTCGGTCGACAAGAGTTCGACCGAGTAGGTGTCTCGGTCGACCATTCCTCGACCGAGATAAACTCTGACAGCAACTGCAGAGTAAATTAATTAGTCGTTGCTAAAGCAACAAACTTGTACCTAACGGCTAGTTAAGCACTTAGAAACCCCTAGAAGTTGTCTAGAGCATCCTTAAGCATCCTTAGGCCATTCCTATAAATAGGACAAGCCATAGGACACTCAAACTCACTTGTTACACTTGAGAAATCCTTGAGCATACTTTGAGCAATCTGTTTGTGAGCAAATTAAGCATTGTGACAACCGGCTACTTCCTTTCTTAGCTCATAATTCGTGTCCTATAGGCTAGCATCTCCTATCCACTGCAATTACAATTCCATACACTTTGGTTAGGAGATCTATACGCTTGATCTAGGCAAATCAAGCATTGTGCTACAAAAGGATAAGTTGTAATTTCCTTTTTCTTTCTTGTTCTCTATTATTGTTTGTACTCTCCTTGCTACTCCTAGGTTGGAGGATGCGGATTGGAGAGGGTGGAGATCTTTTTGGTGAAGAAGGAGACCTTGAGCTACTTCAAGAAGGCTGGTGCAACAGGAGGTTACTTCTAGAGAGGAAGGCTACTTCAAGGGGGAGCTTGGAGTTACTTCAAGAAGGCTACCTCAAGTTGGTGCATCTACTTCGAGTGAAGGTTGTTCAAGGGGTGTAAAGGAAAGTATTGTATTTTGTATAAATCCTTGTGAAGGTAATAAAATATATACTTTCAAAATCCCGGTTGGGTAAGAAATCGGGTAGTGGACTGACAACTTTAGTATTTGCTAAAGTTGGAACCACTCTAAACACCTGTCTCCTTCTTCCAATTTCAATTGTGGTTGTTTGAGTTCAATAATTGTTTTAAAACTCTATTCACCCCCCCTCTAGTGTTTTTCACGGCTCTCACCTTGCTCCTCCAGGTCAATGAAGTGCCCGGATTACAGATCAGGAGGCATGGGAAATGGCTTCCTGTGTACCCACAACCTGGAGCTCTCATAGTGAACGTAGGAGATGCTATCGAGGTGCGTATACGCCACTTTCAGGCTAGCTGTTCGCTGTTTGCTTTCTTGGTATTTTCTCTTTCCCCTCTCTCTTCAACTGGGCAGTCGATCTGATCATTTGTAGTGTATGTGTTCTGGTTCAGATATACACCAACGGAAAGTACACGAGCATCGAGCACAGGGCCATGGTAAACAAGGACAAGGAACGGCTCTCCGTCGCAACATTTCACTGGCCAGCCATGGATTCGACAGTTGCTCCACTCCCTGATTTATGCAAAGAGACTCTGCCTCGTTTCAAGAGCGTGGGTGCTGTTGAATATACCAGACTGCTCCTTACTTCAAAACTTGACGGGAAAAACTTCTTGGATGGGATGAAGTTGGATGTTTGAATAATAGTTTTACTCAGCTTGCGCACTTTGTTTGTACATCCCTAAAGGGTTTTTTTTCTGCAAAAGAAAGGTCATATATATTAGCTGATGTCAATCATGTACTTTTGTCCTCAATGTTTGCAACTTTGCATCCCTTTCCTTAACGATCTGTAGCGAGAATTCAAGAAGGAATAGTAATCACTTTGACGATTGAATAATATGTTGCCCTTTGTTGTATCCAACAAGTTAACATGGTATATATATATATATATATATATATATATATATAGGCTAAATATTTGTTACCCGTGCGGGTAACATATACTCGTTACCCGTCACGCGCGTCCGAAGGCGTACTATTCCGCCTCCGTCCCCGAGCGACCGAAGACCAGCTCAGTTGTTCGACGACGCGACCAAAGACGAACGCCTCCGTCCCCGAGCGACCGAAGACCAGCTCAGTTGTTCGACGACGCGACCAAAGACGAACGCCTCCGTCCCCGAGCGACCGAAGACGAGCTCACTTGTTCGACGACGCGACCAAAGACGAATCCATCCTCCGACGATTCCAACGCGACCAAAGACGAATCCCTCGTCGACGATTCCAACGCGACCAAAGACGAATCCCTCGTCCGACGATTCCAACTCCATCTGCCGACGACTCTATCCCTCTCTGCTGGCGGCTTTTCCATCTCAAGTGAATCCGCTGTTAGACGGGCTCATATCGTCCATCTGCCGCAGTGTTCTATTGTCCGCCTCCTCCCACTGCTCGAGACCAAAGACGGAAGATCCTGCAATTATCCGGCGATTCTTCTCTGATCTCCTCCGCCGCTGATAAGCATCCGCCGTTAGATGGGCTCATACCATCCATCTGCCGCAGAGTATTTGGGTCTTTATTCGTTGATCTGGATTCTCCCTCTTATCCGACCCTTTTTGATCCAGAAGCTCCAATTGACTGTGCGACAAGTGCCCCGGTCTGAAAGCGGCGCCCGACCTAGAAGAATAGCGACATTGTTCATTTATCCGTTAACTGCAAGAAGGGGCGGGTTTTCCAGTTCTCAGTTTTCATAGAGGACGACGACGAACGTGTTTCTGAACTCATCTAAATCCTTTTTGGCTGTCGTCCGAATATCAGGTGAACATATTGATAATCATCAGTTGAAATCGTTGCTATTCAAGTGTGTCTGTCCAACTTCGAAATTTGATTTGTAATGTGTATATTGATTTTACAAGAGAATGCTGATTTGTAATGTGTATACTTATTTTTCTATTCAAGTGTCTTTCTAACCTTGATATCTGTTACTCCCGTGCCATTTTCAGTTATCTGGAATGTGTATTCATCGATCTGACTATTTTTCCCCAATGTGTTTTCTTATATCTGACTTTTCTATTCACACTGTGTATACATTTCTCTGATCTTTGTGTTTAAAGTAAACCCAATTTTGTGTTTGCATTTTATATTTTTGAAGCAGTTACTCATTTGGTATGCTGGGTTACTCTTCTGACTGACAGAGTTACTCTATTGTTACTGATAGACGTTGTTATGATTCAAATCTTCCTTCATTTACTCATTTGTTATGATGAGTTAATCTTTGGCCTGATAGAGTTACTCTCTGTTGTTTCAGATTTACTCCTCTGTACTGCGGTGTTACTGATAGACGTTACAATGGATCCCAGCCTTGATACAGATGCTGCCAATTCAAACGTTGGTCCTGATAATGATAATGCTAATTCTTATGCATCTGTTGGTGCTTCCACTCTGCCGCCAGCTACAGTTCCTAAAATTGGTCTCCATTTTGGAAGTTTAGATGAAGCTATTTCATTTTATTCTAGCTATGCTGGCATGAATGGTTTTAATATCAGGAAAGATGACAACAGGTACGAACGGGGAACTAAGATTCTTGTTGCCAAAGATCTGGTTTGTGACAAGCAGGGTACAATGGGCCGTTCTAAGAGGTCAAGAGGGCTGCTGAGCCCCGTTTGTGATGAAGTGGATAAGTTACAGGAAAATCTGTCTAAGAAGCACAAGAGATCTGTGAAGAGGTGTGGTTGTGGAGCCATGATCCGATTCACACTAGACAAGTCCTCATCTACGTGGGTTGTGACTGCCTTTGTTGAGGAACACAACCACGATCTTGTTGATGATGCACATCTCCGTTACTTGAAGTGTAACTCATCTCTTAATGAAACTCAAAAAGATATGCTTTCTTCCATGAGCCAAGCTAACATACCTGTATCGAGACAAATTGCATTGATGGCATCGGAGTCTGGTGGTTATGAAAATCTGACATTTACTAGCAGACAAGCTCATGGACACATCAGTAGCAAGAGGAAAGAGGCAGCTAAATATGACGTCGACATGGTCTTGGATCGGTTTGCCAAGTTTAAGGTACTCGATCAGAAATTCTTCTATACATACCAAAACGATACTGATTGTTGCTTGACTCATCTTTTTTGGGCTGATCCTGTTTCCGTTGAAGACTGTGGGTTGTTTGGTGATGCGATAGTGTTTGACACCACCTACCGCACTAACAAGTATTCAATGGTTTTTGGAATGTTTGGTGGTGTTGATCACCATCGCAAGACGGTCTTGTTTGCTTCAGCTCTTATGATTGATGAGAAGTACGAGTCATTTGTATGGGTTTTCAAGCAGTATCTACTTTGTTTTGGCAAAGAGCCAGTGTCCATCATAACCGATCAAGACCCGGCTATGAATGCTGCTATCCTTACTGTTTTTCCGAACTGCAAGCATCGGTTCTGCAGCTGGCACATCCTACAAAAGCTTCCCTCTAAGCTTGGTGGTGTTCCTAACAAGGAGCAGATCATAAGCTCCTTGAATGATTGCGTGTGGAATGTGGATGATGTTGGCACCTTTGAAGAGAAGTGGCATTCTGTTGTTGAAGCTTATGGTCTGTCGTCTATTAATTGGTTGTCTGACATGTATGTTATGCGTTCGGATTGGGTCCCGTGCTATATGCAGTCTTCCTTCTTCGCAGGCATGAGGACAACGCAAAGGAGCGAGAGCTTGAATGCGTTCATTAGAAGCCATGTGAACAGTAAGAAGACTTTATTTGAACTTGTATGCTCATTGGAGACTGCTTACTCTCATGTACGAGAGATTGAAAATTTCAAAGACTTTGAAGACGAGTATAGTAATCTCCCTTTGTCATCACTTTGGCCTTTGGAGGAGCAGATGAGAGGTATATACACAAAGTCAATTTTTAAGATATTTCAGAGTGAGGTTCATCAAAGCATGATATACAATGTAAAGGAATCTTCAGAAGGTGTGTTTGAAGTGTATCGCGTTGGTGGCCTTGGATCTGCCCGCATTTTGAAGAAGAATCCATCGAGTGAGATTGTTTATTGCAACTGTTACATGTTGGAATTCAAAGGTATACCTTGCAGGCACATCCTGTCCTATTTGAAGAGTCGTGACTTTTGCACTCTTCCCGAGCCATACATATATAAGAGGTGGACCAAAGGCTACAGAGAACATCCTTTGATATTTGGTAAAGATGCAGTTAGTCATCTATCCACTGGGAGGACTCTTAAGCTTGTCTCTGCCTGCAATTCTATTGTGAACATAGCGTGTAGGAACAATGCTGTAGATATTTGCCATGAAAAACTGCTTGCATTGCAAAAGGAGCTGTTAGATTTGGATGTCTCTGGTAGTTGTGGAGATGCAGGTGCTGGTGTAACTGCTTCAAATACAGCTTCTTCTTCAGCTGTCAAGGTTAATATCCCCAATGTTTGTAAAACTAAGGGGAGACCCAAATCCACAGATGTGAGGTTTAAATCTGGAGTTGAGATTACACAGTTTAAAAGAGAGAGGCAGTGCAAGAATTGTTTAGAGTTTGGTGTTAACCATGACAGCAGGAATTGTCCTAAGAAGTAGTGCATCATATGATTGGGATTTGCTGCTACTATGTATGCTGCTCGTGTTCTGGTGATCTTGCTGTTGTTATTGATGTATATGTGGTTCTATCTTTTTTATTGGAGTTTGTAGTGTGTTTGTGAGGCATGTTCAAATTTGTAATGGGGTTGTTCTTTTTGTGTAGTTTTATGAAAGTGAGTTTGTAACTTTCTAAGTACTTCACTTGTGTTTGTAATCTATCTTTGTGTTACCTTGTGCTCCAGCAATTGTATGTATACTTTGAATATGTTATAAAGAATGTTTTCTGATCAATTGTTATTCTTTTTGAATATTATGTGTTTGTCTCTGTGTACAATGGATACTATTACTGTTGTCACAATTACTCTTATTGCTGTCATAGTTACTCGCAGTGGGTTGTCATTAACTCTTATTGCTGTTAGAGTTACTCACAGGGTTTTCCAAGTTACTCCCGTGCCTTTTCCAGTTACTCGAAGTGGTTTTCCAGTTACTCGAAGTGGTTTTCCAGTTACTCGAAGTGGTTTTCCAGTTACTCGCAGTGTTTTTTCCAGTTACTCGAAGTGGTTTTCCAGTTACTCGCAGTGTTTTTCAATTACTCGCAGTGTTTTTCCAGTTACTCGAAGTGGTTTTCCAGTTACTCGCAGGGTTTTCCAGTTACTCCCGTGCTTTTTTCAGTTACTCGCAGGGTTTTCCAGTTACTCCCGTGCTTTTTTCAGTTACTCGCAGGGTTTTCCAGTTACTCCCGTGCCTTTTTCAGTTACTCGCAATGGTTTTCCAGTTACTCCCGTGCCATTTTCAGTTACTCGCAGGGTTTTCCAGTTACTCCCGTGCCATTTTCAGTTACTCGCGAGATTTCTTCAGTTACTCGCAGGGTTTTTCAGTTACTCCCGTGCCTTTTCCAGTTACTCGCAGGGGTTTTCAGTTACTCCCGTGCCTTTTCCAGTTACTCGCAGGGTTTTCCAGTTACTCCCGTGCTTTTTTCAGTTACTCGCAATGGTTTTCCAGTTACTCCCGTGCCATTTTCAGTTACTCGCAGGTTCATCCAGTTACTCCCGTGCCTTTTACAGTTACTCGCAGGGTTTTCCAGTTACTCCCGTGCCTTTTCCAGTTACTCGCAGAGGTTCTCCAGTTACTCGCAGGGGTTGTTCAGTAATAGTAGGAGAAAAATGAGTACGGGAGTCTGTTGTACAAAAAGTAACTCTAGAAGAGAGAGCACAGAGCTATAAATAATTGCAGTGATGTGTTGTCAGAATAACCCACAGTATGCTGGCATCTTTGCAACCCAACAGTAAAGAGCACTGCTGTCAATAATTGCAGCACCAACAACACAGACCATTGCTGTCACTGTTGTCAATAATTGCAGCACCAACAACACAGACCATTACTGTCACTGTTGTCAATAATTGCAGCACCAACAACACAGACACCATCTCCTTCCTCCCCTTACAAGATATAACTGAAAAACACAGACACCATCTCCTTCCTCCACGGCACCATCTCCTTCCTCCCCTTACAAGATATAACTGAAAAACAGCGGGTGGCTTTCAGATCTGCAACATCTCCATCCTCCACGGCACCATCTCCTTCCATCTCTTCTTCATCAGCAACTGCTCCGGTTTACAACACAGTGGGGGGCTTTCAGATCTACATCATCTCCATCCTCAACGACACCCTCGAGGTCTACTTCTTCTTCTGTGACTGTTACGGTCTCCATAAGGTACAGTTTTACATTTCTTCAGATCCCCTTTTAGATTTCTTCATAAGGTACAATTTTTCAGTAGCACCCCCTTTGACCATCTCCTCAGATCCCCTTTAACATTTCTTCACAGCCTACCATGGAGCCATTCATCCAGCCAATCAACTACACCCTCGATGACAAGACAGTGGAATCCATTCTACTTCCTATAGAATGGAACCATCTCCATTTTCAGATCAAACCAGGAAAAACCACCTTCCTAATTGGAAACCAGTCTTTCCAGATAACCCTTATGCAGAATAAAAACGGGTCACTTTCAACTGCTAAGGGATGGAAAAGGATGATCGCACAGCTCAGTCTTCGCAAGGGTTGGATCATCTACCTCAAGCCAACTGATCACCAGACCATCACAGCATGGATCACAGATCAGTTCTTAGAAAAACCAACTGAGCTTATCCCTCTCTTCAGAATGCCTGGCGATGAAGTATACTTTGGATCGGAGGACTCTGCAGATCAGCTCTTCGTTAGGGACATATACCAAGCAGAACCGGGATCAGCTGTAAATCCCATTCAGTTTGCAGAAGACACTGCTTCTTCGTCTGTCCAGCGTTCCAGTCACAAGTAGATATTTGATTTTTATGTTCAGTTAATGTACCTTCTTTACAGCCGATCTGGCTGTATTTTTATGTATTTTAAGTTCAGTTGTTGGACCTTATTTATTTTCGATCTGGTTGTATAATATATAACTTTTAGATCTGGTTGTGTAATATTTTCGATCTGGTTGGACCTTATTTTATGTATATATTTTTATGTATTTTAAGTTCAGTTGTTACTCGCAGCGTTGGTTCAGTTACTCGCGAGATTTCTTTAGTTACTCGCGAGATTTCTTCAGTTACTCGCAGGGTTTTTACAGTTACTCGCGAGCTTTGTTCAGTTACTCGCGAGATTTCTTCAGTTACTCGCGAGATTTATTCAGTTACTCGCAGGGTTTTTACAGTTACTCGCGAGCTTTGTTCAGTTACTCGCGAGATTTCTTCAGTTACTCGCGAGATTTATTCAGTTACTCGCAGGGTTTTTACAGTTACTCGCGAGCTTTGTTCAGTTACTCGCGAGATTTCTTCAGTTACTCGCGAGATTTATTCAGTTACTCGCAGGGTTTTTACAGTTACTCGCGAGCTTTGTTCAGTTACTTGCGAGATTTCTTCAGTTACTCGCAGGGTTTTTCAGTTACTCCCGTGCCTTTTCCAGTTACTCGCAGGGTTTTTCAGTTACTCCCGTGTTTTTTCCAGTTACTCGCAGAGGTTCTCCAGTTACTCGCAGGGGTTGTTTAGTTACTCGCCAGCTTTCTCCAGTTACTCGCGAGCTTTGTTCAGTTACTCGCAGTGTTTTTCCAGTTACTCGCGGGCTTTCTTCAGTTACTCGCAGGGTTGTTCAGTTACTCGCGAGCTTTACTCAGTTACTCGCGAGATTTCTTCAGTTACTCGCAGAGGGTTGTTCAGTTACTCGCAGGCTATTTTGAGTTACTCGCAGTGTTTTTTCCAGTTACTCGGAGCGGATGTGACAGTTACTCGCAGGCTATTTGAGTTACTCACAGTCCCTTTTCAGTTACTCGTAGTCCTTTTTCAGTTACTCGCAGCATTTTTTCAATTACTGGTAGTGTTCAAGCAGTCCTTTTCCAGTTACTCGAATAGTTTGTTAGGTTACTCAATCATTTCAGTTACTTGTAGTAGTTTCAAGATGTACACAAGTAGCAGCAAGAACATTAAGCCAAAATATAAGTGCAAAATCGATATATGTTCAAGATGACATGTACAGCAAGATCAAATGTACATTAAGATCAGTTGTAAATTCAATAGCAGATGTACATTCAGAAATACACAGATTATACAACAATGAGTAACTGAACAACAGCTTATACAAAAGCAGCTATACACTTGTTGTATCTTCATTCTTTTTTGTTTCTGGTTGTTTATCAGCTTCAGCTTTTCCTACATTGTTATCAGCAGATATATCTTCTTTCATCTCTTCGATTTCAGCTTTTTCATCGTCTTTTGGAGGCTGCAGCTGCCCCCTTGCCATCATTCGTTGAAAAATATCAGCCCTTATTGATGGTATGTCTTTGCAGGTGAAGTCCATAGGTTTACAATTTACTAGGCACTCTAGGTACTTCATGACAAAGATCCCACAGTCAAGTGAGTCTTCTTCCTGCTGTGGGCAGATCGGGTAATCCCTTTTCCACTGCGACAATTGGCTTCCCTTTTCAGGTGCACCCCTAAAGAAGTCGTGCACTATACCCACCTGCATTAAAAAAACAAGACATTTATTCATCATCAATTAAAGATCAGTAATCTTTTCAATCCACTTATAATGGACTTAATTTTTATAGATCACTTACCCATCTATTGAACTCCTTTCTTGAGTTGCTACTCCAACTCATTGAATTATAGGACCGGTGTGCTCCATCCCTGAAACTTGCTTCGTACAAGTGCCAGTGGTTGTCGTTGTTTAGTATTGTGAACACCGAGTCCATTGTGTCCCAATCTTTCATTGGAATGTTGAATAGTGGAGATAGCATGTCTATTTGTTCCAAGGTGATGTCCTCAATATTAAATGATAGCTTTTGCTGCAAATGTAGAGTATAAAAACCACATATATAAGTTTCAGTTTGTGTTTCTATATTGTAATTTCATGTAAATTTGTATACAAAGTTTATTTATCTTACCGGAGCATAAGTGCTCATGCAGTGCCACGTCAATCCCTTCTTCCTCCGCTTGCTTGTGCTCTCCTTGAGCATCTGTACAAAGCAGTCGAGAACCTGAATAAAACCAAAAGAGTTTAGCAAGCCAAATTATCTATTTTAAAGAGTTAAACTACATTCTTGTTTCTTACAGGTGAATGTGTCATTTGATCCTTGTACAGGAGGGCGGCGAGGTCCTTCCCCGTGCACCAAGTGTCTTCACTGAATTTCCATTCTCGTTTTAACCTGCAAATTATTTTTATAGATGTTATACATGCGAGTTGGATACAGAAAAATTAATGTGTTATCATTTTACATTTGACAATAACTAATTCCATTACATTTTTTCTATGTTGTCCATGAAGTGATGGACAATATCTTTTGCTTCTTTTGTTTTGAAATGTTCAAAACCTATGAAGTTTGACATCTTGTGCTGTCAACAACAATATAGAAAACCATGTTAGAATCAATCTTCATTTTTCCAAAGTTATTTAAGAATTTCTGTCAGTTACCCAAGTATTACTCTCGGTTACTCATTCATTATGTTCAGTTACTCAAGAATTACATTCAGTTACTCATGCATTATGTGCAGTTACTCAAGCATTACATTCAGTTACTCAAGCCTTACGTGTAGTTGCTCAAGCCTTACCTACAGTTACTCAAGTATTAGGTTCATTTACTCAAGCTTTAGGTTCAGTTACTCAAGCATTACTTGCAGTTATGATATACTTGAAAGGATATGAGAATTACCTTTTCCTCCCTTCTTTTCTTCACATTTTTCTCTATGCTTCCTATCTTTGGCTCTTCAATCGTCTTCTTCCTCAATCTTCTTCTGGGCTTCTTCTGCCCTTCTTCTTCTGCTACCTTCTCCTGCTGTTGGCTCACTTTTTTTTGTTTCTTTTGTTCTGCCTCTTCCGCAGATTTTGGTTCTTCAGAATTGGTGTCATTTGTTTCTTTTTTCTCTTGTTCTTGTTTCTTTTGGTCTGCATCTTCTGCAGAACTATTGTCTTTTGTTTCTTTGTTCTCATATTCATCAACATTTTTACCGTCCTCACTATGATCTTCTGATTCTACGTATTTTCTTCTGAGGGTTAGCCTTCTTCGTTTTGTCGGTTGGGCGACATCCTTTGTCGGTGAGTCTTTTTGTTTATCTACATTCACCGAGACAAAACCCTCAGAAAATTCCTGGAATCCACTTCCAGGTGACTGTGATTTATTACCCTCATCTTCCCACTTTCTTTTTAGGTTTTTGTTTTCTTCTTCTAACTTGGCTATTCTTTCTTCTAGCCTTTTATTCTCCAATTGCAGTTCTGTGAATTTATCAACACTTATTCTTGTGCAGATCTCCTTATGTATTTTGAGCTCCTCCTCCAACATTTTTATTCTTGTCTCCAGGGTGGAGGTGTAAATAGTGTCTCCCTCTTCAATGATTGGTTTTGCTGGTGCCTCAGTGGTTGTTGGCGTACTTTTTTCTGGGATGTCATTCGATGATTTTGCAGTATGCCAATCATCTCCCTTGTCTACCACTATCATTTGACATACCTGTCCAAAATATAAAAAAAAATAATGTGTTAATCGCAGAGGGTTGTCCAACATATAAAAAAAAATAATGTGTTACTGTAGAGGGTTGTCCAACATATAAAAAAATTATGTATTACTGCAGGCTATTTTGAGTTACTCGCAGATGGTTGTTCAGTTACTCACAGGCTATTTTGAGTTACTCGCAGTGTTTTTTGAGTTACTCGCAGTGTTTTTTGAGTTACTCGCAGTGTTTTTTGAGTTACTCGCAGGCTATTTTGAGTTACTCGCAGTGTTTTTTGAGTTACTCGAAGTGTTTTTTGAGTTACTCGCAGTGTTTTTTGAGTTACTCGCAGTGTTTTTTGAGTTACTCGCAGAATTTTTTGAGTTACTCGCAGTGTTTTTTGAGTTACTCGTAGGCTACTTTGAGTTACTCGCAGGCTATTTTGAGTTACTCGCAGTGTTTTTTGAGTTACTCGCAGGCTATTTTGAGTTACTTGCAGTGTTGTATATTAGATTTTGTAAGAAAGATTAGATAATCTTACATCCTTAGGCTCCACTTTCGCTAATTCCATCAATTTCTCGACCGGCGCAGCCCACTTCTTTATCCTTGGTTTGGAGTCAAGGAATGTTGGCTTTGCCATCTTTGTCATCTCATATGCCCAAACCTGCATGTAATATATAGAAAATATAATGCATATGTTACTGAAACCCCATAGTCAATATTGTATCAATGTAGTTGAAAATGATTTTATTCACTCACGCATAGGCACATGACACACCCTGTTGTGTACAGGGTGTTTTTAGACCCTTTTTCTCCTTTCCTTCTTAGCTGGACATTCTCCTTTAGCATCTTCATATTCTTGAAGATACTCCCATGCACCAGCTTTGCCCAATTCATCTGCCCAGTGGCAGTTACATTATCTAGGTAGTGGATAATGTAGATTGGTGCGCAATAGCTAGTGTCTGGGATTAGGAATGTTGCCAGCAGGTGCAACATCCACGCACGACACATATTTGTATTGTCTGCTGGATTGTTGGTCTTGGCATATTCCTGCCAAAGTTTTGTTAAGTTGTCCTTATGCAGGACATCTTTTTCTCTCAATTTCTTTGATGTCTCACCTTCATTTCTATATTTACAAGTCTCCTTCGCAAACTCTTGCCATATCGACTTTACTATGGCAGAATCTTTTATTTGTGTTATATCTATACCTTTGCTGGGGATACCTAGAATTATCCCCACGTCATCTACTGTCATCCTTCTTTCTTCTCCCTCGGCCAGCAAAAATATGTCTTCATCGACATATCTATCAATTAAATCCTCTAACAAGCCTATGTCAACTGCAAGATTTGGCATATTTATGAGGGTTGCAAAGGCTGTTGAGCTCAGCATCATAAGTTGTTCCTTTGTATAAACCATGCTCTTGCTTGTATTGTTGTAGCTCTTTAAGGAGCACCTGTGGTACAATCTATTTACTCCCACTGCAAACATATCAAAATTTATCGTTAGAGCTCATTGTTTATTTTGTAAAAGCTATTTAATAAACTGTAAGTAACTGAAAATTAAAACTATTACAAATCCATACAATCTTACCTTTCTCTTTAGCCTTTTCCGTCTCTTTCTGTTTCTGACTTGCAGTTGTTCTCTCCTCATCCCCTTTGCTTTCTTCTCCTGCATACAAATAAAGTTATTCCAATAATGTAGTAGTTAGCTTAACAATTTTGTTTTATCGCTTATTATCGGTTACTCAAACATTACTATTGGTTACTCAAGCATTATGTAATAGTTACTCAAGCATAAATTTCAGTTACTCAAGCATTAATCTTGGTTACTTGAGCATTAATCTCAGTTACTCAAGCAATATGTGATAGTTACTCAAGCATAAATTTCAGTTACTCAAGCATTAATCTTGGTTACTTGAGCATTAATCTCAGTTACTCAAGCAATATGTGATAGTTACTCAAGCATAAATTTCAGTTACTCAAGCATTAATCTCAGTTACTCAAGCACTACATTCAGTTACTCAAGCATTATGTGATAGTTACTCGAGCATAAATCTTGATTACTCAAACACTATTATCAGTTACTCAAGCAATATGTGATAGTTACTCAAGCATTAATTTCAGTTACTTAAGCATTACTCTCAGTTACTCAATCATTACTCTTGGTTACTCAAGCATTATGTGATAGTTACCTGAGCATAAATCTTGGTTACTCACACATTATTATCGGTTAGTCAAACATTCTGCAATAGTTACTCAAGCATTAAACTCGGTTACTCAACATTAATGTATGTTATTCAAGTATTCTGTAATAATTACTCAACTATTAATTTCAGTTACTCAAACAGTACTATCGGTTACTCAAGCATAAATATCAGTTACTCAAGAAGCAGTATGTAATAGTTACTCGAGTATTACCTTGTTGTTCAAATTCTCCCGCTTTGCTGTGCGTACATTCTTTCTTCTCAGCTGCTATGCTCACTCCACGACCAGCAGTAGCAACATTACTGCGCTTTGCAGTTTTCGATGGAGGTTTGATCCATGGGGGAGCTGTAACCCCTATTTTTTTGCCTTTATCATGTGTCTTAGTTGTCTGAGGAGTCTCAGCAGCAAGCCCCTTCTTCATTCCCGCAGCTTCTTCTTTCCCCTCTTTTTCCAGTTCTGCATCCTTGGTAGCCTCTTTATTATCCTCTTTCAGGGTTGTCGGAGTAGTGTGATCGAGTATTTCCCTTTCCGCCGGCGATGGTGATTTATCCACTTCTTCTGGTTCTTTGGCCATCTTCTGCTCGGCCGGATGAGGCTGCATGTCGATTTCATCATCTTCTTCAATCACTGGTCGTGGACGCCTTAGCCACGGCGGCCCTGTCGAGGTCTTCCTTGACGCTTGCTTTGTTCTCGTCATATTTCAGGGTTGTCGGAATTGGGATGCAGCGAGATGGAGGAGCAACTAGAGACGGAAGAGTTTGGGTCGTCGGTGACAGGCAGAGCGACGAGTGAGGAGGAAGTGCGCGAGAACGGGAGGGCGACGATCTGGAGTTTTGCTTTGGCGGGGACGAAGCGACGATTTGGGGTTTTGCTTTCAGCTGGGACGGCGCGATGAGAGACGGTGCGCGAGAACGAAGGAAGATTGACGGAGATCGGCGGAGTCGCTGAGTGCGGGACGGAAGAACGCTGAGTGCGGGATGATATTTACGAATATGCCACCGTGTTTTACCGGACGGGTAGTGATATATGTTACCCGCACGGGTATTAAAAAGTAACTCATATATATATATATATATATATATATATAGAGAGAGAGAGAGAGAGAGAGTCAGGCTAGAATACACTCGAGTGTATCCGGAGCGGAATACACTCAAGTAATTTTTCATGATGCGATATCTTTTTTGAAAATCTAATCCGTTGATCTTCTTAAACATCTCGTGAACAACTCATACGCAAAATTTGAGCACATTTGGATATGTATAGCTCATGTTATGAAGACCGTAAAAATTATGCATTTCAAATTAGTTTCGCGCGTCGATTTTGTTGCCCTTGGATGAGTAACTTACACTCATCCAAATGGACTAAAAATTTATATGTAGCCTAGTTATAGTATGAAAATGAAGATCAATGGTTTACATTTTGGAAAAAATAGTCTTGATATGCAAACACACTTGAGTGTATTCGTACGATCTGTACACTCGAGTGTATTCTAGCCTGACTATATATATATATATATATATATATATATATATATATATATATATATATATATATATATATATATATATATATATATATATATATATATATATCGTACTGCTTGGTATCGCAATTAAACGCGACTTGTTGCAATGAACAGTGGTAGGTTTCTTTCTTCCTGTTTTTATACTTCCAGTTTAAAGGACATGATCCTTATGGTGTCCGGGACGGGTTCGATTTTGTTGTTCCAGAGACGCTGTCTCTATGCTGTCCCAGCCGGTATTTGCCTGACACGTACACTGTAAAAAAAACGGAATGTTAACCATTCGGTTTGTCTAGACCGGGGCGTGAAATAAAGAGGTATCGTCTCCATTGAGCCGGAAAATACGAACACCGATGTATTCACGGTACCGTTAGTCTCACCGGAACACGTCCCTCACATCGCCGAAACAATTATGTTTGTTCATGTTTGGCTAAGAAGCCCCGCCGCGCGCAACGCCAGTCAAAAGGTTGAGACAGACATACTTCAGTGTCTACGATTGACTAGTGATGGCGGCAAGACTTGGGCTCCGGTGGAATGATGACGATTTAGAAGATCATACCTTTGTTAAATCTAAATATTGACTTAAACAAGGCCAAACAGACGTATCAGAAGATTTATCCTTTTGTAATAGATCGTGTTGCCACTACAAAGTTGAATAAATAAGCAAAATATAGAAGATGATTTATGGTGTCTAACTGCTGTCAACATGAAAAAGTTAAAGGTACAGATCTTATTAGTTATACCTTGATCAAGGTGCTAATAGAGCTACCAAGCGAAGTTCAGATTGTAACTTAACACCATCTTCAGACTTCACGACCAGTGTATAATGTTGTACTGTTGCTGGTTATCTGATAGCGGCCGGTGTGGGAACTGAGTCTGCACCAACCAAATTGTTCCGGCGATGCTTGATGTTGTCCGAGGTGTTCCGGTGAGAATAAGCGTTCGTGTTTTCCGGTTCATTGGAGACGCTATCCTCTTATTTCATGCCTCGGTCTAGACAAACCGAATGGTTAGCATTCCGTTTTTTGCAGTGTACGTGTCAGGCAAATACCGGCTGAGACGGCATTAAGACATCATCTCTGGGACAGCAAAATCGAACGGGTTGTTCGATTTTGCTGTCCCAGAGACGTCTCCATGCTGTCCCAGTCGGTATTTGCCTGACACGTACACTGCAAAAAAACGGAATGCTAACCATTCGGTTTGTCTAGACCGGGGCGTGAAATAAAAAGGTAGTGTCTCCATTGAGCCAGAAAATACGAACACCGATGTATTCACGGTACCGTTAGTCTCACCGGAACACGTCCCTCACATCGTCGGAACAATTATGTCCCTGCGGCAACCTGTTCATGTTTGGCTAAGAAACCCCGCCGCGCGCAACGCCAGTCAAAAGGTTGAGACAGACATACTTCAGTGTCTACGATTGACTAGTGATGGCGGCAAGACTTGGGCTCCGGTGGAATGATGACGATTTAGAAGATCATACCTTTGTTAAATCTAAATATTGACTTAAACAAGGCCAAACAGACGTATCAGAAGATTTATCCTTTTGTAATAGATCGTGTTGCCACTACAAAGTTGAATAAATAAGCAAAATATAGAAGAGGATTTATGGTGTCTAACTGCTGTCAACATGGAAAAGTTAAAGGTACATATCTTATTAGTTATACCTTGATCAAGGTGCTAATAGAGCTACCAAGAGAAGTTCAGATTGTAACTTAACACCATCATCAGACTTCACGACCAGTGTATAATGTTGTACTGTTGATGGTTATCTGATAGCGGCCGGTGTGGGAACTGAGTCTGCACCAACCAAATTGTTCCGGCGATGCTTGATGTTGTCGGAGGTGTTCCGGTGACAATAAGCATTCGTGTTTTCCGGTTCATTGGAGACGTTATCCTCTTATTTCATGCCTCGGTCTAGACAAACTGAATGGTTAGCATTCTGTTTTTTGCAGTGTACGTGTCAGGAAAATACCGGCTGAGACAGCATTAAGACATCGACTCTGGAACAGCAAAATCAAACGGGTTGTTCGATTTTGCTGTTCCAGAGACGATGTCTCCATGTTGTCCCAGCCGGTATTTGCCTGACACGTACACTGCAAAAAAAATGAAATGCTAACCATTCGGTTTGTCTAGACCGGGGCGTGAAATAAAAAGGTAGCGTCTCCATTGAGCCAGAAAATACAAACACCGATGTATTCACGGTACCGTTAGTCTCACCGGAACACGTCCCTCACATCGCCGGAACAATTATGTCCCTGCGGCAACCTGTTCATGTTTGGCTAAGAAGCCCCGCCGCGCGCAACGCCGGTCCAAAGGTTGAGACAGACATACTTCAGTGTCTACGATTGACTAGTGATGGCGGCAAGACTTGGGCTCCGGTGGAATGATGACGATTTAGAAGATCATACCTTTGTTAAATCTAAATATTGACTTAAACAAGGCCAAACAGTATCAGAAGATTTATCCTTTTGTAATAGATCGTGTTGCCACTACAAAGTTGACTAAATAAGTAAAATATAGAAGACGATTTATGGTGTCTAATTGCTGTCAACATGGAAAAGTTAAAGGTACAGATCTGATTAGTTATACCTTGATCAAGGTGCTAATAGAGCTACCAAGCGAAGTTCAGATTGTAACTTAACATCATCATCAGACTCCACGACCAGTGTATAATGTTGTACTGTTGCTGGTTATCTGATAGCAGTCGGTGTGGGAACTGAGTCTGCACCAATCAAATTGTTCCAACGATGCTTGATGTTGTCGGAGGTGTTTCGGTGAGAATAACGGTGCAACGGTGTCGCGTTCGTGTTTTCCGGTTCATTGGAGACGCTATCCTCTTATTTCATGCCTCAGGTCTAGACAAACCGAATGGTTAGCATTCCGTTTTTTGCAAATACTGGCTGGGACAGCATGAAGACAGCGTCTCTGGAACAGCAAAATCGAACCAGTCCGGGACGCCTTGCACTTGATTGAGAAGAAACTGGATCTTCGCTTCATCGTCTTGGGGCGTGAATGCTATGGTCGAGGTATCCCGATTCAGCAGGAGCGTAGGTAGCAGAGGTGGCAACCGGCACGTCATGTCGATTGCCTTCCGGAGGAAATGCAAGAGGAGGGACTCCAGTAAGGAGAGAGCGGAGAGAGACAATGTAATGTACAGATTTTCATAACAGACGTCCTTCAGAATTTTTGAGGTTTTCTTTCCGAAATTCCCCTCATTTTCTTTACAAGTTCAACGCTCACTCCTAATTCTAATAAACCCACTCAGCCGTCAAGTTCGAGTCATAAATTGTCAAATTCGAACTGAATTTTGATTTGTTAGTTCTTTTCTTCACTTTTCACCATGCTCGCCTGATCCTATTAATCATTTTCAAACAACCATGTCAAAACCCAAAGCCTACAGGTTTTCACATAGTATCTATTCAAGAAACCTATATTCCTGTTTAACAAGGTCGGGTTCACAATTACACAAAAAGAAGCCATTGACACTGTCAAGATATGTTTGTAGTAGACACATAAAAAGAAAAATTGAAAAAAAATCACACGAGCTGCGAGTGAGCTAAACTAGAGAAGGGAAGAACAAGAAAAGAAAAACTATGCTTTTAAGTATTTGTGATGGAAGTTGACGGATGGCAGGGAGGGTTTTCTAAGGATTAGCAAAAGTTGAAACGATATTTACAAATTTCAATGCAAGTCAGGGCAGTTTGGAGTAAAAGTTCAGATTCCAAGGTGTCTGTTAGGGTCTGTTTGGCGGGTACTTTGTTGTTTGTGTGCTAAACAACAAAATAGAGGAGGGAAACCAACAAAGTTTCTCTCATTTTATCTCCCATTCTGCCTCTAGCATAACGGCAATATCACCAGGCTCCGGGCAGCAAAGTGGCAGCTATCATATGGCCGGTCAAAGTTTACGGAGGACCGTGATGCATGGGTTTTGAATCCGCTGAAATAGGTGGCCTTGCAAATTGAACTATAATAAGAAGCAGAACAAATGCAGCAGTATTTGGAGATCAGTCATTTATATAGTGTCTATGTATATAACTACTGGTATTTTAAAGGATCTTACCCAAACGGCTCCTTAGTCCCAGTAGAATCCACTTATCTCAGCAAGGCTTGCTTACTTTATTCTCAATGGCATTGTTAGTATTTCTTTGTCGAAGGCGCATATTTTTCTCAGCAGTCCATATAGGAACTCCACACATCAAGTTGTCATCCAAATGCAGACTGGAGTCCTCACAGTTGAACTCAAAACGGAGTCCTCAAATGTTTAAAATGGTAAATGCCGATTTCATCGTTTGTAACTTTAACTGTACCGACTTCAAGTTTGATAATCCAGATCTTTTCTCAATTAGCCTCTGAAGTTGGGTGCGTTTTCTTTTATAGAACAACCCCAATAATATAATATCTGATGCATCAGACATTTCCTTTCTGGATGGCAAACTAACGGCATTGGTATTGTACAAGTTGGTTTTTACGCCAAACAGAGCTAGTGATATATTAAACAGCAACGAGGCATGACCTTATAGACAAGGCTATCTTGTAGTACAAGAAAACATAATAGATTGTGGTGCCATAAAACATAGAAGAAAACAACAGAAATGCAAGAAGTCTGACGAGAAAGTAAATAAGAAAATGAAAATTTTGGGGGTTGAACTGACCTCTGGTACAATGTTGATTTCACTACAAAACTGAGGATTATTGTTTGTGAAACTAACTAGCTTCAAAGTCAGTGTCCGTTTGATGTCACGGGAAATATAGCTACTTTATAAAATAACTTTTGAAAAGTGTGATCTTTCAGAAAGACTTGTTATACTTTTGTTATCAAAATTCGTTAAAGAACAGTTCTCCAAAGAGGGAAAGGTTTGCCACAATCTTAAAACGTCTACCTGTTTGAACCTCCAAAAAGAATGGATCAGCACATGTTCTCCGCATTTTCTGATCGTGAAACGTGTAGGACATGCATGGGTTGCATAGTAGTGCTGTTGTTTTCCAGCCATAGTTCTCTACCGATTTTTAAAGTCGTTTGACAAACAGCATATTTCAACCATTTTAATTGAATTTGTCGTTGACACAACATTATTTCAAGTGGAGATACTACAATTCGATAGAAAAAAGCATGCAATAAGACACTGCTTTTTGCATATTGTTTGGAGTAAAGCATATAATAATAGTTAAATGCAGTTTCTATTGACCTATATACATTCATTCCATTGTCACAACACATTTTGAACTGAGATGGAAGCCACCTTCTACGGAAACCAAACTAGGCACTATAACGCCCCATCCAGTCAATCAGATAAAAATGAGACGAAACATTTTGAATATACAAGTATACCCATCCAAAGCAAGCTGCATATGGTGGTCAACGGCATGTCCTTTAGGCTTGCCGAGAGAGAGCTATCATAGCATCCAAGATGATCATGCGAGAGCCTGTAACAGCTAGTTGGCAGTCCCTCCAGAGAAACTGATTTAAGTGCCCAACAAATGTACTCAGTATGCGTCAATTCGTTCCAGTTGTAGATCCATCAGTTGATTGGTCTGTCTGAGAGAGGTGAAAGAATAAGCAACGTACATATTCTGGAATAAATACATGACGAGAATTTTTAAAACATACTACTGAGGGTTTTACCAACTAGATTTCACAGAAAGTAAGCACAAAAACCGCCAGCAGCAACAAAATTAAAACACTGCCACCACACCAATTATGTGAGACATGGAGGGGGCGATAACAGTAGGTTTCCAAGGAGATAATATCCAAGGTTGTGGGGTCAGACTATGTATTCCATGGTTTATAACTCCAGGGAATACCGTCAAATCTCTGGTGTTCCATAGAATAAGCTTCACGCGGACACCAGCTATGAGCACCCAACTTCCCAAAGCTGTTGAAAATGGCGTCGTGTTGATGTCAAAGACGTAGTGTTGATGTCAATGGCGTAGAGGCCATTGAAGCTTGAGATAGGAGGATGTGTAATATTTTCTGCAGAGAGACCATGATAGTGACAGAAAAAATGATAGAAATAGTCCCAGAAACCTTTCCCCAAAGCTTCTGAGGCTGACATCTCAACGTGAGGCAACCCACTATCTGCACTGGGATTGCGCCTCATAGTCCCTTCCTCAAAACTTGGACATGTTTTCTCTGAGTGCCTCAAGGCGAGAGAAAATGAAGCACTAAAGACAAATTTCCCATATCCAACAGGAGCTCCCATCAAACAGTGGCCCCAATAAGAGCAACATACTAGTCAAGGCGCACACCTAAGTGGCCGCTCACGTATCAAGGCATCAAAGGGGTTGTTAACGGATGCCCCAACCTGTTTGCCACATTGGCTTTTGTTGTGGAACCCTGGGCTATAAGGGTCCTAGTATTTAAATCTTTTAGTCCATATTAGTGGCATAACACCAAATTTATTAGGGATTAATAACCCTAAAGTCCATTATCCGGTTTTGGAGTTTGAGCCTTGAATTTGGTACTTGTGCAAGAGAAAGTAATTCTTATATTTCTAAT
Organism: Alisma plantago-aquatica; assembly: GCA_963693085.1. Lineage (NCBI taxonomy): Eukaryota > Viridiplantae > Streptophyta > Magnoliopsida > Alismatales > Alismataceae > Alisma > Alisma plantago-aquatica. The sequence continues at coordinate 389,553,761 of OY856412.1, read as the reverse complement.
GAGGTACTTGCTCTCCTATATATACAAGTCTATGGATACATCGGTACACTTTAGTGGGTAAACAGATCCTCACTTAAGTGTACTAATAACAAAAGTTCAAAATAAAGACAACGGGCCTAAGCCCACTTAACCAATAACCACTTATACTAACACTCCCCCTCAAGCTGGAGAGTAAACATTGTGCAGTCCCAGCTTGACACCCATATGTTTAAAAAGAGCTGGAGGAATTGGTTGTGTTGATGTTAGCGATCTAATCAGCAGTTATTATGTGAGGAGTCACAGTCCGTTTCGCTTTGACAAGGTCTCATACAATACGGCAATCCACCTCAATGTGTTTTGTACGCTCGTGAGATACTGGATTGTCGGCAATGTGGATGGCAGTCTGGTTATATAGTAGCTAGAGTCTAAACAAGAATTCCAAGCTCAGTTAGAATGGACTGTACCCGCTGCAAATCACAGCACGCATGAGCCATAGCCCAATATTCGTCTTCAGTAAGTGACCACAAATTGGTTCTTGCTTCTCCGTGTCACAGGGTGATTGCCTAACATAATGCACAAAATAGATGTGGAGAGGCGATATTAAGCATCACTTCCCAATTTGCATATGCATAGAAATAGTAAGTCTACTACTTAAGATGACTGTACAATAGTCCTATTCCTAGAACGCTATAGCGTAGGCTCCGTTGAATGATATACCAGTGAGCTTGAAGTGGTGCACTCATATGCTTGCTGACTACTTTGACTTATGTCAGGTCGAGCGATCATTAATAAATTAATTTTCCAACTATACTTGACGATACTTTTTTGGATCAGGAAAGAGCTACCCCTCATGTGGAGCCTTCGTGTGATAGTCCATCGAAGTGGAGACCGGTTTGGTATTTGTCATCCCAGTCTCATAAAGTCCAAGACATAACGTCACTGTGACAAGTTGATCCCAAATGGTAGAGCAAAAGACCCGGGACACAGATTTCCCATATCCCCAAGGAAGCACGGACACAGACCCAGGACACGATGATTTTCAAAATTTTAGGATACGGACACGGCAATATATATATATATATATATATATATATATATATATATATATATATATATATATATATATATATATATATATATATATATATATATATATATATATCTGTGTGTGTGTGTGTGTAACATCCTCAAATCCTAGATCCATTAATGTACCTTAATGTGAAACCCTAGTTTTCAAGTTTAAGCTTTTATCCAACAAACTAGAATTTTATGGGACCTCTTAGTCCAATATATGATGAAATAATCTCATAAGCCTAGCTTTGGCTTAAATAGCTCATTTAGTAAATGATAATTCTATTAATGTCACATTTTCATAATGCATGTATTCAATTAGCAACCTACATGAAATTGATGAACAAGAGAGCAACAAAATGCAAATCCAATTGGATAGGAAGGTTCTAGACCCTCTAATTAGCTTATGGTCAAAATTTGAGCCTAATCGGACTTCGTTTGATCCCTCAACAATTTTTGGGAAGTTTCACTATAATTTAAACCCTAAAATCTAATGGTTTTGATTTAATTTTATCGATTTCATATGGTTTTGCTTTCATTTAAATGTCACGCGGACATTTCGCAATTTTCGTCCATGCTTAAGTGTCACGCGCTCCCTCTGGTTTTCGGCTTTGATCTGGGTTGTTGGATGCCCATCGGGCGCCGCTGGACCCGTCTCCTACCTCGAGTAGGAGACCAGGTACAGGCAGGTCTCTGGCGCATTTTTCTCCGGCTCGGTTCTCCCTCCTCAGACCATGGTTCTCGATGATTCCTTCGCCATCGCGACCGGGAGCAAGCCACGAACCCAATGGTCCCTGGTTCGAGGGGTTTTGGTGCCCTATTATGAAACGCCCAATCGAGCTTGGACTCCTTTGCCGCCCTTACTTCACAGAGGTCTCGCCAGCGCTCGAAACCTATATATTATGGGTTCTAAACGATCGCCAGCCCTAGAACACCCATCCTCTTCGCCCAATTTTGCCGCTCGCGCCCCTTGCCACTGTCGCCTACTCGGTTTACGCCTCCGACGACCTGCACCTCGCCCAGTCCTCCTCCGGTCGCCCTCGACAAATTGGCTCACAGTCACAGGTGAGCATGTTGGACCCTTGTTCTTCGTTTTCACAAGGTTGGTTTTCCGTGGATCCTTCCCAATCGCCGGGACCTATAGCCACCACCGATGTTCTCGCCGGCGCTCACCGTCAGGGCCAACCTGTGGCTCGTTGGCCACGGAAGACGTGGCTTTGACTTTGCCTTCCTCCAGTAGTTGCTTTCTCGGCCTTGGTTTGTGTAGTTGCCATGTTTGCGTGTGGTTTCCCTCTGATCAGATACCTTGTTCGGTGGTAACCATGGCGGCAGGTGGTTCTGGACCCCAGACTGCAGAAACTACCCAACTCTGGGCTCGTTGGCTTCGACCAACGATGAAGAAGGTGTCTAATACCTTTGTTCCCAAAGAAGCGAATTGGAACCAGGATTTGGAATCTCCAGTTCTCGCTGATTTCACGCTATCTGTGTTGTTCGAGTTTTGGTTCGAAGAAGAAGATGCAAGGTAGGGTTTTACCAGTTTTGCCCCTGTGAATCTAACTCATCTATTGCGCGGCCGTGGGTATTTTTGGGATTTGAGCGCCCTTGTCTCTTTTTTGCAAACGGTGAGTTTGTTCGCTAGCTGGCGGCCCCTGATTGGGCCAGCTAGGCAGGGCCCGCAGCTCTTTGATAATTGATTCTCCTATTTGGATTTTCCTGGATTTCTGATTGGTCGATGCATGAAAAATCATAACTTTTAATCGGTAGATCGTATGGGGTCATGTTCTATATGAATCTTATTCAATTTTTCGGGATCTATCCAATGGTCAGGGTTTTGAGATATGTTTTGGTTTGGTTTTCATGAAGTGTCAGGTTTGAGACAATTAGGGTTTAAGGTGTAATTAAATTAATAATGAATGCCAACCATGATTAATTTCAGGAATGCCAACCATGATTAATTTCGGGAACCTAGGACTTGACCCAGGATCAGGGAGACTAAAGTTAGGGTTTGCTCCAATAAGGTAAGCGGGTCATGCCATCATACATATTTACTCTGGTTGGTTTGTATGTTGTGTAGGCTTTATGATTATGCTTTAATTCCAAGTAAATGAATGAATCGGGATTATGATCATGTCTCATATTATATCACTGCATATTGTTTGTTATATTCCTAAAGTGCTACGTTATCACAGATGCTCATTAGTTTATTGATTATGATCATGTAATGATTAAGGAATTTAAGAAAGAATCATGCAATCCATGTAATGAGGGAGAAATCCCATTATGCCAACGATTAATGTTCAAGATTATGGTAATGTTCATTTTAATAATCAGGTTATAAGAAATTGATTAAGTTTTATATGCTCTCGCCATTATGGACCTTAGGGTCGTTATGGGCATTCGTTCCAGTTATGGGCTTTCATAGCCAATCATGGACCTCAGGGTCGTTATGGGCATTCGTGCCAGTTATGGGCTTTCATAGCCAATCATGGACCTCAGGGTCGTTATGGGCTTTTTAGCTAAATCATGGGCATTCGTGCCAATTATGAGCTCTTAAATGGGCAAATCATAGAGAGTGCATATTTTACTTATTCAATTCTTATTTATGTCAAGTAATTAATTTCAAGAATGCTTAAGTTAAACTCATGTCACGTTTTCCTTTTAAGTCAAGTATATGCTATTTTTAGTCAATATAACATGTATGGTGCCGCTTACTTATGATGTTGCTTTATTTCGCATGGCCATGGGACGAGATGTCCCTAGATCAAGGAGCAGGAGGGAACTGACGTGAGCAATCGAGGGCAGCTGACCGAGAAGACTCTAGCTTGGTGGGGTGCCATCTACCACTCCAGATGTTATCTAGTTTAGATTCATTTTATGCTTTAGATTTTGTGTAGCCACATGCATTAGTTTTGATATCAGTTGATATAGTTATGTCTTTCCCTTTCATGAACAATGTATGAATCTATATTTTGAGTTGAATGCAAGTGTTTCATTTATCTTATTGCAATGGTTATCATATTTTGTGACGTTCCTCCGAGCCGAGCTACCCATGTTATGGACAACATCGGGTTTGCTTCCGCTGACTTATATATGTGCTTGGAGGGGCGTTACAATATGGTATCAGAGCAATGAGTAGATGGCCACTAAGCTAAAGATTCGCATGTTCTAACCATAGGTATACCTTGTTTTCTAGATGGTCCCTAAGAAGTGTGACAAGGGAAAGGATAGGGAAGATGGTGCTAGCTCTTCTAGTGAGGGAAGTGGATCAAGAAGGAACCCTAAGGCAACCCTGGAGGAATTAGTCCAACTACTTACCAATGCCCTAGGACAAGGACAACGTCAACCCAGACACCACGAGCTGACCTTGGTGGATTTCTTGAAGATTAGGCCCGACTCCTTTGCTGGAGAAGGAGAGGATGATGTCGTCACCAAGGGAGAAGAATGGATCATGAGCATGGAGCATTGTTTTCGTGACCTGGACTGCCCTCAACAGTCTGGGTTCGCTTTGCCACCCACATGCTGAAGGGAGCAGCCCGTACATGGTGGGAGAACTTCCTCAACTCAAGAGCGGCTGATGCACCTGCACTCACATGGGAAGGCTTTGTGGAAGCCTTCCAGGAGCACTATGTGTCTGAAGCCATAATAGAGAAGGAGCTGGAGTTTGCCAATCTAGCTCAGGTGGGTGACATGACAGTGAGCCAATATGCCATGAAGTTCAGGATTCTGCAGAAGTACGGATATGACTATGACGAGCGACGCAGGACAAAGAAGTTCATCCGAGGACTTAAGCCAGACTTAAGCTTTGCCCTATCAGGAAGAGGCCACAGGACCCTTCAAGCTGCTTTGGATGCAGCTCTAGAGCTAGAAGACCACCCTGGGAGGTCTCACCAGAAGGAAGGTCATCAGAAGAACAACCAGTATCAACCTCCCAACAACCATAAGAGGAAGGCACATGAGCCTGCTACAGAAGTTGAGAAGCCCTTATGCCCAACATGCAAGAAGAACCATGCAGGTCCATGTAGGTATGGTACAGGAGCATGTTTCTACTGTTGAGAGAATGGACACCTCAGATCAAGTTGCCCGAAGTTGCTGAAGGAGGCAAATGCAAATCAAAATAGGAACCAGGATCCTCCACTCAAGAGGCAAGCTAGGGTTTTTGCCATGGACTTAGAAGATGATGATCAAGGTAACATTTAATTCATGTTGAATATATTCTTTTATAAAAGTTATAAAGTTTAAGAAGGTATAACTGAAACTCTAAGGTGGGTAGCAATCTAAGAAAATTTTGAGGACGAAATTTAATTAAGGTGGGTAGAATTGTAACATCCTCAAATCCTAGATCCATTAATGTACCTTAATGTGATACCCTAGTTTTCAAGTTTAAGCTTTTATCCAACAAACTAGAATTTTATGGGACCTCTTAGTCCAATATATGATGAAATAATCTCATAAGCCTAGCTTTGGCTTAAATAGCTCATTTAGTAAATGATAATTCTATTAATGTCACATTTTCATAATGCATGTATTCAATTAGCAACCTACATGAAATTGATGAACAAGAGAGCAACAAAATGCAAATCCAATTGGATAGGAAGGTTCTAGACCCTCTAATTAGCTTATGGTCAAAATTTGAGCCTAATCGGACTTCGTTTGACCCCTCAATAATTTTTGGGAAGTTTCACTATAATTTAAACCCTAAAATCTAATGGTTTTGATTTAATTTTGTCGATTTCATATGGTTTTGCTTTCATTTAAATGTCACGCGGACATTTTGCAATTTTCGCCTATGTTTAAGTGTCACGTGCTCCCTCTAGTTTTCGGCTTTGATCTGGGCCGCTGGATGCCCATCGGGCGCCGTTGGACCCGTCTCCTACCTCAGGTAGGAGACCAGGCACAGGCAGGTCTCTGGCGCATCTTTCTCCGGCTCGGTTCTCCCTCCTCAGACCATGGTTCTCGATGATTCCTTTGCCATCGCGACCGGGAGCAAGCCACGAACCCAATGGTCCCTGGTTCGAGGGGTTTTGGTGCCCTATTATGAAACGCCCAATCGAGCTTGGACTCCTTTGCCGCCCTTGCTTCACAGATGTCTCGCCAGCGCTCGAAACCTATATATTATGGGTTCTAAACGATCGCCAACCCTAGAACACCCATCCTCTTCGCCCAATTTCGCCGCTCGCACCCCTTGCCAATGCCGCCTACTCGGTTTACGCCTCCGACGACCTGCACCTCGCCCCGTCCTCCTCCGGTCGCCCTCGACAAATTGGCTCACAGGTGAGCATGTTGGACCCTTGTTCTTCGGTTTCGCAAGGTTGGTTTTCCGTGGATCCTTCCCAATCGTCGGGACCTATAGCCACCACTGATGTTCTCGTCGGCGCTCACCGTCAGGGCCAACCTGTGGCTCGTTGGCCACGGAAGACGTGGCTTTGACTTTGCCTTCCTCCAGTAGTTGCTTTCTCGGCCTTGGTTTGTGTAGTTGCCCTATTTGCGTGCGGTTTCCCTCTGACCAGATACCTTGTTCGGCGGTAACCATGGCGGCAGGTGGTTTTGGACCCCAGACTGCAGAAACTACCCAACTCTGGGCTCGTTGGCTTCGACCTGCGATGAAGAAGGTGTCTAATACCTTTGTTCCCAAAGAAGCGAATTGGAACCAGGATTTGGAATCTCCAGTTCTCGCTAATTTCACGCTATCTATGTTGTTCGAGTTTTGGTTCGAAGAAGAAGATGCAAGGTAGGGTTTTACCAGTTTTGCCCCTGTGAATCTAACTCATCTATTGCGCGGCCGTGGGTATTTTTGGGATTTGAGCGCCCTTGTCTCTTTTTTGCAAACGGTGAGTTTGTTCGCTAGCTGGCGGCCCCTGATTGGGCCAGCTAGGCAGGGCCTGCAGCTCTTTGATAATTGATTCTCCTATTTGGATTTTCCTGGATTTCTGATTGGTCGATGCATGAAAAATCATAACTTTTAATCGGTAGATCGTATGGGGTCATGTTCTATATGAATCTTATTCAATTTTTCGGGATCTATCCAATGGTCAGGGTTTTGAGATATGTTTTGGTTTGGTTTTCATGAAGTGTCAGGTTTGAGACAATTAGGGTTTAAGGTGTAATTAAATTAATAATGAATGCCAACCATGATTAATTTCAGGAATGCCAACCATGATTAATTTCAGGAACCTAGGACTTGACCCAGGATCAGGGAGACTAAAGTTAGGGTTTGCTCCAATAAGGTAAGCGGGTCATGCCATCATACATATTTACTCTGGTTGGTTTGTATGTTGTGTAGGCTTTATGATTATGCTTTAATTCCAAGTAAATGAATGAATCGGGATTATGATCATGTCTCATATTATATCACTGCATATTGTTTGTTATATTCCTAAAGTGCTACGTTATCACAGATGCTCATTAGTTTATTGATTATGATCATGTAATGATTAAGGAATTTAAGAAAGAATCATGCAATCCATGTAATGAGGGAGAAATCCCATTATGCCAACGATTAATGTTCAAGATTATGGTAATGTTCATTTTAATAATCAGGTTATAAGAAATTGATTAAGTTTTATATGCTCTCGCCATTATGGACCTTAGGGTCGTTATGGGCATTCGTGCTAGTTATGGGCTTTCATAGACAATCATGGACCTCAGTGTCGTTATGGGCATTCGTGCCAGTTATGGGCTTTCATAGCCAATCATGGACCTCAGGGTCGTTATGGGCTTTTTAGCTAAATCATGGGCATTCGTGCCAATTATGGGCTCTTAAATGGGCAAATCATAGAGAGTGTATATTTTACTTATTCAATTCTTATTTATGTCAAGTAATTAATTTCAAGAATGCTTAAGTTAAACTCATGTCACGTTTTCCTTTCAAGTCAAGTATATGCTATTTTTAGTCAATATAACATGTATGGTGCCGCTTACTTATGATGTTGCTTTATTTTGCATGGCCGTGGGACGAGATGTCCCTAGATCAAGGAGCAGGAGGGAACTGACGTGAGCAATCGAGGGCAGCTGACCGAGAAGACTCTAGCTTGGTGGGGTGCCATCTACCACTCCAGATGTTATCTAGTTTAGATTCATTTTATGCTTTAGATTTTGTGTAGCCACATGCATTAGTTTTGATATCAGTTGATATAGTTATGTCTTTCCCTTACATGAACAATGTATGAATCTATATTTTGAGTTGAATGCAAGTGTTTCATTTATCTTATTGCAATGGTTATCATATTTTGTGACGTTCCTCCGAGCCGAGCTACCCATGTTATGGACAACATCGGGTTTGCTTCCGCTGACTTATATATGTGCTTGGAGGGGCGTTACAGTGTGTGTGTGTATGTATATATATATATATATATTGCGTTACAGTGTGTGTGTGTGTATATATATATATATATATATATATATATATATATATATATATGTATCTCTGTGTGTGTGTTTGTATAAAACTTAATTGTGGAATTTGTATTTCATTCACAAAATCCATTCATCCAAATAGAAAAAAGAAATCCATCAAATACAACAAACATGACCTAGTTATATTAATTAATTCAGGTATACATATTTGTGCCCATACTTGCAATTAATCAAAGCAATTTAACAAATTAAATTATAAAGCAATAACTGCTCCAAAGCAAAAAAAAAACAATCAAGAAATCCAATACAGAGAATGATATTCAAAAAATACAACAAAAGTTACATTTTAGTATATCACAATTAAACCAACAACAGAGGTTCTAGCTATCTTCAGAAGGGAGCTGCTCCATCTTGTCTGTTTATTTTCAGATCATGAGGCCCATTGTCTAAGGGGTGCCTCCCCCAGAACTTTCTTTTCACCAATGGTGTGCTCTTTAATTTCTGCAGTTTTTATGTTGAACCTTATATGGCACGTGAGGCAACACGCGTCTGTTGTTGACTCTGATGATGCTACATCTTGTACGTTGTTGTTTACAGACGTCTTTGTTTGTAAACATTATCTATCTATTTGATCTTCATCACAAAAAAAACAATTGAACCAACAACAATAATTATGTGCAACATTATAACAAAACACAAAAAAGAACTAAATAGAAAAATAAGACAGAGGTCGTAGAGGGACATGGCAGCAAGAAGAAATAATGGGGATTTGAAGTAAAATTGGGAGAAGGGGGAGGAGACATTGGTGGGAATGAAGAAAAAACAGGAGTTGGAAAGTCTGTACAGAATTTATTTGAGGATGGGGAGGAGACGTTAGTAAGGATGGAGAGAAATTGAGATGGGAGAATCACAAAGAATAAAGACAGAGAGTGAAACGTCGGTACTTGATAGTGGAAGGAAGAAGAAAGCTGGACAGATAGGGAGAAGGGAAAGAATCATCGGGAAGCAATATAGAGGAGGGATGATCAGACGAAAGAATCAATGGGGAGATGGAAAAGTTGGTGGAAAGATGGCAACATACAGGGGGTTTGACAGGAAGAAGAATGTGGAGTGGAGAGAATTTGAGGGAGCAGAGAATCGAGAAGCAATTGAGAGGGGGAAGAAATAGGATGAAATGGATAGGGATACGGAGTTGCAGTTTCCATTGTGGAGGGGGAGTGGAGGAGAAGGACGAAGAAGCGAGATGATTTTGGACAGAGAAGCACAGCAAGAAGTGGACTGAGAGGAATCATAGGTTGAGTGTGATGAGAAAGAGGTAGTGGAAGCGGAGAAAGAAGAGGAGGAGGTGTACCTTGCGGTGGTAGAGACCTCCAATAGCATCGTGATCTCCTGTGTGGAGGCGGAGTGGAGAAGGACGAAGAAGCGAGATGATTTTGAGAGAAGCACAGCAAGAAGTGGACTGAGAGGAATCATAGGTTGAGTGTGATGAGAAAGAGGTAGTGGAAGCGGAGAAAGAAGAGGTGTACCTTGCGGTGGTACAGGCCTCCAATAGCATCGTGATCTCCAGCAGTAGCAGCAACAACAGGTGTTGCAGCGGTGGCTCGATCTACTGGTGACCAGCAACCAAGAAATTAAATGACCGATACCGATGCCGTTTCGACGGCTTGGATATAGATATTTACCGGTATACCGACCGAAATATCCATAGATGATTTTACAGGTGTAATCTCTACACCTAAATGCATCGTTTTATGCAATAAAATTCTATAAGAGGTATGTGTGGGGGGGGGGGTGTCCATTATGTGGGAGGTAGGGAACTTGTCCTATTTTCTGCATATTTCGATGAACGATTTGGATGACAAAATATTGGAATTAAGATTTGAAATTTTACTAGCACAATCCATAAACATAAATACACACACTCATGCAATAATATCCGATTTACAACACATGAATAGCATAGTAACTTACTAACTCATATCAGTTGTATGTCGAGTTACACATTGATTCTCCATAAAATATTGAGTTGATATGGTTGACATATTGCTCCCATGACATGTACATTATGTAAGGTTGGTGGTATGAAGTTACGTGTTGCTCATACACGTCATGTACAATACTATGTAAGTGTATAATACTCGTTTGTATTATGTAATTAAACACGATATTTTTAGAATTTTACAGTACTATATCTCCATATCAGATTCTGAAGGAAAATATACCCCAGGGCTTTCTATTGCTTTTCTTCAATGTGTGACTTTAACAATTAACTTCATGACTGTCGAGGAAGTTAGGTGCCATCAATATTGTGACGCCTTTTCTCCGCCGTTGTTTGTTGCACAGGATATTAATATGCGGTAGTGAGTTTCTCCATGGATTATGCACAATAGCGGGATAAGTATAAAAGCCAATATTACCATACCCACTATCTACATGCCGTGGGGATGCAATAATATAAAAGTGTAGTTCCCATGTCAACCATGTCCATGTTGTGTAAACATGCAATCCCCTAATTTAGCATATAGAGTGCTCAGCCATGTGGCTTAGCAGAACCACATGGAGAGGAAAAGAAACAGTTAGTGTTTTTCTCCCCTTGTTCTTTTCTTTGGATTCTTTATAAGACTAGCATCGAGGTCTTTTATTCCTTTTTTTTGTTGGTTATAGGGAAACATGTAAGATAGAAGAGAAGAATGGAGACGAATGGGTCAGACTTCTGATCAACCTCTGCTATAGTATTGAGGCTGCTACGATACCGTCGTTGGTGTTGTGGTTGTTGTAGTACACTGCTACAGTGTGGCGGCTATAGTGTCCCTGGCAACTAGGGTTTTAAGAGATGCACTACTCTGATACCATGTGCAAGAGAAAGTAATTCTTATATTTCTAATGGGGTAATGGATCTTCTATATATAGGAGTCCAAGGATACATGACTACACTTCAGTGTGTAAACAGATCCTCACTTAAGTGCACTAATAACAAACATAGAATATAAAGACAATGGGCCTAAGCTCACTTAACCAATAACCACTTATACTAACAATATCAACTTTGATGACTTTCTTTATTCTTGTTAAGGATTTTATTGCAATGTAAAAGGATCATAACTCTAAAATTAAAGCCTCTTGCTTATTTAGAGAGGAAGGGGTGAGCTGCCTAGAGAGGAAGGGGCGAGTCAGGAAGGGGTGGTTGTCCGGTGGCTTTTGATGTGGAACACATCATGAAGAAGAAGAACAAAGGAGATAAACTGAAATACTCTAGTTTCAAATCATAATCAATTGCCTGGACAAAGGCCCCAAGGCTGGCTTTTGTAATACTACATGACTTGACCGACAAGTATGGAAATAAACTCCAATTTAATAGAATTCGAAATTAAATAAAAACCTAAAATAAAAGAAAGCATAAAAGATTTACGACTACAACTAAAAAGTTTGCACTTAAGTCCCTAAATTTTTTTTACTGCTTACTAGCAGCCTGGAGGCGGACAGATGGCTGCAGAATGTAACAGTCGGTGTTGAAAGGCGTTGAGGCACAAGGGAATGAAAGGCAGGTTGCGGCCGCTTTGTTGGGCGGTCACGGAAGTGAGCAGCTTACTGGTGGAAAGGGGGGGCTAAAGGAGGAATGGAAAAAGATGTGTGGCTGGCTTGCGGAAAATGATGCGAGCGGAAGATGAAGTTGGGATTAGGAGGGGCGGATTAAAGGGAGCCCTGGTTGGAGGGGGCGCGCTGGGAAATCGTCTAGGCTGAAGGTTTTGCGTGATGGCAATGGTGGTTTGTTGGGTCATTGAGGTCGGGTGAGGACTTGCGATGGGGTGGGTGAGGGAGAAGGGTCCACGATGGTGGAGGGATGACCTAGTGGCTACTGGCTTGCGAGGAAGTGTGGTGGGTGGCTATTGTATGCAGAAGCACGGAGGAATAAGCGAGGGATGTTAAACCTTGTGAAAGGATGAGAGGGCAAAAGCGGTGTGTGGAGGAGGACAGGCGGGTGTCGACTGGGTTCGTTGTTGGGCGGATTAGCATCTTAGCGGATGTGTGATGGTGGTGGGCAAATTGTGAGTGGCTGAAGAGCGGAAGCAGGATGATCGGGCGTTGAAGGGAGTAGCAGGCTGAAGGGTGGATTAGGGAGTGTAGTTGCGGGCAGCGTGAAGGTGGCCGGAAGGGCATATTCAACGAGGATTATGCAAAGAGGGATGTCGATCTGGGAAAATGGAATGGCGGCAGGAGCAGTGGATCTGGGAGTCAGGAGTATGGGAGAAGGTTTGTGTGACAGTGGAAGGTTTGTGGGGAAGAAGACAACATAGGAAAAGGATGAAGGTGGTGGGAGAGAGAAGGGAAGAGTAAGGGGTCGTACCCTAATGGTTTAGGGTTTGGCTCTGATACCACTTGATGTGGAACACGTCATGAAGAACAATGGAGATAAACTGATATACTCTAGTTCTCAAATATAATCAACTGCTTGGACAAAGGCCCCAAGGTTGGCTTTTATAACACTACATAAGTTGACTGACAAGTAATGGAAATAAACTCCTATTTAGTAAAATTCAGAATTAAATAAAACCTAGAATAAAAGAGAGCATAAAAAATTTACGACTAAATGTTTTTTTTGGTCAATTATGACTAAATATTTACTTTATATTTGCTTCACTTCTTTTAATCCCACATTTGTTAGTACACCTATGCACCTTAATACCGGCTTATATGAGTAAGTCCTTGTAATCTTGTTTAGTTTTCAAATAAGAAAGATTGCTTTCTAACACTCCCAAACAATTCGGTCTTTTATTCTTTATATGCCATAATAATATCATATTTGACATGTATATTTGCTTTTTTAGGCTTCGACTTCACACTTATATGACTATTTAGGGTATAGAACATTAGATATATTTATGAAATACCTTATATCTATGAAGTATATTATATATTGCATTTATCAAATATGTAAAACAAAAAGATAGTCATGCGCCTAGGTCCCATAGGCGGTCTAGGCGCCCATCCAAATCAGGCCACCGCCTGGTGACCTTAGCAACCATGTTATTCGTGTATAATTTTTGAATCATTTACGTTTTACGTTATGCCCCCTTATACGTTTTATTCCCGTTTTTACTAGCTTGTCTCTATGTTGATTCACAAGTTTATATTTGTTTCATGGAAAAATAGATGGTATTAGATTAATAAAGGTCATACAGCATCTACATAATGAGTTGGATCAACACCAGATCGGGAACAAAGATATAATAAGTTAACAAGGATGTAATCAAAAATAAGTAGAATGCTTATGTCTGAATTCCTAGTTTTGTGCAAATAGCAGCTTTCGAAGGAATTCCACCTTGATACATATGCATTTTTTGTCTTGATGAAATCATAGTTACATGTGCATAAACTGGAGACACAGTCACTACCTCGACCTCCTATGACCTTCCCTGGATACTTACATAATTGATAGATGCATACTTCATCCGCATCCAAAAAAAAGGTATCGCGGGGTAACCCCGATACTGGTCAAGACACCATGGAAAACCCAAAAGTTGCCACCTTCCGCAAAGGAGTGACCACCTTAACAAAATAAGATGGAACAGCGATTGACGGCAAGAAACATGACCAAAAAGCCCCTAAAATAAACAAACAAGAAACATAAAAAAACAAACAACAAAAGGAGGAATAGAGAAGGAAGGGAACTTGTCGAAGGGGAGCAGAAACCCTCTAGGAATGGCAAGAAATAGTACCAAAAGGCCCCTAAAATAAACAAACATGAAACATAAGGAAACAAACAGCAAAAGGAGGAATAGAGAAGGAAGGGAACTTGTCAAAGGAGGTAGAAACCCTCTAGGACTGGAAACCAGGGACAAACGATACTTGTAGGGTCGATCATCTCCAACACTAACCAGGATAAACTCATCGTGCCCTGGACGCACAATCGAGAACCCACTAGCTACAGCCGAAAGGAGACGGCCATGGCCAGAAGCCACGATGCCATTTCTAGACGTAGGTATAGGGAGTCGTCGAGGCTCGAGCTTTGAGAGGCGGTGAGGAGCCCAAGGGGAGAGGTAAGGAGGCACGCCGACCCCCTCAGCGCATCCCCGAGCTTGGAGAAGCCCGCCACAGGGAATCCCCCTGGAAGCGGTCATATTCGCTAGATGTAGAAGACACGAGAGTCGTGTTTGATTGTGTGTGTGTGTATATGTATGTATCGGAATCGGGTAAATATATTCTGACTTCCCTCTAAAATTATAGAGGGTCAAGAGTTACATATAACCCAGCGCCATACATCAAAAAGAGTAAAAACTCACACTCCTACCTAATGTGCAACTTGCGTTTGACACATTTACAAATTTTTACAACAATTATGGTTAGATTTGTGGTTGAACCTCTGTCTCTCCGTGCATTCCTTTCCTCGCGTAGAGCAGCAAACAAGATCCTCTTTCTATCACTTTTCCCACAGCTAGACAGCATTCTTTGTGGCTCTTCCTTCAACTGCATGTTCATGCTAAATTTTCCACATATAATCTCCCATACCTCCCTTGTAAACATGCGGCAACTAAACAGCTGCATATGAGATTCATCCTCCTCTTTACAGAGTAGACAAATAGCAGCAACATCTTGATACCATTCACGTATTTTATCTAGCGTAGCCAAAGTGTTGTGCAGAATTTTATAGATGCACATGCTCCACTTTGGAACCTGAATACCAACCCATATCTACTCCATGTGCCTATCTTTTGTTGCTCTGGATCGCGTTACTTCCCACAGATTGATCTTTGTATCTTTGAGATTCCATCCTCCCACCTCATGTGGATCAAACAAATGTCTAACCTATTGCCACATTTCCGTCATAACATTGATGGTGCGTGAATATCCTTCTCTTGTTTTCGGTATGAAGTCCAGTCCTCTAGGATATCTTTCTCTCATCCATTTTTCTCAAGTAGACGTGCCCTCTTGATATATAATAATTCTTCTCATTGTTCCCCACTTTGCTATATCTCTTGATGCTTTTAAGTCCAGCCCGCATTCATCTTTCGGGAGTGCCAAGCTTGCATATTTCATTGGATGGTATGTACTAGCCCAAAGGAAGTTTGTCATCTTCATTTCCATTCTATCTAGCACTACCCACACACTGTTTAATCCGGCCAATCCGCTGCTCATTGAACCCCATATGCTTCATGATCCACCATAGTTTATCCCATCTCAAGCTATCATAAGGACACATAAAGCTTTCAGCATGCCTTCCTACTCCCTCTCATAACATTGTAGTCTTGTAAGAACTCGCCTGCCAGCAAAGTACAATCACTAATGCTCCACGTCACAAACGCCCCTTGGTTCACAGAAATAAGATAGGGAAATACTGTCTTCAATCTAGCAGTCAGGATCTTTGCAATGGTTTTATATTGTACCGAGCAGCATGTAATAGGTCTGAAATCAGCAAGGGAAGCAGTCACTTTCTTCTTGGGAATGAGCACAAGGAAAGAGTGATTAACCCGTCTGATCATATTTTTTCCTGCTAAGAACCATCTCACATATGCCATCATGTCCTCCTTTATGATATCCCATGATTTTCTATAGAAAAAAGTATTAAAACCATCCGAACCTGGTGACTTGTTGCTGCCAATACTCTAGAGTGCATCTTTGACTTCCTGCTCATTTGTTTACCTTGTGAGGATATTATTATGAGTACTTGCCAGTTTAATCTTCCACTCCATCTCCTCCTCTTCCAGCTCGTCATCAAACTCCTTATTGTACAGAGAAGAATAAAATTAGATAGCCTGTTCTTCCAAATCCTCCTACTTGTTGGCAACATTCCCATCACTATCAATAAGCTCTAAGATGATGTTGTCGACCTCTTTCCTCTTAATAGTTGAATGATATAGCTTGGTATTTCTATCACCATCTTCCCATCCATTTCTCTCTACTCCTCTGCCAGTAAAACTTTTCCTCGGCCTTCTCTAAGTCTTCTAGCATCATTTTTAGCTCATTATCTTTCTTTATCAACTCTTCATTTAGTGGATCATGTAGCAGCAATCTTCTGACCTCCTTACATTCTTCTTTGGTTTCCTTCAGCATATTGGGAATTTTCACCTTCTCCTTGGCCCAACTTTTGAATGCACACTTGGTATTAGCCAGTTTCTTTGCAAACACATACATTGGATTCCCCGTCACTTTGATGTTCCAGCTTTCTCTAATGACATCATTGAATCCCTTCCAATCAGCCCAATAGTTCAAGAACCTGAAAGGTCTTCTCTTTTGTTTCTTTTCTATGATTTGCACTGAAATTGGAGCATCGTCGCTCAACTCGAATCCGCCGGCTTTAACCTGTTACTGTAGCCAAGCTACGGAGAAGAAGAAAGGGAGAAATAAATTTGCAATCGGCAAATAAAATTATAATTCATAATCGACTGCCTGGACAAAGGTCCCAAGGCTAGCTTATGTAAGACTCTATGACTTGACGTGCAAGAAAACAAAATAGGAAATTAAATCCTAATGTAAAATAAAACAAGGAACAAAAAAAGAAATTCGGAATTTAATAAAACATAAATTTCCTAAATGCATAAAGAACTAGATAAAAACCCAACTTGAGCCCAATAAGCTCTGATCAGGATTGTCTTGGATCTGGGCTTGCTTCTTATGCAAATTCCCTTTTACGGGGTGCATCACCTGCACATTAGGAAATATATGCAACCACTCCTCATTTACTAAAGCTCTGTCAAGCTTGCTTGCAATTCTGTCATCTGACTTCCTCTCATTGTTCCAAGTGAACAAGTCCCCACCAACCATGGGCAATTCAAAAAGTCCAGCCTGATCAATGGTATGATTGAAAACATTAATCACTGGATTCACGTTGGTTTTCCACCTGTCTTCTCAGCTTGCAATCGGACATTATTGAAGTCACCAATCACCAACCACGGGATAGATATTTGTCTAGATGAATTTATCAGTTCCTGCCATAAACCATGTCTCCTATTTGCATCATTATGAGCGTAGATAGCTGTCTTCACGTTGGATTCACGTTGGTTTTCCACCTGTCTTCTCAGCTTGCAATCGGACATTATTGAAGTCACCAATCATCAACCACATATGTAATCCACCTGCATTCCTGCACTCCATTGGTTTCTATGCAACACAAACTCTAGCCAACTCAGAATGCTCCAGATTAGACACATGCTCCCCATCCTTGAGGAAATAAGTATCTGATGATGTTACTATTTTGTCTCCTTATTTTTGTTTCCACTAAAACTACCAAGGAATGCCCACTAGTAGCGATCCACTCCTGGATCTCCTTCTTTTTGTACCTGTCACACCCATCGTTAATATCCATAGGAGCATGAACATGTCAAAGGTTCTTGTTTGCCCTGGTACGCCTGCCCGACTCCTTCCTCTGGTCCTTCTTTTTCACCTCCATTTCCTTCTGTTCTTTTGTTGCTCCATCTTCCTTGTTAGAGTCAGAAAGAGCTTCAAAGTTGTTTGTTGTATCTAGGATGGTGCTCACCCCCACATTCTTAGGAATATCAGATCTCTTGGGTCCTTTCTTCTTAAAAGTAGAGATGAATTCTCCTTCTTCCCTTGTAGTTCCTCCTGGGCTATTCAGACCCCATTTTTGACGTGCTATTGTCATCCACAGAATCAAGGCCAACATCAATGTTAGGAGTTGCTTGCCTGTCGACCTCCGTGTGTGCCTCTTCATGTGTCTCTAATGTTCCACCAGAAGGCCCAGTGTCTGGCACAACACTAGGGCCTTTCTCCTTCCAGACATGTGTGGGCACCTATGTCTTCTTCTCCGCCTTGTTGTTTGTCTTCTCTTTTCTACCTATCTCGCACTGTTGGTTGCTATGCCCGAAAGCACAACATCAGCTACACTTCATCGGCGGCCCATCATAGGAGATATCCACCAGGATTGGATCACGACCTCGGACGTTCAGCCAAACTCTCTCTAGTGCTTCGGTCTCCACTTTCAATTCAACCAGGACTCTTGCCTCATCTGTCTCCAATGAGTGATTGTCAATGTGCAACACCTTCCCCGCGCCAGCAGCGATAGTCCCCGCCGCCCGCCGGGTCCAGGTGCGGCCAATCGACTTCAGGGTGATCCAATTGGGTATTATGGCAAAGAGATCACATCATAGTTCATTTCCATGTTGGTAATCCTTCGTCACCACAAGCTGTGTGTCGAACCAACGAGGTCCTAGGTTGAGGACCTCTCTAATGTATGTATGTATGTATGTATGTATGTAAATCACCCAGGAGTGGCATAACTAGTTGACGATAACGCCTCCATGTCAAGCCGCTCGGGTTCGGTTCCTGTTGAGAGCAAACTCGAAGAAAAAAACAACTAGCAGGTAGGTGTTAAGACCAAGCAACGTTGTGACGGCACAACACGCTACCAGGTCTAGCGTGGGGGTGAGTGACCACCGCATGTCTGACTTCGGGGTTTAACCTGCTAGGGTGAGTTCCATTAGTGGCATGTCTGTGAGGGGTTCCTCGTCATCAAAAAAGATATATACTAATGCATAGTTGTGTGTAGTACGTACATGCACACAGACACACATATACACAAGTACTCTTTGTAACAAAAGTCTAATTTTTTGCGATTTCATAAGCTCTTGAATGCTTACTACGATTAATACGTCGTTCGTCGATTTTTTGTGCCTTTTCACGACTTTTCCCGCTTTTTTATTTATACAATTTTATAAGATTTTTTCACAATTTTACACGATTTAGCCTTCTAAGTCGCTTGCTCTTTTTACAAAACCACTTGCAAAGAACTTCCAATATACACTAAACCCCCAAACCCCACTCCCTTGGCAGCTCATGTTGCATTCTCCTTTTCCCCATTACTTCCCTTCTTCTCTGATGTTATGTCTCATCATTTTCCTCTTCCCAACTAGTACGTCATCTTCCTCTTTTTTATTCCTTCACCCCCACCCCCTCCCTTCTACTACAATGTGTTGTCCTCCTCCTCCTTAGGTGATTTTTCCTCTTTCCTATTTTTTGTGTTGTAACTTCTTACGTTCATCTCCCCTTCTTCCTACTGCCTCCGTATCCTTATTCCCCTTCTTCCCTACAACTACACTTCTTCTTCCTCTACTTCTCTTAATGTGTTCTTTCATGCTTCTCGTAAAAGACTTCCTTCTTCCTCCTTTTCAATTCTCCTTTTTGCTACTAAATATTTCTTGTCCTCCCCTCTTTCCCTCACTCACATCCATATGCATCCTAAACTCTCAACGCATCCTTGACTTAATATTCTTCTCTCTTCAATCAACATACAAGCAATCCTCCTCTAATTTTCTATATTTTTTCCTATTTGACTCTTATTTGTCATTACCATGTATACTTAATGTTTCTTTAATCAATATTGTTGCTTCACATGTTTCTCTCAAATTGTTTATACATTGTTACTATTCAACTTTTGTTTAACTCTTTTCCTTCTTTTTCACTCAATAAAATTGTGTGTCTCGTGCGATCTTAATAGTTACATGTATGTGATTACACACACGCACACACACATATAGATGTCGACTTATTCCCGATTATTTCCGAAACAGTTGACCAAAAGTTATCAATGTTTTCTTTAATTTTCCGATTTTTTTCCCGAATTTCGCTTTTTTCATCTTAAAAGTTGTTGAATCATGAATTTGTTACTATGCATATATTTACCAAGATTTCTTATATGTATACACATTATATACATAACTAGTAAGCATATATATTAACACATGTACATATACATATTAACACACATATATACACATTAACACGTATATATATGTAGATATGTTATAGACACGTGCACAGCAATATATGCACATACACACACACGTGTGTGTTCTGGTGTGTGTGTGCGTGCGCGCATGTTAGGTACACCCACATATTAGACACCAACATATATATGTACATATTATAGGAACACTTGCATATATGTTACACATATATACATAAGCATATGCGTGTGTAGAGGTTAGGAAGTTTGTATTACATTTTGATTTATGTATATCGGTCATCCAAAGGCACATGAAGAACTCATTCACTAAATCCAAACATAGTGTAGAATATGTGTTTAAAAAATCACAATCATATCTCATGTATATTATGAGATATAACTATTGTTATAAGAACCGAACCGAAACAGTCGATTTGTGGTTGGGACGGTTCAGTTCTCTCACAAACTTGGAAACAACATCAACTGGCCAAAGTCGATCAACTAACTGGTTGAACCTGTGAACTGGTCTCGGTTTTCTTCTACCAGCCAGTTCTTGGACGTGTATACCTTGACCCCTGGACCCAATTTTATGTTTATTCTCACTTGCTCCTTCGATGTTTTGATCCCTCTTTGCTCTTCCGCTATAGTTTGCCATATGAAACGTAGTATATGATTGAATTATTTTTGTTTTATGTTGTTTTATATATTCTCCTTGATATGTATACCTTTCCTTGATTTTTCATATATCATAGGTTTTATAAGTAATTTGTGATGTCACCAGTTGAACCAGTCCAACCACGGGTTGACCTAGTGAACCGAGAACCGGAAGCCTCACCGGTTCGCTCACCGGTCTGGTTCTGACAACCTTGAAGATAACTAAAAATCATTCAACATTCCGCAACATACCCTTGGTTAGAAAATACACACCTCCCATTGCATGATCCAAAAATATCTAATTAAAATGATTTTTGAAACGCATGTGTGAGAAGAGGTGAGGAGAGGAGACGAAACACCGAGAGATTTGTCGGCTGCAAGGAGCAGCTTTCTTGAGAGGGCAATAGTCATCTCTCTTCTTTTTATATATTAGGGTAAGATACATTGGGTACAAAGGAGAAAATAATAGAAAAAAAATAAAACAAATAATATAATAAAGATAAAACCAGGAAGCAGAGCGCCAATTTCCGTCGTTGTTCGACTGTCGATGGTATCGACAGAATGATGTTCTGTCGCTGTGATAATCTCGATACCATCGACCTCCTGTCGATGGTATCGACGGGGATGTAGGTTGCTTCACACTCCCCCTCAAGCTGGAGAGTACACATCGTGTATGCCCAGCTTGCCACATAATCTCTGAAAAGTTGCAGGACCCAAAGGCTTTGTCAAGATATCCGCCAGTTGATCTTCAGACTTGACGTATGGCGTCACAATAATGCCATCTTTGATTTGATCACGAATAAAATGGCAATCAACTTCTATATGCTTTGTACGCTCATGAAAGATAGGATTCCTGGCAATGTGTATAGCAGACTAGTTGTCACATTTGAGCTCCATAGAAGACATAATGGTAATTTTTAACTCAGAAAGAATAGATTTGACCCATTGTAGTTCACAACATGCATGGGCCATAGCACGGTATTCAGCCTCAGTGTTGGATCTAGCTACCACATGCTACTTTTTGCTTTTCAAAGTAATCAAATGATCACCTAGGAAAGTACAATAGCCTGATGTAGACCTATCAGTATGATCATCAGCCCAATCTGCATCTGAATACCCTGTGAGAGTCAAAGTAGATGGAGGCACCTTGGGTTTAGAATATGTGATCCCTTAACCAGGAGTACTCTTCAGATATCTCAGAATCCGACAAACCGCTGTCCAGTGTGACTGTTGTGGTGAGTGTGTATGCTGACTAACGACGCCTACAGCAAAAGAAATGTCAGGTCATGTAACAGTCAGATATATTAGCTTGCCAACTATTCTCCTATAATATCCTGGATCTGAGTACTCAATATCATCAACCGTCTCCTTGATGTGATAATCCATAGGAGTAGATACCGGTTTAGATTTAGTCATGCATGTCTCCTGTAGTAAGTGAAGCACATATTTCCTCTGAAATAGATTGACACCTGCATGAGATCTAAGCACCTCAATGCCCAGAAAATATCTCAGTTTACCCAGATCCTTTGTTTGGAAGTGTCTCTGCAACCCTTCCTTCACACGAGATATGCCTGTAGAATCACTGCCAGTAATCACTATGTCATCAACATATACAGCAATAATGATAGAGCCACAAGAAGAGCTAGAGTAGAATAAAGAGTGATCAATCATGGAGCGAGAAAAACCCATTTGGAGTACAACATCACTGAACTTGTCAAACCAAGCTCGAGGAGACTGTTTCAGCACATATATGGCTTTCTTCAATTTACACACCTTCTGACACCCCCCCTGAGCAACAAACCCAGGAGGTTGCTCCATATATACCTCTTCCTGTAGGTCACCATGTAGAATCATTTTCTGTCCGAAGAAATGATTCATCGAAATAATGAGTCAGTGTACAGATCGCACGGATACACTCAAGTGTGTTTGCATATCAACACTACTTTTTGCAAGATGTAAACCATTGATCTTCACCGTCATACTATAACTAGGCTACATACAAATTTTGAGCCCATTTGGATGAGTGTAAGTCACTCATCCGAAGGCAACAAAATCGACGCGCGAAACTAATTTGAAATGCATAATATTTGCGGTCTTTATAACATGACCTATAAAAGTCCAAATGTGCTCAAACTTTGCGTATGAGCTATTCTCAAGATGTTTAAGAAGATCAACGGATTAGATTTTTGAAAAAAAATATTGCATAATGAAAAACTACTTGAGTGTATTCTGCTCCGAATACACTCAAGTGTATTCTAGCCTGACTCTCTCTCTCTCTCTCTCTCTCTCTCTCTCTCTCTCTATATATATATATATATATATATATATATATACTTGGTTAGAAAATACACATCTCCCATTGCATGATCCAAAAATATCTAAATTAAAATTATTTTTGAAACGCATGTAATAATATAAGGGGTATACATCAACTCTATAATGTTGGATTATGTAGTAGAGCATTTTTTTGGTGAACAATTATGTATTAGAGCATTGAAAACATGATTTATATATATATATGAATGGGTATATATATTTATTATATTTTTTTCCGAACACACATGTATATGATATATCATAATATATTATATGGTTTTTTTTGGAATAGTTCATCTTTACATTCACCATATTTTACCGTTTTAACCCGTATTCTCGCATAATTCTCGAAGGGTGCTTTTTTCATCTTGGTCTAACCAATCTCAGATACCGCATTTCCTGACATGTAAATTGCATGTTGTTTGAGAAGCCTATCAGTGACAATTACGAAGATGAGACAGCAATTTCACAATGAATACCACTGGTTTCAAGTTGGAAGTGGATGATGCACCAAACATACATATAGTTATTAAAAACAATCCATGTCTGGCGCAATGTTTGTGTCCTTTGTATAGAAATTGGGGTATCTAGTATATGCATTTGTGTCCAGAAGCAGTGACCATGCTTGGTAGGTGGGCAGAATCCTGCATGCAAGGCCAGGGGAACATGCTGGGGGACGAAATTGTTCCTTCTTAGACATCCTACGACGAATTTTATGTGTCTGTTATATAGCTGCAGAATGTGATTGTTCTGAAGTCTGCCCAGTTTCATTAACAGAAAATTGAAACTGTCAAACTGGGGATGTCATTTTCAAATCTATACTTGGCAGAAAACTTGTCTAACACATTTCCAAAATCTGGAAGTTAGGTAAAGAAAAAATTATACCTGAAATGGATGATGAACTCGAGAAATCTTCTCTAATTGGGATTTCTCCATATTAGAGAGCAACTGGGATACAGTCTTCAGATGAGAAACACTGAAAAACAAACGTTACAGGGTAAACCTTCTATCAAGATCAACAATGAACTCATTCGACTCTACAGCAAAAGTATGTAAAAAGCAATAATAACACAGGATCTGCAATTAGGGATG
This sequence comes from Alisma plantago-aquatica, assembly GCA_963693085.1. Lineage (NCBI taxonomy): Eukaryota > Viridiplantae > Streptophyta > Magnoliopsida > Alismatales > Alismataceae > Alisma > Alisma plantago-aquatica. The sequence continues at coordinate 389,529,619 of OY856412.1, read as the reverse complement.
TAAACAAAAAAGAAACTTGTAGGGTGAAAATGGAATTTCATCTTAATACTGCATAGATTGCTGGGATATGGATGTAAGCCTAAACATGATTATTGACAGTAGTTATAATCATACAAATGTATATTCAAAAACAAATCATACGTAATTTAACCATCAGACAAGTTATATTGTTATTCTAAAAAGTAAACTTTGCACATTATTACATATTACAGTGAATGCTGCAAACTAAATATATGACAAGCAATCTAATGACTGATTTGTGTTTTCATTAGGCACTCACTTTTTTTCTTTCAGGAAACTGATGCTATTCCCAAGTTTTTCATCGTTATTTTATGTGAGGTAAATAAACACAGAATTAAAATCATGCTTTACCCAATGAGGTAATCAAGGTGCTATAGCACTATGTTGTTTATTAGAATTTTATGTTTGTTAGATCACACAATTGTTTCAGTTTCACATTAGATGTTTCCTCTGTTCTTCTAAAATAGGGTCCAGTGTTTCTCTATATTAATCTTATAGTATACTTTCTTGCTGGGTACAGGATTATTTTTTCTCTGAACCGTATATTATGATACATAAGCAACAGAAAGACAAAATGTGGCATTGACATTCTTTTCGTTATTTTGTATTGAGTGAAATTCCATGCAAGTACAAAAGCATACAATAATAACAGTTTTTGTGCTCGCTTTTTGACCGAAAAGAATTCCGCATTCACTTTTGCATGTAGCTGGTTGGGAACAAAACCAGGCCAACCGGTCGGCCAGAAAAAACATAGTCTGAACGATCCAACAGATTGATTTGATCTGCAGAAGTTTCTAAATAGAGAGACTGCACTCTAGCCCCTATTTGAGGATTTGGTAAAAAATGAATCAAACCATATACTAAGCAGATATCGAACAATATGAATTCAACATATATTAATATAACTAACATGTATATATAAATACATACAAGCATATAAATAAAAGTTTCATATAAATGCACTCTGATACAGTAAATTGTCATGACATCTTTCTTATCCTTCATATTTCACAACTTGACACGTTTGCTGCATTGCACAACCCCAATAAGTTTGACATCAATTAAATATGGTGCTTAGTAACAAGTACTTTATCACGATGAAAGTGAGGGATATCGTAGATTATAAGCACGAGAAGACCAACAAGCATGTCATTAAGGCTGTCTTCAGTGAAGGTTGAGGATAAAGACCCAAGTGGTCCAACCAGGTGGGGTAGTATGTTTCTCAGAAAATCTCCTCTTTTGGTGTAACTCATTTAGGAGAGAAGATTAGAATGGAAATGTGAGATATGGAGTGAGAGGTCAAACAAGGCATCTTGGCTTTCTTTCAGCTTTATACCAGAATTTTTTTAGATAATTTTTCGATTCTTTGATCACTAACAAGGAGGCAGACGATTATGTGGAGGATTTCAAGCCTACTTGCCTGTTAACTTCTCATATAAATTATTATGATACATGTTGGGATCAATGATAAGGCAAGTGCCATCAGCATGTAGGAAATTTAAGCATACTGGTTTTGTTTCAAGCATTCATATTCTTGGATACATTTTGGCAAAAAAAAAAGGCCTTACCATGCTCAGTCTGCAATGAAAGCTGGGTCCTTAAAATTGATTTCCACTAGACTTGAGTAATCTTTATGGCTTTCCCAAAGAGTCAATTTTTGGACAGGCAAACTGATTGAATTTAGAGCCTACTTGGTTACAATGAGATTCTCAATGATGATAATGAACAACTGCTGTGGCGCTCTAAATCTTATAGAATATTCTTCGGGGGACATCACTGTCCAATGATCAAGGAATTTAATGAACGATACCGATGCCATTTCGACAGCTTGGATATAGATATTTACCGGTATACCGACAGAAATATCGACAGATGCAATCCTGGCCATATCGACGCCAAAACGAACGAATTAAATCATGAAATTTTACAGCCGCGGTCTCAACACCTAGATGCAACGTTTTATGCAATAAAATTCTATATTGGGTATGTGGGGGGGTCAATCATGTGGGAGGTAAGGAATCTATCCTGTTTTTTGGAGATTTCGACGAAGGATTTCGATGACAAAATGCAAGAAATAAGATCTGAAATTTTACTAGCACAATCCATAAACTCATGTTTAGACACTTATGCAATAATATTCAATTTACAACAAGCATATAACAACATAGTAAATTACTAACTCACATCAGTTGTATGTTGAGTGGCGCACTGGTTCTCTATACATTATGTTGTTGATATGGGCCACATATTGCTCCCATGTCATGTAACTTCTGTAAGACTTGTTGTAGGAAACAACATGCTCCTCATACACTTCAGGATTGGCAAACGGTATCATCCCAAACTTTGGAAAATGTTCTTCCAAATCTTTGAGATATTTTTCCTTGGTTGTTGAAATCAATGGAGGTTGAGTAGAAGCAGGAGGAGGTGCCAATGCTCGAGGAGCTTGATGTTGAGGAGCTTGAGGTTGAGTAGAAGCAGGAGGAGGTTCCCATGCTCGAGGAGCTTGAGGTTGAAGAAAAGGATGTTGTAATGGTACACCGGCAATAGGATAAACTGTAGTATGCCCACCACTCCATGTTTGACCTCCATCACCAGAGTATGCTTCAGTGTTCACCCGAAAGCATCCATAAGGGCTACGGACAGAGTATGCTTCGTGATATCCCAAGCCTAGTTCTAATCTTGGTGGTAGTTCAACTTGATATCCAGAATACCCATGTTGGGACTGAGATGGGTATGGAAGTGTCTGCCCAAATAATATATCTTCAAATGAATGTTGAGATTGAGAGTCAGATATGCTCATGGTATCCATTGAATCAGCAAGATCAAAATAATAATCACTTTGGCTCTGGTATTGTGGTTGTGGTGGAGGTGCACCGTTGTAATCTTTCCCAATACGAGTTTTTCTCCTTTGAAATGTTTTATCAGCCATGGGATATCCCTGTTCTGGTGGAGGTGCAGCCCTAGTAACATGACTAACATAAGGCCGGTCATCATTTTGAGGATCAACAGCTCGGGGATATTCTGGAGAGCGTTGGTTGCGGTTATCACCATCATTGCCACCATCATCAGACTTAGATTTGGAACCAAATGTAGAAGAAGAAGAATCTGAGCTACCTAATTGTTCTTCCACTTCTCTATTGATTTCCATATCAATATTAACATGTACAGCTTCAGGATCAAGTCTTTCTGGCGGGGTATCAATAATAATATCATCAACATTATTTGCATCAAATTGCTCTTCTATATATGGATCTGGATGTCCATCTAAATCATCAAGAACAGGATGACCTATCTCATTCATCCATTCTTCTAAAGGATTTTCTTAATCATCCTCCAGTCCTCTACGTCTTTCTGTGTTAAAAGTATATGCGGTGTCAATGGGATCATGGACAACAGCAAAATCCACTTCCTTGTAGTTGGCATCTCGTATTGCTCTAGCCCTCAACCGCATGTCGTAGTGAACGTAGACAAAATCCCTCAACCTGTTTGCACCAAGCCTGTTCCTTCTCTTTGAGTGTATCAATTGAAAATGCTCCAATTTCTTTCACAACCCCCTGCAGAAGTTGTTTGAGCTAGGATGCGAATAGCCACTTTTCTTAAATGGGGGGCACCTGTTCCATTCCAAACCCACCACTCACAAGGATCACCTGCCTCACAGTCAACAACCGCATTTGGATGGCCAAAGCATCCAGTGCTTTCACGAAACTGGCACAACTGCAAAAATAATATATACGATGTTGAGATGATGAAATCAAAGGAAAGACTAATGAGAAATTAAGAATGCAAGTTATATAGTTATATACCTCTTCCCGTACTAGCAATCGCTCTTCTGGAGAGGTAATGAACTTGTTAGTGGCATCTCTCACTGCATTCATTAGAGTCGCATTCAAGCCCCGCGTTCGTGAGTATTGGAACCTCGGATTCAAATAGTAAGTTGTCACAAATTTAAATAAGGAAATAAGAATGACATTTTATTTGTTGACTATGAGTTAGACCAATAACTTAGAAGTTAGAATATAATTGAGATATATACTTGCTTTATACAATGGATGCAAAAGCATATTTGTCCAACGGTTCTCATAAATTCTTATGTATTGCTCATTGGACCTACGAGTTGCTTCTTTGATATTGTCCATCATTGTGGTCATTGCATCATATAGGAAAGACATTGTTGCAGTTTTGTCACCATCTACCAACCTCAATACTTTGACAATGGGTTCCATTATTCGCAGCACTCTAGTAACCTTATCCCAAAAAGGTCGGCTGACAATCAACTCAATTCTTCTGCCAACCGGGGTGTTGTGCTCCTTCATGGAGGTACACTCCACTCCATTGAATAGCCTCTAAGTCCATCCTTTTTTGACTTTAACGATTATAAGGCAAAAAAAATTGTTGCAAATCTAGTTGCCTCTGTTCTAATTAGATCACCACTACAATACTCAGGTCGCCTCATTGCATTTAGCAGAAAAGAATGGTTGTAGATGAATCCCGTGATCAACCTACCATCAATGATAACAGATTTGATGAAATCAATTGAGCCCATGTCCTTAAGAATGAGATATATGCAGTGGGCAGCACATGGTGTCAATAGACCGGATAGTTCTTCATTGAACTCTCGTCGGCCTTCTTGAAGGCAGAAGCATTATCAGTAACTATATGCACCACATTCTCCACACCAACCTGCTTCATGTATGTCTTCATTAGTCTCTTTATGTATCTGTGGTTCCTGACCTCACCCGAAGCATCAACAGAGTCTAAAAAAACTGTGGATCCACGACAATGTACAAGAAAGTTGATAATTTGTCTTCTATTTCCACTAGTCCACCCATTACACATAAGTGTGACGTCATATTCAGACCACATGTTTTTGGTCTGAAATCCATGCTTGTACATCCTTCTTCTCTAGTAGAAGATACTTGTTCATTAATTAATATGAATTTGGGGGCCTTGATGCCCCTACCAGACTCCCCTATCACATCTAGCATATGTTGCAGATAGGATTCAGTTGCAACATGTGCAGGTATACCATGAGCAAAGAAGAACTTGCCCACTACCTTGCCAACCTTATCTTTTACACCAGTGAACATTGCTTTGAGGCTTTTTTGCCTAGCCTCTGGCTTCCTAACCCCTGGCTCATCAACATTCCTCAATCTCACACTAGCAGAACGGAAAAGTGTATCAATGCCTCCTTTCTTCCTTTTACCATGACCGGCTCAGTCTTCGTCATCATCTAGGTCAACAACAGGAAGGCGTGTAGTCTCACTGCCTCCACCTGCACCAGATGGCCCATACCTCCTTGTAATTTGAGTCGCCTCCTCCCTTTCCCACTCACTTTTGCGAGATTCTCTAATAGCACGTCTATACATACGACTTGAATAGGTTGTATCACATTCAGGAGGATATCCAATATCATCATCAGATTCAGCAGAAGAACCTGTAGGCCTAACATCAAACAATGTATCTGTGTAAGCCTTGCCAACCTCCTTCATCTTTTGTTGTTTTTTCTTTGCACCCATAAGTTTCTTGAAATCATCCCTAACACTTTGGGGACACCTTTGGCACATTGCCACATTTCTGTCACCACCAGTAATGTGACGTTTAAATCTAGTAATCCCCCCTCCACCAATTGTCTTCTTACAGTAATTGCAAATTATCTTTCCCTTGTTCCCATCAACAGGCATGCAGTGATTCCATGCAAAATCCACATCCTTAGCTCCAACATTACCGGCCCCAGTACCCTCACTATCGCTTGAAGACATCTTCTCAAAAGTCAAAAGTCAACACTGCAAAAAGACAGACAAAAAAAATTAGGTGTATGAAATCAAAACCATTAAGTTGCAAGAAATTAATCTATTTGATGTATTATAGAATCAAACACAATACTTTAAGTGTATAAATGTTAAATGTATTTATAGAATCAAACACAATTTTTTTAAAGATTTTTATTACCAAGAAAAAAGGGTTAAATAAAAAAATAAAAGTCTGAAATTATTTAAAATATATATATAATTTGATATTTATCTAGTATTAAGGCAAGTGATGTATTACAAATTACTCATTCCATCTTGTTTAACACTAACACACATATTTCTGTAGAAAAAAAATGTAATTTTTTTTATTTTCAGCATTTTTAATAAATGAAAATTCGAAAAATATAAATAATTAACTGTATTTTTGTTTGTATTTGTTCATATTAGTATTCGGTACAACTTCTTCTACTAAACTTGAGTTAGATACCTATTATTAATAGTACTTATTGTATTATTACGAATTTAATATTAATTAGTGAAATTATATGATAATATTAATTAATAGTAGTAAATCTAGTGATAAATTAGTAGATCTACATAATATAATCATAGATCTATTGTTAAATAACATTAATTCTAAGTTTTTTGGAGTAGATCTAGGATTTGGGAGTATTTAGAGAATTTTAGAGAACTTCTATGGTGAAAATAGGAGGAAATAGAGAGGGGAGGGGTTGGAAATGATGAGAAATGAAAGAAATTAAGAAAACATACCTTGACTAGGGCTGATTTGAGCTCTAAGGAAAGAAATTGCCCCAAATCTCCAAGTTTCTCCACTCAAACAGCAACAGCAGCAACAGGTTTGCAAAAATTGGTATGTCGGGGTGGCATACCGCCGGTATCGCCCTTAAGTGGGGATTTTTGCATACGGCACCCCCGATATTCGCCGATATCGGGCAGTTTTACCGGTAAGTCCACCAGTTTACCGATATTTGCAATCCCAGCGGCAGACTTGCTCAAACCGATGACCGATGGCGTCGATATCGGTATACCGGTCGGTATACCGACGGTACCGTCGATATCTCATCCCTTGCCAATGATGACAGAGGGCAGAAGGGAGCAGTGCTGGTCTCTAGGTAGCCATAGGTCGGACATATTGGACTTGATTTACAAGATGTTGAGGATGCCACTTTTTTTGTAGAATTTCACATTTTGTGCATTTTGGCCCTACTCATCTGAGGTCAAACACATCTTTTGTATATGGTTTCAAAACCCAGTGATTAGTTAAATTTTAACTACAACATGTGCCAGAATTTGCACTGTAAAAACATGAGATACAAAGTTCTATAGTTGTAGTAGACTTCATACTTGTCGAGATGCTTACCCATGCGACCATCTCGACATCAAGGAACCCAAGGGGTCTGCCTTGGTCTACGCCAATACCTACAATGCTTTGGGTCCTTTCCTAAGCCCTATTTTTGGGTCTTGATGCTCATTTCCTAGTGTTTGGATTAAAAGAAGTTCGTATTTGGGACCTAATCAAATTATTAGGCATCAATGTACCAAGTGTCTAGTTTTGGGGGTCGACTCGGTGCACCTTGACTCTGGTTTCCACGTAAGGAATATGCAATCCATTGTAGGGCTTTGATTGTAATGTGAAAAAAACATAATACCTTTACTAGAATCTCTCTTGCTAATAGTTCGAAGTCCAAATGCCCAAAATAGCCATAATTATATGTAAATTATAGAGAAATGTCCTTAATTTTGTATAAAAAAATTTCAGTAGTGGACTAGTAAATTGTTTGGTTTGCACCAAGTAGAATTCCAATCTGACAGCTACTGTTCAGTTTTCAGTTTATTGGTACTAAAAACCAAGCCGGACTATGTTGACCCCTAACTGAATCTACATGTTATTCAGGAAGATAAATAAATAAATTCAGAACCATATGGATTGGCTTATATAAATAAATTGGTTACGCCAGGAAAATTAATTATTGACTTCCAAACCAGAGATTTATTACTGGTATTGTGATACAGAGAAGAAACAGTTCTGTGAATGTATAATGTCGTTACTCAAATTAAGAATCATGTCATATGGTTGTGCTATAAAAACATATTTCTTGGCAGCTCTTTTTTGGGTAGCCAATTCCTAATACAAGAAACATTCAAATCATCGTTTACTTCATTAGTTGGAACTGAGGAGAAATGCAGAAAAAAAGTCCAGCTTCAAAATTTCACCTCTGAAGGCCGGCTTCCAGGTTGGTGTCTAGAGACGAGATCAGTTGAGGAAGCTTCTCCAAAACCTGCCCCAAAAATAACGATCTTGAGCAGCCAATTCATTCCATGGGTGAGGAAGACAGATACTGATCCAAAAAAAAGGCGCCCACACATTGCCTGTATTCTGGATGACAGAAGCCTTTGTGACCAGATTCTTTGGGAGCTGGGCTAATTGGACCTTCGCAGTAACAACTAACCATTGAAGTGATCTACATCGAGCTGAAAACGGAGAAAAAGATAAAGCATAACAGCACATCGACTACCTGACCGGGGGAAGATAGCTGCATGAGATGGAGAAGGTTGGAGGTGGACTTGACGGCAGCGCATATCTGGTCTGTCACAATCGACGTAGCCGATCCGGTACCACCACCTTTGCCTCCGCCGCCGCTGGCTTCACCAGGTGACGCCATTTCGTTAGATCGACGCAACTGACGAAGCTGAGGTGGAGCCCTTGGCTGCACGAAGGCTTAGCCGGGAGTGAGGGAAGAAGTTGCCCAGGTAATGTTCGGCGGCACTGTTGAGGAATCAACCTACTGGCGCACCAAAATTACTACAGCGTCATCGAGTATCACAAAAACGCATAAATATTTACTGAGGTCAGATCGCAAAATCACTTGACCTTTATTTTTTCAAGCTGCAAAATACTTGACCTGTTTGTAATAAGTCTTTTGCAAATTTGTCTCATCTCCATTTGCATATACACCATTTTCAAAATTTTCAAATCAACAACATTGTAGTAGACATGATAGATTTAATTAGGCGAGATATTTTTCCAATATTTAGGATTTCACTAAATAATGTAGTTTTAACCTAATGCTCTTGGCATGGCAACCCAAATAAACAACCAAATATTAGCAAGGTAGTGTTGAAAGAGATAAGAGTACACAATCTTGTAGCTTGGTATGATACCACCAAAGTTGTAAAAAAAGGATGACTTTAGATATTAAATCTTTCTTTCGGGCATACTTTTATCATACAGGTGTGCATTTAAATCTTTCTCTTTCTTGTTACATATCAAATTTCATGAAAGACTTGGAATTTTCTCCACAAACGTGTAAATGGTCTTCTTAATATCTAAATAGTATATTGTAAACTATGACGATGTAGTTATAAGATTCCAAAGCAGTTGGACCAACATGTTATATCCATATTGTATAAGAAGGCAATGAGGGAGTCAGGATTTTTGATAGGGGGCACCATATAATATAATAGTAAAAAAAGTGCATGCCCTGCAAAGATAAAATATAAGAGACATATTTGAAAAGAGAGTTGATTTTGAACTTTTTCTTATCTATGAAATGTGAAAAAGTAAATCAGTCGATCATAAACGGTTCAGAAGTATCTGCGACGGCTAGGCATCCCTTGAAAACGGTTTATAATGATTTAATTGTCAATAGTAGAGAAAATATCATTTTCAATATAAGGAAGGAGACAATCATTGAGCCATTTATCCTCCATCTTGTTACGCAATCGACTCTTTATAATCTTCATGGCAGAAAAAACTCTTTCTACTGTGACAGTTGCAGCTGGTAGAAGTGAAGCAAACTTGAAGCTTAAACACTAGTGGAAAAATCTTTATCTTACTTCAGCTTCACAAGTTTTTGAGCGAGAACGTCAATTCCTATTAGTTGTGAAAATTCACTAGAAGATCGCACATCTAAGATATATGTGTCAAACTGCATATCCAATACTTCAAGTTCTACTTCATCAAAATCAAATGGATAAAATTTGACAAGTCGTAAGAGTTTTTGTTTGTCATAAAGGATAAATTCATCACTTGGATCAAAACAAGCAATACGTAGTAAAAGCTTTGTGTTATATCATTAAAACGGTCATCAAGATCAGTTATTATCCAATCAATAACAGTGTTGAATACCTCAAATCGATAATGGTGCAAATTGATAACTTTTTCTAGATTTCTTCTTGATCTTCCAGGTGGCGAGAAATCTTCATCCATATTAGGAATATGAATATCAAATCTATTGCAGAAATCAACAACTACTTGAATAAATTCATCTTCTGTCATGAAGGTGTGCAATTGTTGTTTAGACAAGTTCATCAATGGCATTGCATTTACAATATTTCGGTCTTTCCTCTGCAATGCTTGTGATAATTCATGTCTTTTTCCTAAAAATAGATTTCATCAAATGTAATGTGAAAATATACTCAAAGGTCTGCATTTGAATCTTGAAAATATTAGCAAGCCCTCTTTGTTTTGCTTCCTTTCCATCTTCTACAATGATATCCAAAACACCAACAATAGAAGGAAACAATCGAATAAAATTCAACAAAGATGCATAATGTGAACTCCATTGTGTATCCGCAACTCTTCTAATATCAAGCTCTTGATTCAAGACAATACCAGTTACTAGTTCCCCATGTCTTAATTCATCATCTAGTCTTTCCACTTCTTTAAGCCGAAGCATATCACAATTCTTACATGAGCCACCCACTATATTCATAATATTTGATATGGATTCAAATAATGAAGCAATAAGTGGATGGCCTTGTCCTATAGCAACAAGAACTAGCTGAAGTTGGTGAGAAAAACAATGCACATAAAAAGCACATGAATTTTCACTAAAAAGGATAGTTTTCGGTCCACCAAATTTTCCTCTCACATTGCTTGCCCCATCATATCATTGGCCTCACAATTGTGAGATGCTAAGTTTAGTAGCACAAAAGGGGGAATCAATAGATGATTTGAGAGAAAGTGAAGATGTGTCGGTGACATGCACAAATCCAACATAACGCTCGATGATTTCACCTTTTGAATTCACATATCTTATAACTATGGCCATTTGTTATTTAGTAGACGCATCTCGTGCTTCATCAACCAAAATAGTGAATTGCTCTTTTCCAATTTCCTGAACAATTCTTACCCTTATTTTGGTAGCAATTACATGACATATATCATTTTGGATGTTTGGAAAAGTTAACTTCATATTCCCAGGAGCATTGTCCAAACTCACTTAATTAACAGTTTCATTATGAGAAGCAAGAAATTGTAGCAACTCCAAAAAAATTCCTCGATTTGATGAATCAACACTTTCATTACGTCCACAAAATGCTAAGCCTTGTTTAAAAGATAGAGATGCAATTAATAGATGCTTATAATCATATATGATATTGTTTTCTAACATCATCATCTTATTTGCACAGTAGAACATCAACATGTTGATCCTATTTCATGAGAGCTTCACACATTTTTCGTGCATTATTATGACTATTGGTACTACCAACATGCTTTTCAAATCCCTTTTTATCTTTCCAATTCGTGTATCCTCTACTGAAAAAGGAAGGACCATGATTGATTTGAGGAAATACACAACAATAGAGGCAAGATGCAACATTTTTGTCTATGCTATACTCCAGTCAACTAGGATACTCACTGAACTAGGATGGATTAAACCGATGAAATTTGCTACCAAATTTAGTGAAGGGAAACTTATGACCCTTTGGTTGACAAGGACCATTAAGCCCAACGGTTGTTATCTCAAACATTTACACCATAATGTGACACATTTGACCTCAATCTTGGATAAAAAATTATCTTGTCATGATTAACTTATATTTTTTGAGTCTTCGAAAAACTAGATTCTTCTATTGTGTGGCTATCATTAGATCTATGATTCAGTTGTGACTCATGTGGCAACATTCTCTTGTAATAATTTTGCATAGAGATTAAGTGGTTGAGCACTAGACATTATAAAATGAGAACACCAATTAGTATTGTAAACATATTTTGCAATAATACAATTATTAAGTATGAGTAAGTTTTACTTTATATAGAATGGAACAAAATGATGTATGTTATTGTCTAAGAGAATTTAATAATTATGCTTGTAAAGGATAAATGTAGTATGATTTTATGTGTGACGATATGCGCGAGCAGAGACTTAGAAACAAAATAGGAATGAAAAGAGAAATTATACTAGGATATGATATGAAAATTAAAATTTACGAAACGTCATGTTGTGGTGTATATTTGTTTGTACAATAGAATAGATAACTCGTCATGCCGCTGTGTTGCGCTGCTGCATATGCTGCTACGTAGACATCAGAATAGACAGATTGTCACTCGTTGTACACACTAGTCTCTGTCACTTTCAGATGATGAGAATAAATGAATCGATGTCCAGCGCACTATATTGCGTTGTCTCTACCTGTTTGTTGAAAAGAGAATAGACAAACAATTGCATCGTGTTGTCTCTGTCCAGGGGAATAGACAAATATAGCCAACTAGGGAATAGAAGAACTTCCATTCGTTATCTCTGACCTCTCGTTGTCTCCAGCTCTGCGGTAAGACAAAAAAATAAAGAACTTGTAGCATGTAGTACCATAATGTCTTGGTGCTAAGTTTGTGTAGGAAGAAAAATCACTGATTTTTGCCCTTGTGTGGCTGAGAAATAGCCACAATACAATAACATCCCTCTACATGGAAAGAAGATTGCATGCACAGGAAAGACTCTTTTGTATCCCAGACATTTTATAGAAATACAGACATTTTATAGAAACAAGGACAATTTTATTTGGACTTTTGACTTGTCGACCGCTTGACGCCCAAGCAAACATGTGGGGCACCGTTCTGAATTCTAGACATTTAATGTATAAAGTTAATTATATTGGCAGCATCGGGTAGGGCATGTGCCCTCCCGTGCCCCTATGTGCCTCTATCCCTGTAAGAAGGTCTAATCGGAGTTTCTTCTGCAATTTTTTATGTTTATATCTTAATATTACAAAATGATCCTTAGTTCTTACTAATCTTTATTTAATGTTACAAATGGGTTGTTTGCAATAATTATAGTCTTCAATTGTTATACATGTCCATCGATAGAGTCTAGAATCTTCTTGCTCCTATTTTCCTACATGGTTTTGCTAGGATTCACAAGAGGGAGAAATTGGAAGTGCTTGTCGGTCTGGTTGGTAGCATGGAAATGGAGGTGAAAGCGTTAGGTATTGTTCCTCCCTTTGACATTTCTTCTTGTCTTCTCCTCTCTTTCCTACTAATCTGATGAAAAAGTGACATAAAGGATATTAGATCATGGGTTACATCTACCAAGGTATCCTCATCCTAATTATACCTACCTTCCTTACTTTTGGGCTTTACTTTTTGGGTCTGAATCTGTATGATCCTTCTCAATATTCCTTTTTATTTCCTTCATTACCTATTCCTCTCACCTGAGCGTTGTGTGTTAGAGCACTGAACCAAAGTTGGTAGTTGAGCAGTCTAATGAAGTAGATTTTGAAAAAAAAAGGACCACGGGATATTGAGTAAACAGGATAATGGGTTTGGCTAGATGCCTATTACTCACATTCAAGAATCCAAATTAGAATATTTTTTAGCTTTATAGGTCATTTGCTTCCATAGTGTCATGGCCTACATGATAGGTTTGTTGATGGGAAATATGTGCATGTATAATATACAACCTCGATATAATAAAAAAGAAATATATGTAGAACTGTTACATGTAAACTCAAGAATAGAATCACAACATGATAAAGGAAAAGAAGGACCATAATTTTATGTAGAAAATCCTTCCAATGTGTGAGGGAAAAATCACAGGGCCAACTATAAGCAAATCCACTATAAGCAGCAAACATACAATTTTTCTGCTCAGATTTTGACCCAAACCCGAGATAATATACCAGGAAAGAGTATAACAAAATATCACCGTAGTGAGAGATCCCTATTATACTACAACCTTAGAACTTCCCAGGAAGATGTCCTTCCACAAAGTGTACAATGGTATATGGTCCGAAGAGACATCTAGATGCCTCGACAGTCTTGTTCTGCTCTCATTCTTCTTCCTATTTCTTTTTCTCTTTTTTTCTACCTTTGCTTTTCCTCCCGTCTCCGCAGTGAACAAATAGCAGTCACGACAATTGCCATTTTGAACAATATTTGTGGCTATTTTGTTTCGTGTTCATTGTTGGATGCTTTGACGGCTGCTAGGGACACACACGCACGCATGCACACACACACACTATATATATATATATATATATATATATATATATATATATATATATATATATATATATATATATATATATATATATATGGGTCCATCTTTAATACCCGCGCAGGTAGCTATCCGCCCCCTATTTTGGTTACTTTTTTTAGTTTCTTACTTTTGTCATGTAGAGGGTTACTTTACCTTACAAACTGTAAAGTTTTATGTATAGATAGTTAGGTTTGCAACAGCAGATTCAAAAACACAGTTATATACATATCTTCTGTGTATTTTTCACAGATTTACTTTTTTAGTCGCATAGTTACTTCTTTATCAAAATAGTTACTTTTTTTATAGCAAGATTACTTTTATGACCAGAAGAGTTACTTTTTTGGCTGTCGGGTAGAGAACTCCAGGTTACCTGTATGGGTATTCAATGAACGCCATATATATATATATATATTTATATATATATATATATATTTATATATATATATATCCCGCAGTCGCATCAACAATTAACAAAATGAAGCCCTAATGACATATAAGTGAGAGACCCCTGACCTTGCTTAAAGTGTTGAACAAGCTTAATTACCATAATTTAATTCTTAGAACTCTAATATATCCTTGTGATATGTTTTGTATAATGTGACAATCTTAAGTTTCAAGTTTGGTCCAATTTGGACATTGTTTGTGTAAGTTATGCAACTTTATGCACATTTTGGACTTTTATGCAATTTACCCAATTAATAGGTTTTATTTGCAATTTATCACTTTCATTGTGTTCTTTGGATGTTCTCTCATCATTCTTGATCTTGTTGAGCCATGGGGCTCCTGTTTAAACCTTAGTTTGAAGGTGTTTTCTCCAAGGGTATTTTAGGGTTTACCCCTTTATGGATGAGCTACCTTTAGGAGCAATCAACTAATGATTTATTTGTTTTGCTTGGAAATTCAAAGAACGAGGGCTAAGAAGGTATACATGGATGGTGGGTTAGTTGCTTGTGTGGCTGCTTGTATATCATTAATAGTTTAAGGCCATGGACACATGGGGAAGCTACTTTTACACCTCATGCTTGCTTCCATCCTTATCCATGGGCTACATTTACCTCTTCCTTGCCCAAGTACAAAACTTTGCTTACTTTATCTTTCCTCTAACCTGGAGCTATTGGGTTTTAGGTGAGGAAGAAGGCATTAGAAATAAAAAATTTCTCTCACCACAAAACCATAACTACAGATCGCATCAACAGCTATGAAATAGGAAGGATGGTTTTAGCGAGTCATACCTGGTCCTGAGGCTTGCTCAGTGACAATACCTCGCAACAAGTGCGGTCTTCACCCACCTATCTTTGATGGTGTATGTGTAGCTCCTGGTCTTGACCCATACTGTAGTTGACAGTCGTCCTCCTGAGTGGTAGAAATCTCCCACCTCTATAGATAGTCCACACGGACTACCAGGAACTCTAGTCGTCCTGTCCCACAGGACACCAGAAGGATTCATCCCCTTCTGTCAATGTACTAGTCATCGACACACTCTCCCACAACCATTTGTTGTCCTACAGTTGTCTTTCCCTCGTTGTTCCTCCCTAGACGGGTAGAACTTGCTTAGGCTCTCTCAGTTACCACAACCAGAGAGGACAACTTTGCAGAGCAACTGATGTTCTAAGTTATGCTATCTGAGAATCCCCCAGTACCCCTCTATATATAGGAGGGGTCAGGGTCAAGGTTCTTAGCCTCGAGCAATGCGGGACTAAAGTGGGAGTAGAAGGGTCCGGATTTTCCATGAACTGATTGCACTGTGATAGTCGAACCGTTCGTTTCACAAATGAGCTGGTCGGTTGGGAGTGTGAGTCATTCAGTTCACCAGTTGAACCGGTCGTTTCACATTCCTGAATCACCTCCAATTGACTTTCCTCTTTCGTTTCCTACTAATCCAAATATTAATTCTTGTCCCAGTCAAACTGTACAAGTGAAACGAAAATCTTTTCTCACAAATCAGGACAACCCAACACTACTCGTTTGGACACATGAACCGATCGGTTCACTAGAGTGAATCAGTTGTCTCATTGACCATGAGTCGATCAGTTCACCCAGTGAACCGATCGGTTGGTGGTCCAGATTGTGCAAAAAATAGTCAATACAATTCTCAATCAATCTGACACTCAAATCAGTTGGTTCAACATTTGAATTTGATGATTCTGAGTCAAGTCAATTGATTGAATGTTTGATTGAGTACTTAAACACCTTTAGTAATCAATCCAAACAACATTCATGGATAAACTCCTCTTCCACGTTAATCCTTTGTATGTGACCCTATAGGTCCCATTTCATGTTGGCAGTGAATGTCCATAACTATCATATGACATCACAAGCAAAGAGTAGTGCCTAGTCACACATCGGTGCTACCCAAGTGAAAAGGAAAGTTGGAGAACAACTTTAAATCCTACAGTTTGTGATTGGTGTTCCAGTGAATGTATAATTCCTTTGTCTCTGATATCCAGAATGAACTCAAGGCATGGAGCTGTCATCCTTTCAACGTCCATTCATGTTCCTTGATCCAAAGCAAAATGTCTGAGATATGTGTGCCATTAATATCACATATTGACTCACACATGCATGTGCATGCCTTTCTTAGTCTCGCTTGTCAAGTGGCCATGGACATCATACTCCCTCAGGAGGGACAAATCCCATATCCCTCACTCACAGTCAAAACCCCATGTGTCAAAGTCACCCAATCATCACCTTTATAATAATCCATATTTCAGGATCACATTTGATGATGTCAAAGTGTACCCAATGACATGTGATGAGTGCAGTGATTTTAGGTCTAAGAATCACAATCACCACCATCACTGTGAGAGTTGACTGTGACTACCATGTCATGGTTCCATGTGTTACTCTCACAGTGGGTATGTCCAATACATTGTTCTCTAACATGTATATATGTGCTTGGTTTGATATCACATATCATGACTAATGAGACTCTATCATCAACCAACACACACTCTAGTCTTGATGTGTCATTGTTGTCTATCAACCTCCCACTATGACATCCGAATAGGGACATAACAAGAATATACAAACTCTCAATATCTGTATGATCTCATTCTGCAGGTCCTTAACCTGAAGACGTACGTTATTGAGTATTGTCATTCTCTAGACATTCATTCTGCTCTATCATTATCTCATAACTGATTGAACCAGAATAAATTGGAAGCTTTCCTTTGATATTTATCAAATCAATCTCAATGTATCACAATCCAATCATCCTATGATTGACTCTTAGGGCATACATACCAACAGACTCCCACTTGCACTGCAAGCCAATCACCTTTGAATCATATTCTTAGCGATCTCCAAACATGTCCCACGTGTTTCTCCTGCTCTAGTGCTAACGTAATGAGTTAGAAACACTTTGCTTTAGTCAGTATATTGCATGTTTTACATCTCTTCGTTGTATGACATATTGTATGAGATGGAGTTCTGTAATATGTGATCTAATATTCCTTGCCTAACACTTTGCTCCATCGTTTGACTCAGTATTACTACTTGTCATCAATGGTTGGAATATCTATAAGTTCATCTCTATGAACTTCTAGATTCATATAGTATCCTCTGTTGTTCATAACACAAGGATACTCGACATTCCCCTTTTAGAATTAAATGACTTTTAAATCAGAATGTTTCCATTTATCAACTCATATTCACTTTTATATTTTATATTTTGCGATCATTTTCTGTCATTTTGGAAGCTTACATCAGTGTAACTCATTTACACTCAACTCCTCCTTTCACTACCATAGAACTTCTCCTTTAATACTTCACAAGTACTTCATGGTATTCCAGTGACTCTCACTAGAAGCAGACAGACATCCACTCATCATGTCCAATACATACGAGTTAACAGGATGAGCACATCATATTGTCATGTCCAATACATACAAGATGATGAATGCATATCTTCTTGTCATGTCCAATACATACAAGATAATGGGATTATTGCATACATGATAGATCCATATCTATCTATGTGTTCCTATTCTTTGTAAGAATTTGGGACACTTGGCATCTGAGATACTAACTCCATGTAACATGGACAAGTTTTCTCCCACTAAATCTGTGCATATTGAACCTTTCAGTACAGATTGCCAATGTATGCTCTTTCTTTACCAGGTCAAGAGGTTTTCGAGAACTATATCTATAGATCTCTATTCCTATCACATAGGACATTTCTCTGTCTTCCCTTAAAGAAGGTATTTCCACACCAATTTCCATTTTAGAAAATTTCATTCCTCATCATTATGTGGAATGTGAATACACTCCCACTAAATCTTTGAAATTACATATCCCTTCTTTATTTTGATATATTAGTCAAACCTTTTGACTATATAATCAAAATAAAGACTTCCAGTTCTGAGTTGCTTGTATTTAATCAATCATATTGATAAATCCCTTGTAACTTATAGACTGCATTTGCATTATTGGATTCATAAAACCCTTCAGGTTGTGTTACGTACACATCCTTATCTTATTCCTGCCAGGAATGCAATTTTAATATACATATGCCAAATTTCATAGTCTTTCAAGTTCTAACATCAAGCATGATCCTTTCTCTAAATGTCATCCATGTCAGTCTTAACTCTTAAGACCCAATTGCACTTATGGGTTTTATCCCAATCAAGTGCTACCATAAGGTCATACCTTAGTCGGTTCACATTGAAGTCATTTTGGATCTTATGGCCTCAAGCCATGACTCAAAATCTGGTCCCTCAACATCATCTAGATTATTGGCTCATCACATGACCCATTCATCACCTAGATATATGAGGTGAATCTGTTACATAAGGAATTTGAGAACCCACAACACTTGTGATTCATAATCTCCTTTATTTAGTGTAAAGTGTGTTCTTTAGAAGAATTCTAGAAGGTTAGTTATTTGTTGATCATGCTCTAACTCTTTAGAGTATGATTTCTTCTTAGACATCACTATGCCTTAATCATGAGTTCTTTGTGATACATTATCATAATTACTCATAAGGTCCTCAAACATTTGGTTTAAGTATTCCATTCATTGATCTCATCAAATAGTTAATACTTTTACCAAGTTTGTACTTCATTTATGATATTCTTGAACACTTCAAGATATTCATATTGGTATTTCACTATACACCATCTGAAGCATTAACATTTATTCCAATAGGCATGTATATACATCGATATGTATTATACCTAATAGAATAGTCATTCTCCCACTACATCTAGTGAAGATTGATCTTTTATCATGCCTGAGACATTCATATCTCTTAATGGTTCATAACCAAAAGATTCTAGCTTTATCCATCAGCATAGAAACTAGGGATGAATTTCTCATGATAATGCTAATTAATTGTTTGAGTCATCAATAACTTTTAGGTATCATTTTATCTTATGCATACCAAGTACCACAAGATAAATAAGGCATTACCACAAAAGATCATATCTTTGAAATTAAAACATCAACTTTATTGATAGACATCCTTGTCATTATAAGATGCAGAAATAAAGTGTTTCTATTTATTGGCAAAATGAAATAGCAGTTCATAACTCTATTACATGCCCTTTGGGCTAAATAAACTGAAAAGTACTCCTATTTATGGCATGCATCAACACTTGCTCCAATGATGAGTGCTCTTCATGGTCCTTTCATAAAGGCCATCACTTCTTTTCAGATCCTGCATATCATATATGTTAGATCCATATCTTGGTATCATATACCTCAGATAAAGAAGTGTTTCAAGTTTATTTCAAGACACCTGCGGTGGAGATTTCCATCCCCTCCTTCTTCTTTTATTCATCCAGATAGAGAGGGCAATTTCTCCTCCAATGTCCTGGCTCTTGGCAATGGTGACATTTGTCTCCCTTGTTCACCCCTCCTTTGGCCTTGAGAGCTGAAGATGACTTGGGCTGTTGGCTAGAATCAAAACCCTTCTTTGCTTTGCCCTTTCCCTTGCCTTTAGACTTACCCTTCTTTCTGCTTATCAACATCACAGATTTGGGTTTTCTTTCTTCGTATGTGCCTCGACTGTCCTCAACATGCCCAAAAACTCTGTCAACGGCTTGTCAAAGTTGTTCATGTTGTATTTCATCACAAATTGACTGTAAGATTCTGGCAACGATTGCAATATCACATCAGTAGCCAACTCTTGGCTCAGAGGGAATCCCAGTCTTGTTAGGTTCTCCACATACTCAATCATCTTGAGCATGTGAGGACCAACTGGATCTCCTTCTATCATGACACACTTGAACAACGCCTTGGAGACATCATATCTCTCTTGTCATGATTGGTCTTGATACATGTTCTTGAGATGTTGAACCATCTCAATGACGTCCATGTTCTCATGTTGTCTCTTCAACTTATAATTCATTGAGCAAAACATCAAGCACTTCACATCAATGGCATCTTCAGTATGCTTCTTATAAGCATCCCTTTCTGCCTTTGGTGTGGTGGGAGCGGGTTCCTCTGGTACTGGTGTATCTAGGACATAAAGCTTTTGCTCTTAAGTGAGAACAATTCTCAACATCCTAAACTAGTCGTGAAAGTTGTTCACATTTAGCTTGTCCTTCTCAAGGACCGATCACAATGAAAAATGATTATTGTTGACAACCATTTGTTCTACAAAAAGGAAATATACAATTTTAGTCCAAAACTCTTTTGAATTAATTTATTTGATTTGAAAAAATTGACGATATAATTAGGCCTTTAATTAATTATCACTCCCACTATTTTGTTCAAATTGATAGCCCTCACTATTAATTCAGAAGACTGCAGCGTACAACCTTCTAGTGAGCAAGATCTTGATTTCCTCTCAGCCATGAACTAGCTAGGGCTGTCACACACAACTAGAATCTTTCAGGTAGGCAACCTTTGCCAATTGCATCATATGCAACTCTTGCTATATGTCATGTGCAACTCCTTGCCATGTTCATTTCTATGCCTCAAGGTGCTTGATCTGATTAAGGTCACCTTGTTAAGTCCAACCCAAATGCCAACACGATGAATATGCACCCTGCTAAGGCAAACCCACATATTCACCATCACACTTCCACAAGATAGACGATGCACCATGCTAGGGCGTTCCCACACTTGGTCGATCAAGCTTTTCATGTGTGCTACTTTTGGAAGGCATCTTAAACTTAATATTTAGTTAAGGGGTTTTAATATGCTCGTATATGCATATATGTATCCAATCACCACATTTATAGTATGTATCATATACATGCTATATCCCACAATGAAAACATGCAATAATGATAAAGCAATGATTATGACCATCCTATTGTAATTCCTTGAGCCACAAGAAATTACGGTCATCTAGGTCTACATCACATGCAACCTATTATTGATGAAGATCTTATACTTAGGTCGTTCTGGGTTTCATCAGCTCGTCACATGACTAATCGGCTCACCTTCTGGCTGGTCGGTTGGTTGTCTCCAACTGATCGTCTGGCTCC
Source organism: Alisma plantago-aquatica (assembly GCA_963693085.1). Lineage (NCBI taxonomy): Eukaryota > Viridiplantae > Streptophyta > Magnoliopsida > Alismatales > Alismataceae > Alisma > Alisma plantago-aquatica. Next base: position 389,508,129 of record OY856412.1, on the reverse strand, counting down.
TCCAGACGGTTGATTTGTTAGGTCTCCAGTTGTACCATCAGTCGCTTGTCTCAGTCCACCAATCGATCGGTTGGCACCTCTAGCCAATCGTCTCGCACCTCCAGCCACTCGTCTGGGCACCCACCAGTCTTCGACATAATAGGAAATAAACTATCCTACTTTTACATATTTCATTGGGAAACCCCGAGTTACATTTGAGAGGAGCAGAGGTAGAAGAGAATCTCGAGTTACATCAAGAAAAGAAGAAGAAGGCTCGGTGCGCAAACCGAGATGTAAACAACCACAACCAACCAAGCACATATAGGGGTTTATAGGCCATAACCACGCTATACATCCACCATCAAAACCATTTTGAGCGATGTGTATCATTTGCACCATATCATATATGTATATATTTAGTTTGGGATCGTGTGGTATTAATCGGATATTCACATTTAGCCAGTTAAAGATTTGCATCGTATGCAATAAATAAAAGACGGTAAAACCAAAAACCGATCATATCGATTATCCTAAAACATAGTAAGTTGATGTGGCTCTAATACCACTATTGGGTTTTAGGTGAGGGAGAAGGCATCAGAAACAAAAAATTTCTCTCACCACAAAACCATAACCATGGATCGCATCAACGACTATGAAATAGGAAGGTTGGTTTTAGCGAGTCATACCTGGTACTAAGGCTTGCTCAGCGACAATGTCTCACAACAAGTGTGGTCTTCACCCACCTTCCTTTGACGACATCTGTGCAGCTCCTGGTCTTGACCCAGACTGTAGTTGATAGTCATCCTCCTGAGCGGCAGAAATCTATCGCCTCTATAGATAGTCCACACGGACTACCAGGAACTCTAGTCGTCCTGTCCCACAGGACACCAGAAGGATTCATCCCCTTCTGTCGGTGTACTAGTCACCGACACACTCTCCCACAACTAGTTACTGTCATGTAGTTGTCTTTCCCTAGTTGTTCCTCCCTGGATGGCTAGAACTTGCTTGGGCTCTCTCGGTTACTACAACCAAAGGGGACAACACCTTTATAGAGCAACTGATGTTCTGAGTTGTGCTATCTGAGAAGCACCCAGTACCCCTCTATATATATGAGGAGTCAGGTGATGTAGCCTTATTTTAGGGCTCCATCCTGTGCCATTTTGTACTTAAGTTGCATCTAAACATGTTAGATTACAAGTCTTTTTCCCCAATATGATTATCATTGCAAATATGCTTATGGATGTTCTTTGCACTGTTTTTCAGGTACTTGGACCATGCTTAGATGGAAGAGAGAGAGGGTGTTCTAGGGTTCCCCCACTCAAGGAGGGACCCAAAGAAGGCCCCAAAGTCTCCCTCAACCTACCTCCAGTGGCCAAGAATCATCCCCAAGCAAAGACATCTGAAAATGACAAAGTCAGAAGTGAAATCAAGTCATGCAAGCCTCACCACGGCCGTGGACACAATGCCACGGTCGTGCGTTTATTGCCAAGATCCAATAGTTTCAATAGGGATTTGTATAGATCACCCACGACCGTGGCATCCCAGCCACGACTGTGGCCAGTGAAGACACCACGACCGTGGCCATCAGCACAGTCATGGCCTCGAGAAGAGAAAACGGCCGTGGGCTCCTCCCACGGTCGTGCATTTATTGATCAAGAAGTGAACTTTCAACAGGGATTTCCTCCAAGTCACCACGACCCTGGCCAAGTCGCCACGACCGTGGACGAAGAAGATCAAGACGACCGTGGCTCCTCCCATGATCACCTCCACCTCCTCTAAAATGGTTGTGTTACGTAACACGGCCGTGGTGCATGTTACCCACCATGACCGTGGCACTCTGCCACGACCGTGGCCACTTCCCCACTTAGCATTTCCATCACCCTTAACATACCACGACCGTATTCACCCCCCACAGCCGTTCCCCACTACCCTCACCACGGTCGTGGCACACCCTCCACAACCGTGGTGATCACTGACCCTACACAATGTTTTCACTACTTTTCCTAAACTGCCCCTAGTTACCCTAGTGCTTCCACCACCACCTATATATACATGGGTGGCGGCCATAGCACTAGGTGAGGTGCCCCCTAGCTGTTCTTAGCCTCCACTCTCCACCCTTGAGCTCTTTGTGCAATCTCCTTGCATTTTGGGCTCATCATTCTCCACCCTCATTCCACCATGGAAACCTAGTTCCCTAGGTTTTCATCCATAATCCCCTACCATTTCATGCACCCTTGCACCCTTGGAGGAGGGAGGTCGTCTGCAGTAGCTTGGAGGTGAAGAAGAAGGCCACTTCATCAAGCTTCATGGAGTTTCTTCCTCTTCAACCCCTTTCTTTTCTTGTTTCCTTGATCATGTCTAGTTAAGGCCCTAGTGGTGGGCTGTTTGGGGTTAAAATGTGACTTTGATACCATGTAGGGGGAAAATTGCTTATAATGAACTCAATTTCTATCTATGATGATTGCCTCTTGCTTCAATCTCTTTTCCTATTTTATTGCATGTGGTTTGTGCTTATAACATAGATTGCTTGCTTTGAGATGTTTGATGACACTTAGCTTCTAGGAGGAATTGGAGTGTATTTGGCAATCTTAGGATTGTCTCCTAGGTCCAATTAGTGGATCCTATCTAGCCCCCTTTGTTCCTACATACACATCCCTCCTTCTACAAGTAAGTGTGAGATTTAAGTAGCTAGTGTAAGTGAGAGTGATGCAATTGCCTAGGGCCTTCTAAAGGCTAGAGTGGCTAGTGGCATGAGGTCAAATACCCTCATCTCTACTCCCATATCTACCCTCAACCCTCAATTGTTCACTATCACTTACCCTAGAAACCTAGATTTGGCTAATCCCATTAGAATTACACCTAACCCTAGTCTTCTACTAGTAGTATAGGGTATATTCTAATGGCATTGTCCTTGTTATTTGGTTTGGTAATCTAGATATGAAATGAGAACCTTGCATGTTTAATGATCTCCCCCAACTTATATCAAAGTTACATCCCCCAAACGGCCCACCTACCCTAATCAACTGCTTAAAACCCATCTTGCTTAGTTTGCTTGTTCATGCTAGTCTAGTTTAGTCGCTTTTTCTTAATCTAGTTAATTGCTTAGTTTTGCTCTTTAGTGTTAATGTAGGCTCTTACTCTTACTTAGTTAGTTTGTTAACTTAGTTTACTAATTTGCTTGCTCTTCCATAATTTAGTTTCCATCTCGCATTTCTTACTTACTCAATTAGCTTAATCAACAACCAAACCTTTTAAAACCCTAAAACCCTTAGCTCCGCAATAGGAACGTAGCTCGCACTGTCTAACTCTAGTGCCCCCTCTATCTCCGTGGATCGACCCTGTACTTGCCGCCTCACCTATACTACGACACGACCCCGTGCGCTTGTGGGCGTAGTGTCTTAGTAGACGTAGGTAGTTAGTGTAGGTATTACAAATTTCGAAAGCATAAGATCTCCCATATCACGTGCGCTCTAACCTCGTGGGGTGTAAAAGCACCACTAGCGGGGACGCACCAAGCTTTCTGGCACCGTTGCCGGGGAGAGGTGCTCGACCTAGTTAGATAGTGTAGCTTAGCCTTTCCTTTTGCCCTCACCATTGCTATTATTTATTCTTTGTTGTCCTTTTGCATCTTGGTTTGCTAACTTGGTTTCTTGTTGTTTGCTTGTGTCTTGTAAAAGTGACAGCTGTGCATGCGTAGCACACACTCTACTTGCACCGACTTGGTGGTATACAACCCTGAGATTGGTAGAAGGAGGCGTCAAGCTCGCCGCAACCTACATCGAGAGGCCGAGATGGCCGAGAACGACCGAGATGCAGATGCTCAGCCACCTCCACTGCCACATCGCCCGCTTCATGAGTACTTCACGCCGGGGAACTACAACTCCCCCATCGTCACTCTGGTTGACCAAATGCCAGGTCAACAGTTCTCCATCCCACCGGCACTCTTGGGACTTCTCCCTACATACTTTGGTATGGAGAACGAGAATCCCTACCACCACATAGACGCGTTCCTTGAAACGTGCTCTACCTTCCGCACTCCAGCCGCCACCGACGACTTAATCAGAAGGACACTCTTTCCTTTCTCCCTCAAGGAGAAAGCCAAGGAGTGGTATGTGACGAAGCCAGAGTTGGTTACGTCGAATGAGGTGAAGAACGAGTTTCTCAAGAAGTTCTTCCCCATTGCCAAGTTATCTTATATGAGAAGGTGCATCACGTCGCTTGCCCAGAAAGAGAACGGGCCCTTCCACGAGGCGTGGGAGAGGTTCCAAAAGCTACTTCATGATTGCTCCCATCATGAGGTTCCTCTGTGGCAGCTCATTCAGGCCTTCTACACCGGGCTTGAGGAGTAAAGCCAAAACAACATAGACTCTTCCTGCGGGGGCACTTTCATGGCAAAGCCACCCGAGAAATCATGGCCATTGTTTGATCATCTCACAGAAAATTCCCGCCACTGTGCTTCCACAAAAGGGGGGCATTGAGATCGAAGCTACGCTCCTCCACCTTCTTCCACAGCTCCGAGTCGCAATACCAACGACCCCGATATGATGAAGATGATGGCCGAAATGATGAAGTGGATGAAAAATCAAGCTGGAGACACTTCTAGCCAGCCCGCAATGGCAGTTGGAACTATAGATGAGGAAGTAAATGATGTACACTCCTTTGGTGGCCGCAACAACCAAGGCCCCATGTCCAACTCTTACACTCCCGAGTGGAGGAACCATCCAAACTTCTCTTGGAAACAACAAAATGAGGATGGACCAGGACAAGGGCAACAAAAGCCACGCTACAACACCAAGTTTGAAGATGAGGTACTTGGGAGATTGAGGAACTTAGATGAGGTAAAGAGAGAAGTATCTTCTCAAGGATAGAACATTAGCCGTCTTGAGCAAAGACTTGATCAAAATTCCATCTCACTTGCTCTTCGTGAAGAGGGGAGGCTTCCATCTCAATCCATAATAAATCTGAACAACGATGGTGGTTATGTGAATGCTGCCCAAACCGCATACATCCCTCCATGAGGCCAAGCAACCTCACTTCCACAATATCAAGGACCACCACACCCATATGACACTACAAGAAACTGAGGTATTAACGTCAAAGATTACGACAACTTTATTATGTTGTCGTAATTGCTACACTAACAACGACAAGTAATTTTTATGGCCGCTATCGGTACATGTTTTAGCGACAAAAATATTTGTCTGACGTAAAATGTACAAATTTTCCGCCGTTAAAACTCATCATAAGATTCCATCTCCATAAAGCCAACCAATTCATATGAATTGGTAGGACAAAAAAAAATTCATATGAATTGGTTGAACCAGTCGATTTGTCAGTTTTTGGGCGGTTTGATGTCAATTACATGTCTCTAACTGACCCAGACCGTTCCACCCGGCCGGTAATCCCTACTTTCCCTACGAGCAAATAAATCCTTAAGACCCCAACTTTTTCACCCGCTTCAGTTCACCCCCCCCCCCGATACCCCAATTTCCTCCCACCTCTGGCCCTAAAGGAAAGCCGACGTAGACCTCCGATGGAAGGCCGCAGCTGTTGGGACTCTGTCAGCTGCCACTGCTGGGTACTCCGTTGGTCCCCACTACTCAAGCGCAAGCTGCCAGTTCCTGTGCTCGACCAGCTGCCGCCGGCTTCTGATCAAGCCAAAGCTACAACTGCTGCTCCCTTAGCGTCGGCTACCTCCTTGCGCCGAGGTACAAATTTCTTCCTATTCTATTCTTGTCCTTGTTCCATCCATTGCTTCCCACCCCTATTCCTCCCATCTGCCTTCTCTTTTGCTCTTCCTCCACTATTTCCGTTTCTTGTACTCTGCCCCTTCGTACTCTTGATGTACTCCTCCATTCTTCCCTCTCTTATACTCATCTACTTCCTATACTCCACTTCTGTTTCAATTTGCCAATTTCTTTTACACGCATCTCCTTCCCATCTTCTTCTGCTTCCAGGAATACCTCTCGTCATGTTTACCTATTCAATTTCATCGCGAGCCCGGACGACCCAACAAACTAGGACGGGCAGTAGGTCAGATTTGTCATCAGCATTTGAGGATTTTTCGGATGATAGCAATGATACCATGAGAAGTGTTGTGCACAAAAATAACTATCTACCACCTGGAGGTATATATTCTTCTTTTGAAATATATAGTACCTAGTATGTACTGTCCGATTCTTATCTAGCAGCAAACCAAAGTAATGAAACAAAATCGAGTTTATTTAGGCACATGATATATGATATAATAAACTCTTTTGCTTTGTGTTTGATTCTGATGTGGTATTTGAACAACAAAGTTCCCCTTTGTAGTACTCACATTATCTTTAGAATCTACTATATTCAATGTGGTATTTACCCTTTTGTGAATCAAGTATGTACATGCCTATATATATTTAATGACTACCTATTTTCATATTGTGTATGATAGACTTGAGTGTATCAAACTCACTTTGCACTATTTGAAACTATATCTGCACATTATTTTTTAAAATCATATATATTTAATGTGTTTTTTTGCCCTTTTATGAACCAAGTATATACACGCCTATATCTGTATATATTTAATGATTACTGGTTTTAACATTTGTGCATGATAGACTTACACGCCTACATATGTATATATTTAATGATTACTAGTTTGAACATTTGTGCATGATAGACTGAGTATGTGAAACTCGCATAGCTCAAACATGAATAAAAATCATTATGATCGGTATCATATCACATTTTGATCTTTTCAAAAATCACGTGTAATTATTAGTTTCAAGTGGTACTGCATAGATATATATCTCCTCATATAAAGTCAGTCGTATGCCATATGATATGATATACTATATGAATGGCATAAAATGCAATTTCATGCTTATTTGTAGCTTGCATGCCTTACTGCTAAATTTTGTACTCATATTTGCAGCATGTATGACATACTAAATTTCAAACTTAGTTGCAGCAAACCATAATGATAGATTTATATGGGTCATTTCATAACAGGGTAAGCTACTAGAAAAATCTGTGGTCTGGGTCAACCATTCTTGGTACTTTCACAACTTTGTTTCAAAATCACTATCCGACCACTGCTTGAAAGTCATATATGCATCTTTTCTGAAACTTATTTTACATCGAGGTTTTATCTTTCAAATGGATATTGGTCATATTTGTGCAGTTGACATAAACCAGTCCATTTATTGAGCAGTCAATGTTTTAAGCATCCAGACAACATTGTAGACATAATAAATCAGCCTCACCCATCAAACTTGTACGAAACGTTTGTTGGTAATACCACTTTGGGGAAAATGTAGTTAAGAAATTTCGTGTAAGGCTGCAAATATGAACTTTTTGGTGGGTAATATATGTAATTGGTACATATATGACTGGTGCATTTTGTTCTAGAGAATCCACAAGGGAGTTTGATTTTATTCATATAAGTTAGATTTTATGATGTGTTTGGGTCATGGAGTTCAAGCTCTACTGCTATTCTTCTCAATTAGTCTATAAATCATTGATCTCTTTTCCTGTTCACTTGAGATGATCTCAGTCTTCACCTACTCTCTACTGTTAACGTCTTCTTTTACCTGTACACCACACTTCTTCCTTTACCCATCTTCTTTCTCTACTACATGTACCTCTCTTGGCATTGATATGTTCCTCCTTAATTAGTTATTTTTTTCTCTTATTTTCCCATGTCACCCCTAGGCCGCACATCCATTCCTGTTGTAGGCTGGCTTCACGTTGAATTTGATGCTGCAATAAGCATTTGAATACATTGCTATTCTTGATCTTTTACTGATTTGGATTATGCGGCTTGGATGCAATTTATTTTCTACTCCTACAGGTAATACACTAATTTCATTGCTACATTTGATTTCCAACTGATACTCTCACTGGAATATATATTCTAGAACTTGTAAATCTGATTTTTATGTTTGATTTCCAACTGACATGGATATGCTTGGACACACGAAGAACATACCTCTAACATGCCGACATCAAGAAAATTGCCCTTATCTCAACCTTCTCTAAGGCTTTTCTGAATTTTTATGTGCATTTGACACGAAGAACATGCCTCTGACATACCTTCTAATGCATCTGAATTTTTATGTGCATTTTGTAAATAGTGTTTCTAATGCATCTGAATTTTTATTGTAGGTTTCATTTCTCATTAAGTGATGATGACTAATATATTGCATATTCAGAGTTATGTGTCCGTTGCACATTTGACTTTATGTGTCCGACGCACATCCGGAGATATGTGCATTTCATATATAGTGTTTCTAATTCATTGAACTTTCTTTTACAAGTTCTCGTTTATTGTTAAATGATGAATATTGATATTCACATGATATGTGGCATGTACTTGTGGGAATGGACTATATATGGTTGTCTTCTTCTATACGTTCTTCACTTCTTTAGTCACCTCATTTCTTTGGTGCAAGAAAAATCAAACAAAGTAAGTGCCCTTCATGTATACATATTAAATGTGTGAATGTAAGTATTTTTCATCTATTCATAATAGATATATAAAATAGATTTGACAATTCATAGTAAACATTCAAATTATATCTTACAATTTATATTGAGTACTTATACATGCAAATAATCTATGTTGAACCACTTAGTTGTATATTATGGGATTTAGCACATTTTTTGTTTGTTATATGTTTGTTGCACATTCAGTGATATGTGCTCCTAATATATCATTTTTTTGCAGGTACATAGTTTTATATATGTGATGATGATTTCTATTCATATGATATGTGCACACTCATTATGGAAAGAGCTATATATTATTTTCTTCTCGATTCATTCTTCGGTTAACACAATAAATTCTTTGATGCAAGAAAAGAATGTCACATCCATTAAAAGACTGAGTGGAGTCTTGTACTGAAACACTTCTTGGAAACCCCTCCCTATCCCCTAAACTTCTAAACGCATGCGTTTTGTTTTTCAACGCACAATGTATATGTTGTTTTTGTTTTCGAGCAAGCTTCACTTTTATAACTGTTGGTATGTGAACCCCCACCCACTTACGGTCCTGCTCACACTAATCGACTTACGGTCCTTCTCACACACCTTCAATCCATGTCGCTCCCATCAACACACAATAACTTTGGCTAGACCTGTTAACATAGCAACGACCATCTACAAGGACAACCTCTTTCTCTGTGGACAACAAACTGTCATCCCCGAGCAACATCTTCTCAAAGAACTGATCACCTTTCAGTATTCACATTTCATCTGTGGTCACACCCAAAGTTACGTGTAGCACCGTTATACTTTGGCATAAAAATATTGATAGAAAAAGAGCAACAATGATGTGTATTTTGATTTATATATAAAGCAGATAACACCCTCCCCCAATATGTTACAGACCCATTCAAGTTAATCTATTGTAGATAAAGAAAAAGTTGAATTATATATATGGCTGAATCGAAGGAGGTTGAATATCATCTATATAATATTCCTTCTTCTTATTTTCACAAAACAGACACCGTTTTGATTAGATAATGAAGATGAATAATCATATTTTTTTTGTTCCTTTTTATTTGCATGTGTAGTCTTCTTAAGTTGCTTCTTGAAGTTTGTTTGTATTGTTAGTATCGATAACATCTAAAATTTTCCAGTGCTCATCAAAATGTGATACATGAAAATATTATCTTTAGAAATGACTAACATTTGATTGCAGCTAATGCTATCCTATGTAGCACCCAAACATAGGATGGGAATACCAACATCCCCTCCCATTTATATCCCATTATATACGGTCCTTTAGTGAAATCTATTCTAATCTCCCTCCTCTTCTTCTTCTTCTTGTCCCCTTCTTCTTGCATCCCCGAGTTTGAAATTCATTCATGCAATGTTTATTAATGTTGCTGAATGTCAGGATGCTCTAATGAAATCTGCAATTATTATTGGAAGAAACTAATGAACATTCTTTGTTACAACATACTCGTGGATGAAATTTCACAAGGTTTGTTCTTTCACTTTATTTTGATATCAATATTTCTTTATGTAGGTTATGCTCTTTTATTGTCCTCATCTTCATATGTTTTGCTCTAAATTCAGGTTATTCAAATTGATGAGTTCGACTTGCACAATATTGATATCTTGGGAGATATGTACATTCCCACTATGTTATGATGGTGATTGGTATTCAGATTATATGTTACACTCTGTTATGAGATTTAGCTATAAATGGTTTTCTTCTTCCACTTATTCTTCACTACACGTGTCTCATTGTCTTTGGTTCAAAAGGTAAGTACTCTTTTCTTACTCATTAAAATATACAACTGTGAGTACTCATTGTATCGGTATAAGCCATTCATATCCGTTGCACATGCGAAAAATGTATTCATTGCACATCTGAAGTTATATCTTTGTTGCACATTCAGTGATATGTGCCCCTAATATATCATTTTTTTGCAGGTACATAGTTTTATATACGTGATGATGATTTCTATTCATATGATATGTGCACACTCGTTATGGAAAGAGCTATATATTATTTTCTTCTCGATTCATTCTTCGGTTAACACACAGTAAATTCTTTGATGCAAGAAAAGAATGTCACATCCATTAAAGAAATTCTTCCTTATGCAAAGTATGAATTTGAGAGCAATTTTTATATATGAATATACCACACATGCTTGATTGAAAGGCCAACCTTCTATTACAAATAAGTAAGTTTTCAAACATGAACTAACTCTTTTTTTTTCTTTAATATATATAGATTCATAGTTACTTTCACTATATGTTCATACGCTTCTTTGCATTTTTAGGTTTTTTGATGCTTTTATATGGAAAAAGACTGAGTGGAGTCTTGTACTGAAACACTTCTTGGAAACCCCTCCCTATCCCCTAAACTTCTAAACGCATGCCGTTTTGTTTTTCAACGCACAATGTATATGTTGTTTTGGTTTTCGAGTGAGCATATGGAAAATATGCCCCGTTGCACATGCGGAAAATGTGTCCGTTGCACATCCGGAGATATGTGTCTGTTGCACATGCGGAAAATGTGTCCGTTTGCACATCCGGAGATATGTGTCTGTTGCACATTCGGCTTTATGTGTCCGACGCACATCCGGAGATATGTGCATTCCATGAATTGTGTTTCTAATACTTAAAATCTCTTTTGTAGGTTTCATTTATGGTGATGGTGATTGGTATTCAGATTATATATTACACTCTATTATGGGATTTAGCTATAAATGGTTTTCTTCTTCCACTTATTCTTCACTACAAGTGTCTCATTGTCTTTGGATCAAGATAAACCAAATATGTACAATCAAAAGGTAAGTACTCTTTTCTTACTCATTAAAATATACATATGTGAGTACTCATTCTTTTTTCCTATCAGAATTGATATAAATTTAGTATTTTAACATTATAATAATCTACGGCAGAAGTTTCAAATTGTGTATGTATCTTAAGTAACACTTAAATGTATGCCTCTTCTCTTTCTCCCCTCTCAATCTCCAAGGCACCTTATTTTTCATCTTCTCCATCACCACCAACATATTTCCTTACACCCTCTCATTCTTCCTCCTACCTCTTTTCTTGCTTCTCTACATCTCCATCTCCCCTCCTTATCTCTTTCATGCGCATCTTAAGTAACACTTAAATGTATGCCTCTTCCCTTTCTTCCCTCTCAATCTCCAAGGCATCTTATTTTTCATCTTCTCCATCACCACCAACATATTTCCTTACACCCTCTCATTGTTCCTCCTAATGGTACATGTTCACCATTACGTACACTAGTGTTGTCATCCTTATGCCTCCTCTTTTCTTGCTTCTCTACATCTCCATCTCCCCTCCTCGTCTCTTGCATGTGCATCTTAAGTAACACTTAAATGTATGCCTCTTCTCTTTCTTCCCTCTCAATCTCCAAGGCACCTTATTTTTCATCTTCTCCATCACCACCAACATATTTCCTTACACCCTCTCATTTTTCCTCCTAATGGTACATGTTCACCATTACTTACACCATACTTATCAAGGTGTGCGCCTAGGCGGCCGCCTAAGCGGTAAGACGTCCCAAGGTTGTGCCTAGTCGTGATACCTTTTTCTATAATGCCAAGCTAACTTAGTTTTTTGGGTTTGGTTGTATATTGACGTATTTTAATGTTTAATGTGGCTATCCTAATGTTCAAAATTAGCATTGTTGCCTATGTTATGTGCCAAATATCACTTTTAATTGGACCTAATAATCTTTTTGGGTTTAACTGGATCTAATACTCTTTTTGTGACTGGATCTAATACTCTTAGTAAGGCTTTGATTTTTCTTAGTTTGCACCTTCAATTCAGATTGTATTAAGTAGCTATGGTATGAAAGATAGTGATTACATTGCTCAATACTTGTAGTTATGTATGACAATAAATATATATTTATTTTTTGATCACTCTCTTACATTCTTTACAATAGTTCTTTTTTGTGTCCTTGACATTATTGTCAATGGTAATATATTAGAAATGTAATCGGTTATTTTGTCATACAATATATATATATATATATATATATATATATATATATATATGAGGAGATCGACCATAAATATGTAGATAACTACATATATAACTATACAATGTGTGTATATGAGTGGGGGGAAAACCATGACACATGTATATATACATAAACTATTATTTTTAACGGTCACCGAAGCGATGCCTAGTCGCGCCTAGTCACAAGGCATTCAGCTGGAACGCCATGCCGCCTTCGCACCTTGACAAGTATGACTTACACAAATAACAAAAACTAATGTCTCCAAAATTTTACTAACCTTGATTTTATCATTCCATATATTCTTACTACAATAATTTTATAATTAAGGATCTTGATATATGTTGTGAGTTAATTCATACTTTGACTTGTGGATATATTATTATATGTTGATTGTTGGTTGGATTTCATGGAGATTTCCATCATAGATGATTGATTTAGATCAATTTGTGTGTTTATACATAAAGCTTACTGTATGCCAAAATATTCATATATAAATATACATATTTGTATAATAATAAGTTAATTGTTCCCATTGTCATGTCATGTCCTACATTGTTGAAAATTGTGGTGCCTCTTAGTCTGCCGCTAAATCCATGCTCGTGTACATGTTCGTGTTTCCTAGGTTAGGATCCAAGTGTGTTGCAAACATGAAAGACACATTTAGCAATTTGGTATTTTTTTTTGTCATTATAGCTATTTACGACGGAAAAAGAACGTCATTGTTGACCTTTGTGATCAAGCCTGCTAGTCATTGTTACTAGTATCAGCGACAAGATTGGGTGGTCGCAACTAGTATCAACGTCAGACATTTTATATAGTCGTTAAAACTATTAACGACAAACTATATAAGTTGTCGTGATTTGTAATAGCAACGAACTGAAATTATTCGTCGTTATCTTTATTAACGGCAAGACCAATAACGACAAGACGCGACAACTTTTTTTTTCATCGTTAATAGTTTTAACGACAAACTTATTCACATTTACGACCAACTTTTTCCGTCGTTATTGTTAACTTTTCCTGTAGTGGGCTACCACCTCACCAACCCCCACTTAACTACCAATATCCCCCACCACCTTCACATACCTACCAACCACCACCTCCATCACAACCTCCACAATAACAACCGCAACCCCAATTCATTCTTCAAAATCCCAACTCCCCTCACCAAAGGCCTCCACCACCCCAATAGCCACAACCACCTCTACAAGCTCCCTCTCCTACCACCCATGAACAAGTGAGTATGGTCTCCATCGTATGGGAGGAAGAAGCTGCTCAAGATTTTGGAGAAAGGGAAAAGAAAATGATTGAGGTTGGAGATAAAAGCTCACTACCAGGGAAATCTAGAAAAGATAACGAATGCTCCAAAGAATTTGCCGCTCAAGCACTACCAAAAATGCTAAGTGCATCCAAATTTCTACTGTGCCCAGCACAAATGTAAGGGCACCCTCACGTGTCTCACCCTCTCTCGGGGTCACTGAAATTGCAATAGATATGATTCATTCGGCTGTTGGTGATATGGTCATGTCCACCATTTCACATACCATTGACATAGCAGCGCTTGAGGCCATACCTTTTTGGGAGTCAAAACCTTTGCAGGAGACGAGTATCACCACCACCCCTCCTCAAGTTCCAACGAGTACATCAGAAATGTTTGATGAAGATAGGAAGCAATCCAATGAAGGTTCGACTCTCCAAGAAAAGGGCGACAATATCAGGTATCTCTTGGGAAACTTAAAGCGAGGGACGATGGGCATCACATCGCTATTTTCTTGGGTGAAGGACGTGTGCGTGGGGAGGAAAAAGTTAGTGCTAATGCCAACCACGGAGCTTGTCGCCTCCAAGTCCGTGAACTTCATCTACGACATTGGCTTCCCAGAAAAGAGAGGTGATCCGGGAGTGCCACTGATTTCCTGTTACATCGGTACACAACCCATCAAGCATGCTCTCATTGACTTAGGTGCAGGGACAAGCTTCATGCCATGGGGCATGTACCTACGACTTGGCCTAAAATAAAATGAAACCCGTAGAGTGTGCCATTATCTTAGGTGATGGAACCAAGAGGAAGCCCTTGGGAATAATGTGGAACACAATAGTGTCGATGGATGAAAGGGTGAACATTGCCTATGTGACCGATTTCCTAGTAGTGGATACCGCACCTATTGATGGAGAAGAGTACCTCATATTGGGTAGACCTTTCCTATCCAGTGTGGGAGCTGAAATCAATATCCGCACGGGCACGCTAACAGTTACTTATAAGAGGAAAAAGTTTGACTTCTTCATGTTCACCGACGAAGAGAGGGACAAGCTGGACAATGAAGACTTTGGCGAGAGTTTGTGCTATCGTGACCCTCTGGAGCTGTGGAGATCGAGCCCATACTTCCATTCCATGTACACTCCATGGGATGAAGAACATGTTGTCAGAACGTTGGATAGGATTACAGTAGAGGAAAAGGAGGACACCGTGGGTGTCAATACATAGAGAAAAGAGCACCAAGCCCGGATGAAGGCGTAAAATTTAGCGCTAGTGGGAGGCAACCCACGTGGTTTGAGATTCTGGAACCTTTTCCTATTCAATACTTTAGTTTTCTTTATTTTACACAAAAACACACATGCACACTTGTGCTTTATAGTTTTCTTTTGAGTTTTGATGATGTGCAGGTGTTAGACAATAGAGAGAGGGGTTTTAGAAGTAAATCATGGCCATTAAGTCAAATTTGTGGCCAAAGAACCAATGAAATCGAAAGTTCAAGTTTTGAAGTTTGGAAAACTGAAGAAACAACCCCAACACGGCTGTGGAGACAGACCACGACCGTGGCCCCCTGCCACGGTCGTGCGAATTAATGCATCAAAGTGGCCAAAGCTACAGGGTTTTTGCAAGATCAACCACGACCGTGGCGGGAGGACAAAGCCACGACCGTGGTTTCCCACCACGACTGTTGGAATTAAAGCACCAAGTTGGCCAAAGTAACAACATTTTTGCAGAAATGGCCACGACCATGGTACATCACCACGGCCGTGCTGAGAATGAATGGCCACGACCATGGCGAGGTCAAGCAAGGGCTCTCTTCTTCGACAAAATGACCGTGCTACCCAACCCTAGCCACGACTGTGGCCGAGCCCGGTTCAACAAAAAAATTTTATGTTTTAAACGTCCAAACCCGACCCCCTCTTCATTCTATCATCTTCAAGCTCTCACAAAATGACTGTGGCGGCGGAAAACGACTCCGTGCTCCCCCATTCACCACCTCCAACCCCCAAAAACACCTCTGTTTGATCCCCAATCCATTCCAAATCAATCCCCAGCCATCCCTCTACCATTTCCACCATCCAATCTAGCCCAATCGCTACTCCATCGCCATTTCCATCTCCACTCCGCCATACAGCTCCCCTACACAAAACCTCCACGAAAACCCTTCCATTCTCACCCAAATCCACCACAAATCATATACCCACCATCCATACATCACTATCCTTCCATTCCACCCATAAAACCACATCCACACCACTTTCTCCACCAAAATCCGAAAATCACCACCTTCACCTCCATCTCCACCATGAAAAAGATTGGGAGAGCCATAACCAAGGGGATGAACATCATCACCGGAGGGAAGTGACATTCCAAGAACGCTTCCTCCGATATGTCCATGCCATCCCACACACCTTCACCTACCACCTCCGCCCACCATTCCCTCCGCCGGTCACAATCGGTGAGCGGATCACACTCCCACTCATCCGATAGCCACCACATCACGAATGCCACCTATGAGGGAGAGGATGAAAAAGAGGAGGAGTCCATGGGGGTCGACTTGGACAACCTTATTGATGAAATCCAGCCGACGCCTGCCAAGAAAAATCCAAAAACAAAGACAGCGCTGTCATCATCCAGGATGCCTCCAAAGCCCACACCACCCCGCCACTCGACGTCTAGTGCAGTGGCGAGGCGTGATGTGCAGCCGCGACCCACGCGGCAACTGCAGCAAGATGAGGAGCAGTCGGCCCACTGGTACAATCTGGACACCAACTCGGGGTTGCATTCCTACACGATGGAGGAAGAAGAAGACAGCGAGGAGGAAGAGGTAGAGCTTGAGTCGGAAGGCGATGATGTTCTGGCACATCTGGAGGCAGATAGAGAAAAGTCTTTGGGCAAGGCACCAGCAGGAGTATCTTATGGCCGAGGACAAAGACAGAAGAAGATAGATCTCATCTACCCAGAATGTATGACAAGGTGAGTCGTCGCCTCAAGGTACGGTAGTGAGAAGACCATTGAAGAACTTGGGATCAAAGAAATAGTGGAAATGGGCTTGAAGAGGATTGGGTTGTGGAATGTTCTTTTCAGACCCCAACCTACATATCCTGCTTTGACCAGAGAGTTCTTTGCCACTCTCGAGAAGACTAAAGTGAGGGGTTGTGATGCACTCAAATTTTCCATGATGGGCAACATGCACACCCTCACTTCCACTGAGCTGAATGCTATCTTCGTCGCCAATCCTGAAGAAGTTGTGAAATTAGATGACGGCTTGTTAGAAAGAGCCAGTTTGGACTATGTCCATTTTTAGAAGAGATTCATGGGCAATGAGGATTACTATGCGGGTAGATCAAAAATTGCTGCCATAAGCAACCCGCTAACGCGCTACGTGCAGAAGGTCTTGGCAAACACAATTGTGGGCAGATACGACAACCAAGGCAGCATTTCTCAAAAGGATATGATTGTCTTGATCGGTATGCACCACAAGAGGTATATTGAACTTGGAGTTCTTTTGATTGACCATTTAAAGGGCGTACCCTATAAGAGCTCGAAGCTGTTAGTTATGGGAGGGTTCATCACTTCAATTTCACTAGCATTGGGATATGATCTCTCAGGGGTACAAGATGCAATTGAGGCCGAACTTGTTGACCTCAACTATCTATCGCGCTCGCACACCATAAAGATGAAGGATAAAAGAATGATTTATTTAACTACTAGTGTGCAAGATTTTGAACTAGAGCTGCCATATCACGCGAAACCCCTAATATCCGTGTTGGGACCTGGCAACAGGTTGAGGGAGAAACTAATGGCATGGCAGTAAGACCACCCGAGGGAGACGTATACTAGGGGAGCCACTGCCGTACATGAAGACATCGTTGAATCTAATGTACAAGGGCAGGAGCAAGAAGATGTAGAACAAAGGCAGCCCCGTAGGACAAGAAGGAGGGATGAGGGGACATCCCAGCTGCAGCCACCCTCAGGGAATGCCTATGACATGGCCACAATCTAGGCACATCTTGAGAATATTTAGAAGACCCAAGGTGACATGCAGCTTGCCCAACAACACATGTGGTATGATCAACAGTAGATGCACTATCAGATCAACCACTTATATCAATATCACCACGCCCAGGCAGCAAGAAACCCCAAATGGGGTGCAGATTTTTGGGGTGGTTTAGCTGGGTATCCACAGACTTACCCTCCACCCCAGGACGACTACTGGGGGCACTATTACCAGCATCCCCCATCAGGCTCAATCCCATCCTCAGCTCCTCCTCCAGATCCTCCGTAGATGCCAGACCAGCCACCGCAGCCATGACACTTCCCCTATCTCCCCTAAGCTATAGTTTCATGCTAAGGACAACATGATTCTAAAGTTTGGGGTGGGTAGGGCGGTATGCACCACCCTATCTCTCTCATTTTGTCATTTTGTTATCACCTCTGCCATCTAGTTTAGTTTTATTGTTTTTGTTCTTTTCATTGCATCTTTGCATGGCATGTAGTTGATTTCTGCTTTTTTGTGTATTTTTTTTTTCAAAATTTTTGCTCTTTTTCCTATTCCATATCATGCATTGCATTCTCATGTAGTTTTTGATAATTTCATATGCATGTTAACCAGGATTTGCTGCTTTATGCTTTAAATTCCCCTAAAGTAAGTTTAGATGTGATTTAATGCAAATTGGCACCATTTTGGCCAATTTTGCCCAAATTTGGAATTTCTTGTCTAAAAATTGTGTTTTGATCCAATCTCTACTGTTTTGAATTAAAATGTTGACCTTTGACAAATGCAAGTGAATCACCATTGTTTGTTGCTAAGTGATATCAATGTTTGACTTTTTACATGTGCATCACCTCTCTTGTGATTCTGATTGATTTGGTTGAATTGTGAACTTGAGCAAGCTTTGAACGCTTAGTGTTTGTGGAATCACTTGTTTGATATATCAAATTTCATCCTGTTCATTCATGTGGTGTGATAGCTAGGATGAAGTATTGGATTAACTTTCATGCATGATGTCTTATGTGGAAAATTGTACCAATGACCCCTCTTTGACCCGATTCTTCTTCCACCATCTTCATACCCCTCCGCCTCATAAAAAGATGCCCTAGTGCACATAATCAGCCTTGGCCACCTCCAAAAGTTTGGGGTGGCCATATCTTGATCTCCCCGCTTCACTCTATCCACCATTTGCCCTATCTACACCAAGGGAAAGAAAGAAAAGAAAAGAAAAAGAAAGGCAAAAACAAAATAAAAGGATGCTCCCGTTTAAGAGCATTCAAATAAAGAAAAGATGAGTGTGTAAAAACACTCCAAAAATCTTACCGCAACCCTTTCTTACACTTTCATACCCATTGAGCTAAGAGGAATCAAACTTAGCTCATTTTGCCTTTTTCCGCAGCCACGTGGGTCATCTGGTATGATTTGAAATATAAGACTGAATGCATGAATGTGAAACAACACTCCTAGTCATCCTTGATTAACACTATCATGAAACAGTTTACCCAGAACTTAATGAAAGAGATATGGATAACTTGTATATTATATGCGCTATATTTGAAGTTCATGTGCTTTGTGCTCTTTTCATGATTAGATTGTGAAAGTAGAAGAGGAGAGAGGTGAAATGCATGCACTCAGTCATCTTTGATACCATTCAGCAATAATCATCTTTTACATTGCATTTGTCATTTCTTGTTTGTGGAAAATTTGTAGAGAGATTGAGTTAGAGCATACTTGAGGACAAGTATGTTTTAAGTTTGGGGTGGTGATGTAGCCCTATTTTAGGGCTCCATCCTGTGCCATTTTGTACTTAAGTTTCATCTAAACATGTTAGATTACAAGTCTTTTTCCCCAATATGATTATCATTGCAAATATGCTTATGGATGTTCTTTGCACTGCTTTTCAGGTACTTGGACCATGCTTAGATGGAAGAGAGAGAGAGAGGGAGTTCTAGGGTTCCCCCACTCAAGGAGGGACCCAAAGAAGGCCCCAAAGTCTCCCTCAACCTACCTCTAGTGGCCAAGAATCATCCCCAAGCAAAAACATCCGAAAATGACAAAGTCAGAAGTGAAATCAAGTCATGCAAGCCTCACCACGGCCGTGGCCACAATGCCACGGTCGTGCGTTTATTGCCAAGATCCAATAGCAACAGGGATTTGTATAGATCGCCCACGACTGTGGCATCCCAGCCACGACCGTGGCCAGTGAAGACACCACGACCGTGGCCATCAGCACAGTCGTGGCCTCGAGAAGAGAAAACGACCGTGGGCTCCTCCCACAGTCGTGCGTTTATTGATCAAGAAGTGAGCTTTCAACATGGATTTCCTCCAAGTCACCACAACCATGGCCAAGTCGCCACGACCGTGGCCGAAGATGATCAAGATGACCGTGGCTCCTCCTACGATCACCTCCACCTCCTCCAAAACGGTCGTGTTACGCAACACGGCTGTGGTGCATGTTACCCACCATGACTGTGGCACTCCGCCACGGCCGTGGCCACTTCCTCACTTAGCATTTCCACCACCCTTAACATACCACGACCGTATTCACCCCCCACGGCCGTTCCCCACTACCCTCACCACGGCCGTGGCACACCCACCACGACTGTGGTGATGACCGACCCTACACAACTTTTTCACTGCTTTTCCTAAACTGCCCCTACTTACCCTAGTGCTTCCACCACCACATATATATACATGGGTGACGGCCATAGCACTAGGTGAGACGTCCTCTAGCTGTTCTTAGCCTCCACTCTCCACCCTTGAGCTCTTTGTGAAATCTCCTTGCATTTTGGGCTCATCATCCACCATTTCCACCCTCATTCCACCATGGAAACCTAGTTCCCTAGGTTTTCATCCATAATCCCCTACCATTTCATGCACCCTTGCACCCTTGGAGGAGGGAGGTCATCTGCAGCAGCTTGGAGGTGAAGAAGAAGGCCACTTCATCAAGCTTCATGGAGTTTCTTCCTCTTCTACCCCTTTCTTTTCTTATTTCCTTGATCATGTCTAGCTAAGCCCCTAGTGGTGGGCTGTTTGGGGTTAAAATGTGACTTTGATACGATGTTGGGGGAAAATTGCTTGTAATGAAATCAATTTCTATCTATGATGATTGCCTCTTGCTTCAATCTCGTTTCCTATTTTATTGCATGTGGTTTGTGCTTATAACATAGATTGCTTGCTTTGAGATGTTTGATGACACTTAGCTTCTAGGAGGAATTGGAGTGTATTTAGTAATCTTAGGATTGGCTCCTAGGTCCAATTAGTGGATCCCTAGCTAGCCCCCTTTGTTCCTACATACACATCCCTCCTTCTATAAGTAAGTGTGAGATTTAAGTAGCTATTGTAAGTGAGAGTGATGCAACTGCCTAGGGCCTTCTAAAGGCTAGAGTGGCTAGTGGCATGAGGTCAAATACCCTCATCTCTACTCCCATCTCTACCCTCAACCCTCAATTGTTCACTATCACTTACCCTAGAAACCTAGATTTGGCTAATCCCATTAGAATTACACCTAACCCTAGTCTTCTACTAGTAGTATATGGTATATTCTAATGGCATTGTCCTTGTTGTTTGGTTTGGTAATCTAGATATGAAATGAGAACCTTGCATGTTTAATGATCTCCCCCAACTTATATCAAAGTTACATCCCCCAAACGGCCCACCTACCCTAATCAACTTCTTAAAACCCATCTTTCTTAGTTTGCTTGTTCATGCTAGTCTAGTTTAGTCGCTTTTGCTTAATCTAGTTAATTGCTTAGTTTTGCTCTTTAGTGTTAACGTAGGCTCTTACTCTTGCTTAGTTAGTTTGTTAACTTAGTTTACTAATTTGCTTGCTCTTCCATAATTTAGTTTCCATCTCACATTTCTTACTTACTCAATTAGCTTAATCAACAACCAAACCATTTAAACCCTAAAACCCTAAGCTCCATAATAGGAACGTAGCTCGCACCGTATAACTCTAGTGCCCCCTCTATCTCTGTGGATCGACCCTGTACTTGCCACCTCACCTATACTACGACACGACCCCGTGCGCTTGCGGGCGTAGTGTCTTAGTAGACGTAGGTAGTTAGTGTAGGTCTTACAAATTTTGAAAGCATAAGATCTCCCATATCACGTGTGCTCCGACCTCATGGGGTGTAAAAGCACCACTAGCGGGGACGCACCATCAGGGTCAGGGTTCTTAGCTCTGGGCAATGCGGGACTAAAGTGGGAGTAGAAGGGTCTAAAATTTCCATGAACTGATTGCACTGATTTGCATGAACTGATTACACTACGGCAGCCAAACCGCTAGTTTTACAAATGAATTGGTCGGTTGGGAGTGTGAGTCGATCGGTTCACCAGTTGAACCGGTCATTTCACATTCCTGACTCGCCTCCAATTGACTTTCCTCTTTCGTTTCCTACTAATCCAAAGATTAATTATTGTCCCAATCGAATTGTACAAGTGAAGCAAAAATCTTTTATCACAAATCGAGACAACCCAACACTGCTCGTTTGGACACATGAATAGATCAGTTCACTAGAGTGAACCAATCGTCTCACTGACCATGAGCCCATCGGTTCACCCAGTGAACCGGTTGGTTGGTGGTCCAGATTGTGCAGAACACAGTCAATGCAGTTCTTAATCAATCTGACACTCAAATCAGTTGGCTCAACACTTGAACTTGATGATTCCGAGTCAAGTCAATTGACTGAATGTTTGATTGAGTACCTTAACACCTTTAGTAATCAATCCAAACAAAATTCATGGATAAACTCCTCTTCCAGGTTAATCCTTTGTGTGTGACCCTATAGGTCCCATTTTACGTTGGCAGTGAATGTCCATAACTAGCTTATGACATCACAAGCAAAGAGCGGTGCCTAGTCGTACATCAGTGCTACCCAAGTGAAAAGGAAAGTTGGAGAACAACTTTCAATCCTACAGTCTGTGATTGGTGTTCCAGTGAATGTATAATTCCTTTGTCTCTGATATCCTGAATGAACTCAAGGCATGGAGTTGTCATCCTTTCAATGTTCATTCATGTTCCTTGATCCAAAGCAAACTGTCTGAGATATGTTTGCCATCAATATCACATATTGACTCACACATGCATGTACATGCCTTTATATGTCTAGCTTATCAAGAGGCCATGGACATCATACTCCCTCAGGAGGGACAAATCCCATATCTATCACTCACAGTCAAAACCCCATGTGTCAAAGTCACCCAATCATCACCTTTATAACAATCCATATTTCAGGACCGCGTTTGATGATGTCAAAGTGTACCCAATGACATGTGATGAGTGCAGTGATATCAGGTCTAAGAATCACAATCACCGCCATCACTGTGAGAGCTGACTGTGACTACCATGTCATGGTTCCATGTATCACTCTCACGGTGGGTCTGTCTGATACACTGTTCTCTAACATGTATCTATGTTCTTGGTTTGATATCACATATTATGACTAATGATATAAGGACCCTGACCTCCATTTTGGGCTTACCCTACTTGCTTTGCTTAAACCCTATGTTTAGAGGCTTGCCTAATCACCTGAGTTGTGATTAGGGTTTGTTTGTGCTTGTTAAGAGGTTGAGGTGCAACTTGCAAATTACCCAAGTTCTAGGGTTGGTGTGCAAGTTTGTCACCTTGAGAGATATCTTTCTCTCTCCTTGCATCCTCTAGGGTTGAGAGGATGGGTTGGGCGCCTTGCTTGGTTTGCTTTGAGCCTTGTTTGAGCTTGTTGAAGCTTAGGCTTGTTGTTGGGATTTCTTGGACCTTGTTTGAGCTTGGTGCTGTCTCCTTGCTTGGTGTATCGGGCAAAGGTGTATCGGCTAAGAGTGTGTCGGTCAGTGGTGTATCAGCTAGGGAGGTGTATCGGCCAGAGGGTGATGGTGGGTGTGATGGGTTGCCATGTTGGGCGACACACACCCCTCCACCTAGCATCGTTTGTGTCACCCCTTATGGACACTTGGTGCTTGTTTCTAGCAAGGTGGCAAAGGCTGTGGACAAGTGTTCTTAGGGAGGATGACACCTTGCTTGTTCCTACCATTTACCCTCTTCTATATGTGTGTCTCTTTTCTCTTGATTGGGATCTCTTTTCCCCTTAGCTGCTTGCTCTCCGTTGCTGACTGAGAACGAGAGGAAGGAGAGGAGGTGGCCAATATAGCTGTTGTTGTTGCTGCTTTCCCCTTGGTGGTCGATACATCCTGCTACTGCTGCTACTTTCTTCTTCCTTGGTGGTGGCCGATACATCCTGCTGAGGTGGTGCTTGGATCTTGGAGTTGTGCTTAAGGTGGGTTACATAACTTCTAACCCTAACTATACTACTTCCTTACCATGTTGCCTTGTTATATGCTAACTTGATCGGCCATGTTATCTTGCTAGATATGTTCTTGCTCTAGTATGTGCCCTTGATGTTGTGGATATGATGATATGTTTATATGCTTAGATGTGTTCTTGGACCTTGTTGGCTGAACCGTTGGATTAGGATTCTTTGGGCAAAACCCCTCTCTCTTAGTTGTTGAGAGGTGAGCCTAGGGTTCTCTTAAATCCATGGTGCATGTGGTGTGTTCTTGGGGCAAAACTCCTTTCTCTCCCTTTGGTTTTGAGAGGTGAGCTTGAGCTCTAGTGGTGTAGGTGAAACCCCTCTCTTCCTTAGTCATTGAGAGGTGAATTTATGCTCTAGTTGCTTGGGCAATACCCCTCTCTTACCATGGACTTGAGAGGTGAGCCTTTGGTTGGTCTTGACCTAGTTGAGGTTGGAAGGTTGACCGATATGGGATGACCCACCTTGCTGCCCGATATGTGATGGAAGTTATGCAAAACCCCTCTCACTTGGTTGTTGAGAGGTGATCCAACTCTCTTGATCTTTAGGGTTTGGTGGCTGTCTTGAGGTTGAAGACGACCAACCTGATATGGTCTTTAGACCCTTACCTGATATCCCTTGCTACTTGATATCTTTGACAACCCAAGATGTCCTATTGATATCATTCTGTGTTGGGTGGTGCCCGATATTCCTCTCCTAGGGTTGAGCTTGGGTGATATGCTAGATGGGTGTCTTGTTGACCCCTTTAACTGTTATAAGTCTTTACCCCTAGATGTCTTGCTTCCCGATATGATGGGATGGCCGATATGCCTTGTGGTCATTATCGGCTTGATGAGGTGACGCAACATTAGCCATTGTCTTTGGGAGAGGTAGCCCGTTATGAGTGATAACCCGGGAAGGGTGTTAGATGTTGTGTTGGTCCCTTGAGCTTTAGGTGGTCTATGTTGGGTGTCATGGCATGTCGACACCTTGCATGAAATCCTCTTGGATGGTGTTGCCCGACACCCTACTGGATGCTGCCTTGCCCGTTAGACCTGGATGACAGATATGTCGAATGGTCATTATTGAGAGAGAGGTGACGTTGTGTTTGGGCTGGACGTCAGGCGTTGCTGTTGCCTTGCATTATATGATGGTGTGTTTCCCAACACAGTGCTTCATGGGCGACAAGGGTGTGTCGTTTGGATGACCTAGGTGGTTGTTATGGTGCTTCCCGATAGTCTATTGCAATACATTGCCCGTCATGGGGCATTGCATGCCTTGGGCGTCACAGGTTGTGTGCTGCCCGATACCAAGGTGATAGTGGTTGGCCGATATGGATGTAGCCCTAGAAGGGTGCTGGATGATATAGTAAGTGGTGAAGAGTTGCATGCTTAACCAATATAGTGCTGGGTGTCACACTCTTTGGTGAGAGACGTTGTACCTTTGGTGAGGGTTGTTTCTTACCCGATATACCTTTGGTGAGGGTTATCCCTTTCCCGATATACCTTTAGTGAGGGTTGTATCTTGTAGTAACCGTAATGCTTGTTATGCTTTAAGTATATGTGGCTGTTACACTTGATATATATAAGCATGCTATGCTTTGATACATTCTTCTATGTTGCATGGTTAACTCTCATAATAAAGTAAGGAGTTGTAAATGTTCCTTGTACAAGTACCATTGTTTCTCTATGATTATGCTAACCATGCAGGTTCCATGTGTATGGATATGAAACCAGGTAAAGCCATAGTGATGGCATGGCAACGATATGATGTTAAACATCAAGGGTTATGATGAACCCAATAATATTTGATGGGTGTTACCCATGGGATGGCAATGTGTGCCTTGATGATGGGATTGAGTCCCTGTGATGTTGATCCTTGAGATGGATCTTGATGATTGGCAAGAGGCCAAGTGGTAACATGTGACGTTGGATCCTTGTGATGGATCAGGATGATGTTGATGGCACTAAAGGCCTTAGTGACAATGTAACACATGATAATGTGTTTTATGCTTATTCATTCTTGTTATAGTTGCATGTTACATAACTTGGTTGAATCTTGCAATCCACTTAAAATGCATTAATTAATTACAGAGGAACTTTTCATGTAGTTTGCCATGGCCATAGATCCATCATCGTCAGGAGTTTGGTGATGGTGAAACATGTTCTCCTAAGGGTTAACCTGGAACACATATTGTTGAATATGCGGGGTGCGCCTACGCCCTAAGTAGAAGTGCATGTTTAGAGCACAGTTTTAGGCTCGTGGCTCAGTGTGGTTAGAGCATGGTGAACAGGCCCATGGCTCAGTGTGGCTAGAGCATGGTGAATAGGACCATGGCTCAGTGATGATGGAGCACGGTGAACAGGCCCGTGGCTCAGTTTTCTAGTGCTGATACCTGTACCAAGGTGGGCTAGGTAGAGGGTAGCCTGACCCTGTGTGGCTGAGGCCACTTAAGCATGAGACTGCAGTCCTTCTTGTTGGTTCTTGTGCACTAACCACAAGGGAAGTGAGGTCATGGAGTCCGGCTCTTCCATTGACCTTGTATGGCACCAGTTTTGGGCTTCACAGCCGAAGGTTGGATTTGAGCGGTATAGGTCACTTCCTCAGGGCATAATAAATTATTAATCTAGCTGTATAGTATATATTTCTTAGGGCAAAACATGGAACATTGGTTGAGGCCTTGCTTGCATGGTTGCCCTAGTTATATCTTGCAGTTAATTGCACATCTTATGATGAGTTCTTATATAACTTGTCTTGTCAATCATGTTCCATAAGAAATACCTGGTTATATACCTCTCAGATATCTTGGTAAGATGTTATAAAAAGTTGGTTCTGCTCAGTATGTGATTGGCCTAAATCACGCGTCCAAAAGGAGCAGATTTGAAGTAGTCGAACTTTTAAATAACCCGACTCTTAGGCCCCCACAACGATGACGGGGTCCGAAGTAGCGATCGGGGTTGAACCACAGGGACATGGGTGGTAGTGTTAAGAACACAGAATCTACACATTACACTCCGGCAAGGGTAAGATGAGGATAAAGTTCCCAAAGGGAACAATAGGCCAAGATCAATAAAATAAAAGAGAACTATCTCCAACTGGAGTTACAAGGAGAAATTAAGGTTTTAAGCATTTTATCCATTTTTAGGGTTTTAGTGCAATAGAAACAGAGGAGATAGCACTATTGCTTTAGTAAGGAATGAAGGAGGAAGACTTCGGTATAACAAGCGGCAACAGGAACATCCAACACCCCTTCTCTCAAAGAGGGTACCTCTAACTAAGTACCAACTCCTCTCTCGAGGCTACTGGACTTGGGTCAGAGTGGAAGATAACTGAAGCAACTCCGATCATGGGTACTCTCGTACTCCCTGATCGGACCAAACACTAGAGCTGCAACATCTCTCTCGAGATTGCTGCAGCGGGAAACACGATTCGATAGCTAGTCAAAACATGATCCAAGCATACAAGCTAGAGTTCAGATGCTAAGCAAGGTAATCATCCAACAAAAAGGAACCAAACATAAAGCCAACAGATATGTCAACTCATCTAATTCCATTAGCATAATCATTATCTAAAAGGGTTTGGTTACATTGCATAAGTAAAGAAAGTAAATGACTGAAAAAGAAAGATAGGTATCGCCTCCTTGATTTAGAAGAGTGACATGCAACAACAGATCCCTAAGATTCCTCTAGCCCGATACCGGTTTTGGAGCTTTGCCCGATATGCCTGTGTCGGGCGGCACTCCCTGTCGGGCGACACACCATGATGGACTGACGTATCGTGTGAGGCTCTCATGCCCGATACGGCCGTGTCGGGATGCCACCCTCTCGGGCAACACACTGTAACGGTCGATTCGTATCGGGCTCGGTATCGTGTCGGGCTAGAGACTACTTAGGGTATCAGGTTACTCATATTGGGTGTCCTCGTTGGTCGATATCAGGCTGCTGCAGTGACCGGGATGGATCCTAAGTGAACCATTCCCGCCCTCTCGGGTCGGGGAAGTGCTCACCTAGTATCGCCCGATACACCTCTGGGACGCGACACGCTAGCTCCAGCTGCTTTCCCAAATTAGCTTTCGTGAGATTCCGACCCGTCCCATCAGAAAACTGTAGCTGCTATTTATAGGCAGTGATTGGGAGAAGTTGTGGTTCTTCGGGCGCCACGTGTCCTCCATCAGCTTATTATTGCGGCTTCAGGGATGCCCAATATGCGTGTCGGGATGTAAGCGTGTCGGGTGTCGTGACGAGTGGGTGCCTGCCAGTGGGTGGCTTGTATCACGTGACACACTTCAATAGTCATGGCGAGTACATCTCCCTGTCGAGTAAGTGGCGTATCGCCCGTCAGATCCTCCTTGCGCAGCACGCTCGTGTCGCGCGGCAGCTGTATCGGGCTGATGTATGTTGGGCAGCGGGCGTGTCGACCGATTGGTGGGAGGGCCGATGCAGGTAGAACACGTTCATGGGTCGGGACTGGCCTTTTTGCTGATAAATGAGTCAAAAAATGAGGAAAACTCTGCAAAAGATGATAAAATTGAGTTAAGAGCGTAGCGCGGCCTGTTTATTCAAAAACATGACAAAAGGGAGAGGAAAACAGTTTAAAAGTGCAGTTTTGACAATGAAATAAGGGCCAAAAACATCACAAAATTTGGCGTTATCAACTCCCCCAAACTTAGCATTTTGATTGTCCTCAATCAATCTTTAAACTTTGTTTGTGACACTTCTTCTTGACCGGTATGGTTTTCAAACCATGGGTTTGAGCGAGAATTGAGATGTCTCACAGAGAATACTACCCGACCACAAACAACAAACTTTACTTTCCCTGCCTTATTTAAACAAAATATTTCTCCACAACTTCAGCGAGATTTGGGTGCATGATTTCAAAGTTAGCTTTCACACCAAACAACTTTTGGGAACAGAAAGTTGTGTGTTTGGGTAGGCTTAAGGCTTTTTGGGTTTTCTTGTTTCCCATTAGTCCATCCAGGTACGGGTCCGTTAGCGGGCGATTGGTCCCTGCAGTCCAAGCCAGTTGGCTTTAGAGCAGTGATTTCACATCCTACGTACCACTGTCCCGGATCTACCATGCCTAAAGATGGGTACTTTTGGAAAACAAGTGGGTATGTATATACTTTTTTTTCTTTTGGCACAACTCTCATGCTTTTATTCACTCTTATAAGGCTATTCTCTCTTTTTGGGATTTGGATAAAGGAAAACAAGCAAAATATTTTGCTGTTTGGGCAACTTTTTCCTTCTGCATACACGTCTCTTAGCTGTTGTGAGATTATTTTTCAAAATTTTTGGCGTGGAGAGTCATAGTCTTTTTTTGTTTGAGGGGATGCATTATCAAAAAGACATAACAAAACCTGCATCTCCTTGGACACATAGAAAACAAACTGGCAAGAAGCTGTATCAGGTTTTTACTATATAATGTCTTTGTACATATATGTGGAGACAAATTAAGCAAAATTTTTGTATTTTGTATGAGGCATGTATATGTATATGTATACAAGTTATAGAAAAAGAACAGAAAGAGCAAAAGGGGTGAAGTTTGAAATGCTTTTAGTACCTCCCTCACTGGTACATAGAATCCCCCCCAAACTTACTCCACACTCTATCCCAGAGTTGTGAAGTAGATAAGGTAGGGTAATGTTAACTCAGTGAGGGTTAGCTGGTGAGCGCGCCTTTGCCAGATAGAAGCTCCCACACATATTCTCCTCATTTGCTGTGGTAGTCGATGTGGTGGAGTTGGTCAAGCGTCTCTTTATTTGATATCCATTCCAGCACGAAAATGCCGCAGTCGTTGGATAAAGGAATTTGTTGTGGACTGCAGTGGTAGAACTTAAGCTCGTGCCATTTGCTAGCTGCTGTTTCCAGGAAAGGTTGTATCAACGCTGCCACCTCCTCGTAGTATTTTCATACTAAGCACTCGAGGGGTGTTAGCACTGTCGATGTACACTACACCAAATGATCTTTGTTGCTGTCCGAGCTGTTGTAGAAGATTCCTGCTCGTTGGTGAGTGTACATCGTCAGGAGCGTCCAATGGTTGTAGTGCAGGATGGGTAGGAAGATTATGCACAGAACACTGCACTACAACTCTTCCAGAAAGGTTTGTTTTGCGCCTGATTCATCGGCAAGGCAGATGTCATTGAACAACATCGGATGAGCTATGTATGTGTGTTCAAACTTCTTCTGTAGTGTCTGGATGTAGGCAGCCGCCACAGATATCGCCAAACATTCTCCTTCTTTTACCATGTCCCTCAAGTCATTAACCGGGACTATGATACTGCCTGCCTCATAGATGACATCTGCCGGGGTAGAGTCAGCTAGCTTCAGAAGAACTTCTTTGACCTGCTCCTGTGTGAGTGTAAAGAACGAGAAATGGTCGAAGTTGTTGATCATTTCTTCTGATATTTCAGGCGAAGCGGGGTCTTCGATTCCATGTACTTCCTGCAGGATTTCTAACCACTTGCCTGCCCCGTAGATGCCTGCTTCTATCTCAGCTTCTTTCTCTGGAGTGTTGTTGGGTTGTGGAGATTCATCTACTTGATCACTGTCCAACAGCCTCTCTGGTACCCCTGTGTCTTGGAAATAGCGCCTGTCTTTGATCAACAGTAGCGCATATATGCTTCTGAGCTGGTAGAAGTTTTGGCCCTGGAGATGCCTTATGTATCTGAATATGTTGAGCAGCTCCATGGCTTGCAATACGATAAAGGCGCTGTTTCCACTTCCCTCTTCTGCTTGGACGGGGAAGTTTCTGATAGAGAGGAAGTTCCAAACACCGCTATGACGTTGGACTCCTTGCTTGATGGCTCGGAGAAGACGCAGCGGTAGAAGCCTGAGATGTTTGTCCTCCGGGTGACTAAAAATAAGTCTTGAGTGTGGCACCTCCTTGTTGTAGCAGCTGAGGAGCTGGACGTCATGGTTCCAGAGGTCTGCCACACATAGGAACCATATGTTGCGGTGCTTGTACGGGGCCAACATGATGTTCGTGTTGTGCTCTTCGATGTGTCACAGCATGTTGGCCACCGCGATAGAGTATGGTACTCCCATCATAAATCTTCTTTCCAAGGTTGGGGTGGCATTGTATATTGTTTGCCGACCTATCCTGGTGCTGATATTCGCTATTATTTGCACCTTCTAGGACCCTGAACAACTTCTTTCCGATGACGGCTGGCAAGCAGAATATGCTTCTGAGTGCTCCCCATCATACAGAGAAGTAGCCGTCGCTCCAGACAACGTCTTCTTCATCTTCCGGTGACCTCAAGACCTTGTTCAGCAGTTTCTAGTCCCTGATCGACAGGTAGCCGATGACCCTTCTGTCGAAGTCGGCCATCTCGAAGGAAGGTATCTCTGAAGGTGTAGAGAATTCATCTGCCGTCAAGCTTCTTCCTCTAGGGGGGTGTCTTTCATTGGCGGCACAGATGTCCCCCCTCCCTCAGATTCGTCAGAAGAGTCCTCCCCGACGCCGATTGCTTCGTTGTTATCCTCAGCTTCGTCTAGGGGGACTGAGGGAGCTGCTTCTTCCAAACGTGGGAGCTCACTTGTCCTGTTGGAGCTCCGTTGGCTGACCTTTGCGGCGTCCCTTCCTCGGGCGTTGGGGATGGCCCGCTAGAGGAGGAAGTGGACGACGATCTTGGCGAGGATGCTGACGAAGAGGGTTGATAGCCTGAGCCAGGAGGTGACAGAGATCTCCTCGGCTGCCTTGGACGCGGGTGATCGTCCCTCCTATTCATCCTCTCCTCGATCACGTTGAGGCATTGGAGGGCCTACTACAGTGTGGTGTTGAGTGCCTCTAATTGGTCGGGGAGGCCAACTAGAGTCAGCAGTTACCACTCCTGGCTATTCAGCCTCTGCTGGAAAATAGAAAACTTGCGGGTTAGTGAAGTAAATGTAGCTGAGTGGCTTTCTGTTACCTCCCGTAAGTAATCGAGTTCGTGCCTCAGCATCTTCCCGAGCGACGGAGGGGCTCCTGCAGATCTCCCTCTCGTCCTCGTGACATTCATCTCGCACGAGGTTCTACCCGATGAGGTAGACTCTATCTCGATTGTTCGCAAGGTAGTTGCTTCTGGGCGAGGCGTAAGCACTTTCTCGGCTGTCTCTGCCTCACCCTCTTGTTGTGGTGGAGAAGGCCGCGGTGTGGGTGGATGCAACTCCACCTCTCTGTTGTCAGCGACCTCCTCTGTAGATGCTAAGGGAGACACTAGCAGTGGTGTTGGCATAAGCTGTGCAGCTCCGAGCTCCATCTCAAGGATCTCGGCGAACACCCCATTACT
The DNA here is from genome assembly GCA_963693085.1 of Alisma plantago-aquatica. NCBI lineage: Eukaryota > Viridiplantae > Streptophyta > Magnoliopsida > Alismatales > Alismataceae > Alisma > Alisma plantago-aquatica. The sequence continues at coordinate 389,475,855 of OY856412.1, read as the reverse complement.
GGCATCCGACTGCATCTCTTCTTCTGCCACTAAGGGCACCACAGGAGTTTCGGGAGCTACGACTGTCTCTTCCACGGCAGCTTCCGTCAGAGTTAGGGTGGTTGTCTCAGCCCCGGTTGCCTTGGCGACCTCCACGATCGACGGTACTTCCTCAACCACGGTAGATATTGTCGTGATCGTGGCTGGGATGGTAGGAGCGGCGAAAGCTCTATCAATAGCTGTCGTCGATGGCTCTGGAGCAGTGGACGGTTTGGCAGGAGTTGTGGAAGATTTGTCCTGCTGAGCGTCGAGAGGAATTGGTTCTCCTCTCGTAGCCGCCATCTCTTGTATGTTGGTGGTGGCGGCGTAAGCGGCTTCGACTGCCACTGCTTCGATCTCTGCACTGGTGAAGACCAGCTTTTCTGCATCGTAGTTGGCACAGCTAGGAAGTGGATGGAGGGTGCTTGTTCTTGCGAATTTATAGAAGTAGCTTTGCCCTTCCTTCTTGATGATACTGGATCTCATGAGGAACTTGAGGTCGATCTTCTCATCGCCCCTTGTCCTTCATAGACTGCGCGACTCCCGTGGGTACCCTAACCCGATTGAAATAAGATTGACGATGCCACCCATACAGTACTCCTTGGTGGCATCCTTTATTAGGTGTAGCCTGTTCAGCAAGAAACATCCCAGGTTGATCATATTGACCTCCATCATGTGCCACATGAGATGGAGTTCTTCGGTGTAGATGTTGCTTGATTCGTTCTTGCTAAAAAGTAGGCACGCCACAAGCTTATGCACTATTCTCCAGAAGCAGGAGTGCACCGCCGCCACCTTGCTTCCCGGCTTGAACGATGACTCATCGGTCAGCTTCCTCCAGAGCTCCACGGGGTTGAACCCATCTCCTTCGGTGATCCTTGCATCGCTGTTAAGCTGTTCCTTCTCCTCCTTGCTGGAAGAGAAGATCTCGTTGAGCAGCTTCTCAGAGATGATATGCTCGGAGTTGTATAGCCACCCCTGCAGTCTGTCTGCTCCGCCATATTCTTCTATTTCTTCAGGTCTATTCAGCACCCAGCGGAGAGATGACATGAACTCCCTGGTGAGTTCAGTGTAGGAGACGGAGTAGCTGAAGCAGATCTTCCACAACCCTACTATAGCTAGGACATTTTCTAGTCTGTCAAAAATGCCTACCTAAAGGAAGGACGACTGGTGGCAGAATCTGCTCGGCCTATAGAGTTTTGTTGCCAATTCTGAGTACCAGCGCCCATGCTCGTTGTCTCTGGGCATGAACCTGCCTGGCGTATAATTCAAAGACTCTATTGTTGTTGTTGGAGCTATTACTTCTTCCGTCCTTGGTCTCTTTTCTACCGTGGATGGCCCAGCTGCTTCGGGGTTCAGTCATTTCTGCCCGACGGTTGTAGTTTCAACTGTGGCCTCGGTGTCGATCCTTCGACCGTGTTCGTCAACTTGAACAACAGTTTGCTTGGTGCAGGCCATTTCTGTTATAATAAGATAAGTTTATTAAGTATCTAAATTTTCACCTAACCCGATGTCAGGTAGGTAAAAACGCAAAGTCGATATTAAAAGAACATTGAATGCACGATAAGACAAAAGGTTCTGCCCGATACAAGAGCTGCCCGACACCACCGTGTCGGGCTTCAAAACTGGACGATGTGATGCATGCCCGATATGGTCGTGTCGGGCGATACAGAGCTCGAACAAAAATCGCATAGGTTCATCTAAGATACCATACGTCATTGCGAACGGATGTCATGCCAGATACAAGACACGGGTGTCGCCCGTTAGGAAAAATACGCGAGGTGATACAAGACTGGGCGACATGGAAAAAACCAAACGTTATGGCCATTGCCCGATACATCTAAAGTTCAAGGTGTGCCGAGCGACACGGCCACGCGATGCGAAGCGCCCAATATGGTATGGTTTCTCCGAAAGAAAAGGTGTCGCCCGATATGTGAAGCAAAAAAAAAACAAACTGGGCGACACAGGTCTAGCCCGATATAAGGTATCGGGCAAGCGCTCATTATAGATGTGTCGCACGACACGGTCAAAAGTAACGCAGCAGACACAAATGTATGTCGGGCGATACAAGGAAATCAACTAAAGCCATGAGTCCGATACGAAAGTGCGCGACATGAGGTTTGTGTCAGGCTAGCCGAACGATACGGCTGTCGGGTTATACCTTTGCTATCTGAAGTTATCTTACGTGATACGAGAGCAGAAGCAAGGTTGCGCGACACGAGAGCAACGAGAGAAATTACTGCACGATACAGGAGTAGGTAAAAAGTAAATGCGGTAGTCCGACACAATTAAACTTCCGTACTATATATAGCAATCTAGATCGGGGGTAAAACGGGTAAAATAGGGGTACGTGTTGGGCGATGAGACAAATCATTCCCGAGACGAGCTGTCCCATCCATCAAATCAAGGGTTATTACTCATGTCGCCCAAAACGGTATGGTTGCCCCTCGACGTATCGTCCAACACGGCTTATTGCTAAGGTGTGTCGCCCGATACGCCTGCCCGATAAGGCGTGTCTTACGCGCCGCCTGAGTCTTTTGCCCGATACGAGGCTTTTTGAACAAGATTTCTTAATGAAAAACCAAAATCAAAGTGAAGGAAAAAGCAATTGATGGGTAACACATCATTGGACTAAGGTGAAGTTCCCGACCTCAGATAGCATTACTCATCAATGCTCATAAAACAGAGCGGTGGCCCATAAAATAGAAGAGTCAGGGCATGTGACGCATGCACTGACTCGGGCCTTATTACAATCATAATGTTCATAGTGTTTTCTTGCAGGAAAGGAAATAAAGTCCTATTCTAGGAAAAGTAAAAACTCAGGCTGCCTCCCGAGGAGCGCTGTAGTTAGCGTCGGTAGCTCGACATCTTCAGGTCCTTTACTTTGCATCTTCAGGTGTTTCCGCATCTTGCAAACTTATCTCCGTCCTTCTCACGAAGGCTTCATCTTCATAGAATCTTTTTACTTTGTGCCCATTCACTGGAAAAACTTTGGATGAATCTTCTTTATCATATAGCTCCATCATCCCTGATGGATATATCTTTGCTATAGTGAATGGTCCAGACCACCTTGTTTGCAGCTTACCTGGAAAAAGACAAATAGATGATTTAAATAATAAAACTTTGTCACCTTCACTTACATTCTTCTTCCTCAGGTGGGCATCATGCCACACCTTGGTCCTCTGCTTATAAATCCTTGGATTCTCGTAAGCATGCATTCTCAACTCTTCGAGTTCATGTAACTGGAGATATCTTTTCTCCCTTACCTTTTCTAGATCCATATTCAAGAACTTAATCGCCCAAAGAGCCTTGTGTTCAAGCTCTAAGGGTAGATGACAGGATTTCCCATAAATCAACTTGTAAGGGGTAGTTCCAATGGGTGCATTATATGCAGTTATGTAGGCCCAAAGGGCATCATCAAGCTTCATTGAACAATCTTTCCTCGTGCGGCTGACAGTCTTCTCTAAAATCTGCTTGATTTGTCTATTTGAAACCTCCACCTGCCCTGAAGTTTGGGGGTGGTAGGGCGTAGCGACTTTGTGTTTAACCCCATACTTCCGCAGGAGTGCTTCAAACTGTTTTTCTCCAAAATGCGATCCACCATCGCTTATTACAGTACGAGGTACTCCGAAATGAGGGAAGATAGTCTTCTCAAACAACTTGATCACTGATTTGGAGTCGCAAGTCTGGGTGGCAACAACTTCCACCCATTTAGACACATAATCCACCGTGACTAAAATGTGTTGATATCATTTTGATGGGGGAAATGGACCCATATAGTGAATTCCCCATACATCAAATATCTCGACTTCGACCCAATTGGCCATAGGCATCTCATTTCTTCTTCCAATGTTTCCCATCGATTGGCATTCTTTACAAACTTTTACATAATTTGCAGCGTCCTTGAACAAGGAGGGCCAGTAAAAACCCGATTGCAGCACCTTGGCGGCGGTCCTCTCGCTCCCAAGGTGTCCTCCATATGGAGAGGCATGGCATTCTTTCAGGATGTTTGTGACTTCTTCTTCGGGGATACATCTTCTATATAGGTTATCTGCGCATCTTCTAAATAGGAGAGGATCGTCCCAGTAGTAGTTCTTTACATCCGAAAAGAGCTTCTTCTTTTGATTATAGGTTATGTCAGGAGGCAACTCTCTGCAGGCAAGATAATTACAAATATCTGCAAACCAAGGTAAACTCTCATCTTTAGTTTCAACCATCAGCAAGGCTTCATCAGCATAGTTGTCGTGAATAGGTGGTTCCTTCTGCCTTTCCACCATGATCCTTGATAAGTGGTCGGCGACCACATTCTCCGCACCCTTCTTATCAACGATCTCGTGGTCAAACTCTTGTAGTAACAAAGCCCACCTTAACAGCCTGGGCTTGGTATCCTTCTTCTGCATGAGATATCTTATTGCCCCATGGTTTGTGTAGACCTTTACCTTTGTACCGATAAGATAGGATCTGAACTTGTCGAAAGCAAAGACTATCGTGAGCATCTCCTTTTCTGTAGTCGTATAATTCACCTAAGCTTCATCCAGAGTACGACTGGCGTAGCAAATGACGTGGTGCCTTTTGTCCTTTTTCTGTCCCAAGACTGCTCCTACAGCATAGTCACTGGCATCACACATAAGCTCGAAAGGTAGCTCCCAATCCAGAGCTTGAAGGATAGGCAGTGAGACAAGGGCATCTTTTAAGGTCTGAAAAGCATTTAGATAATCGTCAGAGAAATTGAATTCATCATCCTTTACCAGAAGGTTGGACAACAGTTTCAAGATCTTTGAGAAGTCTTTTATAAATCTTCGGTAATATCTGGCGTGCCCGAGGAAACTCCTCACTCCCGTTACAGACCTCGGTGGAGGTAGCTTGGATATGGCTTCAACCTTACTAACGTCTACCTCGATGCCACACCTCGAGACTTTATACCCTAACACGATGCCTTCTTGTACCATAAAGTGGCACTTCTCCCAGTTCAAGACCAAACTCTTTTCCTCACAGCGTTGCAAGACCAGAGATAGGTTTTTCAGGCAGGCATCGAAGTCCTTCCCATAGACAGAAAAGTCGTCCATGAAAACTTCCATGATGTCTTCCAGAAAATCTAAAAACATCGATATCATGCAACGCTGAAACATTGCGGGAGCATTGCTGTAACATCCCTGACCTGGGTTATAAAATAACCCTAGATGTTTTGCCTAAATATGTAATTAAATACTTGTGATTATTCCCTGGCATGTAATTAAGTTCCTGAGGAACATACATTTTCAATTTTGTCCCTTTTAAACAATGTTGTAGTATTGTTTTGTAATACAGGGACCTATGTGCAATTTACCCAATTAGAGGAGTTAACTTGTAATTTACATAGGTTAAGATGTTACTTTGATGATGAGACATCATATAAGTGAATATAATGAGGTATGATGAATTTACCAAACTTGGGCATCAAGATGCAGCTTGTGGAGCAATCTTTGTGCTTAAAACCCTAGTTTTAAAGTAAAGTGCAATTTACCCAAAATGTGGGGTGCAACTTGTAAAATACACCCTCTAGAGTATCTTTTGTGACTCTTGACATCATTTGGAGTAGAAATGATGAAAGGGGCGATTCAATTGAATAATCAGATAAGAAGAATGACCTTTGTAGTAAAATCACCTAGTATGAGTAAGGAGACCCTTTATATATGTACCTTAGTTGCATGTTGGCTTTCTTTACCCTTAGATCTTGAGTTTTGATGGGCTTTGCTTAAGTTATGATGGTTTGGACGTGCCTTAGAAGGAAGGAGGGACCTAGATGAGAAATCCATAAACTAGAGGTCCTTATGGTGAAAACTAACCTAAGCTATATAAGCTTCTTCCTTTGCAAACCAAGTAAACGTACCCCCTTCTCTTCTTCACTTCTCATCTTTCTCAACCGACCAAGGCAGAGCTCTGTAACTCAAGAAGATGACCCACTTGTTCAAAGGTGAGAAAAGACCATCTTCTAGCTCGGATTCTTGGAGGAATTCCTTGTATAAGGTTGGTTTTATGGTTAACTCACTTAGGTTTCTTGTTCTAGCTGACCATCCCCATCCTTTCCTTGGAGAATCACCTTTGGCCAACATGTGGAGCTCAAGACGCCATTAAAGGCTTGAATCTTGGAAGCTTGGAGCTCTAGGAACAACGTATGAGGTGGGTTTTATAACTCTAAACTTCTTGCTTTATTATGCATATCCATGTTCTTGCCAATTAAGTACTTAGTTCTTCTTCTTCCCCATTCTTCCTTGCACTTTTGCAAGCAATCCGTGGAGTAACCGACCTAAACAGAGGTTGAAGAAGATGGGCGTGAATTCCTAGTCAACTTTATCAAATGACCTTGGACCTTTTGGTCTAAACGGTTTGCAAACCGTTTGAAATCAAACAGTCTCAAACCGTTTGATCTCATGCGGTCTTGCAAGACCGTTTAGAATCAAACGGTCTCCAAGACCGTTTGATATGGTTGACCAAGGGAAGACCGTTTAGAGGTCTATTGTAAACATGTTGAATTTAATTTCTACAAAGAATCATAACCTAATTCCAAACCAATCACAAGTTGAAGGCACTTCAACCCCCTAAACCCTAATCGGGTTGATTTGCTGATTTCAAGGATAGATTTTGGTGAACTTTGGGTTGAAGGACCCAAATGGTCTCAAGACCGTTTGGGGGTTCACTCAAATGGTCTCAAGACCGTTTGGTGACAACCCAAGACCGTTGGGAGGTCTAGGGTTAAGGAAATTTGATGGTTTGAGGGTCCAATCACAATAGGTTGATGAATTGATAAAAGTGCTGATTTTAGACCTAATTAGGGTTCAACCCTTATCAAATCGACTTAGTTTTTGATGAAACTTTGGGCAAACGGTGATGAAAGGGGTGCTTCAATTGAATAATCAGATAAGAAGAATGACCTTTGTAGTAAAATCACCTAGTATGAGTAAGGAGACCCTTTATATATGTACCTTAGTTGCATGTTGGCTTTCTTTACCCTTAGATCTTGAGTTTTGATGGGCTTTGCTTAAGTTATGATGGTTTGGACGTGCCTTAGAAGGAAGGAGGGACCTAGATGAGAAATCCATAAACTAGAGGTCCTTATGGTGAAAACTAACCTAAGCTATATAAGCTTCTTCCTTTGCAAACCAAGTAAATGTACCCCCTTCTCTTCTTCACTTCTCATCTTGCTCAACCGACCAAGGTAGAGCTCTGGAACTCAAGAAGACGACCCACTTGTTCAAAGGTGAGAAAAGACCATCTTCTAGCTCAGATTCTTAGAGGAATTCCTTGTATAAGGTTGGTTTTATGATTAACTCACTTAGGTTTCTTGTTCTAGCCGACCATCCCCATCCTTTCCTTGGAGAATCACCTTTGGCCAACCTGTGGAGCTCAAGACGCCATTAAAGGCTTGAAGCTTGGAAGCTTGGAGCTCTAGGAACAACGTTTGAGGTGGGTTTTATAACTCTAAACTTCTTGCTTTATTATGCATATCTATGTTCTTGCCAATTAAGTACTTAGTTCTTCTTCTTCCCCATTCTTCCTTGCACTTTTCCAAGCAATCCGTGGAGTAACCGACCTGAACAGAGGTTGAAGAAGATGGGCGTGAATTCCTAGGCAACTTTATCAAATGACCTTGGACCTTTTGGTCTAAACGGTTAGCAAACCGTTTGAAATCAAACAGTCTCAAACCGTTTGATCTCATGCGGTCTTGCAAGACCGTTTAGAATCAAACGGTCTCCAAGACCGTTTGATAGGGTTGACCAAGGGAAGACCATTTAGAGGTCTGTTGTAAACATGTTGAATTTAATTTCTACAAAGAATCATAACCTAATTCCAAAACAATCACAAGTTGAAGGCACTTCAACCCCCTAAACCTTAATCGGGTTGATTTGCTGATTTCAAGGATAGATTTTGGTGAACTTTGGGTTGACGGACCCAAACGGTCTCAAGACCGTTTGGGGGTTCACTCAAACGGTTTCAAGACCGTTTGGTGACAACCCAAGATCGTTGGGAGGTCTAGGGTTAAGGAAAGTTGATGGTTTGAGGGTCCAATCACAATAGGTTGATAAATTGATAAAAGTGCTGGTTTTAGACCTAATTAGGGTCCAACCCTTATCAAATCGACTTAGTTTTTTATGAAACTTTGGGAAAACGGTCTCAAGACCATTTGGAGGATGTCCAAATGATCTCAAGACCGTTTGAGCCAAGTTTGGGTCCAATTGGAGGTCAATTGATGGGTTCAACCTCAATTTGATTTACATTGTTGAACATTGATGATTATCCGATTGAAAACCCTAATTGAGTTGGATTCAACCCTAATTGGCTTTCAATTGAGGGTCAATTTGGTGTCCAATTGATTAAGGCTAATCCTAATTGACTCAATTTATAAGTGGTTAACAAGGATATGGCCAATTGAAGGCTTCAACATAGAAAATCCCAATCGATTATAACCTTTGTTTCACCTTTGAGGTCCATGCGGTTTTGAGCCCATTTGGACCAAACGGTCTCAAGACCGTTTGGGGCCAAACGGTCTCAAGATTGTTTGGGCTCAAACGATCTCAAGGTTGTTTGGTCCAATCGATCTCAAGATCGTTTAAGATTCAAACGGTTTCAAGTCACATAACTTCAAACGGTTTGGAAGTCAACTTTGCTCAAACAGTCAACGCACCCATGCGGTCTTGGTGACCATGCGGTTTTGAAAGTCAAAGTACCCAAACAGTCAACACCCCCAAACGGTCTCAAGACCGTTTGGAGGTTGAAGGTTGTAACCGTTTGGAGATTTTAGGGCTGTTTATGCTTAATCGTTTGAAGGTGTAATTGGTCCAATGGCGGTCTAATCTAAACCCTAATGGTACCGTAGGACATTTAAGGGACTAAGTGACTAATGGATTGACCCATGATGGTGATCAATGGTGTACTTTACCAAAATACCCTTGAAAGGTTCAACAAAAGGATACCTTGTTTTAATCACACCCTAATGACAGGATAGTGGTATTTTGGCTAATGTTAATCAATGAGGACTTGACCTAACCTAATCTAGGGTGATGTAATCACCATCTATTAGTAATAGGAGAGAGAAAGTACCTTTTATGGTTGAAATTCAAGTAAATTACCTTCCATGTACATGAATATGCAGGGTTAGGGTATGATCCACCTGTGTGAGATCATGAAAACCCTAATTATGATAAATGATGAATCTTAACCTAATTGGAAGGCATCAATGGTGATGTTTCTCATACATGATGATGTTATGAGTTCAATTCACCATGAATGTGAATAGTAAACCCTAATTGGGGGTAATGTGATGAAATATACAATTACCCTAATTCCAAGTTATGCTTTTAAGCATGAATCTTCATGATTTAAGTATGAAAGGAGGAATTACTATTTCTAATCATAATGGAAGGGATGGTATAACCCTAATTGATGTAAATCAGGGAACCTAACTCTTGTAAGAATATGAAGGTACAACTCTTGATATGAATTGTTTATTATTATCAGTTGAATTAACAATGCAGGTTCTCATATATGATGATGATCATATCCAGGTAAGGATTATGATACCATATTCATTGAAAGCATATTATTAGATTTATGAATAGTGACATATCTTGATGCCTAGTAAGTGGCATCTTATGGGATTGATAGGCTGTGAGAGCCATGAGTAACATCAAGGTCATACTTATTAGATGACTTGTGATGAGATGATTGAGAAATGATAATTGATATGAGTTAGACTTGTTACATTTAGTATTCTACTTTCATAGTTGCCATGCTAATGATTAATGTTTGAGAACATGTATGATGTTAAAAGAATACTGAAATGTACCTAACTAATCAAGTATAATCATGCCATGTAAGAGCCCTGATCATAGATCCATCATTGTCAGATGTTAAATGATGGTGAAACAGGTTTTCCTAAGGGAACTCCTGGATCACATACTTTTGAGTATGTGGGGGAATATGGATGTGTATATCCTTACATCCTAGTGTAGGAATTGATGTAGATGTATCTTAATCTATCATTCCTTCACTACATGTTTATGCCGGGGTGATGTAACACTATTCTCCTGAGGAAATCTTTTATACCGCATCGATGAGAGATAAACAAGAAATATTTCGATGGTGAAGAGAGTACAGAATGCCACTGTGAGTCTAATAGCGAAGTACCAGAATACCCTGGTGAGCTATAGTAGCAGAGACACTGGATGTCCTGCGTGTGTATCCTCACTTTGATTGAGGAAGATGAGGTCATAAGAATCCGACTCTTTTGATGACCTAGGTATGATACCGATGCGACTTAATAGTGATCAGTTGGAGTATGAGCGGTATACCTCATCTCCGCAGGGCATAATGATGTTTGTAAAACGTAATCAACCACGTAGTATATCTGCTTAGGCTGAACTATGAGATACATGAATGATGTTACACTACATAGTACATATGTTCGTCATATTTCATAAATGTTGTTGTTCTACTTAATGTCAATATGTTGATGATTGTCTTAAAATCCTTCATTGCTTATGTTGTTCTTTGATTGATATAATAAAGCTTCTGGCGGAGAGTTATATCTCTTGCTGGGACAATTATTTAAAATTGTCTCACTCCGTAGATTTCAACTTTTTAGGTGGTCGTCGAGGACGAAGGAACCAGTCTACAGGTGATTAGTACCAGCAGTAGCAGCACCAGGAGCAGCAGTGAATCTCGGGTGGAGATACTGGCTGCTGAATCATGTAGTTAGATAGTCCTATGTCGTCTCTGTACTCTCAGGTCCTTGGAGATAGTCGGTCTGAGAATTTTGGTTTGAATCTTGAGATTTTGTATCTGGCTGTATATAATCACTCAAGAAGTCATTTAACAGAGATGTAAATTGTTCATCTTGTTTCTATGAAAGAAGTTTTATGTTTTCAAGGTCTTGTTTCAAAAAGTTTTAATTGCTGATGATTTTTGTATTCCGCTGCTAATCGAATGCTTCCGCTAAGTTTATATCATGGTTTATGGATCAGAACGTCTCAATTTAGTGGTATCAGAGCTCTAGGTTCGCTGAGTCTACAGAGACATAGGACTTAGGATGTCGAGTCTATCCTTAGTGTTTCTTTCCTATCTAATAGAATCTTATGCTCCTCAGGAGAAGAAGATATATAAGGATGTCTGAGCCACATGAGGAGTACGTGGAGGAGAGTAGCGTTGCTGCACCTCGAGAAGGTGCAAGGAACCCAGAGATAGAACAACCTGTACCTGAGCCACCCAGGGAGCCACCTTAGTTTGACCCAGCTGACATGGGTAACCCAGCTGTTCAAACTATGTTCGGGCAGTTTATGACTGCCATGACCCACATCACCGACAGGATGCCCATGCCTGCACCTAGGACACCTGTCCAGCCTGAAGGACAAGGTATCAGTAAGACATTCGAGCGACTTCATCGTGTCAGAGCTACCGAATACTTTGGGACAGCTGACCCTGCAGATGCTGATCTGTGGTTAACCGAGTTGGAGAAGGCCTTCAGAATCTTAAAAATCCCTGCAGCTGAGAAGGTTAGACACGCTGTCTATCTTCTCAAAGGAAGTGCTGGTCACTGGTGGACCATGGAAGAGCAGAAGAGGCCTGTAGTGGAGATCTCGTGGGAAGACTTTCGTCGGGAATTTGTCCACAAATATTTTCTAAAGACCTTCCTGGATGAGAAAATCTCTCAGTTCAAGAGATTGAGGCAAGGCATGATGAACATTAGCGAGTACGAAGCTAAGTTCATGGAGTTGCTACGGTTCTGTCCGCACATGGCTGCCACAGAAGAAGAAAGGATAAAAAGGTTTGAGAAGGGTTTGAATGCCGACATGACTACTCCCGTGTCTGCCTTAGAGAACCGGGAGAGGTTCGCTACCTTCGTTGAGTCAGTCCGAAGGATAGAGAGATCCGTAGTCGAGAAAAGGCAAACCCAAAAGAGATATCTGCAATTCTAGGGTTCTTCATCTAGGGACTTTAAGAAACCTAGATCCTCTGCACCTAACCCTCCACCACCCAGATCTAGTTCTCAGACTCAGTGGTCCCCAAGTAGAGGTAGAGGACGGAGTCTACCACCACAAGAGACTCACAGTTCAACATCAATATCAGTTACTGGACCACCAAGACCACAACAACTGGAAAGAAGCTGCTATAACCGTGGGAAGGTGGGACACGTGATGAAGGGCTGTAGGTCTAGGCCTGTCAGTGTGACATAGCCTCAGAGACAGAATCAACAGGGATCACAGAGAAGACAATCTCATGGAGCAGCTAGAGGACATGGACAAGCGTCTCAAGCTGGATCATCAACACCAACTCAACCTCAGGCGACAACGAGGTTCTATGCTATGAACCCACCTGAGGCAGTGATCAACCCACAGGTTGTGGCAGGTCAGATGGAACTTTTATATTCTGATATGTCTAAATCCTGTGTTGTATCTGTTTTGATTGACCCGGGTGCTACACACTCCTTTATCACTCGAAGAGTGATTCGTAACTGCAATATGACAGTCAGTCATAGGGCAGATAACTTGTTGCTTGAGACTCCGTTGAGAGGGTCTGCTATTTTGCAGGAGGTATGCTCTCCCTGCATCCTCTTCTTTTCTGATCATCTCATTCAAGTGGATCTTATACCACTTGAGATGCAAGGATTTGATATAATCCTTGGGATGGATACCTTGGAAAGGTATAGGGTTGTCTTCGATTGTGAATCCAAGCAGGCTGTGTTTGCTGATGAGAGCGACACATGGATCTTTCAAGGAGAGATAAAGATTCAACCTACCTGTCTTGTGTCAGCTATGGTTGCTGAGAAGATGATGAGGCAAGGATGTTATGCATTCTTGGCCCATGTAGTAGATACTACCATGGAGATTCCTAACCCTGTTGAAGTTCCTATAGTCAGGTAATTCGAAGACGTGTTTCCTGAAGAACTTCCAGGTATACCACCGCCTTGGGAAATTGATTTTGAAATCAATTTGGCCCCAGATATACAACCCATAGCCCAGACACCGTATAGGATGGCGCCTGCCGAAATGGCAGAACTCAAGAAACAGCTTCAGGAGTTGCTTGAGAAGGGTTTCATCCGACCGAGCACTTCACCTTGGGGTGCTCTGGTTTTGTTTGTTAAAAAGAAAGATGGGTCAATGCGGTTGTGCATTGATTATAGACAACTCAATAAAGTAACAATAAAGAATAAGTACCCTATGCTGAGGATTGATGATCTTTTTGACCAGGTGTGTGGTGCAACCGTCTTCTCAAAGATAGATTTGAGGTCAGGATATCATCAACTTCGTATTAAGGACAGTGACATATCCAAGTCTGCCTTTAGGACGAGGTATGGTCACTATGAGTTCACAGTTATGTCGTTTGGACTAACTAATGCACTAGCTGCATTTATGGAACTCATGAATAAAATCTTCCGACCTTTCCTCGATCAGTGTGTTGTTGTCTTCATAGATGACATTCTGATCTATAGTAGAAATGCTCAGCAGCATGAACATCATCTACGTCAGGCTCTAACTTTGCTAAGAGAACATAAGCTATACGCTAAGTTTAGCAAGTGTGAGTTCTGGTTGCCGGAAGTATCTTTTCTTGGACACATGGTATCTTCTTCGGGTATTCGTGTTGATCCTAAGAAGGTAGAATCTGTTCTACAATGGGAACAACCGAAGACACCGACAGAAATCTGTAGTTTCTTGGGATTAGCTGGCTACTACCGAAGGTACATTAAGAACTTTAGTTCTATAGCCTTACCCTAGACCAAGTTAACCCGGAAAGATGTTCCTTTTGCTTGGAGTGATAAGTGTCAACAATCTTTTCAACTGTTGAAGGAGAGATTGACAAGTGCACCTGTGCTTGTGCTACATGAGCAAGGTAAATGATATGTAGTTTTCTGTGATGCCTCCAAGAATGGACTCGGATGCGTGTTGATGCAGGATAAGCAAGTGATTTCTTTTACTTCCCGACAACTTAAGAAACACGAGGAGAATTATCCAACACACGATCTAGAGTTAGCTGCTGTGGTTCATGCCTTGAAGATCTGGAGACATTATCTCTATGGAGAGACATTCCAGATTTTCACAGACCACAAGAACCTTAAGTATATCTTCTCTCAGCATGAACTTAACATGAGGCAACGCCACTGGATGGAGTTAATCAAGGACTACGATTGTACAATTGATTACCATCCAGGGAAGGCCAATGTGGTTGCAAATGCCTTGAGTAGAAAATCAGCAACATCAACCATGGATAGAGCACAACTAAGTTCCTTAGTATGCTCTAGGAGAGATATGCTTATCTCTTTAAGGCAAAACAATGTGCAGTTGAAGGTGTCATTGTTAGCTGAGATGCATATTAAACCTACCCTAAGAGAGCAGATAAAGGAGGCACAGCAAGTTGATGCTGCAGTTTAGCAGATTAGATCTGAGTATGGTAATGAAAAGCGAGATGGTTTCCGTGACTCAGATGACCAGGTGGCATGCTATTATAGAAGGATGACAGTACCAGATGTTGATAACTTGAGTAAGTTAGTCTTGGAAGAAGCTCATTCTTCGATGTATTCCATGCATCTAGGGAGCACCAAGATGTATCGAAACTTGAAAGATATGTATTGGTGGCCTGGGATGAAGAAGGATGTTGCTGAGTTTGTTCTAAGATGTCCTGTGTGTCAGCAAGTTAAGGCTGAACACCAGAAGCCTGCAGGAACAATGCAACCTTTACCCATACCACAGTGGAAGTGGGACCATGTGACCATGGACTTTGTGGTTGGCCTACCCAGGACAAGCAAAGGACATGATTCCATCTGGGTAATTGTTGATAGGTTGACAAAGACAGCACATTTCTTACCTATCAAAACAACCTATTCTGCTGAAAGGTTATCACAATTGTATGTTCAAGAGATAGTGCGATTGCACGAAATTCCTGTCACCATAATATCTGACAGAGGTCCCCAGTTTACAAGTCATTTTTGGGAGCAGTTACACAGAGCTTTAGGCACCAAGTTAAGGTTTAGTACAACCTTTCATCCACAGACTGATGGACAGTCGGAAAGGACTATACAGACCTTGGAAGACTTGTTGAGAGCATGTGTTCTCCAGTTTACTGGGAGTTGGGATCTACACCTAAAATTGATAGAGTTTTCCTATAACAATAGCTATCAACATAGTATTCATATGGAGCCTTATGAAGCTTTATATGGTAGACGTTGTAGATCACCCTTATGTTGGTATGAGACTGGTGAACATCAGTTGTTAGGTCCTGACCTTGTGCAGCAGACCACAGAGAAGATTAAAGTGATACAACAACAGATAAAGACTGCACAGGATAGACAGAAATCTTACGCCGACAGACGTCATAGACCCTTAGAGTTCCAAGTTGGAGACAGAGTGTACCTCAACTTCTCTCCTTGGAAAGGAGTCCTTCATTTTGGAAGGAAAGGGAAGTTAGCTCCTAGATTTATGGGACCCTATCCAATCAATGAATGGGTTGGAAAGGTAGCCTATAGACTAGAGTTACCTCAAGAGTTGTAAAAGTTACACCCTGTGTTTCACATTTCTATGCTGAGGAAATGTCACCCTGACACTGAGTCAGTTCTACAACCTATGGAAGTAGAATTGAATGAAGATATAACTTATGAGGAGGGACCAGTGTCAATCCTTGATAACAGAATTAAAAAGCTAAAGAAGAAAGACATAAGTCTTGTGAAAGTCCTCTGGAATCACCGTGGTGTCGAAGAAGCCACTTGGGAACTAGAGGAAGAGATGAGAAGGAGATACCATGCTCTTTTCTCCTAATATATTTTATCGATTTCGGGGACGAAATCCTTGTAAGGGGTGGATAATTTGTAACATCCCTGACCTGGGTTATAAACTAACCCTAGATGTTTTTCCTAAATATGTAATTAAATACTTGTGATTATTCCATGGCATGTAATTAAGTTCCTGAGGAACATACATTTTCAATTTTGTCCTTTTTAAACAATGTTGTAGTATTGTTTTGTAATACATGGACCTATGTGCAATTTACCCAATTAGAGGAGTTAACTTGCAATTTACACAGGTTAAGATGTTCCTTTGATGATGATACATCATATAAGTGAATATGATGAGGTATGATGAATTTCCCAAACTTGGGCATCAAGATGCAGCTTGTGGAGCAATCTTTGTGCTTAAAACCCTAGTTTTGAAGTAAAGTGCAATTTACCCAAAATGTGGGGTGCAAATTGTAAAATACACCCTCTAGAGTATCTTTTGTGACTCTTGACATCATTTGGAGTAGAAATGATGAAAGGGGCGCTTCAATTGAATAATCAGATAAGAAGAATGACCTTTGTAGTAAAATCACCTAGTATGAGTAAGGAGACCCTTTATATATGTACCTTAGTTGCATGTTGGCTTTCTTTATCCTTAGATCTTGAGTTTTGATGGGGTTTGCTTAAGTTATGATGGTTTGGACGTGCCTTAGAAGGAAGGAGGGACCTAGATGAGAAATCCATAAACTAGAGGTCCTTATGGTGAAAACTAACCTAAGCTATATAAGCTTCTTCCTTTGTAAACCAAGTAAACGTACCCCCTTCTCTTCTTCACTTCTCATCTTGCTCAACCGACCAAGGCAGAGCTCTGGAACTCAAGAAGACGACCCACTTGTTCAAAGGTGAGAAAATACCATCTTCTAGCTCGGATTCTTGGAGGAATTCCTTGTATAAGGTTGGTTTTATGGTTAACTCACTTAGGTTTCTTGTTCTAGCCGACCATCCCCATCCTTTCCTTGGAGAATCACCTTTGGCCAACCTGTGGAGCTCAAGACGGCATTAAAGGCTTGAATCGTGGAAGCTTGGAGCTCTAGGAACAACATTTGAGGTGGGTTTTATAACTCTAAACTTCTTGCTTTATTATGCATATCTATGTTCTTGCCAATTAAGTACTTAGTTCTTCTTCTTCCCCATTCTTCCTTGCACTTTTGCAAGCAATCCGTGGAGTAACTGACCTGAACAGAGGTTGAAGAAGATGGGCGTGAATTCCTAGGCAACTTTATCAAATGACCTTGGACCTTTTGGTCTAAACGGTTTGCAAACCGTTTGAAATCAAACGGTCTCAAACCGTTTGATCTCATGCGGTCTTGCAAGACCGTTTAGAATCAAATGGTTTCCAAGACCGTTTGATAGGGTTGACCAAGGGAAGACCATTTAGAGGTCTGTTGTAAACATGTTGAATTTAATTTCTACAAAGAATCATAACCTAATTCCAAACCAATCACAAGTTGAAGGCACTTCAACCCCCTAAACCCTAATCGGGTTGATTTGCTGATTTCAAGGATAGATTTTGGTGAACTTTGGGTTGAAGGACCCAAACGGTCTCAAGACCATTTGGGGGTTCACTCAAATGGTATCAAGACCGTTTGGTGACAACCCAATACCGTTGGGAGGTCTAGGGTTAAGGAAATTTGATGGTTTGAGGGTCCAATCACAATAGGTTGATGAATTGATAAAAGTGCTGATTTTAGACCTAATTAGGGTTCAACCCTTATCAAATCGACTTAGTTTTTGATGAAACTTTGGGCAAACGGTCTCAAGACCGTTTGGAGGATGTCCAAAAGATATAAAGACCGTTTGAGCCAAGTTTGGGTCCAATTGGAGGTCAATTGATGGGTTCAACCTCAATTTGATTTACATTGTTGAACATTGATGATTATCCGATTGAAAACCCTAATTGAGTTGGATTCAACCGTAATTGGTTTTCAATTGAGGGTCAATTTGGTGTCCAATTGATTAAGGCTAATCCTAATTGACTCAATTTATAAGTGGTTAACAAGGATATGGCCAATTGAAGGCTTCAACATAGAAAATCCCAATCGATTATAACCTTTGTTTCACCTTTGAGGTCCATGCGGTTTTGAGCCCATTTGGACCAAACGGTCTCAAGACCGTTTGAGGCCAAACGGTCTCAAGATCATTTGGGCTCAAACGATCTCAAGGTCATTTGGTCCAATCGATCTCAAGATCGTTTAAGATTCAAACAGTTTCAAGTCACATAACTTCAAACGGTTTGGAAGTCAACTTTGCTCAAACGGTCAACGCACCCATGCGGTCTTGGTGACCCATGCAGTCTTGGTGACCATGCTGTTTTGAAAGTCAAAGTACCCAAATGGTCAACACCCCCAAACGGTCTCAAGACCGTTTGGAGGTTGAAGGTTGTAACCGTTTGGAGATTTTAGGGTTGTTTATGCTTAATCGTTTGAAGGTGTAATTGGTCCAATGGAGGTCTAATATAAACCCTAATGGTACCCTAGGACATTTAAGGGACTAAGTGACTAATGGATTGACCCATGATGGTGATCAATGGTGTACTTTACTAAAATACCCTTAAAAGGTTCAACTAAAGGATACCTTGTTTTAATCACACCCTAATGACAGGATAGTGGTATTTTGGCTTATGTTAATCAATGAGGACTTGACCTAACCTAATCTAGGGTGATGTAATCACCATCTATTAGTAAGAGGAGAGAGAAAGTACCTTTTATGGTTGAATTCAAGTAAATTACCTTCCATGTACATGAATATGCAGGGTTAGGGTATGATCCACCTGTGTGAGATCATGAAAACCCTAATTATGATAAATGATGAATCTTAACCTAATTGGAAGGCATCAATGGTGATGTTTCTCATACATGATGATGTTATGAGTTCAATTCACCATTAATGTGAATAGTAAACCCTAATTGGGGGTAATGTGATGAAATATACAATTACCCTAATTCCAGGTTATGCTTTTAAGCATGAATCTTCATGATTTAAGTATGGAAGGAGGAATTACTATTTCTAATCATAATGGAAGGGATGGTATAACCCTAATTGATGTAAATCAGGGAACCTAACTCTTGTAAGAATATGAAGGTACAACTCTTGATATGAATTGTTTATTATTATCAGTTGAATTAACCATGCAGGTTCTCATATATGATGATGATCATATCCAGGTAAGGATTATGATACCATATTCATTGAAAGCATATTATTAGCTTTATGAATAGTGACATATCTTGATGCCTAGTAAGTGGCATCTTATGGGATTGATAGGCTGTGAGAGCCATGAGTAACATCAAGGTCATACTTATTAGATGACTTGTGATGAGATGATTGAGAAATGATAATTGATATGAGTTAGACTTGTTACATTTAGTATTCTACTTTCATAGTTGCCATGCTAATGATTAATGTTTGAGAACATGTATGATGTTAAAATAATACTAAAATGTACCTAACTAATCAAGTATAATCATGCCATGTAAGAGCCCTGATCATAGATCCATCATTGTCAGATGTTAAATGATGGTGAAACAGGTTTTCCTAAGGGAACTCCTGGATCACATACTTTTGAGTATGTGGGGGAATATGTATGTGTATATCCTTACATCCTAGTGTAGGAATTGATGTAGATGTATCTTAATCTATCATTCATTCACTACATGTTTATGCCGGGGTGATGTAACACTATTCTCCTGAGGAAATCTTTTATACCACATCGATGAGAGATAAATAAGAAATCTTTCGATGGCGAAGAGAGTACAGAATGCCACTGTGAGTCTAATAGCGAAGTACCAGAATACACTGGTGAGCTATAGTAGCAGAGACACTGGATGTCCTACATGTGTATCCTCACTCTGACTGAGGAAGATGAGGTCATAAGAATCCGACTCTTTTGATGACCTAGGTATGATACCGATGCGACTTAATAGTGATCGGTTGGAGTATGAGCGGTATACCTCATCTCCGCATGGCATAATGATGTTTGTAAAACATAATCAACCATGTAGTATATCTGCTTAGGCTGATCTACGAGATACATGAATGATGTTACACTGCATAGTACATATGTTCTTCATATTTCATAAATGCTGTTGTTCTACTTAATGTCAATATGTTGATGATTGCCTTAAAAGCCTTCATTGCTTATGTTGTTCTTTGATTGCTATAATAAAGCTTCTAGTGGAGAGTTATATCTCTCACTGGGACAATTATTTAAAATTGTCTCACTCCGTAGATTTCAACTTTTTAGGTGGTCGTCGAGGACGAAGGAACCAATCTACAGGTGATCAGTACCAGCAGCAGCAGCACCAGGAGTAACAGTGAATCTCAAGTGGAGATACTGACTGCTGAATCATGTAGTTAGATAGTCCTATGTCGTCTCTGTACTCTCAGGTCCTTGGAGATAGTCGATCTGAGAATTTTGGTTCGAATCTTGAGATTTTGTATCTGGCTGTATATAATCACTCAAGAAGTGATTTAACAGAAATGTAAACTGTTCATCTTGTTTCTATGAAAGAAGTTTTATGTTTTCAAGGTCTTGTTTCAAAAAGTTTTAATTTCTGATGATTTTGGTATTCCGCTGCTAATCGAATGCTTCCGCTAAGTTTATATCGTGGTTTATGGATCGGAACGTCTCAATTGCACAGGCCGAAAGGCATTCTTCTGAAGGCATAGGTGCCATAGAGACAGGTAAAAGTAGTTTTCTCCTGGTCGTCTGGTAAGATGGGGACTTGATAAAACCCTGAAAAACTGTCTGAGAAGCAGAAATAGTCATGATGCGCCAATATTTCTAGAACTTGATCAATTAAAGGAAGCGGATAATGATATTTTTTTGTGGCTTGGTTTAGTTTTTGGTAGTCAATACACATCCTCCATCTGGTGACGGTCTGAGCCGCCACTTCATCGCCTTTATCTCCTTTAACTACTGTTATACCTCCTTTCTTTGGTACTACGTGGATCGGGCTCACCCAGTTACTGTCACTGATCGGGTAAATGATCCCAGCATCCCTAAGTTTGATTACCTCTTTCTTTACAACTTATTTTAGCATCTGGTTCAATTTTCTCTGGGGTTGAGCCAGAGGTTTAGCAGATTCTTCCAAATTAATGTGATGCATACATAACGCAGGACTAAGGCCTTTGATATCCTCTACCGAGTATCCTATAGCTTGCATGTGGAGCCTCAACTCCCTAATAAGTTTGTCCAATTGATCTTTTGTAAGATGGGCATTAACGATGATAGGATTTCTCTCTTCTCGATCTAGAAATTCATACTTTAGCCCTCCGGGTAGCTGCTTCAACTCAGGTTTAGCCTTGGGTGCCTTTTCTTCTGGTGCCTCCTCTAGAGAGGCAAACTTAACTATTTCTATTACCTCTTCCTCATCGCTCAGATCTTCATCAGACTGATTAAGATAGTTGAGAAACTCGACAACTTCTGGATTTTCAGAATCTTCAGCATCAGAATCTTGATTGCTTAATGCTCTCACAAGCAGGTCTACCATTACGGTATCCTCTTCCATCTCTTCACAAAACTGGTTGTAGCTTTCAACAAAGTAAGCAGATTCTAGTAGGGAGGGTCCCTTCATAGCATCCTTTACTTTGAAATCTAAGTGGTCATTTCCGACCCTTAGAGTAATTATCCCCTCGGCAACATCAATCAACGCTCTTCCTGTGGCCAAGAAGGGGCGTCCAAAGATGATAGGACAACTAGGGTCCTCCACAGTATCAATGATCACAATGTCGCAAGGGATGAAGAAACTTCCCACACGGATCGGTACATCCTCAACAACTCCTACATGTCTCTTGAAAGAATGGTCCGCCAATTCAATCCTCATGTTGGTCTTGACCATATCCGTCAAACCTAAACGTTGCGTGAGGCTTAGGGGCATAAGGCTGATGCTAGCCCCTAAACCAGCAAGACCTTTTCGCTTGACATTGTCTCCAACAACAAAAGGAATGGTGAAAGCCCCTAGATCCTTCTTCTTATTGGGTAAATCTGCTTTGACAAAAGTAGAAGACATACTAGCCAGATGCACGATCTCGATTCTTCCTCCTCTTTTCTTCTTAGTGATCAAATCTTTGAAAAACTTAGCGTAGGTCGACATTTCCTCTAAAGCGTCCAGAAAAGGTACCTCGAGGTGAAGTTTCTTTACTGACTCCATAAACTTCTCGTAACGCTTTTTAAGATGTGCCTTTATCAATTTGTAAGGGAAAGGCAACTTGGGAGAGTAAGGACTTCTTTTACCAAATACTTCCTCCATAGATCTTGGTACTAGCTCCCTGTTATGAGCTTGTTGATTGTCTTCCTCTGCGGGATTATCTGTCACAGTCCTCGATTCAGGTTCCTCGGGTCTGGCTTCTTTAGGGTGTTCTACTATCTTTCCTGATCTCAGCACTGCCATTTTAGCAGATTCAGTGTTGGAGGGTATCTTACGTGAGAGATTCTTTATCAACTCAGCCATCTGGACCAACTGTTGATCTATTTGGTGTTGGTGCGTCTGCATGTCCGCCATCTGTACCTGCATCGTATTTAGAACTCCTGAATTTGACAGCATGCTTTGCGCCAGCTGGTTGTTGATAAATCTTGTCTTTTTACAAAATCGAACAATTGACCCACCAAGTCTTGTTGGTTCGAGTTCTTGTCCTGACTTTGCTCCTTAGCTTGACCTTGGCCTTGACTAGGGTTAGCCGCTTGGTGACTTTGGTAATTTCCTTATCCTTGGAAGTTTGCCTTGTTCGATTGGAAAGTGGTAGTTCTGGTGAACTGACCTTGTCCCCCTCTTTTCTCAAAACCTTGGGGTTGCTTGGTGGGGTTATTTAGCTGATGCGAGTTTTTGACCGCATCCTTGTTGCCATAGTTAAAACCAGGGTGACCCGGCCTCTTGAAGTTGACAAAAGAGATGTTCTCGGCTTCCTCTGGCTCGGATTAATTTTCAGTTGACTCATCAGGTCGGGTGTAAACATAGTTATCAACCACGTGCCCACCTTCTCCACAGGTGACACATTTCATAACTTTCTCAACCTGTTTCTTCCCTTTTCCACCTGATTCTTTTAGTTGTCTGACATCAGTGGCTATTTTCTGAATCTAAGTGGTGATAGCTTCCAGAGCTTTGGATTCGACGGAGGGCCCTTTGCTAGCGGCCTTCTTAGCATATCCTCTATTAGATCTATCGTAGTCGGTGCCGGCTTGCAACTCGGCCATATTCTCGATGATCTTTTTGGATCTGCTGGGCTTCTTCCCCAGAAAGTCGCTGCCTGTAGCTGCATTCAACGAAACCATTTCTTCAGGAGTCAGTCCATTGTAAAAGGTGGTTATCAGAAAACCCTTCTTGTAGTGGTGATGAGGGCAGTCCCTATGATATTCTTGATACCGTTCCCAGGATTTATGTAGATTCTCATTCGGTTTTTGCATAAATGACGTGATCCTTTGTCTATTTCTAACAGTTTTCTCCATAGGATAAAACTTGTTTACAAAAGTGTCTGCCAGCGCATTCCACCCGTTAAGAGCTTGGTGTGGTAGCCCGAGGTACCATGATAGAGCCTTATCCTCTTAAGAAAAGATGAAGCCCTTGCAATAAATCACTTCTTGAGGAACTCCCTGCATCTTAATGGTATCACAGATGTTCTTGAAGGCATCTAGATGATGGTAAGGGTTATCATTCTTCGAACTCCCTCTAAAGCTCTTGTTCTGGATCATAGAAATGACAAATGGTTTTAGCTCAAAGTTGGTTGCATTGAACCTCGGGATGACAACATGACATCTTGAATTATTGGCCTTTGTGGCAGCTAACTCCCTCAGGGTATTTTCTTCTTCGTTAAAATCTTCACTGTCACTGTCTCCCTGGTTCACTCCTGGTTATGTTGATTTCTTCTGCGTCTTCGGTGATGATGACGTCTCTCATGGCGATGGTCATCCTCGAATTGTTCTATTTCAGGATCTTCATTTTGATGGTTGCCGTCATAATGGTCATTGTCTTCATGCAGAGGAGAGTGAGGTCTAACTCTCGCGTGTTGCTCACCCTATGAAAGAGGTGGTTCGATGTGAGGTGGCATGTCTAGTGGTGTCGGTGCTCAATTGAGCAGAATGTTTCCTTCCTGAGTACCTGAATAGAACGTAGAATCAAGTTAGGAAACTTGTATTAATAAAACTAACTACTCTATACTCATTTTAGGTTAGAAGATCAAAAAGGAAAAAGTGTTGTCAAGCTCATTTCTAAGCTTGAGGCACAGGAGTGCAGTTAGTGGATTTGGGCTCGTTAATAGTACCATTTTGCCTTTGTCCCCGGCAACGGCGCCAAAAAGTTGACCGACCTAAATCGCACGTCTAAAAGGAGTGGATTTGAAGTAGTCAGACTTTTAAATAACCTGACTCTTAGGCCCGTGCAATGATGACGGGGTCCAAAGTAGCGATCGGGGTCAAACCACAGGGACAAGGGTGGTAGTGTTAAGAATACGGAATCTACACATTACACTCCGGCAAGGGTAAGATGAGGATAAAGTTCCCAAAGGGAACAACAAGCCAAGATCGATAAAATAAAAGAGAACTATCTCCAACTGGAGTTACAAGGAGAAATTAAGGTTTTAAGCGTTTATCAGTTTTTAGGGTTTTAGTGCAACAGAAACAAAGGAGATAACACTATTGCTTTAGTAAGGAACGAAGGAGGAAAACTTCGATACAACAAGCGGCAACAGGAACATCCAACACCCCTTCTCTCAAAGAGGGTACCTCTAACTAAGTACCAACTTCTCTCTCGAGGCTGCTGGACTTGGGTCAGAGTGGAAGATAACTGAAGCAACTCCGATCCTGGGTACTCTCGTACTCCCTGATCGGACCAAACACTAGAGCTGAAACATCTCTCTTGAGATTGCTGCAGCGGGAAACACGATTTGATAGCTAGTCAAAACATGATCCAAGCGTACAAGGTAGAGTTCAGATGCTAAGCAAGGTAATCATCCAACAAAAAGGAACCAAACATAAAGCCAACAGATATTTCAACTCATCTAATTCCATTAGCATAATCATTATCTAAAAGGGTTTGGTTACATTACATAAGTAAAGAAAGTAAATGACTGAAAAAGAAAGATAGGTATCACCTCCTTGATTTAGAAGAGCGACATGCAACAACAGATCCCTAAGATTCCTCTAGCCCGATACCGGTTTTGGAGCTCTGCCCAATACACCTGTGTCGAGCGACACACCATGATGGGCTGACGTATCGTGCGAGGCGCTCATGTCCGATACGGCCATGTCGGGATGCCACCCTCTCGGGCGACACACCGTAACGGTCGATTCGTATCAGGCTCGTTATCGTGTCGGGCTAGAGACTGCTTAGGGTATCGGGTTACTCATATCGGGTGTCCTCGTTGGTCGATATTGGGCTATTGCGGTGACCAGGACGGATCCTAAGTGAACCATTCTCTCCCTCTCGGGTCGGGGAAGTTCTCACCTAGTATCGCCCAATACACCTCTGGGACGCGACACGCTAACTCCAGGTGCTTTCCCAAGTTAGCTTTCGTGAGATTCCAACCTGTCCCATCAGAGTCCTGTAGCTGCTATTTATAGGTAGCGGTTGGGAGAAGTTGTGGTTCTTCGGGTGCCACGTGTCCTCCATCAGCTTATTATTGTGGCTTCAGGGATGCCCGATATGCGTGTTGCCCGACACAGAGGGTGTCGGGCTGTAAGCGTGTCAGGTGTCATGACGAGTGGGCACCTACCGGTGGGTGGCTTGTATCGCACGACACGCTTAAGTAGTCGTGGCGAGTACATCTCCCTGTCGGGTAAGTGGCGTATCGCCCGTCAAATCCTCCTTGCGTGGCACGCTCGTGTCGCGTGGCAGCTGTATCGGGCTACTGTATGTTGGGCAGTGGGCGTGTCGGCCGATTGGTGGGAGAGCCGATGTAGGTAGAACATGTTCATGGGCCGGGACGGGCCTTTTTGCTGATAAATGAGTCAAAAAATGAGGAAAACTCTGCAAAAGATGATAAAATTGAGTTAAGAGCGTAGCGCAGACAGTTTATTCAAAAACATGACAAAAGGGAGAGGAAAACAGTTTAAAAGAGAAGTTTTGACAATGAAATAAGGGCCAAAAACATCACAAAATTTGGCGTTATCAGTATGCTTCTCATACACGATCTTCTTATATCAGTTATCTGCTTATTCTGTTCTAGCTTTCTTGAATTTTTATAGTTTCGACGGGGGTTATGTTTCTCACTGGGACTGTGTGTCTCACCCCGTTGGTTTAAAACCTTTTTAGGTGATCATGCTAGATGTGGTGGTGGTCGTGAGGTCACGGTCGAGAAGCAAGAAGAACAGTAAAAGGCAAGAGATGGATGTGTTGTTGTTTTGGTAGTCTTGTAGTAGAGTCCTAGAGTCATCCGTGTACTCTCAGGTCCTTGGAGGTGTTTTGACGAGGTTTCACGATGTATAGTTGATGTAGATTGTTTATCCTGCTGTTGGCCTGATGTGGTCTGTTCTGTATAAACATATGGTGAACTCTTGTGCTTATGGGATAGTTAGATCCTATGAGATGCGGACATGTATCAAGTTTATGTATATTTATATAACATGTTTCCTTACAGGATGTGGATCTGGATGTAATAGTTCTTTTCTTATCTATTTTCTGCAATCGGTTTTAATTAACATGTGTTTTTGGTAATATGATGTTTATGACGGTTCCACACATTTTCGCGTGACATTTCATTGTCTGTGTGATAGCAGGATGTCACAAATGAGACTCTGTCATCAACCAACACACACTCTAGTCTTGTTGTGTCATTGTTGTCTGTCAACCTTCCACAATGACATATGACTAGGGACATAACAAGAATATACAAACTCTTAGCATTTGTATGATCTCATTCTGTAGGTCCTTAACCCTAAATTATACGTCATTGACTACTGTCATTCTCTAGACATTCATTCTTCTCTATCATTATCTCATAACTCATTGAACCAGAATAAATTGAAAGCTTGCCTTTGATATTTATCAAATCAATCTTAATGTATCCCAATCGAATCATCATATGATTGGCTCTCAGGACATACATACCAATAGGAGCAACAACTCCACTCTATTTTTTGTGGAACTAAGTGCTCTAAGGTAGAAGACAACCTCTTTTTGGAGAATAAGGTCTCCTAGAGCTCCATCTAGCCCTACCTAGGGTTTCCAAGGTCATCTTCTAGGGATTTCGACTAAGGCAAGTTGTTTTCTTCCTTCCTTCTCCGTTTCTCTAACTCTTCTCCTTCCTTAGACCTTCCTCTAGGTCAGAACCTTTCTGTTCCATGGTAGAAATAGCTCTAAAGCTCTAAAATATTACCTTTCTTGCTCCTTATACTTAGGGTTTATTCATTTGATGAAGAAAGGTGCTAGATGGACGAGTTCACAGCTTATTCTTGGATTTTCTACCCTACTTCCTCGTGTTTTCTTTTGTTTGGGAGTTTGTCTTCTAATTAGAGTCAAGTTTTATAACTTGCTCCATGTTTATTGCTTACCATAAGCTTGCTAGCTCATGTTCTTTCTTTTAAATGATGATCCATGCACTAAAAAGCTATGCATGTTCTAATTTCAGTTCTAGATGAACCTGTGATCATGTGTACATTATTTCTAAGGTATAATATGACTTGGATCAGGTTGGTTTGACAACCTATGGTGCTAAGCACCTATCAACCAGTGGTCAATTTTAGAGTTTTAAGATGATTTCTTCTATAAACCCATGACCCGATGGTGGTACCTTTACAACAACCGATGGTGTTGTATTCATGACAACTGATGGAGGTGACCAAGGGTGTAAACTAATGTTCACCCCTTGGACAAGTTTTGGATTTATTAGAATCTTAATGATCAACAACTAAGTACCCTAATGATGCTACCAGTCAACGGTGACATTAGCTTGATATTCGATGGTGATCAATAAATATAGTGTTGATATAACAACCTATGGTGACTTAATGGTCACTAGTGATGGTGGATTAGGTATCCACAACCTTTGGTGAGTTAATCATGTAGATGTAGCATCAATTAAGCCTTAAACCAATGGTTTCTTGGGTCATTTGATGAAACGGTCAGGCCTATACTCCAATTGATGGTTTTAATATATGAACTTGACCTAATGGTTAAGATCTAATGTTTCTTCATCCAATAAATTGGAATGATGTCTAAATGGAATATGTTGGTCCTAATAAAATGATTTAAATGGTTTTCTTTATGAGATCAACTTAAAAAACTCATTTACTAATGGCTTGTTTTAAATAAACAATCGCTTGTGGGTTTGACCCTACTCTCAATGGAACTTTTTATGTTGTTAATCAAGGGATGTCTAGGGTTAAATGGTGACTCTTTCTAGAGCACAACTCAATGACTTCATAGGTGGCTTGTTCAACATATTTACTTATGTCCATGACCAATGGATTTACCTTTTCAACATTTAATGGTTAGAAGTTGATGCCTCAACATTCCCATTATTTTGGGTGAAGCCTATCGTGTAATGTTATGATTATAATGATGAGAATTTCATGGTTTAATGCCTTAAACTTGTAGTGTTACCATTGCCCTTGTATGATTATGATTGATAATCTCCATAATGAATTAATGGGTAACCCTAATGAGGTAAATCTTGTTATACCTAGCTTTAATATAACTAAATGATGGCAATTGGGTATGAATAGTCCTTGAATGATTAATACAATCATGGAGTACTCTCTTATTATTGTTGAAACCCTAGTAGGCTATAACCTGATGGTTAGACCTTGATTTATGTGTGGGTTCATACTTGAGAATAGTATGAAATGTGATGGTGATGCTTCACCTTATGTATCCATGATACAATGGGGATGTCGTGAGTTAGGATTTGGGTATAAGTGTTGATTAGTAACATTAATATAATTTATCTTGTTGAACCTAACTCTAATGCAAATAGATAAAGATTAGTGTTCATGTTTAACATTCTTATATGATGGAATGATGGTGAAATAATCTCCTTAGTATGATCAAAACCTTAATATGTTAATTGGTGGTTATCATAGCCACATGGTTGATACTTTCTTATGCTAAACATGTGCATTATGAATATGATGAGGGTTAATCATATCTATATTCCTTGCATGTTGATGTAATAATGGAATGTTCTTAATGTTAATATAATCCTTCTATGATTGTTTATGAATATCTCCTAGCTCATTAATGCAATATTGTGCTGATTCAGTGTATTATAGTGATGTTGTTGAGCCTTGTTATAAGGCATGCAAAGATAATGATGATCTTGTAGGGAATATTATGATGGTTTTAATGACCCTTGGGCATGGTTGAGCCCTGAATGAGGTTTTATCCTCTAGTGTTTATAAGGGTTGATACCCTGTGATATTGTGAAAAGGATTTATATCTTGTGATAGTATGATGACTAGTGTGGTCTCATAAATGGCAAGTGAATAGTACCATGTGATGATGAGATGAGAAATTATGTTTCACACATTTATATCTTTTAAGTTGTGATATTTATATGCTTTCTAGAAGTGAATTAGGGTTTGTATGTCCACTTGTTTGATGCAACCTTAATTCACCCAATTGGCATAACTAATCAAGTGCAACTCTAATCATGTACTGCCCTATGCCGTAGAGCCATCTTCAGTGTCAAAACTTGTTGGATGGTGAAATGATTATTCCTAAAGGAAACTCAGAGCACATACTGTTGAGTATGTGGGGGTGGCAAGTTGAGGATATATCCTTGTCATCCATAATGTAGGTTATGGAGGATGGCTATGGTCATGCCTTATACATTTGATGTGATTGAGGACAACTGCAGTTATACCTCAAATTAGAGGGTTTTGTGTATCCTGGTTTCTAGTGTCGTGACCTGCAGCAAGGGTGGACTAGTGGTTAGCAACTTGACTATATGTCACTGTAGTGGCATATTTGACTGATATGTCACTACCTTTTTACTCGTACTGATCGAGCAGAATAGATCTTAGGATACCGACACTCCTATATCTTGTACGGAACTGAATCACCCTTCACATGGGTCTGTTGGACTTTGGATGGTACAATTCAAATTCCCCAGGGCATAATAAAAGATGTAAGACATCAGTGTAGCATATTTGTTTAGGGTTATACACAACGCTTCATATTGGATGATAACCCTTGTTTGCTTTCTTTTCACTGAGATCATGTATAGTACAATAAGAGATAATAGATATGCTTATGATGTAGTTATGCTCATGTTATAAACTTGCTTATGTTGTCAAATACACTGACACTGATGGTTAAGATGATGTTGCTAGCTATGTTTAATATTTCTAGCCATGTCTATGTAATTATAAATGCTTAAACTGCTAATCATTCATATGTAGTTAATTATGCTATGATGTTAGTTCTACTTATGATATAGATATGTTTCCTTTATTTGAGATGCCAATATTAATAGCCAAGTTATGTTACTAGACATATTCATGATGTCAAGGATGCTTATGCTGCTAGATTGCTAGTGTTGTTAGCAAGGAATATGTTGATAGTCATATTAATGATGATGATTGTTATTAGATGCAATTTGATGAAATTTGAGTAGATATCTATCCAGAGAAATGGATTTATTTGTTACCTATATTTACATTGATAATCACACTTGTTCCTAAGATTATTTGCTTATTTGTTTAGCATACTTGAACTGTTCAATCTATTCAATTGATTATTAAATACTCCAACTGCTCAGTTATCTACTATTTAAAATGTTGTAATCAATAAGCATTGTTGGAGGTTATATCTCTTGCTGGGACATGGGTCTCACCCTTATGGTTCTCCACATCTTTTTAAGTAATTGACAGTGAGGCAACAAAACCATGAAAGTAAGGAGGAACTATAGTAATGATTCTTTGAGAAAGTTTATTAGATGTCTAGTGTGTCCTAGAGTCATCCTTGTACTCTCAAGTCCGGGCAGGAAAAGTTTGTATATGGTGTTTCAAATGAATCGTAATTTTGTTAGCATGTTAATGCTTATTTGTGTGGCATATACAAATATTGTTATCATGTGTATATATGTTGTGGCTAAGGTGATAGAACAATTTGTATCAATTTCTTGTCATAGTATAGATACAAGAAAGATATTGGGCTCTTATGCAAATATTTCTGAGCGGGTGTTGATGTTGAAATCAGTTTTAATTTACCCATATTTTTGGGTATGTGGTTAATTGGTGATTGACTGTGTTTTATGTTTTGAGTAATCTCATTTAGTGTAACGGGTTCTCACAACAAGTTTCTTCTTCGGTGCAAGCCCAACAATCTCCCCCTCCAGCCAAATGGGAAAACTGTTAGCACAAAATCGGAGCCAAATGAGAAAACTATCAGCACAAAATTATCATCGGGAATGTATATCATCGAGCTCTTTGTAGAGATCTAGCTTGTCTCATGTCACCACCTTGGTCATCAATTCAAAAGTATTCTTCTCAGTATGGATCTTTGATAACACCCAAATTTAGGCATCTATGCTAAGTATTTATTTATGATTTTGTGTCATTATAGCCTTAATATGCCCAAAATAACCCTATCTCCTTATCTTTTAGTAATTTACATCTTGTCATAGATAAAGTTGCTCAACTAGCCAATTTTGGGACTTGTAGGCACCGAACCTGAGAAGACATATATTCTCTAATATTTCTCCCCAACACATGGTTTTTGTAGTAGCTAGACTTCCATCTGCCACGACTGTGGTGGACTAAGCATCACACTATGTGCACCAACTTAGGAAATGGTGGTCCCGCTAACCGACTAGCGGGCCCAAGAAACTTTTGATAGCTTGAACCCTATTTTCGATGGCTAGTCCTTTATCAGGATGCATCCTCGCCAATAAGAAGGCTCGTCGACGTGGGCCCAAGAAACTTTTGATATCTTGGACCCTATTTTTGATGGCCAGTCCTTTATCAGGATGCATCCTCGCCAATCAGAAGGCTCATCAACGTGGGCCCATCGACCACCAGTAATAGCCCCCCCATGGGGGTGGGTTTGGGCCATAACATTGTGACTGTGACCGTGACCAAGTAGGATGCCACGACCGTGGCCAAGAATACAATGCCATGACCGCGACCAAGACGTTGTGTCGACCAACACTCGGCACGATCAGGTCGAGGCTTGGCACGGTCAGGCCGAAGGCACGACCACAACCGCGGGATCCACTTTGACTGTGGCATGACCGCAACTGTAGAATCTACCCAACTACAGAATCTATCTCGACCATGACCGTGGGGCCTCGACCGAGGCATCTATCTCGACCGCGGGATCCACCTTGACTACGGTACGACCTCAGCCATGAAGTCTACCTCGACCGCGACTGTGGGATCCACCTCGACCGAGGCATCTACCTCGACCGCAGAGTCTACCTCGACTGACACTAGGCACGACCAAGCTAAGGCTAGGCATGGTCGTGCCGAGACCAGGGCCGCGAACGAGGTAGGTGCAGTGACCATCTTCCGCCTTCACCTATAAATACCCACCCCTCGCAACCTGGAGGGGGTTCCAAATTTTTGGAGGTTCCACGTTTTGGTTCTGACCCATTTTGATTCCCAGAGCCCCGTGGGAGAGTTCCAAGGTCTGGAAAGGTTGAAGTACTCATCCTACATCTGTCCTCCTATTTGCTTCCATATCCTACCATTTTCTACCACCATTCACTGATATCCCACCATTCTCATCCATCTTCCACCTTCATACACCCACCAAGATGCTGTTTGGGGTGGAATCAATGAGTAAGGAGGCCAAGGAGTCCAGAATACTAAGGAGGACAACCCAAAGACAAGATACGGCCTATACAGAGCTAAGGAGCGAGAGCCACCTCTCCTCTATGGGCTAAATCTCTTCTTCTTCTCCTTTCTTCTACTGTTCTTCTTTGTTTTGTACAAATGATGTTCTTCCATCTTTGTTTGGTGCCAACTATGCTTGTCCATGGCTAGTTGAACTCCTTCTTGACCCGTTTTGGGCATGTTTATGTACTTTTACCTTAAGCAAGTAGTTTTATTTCAGATCTAGTATGTTTACTATTCTATCTTCTCTTTCTAGTTATGATTGCTAGTTTGGTTGGTCTCTTTCTTGCTTGAACTTCTATTTCTACCTATATCGAGAGATTCAATGTAGAAATAGATAAGAGAAGGTAGTTTGGATCGAAATCTGAAAGGAGGATGGTTCAAGGTGATCTGTGCAGAACTGTAGACCTGGGCACGACCGGGCCTAGCCCGACACAGTCGAGCCCACTACCTGGTTCTATCTAGATCACACATGTTCCTAGCACCTCAAAACATTCTAGACCTGAGTGGGTATCTAGAATATTCTAGGGTGCTGATTCATCATTCCTCAAGAGAGGTTTCATGTCATTGATGGGTTTTAGTCACTCTGTGTGAGAGAGAGTGGGATGACCCCTCAGGAACAAATACCACAGTGAGTACCATGTTTGGATGTAGGTTGCTTGCTCGGGTGTTCAAGGGTTGTCTACTCCCGAGAACGGGTGCATATACTACCCAAATTGTGGTTACATAGCTAAGAACTCCTCCTATCTGATTAGTATAATCCTACAGACTCTATTTTCTTTTCTTTTCTTTGTTTTATTTTATTTCATGACAATCTACAAGACTAGTTTGAGCTCCATACTTTTATCGACTATCAGATTGGCTTATCTGACTTAAGAATGAGATCTTAAGCATCCTAAGTGTCCCCACATCCATGTGTTCGACCACATATATGTACTTTGACCCCGTAATAAAGTTGCGAGGGTCCTTGAAGGTTTCGAGTTATAAATTTAACGTCTGACCCATTGTCTTGTGGATGCATCAATCTTCTTTAGAGTCATTAACTTCTTATTAATCACATCATCAAGTCAATGATATCTCACATCAACATGCTTTGTCCATGCATGATGCATTGTGCTTATGCTCAAATTAATAGCATTTTGACTATCATAAAAAGTTGTCAAGTCAACATGATTCATGCCTAACTTCCCCACAAATCTCATAATCCATCGTATTTCTTTTCCTACTTTTGTTGTTTCAATGTACTTTACCTCTATTATAGAAAGTGAAACACACTTTGCAACCTAGACTACCAAGATATGGCTCCATATAAAGAAGTGAAAACATACTTAGAGGTAAACTTCCTATGACCAGTGTCACCTGCTGTGATGGAGTGAGTTTCTACTTTATTTTTCTCTCTCTTGTTATTTCTTTTCTCAATTTATTGTTGACAAAACTACCCTCAACTTAATCATTGCATGACTAAGCTTAATATGACACTTTTGGCAAAAAGAAAGCAAACCCTAGTTACTTGATAACCTAAACTAATGCTTTGAGGGAATTGCTCAATTTACCTATCTACAGATCGATTTTTGCTACCAAATTTGTACACAAGGTACACTTTGACCTCACTAGCAAGCCCCTAAAATTTGGTAACAATTGGGTCAACCAATTGGGAGTTATGCCCATTTTAATTTCGTGTATTATTCTCTTAATCATAAAGACTTAGACCAAAGTTCATGTCATTTTAATTCGATTTGACCTGTCACGCGCCTAAGATAACTTATGCGCTGATTTCCTCTTTTCCTGACCGTCCGATGAAGATCTGAGGGTTCGCTCTTTTAAGATCTGGTTCTCAGATCAGCCGCTGGATCCCGATCGCACATACCGCTATCCGCCTGATCTTTTCTTTCCTCAGCCGCCCGATCGCCATCCGACGGTAGAGACTTCATCCCTAACCTCCCACAGGACGCGGTCAAGACCGCTACAGTGCGTGCACCGTCTTTCCCCTCGTGCGTCCAGCACACCCAACGGCGTGCTGAGATATTTGGAGGAGTGGTTCCTCGCGCCGAGACGATCGCAACGATCCCCACATTACCCTCTTCTCACCCACAGATCAGGGAGAACGATCTCCCCCGCTCCTGCTGGCGGCGGCCCAGATTAGGGCTTCGCCCTACAGCCTCACCCATGACTATTTAAGGACACCAGAGGCTACGCCAACCCTCCTTTAGTCACAACGACACCTCAATTCCTCACCAACCTCACTCTTCCTCATCAACCTCCCCTTCCTTCCTCCCGACTGACCTCGACCCCGTCCTCCTTCTCTGAGCCACCTCCCGCGAATTCACCTCGGCTACACCATCTCGGGACCGAGGCCGTCACGCTCGTCTCATTACCGGGAGCCGCAAGAGACCGCAACCTGCTCGTCGACAAGCCAACCTGACTGCGACCGAAAGCTTCTTCGCCGGAGAGCTAGGAGCGTCGTCGATGGTTGGAAATCGAACGAAGAGCTTCACGAACTCCCTGAGGAGCTTCGTGACCCCTCATTCCAGCCAGAGGGGCAGGTAAACCCGACTTTCCCTTTTCTTCTTCGTTTGGTCTGTTAACGTTGAAATCGCGACATTCTTCACCTCCGACGATGACCTGGGGCTCGTTGAGCTCGGAAGGATCCCGCAGAGTGAATGCAACCCTATGCATTCCTCCAGGCTCAGCTCAACTCGAGCTAGCCACCCCTTCCCTCACCTCTGTAACCTCGCTGCTGCTCGGGCACGCGAGTTTAATAATTACCTCGATAAAATGACTCTTCTGCCCATGCTCTGGTAATGACATCAATTAACCGAGTAAGGGCAGTTTTGTCCTTTGATCCGTCTGACCCTCCCTTCGGCTGAGCCTTTGCTCGCGGGTAAACGGGAGGATCCAGATAATCGAATCCTTCGTTTGATCCGCGAAGCAGAGCTCGAAATCCTTTTTATTTTCTTTTTAAAATCCTAGAAATTCCCTGATTGGTCGATTTTCAAATAATTATAGAAATTAATAGGATCATCAGAAAATAGCAAAACTATATATCATTTTGATCAGAAAAATGAGACCTATTCATATAAAATATGATCAGACCCTGTTGATCATTCCTGTTCGAAAATGTAATCTAAACCCATTTTAATCAATGTTATATGATTATCTTTAGGATGATCTTAATCAAATGTTGATATCTTTTGATCTTTGATCCTGACATGAGTTAGAATAAACTTGAATCTTGAAATCTTAATCCAATATGATCAAATCTTCAAGGATCATAACTAGACTCTTCCATATGATTTTCTTATTTCAATATTTGTTGAAAACATCATATCAAACCCTAATCTTCTAATATCTCTTTAAGAACTTGATTAATCAACCTCCTTTGGTCAACTCTAATCTCAAGGATCAGGAGTACCCTAATGATGACTCTAATGATCCAAATCCAATGATTTAAATCCTAAGGATCTAAACCCTAATGATCTAAACTCTAAAGTTATAAGAAATGATAAAGACATATTGTAACATAGGGTTACTCATATTTCAGGAGGATCTTCTCTCAACCCTTGATCTAGGAACCTGTGAGGATCAGATCTTCTAGAAGGTACGTTGTTATAAGTATATGACTAGTTTTCCATGGTTGTTAAAAGTATTGTACTTGGATGCAACTACTTTATAAATGGGCTTGTATGAAACACTATAGTGTATTTTCCTTTGCCGACAAGAATTCTAAATATAAGATGAAAGGTTAGATGGATTGTAGCTACATGCACTGCCTAATGCTAGATGTATGTGCCTAGCATGGATGTATGAAATCTGGCCCATGTTAGATGTATGTATCCCTCTCTTTTTCTTCTCTATGGCCCACATTAGATGTATGTTGAAAAGGTGCTTGAAGTAGTACAATCACATCAAATGACATGTTAAAAGAAATGTTTACCTGATTATCGCTTCTCTTAAAGAATATGATTTCTGCTTATCTCATTTTGATTTCAAAAGTTACTTTTCTTATGCAACCATACTATAGTATCTTTTTCTACCACATACTCTTTTGACTCGTGTTTTGTTTCCCGTATTTTTAGGTGCAAAGAACTTGTGAAACAATGGAGTAAAAGAGATGATCAAAGTACCTGAAGGCATAATAAATGAGCAAGGAGGATATATTAGATAAATTTCTGTTCTTCTTATCTATTTCATGATAGATGTAGTTTTTCCCTTTCTAGTGCTTTGAGGATGATAATATCCTATGTATCTCTATTATTTCTTTAGAACTATTTGTATCTCTTCTCTCCATTCGAATAAGTTATGTATGACTTTATTTATCCTCAATGAATGGTGATGATTGTGGCTATTAATTGTTGTTTGTGAACTAGATCTTGGCATATCTCTGGTTTTAGTTGACTTCACTAATTTCTTGTATTTTCCCTTTTGACATTTATAAGATATGAGTGCACGCATATCTGTCTATGTCATTATGGAAAGTATATAGAAATTGGGGTCGTCACAGTTGGTATCAGAGCCAATGTTCACACAACATAGTCACATGAACCCATTCACTCTATTGTGAGTCTAGGTAGTCCTTGAGTTTGGGATACGAAGGGTTGAGGTGACTAGGATAGCATCTGCCTAAGGTCTGGATAAAGTCTCCGAGCCACTTTGCTTGGCAATCACGAGGCTGCCTATAAGGCAGTGTGAGTCTACCTGGACGATACTCTAAGTTCCCCTACTTTTGGGATTATCCTATTTAGGACCCTCTCATCTCTAGAAAATTCCCTCTTACCTCTTTCTCTAGGAATATTTCCCTCTCATCTCGACTTTGAAATTTCCTTCTCACCTTATAAGGCTAAGAAAATGTCTCTCTATTTAGACAAGTCTTAAGGACCGACTTATAAGGACCGTCTTAGGATATCCTCCACAAATTGTAACATTAAGAACTTTAATAATGAGAAGAAAAAAAATGAAAATGATAATCATGATAATGATGATAATACTGAAACTTTTGAGAGATAAACCCTGATTTGTTTAATTAATTTCAGGATGCCTCCAAAAACCAGAAACTCCAGATCCTCTGAGGAATCTCACTCTCACAAAAGGAAGGACCCTAAAACCTCCGGAAATCCTGATCCTACGGGCCAAGAGAGATGGGAAGAACAGAAGAAGGTTCTTTTTGACTTCATGGAAACCCTAGTCAACCGAGCCATCCCAGAACCCAGTAACCCTAGGGCAAGAGAAGTAACGGTGATAGATTTCATCAAGTTAAACCCTGATTCCTTCTGGGGGGAAGACCAACCCGAAGTGATGGACAAGGCCGAAGCCTGGCTTCTGTCCATGGAAAACGGATTCCGTACCCTAGGAGTCCCTGAAGAGAAGAAGGTCACCTTTGCAGCCCATATGCTTAAGGGAGGGGCTAGGATATGGTGGGAGAATTATGGCGGGAATAGGGGAGGAGAGGTGGATGCCATGGGTTGGGAAGCCTTCAAAACCCTATTCACCGACCGTTTCATGCCCATAGCTAAAAGGAAGAGGAAGGAGGTGATGTACATGGAGCTCAAGCAAGGCAAGATGTCAGTGGCCGACTACACTAGACAGTTCAGGCTTTTGGAGCGCTATGCCCCCATCCGTACTGAAGAGCGTCTCACTGAGCACTTTCTGGACCATCTTACCACACAGTTAAAAACCCTAGTCATAGCCTCCCGTCCTCGAAACCTAGATGAAGCCCTAGATATGGCCCTTAAGCAGGAGAGAGAGCAGGGTTTGCAGAAGCCACCTAGCATGGGGTACCTGGGGTTAACCACCACTGAAGAGGAGAAGTTTAAGAAGTTTCACCCCGGCCACAACAAAGGACCAGGAAAGGGAGGAGGTTCAGGAAGGAAAGGTCCAAAGAACAGCAAGCTGATGGACTATCGCAACAAGTGCAAGACCTGCAGACGAGGACACGATGGACCTTGTCACTACACCAAGCCCGTATGCTATAACTGCAAGAAAGAGGGACATTTCCTTGCCAAGTGTCCCAATGCATCAGTCCTTGGCAAGCATCTGTCCGGTGCTCCACCCCCTCAGGGACATCGCAACGCCAGGGTTTTTGCAGTGACAGCAGAAGAAGCTAGGGCAAATCCAAATCAGCTTGTGGAAGATAAACTTTAAATCTTTTTCATATATTCAATATCTCGTTCAATGCCTTCAATTACTTAAATTCGAAATTATCATATGCAGGCATTATATTCTTGAATGGACACCCTGTTAGAGCACTATTTGATTCTGGATCTACAAACACATTTATTTCTCGAAATCTGGCATCCATGTTAAATCTAAATATAAGGGATCTGGGGTATATTTTGGATGTGACAACTCCTAGTGGAAGAATTCTCACAACCTTGCAGAAAACTGATGTTCTCCCTCTCAAATTCGAAAATCATGACCTGCCTTTCGAATTTATCCTCTTATCTATGGAAGACTTTGGTGTTATTCTCGGAATGGACTGGCTATATGAATATTATGCAACAATTGACTGTAGGGACAAGTTGGTACTTCTTTCTCGTCCTCATCACTGTCCTGTGGTGATACCTAAGGGGAGCGGATTCTGTAATAATATAATAATTTCTTCTCTCAAAGCTAAGAAGCTAGTAAATAGAGGGTGTAAAGTCTTCCTCACATTTGTCTCAGAGACCAGTCCTGCCCACGGGCCTGTAGAAAGACTGGAGGTGGTACATGATTTTCTTGATGTATTCCCAGAGGAGCTTCCTGGGCTGCCTCCAGACAGAGACATAGAGTTCTCTATAGACCTTCTTCCTGGAACCACTCCGATTTCTAGGGCACCGTATAGGATGGCCCCTGCTGAGCTGATGGAGCTGAAGAAACAACTACAAGAACTCCTTGATAAAGGTTTTATCCGCCCTAGTGTCTCCCCTTGGGGTGCCCCTGTTCTCTTCGTGAAAAAGAAAGATGGTTCTATGTGGATGTGTATTGACTATCACATGTTGAACCAGGCTACTATTAAGAACAAGTATCCTCTCCCCCGCATTGATGACCTCTTCGACCAGCTTCACACTGCTAAAGTCTTCTCGAAAATTGATCTCCGTTCTGGCTACCATCAACTGAAGGTCAAAGACTCCGACATTTCTAAAACAGCCTTCCGAACTCGGTATGGACACTATGAGTTTCTAGTGATGCCATTCGGGTTGACCAATGCACCTGATGTCTTCATGAATCTGATGAACAAAGTCTTCCAGCCCTATCTTGATGATTTCGTGGTTGTCTTCATTGATGATATTCTGATCTTTTCTGATTCTGTGGAGAAACATCGGGAACACTTGAGGACAGTTCTCGAGATTTTACGAACCCAGAAGTTCTATGGCAAGCTATCTAAATGTGAGTTCTGGATCGATAAAGTCATGTTTTTGGGACACGTCATCTCTGGATGCACTATTTCTGTTGATCCCGCCAAAGTCTTTGCAGTGCTTGATTGGCAACCTCCTCGTAATCCTTCAGAAATCCGGAGTTTCTTAGGACTGGCTGGATATTATCGACGTTTCATCCCTAATTTCTCTAAGGTGACACTTCCTCTGACAAAGCTCACTCGTAAGGACGAGTACTTCATCTGGTCAGCTACATGTGAATCCAGTTTCCAGCTGTTGAAGCAAAAGTTGACGTCGGCTCCTGCGCTTGTTCTGCCCTCTGGAAACAAAGGGTTTGTCATCTTCACTGACACATCAAGGAATGGGTTAGGTTGTGTCCTTATGCAAAATGGCAAAGTAGTGGCATATGCATCTCGTCAGCAAAAACCTAACGAGCTC
Organism: Alisma plantago-aquatica; assembly: GCA_963693085.1. NCBI lineage: Eukaryota > Viridiplantae > Streptophyta > Magnoliopsida > Alismatales > Alismataceae > Alisma > Alisma plantago-aquatica. The sequence continues at coordinate 389,435,486 of OY856412.1, read as the reverse complement.
AATTATCCTACGCATGACCTGGAATTGGCTGCAATAATTCATGCTCTTAAGATCTGGAGACACTACTTGTATGGGGCAACGTTTGATATCTTCACTGATCACAAAAGTCTGAAGTACATTCTGACTCAGAAGGACTTAAATCTGCGCCAGCGTCGGTGGATCGAGTACTTGAAGGACTATGATTTCACTATTGCCTACCACCCGGGTAAGGCAAATGTAGTCGCTGATGCCCTTAGTAGGAAAAGAGTAGTTTGTGCATCTCTTTCTGTTCCTGAGTGGAGAAATATGGAAACCCTAGTTGGTTGGAAGCCGATGTTTCTGTCAGATCGTGTGCATGTCAACAACATCTCGGTCACATCCAACCTACATTCTGAACTCCTGGAAGCACAGAAGGCTAGTCCTGATCTCCCAGAGCTCTCTTCTCTCTTGTCAAAGCCTCAAACACACCTATCTGTGGGACTTGATGGTGGACTTTGATACAAGCATCGTATGTGGGTTCCTGAGCAGTCAGCCGTGAAGACCACGATTCTGAGTGAAGTGCATGGGTCCAAGTACACGGTTCATCCCGGCACGACCAAGATGTACAAGGATCTGCAACGTCAGTTTTAGTGGAGAGGCATGAAACACAACATAGCTGATTTCATATCCCGGTGTCTTACCTGTCAGAGGATCAAGGCCGAGCATCAGCGGCCAGGCGGTCTACTACAACCCCTTGAGATTCCAGAATGGAAATGGGAGCACATTACCATGGATTTCGTGGTGGGTTTTCCCAGGACCAGGAAGGGGTACGACGCTGCATGGGTCATAGTGGATCGTCACACCAAGTCAGCTCATTTTCTACCTGTGAAGACTACTGCAAAGGTTTCTGAGTTGGCTGACCTCTACATCCGAGAGATCGTACGTCTGCATGGGATTCCAACATCCATTGTCTCGGACAGGGATCCAAAGTTTACATCGAAGCTGTGGAAGCAAGTCCAAGAGGAGCTGGGCACCAAGTTGAACTTCAACACAGCTTATCACCCGCAGACAGACGGACAGTCAGAGCGTACCGTACAGATTTTGGAAGATCTTCTACGAGCTTGTGTGCTCGACTGGGAAGGCTCGTGTGACCATTACTTGCCATTGGCTGAGTTCGCATATAATAATAGCTATCAGGCGAGTATTGGGATGCCACCATACGAAGCTCTCTATGGTAGGCCATGCAAATCTCCGTTACACTGGGACGATGTTGGAGAACGCACTTTGATGAAATCCGAGGAGATACAACTGTATATAGACAAAGTTGCACTGATTAAGCAAAGAATGAAGCGAGCATAGGATAGGCAGAAATCTTATGCAGATGCTCACCGACGAGAATGACAGTTCAAGGAAGGTGATAACGTATTCCTGAAGATCCGACCTATTCGAGCTTTGGCCAAGAATAAGGGAAAGCTCAGTCCTCGTTATGTGGGACCCTTTGAGATCCTTGAAAGGGTTGGAGAATGCGCCTATCATCTTGCTTTGCCACCTCAGTACAGTGCCATGCACAATGTCTTCCACGTATCCAATCTGAAGCTGTACGTCAAAGATCCTAGTCACATTCTGAATCATGAGCCCCTCGAGCTGAAAGATGATCTGTCATATGCTGAGTCACCAGTCAGAATTCTCAATCTAAAGACAAAGGAGATTCGCAACAATCGGAGTATAGATATGGTGAAAGTTCTCTGGAGCCACCATGATCCAACCGATGCTACCTGGGAGCTCAAGTCTGAAATCGAGCGGAAGTATCCACATCTCTTTCAGGCTTCTTGAATTTTGAGGACAAAATTCTTTTAAGGAGGGGAGAATGTGATGGAGTGAGTTTCTACTTTATTTTTCTCTCTCTTGTTATTTCTTTTCTCAATTTATTTTTGACAAAACTACCCTCAACTTAATCATTGCATGACTAAGCTTAATATGACACTTTTGGCAAAAGGAAAGCAAACCCTAGTTACTTGATAACCTAAACTAATGCTTTGAGGCAATTGCTCAATTTACCTATCTACAGATCTATTTTTGCTACCAAATTTGTACACAAGGTACACTTTGACCTCACTAGCAAGCCCCTAAAATTTGGTAACAATTGGGTCAACCAATTGGGAGTTATGCCCATTTTAATTTCATGTATTATTCTCTTAATCATAAAGACTTAGACCAAAGTTCATGTCATTTTAATTCGATTTGACCTGTCACATGCCTAAGCTATGCGCTGATTTCCTCTTTTCCTGACCGTCCGATGAAGATCCGAGGGTTCGCTCTTTTAAGATCTGGTTCTCAGATCAGCCGCTGATCCCGATCGCACGGACCGCTATCCGCCTGATCTTTTCTTTCCTCAGCCGCCCGATCGCCATCCGACGGTAGAGACTTCGTCCCTAACCTCCCGCAGGACGCGGTCAAGACCACTACAGTGCGCACGCCGTCTTTCCCCTCGTGCATCCAGCACACCCAACGGCGTGCCGAGATATTTGGAGGAGTGGTTCCTCGCGCCGAGACGATCGCAACGATCCCCACATTACCCTCCTCTCGCCCACAGATCAGGGAGAACGATCTCCCCCGCTCCTGCTGGCGGCAGCCCAGATTAGGGATTCACCCTACAGCCTCACCCACGACTATTTAAAGACACCAGAGGCTACGCCAACCCTCCTTTAGTCACAACGACACCTCAATTCCTCGCCAACCTCACTCTTCCTCATCAACCTCCCCTTCCTTCCTCCCGACTGACCTCGACCCCGTCCTCCTTCTCTGAGCCACCTCCCGCAAATTCACCTCGGCTACACCATCTCAGGACCGAGGCCGTCACGCTCGTCTCATTACCGGGAGCCGCAAGAGACTGCAACCTGCTCGTCGACAAGCCAACCTGACTGCGACCGAAAGCTTCTTTGCCGGAGAGCTAGGAGCGTCGTCGACGGTTGGAAATCGAACGAAGAGCTTCACGAACTCCCTGAGGAGCTTCGTGACCCCTCATTCCAGCCAGAGGGGCAGGTAAACCCGACTTTCCCTTTTCTTCTTCGTTTGGTCTGTTAACGTTGAAATTGCGATATTCTTCACCTCCGACGATGACCTGGGGCTCGTTGAGCTCGGAAGGATCCCGTAGAGTGAATGCAACCCTTTGCATTCCTCCAGGCTCAGCTCAACTCGAGCTAGCCACCCCTTCCCTCACCTCTATAACCTCGCTGCTGCTCGGGCGCGTGAGTTTAACAATTACCTCGATAAAATGACCCTTCTGCCCATGCTCTGGTAATGACATCAATTAATCGAGTAAGGGCAGTTTTGTCCTTTGCACCGTCTGACCCTCCCTTCGGCCGAGCCTTTGCTCGCAGGTAAACGGGAGGATCCAGATAATCGGAACCTTCGTTTGATCCGCGAAGCAGAGCTCGAAATCCTTTTTATTTTCTTTTTAAAATCCTAGAAATTCCCTGATTGGTCGATTTTCAATTAATTATAGAAATTAATAGGATCATCAGAAAATAACAAAACTATATATCATTTTGATAAAAAAAACGAGACCTATTCATATAAAATATGATCAGACCCTGTTGATCATTCCTGTTCGAAAATGTAATCTAAACCCATTTTAATCAATGTTATATGATTATCTTTAGGATGATCTAAATCAAATGTTGATATCTTTTGATCTTTGATCTTGACATGAGTTAGAATAACCCTGAATCTCGAAATCTTAATCCAATATGATCAAATCTTCAAGGATCATAACTAGACTCTTCCATATGATTTTCTTATTTCAATATTTGTTGAAAACATCATATCAAACCCTAATCTTCTAAGATCTCTTTAAGAACTTGATTAATCAACCTCCTTTGGTCAACTCTAATCTCAAGGATCAGGAGTACCCTAATGATGACTCTAATGATCCAAATACAATGATTTAAATCCTAAGGATCTAAACCCTAATGATCTAAACTCTAAAGTTATAAGAAATGATAAAGACATATTGTAACATAGGGTTACTCATATTTCAGGAGGATCTTCTCTCAACCCTTGATCTAGGAACCTGTGAGGATCAGATCTGCTAGAAGGTACGTGGTTATAAGTATATGACTAGTTTTCCATGGTTGTTAAAAGTATTGTACTTGGATGCAACTACTTTATAAATGGGCTTGTATGAAACACTATAGTGTATTTTCCTTTGCCGACAAGAATTCTAAATATAAGATGAAAGGTTAGATGGATTGTAGCTACATGCACTGCCTAATGCTGGATGTATGTGCCTAGCATGGATGTATGAAATATGGCCCATGTTAGATGTATGTATCCCTCTCTTTTTCTTCTCTATGGCCCACATTAGATGTATGTTGAAAAGGTGCTTGAAGTAGTACAATCACATCAAATGACATGTTAAAAGAAATGTTTACCTGATTATCGCTTCGCTTAAAGAATATGATTTCTGCTTATCTCGTTTTGATTTCAAAAGTTACTTTTCTTATGCAACCATACTATAGTATCTTTTTCTACCACATACTCTTTTGACTCATGTTTTGTTTCCCGTATTTTAGGTACAAAGAACTTGTGAAACAATGGAGTAAAAGAGATGATCAAAGTGCCTGAAGGCATAATAAATGAGCAAGGAGGATATATTAGATAGATTTCTATTCTTCTTATCTATTTCATGATAGATGTAGTTTTTCCCTTTCTAGTGCTTTGAGGATGATAATATCCTATGTATCTCTATTATTTCTTTAGAACTATTTGTATCTCTTCTCTCCATTCGAATAAGTTATGTATGACTTTATTTATCCTCAATGAATGGTGATGATTGTGGCTATTAATTGTTGTTTGTGAACTAGATCTTGGCATATCTCTGGTTTTAGTTGACTTCACTAATTTCTTGAATTTTCCCTTTTGACATCTATAAGATATGAGTGCACGCATATCTGTTTATGTCATTATGGAAAGTATATAGAAATTGGGGTCATCACACCTGCCATGTCAACACTAACAAAGCCTTTCAAAACTAGTTCAGAATTATCAAACATCAAACATGTGCTACTAGTATCTTGCAAATATCTAAAGATACACTTCACTGTCTCCTAGTGATCTTTCCCAGGGTTTGAGAGAAAGTTGCTCACAACTCCAACTGCATGAGCAATATCAAGATGAGTACACACCATTTTGTACATCAAACTCCCTACAACAGAAGAATAGGGAATCCTAGCCATCTCCTCCTTCTCCTTATCAATAGATGGTCATGACTTCTTGCTTAGATTGAAATGACTTGATAGTGGAGTACTCATGGCTTTTTGACTTGCTCATGTTGAATCGCTCCAAAATCCATTCAACATAGCTCTCTTATGACAACCACAACATGTGTTGCTCCCTGTCATGTGTGATTTGCATCCCCAAAACATGACATGTTGGACCCAAATCATTCATGTCAAAGGCTTTAGAAATCTCTACCTTTAGTTTTCCAATCAAACTGACACCTTGTCCCATAATCAACATGTCATCTACATCAAGTGACAAAACAATGAACTTGTCATTGGGAAACTTCCTAATGTAAATACATGGATCTACACTTGTCATTGGGAAACTTTGTGATGTAAACACATGGATTTGCACTTGTCCTCTGGTACTTGTGAATTTGCTTGAATGAAACAAATTTCTTGAACCAACCATTACTTAGGATCCTATTCAACCAATACAAACTCTTCTTCAATTTGTAGATGAAGTGTTCCTCCCCCTTGACCTGGAAACCTTGTAGCTGCTCCATGTAGATCTCCTCAACTAGGTTACCAAGAAGAAACAGTGTCTTTACAACCATCTACTCAAGCTATAGATCTAGGCTAGCAACCAAGCCTAGAACCAATCTAATAGAAATCATATTCACAATGGGTGAAAATATCTCATCAAAATCTACCTATGGTCTTTAACCAAAGCCCTGACAACTAATGTGTTTATTTATCAGATGTCCTTACTATTGTAATGTCTCTTCATCTTGTAGAACCACTTGTTCTTTAGTGCTCTTGGCCCCTTAGAAAGCACCACAAGCTCATAGGTATCATTCTTCTACAAAGAAGACAACTCCTCCTACATCGCATGATGATACTATGCTCTGTCTCTATAAGTCTATGCTACCTAGAATGTCTCTACCCCCTATTAGTAAGGAGAATATAATGAGATGTTGGATGTCTGGATGAAGGATGACATACTCTAACAAACCTCCTCAATTGTTTCTCTAAGGACTCTGTCGAGTGATGATCTTGCTCCCCTTGCCTAGATGTCTCTGACTGTGAGTCTAAATCCCTCAATATGCATCTAAATGTGCTACTAGTCTATTTCTTAGGGTGATCATGTTGCTCTTCTTCATCATCTAAAGACTGCAATTGTGAGGAAGTTGAAGCATTCTCATACTCATCATCATAAGAACTGTCACATGACTTTGCAGCCTCTACATCATCACTGTCATGCTCTGTAACTATCTTACTCTCACAGAAAGACACATCTCTATTGTGATCATGGTCTTTTTCATAAGATCCCATAACCTGTAGCCAAAATGTTGATTGTTGGCTCAAGGTCTAAATTGAAACCCTGGTCTCAATTGACTAAACCCTTGTTTTGATGATGAATAACCACTCTACTTATTTGTGTATAATGATTGTACTTGAGTGATTTCAGATTAAGTGTAGAAACACTCCAACTTCCCTTACTTCTGCATCCTAATTTGAAGAAAGACAAGTTAAAATCAATACAAGTGCTCTTTTGTGGAAAAGACCTCAAATCCATTAGAATCATGTTGTAAATCACTTACAATAATTGTATAACTTGTAATTAAGCTTAGGAAAAATCAAGAACACTTAAATTGAATATGTAAGTACTTTTATGACACTTTCTAAAATTCATCACAGGGACCTTGATCGGCCTACTTTCATGTAGGATAAACTTGATCGACACTGTTAATGGATCTTGGGAATTGTCGAGATCAGACAAGTTTTCCCTAGGACAAACTCCATCGACACCATGCACATGCAAACCATATTTAAGCCATCAACCGAGTTTCATCCAGGATAAACTCAATCAACAACTCAAATTCGATTTGTCGCATAGTGCTATCGGCTAAGTTTCCCAAAAGTAAACTTGATCGACTACACTGTACATAGTGTGTAGAAAAAATCTTTCTAGTCATTGGAGTGTTGCAAACATAAAAAATAGATCCATTGCAACACCCCAAATTACTACAATTCGCCCTTAAGTGTTTCTACTGGCTAGTAGGCATCCCCAACTATAAATAGGACCCCTTGGGCTTCATCCCATGTGTAATGACTGTCATCAAACTGACAACCAAATCGTTACTAATTATGCAGAAATCACTAAAATTTAAAACCATTTTTCAAGGAAATCCTCATCCAAAAAACTTTTACTGAAAGATCCAATACTCTTACATATCATGATTTACATTGTACAACACATACCAAAACCTTACTCCATAATTCTAGAAATCAATTCCATGAATTGGTTACCCCTGGAATAAATTTGTGAGAAAAAAACCAAACATGGTGTTGGGTAAACCTTGGTGAACCTAAAATAAAAAATTGGAGGACAATCTTTACCCTGACGTGCATCTATTATGAACCTTGGTTACCTAATACATGGATTCAATGGATCTGGTACCCCGTATGACTTAAAGAATGTATTGTGATGACTATAATCAATAGAAGAACTTTGTTTTAGAGAAGCCAAGAGTCAATTCAGAACTCCTCCTAGAGACCATGTAGTTGTATGACAGTCATGAATTGGGATCCTATGTGGGTACTGATCGTCACCCACTTTGCACCTTCACCTATTATTATTTTGTGCCTGAAAACAACTATGTCTTTATAATCACTCATTTAATTTGATTTCTTCTTGTAATGATTTACTCAACTTTTGGATTCACTATGTTTGGATGGATTTAGTCCTGATTGACATTTTGGTCACCTGTGACCTCCTCCTTGAACTTGCATGGAAGTGAGGGTTAACTTGGCACTTGTAGTCATGCCAAGATGGAAGTCTATGGATTGGGGATGATAATGAATCTCTCTAGGATGAGTATCATCGATGTGCTACTGGGTTTCTCAAGTTTGTTCTACTAGTTATCAACTTCATGTGAAATGTTTTGAGCATTAAGTGCTCAGAACATTAGGAGTGGGGGTTCTAAAATTCCACCATCATGATATATATATCTTGTCATGCATGGGATGGTCACTGTCATCATTCTTTCTCTTTTATTTTGTCCTTATGGGGTTCTTTAAGTGGTTGTTTTTACTAAGTAGCACAATTACACATTTAGACACTGATGTTTGGTATATGGGGACATAATTTTTGACAATGTTTTTGGTTTCAATAATACATTAAGTCTAGCAATCTTTATAAATCCATTCAAATTAATATACAAGATAAACAATAAAATGTAATTTTTCTAGAATTGTGAGATTCCTCTACAATGTGGTGTGGTTTTTGTAAACATAACCGGTAACCATAACTAAGTGATTTTAGGGCTAGGGTGATGATTGAATATGTAATAATATCATTAATCTTATTAAAAGGAAGTTTAGGAAATCATGATTAATTTAGATTGATCTCTTGAAAAGGTATGTTGCGTCTCTATATCCCTCGTATAGGGCAAATGATCAATATATCCCTTCTTTGATCTAATAAGTATTCATGTTGGAATTTCTCCACTGGATTTTTTACACTATTTTGAATACCAAGCGTGTACTTGATCACATATTGTCCTTTCTATGTTGTATTTCAAAATTGAATTCTAAAAAATCTACCTTGTTCAAATGAACTCCAATATTGTCCCTAGTTTGTGAAATTAAAAACCATATCCATCTGTGAGATGGAAACCCTAAACTCCATCCTATGTATATTATTGTCTTATAATGCACCTTAATTGTAAAATTATAATATAGTAATCTATAATGATATGGAAACCATAATTTGATCCTTCTTGAAGTGTAACATAGGATCAAGTTAGGGTCCATAAATTTGACCCTAAAATCCATTCTAAAAAAGGATCCATCCCAATGTATCCGAACAAACATAATCTTGCCTCCCTATTAGTATGCATGCGTTTGTGATGACTACTATAATATAATCCATCACAACATGTGCTGATTCCTATTGTGTGTGTTCTTTTATATTGGAATTTAGGTGACACCTATTACACATATGCATTTGGTGATGTCAAATACCTTATCGTTGGAACTAGATAGTTATGCATGTTTGTTAGTTTTTGCGTGTTATTCCTATTACTAATTATTGGTTGGTGATACCCATTATTTGTGTGGTGATGCCTCTTTTCTTTTATATTGTTTGGTGATGCCCATTACTTTGTAGTGGTAATTCCATGACATGTTGTTTATCTTTGCCTAGTCTTTTCAACAAATACACCACATGCTAATTATATTTTGGGTTTCATTTTTTAATTATGGGATATACACTAGTACATCATCACCATGAATAGTGTCTCTCAATATCCAATGGTATAGTTTCATTTATATCTCTTCGATGGGAGCATTGCATCCTAATTATTGTCCCTTTTCCTTATATTGACCAGGTTTTGTTGAGATACAAAAACCATATTTTGCTGAAACTTCTATTATTTATTCATTTTGGGGTTTGTTTCCAGCCCCTTAGTTGAAGGACACAAAGGATTTGACCCGGCGTGCCTTGGACATATGGAAGTATAGCTGACTTCTTTGGAGGTATGATTGATGTAGCCAAGTTTCCCTATATAGGAAGACATATATAGTTACTAGTTTACACTTACGCTTCCATCCATGTAGGTCTTAGACTATTTGGAACAATGAATTGTAACACTTAGATGTTTTTCAATCAACTTGTATAGGTTGGTTTTGATAAACATACTTGATGCACTAAACAAAAATTTATTTATCCATTATGAAAAAGTGGTGTATTTTGGCACCTAGATGGTTGCCATTATTCCTTTAAGTAAATGAGTGGCTCCCCTTTTGTGTCCCACTCCTTAAAAGGACATGCCTAAAGGAACTTTGCTCAACATTTACATATATTGGAGAAGAAGTAAATGAGTGGCTCCCCTTTTGTGTCCTACTCCTTAAAAGGACATGCCTAAAGGAACTTTGCTGAACATTTACATACATCGGAGAAGAAGTAAAGGAACAACACTTATACAAATCAAAACTTGATATACAAACTATTGGGCCTAGAGTAAAATGGACCCTTATCTAGTTATGACTTCCTCATATGCTAGATTTGTGGTAGGAATACACTCAAGTAATTTGTATCTTGATATCTCTATGTTAACCTAGTTTTTAAGTAGATGGTGAGATATTGGCTTGAAGAATAGATCCTCTATTATTCATGATTAGGGAGAGAGGTAATTTATTTAAACAATAAATAAGAGTAATTAAAACATCTTTAGTTGTATTTTCATAATTTTGGAATTAAGTATCTAAAAAGGGAAAATAAACTATAAGAAAACAGTGTAGTGAATATGCAAAACAAATTAACATAATGTGAAATAAATCATTAAACTATCTAAACCTACTTGAATGGGTACTATTTGAACCTTGTATTCTAATTATGATGTCTTTGAGCTCACATGAAGTGTCCCATAGCATGTAAAGCATCACAAATAGGCCATGAACCCACCATAAAAGTCTTAGGGTACACCCAAATGACTTGTATATTAACTCTATAGCATGCAACACAACTTGCCACACCTAACATATGTGGCAAAATAGCTGGATGGTAAAAGAGATATTTATGCTTATATGTGTACTAAAGTGGTATGTGTAGGCTCTCTAGCATGTACTACATTCAACATAAGTTCCATAAGGGCTTATCACTATGAAATTGGGTACCATCATGCTATCTGGTTATTATTGGGCACCTCACTAGCTACCATAAGGTTATCTAGGTTTTCAGGGGGTACTCTTACAATATCTGAGACATAGTCCTAATTGGGATTCATCCTTCACATGCCGATATAAATACCTCCACCTTAGATTCTTCTAGTGGATAAGGCATTTCCTCCATCAGAACACATACCTTTATATCATAATCTACAATGTTCAATGGCATCTATTGTGTAATGTTTTGATGCGGACGAATCCTCCTAAATTTAGCTACATTGGACCAAAGACAACAAATGTTACTTAAGAATTTTTATGCGGGGAATATGTGGTCCCATGTGTGGTGCAACTCTCTTTCCATACCACATATGCATAAGCGGCCCCATACGCTGTCATGACTGCATATGCGGTCCTGTGCGGAACATAAGCTGTGTATATGCGACCATTTTTCTATTAGAAGCTCTGCATATTTTTTTTCCAGTTTAATTTACTTCAATTTAATTTAAACTACTTAATTACCTAGACACACACATATGTATTTATATGTATATGTATTACTACCTTTCAATATCTATCTATATCTATATATATTGTAGTAATATATCAATGGCATACTTACATATAATATACAAACATCATCAAATGTGTAATATTCTATTTTATGTATATGTATTTTGATATATATGGACTTGCATATGTGATATATACTGGCATATACATCCACACATTTCCACATATATGCATATAATTTATATATGTTTACATGTCAATATGTATATACCCCACATTATTTTTCTGACAGAAAAAAGTATATATCTACATATAATTGACATACATATTTCACATATGCTATTTATGTGTACACATATATGAATATTTGAATATATTATACATCTATATTTTTATGGACACTTATAAATATTCATAATTTTGTGCTTAATACATTTTTATGCTATACATTATTAATTTATCAAAAAAATCCAAAAACAAATATACATCCACACACTGCATATACTTTATACAATGACCTCCCTACATGCATAACACAAACCAAAATTTAAAACTACTCAATAGAGTAAATCCCAACACCAAATACGTGGTGGTAAGTCACTCCCATGCCATGTTCAATAGACTGAACTTCCATTGCAAGGATATATCCTAGATAGAGTGTCTATAGGAGGTTTTCCCCTAGAATTTGTCCTATAGGGGACTCAAACCCATGGCATCCTTTTTAACAGAGCACCCTATGTCTTGGTATATCCAACCTTGTCTTGCTATTTATAATGTATTATTAAATTTCACTTTTCAATACACCATTCATTACATAAAATTTCAACACGTAGTAAAGCATGATATTATCATGTACCCATTTTGATTCTCGTTGTATGATTCTTAACAACTAAAAACATTTAGGGTTCCATCCTTTACATCAAATCACGCTGAATTCTCATATTCCAATACATGAAACCCTACTTAAAATTAATAATCATATTCAAAACTAGATGGACATTTCAAGACAACTTATTTTTATTTTTCTCTCTCCTTGCACAACATGAGATATATAAATTATGATATTAATACGCATACAAAAATATAATTATGAACTTGATGAAAAATGAACACTCAAAAAAGTAATACTCATGAATTTCATTCTTTTGACATTGGGAAAATCTTGGGTAATCTAGTGATTTTTAGTTTTACAAGGTCAACTAGTTTTCATGACAATAAAATAAATCAACAACATTTAGCATTGGAAAATTCAAATACAATTGACTAGATTTATCTTAAGGAAATCTAGTTGACACAATTTTGGCTTTGACCAAGATACATGGCTTACAAGTTCAATCATACAAAAATAATGTGACAACACTTATTGGATAAAATCAATTTAATTGACTGTCTTTTTGGGATTGAGAATTAGCTTACACACAAATTATTCTCCACTCATATGGATCTTTGTGTCGAATGGATTTCTTAGTAAGAAAATCAGCCAACCACAGAATCACAAAACTTAGTTTTAAAGTTTTAACATTGGCACTTGATACTTCTATAAGCCATCTAGTCAATTCAGAATTAGTTTAGCAAACATGTCATTGTGTGATTATCACAGTCATCTCTATATTACAAAAATATATTAATACAATGAAAGAAATTTAATGAATGAATAGCAACGAGAATTAAAAGAGGTTTGATTTATCTTCAATCACATAAATCTTATTGCATGCCTTGAGTTTCTTCCAATTAGGCTTCATCAATTTTGGAGCTTGGAGTATGTCCAAACTATGTAAAACATCTTCAATAAATTCATTAGACACAATTAAATGGAATGATTAAGTTATCACATAAATATTGAATTTATAGCTATGGGTGTGAATATAATTAAAGTCCCATATTACTAAAAACTTTAAGAATTTAATGGTCCACATCTCAAAATGCTATAGGGTGGTTCATCAATCATGAAGTCCAACCTAGTGAAATCACGATGCCCTGTATAGAGGTATGTTGCTGGATAAAGGCTCTTTAGTTTATCATAATGGTGCTTAAAATTTAGAGTTCAAGAGAGTTAGACTAGTAATAGGGTACTAGGTTAAAGGAGGACACTTACACATCAATGGCCATAATTAGATGAAATGGATTATTGAAAAATTCAGTCTTTATTACATTGTAATCAATATAACATATACAATTTTTATTCAACACACACAAACAAACACATAGAAATGCACACACACAAATATATGTATATATACATATACATATGTATATATGTATATATGTGTATATATGTATATGTATATATATGTGTATATATATATATGTAAATGTATACAAATATTCATACATAAATACATGCATATATACATGTATGTATATACACCCACCCCCCCACACACACACACACACATATATATATATATATATATATATATATATATATATATATATATATATATATATATATATATATGGGGAATTATTCACTTCCCGCGCGGGTAGCTTGATTTTTTGTTACCCGCACATCCAAAAGTGTAACTATATGGTACACAAAAGTAAATCTAAGATCAAAAGAGTAACTAAAATGATAAAAAAGTAACAATATGACTAAAAACGTAACTGTGTAGAAAATATACAGTAAGTAAATATATGGACGTATTTTTTGATTTTGGTGGGGCAAATGATATTATTTTTGGATGAATTTTTTTGGAGAGCTAGATAAAATCTCCTCTAAAATTTCTAAAAAGAAAATTTTAAAAAAAGTGACAGGAAGGGTGTGTAAATAGCTACCCATGCGGGTATTAAAGATTATATATATATATATATATATATATATATATATATATATATATATATATATAGGCCGTTTCTTTAATACCCACATGGGTAGCCTCGATTTCGCTACCCAACAGCCAAAACAGTAACTATTCTGGCCAGAAAAGTAACCCTACTATAAAAAAACTAACTATATAGATAAAAAAGTAACAATGCGACTAAAAAAGTAATCCCGTACAAAATACACGGCAGATATATATGTACCCGTGTTTTGAAATCTGCTGTTGCAAATGTAACTATCTATGCAAGAAACTTAGTAGTTTGCAAGGTAAAGTAACCCTCTACATGTCAAAAGTAACCAACTTGAAAAAAAGTAACCGAAATGGGGGGGGGGGCGGATAGTTACCCGTGCGGGTATTAAAGATGGGCTCATACACACACACACACACAAGCGTGCACGCACACACACACACACACACACACATATATATATATATACATACATACATACATACATACATACATACATACATACATACATACATACATACATACATACATACATACATGTAAAAACAGTGTCGTCTCCTAGGGTCCGACTGGGCGATTCCCAGGCGAACTCCGATCCTAGGCGCATGGCGCCTACCCCGGCAGCTTCCCAAGCCGTCGGCGTCCACACCCTACCCGCCCACACCACCATACCCTCCACCCACTCTGTACAACCCCACCCCACCTGGGAGAATGAGAGAGAAGGAAACACGAAGACCCCTAGCCCTAACGGGTCGGGGGATGACGGAGGCAGTAACATGTCCCCTGTGATTGCGGAAGTGGGAGCAACGACGACAGCCTACCACAAGGACTGGAATCATGTTCTGAAGGAGCCAGCACCACGCAAGTCCATTGAAGATGAATTCCCAATGCCACGACGCATCGAGGGCCAAGTCCACGTCGACCAGCCGAAGAGGAGTTTGCGAAGATGAGAAATGTATGGGAGTACTCAATCATGGCCTATGTGCTAGGGAAGCACCCATAGTATCTGCATTTCCATGCCTGGATCAAGAGGTCCTGGAGGCCCAAAGGATCGTTTGATTTGATCTCGAGGGACAACGGTGTCTTCTTGATTAGGTTTTCCAACTCGACGGACAAGAAAACTGTGTTGGACCTTGGGCCACAGTGGTTCGACGGCAAACTTGTAGTAGTGAAGGATTATCGGTTTGGCGACGAGCTAAAACGGGATGCCTTTGAGACGATCCCGGTGTGGATAACGTTGGGATCCATTGGTCCTTCTTGGACACAGAGGGCGACAGGAACCATAGCTGCTGACGCCGACAAGGTGCTCTTCATCGACGACCGCTCTCTAGAGTCCGATGAGGCGAGGGTGCTGGTGGAACTCAAGGCCGATGAGGAGTTGGTGGAGCAGGTCTGGCTGAATGTGAAAGGACAGGAGGCCATGCCTGTTGCAATACTGTACAACCACAAACGACCAAAGTGTAGCATGTGTTAGGCATTTGGCCATCCGGAGGGGGCGTGCAATGGAGAACAACCCAAGCCAAGGAGGGCCGAGGTCATTGCTGAGGAGCCTACGAAGGCGGGAGCGAGCACCAAACAATGGGTCGAGAAGACCAAGGAGGCAAGCACGAGAAAAAAGCAGGTAGAAGGAGCTACCGAGGTCAATACAGAACAGAAGGAGGAGCAACCTGTTGTGAATGCGGCAATGGCTGTTGAAGGCTCGATCATCCAACCTGATGCTAGCGAGAAGGCGTCAATGGCTGCTGAGAACTCAATCGTGCAACCTGCTGTGGACAACACGATGGACAATGCTGAAGGGGCTAATAGCAACAATGCTGAATCAAATAGGGGAAAGGCACCTGTCACAGCAAAGAGGAATCAATCTGGAGAAGCTGAAGGTGGGTTTACACCTACATCAAATAAGTCTGGGTCACGGTGAACATGTATCCTAAAATCCCAAGGAGTGGGGCCGATCCTCGACACTACGAACAACTTTGGGGCACTCTCTGACTCAGATAAAGAAGAAGGGGAGATTGTGAAAGATAAAGGGGCAAAAAAGAAGGGCAACAAGAAGGAGCTAAGCAGGTGAACAAGGTCAACAAAAAACCCTTGATATGTCCATGCTGCTATGGAATATAAAGGGTGGGTGTGTCAGGAATAAGAAGAAGGAGGTTCGTGAGCGGATTGCTGCTAGTGGTCACTCGTTAGTTGCTTTGGTGGAAACAAAAATTAAGGCTCAAAATAGTAATAGCATCAAATATCTCTTCCCACAAGGTTGGCACCATGTGTCTAATGTGGAGTGTGGTGATGTTGCTAGAGTCTGTGTGGCATGGAAGCCCAATGCTTGGCAGGTGTCAGTGATACATATGTCGGATCAACATGTCACAGTTGAATGCATGAATAATGGAGGTCTGTAGATATGGATGACGACTGTCTATGGTCATAATGACGGCGGATCAAGGCTTGAATTATGGAGAGATTTGGTCACTCTTTCGAAACAGGTGACGATTCCATGGCTGGTTATTGGTGATTTCAAAACCACGGCTACAGGCAGAAAAAAGGGGAAAGAGACTTGCTACTGCAGTTGAAATGGATGCTTTTAATCAGGCCATAGATAAGGTAGGACTATATGAATTACCTATGGTGGGTGGCGACTTGTTCACATGGAACAATGAAAGAGCTCCAGAATACAAGATAGCAAGCAAACTCGATAGAGCCTTGGTGAATTACGAGTGGCTGAAATTTTTTCCTAATTTGCAGGTAAAGGCCGGAGGGTCAGATATTAGTGATCATGCACCTATTTCATTTCAGATCACGGAGAAAAACCAGAAAAGGAGGCCTTTCAGATTTCTAAATTACTGGGCAGAATGGAAAGGGTTTGCTGATGTCATAAAGCAAAGCTGGAATACTCAGGTGACTGGAAATCCTATGTACGTATTTACCAAGAAGTTCATGCGCACCAAGATGACTCTTAAAAAGTGGGAAAATGAGGAGGTAAACATTCCAAATCTACTAAAGGAGACAAAAAGGGTGCGCGAAGAGGTTAGAGAAAGACTGCTGGTTGATCCATTGAATCCTAAGCTGATAGAGAAGGATAGGGAGTTAAAGATGATGCTTGAAGATCTGAAAATGGCAGAGGAAAAGTTTTACTGGCAAAGAAGTAAGGAAAAATGGATAGAAGATGGAGATCAAAACACAAAGCTCTACCACACTGCTGTGAGGAGAAGATAGGTAGACAATATTATCTCTGAACTCATTAATGCTGAAGGGGTGGTGGTTAATAAGCAGGAGGACCTTGAAGAACAAGCTATAAACTTATACACGTCGTTGTATAACAAAAACTTTTCTAATGACATTGATGAGGAGGAGGCAGTTGATTGGAAGTACAGACTCACAAGCACTCATAAAAACATCCTCACAAGAAGAACTAATGAACAGGAGGTGAAGGAAGCTCTTTGGAGTATTGACAACAATAAGTCTCTTGGGTCAGATGGTTTCAATGCTTTCTTTTATAAGAAGACGTGGGAAATTATCAAAGATGATTTGCTTGCTTACGTGAATTGGTTTATGGAAGGAGGAAACATGGTGAGACAAGTTAATCACTCATTCCTTGTTCTGATTTCGAAGAAGAAAGTTACATCCTCTCTTGCAGATTTTCGTCCTATTGCTTGTTGTTCGGTACAATATAAGATTATTGCAAAAATCTTGGCTGCCTGGTTGAAGCTAGTCCTCCCTTATCTGATTTCTATAAATCAAGGAGCTTTTGTGACCGGTAGAAGTATTAGTGACTGTGCCCTTATGGCGGGTGAATTTCTCCTGGACATTAATGTAATGCGAGGAAGTAGGAAAGCTTGCCTAAAACTTGACGTCTCCAAAGCTTATGACAGTGTGAGATGGGAGAAACTATGGTGGATCATGCAACATATGGGATTTAATGATCAGTGGACTGGATGGATGAAACAGTTTGTTGGGACAACTAGCTACTCCATCCTGGTTAATGGCACATCTGCAGGTCTCTTCAGAGGTAGCAATGGACTGCGCCAAGGTGACCCCTTGTCCCCTCTTCTTTTTGTGATCGTCATGGAGTACTTCACAAGGAAGATGCAACATGCTGAAGATCGGAAGGAAATAAAGCCTTACACAGTTGATGGAAAGAAGGTAATGACACATTTAATTTTTGCAGATGATGTTTTGGTGTTTGTTGAAGCCAAGCAACAATATCTGGAAAATCTTAGTGGCCTCCTGGGAAAGTTTGGGATGCAAATGGGGCTGTGTATTAATGCAAGCAAAACTCATATCTTCTTGTCTAAGAACTGCTACCAGATGGAGGATAGGCTCACACAGGCTATGGGAGTAGAGAGAGGTGAATTCCCAACAAAATATCTGGGATTTCCTCTTGCTGGTGGTAATCTACACGTCAAAGACTTCACCGAGTGCATCGATAAAGTGGAGGAAATGATAAACAGGTGGCCAACACAAAAAACATCCATGGCGGGACGCAGGATGTTGATAAAGGCAGCCATAGAAGGACTTCTTATCTTTTGGGTACAACAAGGTGAAATTCCCGGATCTATTCTGGATAGAATTGAAATGAAGATGGCCAATTTTCTGTGGGGAAGTGAACACCATCCTATGAAGTATTCTAGATTGGCATTTCCTACAAATGAAGGTGGGCTGAATTTAAAGATACCCAGAGACATTGCTAGATGGGGAACAATGAGAAGGATCATCGCTTTTCAAGAAGGCACATCTACGTGGGGGAAATGGATGAGAGACAGATATCCTAGAGGGCTGGAGTTTATACCAAAAATGAGAGAAGGATATTCAAGAACCATCAACGTCATGAGAGAAATATGGCCACAAATCAAACACTTGTTTGTTGCAAATGATTCTGGGGGATGGCAGCTCAAAGACAAAAAGATTTGTATATGGGAGGTGACCCGGGCAAAGGGCACAAAGGACTTTGTGGGAGACCAAATTTGGGGCGGCATGTATGTGCCCAAATGGAGCATGTGCATCTATAAATTTCTGCACAACGTCCTTGCTACTCTAGATAGAGTAAAGAGCTGGAATTATGATATTTCTACTGTTTTCTTGCTATGCGGGGATGGAGAAGAAAGCCACAACCACCTTTTGGGAGAATGCATCTTCACTAAGGAAATATGTGAGTATTTATGCATCAGATTCAGATTACATATTCAACATTCTGCTGATCAAGAAGAGATATTATCATGTACCCATTTTGATTTTCGTTGTATGATTCTTAACAACTAAAAACATTTAGGGTTCCATCCTTTACATCAAATCACGCTAAATTCTCATATTCTAATACATGAAACCCTACTTAAAATTAATAATCATATTCAAAACTAGATGGACATTTCAAGACAACTTATTTGTATTTTTCTCTCTCCTTGAACAACATGAGACATATAAATTATGATATTAATATGCATACAAAAATATAATTATGAACTTGATGAAAAATGAACACTCAAAAAAGTAATACTCAAGAATTTCATTCTTTTGACATTGGGAAAATCTTGGGTAATCTAGTGATTTTTAGTTTTACAAGGTCAACTAGTTTTCATGACAATAAAATAAATCAACAACATTTAGCATTGGAAAATTCAAATACAATTGACTAGATTTATCTTAAGGAAATCTAGTTGACACAATTTTGGCTTTGACCAAGATACATGGCTTACAAGTTTAATCCTACAAAAATCATGTGACAACTTATTGGATAAAATATATTTAATTGACTGTCTTTTTGGGATTGAGAATTAGCTTACACACAAGTTATTCTCCACTCATATGGATCTTTGTGTCGAATGGATTTCTTAGTAAGAAAATCAGCCAACCACAGAATCACAAAACTTAGTTTTAAAGTTTTAACATTGGCACTTGATACTTCTATAAGCCATCTAGTCAATTTAGAATTAGTTTAGAAAACATGTCATTGTGTGATTATCACAATCATCTATATATTACAAAAATATATTAATACAATGAAAGAAATTTAATGAATGAATAACAACGAGAATTAAAAGAGGTTTGATTTATCTTCAATCACATAAATCTTATTGCATGCCTTGAGTTTCTTCCAGTTGGGCTTCATCAATTTTGGAGCTTGGAGTATGTCCAAACTATGTAAAACATCTTCAATAAATTCATTAGACACAATTAAATGGAATGATTAAGTTATCACATAAATATTGAATTTATAGCCATGGGTGTGAATATAATTAAAGTCCCATATTACTAAAAACTTTAAGAATTTAATGGTCAACATCTCAAAATGCTATAGGGTGGTTCATCAATCATGAAGTCCAACCTAGAGGAATCACGATGCCCTATATAGAGGTATGTTGCTGGATAAAGGCTCTTTAGTTTATCATAATGGTGCTTAAAATTTAGAGTTCAAGAGAGTTAGACTAGTAATAGGGTACCAGGTTGAAGGAGGACACTTACACATCAATGGCCATAATTAGATGAAATGGATTATTGAAAAATTCAGTCTTTATTACATTGTAATCAATATAACGTATACAATTTTTATTCAACACACACAAACAAACACATAGAAATGCACACACACAAATATATGTATATATACATATACATATGTATATATGTATATATGTGTATATATATGTATATGTATATATATATGTGTATATATATGTAAATGTATACAAATATTCATACATAAATACATGCATATATACATGTATGTATATACACCCCACCCCCATATATGTGTATATATATGTAAATGTATACAAATATTCATACATAAATACATGCATATATACATGTATGTATATACACCCCACCCCCCGCCACACACACACACACACACACACATACACACACACATATATATATAAATATAAATATAAATATAAATATATATATATATATATATATATATATATATATATATATATATATATATATATATATATATATATATATATATATATATATATATATATATATGGGGAATTATTCACTACCCGCGCGGGTAGCTTGATTTTTTGTTACCCGCACATCCAAAAGTGTAACTATATGGTACACAAAAGTAAATCTAAGATCAAAAGATTAACTATATTGATAAAAAAGTAACAATATGACTAAAAAAGTAACTGCGTAGAAAATATACAGTCAGTAAATATATGGACGTATTTTTTGATTTTGGTGGGGCAAATGATATTATTTTTGGATGATTTTTTTTGGAGAGCTAGATAAAATCTTCTCTACAATTTCTAAAAAAAAATTTAAAAAAAAGTGACAGGAAGGGTGTGCGAATAGCTACCCGTGCGGGTATTAAGGATGAGCCATATATATATATATAGGCCGTTTCTTTAATACCCGCATGGGTAGCCTAGATTTCGCTACCCTACAGCCAAAAAAGTAACTATTCTGGCCAAAAAAGTAACCCTACTATAAAAAAGTAACTATATTGATAAAAAAGTAACTATGCGACTAAAAAAGTAATCCCGTACAAAATACACACCAGATATATATGTACCTGTGTTTTGAAATCTGCTGTTGCAAATGTAACTATCTATGCACAAAACTTAGTAGTTTGCAAGGTAAAGTAACCCTCTACATGTCAAAAGTAACCAACTTGAAAAAAAGTAACCAAAATGGGGGGCGGATAGTTACCCGTGCGGGTATTAAAGATGGGCTCATATATATATATACACACACACACACACACACACACACACACACACAGACAAGCGTACACACACACACACACACACACACACAGAGAGAGAGACAAGCGTACACACACACACACACACATATATATATATATATATATATATATACATACATACATACATACATACATATATGAATATAAAAACAATGTCATCTCCTAGGGTCCGGCTGGGCGATTCCCAGGCGATCTCCGATCCTAGGCGCATGGCGCCCACCCCGACAGCTTCCCAGGCCGTCGGCGTCCACACCCTACCCGCCCACACCACCATACCCTCCACCCACTCCGTACAACCCCACCCCACCTGGGAGAATGATAGAGAAGGAAACACGAAGACCCCTAGCCCTAACGGGTCGGGGGATGACGGATGCAGTAACATGTTCCCTGTGACTGCAGAAGTGGGAGCAACGACGACGACCTGCCGCAAGGACTAGAATCATGTTCTAAAGGAGCCGACGCCACGCAAGTCCAATGAAGATGAATTCCCAATGCCGTGACGCATCGAGGGCCAAGTCCACGTCGACCCAGCCGAAGAGGAGTTTGCGAAGATGAGGAATGTATGGGAGTACTCAATCATGGCCTATGTGCTAGGGAAGCGCCCATACTATCCGCATTTACATGCCTAGATCAAGAGGACCTGGAGGCCCAAAGGATCATTTGATTTGATCTCGAGGGACAACGATGTCTTCTTGATTAGGTTTTCCAACTCGACAGACAAGAAAACCGTGTTGGACCTTGGGCCACGGTGGTTCGACGACCAACTTGTAGTAGCGAAGGATTATCGGTTTGGGGACGAGCTAAAACGGGATGCCTTTGCGACGATCCCGGCGTGGATAACGCTGGGATCCATTGGTCGTTCTTGGACACAGAGGGAGAAAAGAACCATAGCTGCTGGCGCCGACAAGGTGCTCTTCATCGACGACCGCTCTCTGGAGTCCGATGAGATGAGGGTGCTGGTGGAACTCAAGGCCGACGAGGAGTTGGTGGAGCAGGTCTGGCTGTATGTGAAAGGATGGGAGGCCATGCCTGTTGCAATACTGTACGACCACAAACGACCAAAGTGTAGCATGTGTAAGGCATTTGGCCATCCGGAGGGGGTGTGCAATGGAGAACAACCCAAGCCAAGGAGGGCCGAGGTCATTGTTGAGGAACCTACGAAGGCAGGAGCGAGCACCAAACAATGGGTCGAGAAGACCAAGGAGGAAATCACGAGCAAAAAGCAGGTAGAAGGAGCTACCGAGGTCAATACTGAGCAGAAGGAGGAGCAACCTGTTGTGAATGCGGCAATGGCTGTCGAAGGCTCGATCGTGCAACCTGATGCTAGTGAGAAGGCGTCAATGGCTACTGAGAACTCAATCGTGCAACCTGCTGTGGACAACACGATGGACAATGCTGAAGGGGCTAATAGCAACAATGCTGAATCAAATAGGGGAAAGGCACCTGTCGCAGCAAAGAGGAATCAGTCTGGAGAAGCTGAAGGTGGGTTTACACCTGCATCAAATAAGTCCGGGTCACGACGAACATGTATCCTAAAATCCCAAGGAGTGGGGTCGATCCTCGACACTACGAACAACTTTGGGGCACTCTCTGACTCAGATAAAGAAGAAGGGGAGATTGTGAAAGATAAAGGGGCAAAAAAGAAAGGAAACAAGAAGGAGCCAAGTAGGTGAACAAGGTCCACAAAAAACCCTTGATATGTCCATGCTGCTATGGAATATAAAGGGTGGGTGTGACAGGAATAAGAAGAAGGAGGTTCGTGAGTGGATTGCTGCTAGTGGTCACTCGTTAGTTGCTTTGGTGGAAACAAAAATTAAGTCTCAAAATAGTAATAGCATAAAATATCTCTTCCCACAAGGTTGGCATCATGTGTCTAATGTGGAGTGTGGTGATGTTTCTAGAGTCTGTGTGGCGTGGAAACCCAATGCTTAGCAGGTGTCAGTGATACATATGTCGGATCAACATGTCACAGTGGAATGCAGGAATAATGGAGGTATGTAGATATGGATGACGAATGTCTATGATCATAATGACGGCGGATCAAGGCTTGAATTATGGAGAGATTTGGTCACTTTCTCCAAACAGGTGACGAGTCCATGGCTGGTTATTGGTGATTTCAACACAGTACGGATACAGGCAGAAAAAAGGGGAAAGAGACTCGCTACTACAATTGAAATGGATGCTTTTAATCAGGCCATAGATAAGGCAGGACTGTATGAATTACCTATGGTGGGTGGCGACTTGTTCACATGGAACAATGAAAGAGCTCCAGAATACAAGATAGCAAGCAAACTCGATAGAGCCTTGGTGAATGACGAGTGGCTGAATTTTTTTCCTAATTTGCAGGTAAAGGCCGGAGGGTCAGATATTAGTGATCATGCACCTATTTCATTTCAGATCACGGAGAAAAACCAGAAAAGGAGGCCTTTCAGATTTCTAAATTACTGGGCAGAATGGAAAGGGTTTGCTGATGTCATAAAGCAAAGCTGGAATACTCAGGTGACTGGCAATCCTATGTACTTATTTACCAAGAAGTTGATGTGCACCAAGATGGCTCTTAAAAAGTGGGCAAATGAGGAGGTAAACATTCCAAATCTGCTAAAGGAGACAAAAAGGGAGTGCGAAGAGGTTAGAGAAAGACTGCTGGTTGATCTATTGAATCCTAAGCTGATAGAGAAGGATAGGGAGTTAAAGATGATGCTTGAAGATCTGAAAAAGGCAGAGGAAAAGTTTTACTGGAAAAGAAGTAAGGAAAAATGGATAGAAGATGGAGACCGAAACACAAAGCTCTACCACACTGCTGTGAGGAGAAGAGAGGTAGACAATATTATCTTTGAACTCATTAATGCTGAAGGGGTGGTGGTTAATAAGCAGGAGGACCTTGAAGAACAAGCTATAAACTTCTACACATCATTGTATAACAAAAACTTTTCTAATGACATTGATGAGGAGGAGGCAGTTGATTGGAAGTACAGACTCACAAACACTCATAACAAAATCCTCACAAGAAGAACTAATGAACAGGAGGTGAAGGAAGCTCTTTGGAGTATTGGCAGCAATAAGTCTCCTTGGTCTAATGGTTTCAATGCTTTCTTTTATTAGAAGACGTGGGAAATTATCAAAGATGATTTGCTTGCTTACGTGAATTGGTTTATGGAAGGAGGAA